>CM062817.1:1381112522-1382498355 GCA_031772625.1 Pinus tabuliformis | reverse complement strand
ATCTTAGTTAACCCTTATGGAGAAAAAACTATGCTGGCTTGTAGATTGGAATTTGACTGTACCAATAACATTTCCAAATATGAAGCATTGGTACATGGCTTACATAAAGCCATTAGTCTTGATATCAAATACCTTAAAGTTTTTGGTGATTGAGAGATTGTTATCGAACAAGTTAGAAACAACATCCGTTTTTTTTCTAGTCACCTTAAGCATTACCAATCTTTGATCCAAGACCTAATTTCTCATTTCACCACATTCAACATAACTCCTATCCCAAGAATACAAAATGCTAGTGCTAACCTCCTAGAAAATGTTGCTTCCAAACTCATTCCACCTGAATATTTTAGTCCTGATAGATTTTCTATTGAATAAATTTTTTTCCCCTCCATTCCAGACAACATTACTAACTTGCGTGTGTTTAACGATGATAATGACATCTTAAGTTTTCTGACATCTGAAGGGTCTTACTCTGATCATATTATTGATGAAGATGAGCATGAAAAGCTGTTGAATAAATATTTTGAGGAAAACTCTTTACCTAACCTGTAGTGAAATTGGAAGATTTATATTATCTGAAAGATAGGTTCAAAAAGGTAACTAATTGAAAGCTTCAAAGTTCGACTCTGAGATTTGAATTGGTTAACTTAGGGTCTTATCATAAGCCTCAGAACATATGAAAGATATGCTTTCATTCATTTTTTGAAAAGATACAAGGATATATTTGCATGGAATTATGATGATCTTAAAACCTATGACACACCCATCATTCAACACACAATTCCTATGCTTCCAGATGTCAAGTCAATTCAAAAATATATTAGGAAGATTCACCCTAACTTGGAAGCTTAGATTAAGACAGAACTGAATAAGCTTCTTAAAGCTAAAATCGTCTTCCCAGTAATACATTCCAAGTTGGTCTCAAACCTTGTCCTAGTTAGAAACAAGAATGGAGATATTCGTATTTATATCTAGACTTTAGAAATTTAAACAAAGCCTATGAAAAGGATAACTTTCCTTTACCTTTAATGGAACAAATTTTACAATTTGTTGTTGGTTTTGAACTAATGTCTTTCTTAGATGGTTTTTCAGGTTACAATCATATTCTTTTACATCCAGATGATAGATTGAAAACCACATTCAAGACTAAGTGGGGGACCTATGCTTATCAAAAAATGCCTTTTGGACTGATTAATGTTAGAGCTACTTTCAAAAGAGCTATGGATATTTCTTTCAGAGGTTTGATCAATAAGAAACTTTTAGTGTATTTAGATGACATTTAAGAATTTATTCTAAATAAAGGAGTAACCATTTACATGATTTAAACTAGATCTTTGAAAGATGTAGAAAATTTGGAATCTCCTTAAATCATAAAAAGTCATTTTTTTCTCTTAACAAAGGTAAACTTCTAGGATTTATTGTCTCTATAGAAGGAATCTACATATATGCAGATAGAATCAAGGTGATATCTGAAATCCCCTTACCACAAAAAAAGATCCATGTAATCGTTCCTTGTGTAGATTAAATTTGTTAAAATATTTGTCCTAGATTTCTCTCAAATTATAATACTTCCCTTACATGTTATGATCAGGAACAAGTATATTTTCAAATGGGGATTGATCGAAAGAAAATCAGCTGAGTCAATAAAATAGGAAATCATTGATTCCCCTTCGTTATCAACCCCTAATTTTTCTAAACAATTTGTTCTTTATACTTTTTCTTTCGAACAATCCTATGCAACAGTTTTGACTCAACCTAATGAACAACAAATTGAAGCTCCAATTTCCTTCTTTAGATCCAATTTATAAGGAGTTGAGATAAATTATTCAGAGGTTGAGAAGCAAGCCTTTGTAGTCTTTAAGTCCATAAAACATTTCAGGCCTTTCCTCCTAAAATCACATACAAAAGTAATTGTTCCTTTCCTTGCAGCCAAACAATTGCTTATCCACAAAGAATTAGGAGAAAATTGGGAAAATTGGGTAACTGCCCTACAATAATATGACCTACACATCAAACCAACTAAAATAGTAAGGGGTCAAGGTTTTGTAGATTAATTATTGAACTTATGAAATTTCAACTGATGAAGATTCAGGTAATAATGTTCAAATCACATAGGTATGCCCCATCAACACTGAATCTCAATATGTTGATTTAATTTTTTATTTGAAAAATGGTTATGCTTCGTTGGAACTCAATTAAAAAAAGAAGAGAGCTCTCAAAATTAAAGCTAATCAATATCGACTTTTCAATGATGTCTTACTTAAGAGGAATCATAATTATATTTTGTTAAGATGTTCGAAAAATCTGAAGCAGAAAAATTCTCACATGAGCTACATGATGGACCAACTAGTGGACACTATGGTGGAGACACCACTACTTATAACATTCTTCATGCTGGATACTAATGGCCAACTCTATTCAAGGACAGTCATTCCTATGTCATAAAATGCAAAGTCTATCGGTCTGCTTCGGGAAGACAAAAGAAATCAGCCTTACCTTTGGAAGAAGTTAACATTGAGCAACCTTTTGAGCAATGGAGATTGGACATAGTAGGTGAGATTGTTCCTAACTCTTCCAAGCATCATAAATGCATCTTGACTACTATGGAATATTTCACCAAATGGGTGGAAGAAATACCCGTGAAGGTGGCCAATTTTGAAAACATTATTGAATTTATTGATCAATTTATTATTACGAGGTTTGGTCTTCCTTATGCCCTTATGTTTGATAATGCATCTTATTTTTCGGGAAATACCATTACTGAATTTTCTCTTAAAATAGGTTTTAAACTCAAGTATTCTGCAAATTATTATCCTCAAGGGAATGGCTTCGCAGAGTCTACTAATAAAAACCTCAATAGAATAATCAAACGAACGGTTGACCAAAATCATAGAAATTTGCACAAAGCTCTAATTTTTGTTTTATGGGTTGACGTAATCACTCGAAAAGTCTCTATAGGCACTTCTCCTTTTCAATTAGCGTATGGAAAATAAGCTATTATACCTCCTCATGTAGTTATTCCATCACAAGCTCTAGTGAAATCCATTGAATAAAAACCTTCTTCTGCTTTAGAATTAAGAATGTCCCAAATTCTTAAGCTAAGGGAAGAAAGGAAAAAAGCTAGACAAGTTCATGCCCATCATCAACAATTGGTTAAATATTCACTTCATGTAAGTTCAGTTAATAATTTTTTTTTTGAAATTGCCGATTTAGTTCTGAAATGGGAGAAAGCTCACAAAGAGAAAGGCAAACACAAAAAGTTCCAGAAATTATGGCTAGGCCCATTTCAGATCGTTGAAAAACTAGGCCCATCAACCTTTATCCTCCAAGATTTATAGGGAAAGAGGGATGCTCTTCCCATTAATGTGCTACTTTAATTTTATTTTTTATTATGGATACATATCCTCCTGTAAATATGTAAATAATCACATGTATATACCAATGTCTTTAACACTGGTGATTTTAGGAAATACACTTTTGTCTTCACATCAGGGTCTCTCATCATTTACATGAAATTTGACTGATTAAAGGAAAGATCTTAGAAAGAAAATTATAACATTGAAGTTTAGTATTCCATCTATTATAAAGCTCTGAACATTTATATCCATTAAAATGTAAATATTTCATAACTTGAAAATTTTATAAAATCTGGTTATCCTATGATTGGTCGTGAGAAAGTTTTCTTTAAAAAGTGAAGACTATTTAGAAGTTTTAGCATCTTTTGGCTTCAATTGTCATCCATTACTCTTAAGCAGTGAATATACCTCCCCATCCACTAATTTTAAAACTTTTAGAGTGTAATTCAAAAATATGTAAAACTTGAAATATAGGGGGGTCTCATTATGAGCTGACTTACCATGATCATAGGAAACTAATGATATGGTCATCAAACTAGGATAGTGGTTGATGACTAAATAACTGTACGACAAGAGGTCTCATCACGAGTCGCCTTGCTCAATATCATTTTAACTTGTGAATGGCATTGCCAACAGCTAGTTACCAAGCTAGGACAATGACTTTCAAGCTAAGCTTTAAAACAAAAATTCTAAAAGAAAAGATTAAATACCTCTAAGAATATCACTATAAGTGGATGGGATACAGGTATATCTTTCATTCAATGGTAACTCTGTCAAGGCTATGAATTCCTGCTTGTAGAGTGGCTCTACCAGTGACAAATAAGTCTATCTAAACCACAAAGCTTCTATATCTCTTAACTTTATCTTTATAATAGATTAAATGACCAACACAGGTAATAAAGATTTTCATCAATAAACAGTTTATGAGATAATTCACAAAATGGCGAGTTCTTTTATTCAAAGATTTTTATTAATCAAAACTTCAAGCATTTTTACCTTTCTAATTCTTTTCCTTTAATAGTTTAAAATTTCATTTATTTTTAACAGAGATAACTATTTCACTGAGTATGTCGCCAATTTTTGTACTACTAACAACCCCCCATTAAGGTCAATAGTATAACTAATAAATAATGGGGACCCTTTTAATTTACAATAAAATCCATTAGTTTTAATAAAATAATAAAATATTAGTTTTTTCACCAAAAAACTTGACTAAATGAGAAATCTCCATTATGAAAGCTTTCATATCAAAACTTAGGCCCATAAGACATATTCATAAATAAGCTACCCATAGGATTTTGTTTAAAATGTATTATCGGAAGAATTTTATCAGAATATTTTAAGTATTGTAACATGTCCCATAGGATAAGTTGGAATGATATGTATTATCAAAACAAGGATGGTCATGAAAGAAAACAAGTGCATTGCTTCATCGAAAAAATGTTTGCAAGGGGGTTCGATACCGGACATAGGTTTTCCTCTGGTTTAGGTTTCAACATCGCAAGGTTTGGATAGGGGTTCCCATGGTATTTGGATCAGTGCCTCTGTGCGAACATGGGTTCTCATCGGGGCAGCCATAAAGAATGGCAAACATTTTTCTAAGGTTATGATAGTTAACCTTTGGCTTGTTATTACTAGCACCTGTTATTGTTTGTCTCTTGCTCCAGTTTATATTTGTCCTTAATAGTTTGGTGTGACATCCTCCACTTGTCTTGGGGTTTTCATTGATCCCGTGGTGGTCTCGACGAAGTAACGAAGGCTGTGCAATTATTCTACGTAAGTTTAAGGGGTTTGACCCGGGTTTCTCGACACTTCCTAAGACACTACATCGTTTTACCATAGTTTATTGGCTGTTAATGAATGGAGGAGGAATTAATTGATTATTCCTTGGATAGTTTAATGGCATCAGACATCTGGGTAGAATCATGACCCATGTCACGCACTGGCCTTAGACCAGCGTCACCCTCTTTACCGCAAGAGAAGGTGAATGACTTAGTGTCAGGGATGGATGATATGGAGGAGTCTCTGCAGGGTTTGGGCCTTTCTCAACCCGTTGAGGCTATCGCTGAAGGGTTTATACACCTAGGAGAAGGCATAAGTTTGAATTTTCTTTCAATCCCCTCACCATTGGAGCTTCAAAGCTAGACAACTCAAAATCATCGTGTCGAGGTTTTTTAGAGTAGCTTGGGGGTTTCGATGGAAGGGCCTTATGGTTTGGGGCTTGGTTCAACCGGACCAACGAACATTCAAGACGCGACAAACATTCTTGTAAGTAGTCAGGAGTTTTACTCAAAAGGCTTTCCAAGATTAGCACCCTAAGGGATCACTCGTGCCTCAGACTCAGATGAAATCCCTCAGGGGGGCGAACAGGAGCAAAATACAACCCAGGTTTCAAAAGAAAAGGTTAGAAAGAAATCCAATTTGTCGAAATCAGGAGAGAGGGGTTTTTTGCTGGTGTTTGGGGAAGGTATAGGTATGCACAAAGAGGCACTGACAGAAAGCACAATGCTGGTGGGAAGGGTCCGTGGTAGGAATTTCTCCCCAGGATGATTGAAGAAATGGATTGTGGAGGTGTGAGGCAATGTGATAGAGCAACTTCCTACGGTTTTGTCGATGTCCAGGGGTTGGTTTGCCCTTATTTTTCTGGAGCTAGAGTAGGTGAATTGGGTGCTAACATGTTATTGGCATCTTGAAATGATCCCCGTCCTACTAAAAAGCTGGTCACCTCTCTTTGATTCGGAAAAGGAAAATCTGGGGGTTGGGCTGATTTAGGTTTGTCTACCGGGGCTTCCATTGTAGTGCTAGTCAAAAGACTTCTTCATATGTATAGGGGATGATTTGGGGACTTACCTTGACCATGAAAAAACTTATCTGGATTCCAGTTGTTTGGAAATGGCTAGAATTCTCGTCCATTTGGATACCCACGAAGGACTTGTGGAGAGCTACCGATTTCAAATGGGGGACATTATCAGATGGAAGGAGTTGTATTATAAGGGCATCCCCTTCAGGTGTTGGATGTACCATGAGGTTTCCCATCTCTACAAATATCGCCCCTTGATAATTGGGCGAAGACCGAGCCCTCTGAAATTATTTGCCTCGGCGGGAACTCAAATTGAGTTGAGGATGGAAGATGCACAAGATGCTCTACAGGGGGGGTTGTTGTAGGAACAGGGGGTGGCTGGAGTAGTGCGGTATGAGATGGACACTAGGACCTCTGCTGCACTGATTACTAGAGCGTGCGCCAGAGATAATGCATTTTTTTCGGGTACTTCATCTCCTCCCCATCATTTGCTTACAAAAGATTGTATATTATCTGTTTCTTCATCTTCTGTATGTATGTCGAGTCTTGTTTCTGAGGTTGGAAAGATGAGCCCCATTATTTGTCCTGTGGTTTCTACCTCTTCACCTTCCCTCTGTACCCCTTTTGCTATTGATCAAGATGTACTTTCTCAAGAATCCAAGTGGAACTCGGCCTTTGGCACCTCCCACCAGTATAACCTGTGCTCTTTACCTCCCACCCTATACTTTGTCGGTTTGGATGATAACCCTCACCCATCCTTACCCCCAAAGGCCCCCCATGGTAGACAGTCCCGTCTATCAAAAGCTGTCAAAAGAGCTAGCATTGAAGTGGCTTTAGGTATTCAGTCTCCCATGGATTAGGTCCTTAGAGCAAAGGGGAACCCTGTGAAGGTTGCCCCATGAAGTGCCTTTATTTTAACTACAGGGTTTGGCTAGCCTGAATAAAACATTAGTGCGAAGAAGACTATGTTTATTAGAAAAGTTGGATGTTGTCTTACTGCAAGAAACCCTAGGCGATGGTTACCTTATCAACAAAACCCTAAAATCCTTCTTTCCGGATTGGTTTTTCTTTTTCTTGGATGTGAGAGGGAGATCGGGGGTCTATGCCTCGGGTTTCAATAACAAATCAATTAAGGTTAAAAATGCTTGGGGTGGTAATGGTTTTCTGGGAGGAGACATCTCCTCCATCTCACTCAATATCCCTCTGAGGGTCACAAACATCTATGGGCCCTGCCAAAATAGGGAGGATTTCTGGGAGAATATGCTCCAGGTGGATTTTATGCAAGCTGAGAACCTTCTTATCGGTGGTGACATCAATTTCTCACTTGGGCTCGCATAATCGTGGGGGCATAGAGCTTAGTTGAACTATTTAACAAGTTTTTTTTAGAATTTGTTGGATGGCCATGACCTGATAAACATTGACATGGAACGTATCATGCCGACCTATCGAAACCTCAAAACAGGGGTGGATGCCCTAACTAGAAGGCTCAATCGTTTCCTTATCAAGACTCCCTTACTTCATTGACTTGCTCACATTTGGCAATGGGCGGGTTTGGGGGGATACTCAGATCATTCACAGATTATCCTTGAAATTTTGGATGCAAACTTAAAACCTGGATCGCCATTAAAATTTAATGCTTCTTGGCTAAATGAGGAAGATTTCCTTATTATCGTCAGGGAAAATTGGATCCACTGCAATCAGGGTTCTGGTCCCCCTCCAGTGGTGGTTATATCAAACATCCTAGCCTACTTAAAAGAGAAAACTATCAGCTGGGTAAAGGCCCAGCAGAAAACGGAAGGTGAGGAGTTAAATAAGAATGAAAGGGAGCTAAAACAAATTGAGTCAATGGGGCTGTCCAGCTACATCTCTCCTCAAGAAAAAGGCCATCTAACTAATCTAAAGAAAGAGAAGATCAGGTTACTGTGAAGGAATGAGGAAACTTGGCTTCTAAAAAGTAGAGCACTATGGTTAAAGACATGTGACAAGAATACAAAATTTTTTCAACAGTTCGCCAGAGGTAGAAAAGCTATTAATACGATCTGGGAGTTGAAGAACCATATAGGCAGAGAGGCTAGTTCTTTCTTTCAGTTGTCAAACATGGGAGTTCAACATTTTTCAAACATCTAGAAGGATCCAAGGGGGACCACCATCACCGAAATCCTCCAGGTTGCGGAGGCTACGCCTAGGTTTGTTGAGGAGGAGGAAGAGGAGACATTAAATCAGCCAGTCAGTTTGGGGGAATTGGAAGTAGCTATGAAATGCTTCAGCAAAGACAACAACCCGGGGCCAGATGGATGGCCCATGGTATTTTACATTTTCTTTTTTCAGCTCATTGGGCAAGACCTTTTTCTTGCCATTAAGGAATGTCAGTTATTAGGTAGGATGTAGGAGGTCTTCAACTTTACTTTCCTAGCCCTCATTCCTAAGGTGGACAAGCCCCTTACCTTTGATGACTTTAGGCCCATTTCCCTCTGCAATTGTGCGTACAATATTATCTCAAAAATTATAGCCCTTCACATCAAGCCAACCCTTTCTAGGATGATTTCCAAGGAACAATTTACCTCTGTTAGTCACTGCCAAATTCATGAAGCGATTGGTACTACCTAGGAATCACTGCACTCGATCAAAACTCTCTCCAAAAAGGCTTCTATCCTTAAGATTGACTTGTCCAAATCTTTTGATCGGGTGAGTCGGTCCTACATACAGCTCATTCTTATGCACATTGGTTTCCCTCATCCTTTTATCAATTGGATTATGTGTTTCTTCACCTGTATGTCATTTGAATTCAACTGATTAGTCTCAAAGTTGGTCCCCTAGCTACCCACAATTTAACTCACTTTTCCTCTTACATGGATATTATTATGTTGCCTCTTCCCACATGGAGGTTCTCTAAATTTCTCAAATTTTAATTTATTAATCTCTATTTTAATTCGCCACCTTTCTTCTCTTGATGAAGTTTAAGATTAATTTTTATAATTAACTCTATGTCCCTCTGTTGGGGCAAAGTGATTGCCTGTCATTTAATTTGTCAACCCAGGGGTTACGTAAACTTGTGAAGCATGCATGCACTGTATGTACTAGAAATTGTCTTTCAATTTAGATCAAACTAACTACAAAATAACGAAAACCAATTCATCTAATCTATGAAATCAAATAAAAAAAATGAAATTCAACTAACCTGTGAAATAAAAAACAACTAATGTATGCTTAGTTACTCCAACATTCAATTATGAAGTGTTACCTTCTTGAGATGATGTGTAAGCAACTATTATACTCTAACTTCTAATGTCCTAGAAAAGCAAGTAAAGTGTGCAGAAAATATCTCAGTAATTGTATGTATCAAATATTCAACCATTCAATCCTGAAATATGATTAAATCAATTTCTTCGAATGATCTTTAGGAATATCAGTTAATGCAATAAATGAGGATCTTAAAAGCAAATATAAAAGCATGAAAAAGTAAAGCTTAATGATTGCATAGGTTGAACATTCAATCACCCAATTGGAAGTCACCTTCTTGGCCTGATCCTTTATTCAATTATACAATGAATTGATGGTTTGATCTAAGAAAGTAAATAACAAAACATAAAAGGAAACTAAATAACTATGAACCCTTGCCTCAAACTTAATCCAATTAGAAAATACATAAATCTTCCCTATTGAAATGTTTTAGAAAAGGAAAGATTACATAGTCATTCTAAAACTAATACTAAGAAAGCAAATGAACTTTAATCTATAAAAGCAATTAAATCTCACAATCATTAGATGGCCATTCCAATGGTGTATGAGGATGGCAAGTGAAGAAGCTCCATATGCAAGCAAAATTAAATCTTCAAATCTCCAAGTATAAGCTCCAAATTCTCTATTAAAAACATAAGCATTTCTCCAACTTTACACATGCCTTTCAAAGGAGAAGGCTTTCCTATTTATACAAAAATATAAGAAGCTACCATATTTAATGAGGATCCACTAAAATCTCATATAGTTACATCTAAATAGCTCATAATGAAACACATATCCCTTAAGTGTCTCATTGAGTTCTAATCCAAATAAGAAATGATGAAACACTTCATAGAGTTACAATCCAAATAGGACACATATCCTTCTTTGACCTTTATCCAAATCTCCTTTGAAGGGAATTCGAATTTGAGCATTGGAGGCCACATAAGGGTGCCTTGGAGGCTTCCAAATGACCTACACATGTCATGAAACTCAAGCCACATATATAGATACACGAAACCATGTTAATTTCCTAGCTTTTAATCATAAATTCACTTTAAACACATAAAATAAATAAATTTGTTAAATAAGGATCTTAACCCATATATTTATGAAAATGGTGGCTAACGAAAGGTTATATGGTTATGGAGTTGTGACATGTGAGTGAAATGATGGCGATAAAGGTGAAAGTGGATGTCATTTGAAGACATTTTGGAGGCCTAACACACCCCCAAACTAGAGTAATTGCATGTCCTCATGCAAATATTGCATTAATTCCTTTGATTTTCTCACAACGTCTTTGCTTTTGAATGAGCTTGACTTATATAATATGTCCTTAAACTTAGTATTTGACAATTTTATTTATTTTTGCAAAGTATTCCTTTTCATACATTTAATTGCAACACGTGTGGTTGGTTCTTTCATTTCAACCAAATTCTAATTGGTATTGGTTCTTGTGTTTCAATACCTTGTTTCTTTTGTTGCAGCAAGATTCATTGAACATATTTGAGAATGCATCTTTAAAATCAGCCATAAAGTGTGCTCATAATTTAGAAATTATTTGCAAATTATATAACTTTTTGAACCATAATGCAATCATAATTGATTAGGACAAGTATGTTAGGACGAAATTAAAATGTGTGATGGTGTATGATATATGAATATGAAATGATGTCCCTTCCCCCCAACTAAAGATATGACAATGTGAAAGAGGAAGTGAGGAATTTCCCAAAGTTACAATTTTAGTATTTTAAGGAATTGCATGACTAAAAATTAGAAAACCACATACCTTCACTTACCTTCAATGTGCATGAGTTATGGAAATTGAAGAGTGTGGTTGCTTCTGGATCATGGAATGAAATGTAGAATTCATCTGCTTCTTGGTTGCATAAATGGTGGATGAGGTTGTGAAGTGGATTCTTTATTTTTGCTGCTAAATCTGTTGTATCTGCTGCAAAATGTTGAAATGATATAGTCTTCAATCATTATAAAACCAATGGTACAACTATAGTCATGCGAATAAATGTGTCAGTGTCGAGAATGAAGAGAGGTCATTGGATTACCGACCATTGATGAATGTCGTTAACCAATGCGAGGCAAACTCACCGTTAATGTCAATGAGTGCCAAGGTACCTAAGTACATCTTGTGAAAGGTGAATAAATGAGCCAATGTCGAGTCACTTGAAAGATCCAACAATCAAGGTGCATTGATGTATTCCCATGATTGTTGGCAAGAGAGCCTGTCATTAAGGCATACAAGCCTCAAGGTACTAATGAGGAATCTAGCCTTAGACCTAGATAATGTGTCGATGTCAATAATCCAAGGCTTGTTAGAGGGAGGCCTTAAGGAATCCTCCATCATCTAACACAAGCATGAAACAATGATTTTGAAGGTCTATGAATGGAAAATTTTGGAGTGGATCAAGGTTTATTCAATAGAAAGGAAAATGACAAGTGAATGGAAATTAAAAGGAAAAATCAGCATGTAAGCGAGCTGAATGTCTTTATGAAAATGGGTTATGAGTTAGTGAAAGCAAGGCAGGAAAATATAGTTTCTATGAATAAAAATGAGCAATGAAGGAAAATGAGATGAGAATTTTATTGACTGACTAAGTGAAATGCAATGCGACTGCAAAGGAAATGAGATGAAGGTTTTATTGACTGAAGGAGTATGGATGCAATGGAAACACTGGCATCTGAAAGGCTTGCAACTGCTGGATCTGATATGCATTAGCATGTGCTCATGCATTGATGTTTCATCTTTGTTGCTGCTCTGATCATTTTCTTGTGAAATAAATGTGGTCTTTGAGAGACACTATTTGCTTATGGTCATCTGTTCTTCCTCCTGGAACCTGCAAAAAACTAGTACTTCTTCTCCAATGGATTGTAAAGTTATCAAAATAAAGAGGTGATCAATTTCTCTATAAATAACATTTACATTAAAAAAATAAGAATCAGTACTATTAAACAAGTTCATGAAAGAAAACCAAAAGAGTTTATACCTGTGTCGAAAGTAGTGCCTCAAGTTACCGGTTATTTCCTTTCAACAATTTCTTCATTCTTTGTTGTTTCAAAATTTGATAATAGCTTCCTCATTTTTTGGATCTCGTCGAGATATTTCCAATCACGCTTGAATCATTAAATTCCGATGTCGTATGAGAAAGTTAGACTGTTTTGAAATTTTTATGAAACAATGAAAATTTTCATGTAAAATGTGGCATGAGAACATGATGCTACAATGAAAGATGATGTAAGCAGATGAAATGGCATGTTGATCATGAATTTCTGGTTAGAATGGATTGTTTGACAAATAAATCATTGAGTTAAATGCATAGCTGCAGAATTTTCGATTAGCTGCAGAATCGCTGTACAGCTGTAGAATTGTCGATTAGCTGCAGAATCACTATTCATCTGCAGAATGTGCACAGTTTCTATAGCTAAAATCCTGAATAAACAACCCAAGTCAGTAAATAACCAAAAATGAATTCAAAGAGCAAGAAACAGTGTTGTGGTTTACTAGAGCCAAAATCCAGTGATAATTGCAATGCCTCTTTTAGAAAAATTAGTAATTTTTTTTTTTTTGCAAAGAGAAAAAAGAAGAAGTATGAAACAGACCTTCAGTTTAATAATCGAAGAGAAATTTGCACATCTGTTTCAATATTGGAATTTTTGAGCATTAAAACTGACTACAATTCACTCAATTTAAACATTCATCTTTGTCAATACTTGTTTGAAATCATTTACTGAAGTTTTGTATGCTTCAGTGCCCTTCTCTTTGTGCAAAACATCCAAGTTCTGATTTTTAATTAACTGCTCTATAGTGCCCAGTGCATTCATCACCTGAGTCTCTTTACAGACAAATTCAAATTCATCATGTATATTCCCATGTATGGAAGCTATCATTTACAAATAAAGTTGGTAAAGAGTTTCTTGATCGACATATTTGAATGAAGAGAAAATTGTTAGGAAGTCCTCCTTGGCAAAAGCAAGTGAGAGTGAATGTAAAGCCAAGGAAAACGATTTTCTAAGGCTCAAGAGAGAGGAGGAAATGTGTGCACATTTTGAACACCCGTGCCATGTTCAAACAGTTCACTGTGTATTAATTAGAAATCGTTTTTCCTCACACAGTCAGTGAAACAATTTCCTGAAGAATCTCAGATTTCTCTCAAATGGTTCTGAAATTGAGGAAACCGTTTTTGGGTTATTTAACTCGACCTATTCTGAAAAAAAAAAACCCATGTCTCAGTTTTCCAAAATTCATTTTCATTTGGCCAGAAATTGGGTTTTAAGATTGACATTTTTAAGTTTGTTATGCATTTCCTCTGCTCAGGTAACTGCTATGGTTCAATTTTTTGTTTGCAAGTCTATTGGTT
Source organism: Pinus tabuliformis (assembly GCA_031772625.1). Lineage (NCBI taxonomy): Eukaryota > Viridiplantae > Streptophyta > Pinopsida > Pinales > Pinaceae > Pinus > Pinus tabuliformis. The sequence goes on along the minus strand of CM062817.1, from coordinate 1,382,484,610 downwards.
ATGCCTACTAGTTCATGATCATCTCGGGAAATTCTTACAGAAGGCAGTAAGTAAAAACTGATTTTTTCTTTTACGTAACCTAGAAAATGTAGGGTGACAAAACAACGAGCACATTGGTTTTGAATTTTTTGTCAAATTTCTCTAGATTTCTGCTAATTTTCCAACTGCTCAACCATTATGCCCACCATTTATGATTTTAGTTATTAAGCGATTGCACAGTCAGATTATTTTTATTTTTGCAGGAGACTGCTCCGGACAATGGATTTCAAGGATGTATTTTCACCATCGTCGCCCTCGCTTTCAACAAGTCGCTGTCATTCTTATACAAATCAGTCATTGCACCTAAGTTCAGAGCCCTGACGGAAATCCTTTTACAATTTATTTATGGCAATTTTTTTAATAATTATGCAAACCACAATTTATGGCAGGTAAAAAACCAGATTTTGCGATTCATAATTGTGTGTTTGTATCTCTCTATCATACCAGTAACTAACTTTGTCTTATTGAATTCATGAGTTAATGGTGGGGTTTTTGTTTGATTTGGCCTTCATTTTGTACTCAATGAATTTTTAACAACTAGGATTGATTTTGTATTTCATTTTAAATGTTTTGTGGTAAGTTACATTGGTTTGGTTTTACGCATTTTTTATTGTTTTATTTTATATGTTTGTATTTTATTGTTTATTTAAATTTTTCTTTTTTTGGTTCTCTATGTATTTGTTTTCTTTGTTTTTAATTGTTTATTTTTTAATGTTTTATTATTTTATTTTTTATTGAAAATCTAACATGATTTCTTTTTATTATCAAAACATGATTTTTTTTTTAATTGAAAATATTTCTGCAAGTTTAATGAAGAAATGCAAGAAAATAAATAAAATTCTAAAAGATTTTAAAGTCTGAAAACTTAAAAAAAAAATGCAATCAGGAACTCTAAAAAAAAATGCAATCAAGCTTGATTTTATTTCCTAGATTATCCTACTTGAAAGATTTATTTTTATTTTTATTTATTTATTTATTTTATCTTATTTTATTTTTATTTTATTTTTATTTTTATTTTTTATTTTTAATTTTTAGTATATGAATGTTTCCAATGGAGCCATTTATGGATTAAAATTTTTGAAACACTCATATTCCAACTTGAAAAATATATCTGATTGTTTGTAAGGATATGTGAAATCGACTTGACCTTTCAATTTGCCACAAGGATCTCTTGAAGAATTGATGAATATTGTGGTGTAATTGCTTCTTGATACCATTCCTCAATGTAGTCTTTGGGCTGTATTCTAGATCCTATGTCCATAAATGGTTAGTAAAAAAAAAATAAAAAAAAATACACTCTAAATTGGAAGTTAGTTCGTATGCACACTTCCCCGGAAATGACGCCAAAATGTTGGGACAAAGTGATTGCCTGTCATTTAATTTGTCAACCCAAGGGTTTCGTAAACTTGTGAAGCATGCGTGCACTGTATGTGCTAGAAATTGTCTTTCAGTTTAGATCAATCTTACTACAAAATAACGAAAACCAATTCATCTAATCTATGAAATCAAATAATGAAAATAAAATTCAACTAACCTGTGAACTAAAAAAAAACTAATGTATGCTTAGTTACTCCATCATTCAATTATGAAGTGCTACCTTTTTGAGATGATGTGTAAGCAACTATTTATACTTTAACTTCTAATGTCCTAGAAAAGCAAGTAAAGTGTGCAGAAAATAACTCAGTAATTCCATGTATCAAATATTCAACCATTCAATCTTGAAATATGATTAAATCAATTTCTTAGAATGATCTTTAGGAATATTAGTTAATGCAATTAAATGAGGATCTTAAAAGCAAATATAAAAGCAAGAAAAAGTAAAGCTTAATGATTGCATAGGTTGAACATTCAATCACCCAATTTGAAGTCACCTTCTTGGCCTGATCCTTTATTCAATTATACAATGAATTGATGGTTTGATCTAAGAAAGTAAATAACAGAACATGAAAGGAAACTAAATAACTATGAGCCCTGGCCTCAAACTTAATCCAATTAGAAAATACATAAATCTTCCTTATTGAAATGTTTTTAGAAAATAAAATATTACAGTCATTCTACAAGTAATACTAAGAAAGCAAATGAACTTTAATCTATAAAAGCAATTAAATATCACAATCATTAGATGGCCATTCCAATGGTGTATGAGGATGGCAAGTGAAGAAGCTCCATATGCAAGCAAAACTAAATCTTCAAATCTCCAAGTATAAGATCCAAATTCTCTATAAAAAACATGAGCATTTCTCCAACTTTACACATGCCTTTCAAAGGAGAAGGCTATCCTATTTATACAAAAACATAAGAAGCTACCTTATTTAATGAGGATCCATTAAAATCTCATATAGTTACAACCAAATAGCTCATAATAAGACACGTATCCCCTAAGTGTCTCATAGAGTTCTAATCCAAATAAGAAATGATGAGACACCTCATCGAGTTACAATCCAAATAGGACACATATCCTTCTTTGACCTTTATCCAAATCTCCTTTGAAGGGAATTCGAATTTGAGCATTGGAGGCCACATAAGGGTGCCTTGGAAACTTCCAAATGACCTACATATGTCATGAAACTCAAGCCACATATATAGATACATGAAACCATGTTAATTTCCTAGTTTTTAATCATAAATTCACTTTAAACACATAAAATAAAAAACTTTGGTAAAAAAGGATCCTAACCGATATATTTATGAAAATGGTGGCTAATGAAAGGTTATATGGTTATGGAGTTGCGACATGTGAGTGAAATGGTGGCGACAAAGGTGAAAGTGGATGTTATTTGAAGACATTTTGGAGGCTCAACACCCTCTTCCTACCTTTCTCTAATTAAATTATTTTTGTACATTATCTACCTAATATTTTTCAACATGGGAAGGGTAGAGTTCTCAGGATATAATATTTTCATTTCTTCGTATTCTCCCTGCACCTTAAGTTTTATTATTAATTTAACTTCCTTGTTTCTAACCTCATTTACCACTTCAGGTGAATTTGGAGGATTTCATCTCTTGATTATATTTATTTGTTTCTTTTTAATTCCAAAGGTTCGAAGCCAGTCATGCCCTTCAAGAACATCCCTTCGAATTTCCAAGGGTGCCATGTCACTTTCCCTTCAAGCATTCAGTGGCTGCAACGGGAAAGTCTAGGTGAAACGACTGATACTAAATCTATTGTGTTGTCCGCTATAGTGAGACTAATGGTGTTAGAGATCAAGGAATCTACCTTGATGTGAATCCCCAAGTAAAATCCTCGTGAGTGACCCAATTTGGATCCTGCCCTCACGACATCATGATCTTCAAGGCGAAGGTATTCCAACCCTTCCAGCCCAAGTCACGACATGAGTTATGGCAGGTGAAATCAGGGACACTGTCCCACCCCTCCTATATAGTTCTATCCACTTGTACAACCCCATCACCCATGTGTGGGTCATTTGACCAAGAAACTAACTTGTGCCTGCAACTACTAACATTTCATTAAAATTTATAGCAAGATTCAAACTAAACTTAAAAAAATTATAGACAAAAATACTCATTTCCATCAAACTAGATGTCATCTACTCATCACCTATGAGTGCATCTGGTGGTTCCCTGTCATACTTGATAATCATCAGTAACAAAGTTTCTCATTGCTAGTCATTTTCATAATAGCATCAACATGATGACCTAGTCATTCACATCGCTGTTCATCATGAACTAGAACTAAAGTAAGTAGCCAACATAAGGCATAAACATCACAGCTATCATCATCATAACATCAGTAAGAAACATACACATCCATTACTGCTTTCATCATCATAACATCAATAGAAAACATAAATATTTATCAAAACTATCATCATCATAACATCAATAGAGCACATACATATGCATCAATGATATCATTATCATAATATCAACAAAGAAAATATGTATCGGTTAATGTTATCATCATCAAAATATCACTAGGAAACAAGCATAACTATCACATCCACTAATAGTATATTCAAGTGCCCAAATCATCACCCTGAGGTACTCAGAGAATAATGTGTCATCCTTAAGGCTAAATCAATGTTAATGTTATATCAAGGTCATTCAACTAGAGTGGGGAAATACACTTAATGAGGTGGTAACTATTGGCTCTATGCATGAATATTTTATCACATGTACATATAGGAACTTCTTAACACCACTCCACATAAACCCAGAGAAATTACATTTTGTTCTACATCATCATTAAAATAAACATTGATAGAAAATCTAATTTTACACTATCTAGTTACCTTTATTTTTGCATTCTTATTTACCCATCCCAATTTGTTGATTATCTCTACATAATGATATTATCGTATGATTTAAAATTGAGAGAAACATCAATATTTGTCTTCTTAACCTATATCTTTATGCATAAGAGTCTAGTATTTTCATTCTCTTCATGTTGCTAAAGGTTGCTAAAATTCACCTCCTTTTGTACTGATGTAAATATGATATTCTTATCCACATCTAAGATTATTTTAAGCCTGTTTCTTGAATAAATGGCCATGAAATTCTTCTTCTTAGTATCTTTCTTTTTTTTCTTCTAGCTAAGATCTTGATGCGACCTCCAACATTTCTCCTGTGTATGATTGTCAATGTTACAATGGTTGTAATTGTTATTGGGATCCTTATACACATATTCATTGTATTCTATCCTTTTTATTCCCCCCCCTTCCACTTCTTCTTCCCCTCCTTAGAAGCATCCCAATGCTCCTGTTTCTTCGACCCACTTGATTTTAATTTCTTATGGCCTATGTTGTCTTGGTATTGTGCCTATACACAAGCATCCACCAATGATCTGGTCTTGAAAAACACCACTTTCTTCCATATATGGTTATGTGATCCCTCGAGATACTTGAGGGCCACACATGGGTTATTTAGGGGGATGTCCATCATTATGGCCCTTTCAAAATTTTGTGGTGTACTTACATACATCTACCTTTGCTTCTTCATGAAGTAATGCCATTGAATTCACTTGTTCTCTACTACCTGATAGGGTGAAATTATGAATTTATAATGGTTTTGAAGTCATCCCACTTAATCACTGGACGATCTTTGCCCAACCTCAGGGTATCTGTGTGGCTTTCCCACAAGGTTAGGGCATGGCCTTCTAATTTAGTTGATAAAATGAAATATTTTATTCTGTCTCTATATGATGAACAATAAAGTAAACGTCCAATTGTTGCAACCAATGATTGGGCTTAAGAGAATCAATCTCACTTTGATATTACTTGATGTCAACCTCCGCTTCCATTTTGAATAGGGGCCATGAATGGTTCACAACAATCAAACTAGGTTGATTATTTTCTTGTTATTTTTTATATTCCCTCTCTGTTTCTTCTTGATCTACCGATTTCACCTTTGATATGACCTCTCCATCAGAACTTCCATGTTCTCTAAATAATCTAATCTTATTGGTTAGGGCCATGATGAGGAGGCTCACATTCCAGTTTTTATCTATGACTTTTGCTTCCAGCCACACAAACATCTCCTCTATAGGATCATGAGGGTTATTAACAGATTTTCCATCCATGACTAGGATTTTGTGACATTTCGCTTAACTAATCTAAATCCCCTACAACTCCACACAACATACCCAAATAACCTACACTGATACTAATATGGTCTATAAAATACCATGGATATTCCACTAGGAAATTTCTCATAATATAACTACTAAAATATCTTAAAAGATCAAAAATCTACACTATGAGGGTTTATTTCCCCTTATACTTCTAGGTCTACTAAATATTATTTATGGTTTATGCATGTAAATTATAATTATTTATAAAATATAGAACAATGGAATAAATCTCAAAAACCACAAATTAACACAAGATATAACCTATGAAACCCTTTTGAGAGGAAACTCAACTAGTAGGTGAGCTCACTTTTCTATCTTTCTTTGAATGAAAAATGGGTGCAAGTATAAAAGAGTGAGGCTTGGAGCCTGTGAGCTACTAAAATGAAAAACATCTCATCTATCAAATCGTTTCTACTCTTCTCATCTATGGAATAAAATGCACTCGAATAGAATTGAATCTATTTTCCTCCTAACAACCCAGTTATAATGAAACCTGATAGACTACTTGTGGTCAGGTTTAACTCCAACTCCTAATTACGATTACAATGTGGAATATCCTAGAGTATTCCTCATAATTATCACATGGATATGCCCTCTTTCGATGAATAATGTGGGATGGCATGTAATCCTCTCAAATTATGGTGGTCAAAATAGGTTAGTCAACTTTTGAGTGGCATAAGTTTTGCATATGGACTCCAATTGAGGCAATTATTTCATTGTTGGAAAGGTATATGTGTGTAGAATATCACAATAACATGCAACACATAAGAAATTTTTTGTACCACCATAAATACTATTTGATGACTTAAACTTCTCCTGGACATTTTTAGACCCAAATTTTCCAAACAAGGTCCTGCTAGTGAAAATGGTCACGTGATCTAATTCCTTCACTTTTCCCACTCTGAAATATTCAATATGGTTGAAAAATAATATAGTGATCCAATCCAACCACTTCATAACATAATAACTAGCCATAAGATATTTTAGTTAGGGAATAACCAGTTGAAATATTTTAATGAGTTGAAGGAGAAGATCAACCAAACATTAGGTCTTACATTCCATAATTTGTAGAACCATTTTTAAGTGGATATGGATTGAGTTGGATATTCTATGAGAATGATATTGATGCAAGGAGGAAATCCAATATTCTAGCTTTTCAAAATAATTTATTGTCATGTCCTTAATTACCCCATGTATGATAAGGAACTTGATGCCCTATTTAACTTTGTTAAAAAGTGGAAGTGCTACTTAATAGGAAGGAAAAATTGATCACTAGCCACTTCAGGATTTCTAGGCCCAAAGTAAGCTCCAAGAGACCATACACTACAATGGATGTATTTTTGTAATAATTCCATAAAGTCATAAAAAATGAGAAGGAAAACACTAATAAGATGAAGAAAATGCTTTCAAGGCCACCCACCATAATTATTAGATGTTTGTCAAATCTTGTGTGCATTGATAATTTCTCCCATGATGCATACAAAGAGACATACATAAGAGATGAGGATGTTAAAGGGGTTTTTTGGTAGTTATAAATTCATATTCGTATAGAAAAGGGTAACAATAAATCGAACTCTAATATCCATAATAGTTATTCTATATAGTAGAGGATATTTTTGTTCTTAAAGTTGAGATATTTAAGTTGATAAGAGATCCTTGCACCTCCAAGTTTGTAAGACATTTTTGTGTTATGAAGGTAGTGGACAAGTTGTAGAGTTATGTTTTTAATCCCAAAATTCAAGAACTTGTAGTTCAATTTATTAGAGGATCCATACTTTGTTGCACTAGAAAACCTATTAATAGAAAGCAAGGTTTATGCCATCTCCTACATATGCCCATAGACCATGGGATAGCGTCACCATGGATTTTGTGGGAGGTTTTCCAAACACCAAGAAGGAATGTGACTATATACTTTTGATATTTGATAGGTTCAACAAGATGTGTATTCTTATGCATTTTAAAAATACCATCAAAGGATTAGAAGCAACAAACATGTTCTATGAAAGGATATTAGTTCTCTTTGGGATACCAAGGAGCATAATCTCAAATTGTGATACCAAATTTCTTAATTTCTTTTGGGCTATACTTCAAGAGAAGATGGACACCAAAATGAAGAGATATATAAATTTCCAACTAAATTAAAATGGGAAAATAGAATAGTCAGCACGATATTTGTTCAACTCTTTAGTGGTGAGCATTACAAGCATTCAAAAACTTGATATGCAAATTTGATTTGCATTCAACACTCCTATAATATAACTGACCACACTTCTATTGGTAAGTCCCCTTTTAAAAATAGCTTTTCGTATTTCCACCTTCACTCATAGATGTCCTATATGGAAAATAAGGAATTATAAGAGATCTAGTGATAGGACCATGGTTAATGATGGTTAAATATAATCAACCATCATCAATTCATCTTTACCAAAATCAAACATAATGAACCATAGTCAATAATGGTAAAACATGTTTAAACAAAACAAAAAATTCACCTACCATAGCTAAATAAGGTCAACCATAATAAATAAGGCCAAACATAGTTGAATAAAGCCCTGTCTAATCATTCTCAATCATTTCAAAACATCGTAAAAAATGGTTCAAGATGAATATCACAATAAATGTAACTATGTTATAAGCGTCTTAGCGTCATAAGAAATCATATTTATGAGAACCTATTAGTGTCACAATGTGATAAACCCTTGATGAATACTTCGACAGTGATTGAATATTGAACATTGTCAAACACAGTGAAATATGACCAACCATGGTTAATGAATGTTAAAGATAATTAGCCATGACAACATCATGCTTACCTATATTCAAATATGAAAAACAATAGTAAACCATGGTCAAACATGTTCAAGCATTGTGAATTATCATGAACCATAATCAAACACGATAAACCTTATACAACTTCGCCAAACTTAGTCAACCATGGCTAAATATAATTAAACATATTCCGAAAATTCAGTGCAATGTTGTTTAACAATGGTTTCAAACATAGTCAACCATATCCATGGGCAACCAACTTAAATGGTGATTAATAAAGGATTACCAAGTTAACCATTAAATATAATAAAACATGATTATCTTAAATATATTATATATGGTCATATACTTAAATCAAATGTATAATAAACTATATTATAATTTTTTCCTTTAACTCTTTAAAACATCTTATCTTAATACTATATAATAAAATTTATAATAAACCATATAAATTTTATGTATATAAATTTATTATATAATAATAAACAATTTACCATAAAATTATTTAATTTATTAATCTTAGGTGATGATAGTGAAGTATATATTAGTCCTCTAACGAAATCAAACTAGTACGGAACGAAGATAGTGTGTTCGTTAAAGTATTAGCAGCAACCGCGTTAAAGTTATCATTATTAAATTTAATTTATTTTTCATAATGTTGTTCAATAACATATACCTAATATACCTAGGTATATTAGTATTTAATAATTTAAAATAAATTTAGAAAAATTTAATAATTTATATAAGATATGAGATTTGAATGGATGATGAATGGATGTATGTAAAGTATTTTTTTTTTGTTATAGTTGATTTATTCAAATGCCTTATAAATTAAATAACTAAAAAATATTAATAATTCAAAATAAGATTTAAAAAATTCAAGTTCAAATAATTTCAAAATATTAATATAAAATTTAATCTTTTTTTTTTTTCATTTGGCTAAATTAGACAACAAATTGGTGTATGAGACCTCTTGATTGTAAGACAAAAAGACCAAATCTATGTAAGGCAATTTGATTGTGAAAATTTATATAAACACACATACTCCAACTCCCTCCAGATTTGAACCTATAATCTTTTGAGCGAAAACACATACTTTTACTTAACAATTAGACCCACTCATATTATATATATGCACATTTATTTTAAAAAATGAATTTAATATACAGTTAATCTTATTATTAAAAAAAACATTGATAATTTTCAAAATTAATTTTTATTATATAAAATTAATATAAATTTAATTAAATATTTAAAAATTAAATAAATTTCTATATGTAAAACAAAACAAAACAATGTTATATTAATGTCCTAAAATCATTCCAATGACTAACTGACCTCCATCCTTTCCCTTTGAATGCCATGTTCGTATTGCATAGAAGTGACCATTGATGTTCGTATTGCATAGAAGTGACCATTGATAACAGTGTAAATATGCCAGGTAACTTTTTGTGGCTGACGTCTTTCTATGAATTCCATCAAAATACAATGAGTTGGGTTGTTCGCTGAGGTTTAAAATTTATTTATTTATTATTATTATTATTATTATTAATTATTTGATTATTAGAATTGTTTTTAACAGTGGATATAGATTTAACCTATCAGTTTGGTATAGTCAAAATCTTAAAATTTAAAAGCTGTAATTAGTATTTTTAAAAACATTTAATCTGATATAAAAATTTCTATTATTTTTTAATCTAATTTAAAATATTATTTATAAAAATGTTTATAAAAGCATTAAATAACATGAACGTACGAATGGCATTAAAGGAATGCATGGTGGAAAGGTTGCGCCCACGCAACTCGTTCACTAATGGGATTGTATGTTTTGATCAGTCAGACAAAGTGTCAGTAAAGTCCATGTTGGACATTTTGGCATCCTGTCTTATTATCATAAAAGATGATTATATATATATATTTATTTTTGTGTTAAGTGTTTTTTTTAAGAATTAATGATTTGTTAAAAGACATTTTATTTCATAATTACCTTAGAATTTCAATCTCTCTAAACCTAAAGGTCAGAGATATCTGCTGAGAACTAAACCTCACACATAAACCGCTCAACACATCCATCATAAATTTTATATATATGCACAAATTTCAAATAACAAAAACTACCGTTGGTAAGAAATCCCCTTTGGAAAAACCAATCAAATTAATTTCATCTGAATCCTTAGCAGATAATGGTGCTCCCTCCATGTCCACCCAAATACCTTGTCTTTGATTCTTAATATTAATGAAAATGACAGTTGCACATGAGAAACTAGACGGTAGCTTCCCTTTGGGTTTGGGTACATGAAGAAATGCCTACTTGATTGTTAGTGGTGACAGTGAATCAAAATACATGTAATCAATCCTCTTCATATTCTCCTGTTGTCTATTCACCTCATGCATTTTTTTCAACTTTTCCATTCATGTGTTTGAATTTAGCTTCATTTCTCAGGGGACTGCATTTGTGAATGTTACAGATGTATTACAATTCATATATTACGGGTTTGTTTCGTGGTCCTAGTTATCACTTCGCTAGGTCAAAGTCGTTACCGTTGGTGACTTAAACGCGGAAAGTCACATAAAAACATCAAAACCAAAAAGTAGATATGATGTGCTGCCACTATAATGGAGGACTCTACTCAGTGGTGTGCAGTGAAGATAATGCGAGGTCTCTACTTAGTGGCCTTAATGATGGAATAGCTAAGAGCTTTTATATTAGTAAAGATGTATATAAGTATTTATTGATTGATTTATTATCATTTAGCTCAAATTTATGTAAAATGTTGTTATGTAAAATTCAAGGTAAAGAAAGTATAATTTATAAAAGAAATTAAATTGATTTTAATGTCTTTTTACACACAAAAAGATCTTCAAATTAATTATAATCACAAAAGGTTAATTATTAAATTTTAACTTTATTCAAAAAGGAAACCTTGGCAAAAATAATGCCAATATGATAAATCTCTAAATATGAAATCTTAAAACTTCTAAAACAATTTTTGTGACTGTCCTTTATCTAAATCAAAATAATGATACTTTTATTAAAACAATTTTAATAAAACAAGTTAGCAGTCCCCTCTGGCTCACGCTTATGTGATCCCATCCCATCTACAGCTTAGAGAATGCGGGAAGAGAGGGTAGAGCTGTTAAACTAGTGCAACTAATAGATACCAATCTACTTTAGCTAAAAGATTAATAGTTGTCAATTGATTTACTAATTTAATTAGATAAATTTAATTTTAATTTCTTAGATTTCATTGTAAACTATTGCACCTAATTAATAGCAAAGCAATCACGGTTAAACTATTGCAACTAATAGAAATTAGATAAATTTAATTTTAATTTCTTAGATTTCATTGGAAATTATTGCACCTAATTGATAGCAATCACGGTTAAACTATTGCAACTAATATATACCAATCTACTTCAGCTTGGTATCTACCTCAGGTAAAAGATTATGGTTAAAAAGTGATTTATTAATTTAATTAGATAAATTTAAATTTAATTTATTAGATGTGATTGTAAAGGGTTTTAATGATGTTAAAATATTAAACAATTTCGTGGATGGTTTTGTTAGAGTCAAATTTAAATTCTGTGAATATTTTATTTTGTAGTGTTTAATTAGAATGTCATAACTGTATTTTTATTGACGAAATTTTCTGTAAATTTGTATTTTTATTTTGGTAATTCATTGAAGATTTTGCTGCTGTAAAATTTAGTAAATCTTTTATTTTCTAGTATTTAATTAGAAAATAAGAAATACAATTTCATTGGGTAGTAGAATTTAATTTTCAAAATAAAATAATTAAACATATTAATGATGCATGTAAACATGTCTAAGTTACAAGAAAAATAGACTGTCAAATCCAGTAAATTTTTTATTATCTTTAAAATTTTATTTTTCTTTTTGAGATCCACCAATTTTCAAGATAAAATAATTAAACATAAATATTAAACTCATTTAAACATGTCTAAGTTACAAGAAAACTAATTTTTAAGATAAAATATAAAAATAAATGTTAAACTCATTTAAACATGTCTAAGTTACAAGAAAACATGTACAATATACTTACACACACTTCTACCTAGTCATTTGGAGAACTTAGTGTGTATACATATTTTAAGGATAGTTTGTAGGAACTTGTGAACCTAGCATAGTGGATTGACCAAAATTTAGGTCTTTCTAATAGGGATTTAGGAAGACCAGTAAAGTGGTTTCTTGGGGAATTGGGACTGAAATAGAATTGTTGTCTACCCAAAGGTGTCTGATCTATGGAGTTTGAAATTTAGCACTCCTATGTATGAAATCATGTTTCTACCCAAAGGTGATTGAGAAAAAAAATAGTGTGTGAGTAGAATAACCATGAACGTGAAAGGGAGAGAATGGTTATCTTTCCAGAAGGTATTGGAAGTATGTCGGCTAAATTGTAACATGAATGAATAGGGATATGTGCTTTTTATTTTTAATTCGATCTTGGGGGCATAAAAAATGTTGAAGTATCTGCCCAAAGGTGAGATTAGATGATCCACTTTGCTTGTTCCCACAAAGTTGGAATTTTCACACAAGGTAAGACACTCTAGACAATTCGATCTTAATCCTTTGCACAAAATGAAAGTAATAAAGCTTTGAATCACTGATTAATGACCCATAATATTTTCAATATAGATATGGACAAATATGTGATTTAGATACATCGAACATGGATTGAGCCATTTAGTGGCTCTAATTATACTTCTTGGAAAATGAATAGAGATATCATATTTGGTTGTACCATTATGATTTTGTCCTTTTAGAGGATAAGCCTAGTATTATGGACATAGAAAGGTTGTGAATGCCCACTTTTCAAGGTGGGTGAATGCCAGCAAGATGGTCATGATGCTCATTCTAGCCTAGATCAATGAGGCACTTCATGGTAGCATTACAAACATGAATACAAATTAAGGTTTTCCTGCAATCATCATGATGCAGTTTTCATCACCTGTAAGTCCCTTGAGTATGAATATTTGTCTCAACTAATAAATCTGAAATATGATGGAAATTGTAATATGAGAGAACATTTACTAAAAATTTCCAAGTTTCTCATTTGGTTACGTCAGCAAGGAATCACTTTTGAGGATGACTTGCTAGTACATATGTTGGTACTCTCATTGCCAAAGTCCTTTGACACCTTCAAGGTTAATTGCAATGCTTAGGAAACCAAATGGAACCTTAATGAGATGATCACTTTATGCTTCATTGAGGATGAGCACATTAAGGGTTCCAAAGTTCAATCAACACATTTGGAAGTTAGTTCGACCAACAGAAAGACTTTCAAGAAGAAAAGTTTTAAGAGGAATGATGAAAATAATAAGGGAATCTTTTTTGGAGCTAGCGAGAAGGAGAAGTTAGTAAAGTTTGAAGATTTCAAGTGTTGGTTTTGCAAGAAAAAAGGGCATCTAAATAAGGATTGTTATAAGTACAATGAATGGAAAAGGAAAAACAAAGGAGAGGTTAAACAATAGGAGAAGCCCCAGACCTGACGATAAGATTTTCTATGCCAATGTTGAGGCGATGACAGCTGTAACCATAAGGACATACCATCTTATTTTAGATTATGGATTCAGTTTGGTTTTGGAAAACAATTTATTATGTATCATGCTTTAGACAAAACCTCATTTCTATTCCTAGACTTGACATTATTGGTTATATATTTACTTTTGGAGATGGTAAATTGGCTATTTTTTTATCATGGTGATGTTGTTGCACGTGGATTATTATTTTATGGTATTAATTAGTTATCTATTGATGATCTGTTTGCATCTTCCTTATTAGCATCATCTACTGATTCTACACTCTTTGGGTCTACGTGTCCAAACTCAATGGAAAATTCTTTGATGTTGTGGCACATGAGACTAGGTCATATCCCTAGGAAAAGGTTAGAGTCCTTGGTTAGACATGGTTTTATAGGGCATTTGGATTTTTGTGAATTTACTATTTTTGTGTACTGTATCAAAGGTAAGATAACGAAGCAACCAAATTTTGTGGCCTCTAGGGATCAAGGCTTACTAGAGTTAATCCACACAAACATATCTCGAACTTTTTCAATTCCTACTCCTGGTGGTCAACGAAGTTTTATTAGCTTTATTAATGGTTTCTCTATAATTTCATATGTTTATCCAATCCACCATAAATCATAAGCTCTAGATGTGTTCAAAATAAACCAAGTTGAAGTCGAGAAGCAATTGGATAAGAAAATAAAATTTGTTTGACTTGATCGAGAGGGGAATATTTTGGAAGAATTAACCATGATGGTGTCAATCATGGAGATTTTATGGAATACTTAAGAGAGCATGGGATCATTCCTTAGTAAACCAATCTAGGGAATCCTGATCAAAGTGCTGTTGTTGAAAGAAGAAATCACACTTATTAAGATGCAGTCTAAAGCATGACGAGCAATTCATATATATCAGAAGATATTGGGAGTGAAGTTGTCAAGACCGTTGTCTATATCATGAATAGAGTTTCTTGTAAGGCTACCCCTGAGACTCCTTTCAAGCTCTAGACTAGGAGAAAGTTGTGCCTTGGTCGTTTTCATGTTTTGGGAATTCTAACATAGGCCAAATTATATAACCCGAAACTTAACAAACTTGATCCTAGGACCATAAATTTCCATTTTATTTAATATCTTTAGAGGTCAAAGGGATACAAGTTCAATTTCCAAGTTTCTTGAAATGATAAGCACAATGAGTACTTGAAGCATAGAAAGGTTGCATTCCATTAAGATCATAGAGATGTCCGAGTTTTCTCTCTACATGTTTCCTTACGTCACCCAATTACTACATAAGATGATCCTATTAAAGAAGACGAAGAGGTTGTTATCCCCTAGGAACCCATTCCACACACAATAGTGGCTCCAATTATTGAATCAATCCCTCTTTGGAGATGTACCAAAGAGGGTATATTAGTTATTCTTGATGATTAAGAGGTATATTTTTATGAAGGTGAGATTGGAGATCTTGACATAGATGATCCCTCTACTTTTAGGGATGCCATGGAGAGCAGTGAATCTCAATACTAGCTAGACTCCATGAGAGAGGAATTGAAATCTATGGAGAAGAACCATTTTTCATGTCTTGTGACTTTCCTAGAAAATTGAAAGAAGATTGAATGCAAATTGGTTTTCAAGATGAAGAGGGACTATAAAGGAAAAATTGAAATTTTTAAGGCTAGATTAGTGGTTAAGGTGATGCAGGAGCATGTGACTTAGAGGGAAAAATCTTCAAACTTATTCCAAAAAATAAAATAAAAAATCTACAGGAAGAGGAGTGGGGTCCTTTAGCCATCAATTTTCATGCTTTTCTAGTTTAGGATAGGGATAGAATTAAGAATAAGATCATGATTGTAATAATTGTTGGATGGATAAGCTGTACTAGAGGTTCTCAAGGGGATGTCTTGCAGAACTATTAAATCATAATAAATAAGTTTCTCTTTTAGAAATTGGTTGCTAAAATGAACTAGTAGATATGTATTAACATGCTATTGTAAAGGGATAAGGACCGAGTGGGCTTTATCTCTTATTATTTTATAAAGGAAAGAACAGGACATCTCTAGAGAGGTTGATCCCAGTGACATTGTCATCTTCGAAACTCTCTTTGTGCATCTGAATTTATGGTTCTTTGTCAACTCGAATTTGTATGTATATTTGGTTGCGGTTCTTTACTTCTGAACCTTGTTAATGGTGATTCGGCTCTGTTTTTCCTATTAATATTTTCCTTAAGATTGTTAACATGTTTTTCCCTTATATCAGCATGCCTTGTTTCCATTATAAGCATTGTTGAGCTTCTAAGCGGAAACTCTATTTCACACAGGAAACCCGTGAAATTACTTAGCTGAACGAAGTTCTGGAACTGAAACTTTATTAAATCTAGCTCATACCCGTATCGGGTCCGAACGATTATCGCATTGCAGAACCATAGTAGAGTGGGAAGGACCTTTGGAACCACCGAAGTTCGATACTCGGATAGCTCAGACCCGAAATACCATAGAGAAGGGTGAATAGGTTGTCGGGTACACGAGGCTTATCGCATCGCAAGACCAAAGTGGGAGGAGCCAAGCCTTTAGAATATTGGAGTCGCCGATTGTGATCTCTGATAAAACTATGTGTTAATGCATCAGATAAATCAGCATTGGAAGGGCTGATAGTTAACTGATGATAGTGTTAATTGCGTATGACACATTTCTTTGAAATCTTGTGCCGATAGTGTAAATTCTTTAGAATTAACACTGTAGTGGTTTTAAAGTGCCGATAGTGTTATTTCGTTCCTTTGGAAGAAAAGCTCGCCAACTATGTATTTTGCATTTAAAATGCATTTTCCTTGTTTTAAAGCAACGATAGTCTATTTTTATAATTCCTATGGGATTGTAGTCCCGGTAGAGGAAAATAGGCCGATGGTATGATTTGTGTCCACTAATGAGGTTGGGGGTGACCAAAATGGAAAAATTGTGAAGCAGTCAGTCTACCAATAGATGACTGATACACCAAGTGAAGAAGAAGGAGAAATTCAGCCAGTGTTAGAAGAAATTATATCAAGTTTTGGCCGTTTGTTCATATCGCCTGCACCCAGGCCACCATTAGTGGTATCAAAGCAACCTGTTGACACTGAATTGAATCTCAGAAGCAGGAGAAGGAAACTTAATATAGATTTCAGAGTTGGAAGGGGACGAGGACATGGTGGAAGAGGACGGCCAGTTGGAAATGCTAAAGTGATGGAAGCTGTGCAACAGATGCAAGCTAGATTGGATGCATTAACAATAGGGAGAAATATAGATGATGGAGATGTTAGTGAGCCTGAGGTTGAAGCTGTAGAGGAGGAAGCTTTAGCAATTACTCCTGAGATGAGATTCTTCCAGTCAGTGTTGAGATCCATAGTTAGGCCAAAGACTGAGATTTCAATATATGAAGGAGGATTGAATCTAGAAGAATTGATAGAATGGATTAATGGCATGGATAAATTCTTCGACTATGAAGAAACAAAATATGAGAAGAAAGTAAAGTTTTTTGTCACCAAGTTAAAAGGCCATGCAACACTTTGGTGGGATGGTGTGCAGGTAGAAAGAAAGAGACTTGGCAAGCAACCTATCAAGAATTGGAGTAGGATGGTAGCAAATCTAAGAGGTAAGTTTCTACCAAGTAATTATCAGCAAACCTTATTCAGACAGATGAAAATTCTTAGACAGAGATCTATGACATTGAAAGAATACATAGAGGAATTCTATAAGGTAAGCATAAGAGCTAGAGAAACTCAGGATACAGATGATAAGGTGGCTAGATATGTGAATGGTCTTAGGATGGACATTCAAGATGAGATAAGTATACTGTCTCCTAAAACAATAGAAGAAGCTTATCAAATGGCGCTAAGAGTTGAATAAAAACTCATGAGGAGGTAATCTACCAAAGGGAGAGGTACTTTCCGAGGAAGGGGAAGTCAAGGTTGTTGAGGAAGATCTACAACACCTAAGGATGGAGCTAGCAGCAGCTCAACCCAGCATGCACCCACAGGAGGTGATGTAAAAGGCAGAGGGATTTTTTCTAGAGGAAGAGGAGGAAGAGGAAGAGGAAAAGAAGTAAGATGTTACAGATGCAACAAATTGGGACACAGAGCTTTTGAGTGCCTAGAGAAAGCAGAAACAAATCAGAGGAATGCCATTGTTGCTCAAGCTGAGGGAGAAACAACGACAACAACAGTGATAGAAGAAGAAAATATACCAGAGAGAGGAGAATCTTTGGTAGTTAATAAATTTTTGCTCAAGCCAACAAAGGAAATAGCTGAACCATCACAAGGAAAGACTTTATTCAGAACAATGTGTAAGGTTCAAGGGAAATGTTGTCAGATGATCATTGATAGTGGCAACACTGATAGTTTGGTCTCTACAAAAGTGGTGGAGAAATTGAAGCTGAAGACAATGAAACATCCAACACCTTACAAGGTGTCATGGTTACAAAAGGGACATCAACTGTTAGTGAATGAACAGTGTGAAGTGGAGTTTCAGTTGGGTAAGTATAAAGATAAAATTGTATGTGATGTGATGCCAATGGATGTGTGTCACATATTTCTTGGAAGACCTTGGCAATATGACAAAGGAGCTATGCATGATGGAAAAAGAAACACCTACAAGTTTAGAAAGGATTGTGTCAATCATACCTTGCTGCCTCTGTAAGAAGAAGATACATCAAGAAAGAAGACTAATCCAAAAACTCTGTTACTAGGAGGAAAGGAATACTTGAAGCAGATTTAAGAAAATGAGGTAAGTTTTGTTGTAATTTGCAAGCCCAAGGTAATAATGACTTCTACTAAAGTTTCTGATTTACCCATTGAAATTCAAGAAATGTTGGAGAACTATTGTGATATTATTGTTGATGATTTACCTAATGAGTTACCACCCATTAGAAGAATTATCCATCATATAGATTTGATTCCTGGAGCAAGTCTACCTAAAAAAGCAGCTTATAGAATGACTCCTACAGAAAATTAAGAGGTTAGGAAGCAGGTGCAAGAATTGCTTAACAAAGGGCTGATAAGAGAAAGCTTTAGTCCTTGTGTAGTACCAAGAGTGCTGAGTCCAAAGAAAGATGGAGGCTGGAGAATGTGTACAGATTCAAGAGCCTTCAATAAAATAAAAAACAGGTACAAGTTTCCTTTACCTAGAATTGAAGATTTAATGGATTGCTTGAGTGGAGCAAAATATTTTTCAAAACTAGATCTTAAAAGTCGGTATCATCAGATAAGGATAAGAGAAGGGGATGAGTGGAAAACTGCCTTTAAGACAAATGAGGGATTGTATGAGTGGACAGTAATGCCTTTTGGGTTGTCAAATGCACCAAGTACATTTATGAGACTCATGAATGAAGTTGTAAGAAGAGCTTTGGCGTAAATCACATAAAGAGAGATCTTTGTCGACGCGTTTCG
This sequence comes from Pinus tabuliformis, assembly GCA_031772625.1. Lineage (NCBI taxonomy): Eukaryota > Viridiplantae > Streptophyta > Pinopsida > Pinales > Pinaceae > Pinus > Pinus tabuliformis. The sequence goes on along the minus strand of CM062817.1, from coordinate 1,382,465,274 downwards.
AGCCAGCAAGTGTGGCTCATCGTCAGGACAAGTTGAAGAAACAGATCCAGCTTTGCAAGTTAAATAGTCTGAGCAGGGCCTCCAACAGCTATCTAGATCAACGGCTAGATTTGACCAAGGGACAGTCAAAAAGTCAAATGGATTATTTAGAGGGTTACATTATTAATTTAATAATTAAAAATTATTATTAAATGGGAAATAGTTATAATGGAGACCTAATGTTTTACACCTAAGGTAAAAGTAAGAGGATAGTAAAATAAATAAAAATAAAAATAAGCAATTAAATAAATAATAATAAATATTCGTTAGTAGATAAATAGATTAAAGAAATAATAAAAACATAAATAAAAATGAAAATAATATATATTCGCTAAAATATAAATTGTAAAATAACCCTATATAAAAGTTAGTTACGAAAAATTAGATAGAAATAACAATAATAATATAATTAAGATATAAAATAATATAAATTAGTCATGAAAGAAATAGTAAAATATATATTTCGTTAAAAACTATATAAAATAATAATAATATATAAAGGCTAGCTACGGACAAATAATAATAATAATAATAATAATAATAATAATAATAATAATATAATAAATAATAATAAGATAAATAAAATATATATATATAAAAATACTAATAATAAAACTAAGTCAATATATATTTGTTAATAATATAAGTACCAATATCAAATGGGAAAAAAGGGGGGGGGGACGACTAAATAATATTGATATTATTAATATATTTGTTAATAGATAAAAAATATACATAAAGATCATATAAAATAGATAAAAATAAAAATAATAATGAGTCAATAAAAAACTGATAAGAATATGAAAACCAATATCAACTCGGCAAAGGCGGGAAAGGAACGATACAACTCAGAAGGAGAAGGACCGGAAAGAGTCCAGAGCAAGAAGGATAAACCAAAGGAGACAGGAAGGCTCTAGGGGAACGATGAAAGCGAAAAAGATGAAGGGGGGGGGGGGGGGGGGGGGGAGGGGCGAACTAAGATGAAAGGGCAAGGATCCAACACCTACTGATCTTCCAGCCGTCATCTCTATTGAGATTGTTAGGTCTTCTTTCAATCTCAAAAGCTTCCCTGAGAAGCTATTGAGATTGAAAGAAGACCTAACAATCTCAATAGAGATGATGGCTGGAAGATCAGTAGGTGTTGGATCCCTGCCCTTTCATCTTAGTTCGCCCCCCCCTCATCTTTTTCGCTTTCATCATTCCCCTGGAGCCTTCCTGTCTCCTTTGGTTTATCCTTCTTGCTCTGGACTCTTTCCGGTCCTTCTCCTTCTGAGTTGTGTCGTTCCTTTCCCGCCTTTGCTGAGTTGATATTGGTTTTCATATTCTTATCAGTTTTTTATTGACTCATTATTATTTTTATTTTTATCTATTTTATATGATCTTTATGTATATTTTTTATCTATTAACAAATATATTAATAATATCAGTATTATTTAGTTGTCCCCCCCCTTTTTTCCCATTTGATATTGGTACTTATATTATTAACAAATATATATTGACTTAGTTTTATTATTAGTATTTATATATATATATAAGTTATTTATTTTATTATTATTATTATTATTATTATTATTTTTTTTTTGTCCGTGACTAGCCTTTATATATTGTTATTATTTTATATAGTTATTAACGAATATATATTTTACTATTTCTTTCATGACTAATTTATATTATTTTATATCTTAATTATATTATTATTGTTATTTCTATCTAATTTTTCGTAACTAACTTTTATATAGGGTTATTTTACAATTTATATTTTAGCGAATATATATTATTTTCATTTTTATTTATGTTTTTATTATTTCTTTAATCTATTTATCTACTAACGAATATTTATTATTATTTATTTAATTGCTTATTTTTATTTTTTTTTATTTTACTATCCTCTTACTTTTACCTTAGGTATAAAATATTAGGTCTCCATTATAACTATTTCCCATTTAATAATAATTTTTAATTATTAAATTAATAATGTAACCCTCTAAATAATCCATTTGACTTTTTGACTGTCCCTTGGTCAAATCTAGCCGTTGATCTAGATAGCTGTTGGAGGCCCTGCTCAGACTATTTAACTTGCAAAGCTGGATCTGTTTCTTCAACTTGTCTTAACGATGAGCCACACTTGCTGGCTCGAAACGCGTCGACAAAGATCTCTCTTTATGTGATTTACGCCGAAGCTCTTCTTACAACTATTATGGATCACCGAAGTCTCAATTTAACAATGAATGAAGTTTTTAAAGAGTTTATTGGTAAATTTGTAATAGTATATCTGGACGATATCTTAGTTTACAGTAGGTCTAAGGAGGAGCACATAAGACATCTGAATTATGTCTTACAAAGGCTACAATAGGAGAAATTATTGCTGAATTTGAAGAAGTTTTGATTCATGAAAGAAGAGCTAGTGTACTTGGGTTTTCTTATTTCTGCTGAAGGGCTGAAGATGGATCCAGAGAAGATCAAGGCAATCATGGAGTGGCCTTCACCTAAAAGTGTCTTTGACGTAAGAAGTTTTCATGGTCTTGCTAGATTTTATAGAAAATTCATCAAGAATTTTAGTAAGATCAATACTCCTTTTATTGAGACCATAAAGAAAAATAAACAACCATTTAGATGGACTGCTAAAGCAGAAAAAAATTTCAGCTGTTAAAGAAGAAGATCACTAAAAAGCGTATTTTGGTTCTACTTGATTTTAGTAAACCTTTCTAAGTGAAGTGCGATGGCAACGGAGAAGTAATTGGAGGTGTTTTAAGTTAGGAAGACAGACCTATAGCTTATTTTAATGAAAAACTGAATGATTCAAAGAATAAGTATTCTTCTTATGATAAGGACTTCTATGTAGTTGTGCAGTCATTGAAGAAATGGAGGCACTATCTAATGTTAAAGAATTTCATACTTTATTCAGATAACCATGCACTACAGTATATTATGCAGTAGCCAAAGCTTAGCCAGAAACATGCTAAATGGGTAGAGTATCTTCAAGGTTTGCATTTTGTATTGAAGTATATAAATGGCCATTCAAATAAAGTTGCAGATGCCTTAACTAGGAGAAGTGTATTATTTCAAGAAATTCAAATCCAAGTGTTCGATTTTGAATTTCTTAAAGAATTGTATGAAACAGATCAAGATTTTAAAGAGGAATTTGAAGCTTGTAAAAATCATGTTTTAGTGGATAGGAGTAAATGGTTGGATTACTTCTTACAAGATGGACTGTTGTTTAAGAGAAATCAGTTGTGCATACCAAACTATTCTATGAGGGAGAACTTAATCAAAGAGAAACATAGTGGAGGACTTGTAGGACATTTTGGTGTAGAGAAGACTTATGAGCAGTTAAACAAATTTTATTTCTGGCTGACAATTAAATTTGAAGTGGAGAAGTATGTGAAAACTTGGAAAGTCTGTCAATATGCAAAGGGAAGGAGCCAAAACATAGGTTTTTATTTTCCATTACCAATTCCAGATAGGCCTTGGGATATGGTAAGTATGGATTTTGTTTTGGGCTTACTAAAGACTCAAAGAGGTAATGACTCAATTTTTGTTGTAGTGGACAGATTTTCAAATATGGCACACTTTATTCAATGTTATAAAGTTATTTATGCTTCTCACATTGCTAATTTGTTTTTTAAGGAGGTTGTAAGATTGCATGGGTTGCCTAAGAGTATTGTCTCAGACAGGGATTCCAAATTTGTTGGAAATTTCTGGAGAAAATTATGGAAAAATTTGGGAACTAAATTAAGTTTCAGCTCTGCCTATCATCCACAAACTGATGTATAGACTGAAGTTGTGAACAGGAGTTTGGGCAATATTTTAAGGGGTCTTACTATAGAAAAACCAAAGAAATGGGATCACGTGCTGGCACAAGCTAAATATGCATATAATGACTCACCTAACAGGAGTATAGGACAGAGTCCAATCCATATTGTCTATGGAATGCATCCAAGAGGAGTATTTAAGTTAAGAAACTTGGGAAAAGATGAGAAGTTCAGAGGGAGAAGATTTTTCTTCAGAAATGCAAGCAATACATGAACAAGTGAAACAACAGCTATAGGATAACAACATCAAGTACAAGACTAGAGCAGACATGAGAAGAAGAGAGGTGAACTTTGAAGTTGGAGATTTGGTTTTAGCATACCTTAGAAAGGAAAGGTTTCCAAAGAGGGAGTATAACAAATTGAAGTTCAAGAAAACTGGACCATGCAGAGTATTGAGGAAATTTTCTACAAATGCTTATGGGATTGAGTTACCCCCTAATGTTGGAATATCACCAATTTTCAATGTTGTTGACTTGTACAAGTATGAAGGTGAAACTGCAAATGATACAGAAAAGGATCAAGAGAACCAAGAGATTGACTGGGTAAAATAGTTACCCACAACAAAGGAATTGCAGCCAGAAAAAATTCTGGACAAGAAGGTGTTTAAGAAAACAAGGGAACGAGAGTACTTCTAGTATTTGGTAAAATGGAAGGATCAACCAATCGTTGAAGCTAACTGGGTTACAGAAAACATGCTACAGAAATGGGCAATTCTGTAGATGAGCACATGGACAGGAGCCCATGAAGAATTTTTTCCTCAAGAGTCTGATGCAGGAGCATGTGACTTAGAGGGAAAAATCTTCAAACTTATTCCAAAAAATAAAAAATAAAATCTACGGGCAAAGGAGTGGGGTCCTTTAGCCATCAATTTCCATGCTTTTCTAATTTAGGATAAGGATAGAATTAAGAATAAGATCATAATTGTAATAATTGTTGGATGGATAAGCTATAGTAGAGGTTCTCGAGGGGATGTCTCGCAGAACTGTTAAATCATAATAAATAAGTTTATGTTTTAGAAACTAGTTGCTAAAATGAACCAGTAGATATGTATTGACATTCTATCATAAATTGATAAGGATCGAGTGGGCTTTATCTCTTATTATTTTATAAAGGAAAGAATAGGACATCTCTGGAGAGGTTGAAATCGAAGACATTGTCATCTTTGACACTCTCTCTATACATTTGAATTTATGGTTCTCTGTTAACTGGAATTTGTATGTATATTTGGTTGCAGTTCTTTACTTCTAAACCTTGTTAATGGTGATTCGTCTTTGTTTTTCATATTAATATTTTCTTTAAGCTTGTTAACATGTTTTTCCCTTATATCGGCATGCCTTATTTCCATTATAAGCATTGTTGAGCTTCCAAGAAGAAACTCTATTTTAAATAGGAAACCCATGAAATTACTTAGCTGAACGAAGTTCTGGACTTGATATTTTATTAAATCTGGCTCATACCTGTATCGGGTCCAAACCATTATCGCATTGCAGAACCAAAGTAGAGTGGGAAGGACCTTTGGAACCACCAAAGTCCGAGACTCCGATAGCTCGGACCCGAAATACTATAGAGAAGGGTGAATAGGTTTTCGGGTCCGCAAGGCTTATCACATCGCAAGACCGAAGCAAGCGGAGCCAAGCCTTTAGAATATTGGAGTCGCCTATTGTGATCTCTGATAAAACTATGTGTTATCGCATCGGAGAAAGGAGTGTTTGAAGGGCCAATAGTTAACTGCTGATAGTGTTAATTGCGTATAACGCATTTCTTGGAAATCTTGTGCCGATAGTGTAATTCTTTAGAATTAACACTATAGTGGTTTTAAAGTGTCGATAGTGTTATTTTGTTCCTTTGGAACAAAAGCCCAACGACTATGTATATTGTGTTTAAAACGCATTTGCCTTTTTTTAAAGCAATGATAGTCCATTTTTATAATTCCAATGGGATTATCGTCCCGGTAGAGGAAAACAGGCCGATGGTATGATTTGTGTCCAATAACAAGGTTGGGGGTGACCAAAAGGTAAAAATTATGAAGCAGTCAGTCTATTAATAGATGACTGATACACCAAGTGAAGAAGAAGGAGAAATTCTGCTAGTGTTAGAAGAAATTATATCAGGTTTCGGTCGTTTGTCCATATCGCCTGCACCTAGGCCACCATAAGGGTTTCAAGAAAAAGTTGAGAGTTGACTTCTTTGAGACATTTTCATCAGTATCTTCAAATGATTCTCTTAGATTCATTTTGTTCATTGTAGAAAATTATGACTTGGAGTTCCATTAGATGGATGTAAAAACAATTTTTATAAATGGTGATCTTGAGGAGGAGATTTATATGGCTTAGCCCAAGGGTTTCATGAATCAAGGAAAAGAGAGTTTAGTATGCAAGATGAAGAAATCTATATATGATTTTAAACAAGCATTGAGATAATGTATTTGAAATGTGACTAGGTTGTGATCGAATACAGTTTCCAAAAAATAATTGTAGATAAATGCATATATCTCAAGTTGAATGGCAATTAGTTTGTTATTCATGTACTCTATGTTGATGATATTTTTCTTGCAAGAAATAATATTCATCTATTGTATGACATGGAACGTTTTCTATCAAATACTTTTGATATGAAAGGTGTGGGAAATGAAAAGTATGGTATGGTGTTAAGATTCATAGGAATCGGCTAGTCATACTATTAATATTATCACATAAAGCATACATTGAAGAAGTCCTCAAGAGGTTCAGTATGTAGAATTATGCACTGGGTGAGGCCCTAGTAGTTAAGGGAGATATTTTTATCTAGAAGAAGTGTCCCAAAAATCATATTGAGAGAATCCAAGTAGATGTGAAAGAGTATGCCTCTATGGTTGGCAGCCTTATGTATGTAATGACTTTCATACGACCAGATATTAGTTATTTTATGGGTACACTTGGTAGATATCAAAAGAACCCTAGATTTTCTCATTGGTAGGTTGTAAATAAGGTACTATGGTGCTTACAGAGAAAATAGATTTCATATTGGTCTATAGGAGATCGAGCAAGCTTTAGGTGTTCAGTTTTTCGGATTATAATTTTTCTTGTTGTTGTCATAGTATAAAATCTACATATATATATATATATATATATATATATATATATATATATATATATAGATATTTATTTATTTATTCTTGCTTTCTCATGTAGAAGTCTCATGGGGAAGCTCCATGAGATCCATTATGATCAACAAGACCATGTTTTCTTAATACATTACTTGTAAAGTGATGTGGTTGAAGAACTTCATGGTAAGCTCTTAGTGGTGTTGATTCCATTCGAAAACCTATGGTTATCTATTCCCATAATGAAGCTATTACAAAGTATGTAAAGAATGAATGGTTACCAAAAGCAAAAAACACATACATATCAAGTATCGTCTAACATGTGAAAAGATTTGTAAAGGGATGATTAAGATTCCATACACATATACAAGTAATATGATAATAGACCCTCACACAATTGGTATTCCGTGAAAATATTTTAAGTAACATGTGATATGCATGGGAGTTATAGATATTTTAGACTATTCAATTTGAGTGGGAGTAACCCAATGATGTTTTGTTCATTGTAGTCTTACTATTATTTATATTCTACTTATAATAAAGTTCATGATGCATCTCTCTTTATACATGTATATTGTTGTGCATATGCAATGAGTTATTGTCTTAATTTTTCTTGACAGTATGTGTACTCACTAAGTTTGTTTGGGGTAAATGTTATTTGATGCCACATTTGTAAACCTTTATCTTGATAGGTTGGTAATGTTTTTCACATGGTAGTTTTCCATAAGTTATCAGGATGACATACCATGTGTATGAAGTGGGATGAGACAATGAATGCACATGTTAGATTGCATAAGGGATGTGCATTTCCCTTACACCACTCATATAAATAATTACCTAAAGTTAAACTCTCAATTTCATTGATGGTGCTAGTTTTGTGACCATGGAATTGTCTTAGTATCAAATAGGAATACTATGAACATCCATGATCCATTATTAGTGGTATCCTTGAATTTGGATGAAAGTTAAAGTATTACCTAAATTATTTTAGGAAATGTTATTTTTGTAAATAATAATAATTAGGCACTCGATGTTTAAAGATTGCAACCTAAAATTAATTTTGTTATATATGATGACCAAGTAGGAGATTGTTAAAACAATTTTAATCAGGTTAAAATTGTAAAATGGTCTCCATATCTATAAATATTTATGGGTAGTGGCTTCCTAGAATAATTAACAATATTTTTAATGGTATGAGTAAGAAATCCTTGTTCTCCACAACTCTCTTTGTGAGAGGGAAAAGCTGGGATTTGTTATTAAGACAATTTTGTTGTCCCTTATCCCTCATGCTTATGGGATCCCATGTATAGAGAAGAGAATGAATGAGGGTAGAGCTACTAATCTATTGTAGCAAACACATACCAAACTACAACGAAATTAAATGGTAGTAGGAAAATTGACAAGATGCTACAAAGATCAATATTTGGAAAACGATTAATGGTATGGATTGAATTAGATGAATTTAATTTTACTTTGTCATATTTGATTGTAAACAAAACCTTGATCCGAGGGATTTATTTGGGTTTAAGTATCCAACAGTGTCTTCCATGTCCACACATATGCCTTATGCTTCTTTTGTTTTTAATAATGAAAACAATATGACCACATGCCATTGAACTAGAAAATACATTAAAAATATACCGTTGGATTTGGCTCAATGTTGACAAGCCTACTTGACTGTAAACGGATATAGATATATAGATATAAAAATAGATAATTTAGGAGAAACAATTATTGTTAATATTGAATTTTTATATGTTTATTAATTAAATTTAAATATGAAATTTTGAAATATGATGGTTATGAATATGAATCAATATTTTAATTTATATGATCAAATATATATTAATTTATAACTTATATGTGTCAAGAAATACTTTTATTTTTAATTATATGTTTGTTAATTAATTTACTAATTTTTTGTATGAGTATTAATTATACATTTTGGATTATGAATTCATTATTACTTAACTTTATTCTAATGTGATATGTAGAATATTATTTTTCTCAACAAAAATTGTTTGTGTTTCTATTAATAAGAGCAAATTTACAATACAATAAATTGAATTGCATTGATTGATTAATTTTTACTTTTTATTAATTTTTGAATTGAGTTGACATTATGTTTTATTGGGCAGAAAGGACCTCTATCCTTTACATTCGAGTATGGGGGAGATATTGTAGTGGTTGTAAATGAGTCTAATCATTTAGATATTGGCTTAATATGGGAGAGATGTTTAGTGTTAGTAAAATGAAATATTAAATCAAAAAAATATATTTATCACAATATTTTAAATTATTAATTTTTTATGAAAAATGAAATATGTTTAATATGTAGGATTATTTGGTTAAATTGTATGTCAATAATTGATTTAATTTTGTAAAATTACTATTATTATTATTTATTTTTAATTTTCTAATAATTTGTTTTTGTTTACTAAGTTGTGTGAGTCGTGAGATGACTACATTCTTAACCTTTGGCTTGCGACACCGTGACTTAGGGGCATCTAAGCCATCACAGTCAACCGACGACTGTACCTTTATTAGGCCATATGAGCCCTTAACATGGCTATATTTTTTCTCATGGAGTTTTAAATGAATAATCTTGACATCAAGGAGTACCTTAATAATAGACATGATCGTCTTCTATTCTACACTGAGTGGGCTTAATCTATCAATATTAACAAAATTATTATTACTTTATTTGATTTGTAAATTCATTTTATAATTGAACATAAGTAATTGGGGCAAGACTGATAAAAACTAGGGAATTTAAACATTGGACCTTATATGGACATTTATTTTACATTTTGAAGGATAATAAAGATATGCAACTTTATCTTTTTAATTATTTCCTTCTTAATCTATACCTCATTTGCATTTACATGTAAAATTATTATCATTATTATCTAATTTTATTTTACTAATATCAAGTTTAAATATTACTATTTAATATATTTTATTTTTTTCATAAAGTTATTTAATATAAAAAAAAATATAAAATTAGACTTTATCTTTTTTTTGGGGTTGGTTACATTTTTTATTGCCTCAAAATTACTTCCATACAAAAATTAGAATTCACCACTTGTCATGATCAATATAGTGGTCTACCACAAGGGATGTTAGACCAACCATGATACATCCAAAACCATCAATAAAACTATAACAAGACTACATCCAAGTCATTGACACATACTATAACATAGTTACAATATCTCATTTTCTAGTTATAGCTCACTATACACTTCTAAAACAAACTAATTTACTAAAAACAAAACATAACCTCAAAATCTTGGTTAACATCAATTATCAGAGGGTGTTACAAGGGTAGGTCCTGTGTGCTTGCGTGTGCTAGTACCAGACGTTTGATATGGCATTGTAGGTGTCCGTATATTAGCTCTCGTAATTTCATTACAGTGCTCTTTTTTTCTTTTTTTTCTTCAGAACCCTGCCATGAGTGTCTTCATTTTCCAATGGAAGGTTATGGAATTGAGGAATTGAATATGTTTTTGGTATGACTTGTGGAGTGGTTACAGTCATGGTAGCGGTTAGTATTTAAGGCTCCTAACTGATGTATTTCCTCCTCAATTTTTAGTGGAGTGAATAAATGGAAGATAACCATGACCATCTAGGCTTGCATATGATCTGAAAACTTACCCTAATGTACACGACCTCTAGACACTCAATAATAGTGCATACATTGATGGGGAATAACACTTGAAAGAGAAAAACACACAGTCATGAGAATCCTCAGTGGAGGGGTAGTCCAATCAGTCAAATCAAAATAAATCAAGATAGAACTAATAGAATCTCACTCACTATTTCCAGGTTGGCCTAGAGATGGGATGAGCTAAGAGTGGCAAAGAAGGTGCATGTAGAGGGTAGCTCCAGGTGAGATCAATCAATCAAAAATCATAGTACACTCCAATAAGTTTCTACACCACCAAGAAGTCTTGCATACTAGAAACCAAATTCCACCATGCATATAAAAATAGGATGAATATTTTTATAAGAGTGGACATAGAAGGATTTACCCCAATATTGGTGGCCCACTAGGCACTAGAGTCGAGACACTCTTCTGCTTCAAATGTCATAATTTCCAAAGCTAACCACCACTGTGACTGCTTCCCAAATTCTAGAACTAGTCATCACTGCCACTGTTCCCCAAATTCTAGAACTAGACACCATTGCATTTGCTTCCTAGCTCCAAACTTGAATTATTATCACAAGGGGTGTACATGGGAATTAAGACCTCCATGCACTAGTAAGTCAAAAAAGATAAAACCATGGTGGAAATATCCCACATGTGGTTGGAAAAACAACATTGTACCTAGAGAAAAACATGGAGCGTAGGAAGACTGAAGAGCTCAAAAGCTCACAGTGGGAATGAGAGGTACCATATTCATTCTAGCCAATGTGAATTTGATCGACATGTGCAAGTTCATAGGGTGGGATAGTCATTCCATCCCCTCTCTTTGATCCAGGGAAAGAATAATCGGTGGCTGGCTTCCCCTCTGTCCATTAGGATTGTTTTCCACATTCCATCTCAAAAAAATTTCACTATATTATTTTAAAATCAAGAAAAGAAAAAAACAAAACCATTTATATTTTTTTTTGTAAGCTACGGTAGTTCCTTCTTTTTTCTATTTATAAAAGCAAGTTGTTCCATATACAAAATCTTGGTGGCCTCAACTTGCCCATGTGGGAAACTAAGTCTGTTGGCCACCTTAGTCTATTATAAACCATCTAGTAGCAAAATTTTTCAAGTCTTTCAATCCAAGCTAAATATACTTCACAACTAGATACACAGATTAAGGTCTGAATTGACATACGAAGACAAGAAAAGTAAAGGCTATTTGCTAAAAAGTTTGGTAAAACCTGGACAGTAAAATGCTATTCCTTGCTATCATTATTTTCAAAATCCCTGATAGACGATGTTGCAGTAAAGTCTCCCGGCGCCGGAGATAGCTCCATCATTCATTGTTGGATCTTATCCAGCTTGCTATCCTGCATAAACATTATCATTTGCAGATTCTTCATCTCCTTTTTGAGGTTGGGCATGCCTTGGGAAATTTCCGCCATCTCCTCCGCCACCTATTCCAGAGCTTTGGCCAACAAGCGTTTCATGAGCTAGTACATGTGCAAGGTTTGTTTGAATAGAGTCATCTTGCACCTGGTATGCCTTGGGTTAGGGACAAGGTCCCCCCATTCTTCCATTTCTGGCTCTAAGTCTTCCTCCATGATACTATCCTCCATCTCCTGGATCAACTTACGAATGTCGACATCCATTCTTTCTTTGTATGCTCTAGCTACCTCATTGACAACCACCTCGATGGGTTTCCTACCCCTTTTGGGCCCTGCATTCTCCGAAGTGATGGGTTCTCTCTTTATTGTCTGGCTCTGGCACCCTCGACCCCCTTGGCCCCTGCCTCTACCTAGGAAAGCCATCTCTTCGTTTTGAGACTCCTGCTTCCAATTATCAACATAAAACATTAGATTTGAAAAATCTTCATACATCCCGTCCTTCAACATTTTTTTCTTTTTAAGAATTCCCACCCAATTCAGTCCCCCCCCCATCTCTCTGGAGAGTCATGGCTCTCTCCCACCCTAGTTTAGGGGGAGTGGTCATGCCATCTAACCTCCAATCCTTTCGAGAATTTTCCTCCTTGGTTTTCAAGGATCGACCCTTTATCCTGAAATTGCACTCCCCGGTCATGCTTATGCCCTGGCTCCTATTATGCAGCTGATCTCGGCCATCTCTCTGCCTCTCCTCCCTGTCCTCAGGCCTACCCTATCGTAGCCCCTTCCTAGTGAACCAAAGCTTGCCCCCTTCATTCAACATACTATACTTCTCAGTGGAATTTATAGGAGGTAAACGTGAAAAAACATACCCGGAAATATGCTCAGCCCCTGAGGTCCCCAATGTCTGCGATGCCCTGCTCCCATCTTCCTATCTCCATGTTCTAAGCTCTCTCCCTACTCTTTCCATCCTCATGAATCCCTTCCCACCTACCCTACGTCCCATCCATCTCCCGCCACCGTCCTTGCCAACCTCTCTCCTCATAATTGTCCCATTTCTCCCCATAGGTGTTCCCACAGTCATGCAGGATGCCACCACGTTCTGTTGTTTAAGCATGGGGACTATGGTCAGTCATCCTTGCTATTCTCTCCTTTTGTTAGTCTTGATACCCATGCTCTCCCTCTTCGACACCCCGATTAGGGGCCTCCTATGCCTACTATATTGAGTTCATAGAATCATGGCTGTCTTGGTCTATGATTTCCTTGAGGGGATCCAATCTGGGGTCCTCAAGTTGTAATGGCTAGATACTATCCAGATTGCCTCCTTGCTCATTGCTTCCCCAGTTAGCTAGCAAATCAGCCGCTTTGTTACCTTCCCTTCTTACATGTTTTATGATCATATATTCGAACCTCTTTATTAGATCTCCCAGGTCTTGGACCAGGCTAGCCGTTCTCTAGCTTTTCACAATCTTATCCCAGGTCTTTCCGTTATTAAGTTTCCTCATCATATCTATAACTAGTTGGGAGTCTCCTTCCACCTCTAGGTGGTTATATCCAAGTCTTATCATTGTTCTTAAACCTTGATGAATTTCCCTAAGCTCACCTTCATTGTTACTCATGACCCCACCATGGGCTGAGAATACCCATCTTCTTCTACCTTGATCGTCCCGAAAGATGCCTCCAAGCCCCGCCAACCATCGGTTGCCTTTGGAGGCCCCATCGAAATTTAGTTTTGTGAAACCTACCATAGGGCATGAGAAATGGAGAGAACTTTTTCTGTTAGAGCCAGAAGGTTTCCACATCTGGGGTGCTACCATTCTTTGACCTAGGTTAAGAATGGCTAGGATCAATTCTTCACTGGCCATTGTCTTCCAATCCTATTGACTCCATGTTTCTGCTAGAATGGTTTCTCTAATATGCCCCAGGGTTCTTCTCCAAACCTGTGTTTGAATTAGCTCTTTGTTTTGAAATATTTCGTTGTTTCTTTCTTTCCATATCATCCATAGATTCAAACCAACAACAAGGCTCTAGTCTCTTTTCACCACTGGGCTGGTGAATTGACCATGCCCCCATTGATTGATTGTTTCTTTGATGTTTTTGGGATCTTTGTTTGTTCTTCCAAAGACCCATCGAATGTCTTCCCATTTTTGTTGGGAAAAATGACAGGATTTCATAAGGTGTTCATTTGTTTCCTGGTCCTGTTTACAGAGAGTGCAACGGGGTGGAACCTGAATTCCAAGTTTTTGTAGTTTGTCCCAAGTCAGAATTCGCCCTTTCACATTAGCTAGAGGAAGTGAGCAACTTTTGGCCACCAATTTCCTTGCCAAATTTGTTTCCATAGGGGTTTAAGGTCATCTTGTTCCTGCTCCATGGTAAGGTTATAGGCTTCTTTGATTGTGAAGGTTCATGTGTTGAATGTTCCCATCTCAGTATATCTAGACCTGTTCTGATAGCTATTTTCCTAATCTTCATTTCATTTATATACAACTCTCTTTGTTCCCCATCTATTGTTCAATCCCATTCTTTGGAGTTTTTCCATATTCCCCAGTACTCCTCTATGTGTTCTTCTATCCAGAACTCTCTTACATAATTTAAACCTGCCTTTTTAGACTTCTGCAAAGTGTTTCCTAGACCCTGTATACCATTCATTTTATCCCTCTACTACTAGGCTTCTTCCAAAAATTTAGCTAATTTTCCATCCCTAATTTCCCCGAAGGCATGCGTGGATATTATGTCTCTGTTCTGACTGGCTAGGTTCCAAATTGTAGAGCCCCTTGGAATTTCCTTGTGTCTTAAGATTTCTTCCGTATTTACTGGCATGTTGTATTTCTTCATCCAAATTCTTTTCCATAGGTCTCCTCCACCCGCCATCCATCTCCACCAGACATTTGCCCCAGTATTTGGTTCATAGTGTAGGGATCTCTTAATCCTAATCCCCCTTCATCTTTACTCTTGGTTAGACCTTGCCATGATATCAGTGCCCATTTCTTCTGTTGCTTCAAACCTCCCAGAGGAATTTTTTGATAATCTCCACCATTTTGGTACATGCTCCTTTAGGGGCTGCCGTTGCTGAGAGTTGGTAAATCAGAATGGCTTGTAAGACTGCCTTGACCAAGACTACTCTTCCTGCTAGATTAAGGGTTCTGAAGGACCAGTTTGCCAGTCTGCCAGTAATTTTCTCAATGGTTTGTTGCCAATTCGCCATCTTTAGAGGATTCAGAGCTAGTGGGGTGCCAAGATATTTGGTGGGGAGGTCGCCAGATCTAAATCCCAAGATTCTTGTCAGATAAGTCTTAACATTTCCGGTTGTGTTAAAGAAGTAGGTGCAAGATTTCTCCTTGTTGATTTGAGTACCCGATGCTTCCATGAAGAGATCCAGGATACCTTTCATTCTTTTTACTTCCCTGAGAGATACTACGTAGAACAACATGATGTCATCAACAAATTGCTGGTGTGTGATCGGTAGATCATTCCCCCAAATTCAGAGCCCTTTGATTTTCCCTTCCTGCAATTCTTTTTTAATATATCTCCCTAACCCTTCCGCCGCTGTGATGAAAAGGAAGGGAGATATAAGATCCCTCTGCCTTAATCGTCTAGAAGCAATGAAGGTGGTGGTAGGCGTACCATTTAGGAGAATGGAAAAATTTGGGGTGGAGATCATATCCGAGACCCAAGCAATCCATCTCTTACAAAAAGCAAAGGCAGCTAGCACTGATTTAAGGTATTCCCAATTCAGGATCATAAGCCTTAGGGAGCTCTAGTTTGATCATCATCCCTGCTTCTTTTTTGGATTTCAGAGAGTGCACCACTTCTTATGACATTATCAAACCATCAAGAATTTGTCGACCTTCCACAAATCCAGTTTTTTCAGGGGAAATAATACTGCAAAGGATGGGCTTAAGTCTTTTGGCCATAAGGGTTGCAATAATTTTATAGATCACATTACAAAGGGCAATAGGTCTAAAACCTTGGGGATCTTCGGACTTAGCAGTTTTAGGAATAAGAGACAGAAGAGTAGAGTTAAAGTTGGGACATACCTTCTGGTTTCTTCGAGATTCTTCAACCACGTCCAGAATTTCTTGCCCCAAGAATTGCCAACCCACTTGATAGAATTCCGCTCTGAAACCATTTGGTCCTGGAGCTTTGTTCTTCTTCTTCGCTTTCATGATCTCTTCAGCTTCCTCCATGGTAGCTACCCTCATAAGAGTGAGGTTTTGATCTCTGGTAACCATGCTTGGAATCTCATTGCATATTCTCCCAATATCTTCTCGTCGGTCCTCTTGGGGTTCCATTAGGAGGTTTTTAAAGTGGCTTACCAATGTATGTTCCATCTCTTCATGCTGAGTTAGGCGAGTTCCTTCTACATTCTTTATAGAGAAGATTATGTTTCTCTGTCGCTGTTGAATCATAGCCTGATGGAAGAACTTTGTATTCCTCTCTCCCTCTTTTAACCAGTTCACTCTTGATTTTTGTTTCCATAGAATCTCTTCTTGTTTCCTTCTTTCTTCGATTTGACTTATCAAAACCCCTTTGTCTCTAGCTAGATCCTCAGTTCTACCTGTTGTTATGATTTCTTGTTGGATTCTCCTCATTCTCTGGGCTAATTGCTACTGATCCTTAAATATATTCCCGAATTCCTTTTTGTTCCATTTTTTGATTTTCTCTTTTATTTCCTTTAGTTTCAATTGGAAGGTCTGCATTTTGTTCCTTCCCCTCTGCTAACTTTTTCTCCACCATTCCTCTACTTTCGTCATGAACCTCTGGTCTCTGAGCCAGAAGGCCTCAAACCTGAAAGGGAATTATTGGGGCTATCTTTGAGGTCAATTTCAAGTTTTATCAGCTAGTGATCGGAACCCATTCCCAGGAGGATCATGGCTTCAATGAAAATATCCCAGTTTATTACTTGTTCTGATATAAGGAATCTATCTAACTGCGAGGCGATTTGGTGGGTGTCACCTCTTCTGTTGTTCCATGTGTGTGTCCCATTTATCGTTGGGATATCCACCAGTCTTTGTTCATTGATCATATCCCCAAAATCTTCCATATCCAAATCTGACCTTCTAAGACCTCCTCTTTTTTCACTTAGTGATGTGATCATGTTGAAGTCTCCTCCTACAATCCATGGATTTTCTGGGAAGAGACTTCATATTTTTTCCAAGTTCTGAAGGAAAATCCTGTATTCTCCAAGTATAGGTGGTCCATACACTCCTGTGAGGAGGACCCAGTCCTGGGATCCAATGTTCCTAAATTTCCTAGATAGAATTCTAGGTAAACTTACCCAGTCTTCAAATTGAACCTCCTCTGGGTTCCAGAGTATTGCCAAGCCCCCAGCACTTCCTATGGCATCCTGGCCTATTATCTTGTAATGTGGTTTAAATTTGTCCATAATGTCTTTCAGTTTCTGTTCACTGATCTTCATTTCCTGGATTATCATTATATTAGGTTTATCTCTCCTAAGTCTCTCCTTCAAATATCTCTGTTTCCCCTTACTATTCAGTCCTCTAATATTCCAAGTTGTAATTATCATTTCAACAATTTGAGGGGTTGTTGGAATACCTCTGATAGAGGTATGACTCTTCCCAAATTCACCAACATTTCACCTACCATTTGAATGGATTCGCTCATGGATCTTCTTCCCCGTTTTCTTCCCCCTTTCCTTGTATTACCTGTTTCTGTGTTTTGTCCCCCTTGCGATCCTAGGTGTTCTGGTTGACTAACTATGATTTCCTCTCGTTTCTCCTTGTAATGTTGGAACATGTCTTTGTATAATTGCTTCTGATCTTTTGGGATGAACCTCTCATCCAGATGCCTCCATTCTTGTAGTAGTCTCTTCATGACCTGTTCTTCTTCACTACCTTTGTCTTTCTGGGGGTCTATCTCCATTTGGATCTACTCTTGTTGGGATTCTATCCTTTCCCCTTCCTTTTCCAGCCCTATATTGGCTTGTGCCTTACTTTTCCCTTTGTCTATATTTATAGGTTCTGTTGCTTCTTCGCCACTGTCTTCATCATCTTCTTCCATTTCCTCTTCTTGTAGAGCCACAAACTTATTTTGATTTACCTAGGCTGGTTCCTTGGAAGGTGGTTTAAGATTTGTCGATCCTTTTTGAGGTTTTTTCCGGTGATGCACTTATATAAATCCATCATCTCCATCCTTGCCCGATTCTTCCTCCTTCCTCGATTCTTCCTCCTTCCTAGTGCCCGATGATGCCCCAGTTGTGTTCAGGGGGTAGGATCTGAAGAGGTGTCTGTATTCGTGACATCTTCTATAGAGAAATGGAATGTGCTCGTAATCCACTAGTTACTGCCATACCTCATCATGATATTCCACCTCAATACAGTTAGGAAGCCATTCTATGATATTCATGTAAACACAGATCCTTACATAGGATGTATATCTGCCTTTCCTGGTGGTATCTGCTACTTTGACAAAGGTCCCAATTGAGTTCCCAATACCTTCCAAGATTTCTGGATCCCAAAACTCAATTGGGAGTTCGAATAACCGAACCCATGTTGGTGCCACTAACATTCTCTCCTTGTCTAGGTTATAGCATTCTTCCCAGTGTCTCATAAAGAGACCCGTGTTATTGAAGAAATAGGGTCCATTATCGAAAACCCTCTCCTTATCTTCCAAGTTAGAGAAAATGACCGAGAAGAAGCCCTTAGTGCCTAATTTTAGGTCAATATGTCCTTTAGGTTGCCATCTCTGTTGTATCCATTTTTCCAGTTCTTTCTCTGACGACCACGACCCTACAAACTTGCAAATCAGAGCATGGTCTTTCATACATCCTTTGTATTCTTCTAGTTTGATATTTGGGACTACAAACCTGGATTTTTTCGTTTCCCGAGGCAAACGTTTGCTTCTCAACCCAGCTTTCCATCGAGCCCCATGACTAGTTCATCCTTACTTCATTTCCCTGCGACAACGGTTGTTCCATTCCTCCTTTCCTCACCTGCCGTTACGTTTTTGTAGGAGGGGACCGCTCCCCCCCCCTCCCTCCATCTGGTTTTGTCATTTCTTTGTTAGCCCAGCATGAGGCCTGTCCGCCTGCCCCAACGGCTCGTGACTCTTCCTTGTCCTGATCTGGTGCAGGTGGCTACAGACTTTACCTGTTCCTTGCCCAAGTCATAGGTCTACCAGAGGCAAACCCTGCGATAAACCCTAACCCTAACTGCTGAACATCATCACTTCCCTCACCTCTTCCGCTCCCCAAAACCATTTATATTTTATATGAGTTATAACTATTTGACTTATTTGCATCTCTAAAATCTTGCTCCTAAATTTTGATTTAATATCTTTCACTTCCTTCAACTTACATATTTAAAATTTACCTTCTCGTCATTACCAAAAATGACTCGATAATTACAACTTAATATAAACTCATACAATGTTAGTAGTATATAGAGAATGGTAAAATTATTAAATATTGTATTCCATTGAAATTTTTTTTGTGACTGTGACTTATTTTCATCATCTGTGATGAAACTACCATCCTTTTATGCCATAATATGTAGAAGAAATGATCATTGACAACCATGTAAATAAGCTATGTAAAATTTGGTTAGAAATATGAGTTTCCTTAAAATAGAATTTATTTGCATGAATAATTTTTGTAGCACACTTTGTTAACTAATCCTTTGGGATATTGTACATTATTATTTAGGATTAATGCATTATTAGTTCATTGTAATGTTATATCTCAGTTTTTCTCGTATTTCTAGTGATGGAGAAATTTCTCAAACATAATTGTCTCCCTTTGTTTTTTAGTTGTATATATTTCATTTTCTCGATCAATAAAAATCAATCTTTATTTTTTGTGGAGTTGATTTTGGGCTTGTATATCAGTGGTATCAGAGCCACACCCTAAACTCCATGCCCATGTTTATGATGTCTTGAGAAATTGATGATGTATAACCAATGTCTTGAGAATTCCATGCGTTGATGTGTGATGAGAGACTGACGAAATTGTTGCCCCAACCCAAAAAATGTGGAGGAGATAGATGGTTGTGGTGAGTGTGGAGTATACCAACCCACATCTATTAAACACTAGGAGAATCCTACATGGAAAATTCTAAGGAAAGATGTCACATCCTCATGAGTGCAAACAAGTGGGAGAGTATTGACTCTTGTGCAAGTCTGTGACCCGTGATGGTTATAAACCATCGATTTATTGATTCTTGATCATTATTGAATTATTGTTGTTCATTGATGGATTTTTTTTTATTTGACTTTGGTTGCCATCAAACTGTTGTTATCGGGGTTGGTCGCAGCTTTTTTGGTCACAACCAAACTATTGTTAATGGGGCTTGGAGCCTGGTAAGACCATATGAGCCTGATAATATTTACCATATGTGAATTTGTTTTAGAACATGTTAAACTATGCAATCCACTACATGCTATTATTATTGATATACAACTCATTTTAAGCCACTACATGTTGTCACTACAAGAATTTTTTAACAACAAAGATTAAATTGTTTTATCTAGAGGAATTTTGTGCAGTCACACAAGTGTTGAAGGTTTAATTTGCAAAGTTAATTTTGATTGTCAAATATTTCTACAAACATGAATTTGTTGGTTTCTTTCATAGGTGTTATTCTCAGTGGAAAGGAAGATTATCAAGAGTGACTTAGAAAAGTTAAAAATACACTTATTTTTAATGATTGGTGGCAAGGTATTTGTGAAGGAAAGGGTGATAATGAACCAGGACAACCTCAAAAAGAACAATAGAAAGAAATTTGGTAGAGTAAGGATTAAAAAAGCCTTATGATTTTTTCTCTACTTCAGTAACATAAGAGGTAAGAAGGTACATTCTTTCCAGTAAAATAACATATGAAGCATTAAAAAAATTAAAACACCTTTATGATTCACATTTAGAATTAGAGATCATACAATTATTATTGAAATTGTTTAATTTGGAGATAAAGGATAATGATCCCATGAGTTTTCCTTTAGAAATTAAATCCATTTATCATGATATTGATTCCACTGGTGTAAACTTTCATTTACAACTCACTATATTAAATCTCTCTACCCTGCCTATTTTCACTACTTGGAATCTCTCCAAGTTAGAGGACAATTGAAGGAATTAGATTTTGATATCTTAGTAGGAAAAATTGTTGAAAGAGAGAAGGCTTTTGGGAAGAAAATGTCTCTTCCTAATTCCAATGTTGAGACTTTGTGCCTTGCACAAAAAGAACAAAAGTCTTAAGAAGAGTCTGTTAGAAATAGTAAGAGTAGCAAAGGTCTAGGTAGGAGAAATTTTAGAGGCAAGGGGGGAAAATAATCAAGGTGACAGACAACAAAGTGATAAACAACAAAGGAATTTTTATATTGATAAACAAACTATCAAACAGTATAGGTGTGGTAAAACTGGTCATAATATCGGTAATTATAGAATTCCCTCAGAGAAAATCAATTAAAGGAGAGAACAATTAAATGAAAATAAATATCATCCACCTCCAGATAGGGAAAAACCATTTGAATCTTCTCACTATGTTATTGCACATTGTAAATTCAGCATAATTGATGTTTTTAGTACTTCATTTCCTTCATGGAAAGATAGTTAGACATTGGACATAAGTGCCACTTGTCATCTGGACTTTAGGACAAATTTATTTAAAACATTTAGTGATCATATTGATGGAGTAGTTTATTTTGCTAATAAATATCAAATTAAACCTTTAGGAATTGGATCTATTCGATTAAAGATGCCAGAACAAGTAGAGTATATTCTACATCATGCTCTTTATATTCCTCAGTTTCAAAGGAATTTAATGTCTCTCATATAGATCAGAAAGTAGGGGCATTCATTACGTATATTTGATGGTATAATAGAAATCCATAGAACAACTGATAATGAAACTATTATGACTGGTGTTGAAGAAGATAAACTTTTGAAACTGAAAGGTACATCATCTACTACATTGAATTATGCTCATTTGATTAAACAAAGTGATACTCTATCTTCTAGTTTATTATGGCACGCTCATTTTGGTAATATAAATTATGATAGTATCATGATTATGAGACAACAAGGAATTAAAGGGATTCCTACGATTCCAAGAAATCTTACACCATGTGATGCTTGTATTATAGGGAAACATAGTAAGCGGTCTTTTCATAGTTTTGCATCTAGAGCTCCAAGAAAATTAGGTCTCATACATTAATATTTATGTGGACCTATGTTTGTTTCAAATGGAAATGGTAATAAATATATGTCAACTTTTATTGATGATTACTCGAGGATGTGTTAGGTTTATCTATTGAAAGACAAATCACAAGTTTTTGAAGCTTTTAAAGAAATTCAACCATTGATTAAACATGAAACTCAACTTAACATTGGAAATCTAAGAACTGACAATGGTGGTGAATATACTTCACATTATTTTGAAAAATATTTGCAAGACAATGACATCAAACATTAGACAACAATTCCTTATAATCCCCAACAAAATGGTGTTGTAGAACGTATGAACAGAACACTGCATAATATGGTTAGATCAATGATATTTTTTAAGAAAGTAAAATTGATGATTTGGGGAGAAGAAATGGTTTGTGAAACTTATATTCGAAATTATTTTCCTTCTTACGTCATTAACAATAAATCTCCATATGAATCGTGGTACAATCGCCTTCCTATTGTTCAACATTTTATAGCTTTTGGTTCTCCATGTTATGCTTTGGTTCCAAAATAACAAAGAAACAAGTTGTTGGAATTATGATGCATGTGTTGTAATTGATGACAACTCACTTGTAACAAAATAAGTATATGGTAACTAGATGAATCCGCAGGCTAGTTTAGAGCTGACAAAATGATGGAACAAAATGATGGGTCAAAGGTTTAAAGCTCAGAATCAGAAGTTTGATACATGGAGATTGTTGGATTTATGAATCAGGTGTTGTCCTTGATGGAAACCTACTTGATAAGTTGTCCTTGATGACAACATATTTGATGAAATGGAATCCTACTTGAGAAGTTGTCTTTTCATCTACTTGTTAAAGGTACAAACATGATGTGTTTACAAATGTGACAGAAGGCATGGTAGTTCAAAGGAATGATAAGCTTGGAAGTTAACAAGATGTGTTTACATATATGACAGAATGCATGGCAGTTCAGAGGAATCAGTTCAGAAGAATGATAAATTTGGAGGTTCAAGAACTACACGTGGGTTCTATTAAGCCAAGTCACGTATGCACGTGAGTTCAATGAAGAAAAGTAGCGTATGTCCTTTTCACCATGGTATTATAAATACCAGGGGTTCTTACCATGGTATTGGCCCACAGTAATGAGTGTAAAAAAGAATATTGATCTCGTCAAAGAATACCATTGGAATAACTATAGTTTTGACTGGAGGTATTCAAAAAGGAAAAAATTATAGAAGATGGTGAAGATAAAAGTGTGAAGGGTGTGCAAGTGATGGAAATATTATGAAGAGTTAGATCAAAAGAAAATATGCATGGTATGGATTTTTGATGATTTGATTGATCTAAACTAAGTATGCACATGAGAGTTTGATAATGGATGAGATCCAATAGATCTGAAATAATTATGCACGAATGAATACAATGATGGATCAGGTTCATGAGACATGAAATAACTTTTTATTATATGATTTGCTCATGGATTGACTAGATCTATGTACTGACGCATGTTTTTATCTCTGAATATTATGATCTGGGTCTTACTCAAGTTCTAAAGGTCTGGACAATTTTAAGTCAAAATTTGTAGGTCTTCACACTGGTTGGTCTCAGAAAAAGCTCGTATACACACGGGTTGAACTCTACAAAGTAGTGTATACAAAGTAAGGGTTTATGTTCATAAATGATTGATCAATCTTATCAATGATACTACTTCTCTAGTGTCTATCAATGATGTCCTCATGATTGATTTGGGTTAAATGATAATGTATGAAGTAGATCTGATAGAATGATGAAGTTGAATGTGGTTATGAATAGTGTCAGTATTACTTGTTGATTATGATTGAAGTTTAGTTTTAGTTCTATGATTAGTTCAAAGTATAGTAGTACATATGTATGACTCAGTATTCTTTTCATAATCGAAGTAGTCAAGTTATTAGTTTTCATTATTTTAAGATTTGTACGCAGGTTTCTCTACTAAAAAGTGTGTATGCACATTGGTTGCCTTAACTGAAGTAGTATATACATTTTGGCAAATGAATAATTAGGGTTGCAATTGATTTTGTGTGTTGATGCAACATTCTGATTTTAGATCTGTGTATTGGTTATAGTGATCTGATTGTTCAAGTTGGTTGGTTGAATTTTGATTAAGTATCAATTGATTTGGTTTTCGATGAATGGTTGATTCAGTTGTATCATAAGTTTCAATGATTGATTGATTCAGTTGTGTCAGAAGTTTCAGTGATTGGTTGATTCAGGGAATGATGATTTAATTTCAATGATTGATGATTTGGATAACAACTATGTCAGAGATTGATGATTGGGTTTGAGTGATTGATTTATTCAGTTGTGTCAGAAGTTTCAGTGATTAGCTGATTCAAAGAATGATGATTGAATTTCAGTGATTGATGATTTGGATTTTACTTATGCCAACTATTGATGATTGGGTTTCAGTGATTGATTGATCCAGGTGTGTCACAAGTTTCAGTGATTGGTTGATTCAGAGAATGATGATTGGATTTCAGTGATTGATGATTTGGATTTCAGTTATGTTAGAGATTGATGATTGGGTTTCAGTGATTGATTGATTCAGTTGTGCTACAGATTGATAACTTTGTTACAATGATGAGTTATAGTTTGATTATTGGTGTTGATATTAGATGTTGATAAAGGGTCTAGTACGAAAATTTGATGAAACGTAGCCTACAAGTTATGATGCATTGAAGCAAGTGGATCCAGTATGAAAAATTGATGAAACACGGTCGATGGATGTTGTTGAGGGTTGGAACCTTCAGTGAGGAAGGCGTAGCTTCCTGTAAATAGTAGCTGGTGATCATATCAGGGGGTTGGAGTTCACTTCCAGTAGCATCTGGAGAAGGAGTGAAGGTTGTAGCCTTCTTGAGGTTGGTGCCTACGTACTCGTACAACTTTATGCTAGTACAAGAAATAGGGGGGTGTATCTCCCTTCCAGTAGGAACTGGAGAACTAACAAAGGTTGTATCCTTCTACAGGTGGGTGTCTACATACTGGTATGAGCCTACACTAGTAAAATATTCTAAAAACTTTTTCTTTATATTGAAAAGAAGACAAAGATGACAATAGCAGGTGGTTTTCTCCCACATCGAGCTTCCACATTAAATCTTAGTGTTCATTTTTGTTGCTTCTGTGTGATGGATTATTTTGTTTTTACAGCACATCGTTACTGTTTATCTAGTGTTTAACAAAGTACTGATGCACTAGATGAGGCAAACAAATGGTGAATTAATTGAATAATAAGTTTACTGGATGTACGTTGGTTGTCTTAAGAATAGTTGTGTACACATGCGTGTTCCTTTTAGTAAAGTCATGTATAGAAATCAAAAAACGAAATGTAAAAGTTATTGATTTGAAAATATTGATTCACCCGCCCCGCCTTTCAGTATTTTTCCCAACAATTCGTATCAGAGAAGGTCCTTTGGAAGAAGCTTGATCGCTTGAAAGAGATCCGTGGAGACAATAGGAAAGAAGCAAAAGAAGAAATAAATTCAAAATAAGAAGACATCTCAAAGAAACAATGACAATGTTAGAGATGATTGTCTATTAGATGGAAGCAAATATTTAGATTTAGAATCACCTCGTAATGAAGATGAAAAAGCAAAAGAGTTATCACGTATTGATTTTTGGTCCTCTGGTGATACATTTCTTTGTTCATGCAATATTGAAGATAATGAATGTGACAGTGAAACAACTGAATTTTCTCTTATGGGTGAAAGTGAAATAAATCTAATAACAGCAGCAGTTAAAAGGCTCACAAATAAAATTAGATATCAACAATATCTATTTGATAAAAGGGAATGCTCCTACAAAGAAGAGGTTATTAAGTTAAAAACTCAGTTGGAGGAAGGAAACAAAATAAGGAAGAAGTACAAGGGAAAGGAAGATCAATGTCAAAGGCTGCAGGATGAAGTGACATCACTGAGAAATCAAGTGAATGAAAACAATACAACAACCAAGGAACTGAAAGAAAGAACCAGTTATTGTGAAGGTCTTGAAGTAGAGGTCGTCTCTCTAAAAGACAATCTTGCAAAATCAAATAAACAGAATGAAGAATTGCTTCAAGAATTTGAAGAAAAAGAAAATGAGATTCTAAAATTAAAACAAGAAGTGGAAGTAGGAAGAAAAGTTGAAGAAATCTTGAAGAAGCAATATCTAGAAAAGGAAGAGCAATATCAGGATAAGGTAAATATCCTAAAAGGTAAATTAGAAGAAAAGGATAAACTTTTGTGATTTCCAGATAGTACTAAGACATTGAATGATATTATTAGTATTCAAAGGTCTCCTGCCATCAAATCTAGTCTTGGTTTTCATGAAACTGTAAAGGTGAATCTAGCTCACAAGTTGAGGAAATGGATTCCAATGAAAAGTATGAAATGCTCAACAAGGAGATAAGAAGAAAACCTCATCAGCAACCAAGGAAAGAAATTATTCAAAGAAATAATTTACTTCTAACTATAGAAGTGTTAATTTATTCTATCCTCTGATCAATAATGTTGAATGTTCTATATGTCATAATTTTTGACATGTTGAAACTAGGTGTAGAAGTAGAATGTTTCAAGCTAATAATCATCTCACAGAAATATCATCAAGTTCCAGGTACTTTAAGGTATGTTGTTTTTCTTGCAATATATTTGGTCACGAAGCCATTGATTTCTATAGAAGGAATATGAATCATACAAGATGTTATTCTTGTAACATGTTTGGGCATATAGCAAAAGAATGCAAGAACAAGTCTATGGATCTCCGTAGAAAATATGGTAAGAAATCAAAGAACATTTATATCAGAAAATCAAAAAAGGATGAATCCACCAAGAAACAATAAAAGGAATATCAAATAAGGTGTGGTCGTTCTCTCTGCTCATTTAAAGACAAATATGAATGTTCTCATCACATGACTGGAGACAAGAGAAAAATGGAGTCTCTGATGAAGAACCATCATGACAATGGTATTTTTGGAACTTATGTTTCAGCAAAAGTTTTAGGACCGCGTATAGTCAGAACAGACTCAAGGGGAACTGAAAGTATGAAATTTTAGTATTCCACTTCTCATACACGGATCTTGTGAAGACAAGTCGCATATATAAGTGAGTTCGAAACTACACAGTCCCATATATGTTGGTTTGATGAAGAAAGAGTGGGACAAAATAAAAAAAGGGGCCTAATATGGTTCAATTAATGATCAATTATCTTTTCTATTTCGATGGTTGACAATTAAAGCTTGTTGATGCTATGTAGAAGTCCTTTTGGCTCTCATAAGTTATTAATGCCTTGATATATAACTGGTTAATGATCATGCCTTGATGATTCTTATTGATATATGAAATGATAAGATATGATAGTGAACAGTTGGTACATGTTTACGGGGATCATATGCTATGCTTCTAATAATGCATTGTCGGCAATATGTTTGCTTTAGAAATCCTTGGTGCATAATGATGCTTATCAATGGTGATCATGCTTATGTTGCTGAAGTGTTTAAACGATGAATCATGGGCTGCCTATGATGAAATCACAGATGATACTTATATTGCTTGAACCACATAGTTGTTTTTAATGCTTTTGATAAGATTTGTGGATGAATCTTTTGATGATGCATATAGTTATGTTTCTTACATGGTGATCTTCATAACCTCACGGAGTAGAACAAAGCTTGAGTACACAACTTCATTATTTGCTGATGATAAGTGTCACTCATTTATGTTATGTTGTTGTCATCATGCCTTCAAAGATGCATGAATTTATCATGGTGTAGTTATGGATGAGGATTCCTATAACCTTGGCTCTCACAAGGTATATTGTTTGAGGATTGTTGCTCTTGATGGTATCAAGAAAGTTTGAAAAATGACTATGAGCTCATGGTTTGATTTTCACATTGATGAGAAGCTAGATACATATTTATATTGTTATGCTAGATACATGGATGATTACTTAAGTTGTGATGTTGGTATAAAAGATCCTCTTATTTGAAGAAAATTGGCCAAGAGAATGGTGTTATTGTAGGTTTCATGAAGACATGGATATTTGGAGACATGTCCTACTTAGTCACATAATGTTGATGACTTCTTACTTCATGATGATAGGCTTGGTTCTCACATATGTTGATTATCATGATTGTTACTTATCAGATATGGGATGTTGGAAAACTCCCTAGCGATGATACATGATTGATATATTAAGGGTTGTTGTGGAAAGATCATGCAATTATTTCTACGATGATGATGTTATGGTTATGGATGTTGACTATGGTGTTTTCACATGTATATGATATGATGTGAATGATTTTGTATCACTGCTTGGAGATATGGCATGTGCTTAGTTGATTCATGGAAGGCTATGTTTTTTTATAAACATAAGGTTTTTTCTACTAAGGAAAGGGAGCAAGTTGAACTTGATAAGGTCAAGAGAATGAGTTGTTATTTATATGTGGGATACTTAGTCATAGGTTGATAATATTAAAGTTACATTGTCTTATCTTGTGAATTGGTGATGGACATATACAAGTTGTTATTCTCGATGCTGTTGATAGATGCTTATGGTGTGGATCATATATGGTGTATGATAGTTGTTGATAACTATCATGTTCTTGTCTTTGGTATTTTTTATAACTATCATGTATATCATTTGATGTAAAGGTCAGGTAAAGAACTATGATGTAATAATTGTCATATTCAGCCATGTATGGACTTTTGAGATCATGTCAAATATGTAATCTCACTTGGTTAGGTGGTTGAGTCAAATATGTATCCCCACTTGGTTGGGAGATTAATGTAAGTATGGGTCATTGGTGATAGGAAGGTCATACTCAATTGATTCATAGAGTCATGTACTTCATTTTACATCCGTCAGATATTTTAACATGTTCTCAGGGAAAGCATGATCAAAGATTGCAACATGTTCTTAGGGGCAACTTGATCAGAGAATTCAACATGTGCTCAAGGGGAGCATGATCAATATTCATATTCAACAATTCAGATATGGAAGTCTTAATTTACCATTGGTCAACCCTTTGCCCTTGATTTCAAAGGGGGAGAGTAGCTTGATGTTTTGACCTTTGTGTTTGGAAAGTAGCTTGATGCTTGGCTTGATGTTATTTACAGGTTATGGTGATGAAGCACGAAAGCGGTTTCCATCAACTCCAAAGGGGTGGATTGTTGGAATTATGATGCACTTGTTATCCTTGATGGAAACTCACTTGTAACATAACAAGTATATGGTAACTTGATGAATCCATAGGTCAGTTCAGAGGTGATAGAATGATGTAACAAAAGGATTAGTCAATGGTTTACAACTCAGAATCAGAATTTTGATACACGGAGATTGTTGGCTTTATGAATTAGATGTTGTCCTTGATGGCAACCTACTTGATGAGTTTTCCTTGATGACAACCTATTTGATGAGATGAAATCCTACGTGATAAGTTGTCTTTTGATCTACTTGTTAAAGATATAAATAGGATGTGTTTACGGATGTGACAAAAGGGATGGTAGTTTAGAGGAATTAGTTCAAAGGAATGATAAGGTTGGAAGTTAACAAGATGTGTTTACAGATATGACAAAATGCATGGCAGTTCAGAGGAATCAGTTCAGAAGAATGGTAAATTTGGAAGTTCAAGAACTATACACAGGTTATGTTAAGTCAAGTCGCATATGCACATGAGTTTGTTAAGAAAAGTACCGTATGGATTTTCCACCATGGTATTCTAAATGGTAGGGATTATTACCATGGTATTGGCCCATAGTAATCAGAGTGAAAAAGAATATTAATCCCATAAAAGAATACCATCGGCATAACTATCGTTTTGAACCAAGGTATTTAAAGAGGCTAAAACTATATAAGATGGTGAAGATAAAAGTGTGCAGGGTGTGCAAGTGATGGAAATCTTATGAAGAGTTAGATCAAAAGAAAATATGTTATGGGTTTTTGATGCTTTTCTTGATCTAAACTAATTATGCACAAATGAATACAATGATGGATCATGATCATGAGACCTATAATGACTTTTCATTGTATGATATGCTCATGGA
Organism: Pinus tabuliformis; assembly: GCA_031772625.1. Classification (NCBI taxonomy): domain Eukaryota; kingdom Viridiplantae; phylum Streptophyta; class Pinopsida; order Pinales; family Pinaceae; genus Pinus; species Pinus tabuliformis. Next base: position 1,382,435,122 of record CM062817.1, on the reverse strand, counting down.
CTGACTAGATCTATGTATTGATGCATGTTTTTATCTCTGAATATTATGATTTGGGTCTTTCTGAAGTTCTGAAGAGCTGCACAATTTTAGGTCAAAATTTGCAGGTCTATACACTGGTTGGTCTCAAGGAAAGCGCGTATACATGTGGGTTGGCCTCTACAAAGTAGCATATACAAAGTAAGGATTTTTGTTCATAAATGATTAATCAATCTGATTAATGGTGCTACTTCTCTGTTGTTTTTCAATGATGTCCTCATGATTGATCTGGGTTAAATGATAATGTTTGAAGTAGATATGATAGAATGATGAAGTTGAATTTGGTTATGAATAGTGTCAAGATTTATTTTTGATTATGATTGAAGGTCAGGTTTAGCTTTGTGATTGGTTCAGAGTATTGCAGTAGATCTAAGTATGAACCAATATTTTTTTCATAATTATCATAGTCAAGATTTCAGTTTTCAGTATTTTAAGATCTATACACAGGATTCTCTACTGAAAAGAATGTATGCACATTGGTTTCCTTAAGTGATGTAGTGTATACATTTTTGCAAATGAATAATTAGGGTTGCAGTTGATTTTGTGTGTTGATGTAGCATTCTGAGTTCAGTTCTATGTACTGGTTACAATGATATGACTATTCTAGTTGATTGGTTGAATTTTGATTAAGTGTCAGTTGATTGGGTTTTGAGTGAATGGTTGATTCAGTTGGTGATTTAGTTGTATCAGAAGTTTCAGTGATTGATTGATTCAGTTGTGTTAGAAGTTTCACTGATTGGTTGATTCAGAGAATGATGATTAAATTTCAGCGATTGATGATTTCGATTTCAGTAATGTTAGAGATTGATGATTGGGTTTTAGTGATTGATTGATTCATTTCTCTCAGAAGTTTTTGTTATTGGTTGATTCAGAGAATGATGATTGAATTTCAGTGACTGATGATTTGGATTTCAGTTATGTCAGATGTTAATGATTGGGTTTCATTGATTGATTCATTTAGTTGTGTCAAAATTTTCAGTGATTGGTTGATTCAGAGAATGATGATTGAATTTCAGTTATTGATGATTTGGATTTCAATTATGTTAGAGATTGATGATTGGGTTTCAGTAATTGATTGATTCAGTTATGTTAGAGATTGATAACTGTGTTACAATGATGAGTTATAGTTTGATTATTGATGTTGAGCTTAAATGTTGATAAAGGGTTTAGTTTGAAAATCTGATGAAATATTGCCCACAATTTATGATGTGTTGAAGCAGGTGGATCTAGTCTAAAATTTTCATGAAATGTGGTCCATGGATGTTGCTAAGGGTTGGAGCCTTCAGTGAGGAATTCGAAGCTTCCTACCAATAGTAGGTTGTGATTGGATCAGGGGGTTGGAGCTCCCTTCTAGTAGTAGTTGGAGAACAAGTGAAGGTTGTAGCCTTCTATAGGTTGGTGCTTATGTACTGATACACATTTACGTCAGTACAAGAACTAGGGGGTTGTAGCTCCCTTCAAGTAGGAGCTGGAAAGCTAACAAAGGTTGTAGCCTTCTCCAAGTGGGTTCCTATGTACTGGTATGAATCTATGCTAGTACAATATTGTAAAAGCTTTTTCTTTATATTAAAAAGAAGACAGAGATGAGAGAAGTAGGTGGTTTTCTCCCACATTGGGTTTCCACTTAAATCGTAGTTTTCATGTGTGTTGCTTATCCATGATGGCTTATTTTGTTTTTATATCACATGGTTACTATTTATCTAATGTTTAACAAAGTATTGATGCACTGGATGAGACAAAAAAATGATGAATTAACTGAATCATAATTTTGCTGGATGTACATTGGTTTTCTTAAGAACAGTTGTGTACACACAAGGGTTCCTTTTAGTAAAGTCACTTATAGAAATCAAAAAATGAAATGTAAAAAGTTATTGATTTGAAAATACTAATTCACCCCCTCCCACCCCTCTTATTATTTTTCCCAACACAAGTTGGGTTCCAGATTTCAAAAGTGTATTTTTTTGGGATATTCTAACAACTCTAAAGCTCACAAGTTACATGATGAAGAAAATAAGAAATTTATTTTATCAAGAGATGTAGTTTTCCTTGAATCTAATAAAGATACATCCATAGTTGGAAGACAACTCAATCATTTGGATAAGTTTCCATCTAAGATGTTTTATTATAAACTAATAATAATCTTCCACATTCGAAAGGGGGGATTTCCCATTATAGATCAGTTTGTGGTTTTTCCTTCAATAAATTTTCCTCTCAATGATCATAATGGTTTTGCTAAATAAAAATTAGATGGTAGTAGTGTTTTTGCAGGGTCAAAAAGTGCTTGCGTTCTTGAAGAGCCTGCTCCTCAAGACAAGCAACCATTGTAGACAACTCAACAACCACTATAAAAAGAAACAATACCAGAACATTTCCAAGAATATATGATGAATTTGCTATAAGGAGTTCTTTAGGAAAGTATCAATATAATTTTTGTGTTGATTGTGAGCCTACTTTTTGTGAAGAATTTGTTAGTTGTAATGAATGGAAAAATACAATGCAAAGGGAATATGATTCTCTCATTAAAAATGATACTTGGAGATTGGTGGATCCTCCTATTGGCATCAAATCCATTGGCTGCAAGTGGGTTTATAAAATTAAATATAAATTCGATGGTTCACTTGATAAGCACATGGCAAGGCTTGTAGAAAAGGGATATGCACAAGAAGAGGGTGTTGATTATATAGAAACATTTGCTCTTATAGCTAAATGGGGCACTATTAGAACATTTTTTGCTATTGCAACATAGAAATGGTGGAAAATTCATCATATGGATGTGAAAACTACATTCCTAAATAGAGATCTAAAGGAAGATGTCTTCATGTTTCAACAAGAGGGGTTTTTTGTCAAATGTAGGGAGCAAAAGGTATGCAAATTGGTGAAATCCTTGTATGGTTTGAAACAAGCACCCTATGGATGGTATGAAAAATTAACTGAGCATCTTCTTAAGTTGAATGATAAGCATTTTGATCGAGAGGAGGAAACTCTATTTGTTAAGAAAGTTGGAATATCAGTTGTATATCTAGTTGTCTATGTTGATGATTTGATGATCACGAGGAACAATGATGACTATATATAATCTATTAAGAAGGAATTGCAAAAGCTTGTTAGCATGATAGATTTAGGTATACTTCATTATTATCTAGGAATTGAAGTTGATAAAAAAACCTCAACATATTTTTATTTCTCAAATGAAATATTTTGGATAGTTATTAAATAGATATGGAATGTAGGATTGTAATCTTGTTACTATTCCAATGGAACAAAATCTGAAACTTACTTCAAATGAAGGAAATCCATTTAAAGGTTCAACAAAGTATAGGAAACTTGTTGGAAGTTTGATTTATCTCTCTACTCCTCATCGTGGCATAAATTTTGTTGTAGGAATACAGTCCAGGTTATGCATCAACCCTGTGAACGCCATTGGGTCGCAACAAAAAGAGTGCTCAAATATTTAAAAGGGACTCAAACATATGGTATCAATTATTCCAAATTTTTAGACTTCCATCTAACTGGTTATTTAGATGCTTATTTTCATAGTGATAAAGAGAATGAGGCATCTACTTCTAGTTATTTAATGACACTTGGACCAGTAGCTATCTCTTGGATATCATGAAAGCAATTTGTCCCTGCTGTTTTTATCATTGAAGCTAAATATGTTATTGCAGCTCAAGCTACAAAAGAAATCATTTGGCTTCGGAAAATACTTGAAGATTTGTAGGAAGAACAAAAGTCTTCAACACCTCTCTTTATTGACAATACTTTTGCAATTCAATTGGCTAGAAATCCTAGATTCCATGTTTGAACCAAGTGTATCAACACTAAATGCCATTTTTTTTTACATCATGTAGAGGCCAAAACAATTCATTTGACACATTGTCCTACTTCAGAACAAATTATAGATATTCTTACCAAAGAATTAGGATGTGAAAGGTTTGAAAAGTTTAGATTTTTACTTGGCATTTCAGATGTCCCTTCTGATTAAAGGGGGAAATGTTAACTAATCCTTTAGGATCTTGTACATTATTAGTTAGGATTAGTGCATTATTAGTTAGTTTTAATGTTATATGTCAGTTTTTCCTATATTTCTAGTTATGGAGAAGTTATCTAGACATAACTATCTCCCAATTTTTTTCAGTTGTATAAATTTCATTTGAACGATGAATAACAATCAATCTTGTGGATTTTATTATGGGTGTGTCTATCAAAAATTTAAATGTATTAAGCGATGTGAACGTAGAAATGGGCAAAACATTGGCCAGGGCTTGCACAAATATCAAATTTAATAAAGTACAATTGATTCATCATATGGAAAAATTTCTAGGGCATTTTGATTATTTATATTACATAGTTTAAATTTATTATTTCAAAAATTCCCTGTAAAATTTGACCAAAATGATAGACCTACAAAACTTAGAAACCTAACCTATAGGGCACTACTATTTTGAAAAAGTTTAGTCGATAGGGGAGACAAATTGCTTTTGAAATTAGTAATGGAGCCACTGTTGCTATCTTTGTTGAGCGGAGAGGCTCATTCTACAACACAATATGAGAGAGATGTGTAAGTATGTTCGTGTTAAACTTGGAGTTAACACATGTCCCTTTTAATATAATAAAAAAAATGCCACATATAATAAAAAAACAAAAATGAATGTAAGTGTTTGGTTTGTTTAAATAAAAATATAATAAAACATCAATAATCTCACTCTCAATGTACATACTAAGGAGAAGTGGTAAAAATATTTCACTCACTCTCAACCATAAATAAAATATTATATCAATTCTATAGAGAAATAAAGTAGTTAAAAGTTAAAAATAATTATATATACATTATAAAGCCGTTGAAAAAATATATATTTTAAAAAGTGTCACTATTTTATGGCCAAGTCAATTTTGATCTATTTTATAGATTAAAAAATGCAACTTAAACAATGAAAAATTACAAATGGTTTTTCTCTCTCTTTATATATATATATATATATATATATATATATATATGAACAAATCAATCATATTTTATTCAAATTTTGCATTCTAAAACAAAATTCAGGTCAAGAAGTTTGATCCATCTAAGCTTTTTCTAGTTGGTTAAGATGAATCTATACTTATAGATAATGGTGCTCCTCCTTATCGAAACAAATGACTTTTCTGTCTCTTCCTCTAGATAATGAAAATGATGGGAGTTCATGCCACTAATTTCTATACATATGAAACATTGGGCTGGATTTGGTTGGATGTTCAAATCAATCATATTTTATTCAAATTTTGCATTCTAAAAAAAATTCAGGTCAAGAAGTTTGATCCATCTAAGCTTTTGCTAGTTGAGTGGTTAAGATGAATCTATACTTATAGATAATGGTGCTCCTCCTTATCCAAACAAATGACTTTTCTGTCTCTTCCTCTAGATAATGAAAATGATGGGAGCTCATGCCACTGATTTCTATACATATGAAACATTGGGCTGGATTTGGTTGGATGTTGAAAATATACCAAACAATAGACCTACAAAATTTTATAACCAAAACTAAAATAATACGTACGAAAATTAAAAACCTAACCTATCAGGCACTACTGTTATGAAAAGTCTACTCAATTGGACAAACAAATTGATTTTGAAATGGAGTCATCTACAAAGGCAAAGGAATTGCTTGGACAATAAAAAATGGCCAGAATTCGGGCAGAAATAAAAATAAAAAAATCTTGTAGATGCAGTGTTTGAATCATGTTTTTTATGGTGAAAATAAATTCAGCACCATCAAAAACTTCTAGAGCACCTCAAATTTTGAAGTTTATCTACTATAACTTAGATTTACAAAAATGCTTCTATTTTCTCAAAATATGAATAGAATTTCCATTACTTTCAAGGCAAAAAAGCAATATCCTTGAACTAAGGCTGGAATTAGTAATTGAGCCTCTGCTACTCTCTTGGTATATAATGGTGCTCCCTCCGTATACAAAGACTTTTCTGTCTTTTCGTCTCGATAATGAAAATGATGGGAGCTCATGCCAGGGTATACATAAGAAACTGGACGGTACCCAAAAGAAAACGTCGCCTGGCATTTGGTTGGATGCAGAAACGTCTGCATGGTTATCGATGAAGACAATAAATCAAAGTACATGTAATCAATCCTTTTCATATTTTCATGTTTTTAATTCAACTTTTCCATTCATTTGAGTGACAGTACTTTGATTTTTCTAGGGTCAAAGTAGTTGGTAACTTAAACCAAAATTCACATAAACAAAATAAAAATCTGGACGGATCACTGGCCACGAAGAATCAACCCGTGATTACTTTAGTTAAAATGAAAGCACAGAGATCAGTGGCTGTGAAGAATCAATCGGTTATTACTTACGTAAAATCAAAGCATTCAATCACTCGCTGTGAATAATTAATCGTTGATAATTAATCGTTGATGACTTGATGACTTTCACAACTATTGTGTCAACTCATTTAGAAAATGTTACAAGTTTAGAATTATTAATTAAGCCATGTGCTTGTTTATTTCGAAATGTAGCTTTCAATATTGGTCAGTTATTTAATTTTTATGGTTGATTGGTTAGTTATTTAATATTTATTGTCATGTTAGTTATTAGGTGGATGTTACAGATTTATTTTTATTTATTATTTTTAATAATATTTTATATCAAAAATTGAGATTTATTTTAAAATAAAATTTATCTTCAAAATCATTATGCATTTTTTGCATTTTTAACATGGTCTTTTGTATTTTTAATTTAATTGATATAAAAAAATGTGGTTATGATTTTTTGAATTTATCATATTGATCTATAATATGGCAACAAAGTATATATAATATTGGTCTATAATATTGCAACAAAGTCTATTTACATGCTAATAATTTCTATGCTAAAGTGATATATATAATAATTTAAAATAAAGACATAATACAGTTAAATTTTATGATATTTTTTTAATTTTTATAGGCATTTAATAGCTATTTAATAATAGGAAGAATAAAGACAATTCACATGTAACTTTGTGTGTTTTTTTTAATTAGTAATATTTAAAAGTGGAGGGGATGCAACTCATTTGAAAATGTCAGAAATATAATTTTAATAACATAGAAACTGCATGGCCTACGAGGGTAACTCAAATGTTTATGGTCATGTTATGAAATATTATGTGAACCATGAAATATAAAGTTCAAATTCCCCATGGATGAAGCCAAAAAACCAAAAACATAGATATACATGTTTTTTTAAAAATAAATATATTTTAAAATTATGAAATTAGTTATTATTATTTTTTAGCTTACACCTATTTTGATTAAATTTTTATTAAAATTTTCTAGATATAATTTTTTCTCTCGTGTGAGTACAAGTTAATATATTCAAATAAATGATTTGAATAGAAATATTTCAAATATATTTCATTAAAATAAATTTAAATAATAATCATGATATTTCAAAACATATAATTAATAAATATATAAAAATATAATAAATTTAAATAATATATAATTTTAAATCAGAATATTTATAGTGGTAAAATATATAAAAAAATATAACTAATAATTTATTTTCACAATAATTAAAATAATAATTTTTATTAATAAATTAAAATCATGATTTATATACATAATTATTATATTTTAAATTTCATAATTAAATTCAACTAATAAACATATAAAAACTTAATAGTTACAAATTTTATAATCCTTACATAATCAATTTTCTTCGTATTAAAAAAACACAAAAAAATTATATATATAATATTATTAAAACTAAAATAACAATATTTATATATAGATATGAAATATAAATAATATTATTAATAAGTATTATAAATTTATTTTAATTTTAAATTTATTAAATACTCAGAAAAAAAACTTGCATCTTGAGAAATTAAATTTCTCCCAACCCAACTAAAATAAATGTACATTAATAAAAATCAAAGTGACATTTAACTTTAATCAAAATAAAATAAACAAAAATTGTAATTCTCATTTTTATATCATACAAATACAATATATTGTAAGATCTTAGATTTGAGCATTGAAATAGTAATGTATATGGGTGTGTATTGTAAGATCTTACATTTGAGCATTGAAATAGTAATGTATATTGGTGTGTATTATGAATGGTCGAGAAGCTATTTAACATGTAAATTTTGTATATTAAAAATTAATGATAAAAATACCGCAATGGTTACAAATATAAGAGGACAAAACGTAAGGGGATGTGATTCAAAGAGAGAGAATGAAAGGGGGTTTGTGGGTTGAAGAAAGTAAATAATAATTATATTTTATTTATAAACGCAAAGCCTTTTTATCTCATTTATTATCCTTTTATTACCTTAAGTGAGTTTCCAAGTGAAGTACGTTGACTATAAAGGAGGATAAGTGACAAGTTGGGGCATGCAAATATAAATTTTAAATTTGGTTGATTAGGGAGACTTCTCATCATTCAGCGCAAGGAAATTAGTGGGAAATTTTATGCTACCATAACTATAACAAAATATTGATTGTACATGTTATCAATAGGCAGCTTTCCCCATGTGTATGAGGAAAATATTGGTATTGAGAAAATTACGTATAAGTAAAATTTCTTCAAGTGTAGCTTATAAAGATTTTTTTAATAACCCAGGCTATATTCCTATGGGAAGTGGTGAGATAACTTGGGGGACTATATTGTAAGTGGTGAGATAACTTGGGGGACTATATTGTAGAGAAGGGAATTTTATAGCTGGATTGTGAAAGTTGAAAGGGAAATAGAGCTAGTCGATTGGAAGTTATAAGTACTATGAATGTTGGGAAAAATAGGCTCATATGAGAATAATAGAGACATCTATAGGCCAATTTATTCTTGTGGACTTGTATCCTCAACTTAGTAGTGCCCCTATTATAGAATAATGTCTGAAATCAACACCCTATGGGTGGGTGCAATGTCCTTTATCTACAACTAGTTGTTGAATTGTTCCTAGAAGATAAGTGCCTATGGTTATTTGTGTAGACCTTTGAATTATTGTTTTTAATTTTATGAGTGGAATATTATTCTATTTATTTGATTTTCTTTTTTCATTATATAAGTGCATGCATTAATTGATAGATACAAAAACAATAAAGAAACATGCTATCATAACTATATAATGTGGGGTTTATCTTAGTTGTATGGTTAATCATGTGAGAAAAAGATATCAGAGCAAGAAACATGAAGGGAAAATTATGTTTTCTATAACATCTCTCCCAATTCACACATAAAATATTTATTTTTCTAATAATTCACACACACACACAGATATATATATATATATATATATATATATATATATATATATATATATATATATATATATATATATATATATATAAGGTAAACAATCATAGAATTTTGTTCCTTGTCTTTCATAATTTACAGCGTGCAAGATAACATGAAGATCATCAAATAAGCCACCCAATCATGCATTATTTACTATTTACAAGTAATACTTTGATGTTTCTAGTTTGCACCTATCAAAACCACCTTGAAGTGCTTCTGCATACTTCATATAATTCTTGGTATCTGTCTTATTAAGGTTTTGGGCATAATTCCATATCTTTACGTATCATGGAGTAAGCTTACTTATTTCTTAATATTGAAGACTATAGAACATCATATATATATATATATATATATATATATATATATATATATATATATATATATATATATATATATATATATATATAGGCCCTTTGTATTTAACTATAGGCCATAAACTCCATTTTCTAATGTATATATCCCTTACATTAAGAAAATAGCACTCAATGTTATTAACCTAATTTCCTCCTTAGAGTCAGTATACATGAATGCGAATGTTATTGACCTTTTTGCGCATGCCCGACCCTTGTTTTTCCTTATTTTTGTGCATTCTTGCTAGGAGTCAGTTCTTAATAGAGCAAGGATACTTCATCCTTGTTGGGAGCCTTTGCTTTCTCTAGTAAGGATCCTCCACTTTTGATTGTTTTGTCCTAGTGAGGATGGATGAGCTTCTAGAGTCTTATTTTCCCTATGAGATCGAATTAGAGGATCATGCCTTCGAGTTGGCTTGGGTTAATTATTGGAGAAGATTCCTAATCTTTATTTATCCCAATCATCTACACTCATCCTCTAGGAGAGGTATCTAAGCCTATTTATACTAGTGATTCCAAAGGGTCACGCTAATGGTAATATTTTGAGCCTTGGAGAGACTGAGAGAATTATATTGCCTTAGATCTGAGATCTTGTGCCTAGGTGATCATAGATATTTTGTTGCATTTAGAGAGGAGGCTACACTGCAAGCTTGAGGACAGGGCTCTATTTGTTGGAGGTATATCTTTTATATTGCCACTTGTGATTAATAGCTCATTGTTGCTTTCATATATTTGTGATTTGATTAAGTTTTCTATGTGTGTGTGACGTTTTGTATGATAAGACCTATGCGAAATGCTATTCTCGGTTTGGTTAGTGGTATATGTGTATAGGGTTTTGTGTACTTGCAGGTGGAAGTGGGATCTGCAAGTAGGAGTTATTTTTTCTCTACATCATACCCAAGAGACACCACTGATTTTTGAGGCCAATACCTAGTATGAGCCCTCCAACCCTTCTCTTATAGAATCATGTATCAGTGTAAAATATGTTTTTTTTGTGTAGGAAGTAATTAGGGATATATCCTCTAATATATTTTCATGATCACACACATAAATTTGGCTATATCATTACCTATTTTGTTGGGTTAAAAGTAACCTGATAGCTCAGGTGAAATTATCCCATAAAAAAATGGCGACTCCACTAGAGAGTAAACCCTATATCTATTAAATCTCTTCTCTTTGTGACCTGTTTCATATTTTATTGCTTTGTTTTCCTTCTCTGAGTGTTTGTGGCCTGTTTTTCGTTGGTTTTTCTTTGCTTAATCCTATTTTTTCTTGATCTCTCTCAGATATCTTCTAAAGATTTGATTTCTTCCATCCTCGCAGGCATACTACAACTGACATGGTGAAGATAGTTATCCTTGCTATTTTTTGGTTATCCTCCCAGCGAGGATCCACGAACTATGTCAAACCCTATCCTAACGAGGATACCTTAAATATAGGGTTTTGAGAGATTCCTCTAAAGGATTTAATTTTATCTCTTAGATTTGATTTTTCTATATTTCTATTAATCCATATTTGTAGGTTTTTTGGTTTCATATTTGATTCCTTGTATTGAATTTGTCTTCATTTGAGCCCTAGGGTTCTTAGTAAAGCTTATTTTTCTTGAATTTGAGATCTGATTGCTTGGATTTGTTTTGAGCTTGTTGGATCTACATATTATTGTTATTAGCATCTAACAATCATATCATATGTCATTTTGTTTCTTGATTGTGAGCTTGATCAATTTATTGGTTAAGTTATAGGGTTCCCTTTAAGTTTCTTGTGCTTGTATTTGGGGCTTCTATCCTCAAGACTTGGATCTCTCTTTTAAGGTATGTTTTTCTTGGTTTGTTTACAGTTAATATCTAGCTTCAAATCTGCATTTGATTGGTGTATTTTGATCCAATTTTGGTTGCCTACTCTTTGTTGAGTTTTTATCAAATTCATGTGCTCGTTTTTGCTTGCATCTGGTGGTGCTTTTGTTTTCAATCTATTGTAGTTGTATAAATAATTTCTAGAAAGGCTTGTTTAAATTTTTTTGATTTGTTCTTATCATCAAATTCAAAATTTTACGTTTCCTCCCTTTCCTTGCTAGATTATCCTTGTGTTATGGTATGTGGGTTTTCTACATTTTGTAGTTCATTGTTCTCTTATACATTGAGATACAACCCTAATTTATTTGCATCATACATTTTCTCTTCGTTTCCTCTATTTTGATTTCATTTAAAATATTTTTGTTTGCAAAATCCCAAGTCTTGAGCTTTTGAGTGTCTTGTGTTCTTGCTTTGGGGTGTTATCTTGGGTCTTTTTATTATAAATTTTGTGAATTTCAGAAAATTTAGTGAGAGCGTTTGAAGACATTGTTTTCATTGTAAAAGGGAAAAAGACTCTTACCCTCTTGTAGTAATTTTTCATTGAATTAAAAGGAAAAGTGTGCATTTTCATATAACTGCATTAAGGTGTTTCTAAGAAGATTCTATTCAGACCATCTAATTTTCATGTCATTTCCCTATTGAGTAAATAACAACCTCTTACAAAAAACACTTTAATAAAATTGATTTCACTCATTTTTTATTTTCACCGTTAGCACACTAACATTAGTCTAGGCTGGGGTCTTGGAATATGTGTGTGAGATTGAATTCTCCAAGACCAAGAAAAAAATTAACATCTTGCAGTAGGTGTTAGAGTCCTATAGTGATAGGATTCATAATTTCAAATTGGCTGAGGTTAAGTCTTGTAATATTGTACATAGCTTTGCTTCTTGCAAAAGTTTTCCATATTAAAATTAAAAAAAGTAAAGAGGGTATGTCCTAAAAGAAATATCAAAGGACAAGAAAAATAAGAAAAGGTCAAAAAAATCATAAAACATGAACCCCAAACAAAAAATAGATCATGAAAGTGTGCAAGTCCAAGTGCCACTACTTTTTACTATTAATGTCTTAAATAATGGTTGTGTGTAGCTTGTCATATATGCCACAACCCATGATAGTCAAAATGTTTAATCTTGACTATTTCATGCTTTGAATTTCATGTTTATAGTTAGAGAATAAAAATCTAACCAAACAGTTTAATCTTGGAAGATCATTAGATAGGTAGAGAAATAAAAGGAGCTCATCAGTTTAATCTGAGCCGTTGGAAGATATAAAGCTAGAATTAGATAGTTTGTTTCATAAAATAATAAATGAAAGAAAAGGGTTTGCTAGCTTAAGTGCACCCACCAATGTGAAGAAAAAATGTTAGGGTGGGTAAAAGGGTAGGTAGAAGAAAGGTTGCAGAAATACAAGTCATTTGAAGCATAAGCACTACTATCATGCTTAACTATGTGTTTCAATATGTAGGAGTAACTATCAAAGTAAAAAAGCATGTTCATAAGATGATTTTCCTAACTTCCCATTCATTTACATTTCACCCCCCACTATATACTCACTAATTTCCCTTTTACCCCTTCATGGCTTATGAAATCCCATTTTTGCCTTCATTTTCACTCCTACCCCTTGGTTTCACACATTCCCTAGCCAATTTACCTTCTACATTCATCCCCCTTCCCAAAAATCCCTTTCCCCTAGTGTGAAACCCTTTTTCCCCTTGGAAAATCATTTTCCATTTGATTAATTCCCATAAAAGACCCCATGAAACCCACTAAACCTCTTATCCTAACTTTTATTTCCCCCCGCATTACTATATTAAACCCCGAAAATTCATTTTTACCTGTTATATTCCATAAACCCACATTACTTCATAAACCCACAATCAATCGTTGGTTAATTATACTTAACCATGATTAATCCCATGGGTCCCGTTGACCTCTGCTCTATCACTCAATTGTGCAACTTTACCATGCTATGACCATTAGATCATGCACCCCCAGATCTAGTGGCCCTCGCCCATATCGTGCCTCATCATCCCCTGACATTTACTGGCCCGAGAGAACATGATATGGGTGGTTTTTCTCGAGCCCATTTTGATACGCATCAACCTTTGGCATAGATCACGTTCCCTCGGAGAAATACCACCCGCCCTCATATGCAGTGTGATACCCTCTAATACTACCTTCCCGCCATAAAGCAAAACTGCCATTGTTCATATAATTTCCTTGCCTATTCTAACCGCTCCCAGCTAAAAGCCCTCATACCCCATTTTTGGCCTTTTTCACTCATTTGCACTAATGAAGCCTCCGAAGCACACTAGCACCCTTAGAGCTCCTGCAACCAGCTACCAACTACCAGAACCTTCCAAGATACCTTTACTGCACACCTCAAAGTTGTAGAAGCCTCTGCAGACCTCAATTTTAAACCAGTTCGTAACCCTGACCATAACATTGTAGGTATTTAAGTAGGAAACCTAGAATTTCCCTCTCATTTTAAAAATTACACTGAATTCATGAAATAATTAAATTAATTTACTTAATTTCCCTTTAAACTGAGAGTTTTCCATTCCTAAAATACCAAAACCCCCACCTACAAACTGCTGATACCCTACCCTAGTTACAGAACTGTCAAAACTTCACTTCCCATAGCCATATAGGCCCAACTTCCATAATTTATTATAGAGATGGCTACCTGAACCTCTCTGGTTTTCAGACCAGTGACAACCCCTCATTTAGACATTGTCCATTTAGTCCTAGTAGAAAAGGATTTTCAAATTAAAGACATAGTCACCTTAGGCAACCTTTTGAGAATCCATCGTTGGGCCAAGGATAGGTTCCTAAACCATGCTGATCATATAAACCTTTGGGAATCCAATTTTCCCAAGTATACATTCCTAGATGATCTGGAATTTATCCAGGACAAATAATTAAAGTTATTACAGACTCATGTGCATGGATATGCTTATGTTAGTTTATGCAACAGATCGATAAGATTGTGAAATACATAGACACTGAAGCAATTAGGGAAAACATAATAGGCAAACATGTAAACACGACAAGTTTAATAAGGAGTTCACCCAATACTCCTAGGCTACGTCTCCTTGTCCAGCCTTCAGTGGTGGCCTCTCTATTATGTTTTCAAAGCAGATTTTTTACAACAGTGAGCTCAATTTGAGTCTCACTCAATAGATATAAATCAATAGAACTGAACTTGGATCCCCCAAGTCTCTAGAGTACACAGACTCTCCTTACTGAAACGCGACCTCTATGGGTCAGAGTAGTATGAGCCCAATTTGTGACTCATACATAAAAGGCATGTATAAAGGAGTTCACTTGAACCTCTCAAGCCTTCTCTAGAGTACATAGACTCTTTGACTCTCTCTGGCTCTGTCTGGGTCAATGTTACCTTTAGGTCAGCTCGGCTTCTTCTCTCTATTCTCTGCTCTTGGATTTCTACCTTGACTAGCTTTCCCTTTGCTTGCTTTGTTTCTTTTAGTTTGTGGCTTTAAAGCCAATCTTCTTTCTGACTGTTCGTTTCCACTTCCCGACACTCTGGTTCTCCTACCTCTGTCCATTTGAATTCCTTTGTTCTGCATCATCATCACTATGTAACACCTTACAGGGAGGTGGTCACCCGTTTCATAATGAACTGAGTGTCAGTTCTCTTGGAAATGTTTGAACTACCATTATTTCCGTTTAACTTCCCAAAATGCCTACGAAGATGATTCTTCTGCCAACTCATCATTCATGCCGGACTTCAAACCTTTATACAATTCAGCCTATTTACCCCATTGAATCCGGTCATTGATCAAATTACATATTCGTCTTCGATCTAGAGCCTCCAGATCCTACGGTCTCCATCAATATTGGGTGGGTAAGTTGCATGATGTTTACCCATCCGATGTGAGTGGTTTTCTCTCTCTTCCGCCAAATGCATGGCACCCAGTGTGTGACATTGGGTGGGACTCAATTGAAACTGCTTACCACTCGAAGCCCTTCCAATATCCTGTTGGTTTTCGTGTGGGACCTGCCTCTGATGGAATCGGTGAATTTCATACGGTTTTTTAGTTTTGGGTCTGGTCACTCAAGGCTTTTTCTTCTATGAGGGGTTTGCCCAACGATATGCGTTTAGCGACTAATCGCTAATCGCATATCAGAAACCTTCCCCGTTTTTCAAAAAGACTTCCTATTTTGTTGTTTTGTGGCAGCACGTGTTACCATGGGCCAATAGTCTACGCACTTGACCAAGGGTCCTCGTTGCTCGGCATTGCTCACAAATTACAATTGTTTGAGGATATTTCTGATAAGCTCGACCTTTCTAAGTCTTTGAAACTTTGGCATGAATTTTACAGAGTTATGAAAACTTAGAGAGTTCTTTAGGATTCCATTTGGATCATGACCTTCCCACTGAAAAATCTTTTGGACCACCAAAAGTTGGTTTTTAATCATCAGTCAAGTGAGGGTATAAATTCCTCGCTTGCCCAATTTCTATCCATTTCGCACTACTTGGTTTTGAACTTTTGAGTCCAATCCTCAGGTACTCAACATCCCCCCTGCGTGTAGTTCTCACCTTCAGAACTGTATCTTCCTACAACTCATTGATATATTCAGGTAACAGGTCATGAATAGAAGGAAATTGACTCCACTCTTCGGGATCTTCAATTAATGAAGGCTCATATAGTCTCAAGTTGTCTGCATTAACAACTGAGTAGATGTGCATGTAAGCTGGTAAATCAAGGTGAAAATCATTCTCACCAATTTTCTCAAGTATCTTGAAAGGTCCGTACCTTATTGGCTTCAGCTTCTTACCTTCACCTTGCATTCTTTCTTTGCTGATATATAGCTAGAATTAATCACCAACTTGGAAACTATGCTCAGTTCGATGCTCATCATGCCTTGCCTTGTACTTGGCTTGGCTCTTTTCCAGCTATTCCTATATTGCCTGGTGAATCTTTTGGATTTGTTCGATGAACTTGGTTGCCTTGTCCACATCATTGTGTCCATCAACTACTATTTTTTTACCAAAGACAAAATCCAAGGGAGACCTTGGTGTGAAACACAAACAGGTCTCAAAAGGAGATCTCTGTGTAGAAGAATGTTTAGCTCAGTTGTAAGCATGTTGCACATAACATAAATGTTCATCCCAAAACTTTGGATGCTTATTGCAATAGCCTATAAGCAACTGGATCACTGTCCTGTTGACCATTTCTGTTTGGCCATTTGTTTGCGGGTGAAAAGTTGTGCTCTTCTTTAGTCTGGCGTCCATCAATTCCCACAAACTTGACCAAAATTTCCCAACAAATTGGGTATCTCGATCAGATATAATGGAAGTGGGTAATCCAAAATGAACCCATACATACTGAAAGAAGAAATTTGCAGTTTGTTCAGCTGTAATTTGTTTGTTACAAGGTATTAAAATACACATTTTGTTGAACCTATCCATAACCACATATAAATAGTCATGACCTTTTCTAGATTTAGACAGTCCCGCAACGAAGTCCATAGAAACACTTTCCCAAGGATGAGAAGGAACCGGTAGTGGAGTGTACAAGCCTAGTTTTCTATTGCTGGGTTTTCTTTTAGCACACATGGTACACCCTCTTACATATCTAGAAACTGTCTCATACATTTTTTGCGAATAACAAAATCTTTGCAGGTGTGCAACTATTTTATTTACACCAAAGTGACCTGATATTAGAGAAGTGTGTGTTTCTTGAATTATCTTTACACTTTATGTTTGAAATATGCATAACTTTCCCAAATGATACAAGAGTTGGTCCTTAACATGATAATCCAATTCTTCTACTTGTTTGCCATGACTTAAAGCTGCATATACATCACTAAAATCTATATCTTGAGCATATTGTTCAATGTAGCTTTCATGCAATATTAAATTATGCTTAAGTATAGTCGATGCATTTATGATTGGTCTGGACAACATATCTGCAACTTTATTGTGTATGCCCTTTTAATATCTAATGACAAGATGAAACTGTTGTAGAAACCCATCCACCTATAGTGTCTTGATTGCTTCAACTTAGTTTGTAAGCGAAAATATTGAAGTGGTTGATGGTCAGTGTGTATAACTGTCTCTTTGCCTATTAAATAATGTTTCCACTTTTTCACACTCTGTACTAATGCATTCAATTCTTTATCATATGTGGGATAGTTAACTACTATAGAATTAAATGTCTCAGAATGATAACATATGGGTTTATCATGCTGCATCAACACTGCTTCCATGGCATAGTCACTGGCATCCATTTCAATCTCAAATTGTCTTTGAAGATCGGGTAGTGCTAGTACTAGTGTTGTGCTAATCTTTTCTTTTAAGGTGTTGAAGGCTTTCTGCTATTTTCCTCCTCACTGAAACACCTTGTTCAATCCTGTTCAAGCATGTAAGGAAGGTGAAATCAAGGAAAAGTTAGAAATAAACTTTCTCCAATACTATGCTACTCCTAAGAAGCTTCTAACTTCTGTAGCAGATTTGGGTTTAAGCCAGTTTACATTGACTGCAACCTTAGAGGGATCTATCTTCAACTCACCACCCCCTACAATATGACCCAAATAATTCAAAAATGTTTTGCCAAATTCACATTTGAGAGGTTAACATAAATATTGTCTTTTTTGAAAACATCTAGAGTTTGCTTGACATGATTTAAATGTTCTTCCCATGTTTTACTAAATATAAGAATGTCATCCAAATATACAATGACAAAATCATCGATAAAAGGGTTGAGTACATCATTCATTATTCTCATGAAAGTAGCAGGAGCATTAATTAAGCCAAAAAGCATAACCAACCACTCATACAATCCCTGCTTTGTTTTGAAAGTAGTCTTCCTTGCATCTTGCTTTGCAACTCTAACCTGATGATAGCCACTATGAAAGTCCAACATGGAAAAATAAACAGATTCTTTCAACTGATCTAATAGATCATCTATGTGGGGAAGGGGATAAAGATTTTTGATCATTATCTTATTCAGTGCTCAGTAATCAATGCACATTCTCCATGAGCCATCTTTCTTTCTAACCAACACAATTGGAGACCCACAAAACAATGTGCTAGGTATTATGAATCCTTTCTCAAGTAGCTCCTGTACCTGCTTCTTGATTTATACATTCTATAAAGTGGACAACCTTTACATTCCGATGTTAGGCAATGGAGCATCTTGCTACAAATTAATATCATGTACTATTTCCTTTTTGGGTGGCAGACCTTTAGGTTCTTGAAATAATATATCATATTCTGAAACAAGTTTTTCTAAATCAGCTTGCTGTTTAGCATTACAACCTTTAAATACATTGGTTTTATCAGGTTTCTTTTCCTTTACAACCATCAGTAAAAATTATTTGCATGAATTTAAAATTATTTTCATCTGCCTTGAGTTTATGAGAGTATAATTATTCTTGAGTTTATGGGCTCTTACAATATATTCGATTCCATCTTTAACGAGTCGATACTTGTTTTCAGCTCTATAGAAAATAGCTTTTCTATCATACAAGTAAGGAATTCCTAACATAATTCCACATATATCCAAGGGAACAATATCTAACTCAAACTCATCTACAAATGTTGACCCAAAAGAAAACCTAATTGCATTGTCTAGTCACTTGTAGCTGTGCTTTATCACATAACCAACTTAATGGATATGGCTTTTCATGAGGTGTGGCTAGTAATCCCAACTTCTTTACAGTTGCTTCAGAAATTAAATTTACTTGTGAGACACTATAAAACAAAGTATCAATCTTTTGATTCTTGGAAACAACTCGAATATGAAAAGCCTCATGTCTTTTTCTCTCATTTTCTTCATTGTCAGTAGATTGTGCAAAATTACTAGTAGATGCTTCATAATTTTTACCTTTTATACCTATGGCTGCAATTGTTGTTTCATCTCCTAAGTCTGACCCCAAATCCTTTTGAATAGCTGTAGCAACCTTCTTCTTCTTGCCATCGTAATTCTTTTGTTTCAGCTCCGGATGCAGAATCCAAGAGTGTTCATCATCATGCCCATCCTTCTTACAGTGAGTGCATGAAGACTTGGTATTTTGTACAATGTTTGTCTTCATCTCTTTCCATTTCTATTTTCTTCTCTCCTTATTCTTGCTTGCAGTGGGTTTTGATGATCCCCCAACTTCTGGGTTCACATTCTTGCCTGTAGCCTCTAGATGTGTAACTTGAATAGATACCTCATCTATTCTAGTGGGATTAAACACGAGAATCATGTGCCTTAAGTCGCTTTGTAGACCACCTATATACTTCAGCAGAGTTTCAGGTGAGTCTAAAGAAATTCCTAGAATCAAAGCTCTTTTCCTAAATTCTTGAGTGTAACTTTGTACACTTTGCCCTTTTAATTGTAGAAGTGTTTGCCAACTCATCATGGCTTGTTGCATATAAGCTAGTGAATAGAATTGTTGTTTAACTGCAGAAACAAATTCACTCCAGACATAAATAATTTTACCATGCTTCTTCATGTCAGCTTGTGTCTTGCCTTCCCACCATACCAAGGCAGTGCCTCCAAGGCGTAGGCTAGCCAGCTGAATCTTACTATTGCCTGAATCAATGCTCTACAGCCTGCAATAAACATCAATCTATCAAATCCAATTATCCAGCTTCTCTGCATTCAACTCTCCATCATATATTGGTAAATCAAATTTAACATCTAATTTAATCAAAGATGTCTTCTTTTTGGTTTCAGGGCTACTAGGAGGTGTGGGAAGCTTTTCTTCTTTCCCTTTGCCTTTAGAGTGGTCATGGAGGAGATATTCTTCTGCTCCTTTATCTAGTTTGGAGTTTGATGCATCTTCCTCTCTACCTTTCTTAAATTATCTATACATTTCCTCTACCATGGCTCGCATGGTCATGAAATTATCTATGAACTGAGGGTCTGATTCCAAGGGACTTTCTTTTGACATTTTCCTCTTAGGATAGACCCTTCCAATTTTAGGGTTAGTTTCAACCAACTCTCCTTCTCCTAATTTAATCTTTGATCTAGTTAGCATTCAACAATAAAATCCAGCACAAGCTTGTCTAACCTTAGTAACCTAGAGCTCTAATACCACTTGATCTGGAATTTATCCAGGATAAAGAATTAAAGGTATTAAAGACTCATGTGCATGGATGTGCCTATGTTACTTTATGCAACGGATATATAAGATTGCGAAATACATAGACACTGAAGTAGTTAGAGAAAACATAATAGGAAAACATGTAAACACGACAAGTTTAATAACGAGTTCACCGAATACTCCTGGGCTATGTCTCCTGGTCCAGCCTTCAATGGTGGCCTCTCTATTATGTTTTCAAAGCAGAGTTTTTACAACAATGAGCTCAATTTGAGTCTCACTCAACAGATATAAATTAGTAGGACTAGACTTGGATCCCCCAAGTTTCTGGAGTACACAAACTCTCCTTACTAAAACTCGACTTCTATGGGTCACAGTAGTATGGGCCCAATCTGTGACTCGTACATGACAGGCATGTACAGAGGAGTTTGCTTGAACCTCTCAAGCCTTCTCTGGAGTACATAGACTCTTTGACTTTGTCTGGCTCTGTCTGGGTCAATGCTGCCTTCACGTCAGCTCAACTTCTTCTCTCTATTCTCTGCTCTTGGCTTTCTACCTTGACTAACTCTCCCTTTTCTTGCTTCGTTTCTGTCAGTTCGAAGCTTTAAAGCCAATCTACCTTCTAACTATTCGTTTCCGCTTCCCAACGCTCTGGTTCTCCTGCCTCTCTCCATTTGAATTCCTCTGTTTTGCGTCATCATCACTGTGTAACGCCTTACAGGGAGGTGGCCACCTATTTCATAACAAACTGAGTGTCAGTTCTCTTGGAAATGTTTGAACTGCTGTTATTTCCATTTAACTTCCCAGAATGCCCATGAACATGATTCCTCTGCCAACTCATCATTCATGCCAAACTTCAAACCTTTATATAATCTGTCCTATTTACCATGTTGAATCCGATCATCCATCGAATTTCATGTCCGGCATCAATCTGGAGCATCCAGATCCTACGGTCTCCATCCATATCTAGGGGGTAAGTTGCATAACATTTACCCGTCCGATGTGTGTGTTTTTCTCTCTCTTCTGCAAGACACATGGCACCCAGTGTGTGGCATCGGGTGGGGCTCAGTTGAAACCGCTTACCACTCGAAGCCCTTCCGATATCTTGCCAGGTTTTGTGTGGGACCCGCCTCTGATGGAATCGACGAATTCTGTATGGTTTTTTACTTTTCGGGTCTGGTTGCTTGGGGATTTTTCTTCTCTAAGGGGTTTGCATGGTGATATGCTATTAGCGACTAGTCACTAATCGCATATCAGAAACCTCCCCCGTTTTTCAAAAATACTTCCCATTTTGTTGTTTTGTGGCAGCTCACATTACCATGGGCCAATGATCTACGCACTTGATTGAGGGTCCTTGTTGCTCAGCACTGCTCACAAATTACAACTGTTCGAGGATATTTCTGATAAGCTCAACCCTTATAAGTCTTTGAAACTTTGGCATGAATTTTACAGAGTTATGAAAACTTAAAGAGCTTTTTAGGATCTGATTCAGATCACTAGAAGTCCACCCATTCCCAAACATAGTACATTTTTTCCATCCCTGTTATGTTCCAAGCCATAGGGATATTGAGGAACCAAGCCATGAAATATTATTCACCATCACTGCTCAATCCATCAACCAGATGCTACAAATCCAGTCTACTCCTAATCTGACTCCCTTGTCCATTGCAAACCTGTTGGAATTGTACATTACATTGGACCCAGCTAAGATCAAATAAATATTTTAGAATTTCATCATTGAGGAGTGCCATAGTCAAGGCATTCCACCCTATGTTGCCACTATTTTTTCAGAGATTGGAAGGAGAATAATCACCATGATCTCAAGCATCCTAGGATTCACATCAGACGAGTTTGTGGATGAGATTATCATGGCCTTCTTTTCCATTTTCACTCGAAGAAAGCCTCCTACCATCATGTATGATTATGCCCAGTTCATTGCAGACAAATCCATGAACTGTTCACTAGATTTCCCACTAAAAGAGTCTTCAAATACTCTTCAATGTTGTTTCATATGTTCCTGTATTATCATACAGATAAATTCCCTATGAAGATCCAAAAATTAAGGGGAAGGAAAGATCAGTCATCTACTGGACACCCTTGGTCCACAAGTTTTCGACCTCATACAAAGACTTCGTAGACTCCTTTGCATACCCAACTATGAACATCTTGACTTCTAAGACTCAGTCTAGAATCAGCCCAGAGATTAAAAGAGTATTGTGATTAGCCAAGAATAGCAAGGTGGGAGATTGGTACTTGTACCAAAACCACACTGAGATCAAGATTTATGGCTATGAGATAGCCCCCTACAAGTTACCCAAGTACCTCCCAATGAGGATATTTGCTATTGAGTACTTTAAGCAGATGATCAAATTTGATGACATCGACTTCCTAGCTTATAGGAAGAAAACCCAGTTCAAAGTGAAGAACCATATGGGCCCATTTATTTGCAACAATAGAGAATCTAGACCAGAGGCTGACAAATTACTTCAATTAATGAAGTTCAAAAAAAAATTCATCTGGCACTATGACCCTCATGGGGTCATAAACAAGCTCAGACTGAGGGTCAAGTTGGCAGCCTACATCCACCACCGAAGGCCTGACATTGAATAGTATGCTAACTGGGATGAGTGGATGGAGGACACTTTAATTGACATGGACAACACTATTGTGGATATAGAGAATACACTTATTGATTTGGAAAGACAATTTGACCACAACTCTTTCCTGTAGGTTCTAGAACAAAGAGGGCCAATGAACAATCCTCCTATCATACAGACTCTACTAAATGAGGAGAAGAATCCTAAAAGAAACAGGGAAGAACCATCAAGTTCTGCCATGGAGACCACTGATGAGTAGTTCAAGCTAAACAAAAGGCCCAAATTGAATCCCGTGTCTGAGCAGGAGGAAAACATTGCTTTAAAAGAAAGGATTGGCACTAAGGAAATGGGGCAGTGTAGTAAATATACAACAAAGACAACTGCATCACCAGGGACACCATAGCCATGTAATTCCAACACATAAATTATACAGAGAAAGAAGAGTGTGGAAGTGTCTTCCTTTGTTAGGCCAACTGACAAAGAACCAGAAATCAAAGAAATATTTAAGGAAATAAAAATGAGGAACAAAAATCTAAAGGCAAACACGTATGCCAAGTACCTGAAGATGACACCACCAAACCAAAATAGATTGATGTTAGCTTTTGACATCAAAGAATGAAAAATGTATGTGTCATTCCTACAGCCCACTGTACAATAGCCCAAAACCTTAGCAGACTACAAGAAGACCAATTTTGAGGTCTTCGCCAAGGATATTCATCCCATTGATCAGATCGAATTTCACAAGCAAGCTAGAGAAATGATCTACTCCACCCTCACAATAAAGGCCATGGTAGCATTGAAACTTAAAGATTTATTGGACAACGTAACTGCTCAATTCAAACTAGAAAAAGCCTCCTCCGGCACCAAAGACACTAGGATAAAGTCCTTGGAGGACCTGATTATTGAACTGGGCCATGACCCAAAGGACGTCAAGGCTACTGAACAGTTAATCAAGAAAAATAATGAGGATATTGTAGCCCTCAAGAAAGAGCTCAAGCTGCCTCAGTTACAACACCCACAAACAAAGGAAGTCCTGGAGAGCCAGACTAATCATGAAGAAATGATGGACTTGGTGTTGCAACTCAATTACCAGTTGAAGGAGATGGAAAAGGAATTAGATAGATTGATTCAACTCAAACAAGCTAGTATTGATAGTGCTCCTCCAACTGTCATTCCAACAATGACCACAACTGTTCCTTCCACTCTAGGTGTAGCATTAACTCCCACTGATCCAATGGCCACTACACTGCTAGCATCAACTTTGGCTACATCAACAACAACAGGTACCACAGGTGATGAAGCAAATAGGCTGGTCAAAGCAATGGAAGAAATGTCCATTCAGACTAATGAGATGAACAAACTGAAGGAGAAAGTTAGCAAGCTTGAGACAGATTGCAAACCTGCCAAAATTATGCATAATGAAGAGCAACAAAAGGTTGCGAGAATGAATGAAAGGATAAAAGGCCTGGAGAAATAACTAACCTGGACTAAACCAATAGGAAAGGCTAAAGAACAATTGTGGGCCAATATCATTGACTTAGTCAATGATATTTGGCCATCTATCCAGGTCATTTTTGAATAGATTTATTTGATTAAGTAGGCAACATAAGTCATTGAAAGGGTCAAGACAAAACTTAGAGATATGCGAGAGGAAGAAACAAGAATCATCCACTTCCTCAAATCCAAAATAAATATGAATTGCAAGAGATTGAGATACCTGACAGGACAGGTACAATTTTGGAAGTCAGGAGAGTCCTCACTAAGAGGAATTTGATGTTGAATCTAGAAGATAAGTGTCAGAACATGCAGCTAGTCGTTGACAAGTTCATGGCTAAGTTTCAGCTATTCAAGGAAAATGGATTACCTAATCCCTTAGTTATAAATGACAAGTTAATGACACATGCAGATTACAACAAAAGATCAGGGAAGTGGCCAAAGAACATGTGATCACTTCATTTATGAAGGGCATGCCAGCAGGCAAATTCTTGTACCAAACATTTGAAAACTTTTTTACCTCAAACATGAGGTAAAACACTTGTTTATTAATAAGCCGACATTTTCCAAATATACGGAGGCGGATGAGATATACAAAAAAATGATCAATATCCAATTTCTAGATGAATAAAGATGGGAAAAAATCAATGATTTACTGTAGTAAAAGGACTGTAAATTATAAATCTCTGGTAAAAAGGTTAAACAACAGGGTAAAAGGATATTGACAGGGTAGCAGGATTAAAGTGTATTAGATTAAAGAGTATCAGGTGAAAGGTTAAAGTAAAAAAAAGCATCCAACATGAAAGCAAATAGCCAACCAGCATAAAGGGCAAAAATAAAAGTCTACAGCTAGAAAAACTAAAATAAAAGGGATAGCATGAAACAGTTCAATAGCTGTCTCTATCTCTTGCAAGAAGATATTTATTTTTTCCTAGATTTTTTCTGAATACAGTTTCAGATATTTTGGAATTCCTTTTTTATAAATACATCAAAATTCAAAGTATTAAGGGGGATTATTTTACATTTGTAGAGTCATTTTGATCTTAAACATGAGGGTGAATGTAACCATTTTCAGGTCAACAGACTGGAGCAAGTAATAAAAGAATTTCACTATAGGATTCATGAGATGAGCCATTTGTAGTGAAGTACTTTCTTTGTGTGATTTTGTTAGCTTTCTTATGTGTTTTCATAATCTTCAATGTGTTCTAAAATCTAAATGAATTAACTGGAAATATCACTCAGAATTTGTTTAATTACACTCTGTTTTGCACAGTTAGTCATTTACTTGTTTTCTTCTGATACTCGTATATGATAATCCTTGATTGCTCTCCCATCTCGGTTTACCTCTTTCATTCCTTCCATAATCTGGTCTAGGGAACCCTTAATTTATCCCTTGGTCTGATTTGAAGCCACTCGCCATTTAGCCTCTGAGATCTGTAGTAACTCATCTATCTTGCCCTGCAGACACTGTTTTAGAATTGAATCCAATCTTGTTTGTCAAACATCTGACTCCATAGCCCAATGGTATAAGCCAAACCTCTGTCCATATAAGTAAAGTGATCCCACCACCAAATTTTCAAAACAAAACCCAAGTGCAAGCAACAACTAGCCTAAAATCATCTTAACTAAAACAAAGTTAAATTATAAAGAGAGAGCCCTCTCTAAGCATCAGGAAGGCTTGGTCCTGATCTCCAAAAGTGGTTTGTGGTTACCTTTGATTTTTCATTCTTCATACTTCAAAAGAAATATCAGTGATAACATTTTCTGGCGACCATACTGGGGACTTCGATCC
Organism: Pinus tabuliformis; assembly: GCA_031772625.1. NCBI lineage: Eukaryota > Viridiplantae > Streptophyta > Pinopsida > Pinales > Pinaceae > Pinus > Pinus tabuliformis. The sequence continues at coordinate 1,382,408,662 of CM062817.1, read as the reverse complement.
TCAGTCTCATAAAACTTTAAGGAAACCTTAAATATAATCTTGAAGACCCTTAAGGTCATTTTCTGAAGTAAGATTTTAAAAAAAATTCATAAAAATAGTTTAAAAGGTTAAAATTTTGGCTCCTATGAAGATTCACTATACCAGGGAAAGCCTAGATCCAAACCCTACAACTATAGTTGATGACCCAGACAAAATTCTAAGAAAACCAAAAAAGGAAGAAACTTAGGTAAGTAGTATCTAGATAGTCAAAGCAAACTCACTCCCTGAGGAGTTGTAAACTTTAAAGGAAATCTCTTTTAATTTTTCATTTGACCTCTCATTATTTAGAACTAAATCTGAGAATTCCATCCATGAAACAGTCTTAGACCCTGAGTTTACTCAACTCATTCAATAAAAAAGGGTTATCGATTCATATTTAGATAAATTTTTCTTGGATGCTTTTGACAAGTTAGAAGCTTTGACCTCTCTAATGATCAACAATATACATATTTCTTACCTTCGAAAATCTATTGAGCTAGCTGTCGTTATTGCTGCTTCCTCTGGAATTTCTACACAATCTTCACTCACTGTAAATATACCTTATTTTACCATAGCCTCACCAATAGTATCCACCACAATCTAGTCACCTAAACTAGTTATTAATCAACCATCCTCATCATCATCTAGTTCACCTCCATCAGTTTCAAGCCCTTCCTCAAGCACTACGACTTTACACCCTAGTCAAACCATAATTACAAAAATGGCAAACCGATATTCTCCTCTTGTTTTACCTGCACAACTCCATGCCATGTCTGCAGATTATCAGAGTAAGATTTTCCTGTTTGATGCTACTGGTCATTACATTGCCCAACAACATGTAAACAAGATGTCTGAATTTTTTGAATTGCATGAGATAGATGAAGCATATGTCTAAATGAGATTGTTTCCCAAACTTTCACTGGGGATGTGTTCAAGGCTCGAAAAATTAGGGCTCCAACAAGGGCGATAACCACACGTTCTGTACCTTAGAACAACTCCTTTTTCATTTGGAATAGTAGCTCCAACTGGGGCTGATGGGACAAGTTTCCCAATCTATTTATGATGTTTGTGATAACGGGATGATGTATTTATTTTCTAGTTTTCTGGGATGAATACTTACTCTAAACTTAATATATCTTCTAACTATCATATGTGATCTATTATAATCAAAGAAAACATCTAACTTTAAAACTATCCCAGGAGTAATATTTATATATATATGCGATATAAAATGATTTTTGAAAGTAATTGATAATAAAATTCATTCAATCATGATAAGAAAAGAATTCATTCAATAATGATCATTTCATATAAAAAGTTAGCTGAAATGATATGAGAAATATATCGCATAAAGAATCATTCATATATTCAGAATAAAGAATAAATCATCATCATACAAAAGTGCAATAATGATAACTAAGAGTTTAAGCTTTCATACATAAATAACTAAAAATAATTTATTGCCTGATACATAAGTAAAAAGAATTAAAAGATAGAAGTACCATTTGTAAAACATCCTACTCATGTGCTCCAACAATATAGATCTATCTTCAAATCACTTAACATCAACTAAGAGTGGAAAAGTGCAATTTCAGTAGCAGATGCTAAACTCAAGTAGAAAATAAATCTCATTCCATTAATTTTACCAAAACCTCCTCAGTGGGGGGTAGAAGTGTACGTTTTGAAGAATTTTTTTGATAAAAATTTTGGACCCCTCTCTAAGGGGTTTAAATACTAATCTATGAAACTTAAAAATATAAATTACAAAAATAGATGAGGAGGCTTAAACGAACTGCCTCATTTTAGCAAAAATAAACAAAAACAAATATAAAATATGACTAATCCTACATCTGGTGCTTGAGATTGCAAATATCCATCATCAGGTTTAGAAGCGTCGGCTGGTTGACTTCAACTTTCAGTTGTCCTATGAAGACGACATTGGTGAGTACTGCGACTATCTTCTCGGTGGCAGTAATTAAGAATTTCAGAGTCATCCATTGGCTATGTGGTTTCACTAGGTATTGCCAGTATGGTTCCCAGTTCAACCTGTTTACTTGTCTAATTGCCTCTGCCCTTTCTTCCGCTGCCTGTTTCCATACCTCTTGAAGTTGTTGTGCTTTTGGAAGGGGTAGTTTCTACCACTAAATTAGCATTGTGTAGATTTTCATTTACAGATTCAATGACACTATTTGCTATTGCTGCCGCATCCTCCATTGCCTGTTCTGCTTCTTTGATTCTAGAATCCCATTTCGCAAATAAAATTTCTTTGTGCGATTCATCTATTTTAGGCATATCTGCTCTTTTCCCATCTTCAGATTTCTGCCAGTTTAAGAAGTCTGAAACCTTCTTAAAAATTGAATCATATTCAAGTCGTAATTCTACAACTTGATTTGTTATGTTATCACTTATTTTGCATTGAGAATTCCACTGCGAAATCTTCTGGCATAATAATTATTTTTGGTGTAAAAGCTGGGAATTGAGCCCTAGTGCTTCTGTGACAAATTGTTCAATTTTGGGATCATCTTTGTGCAGTTCTGTTATGTTCTGCAACTGTGCTTCTTTATTAGCTAGACTGCTCTGATGTGCCAACTACATTTGTTGAAATTCTTGTTGAAGCTGAGCCAACTGCATTTCTGCTTGTTGGTTGATGCTGACCTACAGTAACTACTGTTCTAATAACAAAATCTTATCTTCTTTTTCTTTAAGCAATGATTGTACCTCTACTTCTTTATCAATGGTTTTTGAGGCATACGTGCCTCTGACCTGCGAGAGTCTAGAAAGATTTGTTGATGGGTCTGTAGATGGGTCTTTCCAAAGAACATCCAGGGGTTCATCCTCAGGAGCGAGTACAGAATCCAACTATCTTTTCTTTCTTTGCCTTCTAACGATGACTTTATGTTGAGCGCTATAAAATACATCTAGAGGAGGAATTTGCTCTATTCATAATACAATCTCAGATGTGGGAGAAATGGTAAGATGCTCTGTTTCCTGAGTATTAACAACTCTTTCTGTTACTGTTTCGGTGGTCGTCTCTTGTGGATTTGTTGGTGGTTCTGTATTCTGTTCCTCTATGTTGAGTATTTTATTGAAATTTTCCCATTCTTCCTCTAAATCAATTACAGGTGGCTTTGTTTTCTTTGTAAGGGGAGTTGAAAATTCAACTTGCTTTATAAATGGAGTCTGCTGATCAGACTTTACTAGGGATTGGGTTGTATCTTTTATTGATTCTTCGCTCTTGCTGGGTTAATTTTCTAATGTTCTCTTAGATTTATCACCAAATTTTTTTGCAGATTCATTTTCAGAACTTGTTTTGGATTTTTCTTTTGAATCTCCACTTATGCTTACACTAGGTGTAGGCTCTCTTTTTGGCTCAATGATTAATTGGTCCAATGGGACCTTAGATAACCTCTCTCTTCTATAGCTATCAAAAGTTTGTAGACCTTCTTGGTCAAAAATCATTTGTGCCATGTGTTGCACTTCTTTGAAGGTGTTTTTTTGTAGAAAAACATCATCAAAGGGATCTTTTTCATGGGTAAATACCCTTATTTTAACCATTGTGGTAAAATCCTTTACAATGCCAAAGGGATCATATTTCCTTCCTGGGAACTTGGTTAAAGATAACACATTATCAACTTCTCTAAAAGCATGTCCTAAGTCATGCAATGTGAATACTCCACATGTTACAGGAAATTGGGGCCAAATTCCCTTCTTGGAGTCTTTCAAAATCTTTCTCATCCCTCCTTCACTGCATGTTTGATAGGCTATCTCTCTAGCCATCAGTTTGTCCAGGACATAAAAAGGTAGAACATGGGGTGAGGAAATACTGCCAAATACTCTAATATATGTGAATAATTCTTCCCCGAACCATCTAGCTACAGGGAGAATATCTACCTCGGCTTCTTGTGAAAACCTTGGGGCATCTCGGTTGTAAATTTTCTTGTGGATTGGGAGCATAACTCCATGACAAATTTTGAAAAAATGTGGAACGAAATTTGATTCCCACATGACTTTGTGATATATCTGAATGGGAAGTGGATTTTGAGCAGTCCACTTCCATCCCATAATAGGGAATTTGAAACGAAAACAAATAGCATCCATAACATAAGCACTCATGAAAAATGGAGGGTAAACCCTCGAAGCAATACTCCTTTTTCTCCTGTATTCTAAAATTGTAGTGGCTAAGTTATCTGACAAGATTTGAGCCCAATTCATTATTGTAGCATTGATAGTTGCATCTACTAGGGGTAACCATTCTGACGAAAATTTGTTGATGTCTGGTTTACCAAACAGTCTACATAACATAGCGGTAGCATAACAGAAAGGGGAACTAAGAGAACCAGTGGCATACATACCGTTTTTATCTTTCTTGATCCTTTCTTCATTGTTTGACCAATTTTTTGTGCATTCTACCAAGTCTTCATTTTCCTTGGCGAACTTCTCGACGAATTGTCTATTGTAGACAGCCTGCAGCTCCGGCCGATGGTACATGAGTCTCAGGTTGTCTGGAGTAAATGACCCTATGACCTCTTTTCTGAATGCCTTGAATTCTCTGTCTGATATGTCTGCATCATCTATAATCCACTTAACCATGTCAGTATAAGGGAGTATCTAGGGTCTTGCAGCAATGCAATGCAAGAATGCGCATGCAAGTTCAATTAGAGAAGCATCAGAAGAACCGCATCCATCAATTGTAATTGTTACTTCCATATTTCTCGATTGTTCTTCTTATAACAGGTGATACATGTTTTCCCATGTGGATGTCCTGGCATCTCGATTACAAGTGGTGTTTATAAATAGGGGTGTCATTTATGTCTTCTCAGAAGAGGGTGCCTTTCCTTTCTTCACCATTTCTTTGGATGTTCTGCTCTGTTTGTGTTTCTTGAAAGTTGCAAGCAGAAAACATAATAGGATAAAAATGCTAGTGAATGCAGAAATAATCAATAGAAAGACGAAAATAAGGTGACAGAGGATCTTTAATTCTAAATCACTTTAAAAGATATTAACTTGTATCAAATGGCCTTTCACAACTAATCGTAATCATTTTAATAAATGCTCTCTAATGAACCGTTACATTTTTAATTAATGTTCATAACTTCACATCGAAATTCGGGAAGTACTTTCCTAGAACCGTGAGCCCTTTGAGTTGCGATAAAAGCGATTTTGTGATTTTCTTTCACAATATCGCAGATCACTATATCGCAAAAACTTGTTTTCGTTAAGACTTACCGCCATAGGAGTTGATGCGATATGCGAGATGCCATCACATCTCGCAATGTCTACATATGTTTTATCAATTAGTGTCATATGTTTAAGACTGTGATGCGAGAATAGTCTTTTAAGATTTTGCATTTTGCAGATATGAGATAAAATTTATAAGGAAGGTCTGTCGCGATCGTTTTTGCAATGCAAGATTAGTCTTAAAAGCCGGTCTTTTTCATGGTTTATTTTAATATTAAAGACTTTTTGAGTATAAAGTTATTCTTAATATTTTTGATCATATGGCGCTTATTTAAGGATTTCATCGTTTATGAAGTTTTAAATGCTTAAAGTATGAAAAGGTGAATTTTCAATGATTTAGAATGTTCCGCTTTGATATCTTATTTTATTCTAGAAATAAAAAGGCATGACTATATAATAAGATTTATTTTTTGGAAGGGTCCCCATTTATTAATGTTATTACTAACACTAATACATGGGGGGTTGTTGATAAGCGCAACAGGATGTTAAGAAATGGTTCAAAGTCTTTCTTGCCAACCATATTGCAAACTTAGCTAATTTTCATAGGTTACTCCTTGATAGATGGGAGAGAAAGGAAAAACCCATTCCAACTACTTTTTGAGTATGAAAACATTAGAAGAGCTCCTAATGAGTCAGCTCAAGACTATTGCACTAGGTTTAATAGTATCTACAATGCAATTCCAGCCAACATTAAACCTCCACCTGCCCTAGCATTAATTAAGTTCCATGATGGTTTTGACACTGACATGTCATACCAACTAACGGAAAGAAACCCTGAAACACTTGAAAAAATGTAGAGGAATGATGTTAGTGTAGAGGCCAACCTATTAGCTAAGAAAGCCCGAATGAGAAATGAAAGGAAAGTTGTATTTAAAGATGAAGCTTCCACTTCAGATGGAAAAGTAGATATTTTAGCGAAAAGTTTAGAAATAATCATGGATAGGTTAGGAAACATGGAGAGGAAAAATCAATGGGAGAATCAACAACAACCACCCCAATAAGAAACCAAATTTTAGGAAGAACCCTAATGTTGGAAAGAATGCTACACCAAATCAACAGATTAGGCCCCCCTTCCAAGAGAACTATGTTGAGGATTCATAGAACCAAGAAGGAGAGGATGATACCCAGATTAACTTACTAGAAACCAAACAACAAAACACTATTTTTCTTACTCAAGAAGAATAGGAGTTATATATGTTGCAGCACTTGCAGTTAAAATCTAATGAATCCTTTGATTTTAAACAAGGATATGAGTCAGCTATATATGAGGTACATAAACAATATAGCTTGAGAAGTAAAAAGAATAATGAGACTCCCATTAAAAGATCCATCCAAACCCAGACTAAAATAATAAAAGAAGCTCCAGTTAACAAAGTGTTACAAATCCTCCCTAGGGGAACACCTAAGACTTCAACCCCTAAGATTGTAGATATAACCTCCACTAAGACCCAAACATAGACAATTACTAAAAGCAATCAAAATAAGAGAAATCAAGGCAAAATAGTACAAAACAAAAACTGAAATATTTACTACTGAGAGATTGGATAAGGACAATCAAAATGCACATATTAAGGAAGATCTAAATCAAACAAACAAACATCATCTCCCTTTCAACATCAAAAATGAAATATCAAATTTAAAGATATCAGTTCCTTTGACCAAACTAGTAAAGAATGAATCTTATAGGTCACAAGTAACTGAGACTTTGAACATAGGAGAGGGAGAGGATTATGTTAATTTGAATGATGACCAATCTGAATTATTGTTTGGCCCTGAGGTTAATGGTATTCATCAGCAAGGGGGAGTTCCTCCTTTTTACATCAGCCTAAGAATTCATGATAAAACATTGCATAACGCTATGTCGAACTCAGTAGCATCCCACAATTTGATGCCAAAGGAAATAATGGAAAGAATGAAACTAGACATTACCAGGCCTTATAAGGACTTTTTTTCTTTTGACTCCAAGTAGGTTAAGTGCCTTGGTTTGATCAAGGAATTATGTGTAACTCTTGTCTAGTTCCCTGCAAAGAGCATTTTAATGGATGACATCCCACTGAAATATGGAATGCTGCTATCTCGCTCATGGGGAGAAAAATTGTAGGGATCCTTGCAGTTGGATATGTCTTATGCCACCATATCTATTTTTGGCCAGTGAGAAAATTATATAGGGAAACATTGATGAAATACATGGTCAGTAGTGAGGAAAAGCCACAAAACCTTCCCATATACTCTATGCATTCAGATATGGACTCCTTTATATTATATAATGCAGAAAATGATAAAAAGGAAATCACAGCCAAAGACCTGAAATATAGAACAATTGACAGTGAGAACGTATTTCATGAGTCACTTTGGCATTTAGACTTTGATGGGTCTATCAATAGATTAGGGGCTGGTGCAGGAGTGTGGATCCATAATATGGAGAATAATCATGCTGAGGGACATGCTTTCAGATTGAAATTCAAGTGTACAAATAACATGGCTGATATCAAGCCCTAATTCTAGGGTTACAATTGGTTATGAAACTGGGAGCCAAAAGAGTTTCCATCATGGAAGACTCAGAGCTAATTATTAAACAGATTAGTGGTGAATACTTTGTGAACAATACTAGACTTGGTTGATATAGGGATATTGTTCTAGACTTGATCAAAGACCTCCTGGAATGAAACTTTCCTGCCATTGCTAGAAAAAAAAACATGCAGGCCCACACTCTAGCCACGTTTGCTAGTACTTGTAAATTTCCATTTCTACCCAACCATTAGTACACTGCAGAAGTCAGTTGTAGGCCTGTTATACCAGACAACCTAAAGTATTCGTAGATTTTCTCCCAGGATTCTCAGATTTACGATTTCATGAACAATGAAGGTGAGTTACAAAATTTCAAGATAGATACTGACTGTATAATAGACAATAATATAGAAAGTATCATAGATGTAAATATTTTAGATGTAGCTAAACCAACTAAATTTACTAGAGTAGAAATATATAGTATAGAAAATGTAGAGATAGATGAAATAATGGACGATGATCCAGAGATTCTTAATTTGAAAAACAATTTTTTGCCCAAGGGATTAGTCCCTTTACAAGATTTATTTGACTCTAATGATGTAGCTAGGAAACCTAAAATGGATCCCCTAAGAGCAGACATAGAAGAGTGTAATATAGGAAGTGAGGATAATCCAAAGCTCATTAAGATGTCTAAAGCCTTACCACCAAAGGGAAAGGTAAAATATATAATTTGTTTAAAGAATACTAGGATGTTTTTTCCTGGAGTTAGGAAGAATTGAAGTCTTATGTCACCAGCATAATCCAACACAAAATACCCCTAAAAGAAGATTATAAACCTTTGAAATAGAAACTTAGGAGGATAAACCCAGTTCTTAGGCCATCCATAGAAAAAAAGGTTAAAACAATGTCTGATGCTCGAATAATAGCCCCCATTAGATACTCAAATTGGTTTTTAAATTTAGTTACCACTAGGAAAAATATTGGAGAAATTAAACTTTGTGTAGAGTTTATAAACTTAAACAAGGTCTCTTTAAAAGACAACTACACCTTACCAAAAATGGACCATATCCGTCAGAGGGTGGTGGGCTCTTCCAGAATCTTGCTACTTGATGGATTCTCTAGCTATAACTAGGTCTTGGTTCAACTAGAGGATCAAGCCAAAACTGCATTTACAACTCCTTGGGGTACCTTCATGTATTTCAAGATGCCCTTTGGACTAATGAACATAGGTGCCACATTTCAGAGAGATCTGGATATAGCCTTTGCAAAGGAGATCCATGACTTCTAGTAGTATACGAAGATGACATTATTGTCTTCTCCAAATCTGACAATCTACACCTAGATCACTTAAGGAAAGTATTCATCAAATGCAGGAAATTTGGGATTTCTTTAAATCCTAAAAAGACACTTTTCATTCTAGAAGAGGGAAATATATTAGGACACATCATATCTAAAGATGGGATTAGGATTGACCCTGCTAGAATAGAAGCCATTTTGACCATTTCCCATCCCCGAAACATTAAAGAGCTACAATCATTTCTATGTAAGATTAACTTTCTTAGGAGATTCATCTCAAATCTAGCAGAATTAATTAGGGATTTAAATAACATGCTAATAAATGACTCAACAATTAAATGGACAGTGGAGGCCAAATAATCCTTTGAAGCTATTAAGGAAGCCTTAACCAAAACTCCAGTCCTGATAAGTCCCAACTTTAACAAAGATTTTATTATTTTTTCTCTTGCTTCAGAACACACCATTGTAGTAGTCTTGTTGCAAAAGAACAACCAAGGATATGAACAACCAATAGCATTCTTTAGTAAATAATTAAGAGATGCCTCACTTCAATATAATATCATGGAAAAATAGGCATTAGCTTTAGTTAAGGCAATCAAAGACTTCAGAGTGTACATTCTATACTCTCACATTATTGCTTATGTTCCAAACTTTGTAATTAAGGACATTTCGACTCAAAATGGGCCTGTAGGAAAAAGAGGCAAATGGATTGCCACAATATTGGAATATGACATCGAGATAAAACCCACTAAGCTCATCAAAGGCTAAGGCTTGGCCAAACTCATGGCTAAATCAAATTGTCACGCCTTAGATATCAACTTCATCAGTGTCCTTGATGATTAAGAGGATATGATGACTCCACAGATCAGTGAGCCTTTTACTGATTCACCCTAGTATGCAGATATTACATTTGTATTACTAAAATTACAAGCTCTTCCTAGATTGACAAGAACTAAATCTAGATTCTTAAAAATGAAGTCATTAAGATGTTTTATTATGGATAATGCATTGTTTTGGAAAGACAATAGTGGTATTCTTTTAACCTGTCTATTGAAAGATGAAGCTCACAATATTTTACAAGAGTTTCATGCAGGGGATTGTGGAGGACACTTGTACTGGAAGAGTACTACTGACAAAATTCTGAGGGCTGGTTTCTACTGTCCTACTTTGTTTGCGGATGTTAAAAAACATGTGAATTCCTATCATAAATGCCATATTTTTAGGGAAAGAGAAAACTTTTACCCTTTCCACTTAAGCCAATCTCCACTGAAATTCCATTTCAACAATGGGGGTTAGACTTCATTGGAGAAATACACCCAGCCTCATCAGCTCAACACAAATGGATTCTGACAGCTTCTGATTACTTGATGAAATGGATAGAAGCCATCGCTTCTAGACAAGCCACAGACATTGTCATAATCTCATTTTTAGAAAATAATATCCTATCAAGGTTTGGCTGCCCCCAAAAGCTCATTACTGATAATGCAACTGCCTTCAAATCCAAAAAGATGGTAGACTTCTGTAATAGATACCACATCACCCTTGGCCACTCCACAGCCTATTACCCTCAAGGTAATGGCCTTGCAGAATCATCTAATAAAAGACCGGTAAATATTATCAAACAGTTACTGGAAGCTAACAAGAAGACTTGGAACAAGAAGTTAGTCAATGCCTTATGGGAAAATAGACTGACTACTAAGAATTCCATTGGAACATCACCTTATCAACTGGTATATGGGATGGATGCAAATTTTCCATCACCTCTTGGAGTACTAGTCATGAAAATCATCCAGGAACTACAGGTGGAACCAAATGATATTTAGAGAAGAATCAATCAAACGATACACTTGTAGCAAACTAGAGAAGAAGTATATGTAAAATCACATAATCCAAGACAAAATTAAAAAGGTATTTAATAAAAAGACCAAAGCAGATGATTTTTACATAGGAGATAAAATTGTCAAGTGGGATTCGAGGAGAGAAGACAAAGGCAAGCATGGAAAATTTGATTTTTTGTGGCAGGGGCCTTATGTCATTTATGGCTACAGAGGCAACAATGTCTTTTTCTTAAGAAACATAGATGGATCAGATCTACTAGACGGACCTGTTAATGGTAGAATGTTGAAGCATTACATTTTTCCACTGACTCATAATAGTTCACTTTACTTTGCATCATTGTAAATAACATTGCAGAGTGTAGATTGGATTGGATGGTAATCCTTTGAAGTTGAAGCCCAGAGAGAAGGCCTTGAGCTTTAAAGGATTTACTATCATAAGTATCAATAAAGCAGAAACCACAGAAGCATAGTTCACAAGGTAACTATAGTTACAATTCAAAGGCTACTTATCTTCATAGTTCTTAACATTTCACCAAAAAAATGTCATCCCCATGTGAAGCCACTGCTAGTGTCCTATAGTGATAGGATTCATAATTTTGAATTGGCTGAGGTTAAGTCTTGTAATATTGTACATACCTTTGCTTTTTGCAAAATTTTTCCATATTAAAATTAAAAAATGTAAGAGGGTATATCCTAAAAGAAATATCAAAGGACAAGAAAAATAATAAAAGATCAAAAAAATGATAAAACATGAACCTCAAACAAAAAACAGATCATGAAGGTGTGCAAGTCTAAGTGCCACTACTTTTCACTTTAATTTCTTAAATAATGGTTGTGTGTAACTTGTCCTATATGCCACAACTCATGATAGTCAAACTGTTTAATCTTGACTATTTCATGCTTTTAATTTCATTTTTATAGTTAGAGAATAAAAATCTAGCCAAACAGTTTAATCTTGGCAGACCATTAGATAGGTAGAGAAATAAAAGGATCTCATCAGCTTAATTTGAGCCCTTACAAGATATAAGGTTAGAAGTAGATAGTTTGTTTCATAAAATAATAAAGGAAAGAAAAGGGTTTGCTAGATTAAGTGCACCCACCAAAGTGAAGAAAAAATGTTAGGGTAGGTAAAAGGGTAGGTAGAAGAAAGGTTGTAGAAATACAAGTCATTTGAAGCATAAGCACTACTATAATGCTTAACTATGTGTTTCAATGTGCGGGAGCAGTTATCAAAGTAAAAAGCATGTTCATAAGCTGATTTTCCTAACTTCCCCTTCATTTACATTTCACCCCCCACTATATACTTACTAATTTCCCTTTTACCCCTTCATGGCTTATGAAATCCCATTTTTTCCCTTCATTTTCACTCCTACCCCTTGGTTTCACACATTCCCTATACAATTTACCTTCTGCATTCATCCCCCTTCCCAAAAATCCCTTTCCCCTAGTGTGAAACCCTTTTTCCCCTTGGAAAATCACTTTTCATTTGATTAATTCCCGTAAAAAAACCCCGTGAAACCCACTAAACCTCTTATCCTAACTTTTATTCCCCCACGCATTACTATATTAAACCCCGAAAATTATTTTTTACCCATTATATTCCATAAACCCACATTACTTCATAAACTTGCAATTAATCGTTGCTTAATTACACTTAACAGTGGTTAATCCCATGGGTTCCACTGACCTCCGCTCCACCACTCATCCATGCAACTTTACCAGGTGATGACCGTTGGATCATGCACCCCTAGATCTAACGGCCCTAGCTCATATCACACCCAATCATCCCCCAACCTTTACTGGGTCGAGTGCACGCGATATGGGAGGTTTTGCTCAGGCCCATTTTGCTACGTCTCAACCTCTGGCATAGATTGTGTTCCCTCGGAAAAATACCACCCGACCCTCATAAGCAGTGTGATGCCCTCTAATACTGCCTCGCCGCCATAAAGCAAAACCACCACTATTCATATAATTTCCCTACTAATTCTAACTGCTCCCAGTTAAAAGCCCTCATACCCCATTTTTGGCCTTTTCTTCCCATTTGCACTATTGAAGCCTCTGAAGCACACTAGCACCCTCAGAGATCCTGCAACTAGCTACCAACTGCCAAAACCTTCCAAGACGCCTTCACTGCACACCTCAAAGCTGTAGAAGCCTCTGCAAACCTCAATTTTAAACTAGTTTGCAACCCAAACCATAAAATTCCAGGTATTTAAGCAGGAAACTAGGAATTGCCCTCTCATTTAAAAAATTACACTGAATTCATGAAATAATTGAATGAATTTACTTAATTTCCCTTTAAATTGAGAGTTTTCCATTTCTAAAATACCAAAACCCCTACCTACAAGCGGCTAATACCCTACCCTGGTTACAGAACTTTCAAAACTTCACTTCCAATAGCCATATAAGCCCAATTTCCATAATTTATTACAGATATGGCTTCCCCAACCTCTCTGGATGTCAGATCAGTGACAACCCTTCATTGAGACATTGACCATATGGCCCTGGCAGACAGGGATTTTCAAATTAAAGACATAGTCAGCTAAGGCAACCTTCTGAGAATCCATTACTGGGCCAAGGATAGGTTCCTAAACCATGCTGATGATATAAACCTTTGGGAATCTAGTTTTCCCAAGTATACATTCCTAGAAGTCCACCCATTCCCAGACATGGTACAGTTTTTGCCATGCCTGTTATGTTCCAAGCCATGCGGCTATTGAGGCACGAAACAATGAAATATTATTCACCATCACTGTGGAATCCATCCCCTAGATGCTACAAATCTATTCTACTCCTAAGCTGACTCCTTTGTCCATTGCAAACTTATTGGACTTGTACATCACATTGGACCCAACCAAGATCAAACAAATATTTTAGAATTTCATCATTGAAGAGCACCATACTCCTAAAGACATTCCACCCTATGTTGCTACTATTTTTTCAGATATTGGCAGGAGAATAATCACCATGATCTCAAGCATCCTAGGATTCACATCAAATGAGTTTGTGGATGAGATTATCATGGCCTTCTTGTCCATTTTCACTCTAGGCAAGCCTCTTTCCATTATGTATGATTATGCTCAGTTCATTGCAGACAAAATGCATGAACAGTTCACTATATTTCCCACTAAAAGAGTCCTCAAATACTCTTCAATGTTGTTTCATATGTTCCTGTATTATCAGACGGATAAATTTCCTTTGAAGATCCAAAAATTGGACACCAAGGGAAAGGGAAGATCAGTCATCTATTGGACACCCTTGGTCCACAAGTTTTCCCCCTCATACAAAGAATTCATAGGCTCTCTTTCATACCCAGTTATGAGCATGCTGACTTCTAAGACTCAACCTAGAATCAACCTAGAGATTAAAATAGTACAACAATTGGCCAAGAATAGCAATGTGGGAGATTGGTAGTTGTACCAAAACCACACAGAGATCAGGATTTATGCCTGTGAGATACCCCCCTACAAGTTGCCAAAGTACCTCCCAATGAGGATATTTGCTCTTAAGTACTTTAGGTAGATGATCAACTCTAATGAAATCCACTTCCTAGCTTATAGGAAGAAAACCTAGTACAAAGTGAAGAACCAGATGGGCCCATTTACTTGCAACAAGAGAGAAGCTGGACCAGAGGGTGACAAATTACTTCAATTAGTGAAGTTCAAAAACAGTTTCATCTAGCACTATGACCCTCATGGGGTAATTAACAAGCTTAGACTCAGGGTCAAGTTGGAAGCCTACATCCACCACCCAAGGCCTGACATTGAACAATATGCTAACTAGGATGAGTGGATGGAGGACACTTTATTTGACATGGACAACACTATTGTGGATATAGATAATATACTTATTGATTTGGAAATATAATTTGACCACAACTCTTTCCTGCAGGTTCTAGAACAAATAGGACCAATGAACAATCCTCCTATCATACAGACTCCACTAAATGAGGTGAAGAATCTTAAAAGAAATAGGGAAGAAGCATCAAGTTCTACCATGGGAGCAGTTCAATCTAAAAAAGGTGTAAATTGAATCTTGTGTTTGAGCAGGAGGAAAACATTGCTTCAGAAGAAAGGATTGGCACTGAGGAAATGGGGCAGAGTAGTAAACAGACAACAGAGGCAGTTGCATCAACAGAGATACAACAATCATCTACTTCTACCATAGATTATACAAAGACGAAAGAGTGTGGAAGTGTCCTCCTTTGTTAGGCCAGCTGACAAAGAACCAGATATCAAAGAAATATTTAAGGTTATAAAAATGAGGAACGAAAAGCTGAACATAGACACATATGCCAACTACATGAAGATGACACCACCAAACCAAAATAGATTGATGTCAGTTTTTGACATCAGAGAAGGAAAAATGCAGGTGTCATTCCTATAGCCCATTATACAGCCGCCCAAAACATTAGCAGAGTACAAGAAGACCAATTTTGAGGTCTTGGCCAGGGATATTCATCGCATTGATCAAATCGAATTTCACAAGTAGGCTTGAGAAATGATCTACTCCACCCTCAAAAGAAAGCTCATGGCGGCATTCAAATTGAAAGATTCATTGGACAATGTAACTACTCAATTCAAAATAGAAAAGGCCTCCTCTAGTGCCAAAGACAGTAGGATAAAGTCCTTAGAGGACCTGATTATCGAACTGGGCCATGACCCAAAGGACGTCAAGACTGTTGAACAATTAATCAAGAAAAAGAATGAGGATATTGCAGCCTTCAGGAAAGAGCTCAAGCTGCCTCAGTTACAACACCCACAAACAAAGGAAGTCCTGGAAAGCTAGACTAATCATGAAGAAATGATGGACTTGGTGGTGCAACTCAATGACTAGCTGAAGGAGGTGGAAAAGGAACTAGATAGCTTGATTCATCTCAAACAAGCTAGTATTGGTGGTGCTCCTTCAACTATCATTCCAACAGTGACCATAGTTGTACCTTCCACTCTGGGTGCAGCATTAGCTCCCACTGGTCCAATGGCCACTGCACTACCAGCATCAACTTCGACTACATCATAAACAACATCAACAGCAACAGGTACCATAGGTGATGAAGTAAACAAGTTGGTTAAAGCAATCTAAGAAATGTCCATTCAAAACAATGACAAGAACAAACTAAAGGAGAAAGCTGGCATCCTTGAGATAGACTGCAAACTTGCTGAAATTGCATAGAGAAGAGAAACAAAAGGTTGCAAGGATGAATGAAAGAATAAAAGGCCTAGAGAAAGAACTGACCTTGACTGAACCAATAGGAAAGGCTAAAGAACATATGTGGGCCAATATCATTGACTCAATCAATGATATTTGGCCATCTATCCAGGTCATTTTTGAACAGATTGATTCGATTAAGTAGGCAACAGAAGCCATCAAAAGGGTCAAGACAAAACTTGTAGATATGCCAGAGGAAGCAACAAGAATCATCCACTTCCTCAACTCCAAAAGTAAATATGAACTGCAAGAGCTTGAGATACCTGATAGGAAAGGTACAATTTTGGAAGTTAGGAGAGGCCTCACCAAGAGGAATTTGATGTTGAATCTAGAAGATAAGTGTCAAAACATGCAGCTATCCATTGACAGGTTTATGGCTAAGTTGGAGCTGTTAAAGGAAAAGGGATTACCTAATCCCTTAGTTATAAATGACAATTTAATGACACATGCAGATTACAATAAAAAGATCAGGGAAGTGGTCAAAGAACAGGTGATCACTTCATTTATGAAGGGCATGCCAACAGGGAAATTATTGTACCAAACATTTGAAAACTTGTTTTACCTCCAGCATGAGGTAAAACACTTGTTTATTAATAAGCCCACTTTTGCCAAATATATAGAGGCAGATGAGATATACAGAAAAATGATCAATATCCAACTACCAGATGAAGAAACATGGGAAAAACTCAATGATTTACTGTAGTAAAAGGACAATAAATTATAAATCTCTGGTAAAAACGTAAAACAGTAGGGTAAAAGGATATTGGCAAGCCACTAGGATTAAAGTGTATCAGATGAAAGAGTATCAGGTGAAAGGTTAAAGTAAAATAGAGCATCCAGTGTGAAAGCCAAATAGCCTAGCAACATATAGGGCTAAAAATCAAAGTGTACAACGAGCAGAACCAAAATAAAAGGGACACCATGAAACAATTCAATAGTTGTCTCTATCTTCTTGCAAGAAGATATTTCTTTTTTCCTAGATTAGTTATGAATATAGTTTCAGATATTTTGGAATTCCTTTTCTATAAAGACTTCAAAATTCGAAGTATTAAGGGGGATTATTGTACATTTGTAGAGTCATTTTTATCTTAAACTTGAGGATGAATGTAACCATTTTCAAGTCAATAGACTAGAACAATTAATAAAAGTATTTCGCTACAGGATTCATGAGATGAGCCATTTTCATTGAAGTACTTTCTTTGTGTGATTGTTTTATCTTTCTTATGTGTTTTCATAATCTTAAATGTGTTCTCAAATCTAAATGAATTAACTAGAGATATACACTTTGTTTTCAACAGTTAGTCATTTACATGTTTTCATCTAATACTCAGATCTAAGAATCCTTGATTGCTCTCCCATCCCGGTTTACCTCTTTCATTCCTTCCATAATCCGGTCTAGGGAACACTTAATTGCTCCCTTGATCTGATTTGAAGCCATTCACCATTTAGCCTCTGTGATCTGCAGTAACCCATCTATATTTCCCTGTAGACACTGTTTTAGAACTGAATCTAGTCTTGTTTGTCAAACATCTGACCCCATAGCCCAATGGTATAAGCCAAACCTCTGTCCATCTAAGTAAAGTGATCCCACCACCAAATTTTCAAAACAAAACCCAAGTGCAAGGAACAACTAGCCTAAAATCATCTTAACTAAAACAAAGTTAAATTATAAAGATAGAGCCCTCTCTAAGCATTAGGAAGTCTAGGTCCTGATCTTCAAAAGTGGTTTGTGGTTACCTTTGGTTTTTATTTCTTCATACTTCAAAAGAAATATCAGAGTGATAACAGTAGGTAGGATAAATCGATTTGTATTGATATGTTTTGGGAAGCCCTTCTAACACAACTGTTAATTACAAGGTCACACTTGAGCCTAGTGGAGTGACATAACCCACTTCATTAGTCTTGATGGTATGGATTTCTAGATTCGTATGTATTACAAACAATGTTATTAGCATTCATATTTTAGTGCTTGAGGACCACTTGGGAGGAGTACACCTCATTTTGAGGGATCTCTCAAGGGGTTTTAGAGTTTGTTTTCCTATCATTGTGTGTGAATATGGCTGATGATTGTCCCTCTAGGATGTGTCGTTGTTGGTAGTAATCATAGTGGCCTTTCTTTAGGAGCTTTTATATAGGGTAATAGGGATGGGTTCATCCTCTATGTACCTTGGGTGGATTTCATGGAGACTCAATCAATCCTCTTGGAGGGTACCCCATGGCTAATAATGGTACTTGGATCAAGTCGAAAAGGGTCATTAACTAGATACCTATTATAATTGTCCCAACGAAATCTTCATTGTAGATTTTTTCCCTAATCAATTAGGCTCTAGTAGTGGGAATATTCCTTCTCTATCTCTTGGTTTGTGTGTGCTTACCTTTACGTTTTCTTTTATAGAGTGTTGTTTGATTTGAGTCATAGTTTGGCCATAGTGGTGTCTTAACTATCTTAATTGGTTAAAACACATATATTCATTGTGGCTAAATGAAATAATAGTTGTTCTCGAATATTTCTAGGCCTTTCTCCTGAAGAGGAGGGTCCGCCACCATGTAGACGTAAGTTGATTTTGACATTGGAAAACTTAGACCATACATAGGTTGTGGGGGTGATAAACTTGTTCCTAGGGAGGAAAACTATTTTATTATTGAGGTAGTCGATGAAAGTCCCTTTCCACACTTTAATCCACCTTTAATATACTCTCTCATCCTAGTTCTAGCGCAATTGAATCTTGATGGTAGTAAGCCTTATTATGTTCAAGTTCCTTACATGTCTAGTGAAAACACTCCTTCCACTAAGGGGGCAGGTCCCACTTTACCTTCTTGAGCGACAATATATACTTCCATGACATCCTTACCACCACTTAGTGTGGTAGGATCCATAACTCCTTCTACCCATCTCATGTCTTCTTAGGTCATTCCACTAATTACATATGTGACCCTGTGAAATTTTCCAACTTTTTATGTGTCAATGCCCTTCTCCAACTTTGTTTTTGGATCAGGACCAAGCTCTATTCAATCCATGAGGAATGGGATATTCACTCCTAGCTCATCTCAACCCACAATTCCTAACTTGATTATAAGCATTTTACTTTATCAAACATGGTGGGGGGATTGTCTATTTCCTCTAGTCAACCTAGGGGCAACTTTGCTTATGGTAGTACTTCGCAACCATAGTTGAGTTCTATGTTTGGAGGGACACCCTTATCTAGAGGTCACGTTTTCTTTGGGAGTGGCTAATATACTTGGAGCACTATCCCCATTAGTCCCACTATGCCTATGAGCTCTCATGCTTACGATATTGCTTCTGCACATGGAAGTTTTTTCTCTGGTGCTAAGAAAAATCTTATTGGAAGTCGAGCACGTAGGCATTCTTTACTCTCTGGGGGAAATTTCCATAGGGGGCATAACCCTTACATCACATTTCTTGGCCCTGGATATGGGTATTATAGGATGAGCTACAACCTTGGCTTTAACTCTTCTTCCTTTAATCATGGTATGTGGGGACCTTATGGTTCATGAAGGGGTTACAACCCTTATTGTTAGGTCCCTATAATACTAGTGATTCCACATTACTATTTTCATTGTCATTGTAGCCCTTATTATTATTGTTGTGCCCCTATTTTACCCATATTGTTATTATTGTGCCCCATAGGAGCCCACTATTTCTATTGTTGTTCCCTTATATTATTATTGTTATGTTGGCTTTGATTATATTGTGACCCCTTAGACTCCTATATCTATAAAAGAGGTTTTTTCATTTGTATCATCCAAGAATTGTTCATTTGTGTAATGTAAAAGAAGTTTCCTCCTCTAAGAGGCTTATTTTTAAGTTGTTGATCTATATTTTCTTCTATTTTATGACCTAGTTGCATAACAATTGGTATCAGAGCTTTGGATTCTAGGGTTTTGCTGCTTCAAACAAGTCATCATTGAATTCTCACTATAAATTTGTTTCTACAAAATTTCAGAAGCTAAAATTAAAACCCATTTGATTCAATAGCTTTACGAACCTCGGGTACGAAGTTCAGATCTTGTGTTGCTATAGTTTTGGAGATATGATCCAAGGAAGCTAGGATTTTT
Source organism: Pinus tabuliformis (assembly GCA_031772625.1). NCBI lineage: Eukaryota > Viridiplantae > Streptophyta > Pinopsida > Pinales > Pinaceae > Pinus > Pinus tabuliformis. The sequence continues at coordinate 1,382,388,479 of CM062817.1, read as the reverse complement.
GCAGGCTTTCAAATTATATCTCAAACAAGTGACTTGGGGAAAATCATCATAACTTTTTATTTGAGCATCAGATTGAAATCTAGAAAGAGGACGGATTTATTTTTCTTTTTATCAGTATCAGGTCTGAAGGTCAAAGCAGTGACACATGGAACTTCATACAATTTCGCTTTACTGAGCTAGTCTTTAATCAAGTCATCATGGGAGATTTGGCATAAATATTCCTTGAAGAATCCAACCTTGATTAGACTTGCGAGTTTGGAAGGAGGACTCAGAGGAATACTGCAGGATAAAGTTTCATACCTTGGAGATCCATAATTACAGAGATAAAATAGATTCAATATTGAGATCCTATAAAGAAAAAAAAAAAATTAACTTATTCATGAATCAGATATATCAATTAAAATATTTTAGATTCTAGGTAAATTAATAGGAATAATTAAAGCTAAATAAATAATTAATTAAAACTTTTATAAAAACATTTTTGAAAATAATAATAATAATATAAATAAATAAAAATAAATGAAAAAATTATTTATATAAGTGTCAGCTTCTTAAAAATTAGGGATCTAGGTTTATTTATACCCAGGTCATTATAGCTCTTCTCTCAATAAGTTTTCATTCATATTCTTTCTGATTTAGTCCTGATGATGGACCCCCTTTGGGGTTTGAAACGTCGACAGAATGAACACGAAACTATGGATAATCCAGATCATACCACTGCAAGGTGTGTATTTTTTTTAAATTTTGCATAAGTTTGGTTTGAAAAAATAGTTTCAAGGAATTCAAAGGGCATAGTTAAGAATAATTATCATTAACTGATGCCCCGAATAAAGAAAATGGAAACACCTAGTAAGAAACATGAAATCTCTAACATGAATCATGAAGAAGAGGAAGAAATGCAACATGATATATCAAAATTACGAGACCAAGTGCAACAAAATTCACTCTCACAAAAAGTAACAGAAGCAAAGATTGATGCTTTAAGGAAAGGCGTGGAAGCAAATATGGATTGTATAGAAGAAAAACTTAAAGGCAACATGGAAGATTTGAAGATAGTTTTTCCAATGTTTCTACAAGAAATGCTTACTAATGGTGAAAGAGTAGTAAATGAAACTCATGAGGAGAATAAAAGAAATGTTTATAATGATTTCATAAACTCTAACATTGTATTAAAAACCCACCATCTTCCAAATATCGATATGAGGAAGTTTGAATGCAAGGATCCCATAATATGGATACTATAGATGTATCAATATTTCAATCTCCATAATGTGAAAAACATACCAAAGGTAGGCATTGCAACTTTATATTTGGAACCAAATCAATTTCTATGGTATCGATGGATTTTCTCTTGTAAACAAATTTCAACTTGGGCAATTTTTATGGAAGAAATGATAGCACATTATGATGATACAAAAAGTAACACTTTTTTTAGCCAATTGATAAATCTCAAACAAAAGGGTTCAATGATGGAGCACATTGATGAATTCCAACAATTGAATATAAGGGTAAAATATATTCCAGAGGAGCATAGGATTGATTTGTTCATATAGACTTTAAAGGATAACATCCAACATGAGGTTCACCTTTAGGAACTTAATTCATTGTAGAAGGCATTCAGGTTGGCAAGGAAAATGGAAAGAAAAATTATGGCAACAAGGAATCCTACCACTTACAACTACAAAGATGGAATTGTTGTTTCGCCTATCCTTCCATAACCTACAAGGTAGGCACCACAACAATTAGAAGAAGAAAGAGAAAAAGGGCTTTGTTACAGTTGTGATGGAAAATACACTAAAGGTCATAAGTGTGCTGAGAAGAAATTATTTTACATAGATTGTGAAGAGGAGGAAGAAAAGGAACAAGAAACATCAAAAGAAGAGGATATACACCAGGAACAAACCCTAGAGAAAGAGGAAATGAATCCGACCATATCTTGTAATGCATTGGCTAGAATTACCACTCCTCAAACTATCAAGATAGAAGGAAATATCAAGAAGAAAATGTTAATAGTGTTGATTGATTCAGGCATAACCCATAATTTTATTCATTGTAAGATAGCCAAGGAATTGAATTTCTTCCTATATCCAACACCAGAGTGTCAAGTGATGGTTGCAAGTGGAGGAACCATAAATTTCTCCTAAAAGTGCCATAATATCAAGCTATCCTTGGGAGAATATGTATTGAATATGCCAAATCTTTCCATTCCAATGGGTGGTGCTGATGTTGTACTAGGCATCCAATGGATACAATATTTGTGTAGGTTAAATTTTAATTTTCAAGAACCTTTCATGAATATTTTTTTTGAAGGAAAGGAAGTTGAATTAAGGGGTATCACAGGGAAACCAGGAAACATAATCAGCTCTAACAGAATAAAAAAGCTTCTCAATAAAGAACAACGAGGTGTAATTACACAATATGTTCGCTAGAGGTTCCCACATTGAAGTCATCTATTTCGCTAGATCTCCAAAAAGTCTTGGACAATCATTCTAGGGTAATTGAGACTCCCAAAGTCCTCCCACCTATTCATGATCATGATCATGCTATTCATTTGATTCCAAGAACTGTTCCTCCAAACAACAATCCTTACAGATATCCCTATGCCCAAAGAGTGAAATTGAACATATGGTTGCAGAAATGCTAGAGGTTGGTATAATTCAACCTATTCAAAGTTCTTTCTTTGCTCCAGTAGTATTGGTGCACAAGAAGGATGGATCTTGGCGCATGTGTCTGGATTATAGGGAGATCAACAAGCTCACTATTAAAGGTAAATTTCCAATTATTGTCATTGATGAATTATTGGATGAATTGCATGGATCAATTTACTTCACCAACTTGGATCTTCATTTGGGATATCATCAAATCAGAATGAAGACTAAAGACATTCTGAAAACAATATTTAGAAATCATGACGGTCATTATGAACTTTTGGTCATGCCTTTTGGGCTTACCAATGCACCTTCTACATTTCAAGGTTTGATGAATTCCATTTTCAAACCTTCCTTAGAAAATTTGTGTTAGTATTTTTTGATGATGTACAAATCTACAACAAGTCTTGGAAGGATCATGTTCAACATATTGGCAAGGTGCTCAAACTATTGGAGTAGGAACAATTATATGCAAAAAGATTCAAATGTTTCTTTGGAGTACAAGAGGTGGAATATTTGATCATATTGTATCTCATGAAGGTGTTAAGGTAGACCCTAGCAAAATTAAATCCATTCAGGAATGGAAAATCCCCACATCCATAAAGAATTTATGAGGATTTCTCTAGTTGACAGGGTATTATCACAAGTTTGTTAAGAATTATGGGAGAATAGCATCACCTCTAACGACATTATTGAAGAAAGATTAATTTTCATGGACTCTATAAGCAATGAAGGCCTTTGAACATCTTAAAGAGGCAATGTGCCAAGCACCAGACATAGCTACACCGAAATTTACAAAAACCTTTATTGTGGAATGTGATGCCTCAGGAAATGGAATTGTTGTTATTTTAATGCAAGAAGAAAGACCCATTTCTTTCGAAATTCGTCTAATCAAAGGAAAGTATTTACACAAAACTATTTATGAGAAGGAAACGTTGGCAATACTACATGCACTTAAGAAATGGAGACCCTACCTAATGGGAAGACACTTCAAGGTAAAAATGGATCATGATAGCCTTAAATAATAGAATAAATATTATCTACAGAAGAGCAGCAAAAATGGGTCACAAAGATGTTGGGTTATGACTTTGAAGTCATCTACAAAAAAGGGAAGCAAAAAGTTGTGGCAGATGCACTCTCAAGAAAGGATGAGGATGTGGAAGCATTTCTTTCCGTCATTTCTATTATCCAACCAGATTGGATAAACAAAGCAAGGGATGAATGGAAGAATGATGAAGAAGTGTGGGCACTCATTCAAAAGTTACAACAGGATCCCAGTATATCTGATACATTTAGGTGGAAAAATGATTCATTGTGGTACAAAGATCGCTTATAAATATGTAAGAATTCCCAACTCAAACAAAATATTCTTATGGAATTGCACACCTCTCCCTTAGGAGGGCACTCGAGATTTTTAAAAACTTACCACAGTGTTGAGAAGGAATTTTTTTGGGATGGCTTTAAATCTGATATTCAAAAGTTTGTGGTGGAATGTTTGGATTCCAACAAAATAAAGTTGAAACAATTGATACCTCAGGTCTATTACAACATTTATCCATTCCAAGCCAACATTGGGAGGAGGTTTCGATGGATTTTATCACAGGTTTACCCAAGTCCAAAGAAAAGAGTGTCATCATGGTGGTAGTTGACAGACTTACCAAGTATGCACACTTTTGTGCATTATCTCATCCATTTAAATCCAATACAGTCTTTATTGCATTTATGGAAACAATTCAAAAGCTACATGGAAACCCAAAGATTATTGTAAGAGACAAAGATCCCATTTTCACTGGAAATTTTTGGACATAATTATTTTCTTGTCTTGGTACTCAGTTAGCTCATAGGTCATCTTATCATCCTCAATCTAATGGGTAAACTGAGATATAAAATAAATGTTTGGAAGGATATATTCGTTGCTTTGTATATGATAAACAGACATAATGGGTCAAATGGTTGCCTCCGGCTGAATGGTGGTATAACACTTACTTCCATACTATAGCAAAAATGACCCCATTTATGGCACCTTATGGATATGATACAACATCCATCACATCATATTTAAGAGAAAATTCTAAGGTTTAAATAGTGGAAGATCACATCGAGCATCAACAACAAGTTCTCCAACTCTTAGAGGATAACCTCACTTTGGCGTAGAATAAAATGAAACAACAGGTAGATCAACATCGCAGCGAAAGAAGTTTTGATGTAGGTGACTGGGTATTTCTATTACTACAACCATATAAACACATGTCCCTCAAGAAAGCTAAGAAGGATAGTAAATTATCACCAAAGTATTATGGTCCATACAAGGCGTTGCAAAAGATTGGTACTGTGGCATACAAATTGGAGCTTCCTGCACCTTCCTGAGTGCACTGAGTTTTCCATGTTTCATGTTTAAAGAAAGTTATAGGTGACAAGCTCCCAGTTCAAACAATATTGCTAGAACTTGAAGAGGAAGGAAAATGATATTGGAACCTGAAGCAGTCATAGAAGGAAGAACTCGATAGATACGAAATTGATCAATTTCGGAGTATCTCACAAGTGGAAGAACTTACCCACTGAACATTCCACATGGAAGGATGAAAATGTTATACAGAAGCATCCAAAACTGCTCAACCATTGAGTACAACACTTTTTGAAGGAGAGGGGCATGTTAGGTCCCTATAATACTAGTGATTCCCCCATTACTATTTTCATTATAGCCCTTATTGTTATTTTTGTGCCCCTATTGTCCCCATATTGTTATCATTGTGCCCCATAGAAGCCCACTATTGTTATTGTTATGTCATTATATTATTATTGTTATGTTGGCTTTGATTATATTGTGACCCCTTAGACTCCTACATATAGAAAGAAGGTTTTTTCATTTGTATCATCCAAGAATTGTTCATTTATGTAATGTAAAGGAGGTTGCCCCCTCGAAGACGCTAATTTTTAAGTTGTTGGTCTATATTTTCTTCTATTTTGTAAGTTGGTTGCATAACACTTATAATCCATATGGTCAATTACGTATTCCTTTTCTTACACCTCTCGACTTACATGATTTTCATAAGTTAACTAATGACCCCATCTATCATGATCTTAGGTGGCCACCTATGCCATCCAAGTGACCTTCTAATATTCCTAACTTTGAAGGGATACCTTAAGAGAGTCCTTCTACACACTCCACCACCTTCCATCTATGGTGTTCCTATAATTCTTTGGTGGATGATTCTATGAAGTTGTGCTTTTCTAGTGCCTGACAGGGGATGATACTAAATGGTACATCGAACTCGATAGCGAATCCTATAGTGACTTTGCTTCCATGGATTGAACTTTCATAAACCATTTTCAGTTACCTATGAGGTAGGATCAAGGAACTGACCTTTTGTCAAAATTTAAACAAGATGATGCCACCTAGATTTCTGACCATATACATTAATTGTCAAGATGCAAGAGGTTAATACGAATTAGGCTCCCTGACGATGTTCTTAGAGACTTGTTCACCCTATCCCTGTGTCCTTAAATCACCCAGGATGCCACTATGATTGGGGAAACTACAATGGAGTAGGAAATTTTACATACTCAATGTATCGATCTAATTTATTCTCAATAAAGAGAATTATATAATATTCTTCCTAATTCTCCTCGCCATTTAATATACTCGCAATGATGCAAACCACAACCACACTATGATGGAGTGATTGGTTCTCTTTCCTTTGATACCATGAGCCAACTAGATAGTCATCTCAGGAAAATGATGGTCACTTCTAAAGCCCTAGAAAGTGCCACTGGCTCTCAAGAAGCACCCACTTCTTCTGAATCATTCGTCAATATTCTTATACTGAATTCGACATATTCTACGAATACTTAGCAACCTAGCAGGAAAAGGAGCATACTTGCTTAGGAGAATGAACACAACCAACCTACTTAGGGTGGGGGCACTAGTGAATGAAATCCTAATATCAAGTTCCCTCGCATGATTTGTCATGTTTAGCATTTAACTCACGGGTGTTCGCATATGGATGAAGTCCGTCATCTTCTTACACCACCAAAACCTATGCATCAACCAGCCATATTAACTCATGTATTCCCTACCCAACCACAACAATAAATGGTTACACAAGCTCCTCAACATCTACAAGGGGGCAATGGGGGGAAACAATTTCATCATGTTGTAATTAATGCACTAATCCTTAGGTGTCAAGAAGAGGTTAATGTGTCTACGCAAGAAAATCCCTATGATATTTCTAAGTCGAGTTCTACTTTTAATTACTTTACCACCCCTTCTTCTTTCACTAGAACTCACATTGGATAAGCATGTAGAATCGGTATATCACCCACCTAAGGGTGTGCTTTTGCTGCAACAAAAGCCCTCTAAAAGTTTCCTACACCTTGAATTTTGGAGCCTCCTTGTGTTCTTTTGATCTGTCTTTTCAAGTTTTTCATAGTAACTTCATGATCAGTTGATGTTTCTCTAAGGACTCTTAAGAGTTGAAAACCACAAGTTTACACATTCTTATTCTTTGATGCATTCATAAGCACACCCCTTTCTAGCAAGTCTAACAATTAGCGTCTACCTTGAAGACAGGTATTGTGAAGCCTTGGAAAATAGTGCTTATGCAGTCCTTAGTGATAATTATTGTGTATTCCTTAGTGGTAAACATTGTGCAACTCCTGGAGATTATGTAGTCCCTTAGAGACACTAACTATGCAATCCTTATATATAGTTAGTGCACAATTCTAGTTGTAGTGAGAGTGTAATTTTCAATTTAGTGTTGTCACAACTCTTAGTGGAAGCTACCTCACACTTGTCTAATATCCCTGTATAAAGAGCCTAACTTAGAGATACTTTCACAGTCATCTTTCACTTTCGAGAATTGTGCACTTTGGAGCATAAGGAGCATCAATCCTCATTGAATTTTCTTATTATCCATCCCTATGTTAATTGTACTTCATCATCTCATGACTTGATCCATTCACATCATTGCGCAGTATATTTTGTTTCGATTAATGGGGGATACATCAATTCCCTCCTTCGATTGATTTTCTCCTATTGACTTCAACACATTATCTAGGAGATTGATGTAGGAGCTAGTAGTACCTTGGAACTTGTAGTCCTTAGTTGTAGGTTTCCTGTGATTGATAGTGGTTTCTCCTCACTAAATATTGATTGCTTGATTCTATGGGTGTTTCAAGAAATATCATCTATTCACACTCATTGGATTGTGCTAGGTACCTTGGGGTCCATTTTCATCATTGGTGTTTCCCCTCACATCTATTAATGGTACACCTCATTGACCGGTAATCAAGTAGTTTCTACCATACTTGACATCAACACGTCTATTTTCATGATGTAGATTCGTACCACCCAAGTTATGTAGAAGTCCTTGGGTTAGGGACATATCAATATTATATGGATCCCTTCCTAGGATGCATTGGAGTTATGTATTATTTATGCACTTTAAGGACTACTTTGGGGCACCCCCTATCTTATGCATCCATAGTCTTACTAATGTATATTGTGACATAGATGCACATTGTATTTGTTGGTTGCTAGGATCTTTCTAATGTATCACATGGGTCCACGATGTATTGGCCATGGCCATGTCTTATGATTTCATGTCATGGATTTGCATTGACTACAAGGAAAATGCCTTCTAGTGGTGGTTATAATGGAGGCTTTTGGTGTTATATAATTGGCAAAAATTGTCCAAAAAACATCCGCCAAAACATATGTTTGCGATAGCATATGTTTTAGTGGAGATTATGAGTGTATATACATTGGTGAGAATAATGAAAATTGAAATAAATAATATACATCAATGTAAATCGAATAACATTGTACCATAGCAAGAAGTGACTCATAAACTATACACATGGTTTCAAAACCAAGTCTCATGCCTTATTGCAGCATGTCTTTTGCTGGCATAGTTCTATTAATTATAAAATTGAAAGAAGTAAAACAACATAAATACTTACAAATTCCACAATTAATTTTTGATATGCCAACATATACTCAGAACCCATATTTAACCCAGTTTCAATCAATTCTTCTGATGCCTCTTCTTTGTATGTTATCACTTATTTGAAGACATTCAATGATGGTTGTTGTATAACAACTTAAAATATACAAAAATGAAACCTTGACTTATTATAAGGAAATATTAACAATTACTCACAAACTTTGATATCAACCATTTTCTTCCTTGTCGTTCTATTTTGTGTGTTGAATGAGTTCCATTTTATTTTCTTTTCTATAAGAAAATATTTGAAAATTAATATTTATGGTAAATTATTTTTTTAAATGTACAAATTCAACCATGATTACATACATTTGAACCATATTTTTGTTGAGACATGGCTCCTCCTGTGATGCAATTATGTCCATTTCTTTGCTCATCTCTTTGTACACTTTTTTGGACATTCCCACTGGTATGTTTCACATATCAACTCATTGATCATTTGGTATTTTCATAATATTTTTGAAAAAAAGTAATAAACTATTTTTGTATTGATATATGAAATCTAAATATAAAAAAAATTGATATTAGTAAATGAATTGTTTGTAGTAATATATACATATAAATCTATAAAGTCATTTTAATAAGGAATATGACATTTTGAATGATTATTTGTTTCTCTGTATGTTTTCTCTATTGCAAGTCTGACATGTCTCATTGACCATTGCTCTTGAAATTCTTCTTATAGTTTAGATATAATTAAGTTCTTGGAATCATTGCATTGATTTTTATATTGTAAGTGGAAAGTACGTTTACACTTTCATTCCACCAGGTCAATCATAGTTTTATAAAATAAAAGCCCCCTTTCATTAACCTCTAGCGCCACTCCAGAGGACTTAAGGACCAATTCATCATCATTTACATGTTCTATAATTTTTCTTTTCATAGAACAACATTGATATTTTCCTTCGTTGTTGCTCCCTTTAGAGCATTAAACATATATGAATTAATATATTGTTTGAAACATGTTATCTAATATTCTTAAGTATATTATTAATGAAAATACAAATAAATAAATAAAAAACCCATCTTGAATAATACTTTTTCATTCGCCTATTCATCCTTTTGCAATTTTTTTATCAAGATTTTATGCTCTTATGCATTTAGATTAGAAATAATCTTATTGACCTTCTTCATTTTGTGGCTTTGCATGACACACAAAGAACTTGCCTTCTCTACTTTTTTCAATCTGTTATCATTGTGTTGATTAGTATTTATATTACTTTATGCCTTCTAAGGTATTTTTTATCAATATATAACCTGTATCATTCAATAAAGAAGCCATTATATATATTTTATATATAAATCAAATAACTTTTAGCCAAAAAAACCTATGGTAATCAGTGCACTTTCTTAATAAACGCATGGGTGTGTTTAGGCCATTAAATGCATCAAGCATTTAATTCTTCGACACTGTCAACGAAAATTAATTTTTTAAAATAATTTTAAATTATGACAGTGCTATTTGTAATGATAAATGCACCACAACTACTTAACAATGTTATTTGGCAAAGGTGTGCCGGTACATTATATTACAATGGGAGAATTGATGAACAGACTGGATAGAACTCAAAATGTTATAAAATGTCGATACATTGTATCACAAAGGGCACACCGATGTGTTATATTACATTAGAGCATCACACAACATACATCATTTTTTGAAATAACAGACAGGGAAGAAAGGGTTTCGATCTAACTCAATAAGTGATCCCACTAGTTCACATGTCAAATGCCCTATATATAGTAAGTACACAACCCAATAAATGTAAAATGCCTAAAATGAGAAACCATAATTGTGAATTGGTAGAGGGAGTTAAACCCTAAGGTGAGATTTTGCAGTCACATAAGAAACAAGAAGCAAAGGTTTAAGGTAAGTATTAACCTTTTTGTTTTTTTCTTGAATTTTAATTAAATTTCAAAAGATACAAAGATCATAACAAAATTTACTAGTAAAATCAATAGTAATTTTTTTTATTATATAGGGTTTTCAATTGCTAAATTGTGAATAAATCTAACACAAATTGGAAAACAATTTAACAGTAAAATTAAAAAATTTTGCTATCTAGGGTTTTGAGTGAACCACCATACCTTTCAAATTCTGATCTTTCTATGGTTCCAAAATATTTTGTTGCTCCAAAGTTCTCCTAGTATGTATCTGTTGCAAATGATCTCTCTTTTAATTAAACCCTAACAGAAATTGTAAAAAAAATATTAGTAAAATGAACAATAAAATTTAAAAATTTTACTATGCATGGTTTTGAGTGAATCACTATACCTTTAATATTTTGATCTTCTGAATAGTTCTACTGATCTAGAGTATTTTGTTGTTGCACAATTCTCCTACTATGTCTCTCTTGTAAATCACTCCCTTCAAATTTTGGGGAAAATAATGAAATAGTGAAAAAAAATTTACTATTTAAAAGACTTTATGAAATTAGATTTCAAAAAATAGATTGCCACTTATTTTTTAATTTAGAAGAAAAAAAAAAATCATGGTTTTGTTTTCACTTAATTTAAACATCAATGCATTCAATAGTAAAGACCATTAGTTCCTTCCCAAGTAAAGAACACCAACATTGTCAAGGCTCCAAGTTTTTCAACGAATCAATGTGATACATTTTTTATTTATTTATTTATTTATTTTTGGACTCCCAGAATGGTGCAATTAATATTTTAATGCAATGGTACATTTTGTATTTAAATGCATCACTATTGTAATTATTATAAGAGCACCGAGATGGTAATTCATTTTTATTTTCAAAATCTCAAAAACAGATGGATACCAACATTGTTCTTATTTAAGTGCAATGATGCAGTTTTGTACAAGAGAACTGATATGATAACATATTTTATATTTTTGGTTTGTAGATTTCTGTGGTGTGGCTTTTGAGACATCGAATTTGGATATTCCATAGTTTTCATTTTTACTTTGTCGATGTTTCGAGTCTAGACCAAGACACACCATCAGGAATGATTTACAAAGAAGAGGACTGATTTGCGATTAATATTTTATATTTTTTGAAATGACAGAAACCAATGCGGGTATTATTTGAACACCCCAGTGTTGTTATGATTTAAACGCATCAGTTTGATTTGTTCTAATAAGTGCACTAGTAGGGTTTAAAGGTTATCTAAAATTTTATTTTCACATAAAATGCACACATATTAATCTCAAATTATCATTTAGGATGCATCCACATGAATTACAATAGTTCATAGTATACATTTTCCTCTTAAAGTCACCTTATTGTTCAAAAATGGTTTGAAAAGTATATTGAAATGAGGTTATTAATTTTAGATATGAACACAGAGTCTTATTTCTAATTTTTCTCAAATGCAGGGACAAAATCTCAATAATAGAAAATGCCCAATTCTTTTAATTCCAACTCATTCGATATTGATAATTGAAGTCCTTCGTGGATTCCTCCCTTTCTATTTGTAGTAAGTTCATATTTTATTCAAATTTTTATTATTTAATTAAATTTATTTATTCTTAATCCATGCCAATTTGAATAAAAATGTGTCCAAATTTTTAGGATCCTGATTCAGAATTGAGTTCAAATGCAGAAAATATTCCTCCATTTCAAAAATGTTGGAAGCTCTTATCAGGAGAAGCATATAGCAAGTGGTTGGTAGATGAAAATGGACAAACTTTTCACCCTACCAATTGGAACATCGCATGTTCCAACTACAATCCTCGATCAATAATGGTGATAATTGTTTGGTATAACGTAATTTCAACAAACAAATTTCATTCATGTGCTTACTTATATCATTGATATTGTACTAATGACTTCTTTGAAATTAGGATTCTAGTGATGATGAGTGACCCACCTACCATCTTGTGATGCACCCCATTACAATGTTAACTTGAGAGAAGGTTTTGTTAAGAGAAAGACTCAAAGAGGAAGCATACAAAGAATGGTTGAATAAACTACTTAATCAATTCCTGCTACATCTAAATTAACCTATTAGGAATGACTAAAAAAATAGTAGTTCTTCATCACAAGTTAGAAATGGAGGAAATGAAATAGAGGTTGGTATGGATGATTATTTATGGGATATGACTGCCATGGAGGAAATGATGTTAAACGCATTCTAGAATGACTAGCTAGGGGATGATGTTCATATCACGTTCACCTTATTTGAAAGCCTGAAATTTACTTCCACCACCCCTCTCTATGGACCTAATGGAAATTCAAAGTCTACTCAGTTAGGGACAACGATGTTATTATGCAACTTAAAAGAAAAATTTGGCATGTTGAATGCATGTTTCTCGGAAATATTGAGGTACTTCACCTACATGATTGATCAACTCCCTTATATTTTGAGAAATATTGCCAAAAAATTAACATTAAAAATGGTTGATTTTACAAACATCAAATATTGACATTGTACAATTATATTCCCCACCAGCTGATGTTTATTCAAAGGTATGGTTATTCTGAGTGACAATGTCTTGTCAAGTAATTGCGAAGAGGCATAGTAGTGGTTGAAAATGTTGTGTTTTGAGTACATATCATATCATGAATTTTAGAATGATTGCGCTCTATATAGAGGAGAATATGTAGACAAAGAGATATGTCTGAAATCTGGGCATCAAAAGTACCATAATTCCAAAAAAAATGGGTAAATCACATGGTCTTCCTCATAATATATTGAGGCACATGCCTATAATGCCAAGGATTCAAAGGCTCTTTCGCTATAAAGAACTAGCTATGTTGTAGGGATGACATGCCTCACACAGATGTGAGTCAGGTGTTATGTAAATCCTAACAGATTCAATAACTATGAAGGCTATAGAGGATACATGGCTTGAAAAATTCAAGGATGAAGTATGAATTATATTAATCAACATAGCCATGGATGGCACAACCCATATTCCCTCTAGAACACCAACTATTATTTTTTTCCTATAGTAGTGATCAACAAAAATACCCCTCCATGGTTGTCTATGAAGAATGAACATCTTATGTTGGCTCTCATAGTCCCCGGTAGAAGACAAGTGAATAATATGGATGTATACTTACAAAAATTGGTAGATGAATTGAAGGAATTATGGGAATGGATACATCTGTACGATGTATCAAGATCCACTGCAAAAAATAGGATTTTTACATTTTCTCGAACATGTGCTTACACCAGACATGACTCATCTAGGCTTAAGAGTTTTCTCTAGTAAATTAGATTTTATTGATTTGTTTATATATGTAGCAATATTGTTTCACATATTAATTTAATTCATTGTAATTGTTCGAATCTTCATGGTCGCTAACGTGTCTTCCTATATACAATAATTTCACAGATCATGTAACAAAAGGGTATCATGGATGTAAATGTTGTGGACCTTCTCTGAAGGCTGTGTGGTCCAACAACCTACGAATTCTAGTGTATGACTACTCAGGGGTATTCCTCCCAGAAGATAACCCTTATAGAAGAGCAACATCTACTTTCAATGGTAAACCAGAGAGAACCCAAAATTCTTCAATAATGACAACAATTGAATGGCTTAGATCATGTGAGAGAGAGAAGGAGAAGGATTTTGTAGAAATTTCCCATTGGGATGAAAGGTAAACATATCTTTTATGAGCTCCCATTTTGAGAGAATATTAAGTTTCTTACTTACTAGATCCCATGCATATATTAAAAAATGTTTCAAATTCTTTATGGAGGCACATATCATCAAAATAAAGTTACACATTGGATGTTAGGATAGACATTATTTCTTCAAAAACTAAAAAGAAACATTGACGAATACAAGAAACTAGAGGAGATGTTGGTCCCTCTTGGTCTTCCAAAGAAGGTAATGTCCCATGGATTTTAAAGAAAGGTGATTTTTCTTTGGAAAAGGAACTTATAATGAGTGTGAGGGTGTCTTGTCTTCTTTATATGGGTCTTCACTATGATGTTGCTTCACTATGGAAGGCCATTTGTTGGGGTGGAAATCACCTGACCATTTGAACCTTCTGAGAGTACGCATGTCAAAAACATGATTTTATTATTTTATTTTTATTTTTATCCAATGAGATATTTTATAATTAATTTTTGTATAATGTACTATTTACTATGCAATGCCATTATCCTATGCTCATGCATGAGTGTGTAAACCATGAATTCCACCAAGACCTACAATAGGCCATATCTAAATTATTTTCATTTGTACATTGGATCACACTGAAGGAGATTCACATGGCTACCATTCCTTGGAGATGTCAAGAGGTAGCTAAGATTGTTTGTATGTTTGAGAAGGAATTATTGACAAGTTTCATGGACTTGGAGGTTCACCTTCTAATTCACCTAGTAAATGAGGTTGAATTAGTTGGGCTGCTTTCTTGTCATTGGATGTTCTTCTTAGAGAGGTACATGAAGAAATTGAAATATTTTGTGCAAGAAAGGGAAAATATTGAGGGGTCTATGGCAGAGGGGTATATATCTTAAGATTATTTATATTATTCTAGTTAGAAAATCAAGTAGATTGACAACAGACCAAGTGCGGTAATTTGGGATGACAAAAAGGATGAAGACAAAAGAGAAGGGGAGCTTCTCGAAACGAATGGAAAGAGGCGCATGATAAAGAGTAAGTGGATTCTCATTTGTCAAATTTCTATATGGTAACTATTCACATTGAAATTCACATTAATTCATATTTTGATCTCATATGTACTATATATGCTGGTTTGATTTCATTAGCAAATTCATAGTTCGAAGCGATCAACAAACTCATTCTTTACAATATGGAAGAGACACAATCGTGGGTCACATTTTTTGAGTAGAAGAATAGGAAATGGGGCAGTGGCAATAAATAATTTAAATGATAGAATGATAGAATCTATCAGACCAGGATATAACTCCTTAAAACAACTCTCTATATTTTTCATTTAGGTAGTTCATTGTTATATACAATAGGGAGTGATTGTTCGGTTCATCTCCCGACTCTCTGTTTTCTCTGTTATTTATTTACAGTAATATTAATTATAACTATTCACCTAATCCTTAATATTAGGTGTCAACATTCCCACCCCCCACTTAATCTGAAGGAGTGTTGGTGAGTCCAAGCATCGTTCTGAATCTTTCAAGCTTTTCTCTTTCAAGTGCTTTGGTGAAGATGTCTGCAATTTGCTCATTAGTGGAACAATGGTGAAGATGGATTGTTTTGGCCTCAACATGATGTCGAATAAGATGATATTTAGTATTGATGTGCTTTGTTCTATCATGGAACTTTGGTTTCTTGGCCAAATTTATTGCAGATGTATTGTCAATCATGAGTGGAGTTGATTGTACTTATTTTACCTGCAAATCTTCAAGAATTTTCCTAAGCCACACAATTTATTTTGTTGCTTCAGCTGCTGCCACGTATTTTGCCTTTGTTGTGGAATCAGCTGGGACTGACTATTTGCATGATCTCTAGGAGACAACTCTTGATCCAAGACTCATGGCATAGCCTGAAGTAAATACCCCTGTTTCTTTATCTCCATCAAAGTCTGAATCAGAGTATCCAATCAAGTTGAAGTCACCCACCTGTGTATATTTAATTCCAAATTCTTGAGTTCCCTTCAAGTACCTTAGAACTCTTTTTGCAACAAACCAATGTCCCTCACAAGGTTTTTGCATAAACCTGGAGAGGATTCCAACAACAAATGAAATGTCTGGTCTGGTAGTAGTCAGGTAGTTGAGACTTCCTACAAGCTGTATATACTTTGTTGCATCCTCAAATTCTTTTCCTTCAATGGATGTGAGCTTTAAGTTTTGTTCCATTGGAGTAGTCAGAGGATTGCATTCAGTCATCAAACGTGTTCAACAGATCTCCAATGTACTTCTTTTAAGAAAGGAATATGGACTTCAAATGTTGAGTTACTTCAAAACCAAGATAGTAATGAACATAGCCCAAATCAGTCATTTCAAAACCTTTCTTCAATTCCTTATTTATGGATGCAATGTAGCTTTCATTGTTCCCTGTCATCAAAAGATCATCTACATATACCACAAGATATACAAATATTTTTCCAACCTTCTTTACAAACAGAGTTGCATCATCAAGATCATAATGCTTGAAATTGAGTTTCAGAAGATGCTCAATTAATTTTTCATACCAAGCTCGTGGTGCTTGTTTGAGGCCATATAAGGATTTCACAAGTTTGCATACTTTATATTCATGTCCTTTCATAGCAAATCCCTTAGACTGGGACATAAAAATGTTCTCTTTTAGATATCCATTCAAAAAAACAGTTTTTACATCCATTTGATGGACTTTCCAACTGTTTTGAGCTATTAGGGAGTTTGTGGATGGTGGCCCATTTTGTTGTGGGGGAAAAATTCTCATCATAATCAACCCCTTCCTTCTGTGCAAAACCTTTTGCCATAAGTCTAGCTTGTTGCTTGTCAAGTGAGCCATCAGCTTTATACTTGTTCTTGTAGACCCACTTGCAGCCAATTGGTTTGGTTCTCAATGGAGGATCAACCAAATTCCAAGTTCCATTCTTTATCAGGGCATCATACTCTTTTTACATTGCTTCTTTCCATTCATCATGAGAAGCAACTTCTTTGAAGGAAGTTGGTTCAAAATCTGTAGACAAATTCAATTCACAATCATAAGAAACTTCCATATCAATAGGTGAATCAGAGTCATCTACATTATATCCATTTTTCTGATTTTAATTTCTAGTTCATGTCTTTCCAACCTCATCAGGATGAACACTTTCAAGTGTCTTTGTTAGCCACTTTAGGGGACCTTTCTCAAATGGTCCAAGCTGCTCCGTTGACTGAGTTGGGACTAAATCAAGATTGAGTCTCCCAATTCTCTCAATCATATCACTCAAAGCATCATATGTAGTTGGAGATTCATGCAGGGGAGAGAGTGCTTCTGAAGAAGATTCCATAGGCTGATCTAGTATAGGAATCCCCCCTTCAAGATGTAGAATCTTATTATCAAATTCTTGAAATGTCTTTGCAGTTGTGAATCTATCCAAGCGATCAAGTTGTCTTTCAACAATGTTGCCATTTTTAGATGATTCAAGAAAGATTACATCTCTAGATATCACAAACCTTTTGTTGATTTCATCATAGAGACGGTATGCTTTGGAGGTGTTTGAATACCCCAAGAAGATACACTTACGACTTCTTGCACCAAGTTTGTTTCTATGTACCTTTGGTATCAAGGCATAACAGGTGGAACCAAAGATTCTGGGATGCTTTACCGAAGGAATGTGCCCATACCACATTTCATAAGGAGTCTTGCTTCTAATAGAATTAGATGGAAATCTATTCTTTATATATACAGAACATAGAACAACATCAGCCCAAAACATTACTTTTACATTTTGAAGAAGAGCATGGAGTGTACCATATTTAATATTGTCCTATTCATTCTTTCAGCTACTCCATTCTGTTCGGGATTATAAGGCATATTTGTTTGATGTTTGATCCCATGTTGGTGAAGATAGTTTTCAAATTCATTTGAAGTGTATTCTTTTCCATTAATAGTGTGAATAGAGCCAATATGGGATTCTGCATCATTTTCAATCCATGCATGAAAGTTCTTGAATGTTTTCAAAGCATCATATTTGTTCTTCAATAAATATACCCAACACATTCTAGTGTAGTTATCAATAAATGTCATCATATATTTATTTCCATTTATAGAAGAGACAGGCATTGGACCACATAAATCTAAATGAATGAGTTCAAGTTTTCTATGTGATCTGTAATGCGAATCATGAAAGGGATGTTTGCTATGCTTTCCTAGAATACAAGCATTACATTGCTTAAGCTTCCTAGGAATTGTAGGTAATCCAGCAACACCATTTTTCTTCAACAAGTGGAGGTTGTCATAGTTCAAAGGTCCAAATATAGCATGCCATAATAAACTTGATGGAAGTGTACCTTCTTCATAATGAGAATTTTATGAGAAATGTTGTGCACAAGTAGAGGTACCTTGCAGCTTGAGAAGCCTTTCTTCTTCCATGCCCCTCATGACAAGTGAATGGTCAGATTCTTTTCTCACCTCAAGCTTGCCATCAAACTTATGAATGGAGTGACCTTGCTGGCAAATGTGGACCAAGGACAACAAGTTTCTCCTCAGCTGAGGGAGATATAGAACATGATGTAGAAGAAAGTCTGGAAGACCATGCAATTTAAGCCTGATTGTGCCAAGCCCTCATGGCTTGAGTTTTGATTGGCCCGCAAAGTATACTGCTCCATCAACATTGTCAGTGAACTCTTCAAAATAATATTTTCTATGAGTCATGTGGCAAGTTGCAACTGAGTCAAGAAACCAATAATTTTTCCAAGAAGCAAGTGAAGCATTAAATAAGTCTTCATTTACTACAATATTACATTGTGCCACTGCATAATCAGTTGATTCAGGTGCTTTACCTTTGTCTGTGTCATTAGTTTTACCTTTCTGTTGGTTTCTTTGCTACTCAATTTTATCCCAAGGTATCTTGCATGTGGAGGCATCATGTGATCCATTTATTTTACAGCGTATGCAGTGCAAATCTAACTTTTCTCCTTGAGAGTGTCTGCCCCCCTGCCTCTGGAATATCTTCCTCTTCCTCTTCGACCACCTCTTCCTCTGGAAGAATCTTGAACAGGATTCTTTTCTTTGTGAGCAAGGCACACAACCTCTTTAGAAGATTCAGCGGTTGTCTTCTTTCCAAAAGCTTTCTCTCGTTCAATAAATTTTTTCACAAGAGAGTCAAAGGTAATATCTTTGAGATTTCCATTTGCTTGCAATGACTCAAGATAATTAGAGTAATTAGGATAAAGTGCCTTGAGAAAATCAATAAAAGGAATATCCATTTCAACCTTCGTGGCTTTAATATCATGCATTATTGATTTTACTTCGGATGCCAGAGCAAGAGGATCATTATTTCATAATTGAAGGGTGAAGAGTTTAATCATGAGTTGAACAATTTCTAGTGTAGAGTGTGAGTCATAGAGTTCCTTCAAATTTTGTAATGCTTCAAATGTAGTTGAAAATGGTTTGATGTGTTGACTCACCTCTTCACTTATAGATGCAGCAATCAGTGCATATGATTTGTTGTTTTTATTCTCTGAGATGGTGAGCTCTTTGTCAGAGGTAGGGTCAACTGGATCCTTGTCTCCTTCTCCAACACACACTCCTTTCCGCAGCTCATTAAAAATGAGAGTGTGTTGGATTTTCCTCAACCATTCTAGATAATTATCTTTTCCGATGAGAGTTATTCCCACAATAGATATGATTGAATGTATATCGAACAATGTAATTCTTTCATTGTTTAATGTTCACCCAAATACAAGAGTCAGAGTTTGACTGTAATTGTCTATGTCAAAAATGAATAGTGGATGATGAGCAGTGGATAAGCGGAGGATGAGCGGCAGATGAGCGGAGAAATAACAAATGTGGAGGAGAATCATTGAGTCCAATCGTTAACGGTTATTAGGTTAAAGATCAATGGTTATCGGGTCAAATATCAACAGTCATCAGGTCAAAGATCAATGGTTATTAGGTCAAATATTGATGGTTAGCGGGGTCGAAGAAGTCCAATCGTTAATGGTTATGGGAGAGTGGTTTTAGGGCGGTGAGCAGAATATCGCGCGGGGCTCAAGGTAGTAAGTGGCTTAGAGAGGGAAGCATGCGATTCCATAGAGTGATGGACACGTGGCTCAGAGGAGAGAGAAGAACCCACTTATATCGTACATGAGACAGTCAAGCATGTTGCCCGTGCGATATTAATGTGGGCAGTTAGATCTGAGGTCAAGAGATCTACGCTCGAGGTTGATTGGGAGGATAGAGAAAAAGGTGCGCATGTCAGGTGGGTAACCACCATGCAAGTAATGTGCCCGATATCATTGTTAGCTGTTGGATCTGAGGCTGGAGATCAACGATTGAGAATGAGCCCAAAAGACCTCAGGAACTGTGTTCGAGTAGGGTCTGGTAAGTGCATCAAGCAATAGGAAAAAAGATGCAGCGGTGAATATATCAAACGATGGTGAAATACGGTGAATGTGGTAAATACGGTGAAAATGGTAAAAATATAAACAGTTACATGTTGTTCTTCAAACGAAAGGGCCGCAACAGAGAAAAATCAAGCTATTACAGTACTTATTCAACACAGTAACAAAGTATTCAAACGATGAGTATTCGTAGAGATCTGACAAAGATGTCAGCCTGCAAGAGATGCAAAACAAAGAGTGAAGGAGTTAAGAATTTAAAAAGGAAGGCCAAAAATGGCACCTGCTCTGATACCATGTCAGACCAGGATATAACTCCTCAAAACAAAAACTCTCTATATTATTCATTCAGGTAGTTCATTGTTATATAAATAGGGAGTGACTGTTTGGTTCATCTCCCGACTCTCAGTTATTTATTTACATTAATATTAATTACAGCTATTCACCCAATACATAAGATTAGGTGTCAACATAATCATATATTATCCCAATCATTTAAAAGAAAATATGCTAATGAGATGCCCCAACAGTTGGGTTATTGATCAATTCAGAAAGAAATATGGTGCATCTGATCATTACTCACGTGTTGAAGAGGATGCGCTAAAAATAGGGATTGGGTGCAACAAATCGATAATTATAATCTCTTTCTATACATTCTCAACTTCATACTACACCTTTGAAGTGTAACATCTATATCATATATATATATATATATATATATATATATATATATATATATATTTTTTTTTTTTTATTATGTTCAGGTTGTTAGACATGACAATGTGATTTTTTTCACTTTTTTATAGGTGCATTTGTTCCCATGTATGTGGGCACATGGACATCATTTTGGCATGGAGGATGTCGATGATGGATACATGACACAAGACTGTGGAGTGGAAGTCGAGTTTGAATACTCTAATTGTGCTACCCACTGCGATCAAAACCTAATGCAAGGGACGTTAGGTTATGTTAGAAAGATACAAGATATCATTTAAGTGGGCTTCTCTT
Organism: Pinus tabuliformis; assembly: GCA_031772625.1. Lineage (NCBI taxonomy): Eukaryota > Viridiplantae > Streptophyta > Pinopsida > Pinales > Pinaceae > Pinus > Pinus tabuliformis. The sequence goes on along the minus strand of CM062817.1, from coordinate 1,382,366,887 downwards.
CATTCCAATGTGTTACTTTTAGGTGCAAGTGGTGGGACAAATTTGATCGGAATAATGTAAAGGAATATCGCGATGGTGGGTTGATATCTATCAACTCTAGAAATAGGTGGCATGATGCTAGGGAGCCTTATCTTTTCCCAAAACACTAAAACCAAGTGTCTTTTTCCCCAAATGTCTTGGATAGGGATTGGTGGTTCGTATGAAGACACAAACCTAGATCAAAACATATTTTTGTGAACAATAACATTATCATGCTAAGCGAGGAAGATAATTAGGGTGATGAGAACAGAGAGTGATATGTACTTGTGTTATTTCATAATTTATATTATTGTTGTATGTTTTTGTTTTCTTTTTTTCATTAATCATATTATTTTTTCATTCATCTTATTGGCATTTTATATAATTGTTAATATTCACAAATGCTTTTACACAATTTTTGCAATGGAAACATTTTCACACTTAAAATTAACTATTTCCAATTGTGTACAATATCTATGATAATAAGGATTCAAGGTCATAATCCTTGTTAAATATGAAAATGAGAAGAATATAACCAAAATGAGAAATTTAGAAACAACATTGAATATTTATTCTCGATTTAGATACTTATTTGTTTATTAATCAATTCACATGTTTTTTCTTCTTGTTTAGTTCAAAATCAATATAAATCATATAGTTATAACTCTATGAGGAATTTAACAATGAAAAAATTGTGTATTAATATGTAAGATAAAATTCTTGACATGAAAGGTAAATACATGCTTACTATATTTAAACTACAATTCTTGCAACATTATGTAAATTAAAAGGAAGTCGTATGCATGTATAAAATGTAGATTACATCTTTTTATGGACCATAAGAGAAACAAATGGGCTTACATGGATGCATGAGAGGTTATAATTTTTTTCTTCTTGGATAATGGAACAATTAAATTGGCTTTTCTTTTCAATTGCAATTATAAATAAAAGTTGAATTAATAAATATTTTATGGCTAAGAATTAAATGATAAATAATGTGATGGTGGCTAAGAGGCATTTCTTTGACTTTCTAATAGACTTAGTGATGCATTTTTCTTTCCTATTTAGATAAAATAAATATCTATTTTTATGTATTTATAAGTAAATTATTTAAAGTAGGCATGTATCATTGAGAACATGAAGTGATATTAGCTAGGATAAATGTGAAAATATGAATTTTAGTGACTATCTCGTGATAAATATGTTGAAAAAATAATATTCCTTGAGTTGTTAATTAAGAAATAATAAAATATTGTTAGGTCCAGATAATACTAGTGTATCCCCCTTATTATTATTGTTGTGCCCGTGTAGCTCCCATATTGTTATTTTTGTATCCCATAGAAGCCCACTATTGTTATTTTTGTGCCCCTACATTATTATCCTTATGTAGGCTTTGATTATATTGTGACCCCTTAGACACCTATATATAAAAAGGAGGCCTTTTAATTTGTATCATCCAAGAACTATTCATTTATGTAATGTAAAGGAGGTTTCCCCCTCGAAGAGGATAATTTTTAAGTTGTTGATCTATCTATTTTTGAGTTGGTTGCATAACATTTGGTATTAGAGCTTTGGATTATAGGGTTTCGCTACTTTAAACAGACCATTGAGGAATTTTCTCTATAAAAAAATTTATACGAAGGTTCAGAACATGAAAGTGAAAACAAGTGGATCTAAAATATTGGTGAACCTTGTGTATGAATTTCATATCTTGTCTCATTATGTTTTTGGAGATATTATCTGAGGAATTTAGGATTTTTGCAGGCTCCAGAATTCCATCTCAAATAGGTGACCTTGGTAAAATCGTCATAACATTCTCTCTGAGCATCAGATTTAAATTTCGTACAAATTTATAGAAAGAGGACGGATTTTAGATTTTGGGATATCATTTTCAGGGCCGAAGGTCAAAATAGTCACACGTGGCACTCGTACAAGTTCGTTCTATGGAACGAGTCTATAATCAGGACATCGAGGGAGATTGGGCATAACTCTTTCTTGAAGAATCCAATATCGATCAGATTTGTGGGGTTGGAAATAGGACTCATATGGCTACCACAAGACACAATTTTAAACATTGGAGACTCCAAATTATAGATATACAATAGATTCAATATCGAGCTCATACAAAGAAAGAAAAAGGTGTGTATTTTTTAAAATTTGCGTAAGTTTTGTTTGAAAAATTAGTTTGAAGTGATTCAAAGGAAATAGTGAAGCATAAATATCGTTAATTTATGCCCCAAAGAGAGAAAATATAAACACCTAGTAAGCAACCTAGAATATCTACTATGACACATGAAGAAGAGGAAGAAATGCAACATGATATATCAAAATTATGTGACCAAGTGCAACAAATTTCTCTCTCACAGAAAGTAACGGAAGTTAAGATGGATGGTTTGAAGAATGGAATGGAAGATAAGATGGATGGTTTGAAGAATGGAATGGAAGATAAGATGGATGGTTTGAAGAATGGAATGGAAGCTGAGATATATGGTATAAAAAGGGACATCGAATTTTGAATGATGGTTTAAAAGAAAACATGGAAGGAATGATGAATGTCAAGATAGAGGGGTTGAAGCAAGGTTTGGAAAATTTTATAGAAGAAAGGTGTGCCCATGGTGACAAGGAAATCCATGAAATGCATGATGAGTACAAAAGGAATATCAATTATGATTTAAAGACTCTAATCTGGGGTTTAATGACCACCACATTCCAAATATAGATATGAGTAAGTTTGATGGCAAGGATCTGGTAATGTGGATACTACAAATGGAGCAATGTTTTGATCTACATGATGTGCAACCCTCACAAAATGTATATATTGCATATTTATATTTAGAACCCAATCAATTTGTATGGTACAAATTCCTTTGTTCTTGTAAAACACTTGTCACATGGTCAATTTTTACAAAGAAAATGATAGCACATTATGAAGATACAAAGAGCAACACCTTCTTTAGCCAATTGATAAATCTCAAACAAAAGGGTTAAACGGTGAAGGACAATGAATACTTCCAAAATTTGAGTAGTAGGGCAACTAATATTCTGGACGAGCATAGGATTGATGACTTCATAGGGAATTTAAAAGATAACATCCAACGTGAGGTTTTCCTTTGGGAACATGATTAATTGGAGAAGGCATTCAGGGTGGCAAGAAAAGATGAAAGTAAAATTATGGGAGCAAGGAATTATACCACTCACAACTATAAATATGGAAGTTTTGTTGCTCATGTTAGAACTCTGTAATTTTTTGAGGTTGCTAAAGAAAACCACAGAGGTAACCACAAAACCACTTTCGAAGTTGGGATCTAGCCCTGCCAGCTTCAGAGAGGGATCTCTCTATCAGATTTAACTTGGTTGTATTTAGATATTAGGCTAGTTATGAGAGTTCGGAGATTGTTTTTAAAATTGATTTGGTTGATTAGGTGCCTAAAATTTTCATTGGGCTATGGAGTCTAAAACTTGACAAGGATCTGTTTCAGATTTTCAAAGGAGTTTCAGAAGGAAAGGTGGTTGAACTAACTGGATCCTTTATGTTTAAATAAAGTGTGATAGAAGAAAATATATAAGTTCAATTGAAGTTAAATAGAAATTTAAAATTATTTAACATGATACTAGAAGAAAACATTTAAATTATCCACAACTAGAATCAGAGTGCATTTTCCTACAAATTTTGTTCATCGACTTTTTGTAAAATTAATTTAGATTTAAGAAAACATAAGCATGGAAATTGTTTCGAGAATAAGTACCCTAGGGCTTTGGGTTAGAACCCCAACAGAGTAGAAGCAAAATATAACAAGAAACACTCATACAAATAAGGCAAAATTCTTATATAAACAAGCTATGTAAGAGTGACCGTACCTGAAATTCCTTCGTTCAAGTAGGTCCCGCAGGGTTCGGACCCTCTCCAACTCCCGATGTTCTTCAAACCTAAAAATCATTCAATTGGAACATACATAGTAATATACAAGTAAAGAATATTCATGAAATTTGACTTTATATCATATAAGCAAATGATTGATCATACATCAAAACAACATTCATATATGAATTACAACATAATGTGATGCATAAACAAAGTTAATTTCATAAACAACACAACATTTCTTTTATTGTAGTAAGCTATAAATAACATGGAGAGAATTCACCTGAGTCTTATTCTTTTGGCTCCAAGAGGAACCGTCCTCTGGATTCGTCCTATCCCAGCCTTCATCAATCTTCTCCCATAACCAGCACCATGATATCTCAAGAAAGAGGGATAATCAAGGAAACAATGGTTTCCTAAAGCTTGGGGAAGTGCATGAGGTACAGGGATTCATTAGACTCAGTTAGGGATAATCTCAGTATAATAAATCTATCTCTTATCCTCCATTAGGCCTTCCCATAGAAGTTTATTTATACTTCTCCCAATTAGTTTTTTAAGTTGGGAAACAATTGGGAAATAGTTGGGCCATGGGCAATAGGAGGTAATCAACAGGTTAAACCCATGAACTCCACCCATAATTTAGGAAATTTATTTTTTTAAGTGTTTTAACAAATATACGTGGGTTGGGTATTGACTAACCTGTGTGTACACACTTGTATCTTAGGGAAAAGTAGTGTACAAGTAATAAAACACTATTTTTAATATATTTGTACCAAGTCTGGAAGGAGGGGTTGCCCTAGGCCATAAACCAAGCATCGCAAATACCAAGTGTGGTAAATGGTGCTATAACAGATGCCCCCTAATATATTAGGTCAAAGGGAGTACATGATGGCCGAAATGTATTTAAGTGTATGGAAAGAATCTTGTCGAGACTAAGAAGGACTTCACCAAAATTCATCCTACCAAGCCATCAAAAGGGATCAGAAAGAAAATGTTGTCTGAGGCGAGCATACCCATGCTCAGAGAAAGTAAAGCATGTCTGCATATCAAGTACAAGTGGATCCAATATGCATACAAGTATAAAGAAGTGAAAGTACATAATGGATCATCTGATCATGATCGAAAAAGTACATGTCTGAATATCACATATAAGAAGACGATCAATGATGCTAAAGGGTGAAGCTGGTCACTAATGTCAAAAACTGATCCCAATAGTACCAAATGAACATGATGGAATAAAATGATACTACATCACAACTCAGATGCCAGCATATAAGATGTCGTTGTGAAGAGCTATGACATATAAGGTGAATGGTGCCAACTAGTAGCAACAGGAGCAACTGACAAGTGAACCAAAACATGTTGATGCTACCCGAGGTCTTCACCGGCCACCGCAGTACATTTCTACACAATGGGAATAAACGATCTGAGGTCAACCATGTGAGAAATCGTTTGATTACCGGTCATTGATGTATACCATTAACAAACGCGAGACTACTCACTGATAACGAAAATGAGAGTCAAGGTACCCAGTACAATCTAACAAGTGTGAATAAATGAGCTGAAGTCGAACACCTGGAAGAATCTATCAATCAGGGGACAATGATGGTTTCCCACTGTCGATAGTGAAGGAATCTACCACTGATTACTGCAAACCCCTAGGTACTACCAAATGGACTCTAGATCTTTGTCCTAGAGAAAATGAGTTGTAGTCAATAGGAAACGATCCGCTAGAAGGAAGGCATTATGGCATCCTTCATCAATCTAGCGTGAGTGTAACACGTAGGCCAATAATGTGGAAGGAATTAGGCGAAAAAGATGTAGTAACCTGACTAAATCATGTTTCTGGCATACACTAGATGTAGCTAGCCCACAATAGAAACCCTCTGAACCAACCAATAATGAAAGCTTACAAAGAGGCGAGGTATCCACCAATAGGGTCAAATGGAAACCAAGGCATTGCATGAATCCTAATGTGTGATAATGAAAGCTGATGTCGAACACAAGGGAAACCACTAAGTCAAAGACCCATGATACTGATCGATGCTGAGCACAGTGACCTATCAATAATGAAAATAGGGCCAGGGTGCGGCTCTAGGCCTGCCCTCAGAGCAATATGTCGTCATTGATATGGTCAAGACCTGCCAGCAAGAAGTCAATGGAGACCTTCTCAAATGGCATGAGCAAAGGACCAATATAACTGATGTGATGACAAACATGGCACTGACAACCAGGGATGGCTGAATAAAAAAATAGGTCAAGGGACACCGTATAGAGGCCGACTCAGGCTTACATCCCTTGAACAAAAGCACGACTAAATGATGACTATATGGCAGGATATGATAACTCTGTATAAGTTCGTCATGCAGGAGGCATGAACAAACTCTCTATATGATTGGAAGAGGTAACCAATCGAAGGAGTACTGACTCAAAAACAAGGTTAAGGTGTACCTAAGTCAAACTAAATCCTACCCAAAATGGAGGAGAGACTTTCTTTTGAGTGCTTTGTTCAAAGGCAACGCGACTGACTCTAGATGCCAACAAAATATGGAAATGTTTTCCCATTCCCACTCTTTTTGAAATATGTAATATTTTTGTCTTTTTATTTAAGCTAAAAAAGAATAAAAGAATGCTATAGTACAATGGAAAGAACGAGTGTCAGAGAAACAGATGATCTAGTTCTTGGGAGGGGTGTTATAGACATTTTTGGGCACGGCAACCCCAATCATAAATGTCCATAAACCAAGGGCTCTTAAGTCCCTAAAAGTGTTGTTCTAACCTCTAAAAGAACAAGGTCAACTGATTACATCTTCTCCCAGAAGTTCTCCATGAAAAACTGCTCAGAACTGGTCAAAACTGGACCATCTCACCTGCTCCATGGTCAAAGTACACTGCATCCCACCTAAATACACACGGGAGGTGCGATGCATCTTGAGAATCCCTTCTATGGGGTGCGATGGGCGAGAGTGGACAAATGGCACGGTCAATCTGCAAGGTGGAGGATCATGGAATCTTCTAGAAACTTCTCCTATGACACTTGCCTCTCTACATTCGCCCAGCGATGAGTAAGAGATCATCAATCTCCAAGTGGAATCAAGAACTATCAGAGAGAGGACACTAATCAAATCTCAAAAGCTGACTCACCCCCCTTGCAAACATCTATATATGGATCCCTCATCCCAGAGATCCAAAGGCTAGAATTTTGTATCTTGTAAGGAAGTGATGCTGGTTTCTTGGTGTAACATCATAAGTGTTGGGTGATCTAAGCTTTTCATGAGGTGAAGAAGGGCTTTCTTGCTCAGAGGATGATGCTGGGTCAGAACAATTGGTTGTAATCCTCTTTCCTATTCTTGATTATCAATAAATCTATTCAAGTTTTCCTCCACATTCTTGTATGATTGATGATATATGCATTTGTGTGGTCAATATATATTTGGTCGTATATTATTTATGATAATAGATCTATGTTCTTGGATAGTGTTATGCTGCTTTGATTCTATAGGTGCTCTTTGAAGTTGGCTAGACGAGGAAGCTAGTGGCAAAGATCTATCAGAAGGGAGAGGAATCAAGCAAGGAACCAAGCGCAAGACAGAGGTTGGTCTCCTTTATTACCCTCTTATCTATTTCTCATAAAGGAAAACGAAAGTGGTTTTAGTTTGTTTGTTTCTAAGGTAGCTACCAGCCTTAGTGGGACTAGCAGCTCTACATAGACACTAGATTTCTCTATAAGAAAATGGCGACTCCACTAGGGAGCGAATAGATTGTTTGTTTTTCTATATTTGTTTGCTTTATAAACTTACAGATGGAGCCTGAAGTCAAGCCAGCTATTCTTCGAACTGCATTTGCTATGCAAGTGCAAAGTAGATCAATGTTGCTTTAGTCTATCTCTGGGTTTTGTTTATGAATTGAACAATCGATTTACAATATCTCTAATTGCCCTTATTGTGGCACTAGTAACCTCCTTAGATCTACCCTTGTGATTTATTTACTGATTACAACTTGCTCGGCCTAAATCCCTGAACTGAGCAGCAAACTGTGACCCGAAACCCAGTTGAAGTCTCGTCCCTGGACAATCACACTATCTCTTCTTTGGATTCTGGATGCATCGCACTTCCTGGGTGTAGTAGGTGTGTTGCATCTCTTTTTACCTATGTTACAGGTGCGCTGATCAGACAAGGCCTCTCCTGCTCCTAGACTTTGGTTTCCGTGTTCACTCTTTTCAGCTCTATTCAGGAGTTTTGCTGCCTATAGTAGTACACCTCTGTTGAAGCCCCCTTCCTTGCCATTATTCAGGCTCCATTGTGAAAAGGACTGTAAATGTTTTTATGTATTTTGAGCCATTTTCAGTTCTCTTTTACAAAGAAGTAGCGTAATTGAACTGTCGTTTCTTGATTTGAAAGTGTCGCAAGTGTCATTTTCAGTCATAGAAGAGAATTCGATTGTTCTTGATAGTCGATTACACTATTACTCTTGTATTTGATTTGAATTAGTATTTTTTCAAGTGTCGAAAGCAAGTTTTCAATTCCAAATCACAAAGTGTCGTCATTGTCTTCATTTTGTCTTGAAAAGAAACTTGTTAGTAATGTTGCTTTGAAAAATAATTCAGATTTGCGCTTAGCTTTCTTTTTATCATTCACACATTAAGCAGGCTGAAAACAAATACATTCATGTGCATTTGCATTTAGACTGTTTGTTGGTTTGATTTAGGACAGTGCATATAGTGTGTGCTCTCTGCTCTATGTTGAAAGAATATCATCTCTCTTTCCTTAGTAGCTAGGATCTTCATTGCAAAAAGAAGATTAAACGATTGTTTATCATCTTAGATTGCATTTTAGGAATTGTACATCTACATCATGCAGTGAACCTGAAAGGCAAATTTCTTAAGCAATATCAACTGTAAAATAAATTTAATGAATCTAAAAATGCTTTGGAACCTAACGCACAACATTTAGAAGTCTAGGCTAGAGACATATTCCGACGTTGTAAAGCCGGGTAACTATTGTTTTAATTGATGGTTGGGTGATTCCTCCACTTTGAGACGATAAGTGCCAGTACGGACTTGTGCTCCCACATACCGTCGAGTATATATTGGGAGACCACAATAGGCTTTATCCTTTATCCATAGGAAGTCGTGTCTACCACCCTATCGATCACAATGCACTGAACACAACATTCAGAAAGATTGGCTACCGTACCGTAAAAAGTATTATGCAGTTTTGCGATTGGTTTGGTAATCCCTTTGTCTAGATTTCCAAAGCAGTCTCTTTCGTTCCTTTTCAGACTCCTTAAAGGAAAAGGTCCATCTGAGCACTTGTCACTTCAGGCTCATTAAAAATCGAAGGCAACTAGAGTCATCTTTTGTTTTTTCTTGACTCTTAAAAATTGAAAAAACAAGTTGTGTCAAAGCATCTAAAATTTATTTTAATCGGAATAAATATCACCTTTCCTACGTTGGTCTTAGGTTGAGAAAAATGGAGCCCACCAACCAAGGAGTTCCCCTCGGGGGAAGTCCTAGTCCTTTCTCCTCTAGGGGAGATGTTGGTGCACCCCATATGGCCACATTGTCGCTTCGAGGATTGATGATTGACTTGCCCGTATGGCTCTTCTCAACCTCTATCGTTCAGAACACCGTGATTCCTGAACAATCAAGTCAGCAACTAAACGATACCAGAGTTACCCCCCAACCTTCTACTTCGTCCAATTCTTCCTCTCCTCCTTCCTCTTCGCTTGATGAAGTTGGTAAAGCTAAAAATCAAGTAACCGAGAAGAAGAAGGAGAAGAAGAAGAAAGAGAAGAAGAAGAAGGAGCCAAAGGCGAAAAGGGGCGACCAGGCATCATCTAGCAAAAATCCACACACTGCACCATCCAGGCCTAAATTGCGATGTGTCATTTGCAAAGGAGACCACTATCATTGAGATTGTCCTTGCATCCCTCAGATCTTAAGGGACTATTCTCCTCGTTTGCACAATCCGGTGTCATCAACCTCTGATGATCATGTTGAAAATACACCGTCAACTAGTGAAAGTGAAGCCCCTGGACAAAAAGGAAGATGTAAATTTCCTTGTAAACTGTGTGAAGGTCATCATGCCGTCCACCATTGTCCCTTCTTAGATGAGGCTAAAAGAGTTTTGGACAACCGTTCGGCTTCACCGTTACGGCTTCCTCCTGGATATAATAAGCTATTGCCAATTTCGTCACTAGTTGAAAATCTGACTGACACACCCTTGTGGTCGGCCGAAGCATCATCATTAAAGATAAACCATCTGAATGCACACTAGACGAAAGTAAAAAGGTCAAGGCGGCAGTTGACCCGGTCTTGCCTTTAGAGGATCCATCTTCAGATGATAAGTCACTGAAGAGAACAAGAACGACACCTTTCAAATTCTCTTCGTAAGCACAGACTCTGATGAACATGGGGGCAGTCTACCTGTTCCTTTACTGCAGGAAGGAAGTTTGTTAGAGTCATATTTGGCCGTCTATTCGGTCCCACCTCCAAGTAACCTAGTTGTTTCCTTCGATTGGAATCTACTAGGGAGACCCCGTTTATCGGCCAGTGTACCATTTCGAATCATTGCTCAAATATATAGAATGGTCATGGTCGGTACCATCATAGATGAAGGGGCTTTTGTGAGCATCCTTTCCTCAACTGCTTGGAAAGCGCTTGGTTCGCCATCGCTTTTTCCTGAGGTGAGAAATATAACAGGCTTTGACAAAGGAACCAGTAGACCGTTAGGGATCCTTCCCAATGTGCCGATAACATTGAGAAGGAAAATCGTTCACATGAACGTAATGGTAATCCAAGGACCCCTGGATTATAATCTACTCCTTAGACAAGACTATATTTATTGCATGAGAGCCATCGTCTCCTCACTCTTTAGAGTAATGTATTTTCCGCATGAAGGAAGAGTGGTCAAGCTCATAGACCAGCTTTCATTCCCCGGTTCACACATAGCAAATAGTCATATACCATCCCTGAATGGTCTTTTCACACAAGGAAAGTCTCATCAATCTCCAGTCCGTCCTCCTGATGAGCGCGAGTGATTCGAGGGATATGGGTGAAACCCAGGGGGCATGCACCCTGGCCTGTTTCAACAGGAAAACCTTGGGTATAGGGTAGGTTTCCGCAAAGGATATATGACTGGTTGGCACACCCGTCCATTTAGGAAAATGGGGTTAGACCAGAACAAGATACCTCTATTAAGGTAGGCCTTTCCCGATAGAACAAATGTTTTGTTTGAAAATTGAGGGGTAACCTGGAAAGGGTAGGCCTTTCCCGATAAAACAAATGTTTTGTCTTCAAATTGAGGGGTAACTTGGAAACTCTACTTCGCTATACCTGGGGGCATGCAATCCTTTTGGCATGCAAGCGAAGAGCGACCATTTATTTTTTAAATTTGTAGGTCCTCTAACCCTTTAAACTCATAGGATTGGTCATTTCCTAACTTGCATAAAGAAAGGATGCAGGGCAAAACTTTGAAAAAATTCTGATTATAATGAGACATCCTTATTGTACGATTGGATTAATCGAACAGTTTTAACGCGGAATTCAAGCTCGTTGAAAAATAAACATAAGTAATGAGCAAATGTTCCCCCAGAGTTCAAGCTCATTAAAAAATGAACCAATTTCCGGTAAATAACCATCGTGAATGTATTATCATCAGCCTTTGAAGCCTTGGTCATGTCCTCATCATCACCTCCACTCTGTATTGGCCGATCATTCACCCCCATTTTATTGTTTACCCTTTTTGAGGAACAGCTGCGAAGAGTGATCCTGTTAGCCATCCTTGTGACACTGCCATGATTGGAAAATTCCAAACCTTACCTGGAATCAGCTGCTACCTGAATTTATCACTCGTTCCTAAAAAAACGAGTCTCCTTTAAGCTCTTTTCAACTGACTCGTAAAATATGAAAAGATTGCCGAGCCATTGGCCTCTCCAACTCGTTAAAGGGACCGGAAGTGCTATCCCTCCTTTAGATTTTAATCTTTTCGGACTTGAGGGATCATTACACAAAAGGATCGAGCACTTGTTTTGTTCGGCTCGTTAAAAGTACCGAAAATTCATCCCTTTTGTATTGTTTTATACTTTTTCGGACTCAAGGGATTATATGACGAAAAAGGATTATTGGAGTTTTCTTTACGTCCCTTTTTCAAACTCTCTAAAATTGAAAAGGACCGAGTTATCCTTGTCGTTAAACTCATTAAAACCGAATAGCGACAAACTTGTCCATACAGACAAGAACGAGTTTCACTATCGCTAGGCTCGTTAAAACATAGTGATGGGTTTGCTCGAAGGGAAAATTATAGAACAAGCATATGTTATCCTCCTCAAGATTGACAAAAATAAAGAGGTACTAGTTAGCAATGACTGGGGAAAAATTGGGAAGAAAACTTGAAGAAACTTTATTGGTAGCAAGTCGCTCTTGAACATGACACTTTAACTCCGCATCCGAGTCGGGTTGGGTTGTTCCATTCACTGGTCACATCACCATGGTTCCGTCACACCATCCATATTTGGGGTTAATGCTACCAATCCATCATGTCAGTGTCGCCGATATGTTCAAGAGAAGTCGCTCAAAGAATTCACCTGTGTCTCACCCACTACAATAAATTTACGCTCCATTCTTTCATGACCGCCACCCTGAACCTTATATCACCAGATCGTTTTCACCTCCATTAAAATCATTTGCTCCGTTCCATGTCATTGATGTGTGATTCACTAAGGCCCTCCTATGACGGATCGCTTCTTGTCAGCATCAGCTCATTATCCAAGAAGTCGATCTAGGAACAACCCTTTCAGTGCTTTGAAGCTTGCATGCATCAATGGCAAGTTTCTCACTTCCAGCGATAGGTTTACATCAATGGCCTTCGACCGAAAGATTTTGTGTGGTGTTCGATGCCAAGTCCCTTATTCACACCACGTGAATTGTACTGTAGTACCTTGAGGGTCATCATCATTATCGGTGATTCCTCTCGCACTTGTTAACAGCTTACATCATTGGCTGGTAATCAGGCGATGTCTTTCCATGTTCAACTCCAGAACATCTCTCACATGGATTGACTTGTACTTTGAGTGGAGATCGAACGAGATTGAAGACCCCGGATCTAGTTTCATCCATCCGGGCTGTGATATATATTCAGGAAAATAAAGACATCAAATTTACATCATTACTACACAGATAATCATCCAACCTAAGGGATGATGGCTCTACCAGAATCATCAGTCTACACTTAGACGATTGTCTGTCTTATGTACATGAAAGTGAATTTATAAAGTTGAGCATGGGAATGCCCGCCTCAGCTAGATCATGAAAATATTATGAAGATAATGTATTGTATTGTATCTTATTACAGGTCACCTTCCAGCTCGAAAAAACTTCAGATCCTCGTGATAAAGCATTTCACCCGACATCAAAACAGATTAACGACCTCATGCTTTAGGGGGCAACTGTTATAGATATTTTTGGGCACTGCAACCCCAATCATAAATGTCCATAAACCAAGGGCTCTTAAGTCCCTAAAAGTGTTGTTCCAACCTCTAAAAGAACAAGGTCAACTAATTACATCTTCTCCCAGAAGTTCTCCATGAAAAACTGCTCAAAACTGGTCAAAACTAGACCATCTCACCTACTCCATGGTCAAAGTGCGCTACATCCAACCTAAATACACATGGAAGGTGTGATGCATCTTGAAAATCCCTTCTATGGCACAGTCAATCTACAAGGTGGAGGATCATAGAATCTTCTAGAAACTTCTCCTATGAAACTTGCCTCTCTGCATTCACCCTGGGACGAGTAAGAGATCATCAATCTCCAAGTGGAATCAAGAACTATCAGAGAGAGGACACTAATCAAATCTCAAAAGCTGACTCACCCCCCTTGCAAATATCTATATATGGATCCCTCATCCCATAGATCCAGAGGCTAGAATTTTGTATCTTGTAAGGAAGTGCTACTAGTTTCTTGGTGTAACATCATAAGTGTTGGGTGATCTAAGCTTTTCACGAGGTGAAGAAGGGCTTTCTTGCTGAGAGGATGATGCTGGGTTAGAACAATTGGTTGTAATTCTCTTTGCTATTCTTGATTATCAATAAAGTTATCCAAGTTTTCCTCCACATTCTTGTATGATTGATGATATATGCATTTGTGTGGTCAATATATATCTGGTCCTGTATTGTTTATGATAATAGATCTATGTTCTTGGATAGTGTTATGCTGCTTTGATTCTACAGGTGTTCTTTGAAGCTGGGTAGATGAGGAAGCTAGTGGCAAAGATCTATCAGAAGGGAGAGGAATCAAGCAAGGAACCAAGCACAAGACAGAGGTTGGTCTCCTTTATTCCCCTCTTATCTATTTCTCATAAAGGAAAATGAAAGTGGTTTTAGTTTGTTTGTTTCTAAGGTAGCTACCAGCCTTAGTGGGACTAGTAGCTCTGCATAGACACTAGATTTCCCGATAACAAGGGAAACATTTCTATGCTCAATGTAGGGACACGAAACTAGTCAAGGACACTCAAAAGGATGTTCTTTCCATGAGTAAAAGGATGCATCAAATTGCAGAAGCTAAGTGATTGCATGGTTGATTTTGCAGAAGTCATGGTCAAATAATTGGCTTAAACATGAGTCCAAGTGAAGCCGGCTCAAGACAAAAAAGATGCAAATAGTAAAAATGCAATGCAGCAGTACAACTCAACACAAAGGAGCCTCTAGGGTATAAGGCCAGAAATTTGTGCGGAATAAAAGAGAATGTATATTCAATGCATAAGTCATGGTGGGACTAAAGAGGACTCCCGAGCCTACTCAATATAGTAGCATGGGCAACCAATATCAGCAAAATAAGATGCCCATGTAAAGGATGGCTCTACCATCGTACCATGATTTTAAAATCGGAAAGTGAAAATGGTTTTCTAACCAAGATACGATGGGGTTGACCCTATGGCTAATGTATCGTTGAATGGAGACTAGGATGCAAGATGCAACAAAAAAATGGTTTTCCCTAACCTATATGCTAGTGAGGGGATGATACCTGCCATGACGGGTCAACGGTCATGGGACCGAAATAACATCTCAAATAAGGTCTCCAAAATATCCTTAAAACACAACCCAATCTCGACAATCCAAGCCCACAGGTCAAAAAATCTGTGAGACAAAAATCAATTTTTGAAAAAGTATTTTGCAAATTCAAAGTTATATAATGACTTTTGGACTCACAGTTTTTTCATTTCTATTTGGAGAAAAGAGCTGTGGAGAAAAAAGGAGAAAGCTTTCCTTTGAACAATTGGACGGTTCAAATCGCACCAAAGTTATTAGGTAACCCTCAAATCATGCTTGTAATGTTTTGTGATAGTTTTTATAAGTTTTCTTAAAGTTTTTACCGTGGGAATTTATGCCCAAAATTCCAACTCTCTGTACACACGGGTTGGATGTGATCAACCTGTGTATATGACAACCCTACACGTGAATGTGTTTAAAGGGAACCCGCGTGTACACGAGTTAAAGTTTAAACATAAAACGTAACAGTTGAAACTCAATTTTTTTGCAGGATGACCATCACATGGAGAGAAAGAGAGCATACCACAATTGGTAATGAGGTAATGAATGACCAAAATGCACTAGACTCTCTGAGATGCTATGGCTTATTGAAATTCTTCAAAATGACAAACATGAAAGCCAACACACGCCTGCTCGAACTACTGATCCACTACTGGAGTGAGAAGGATGATGCCTTTATGATAGACCATATGCCTCTACAGATTGAGGTTGATGACATCTAATTTATTACAGGTCTCTCCCGAACAGGGGAGGTCATGCATTCGACTGACAGGACAAGATGTAGTCTTTCAGTAGAAGACTATGTACATATATACTATCCTGGACACCCAGAGAAGATTGGAAGTCAGATGTCAATCAAACACATGGAAAGATTATCTCTAAGGATTCTGATATTTACCATTGTAAGGGTCAATGGATCAGCTTTACTGCATCAAGCATCACGAGTGTCAATGAGCCTAGCAGTGGAATGCCTTACCATGGTTTTTGACTGGTGTACACCTCTTTTGACCAACATGAAGAACCAATTATCCTCTATTTAGAAGGGCCAAACAAAGAACTTTGGATATGGGACTGTCTTATGCTTATTCTTCTTCGAGAAGGTATTTGGGCTACGTCCCAAAGTATTTGTCTCCATCATCAGCCCTAGAGATCCACAAATGGGCAGATGGGTGAACTTGATGAAATGCCTTGGAGGCAGGGACGTGCCTAGGACGACTTTTGATGATGAGATTTTCACCTGGTGGGACCAATAGATCATCAGAATCGACGACTACCTGTATTCTGGTATGGATTTCTAAGGAGATCCAGACTTAGTGTTGCCACCAAATGCAGCATGGGGAGATATAGGTAACAATTTTTTAATTTTTTGTAAAATTTTAAGATTTTTTGGATTTTTTAATATGAAATGAACTTAGAAACATTTTTGTTGAGACAAAATACTGACAAAATGACCATGTTCCAGATGTGGGTCCGGTAAGACCAGATGGATTTCTGAGGCACACGCATTGCGGAAGAGGAGTCGAAGATGTAGCAGCTGAGACATAGAGAGTCCTGTATGCAGTTCAGAGAAACTTTGTGAGACTGACTCACCATGTACCTATGATAGTCAAAGAGGATCTTCCTAAGGAGATGCAAAGCCGCATGGTAGGGGTACCATGGGATTGGGTCCGCATACTTTGGCATGTAGCCAATGCAGTAGTTAACTTTTTAACCATTCATCCTGAGTCAGGTTGATAGACAGACTAATGTATGACTGGACATGATTATGGGCATGAACCAAAATTTTGAGGGCATCTTGTCCCAATTTTGTATATTATTTTTTGAACAATTTATCTATATACAGGTGATTTTATGACATATATACAGATTCGACTTTTGATGTTATTTAATTAGATGAATGATTAATCTGCCAATCTAATGCTTGATTAGAAATAGAGTTTGCTAATTAATTCTTAGATCGTAGAATGTGAACATATGTAATATAAACAAATGAGTGCTGCAACATTCTCACTCTCAAAAATTGGCAATATAAATAAGGATCATAAACCTGATAAATGTTATCTAACTGTGACACTACCAGCTGTGAGTCTAGCTAAACTACCAACGAATCAATCCCATAAGAAATTTCTTCAGATAGTAAATTAATAACTACAATATATTCATCAATGTTATTTGAAGCAGGGCCAATACATACTCCCCTTGACACCATCAACTGGCTAGATGGATAATAAATCACCCAAGCCGTAGAAGCAAGATTCCAAGTGTGCCGACTAGCACCATTGATGAATCTAAAATATATCGAATCATCCATCAACACCTACAAAAGTAGATAAAAAAAATGTTGATATCATAAAATACCAAACAAAAATGTACAAAGATACAATATATCCAAACAAGCCATTGCTTGGTCGAAACCTAAGAAAAATACTTCTTAAGGTAGAGCCCATTTTGGGGCTCCACCAGCTTGTTCCCTTCAAAATCAATTAATTCATAGGCCCCTTTTCCCAAAATTCACTTGACTACAAAGGGCCCATACCACATAGACGTGAATTTTCCTACCCCCAGGGCGTCTTTGTCTTGGTCATAGACTAAGACAAGGTTGCCTTCAAAACAAACTCGAGGACAGACAGCTTTATCATACCAAGTTTTAACCCTCTTCTTATGGGCTTTGTTTATTATGGCTCCATCTCGACGCTGCTCATCGAGATGTTCCAAATGAACTAGGCATTCTTCGAGACTAGATGTCTCTGGAAGAAATTCTACATCTAGCTCAAGGGACGAAATTTCACATTCGATAGGAAAAATATATTCCAGCTCATAAACTAATTGAAAAGGAGTAAAACCGGTGGCAGTCTTCACTGAGGTTCGGTATGCCCAGAGTGTCGGGCACAACATGATGTGCCAATTGGATTGATTTTTGTCAATTATCCTTTGCAAGATAGTCTTAAGGGACTTATTCACGGCTTCAAATTGCCCATTGGCCTGAGGATAATATGGAGATGAATTCTCCTGCCAGAAGCCCAACTTGAGAGCCAATTCGGTTATCAGTTGTTTCTGGAAGTGACTACCATGGTCAATGACAGTCTCTCTTGGGACACCAAATCATGAAATAACTTGATTGAAGAGAAACAAGGATGTTGTTTCACTATCTTTTTTGTAAGTAGCCATGGCCTCAGCCTAGTTCATAAAGTAGTCTATGGCCACAATGATGTACATGCGATTCACCGCTGAAGGTAGATTACAAGTAGTAATCAATGCCCCACTTCGTAAATGGACCGACAATGATAACAGGAAAAGGTGGAGCTGGATGCGCACACATTTTCTGAGTATATATTTGACAAGGGTGGCAATGTTTGACCGCTTCAATACAGTCTTTGAAAATTGAAGGCGAAAAGTAACCTGCATGCAAACTTTTCTGGGTTGTTGCAAGCTCTGATAGATCACCGCCACAAGCTCCACTATGGCAATCATTAAGTACAGACTCCAGTTCTTCCAAAGTTAAGCAACACCTAAGGATTGAGTCAACCCCTCTACGATATAATGTATCATCAATGATAACATATTTTTTGGCAAGGTGACGTAACTTTCGACGCTCATCTTTGGAGAAAGCTTGTGGGAACTTCGAAGTCTAGAGATATATAATCATATCTTCGTACCAGGGATCTTGTGAAGAAATGAGGAATAAATGTTCGTTGGGAAAATTTTCCTCATAAACAATGGCTTCCTCACAAGGCAGCTCTGAAATTATTTCCACAAAAACCAATGACTTCTTAGATTTGGCTGACAAGAACTCAAGATCAAATTCTTGCAAAATAACAATCCATCAATTATACTTGCTGCCAATCACTCGCCTACTGAGGAAAAACTAAAAAGGATTGACAACCACTAAGATGAATGTTTTGCGCAGCAGAATGTAATGATGAAGTCATTGGACAACATGGACAGCTACTAAGGCCAATTTCTCGATAGGAGAATAGTGTAGCTCAGGTCCTACAAAGCCTCGACTCAAGCAGTAGATTACATGCTCACTGAGAGCATCATCTTCCTGAACCAGAACCATACCAATGGTTGATTCTGCCGCAACGAGATACAGAAGGAAATCTCTACCATAATCTAGTGGACTCAATAATGGAGAAGAGATTAATGCCTTTTTCAAAGAATCAAAAGATTTTTGCGCGAAGTCATCCCATAAAAATGGAACTCCTTTCTTAAGCAAACACATAAATCCTTTGCTAATCTCAGCATAATTTTCTATAAATCTCCTCAAGGAATTTGATGAATGGAAGACAGGGGAGGCAACTGAATTATTGCCTCAACCTTGAAAGGATCAACTCAAATCCCTTAAGTCAATATGATGAATCCTAACGACCGACCAGATGTGACCGCAAAAACATACTTATTCGGATTCAGTTGGATTTTGAAAAAACAACATATCTCAAAAACTAACCGAAGGTGGCTTGGATGATCAATTCTCTTTCAAGAACGAGCAGCTAATTCATCCAAGTATGCTTCGATAACATGTTTGATGTCGTGGAAAGCATTAGTCATGGCCTGCTAAAAAGTAGCTCCAACATTTTTAAGACCAAAAGGCATCTTCTTGTATGAAAATGTGCCCCAGGGACAAATAAAGGTTGTGTTGTGCTGGTCCTCTAAACGGATAGTAATTTGATTGTAACCAGAGAATCCTTCCATGAACAAAAAGAATTCATTACCCACACATTCATCAGCAATTTGATCAATAAAAGGTGTGGGGTAATTATCTTTTCGACAAGCTTATTCAAATACCTAAAGTCGATACACACTTGGATCATTCCTTGCTTCTTATCTACCGGGACTAGATTGGAAACCCACTCAGTTAGAGGAATGAGGTATATGAAATTTTCCTTAATCAACTTTTTAACTTTAGCTTTAATAGCTCCTACTTTCCTATTATTGATCGGTTGAAGTTTCTGATGAATAGGTTTGGCATTTTGATACATCTTGATATCATGTTGGACTATAGATGGATCAATTCTAGGCATTTCTTCATAAGACCAAGTGAACACATCTTGAAACTCTTTAAAGAGGTCGGTGTAGATTTGAATTTCTTCAAGGGAATAATCGGCTCCAATGAAGACAATTTCTATAATGTTAGGATTCCTAGAGATGTTTATAGGTACAGTTCGTGAGATAACCGACATGTTACCTTCGACAGATAATTGTGTTGGAGCCAAAGGGTTTGAAACTGTACAAACATCACTAGTAAGAAGATTAGAGAACCTAGATTCAACTTCATGCAATGGAGGAAGAAAATATGAACGATGATGTAAATCTTCCCATGGTCGATCCACACCCATCATTGCCTCCAAAATTGCTTCTTCAGATGGTAATAATGTATCCAAGAAATCTAGAGTTGAAGTATAATCGAGGGTCCAAGCCAGAGCCACATCGCCATCTAACTCCTCTTGTGAAAAAGGAGTGGGATGGTTGTCTGTAGAGTTAATGATAGATTGATAGCTAATTTCTGCTACAGATATGGGAAATACCATTCCACCAACCTACCCTCCATCTAATGTGGTGGTAGATGAAGGTAAGGTCAAAGGCTCTGAAAAATAATGAGTTCAAAAGAACTCTTTCCATGAAGGTCCCCTAGAGGATGAAATTGCATTGATTCTAGCTGTAGGATTAGGAAGGTCAAATATACCCATTAACGAAGAGTACATCCCAACTCCTAAATTCTCAATAGGTTGACGGGGATTATCCACCAATGGAATGGTAGAATCCGAAGTTGCGTGGGAGTCACCTGGAGAATAATACAACTGATCAATTTTAACAATCCTCCCCTCATGAGGAAAACAAAGGATGCTGAATGAAGATGAAACTATGTAATCCATCTCATAAATCCAATTCCTGACTAAGAGGAGGTTATAATCCAGGTTGGCATCGATGATTTCTACCTAAATGTTTACAACTTTCCCCCAACACATATAGAAAAAGTTGGGATAATCTCATGTGGCCTATGAGAATGTCCATCAAATGCTGTCAAGAGAGTCAGTGAAGGAATAGCTGAAGGTGATCCAATGGCCTTCCAATGTGAGATAGACATTACGCATGTGGAAGCTCCCTCATCTATAACTATCTGAAAAATATTGGTTTTTCGGTAAGTGGACTTTATCTGAAAAGCCATATGGTGAGGAAGTCTCTTTTTCACATTCAACATATCAAAAGTGAGCACTAAAGAATTCTTCGGATCTACTGCACCGATTTTCGAAAGCAAAGCACTTCTCTGAGTAGGACACGACTGGAGTACCTCCAAAGCAAACATAGCACAAGGACTTTGAGCCAGATCTTCTACATTCAAGTAGTTCTGGGCTACCCTGGCGTTATGGTTAATAGTCGAGCACTCTGCGGAACCTTTCGATATTCGAGGTATAGACTCATCATAGGGTTGCTCAATATGAAGTGGGTCTATGTTTTTAGGAAGAGATTTAGCCTCAGATGTTTCTGTTTCACCATAATCACATGCTCGCATAGCAACGTCAACATGAGAGTTTATCATATAAACATTTAAGGAATTTTCCCCTTCCTATTTGCCCCCTACGGAGGTACCAGAGTTCAAATTCGTGCCAGAAAGTAATTTCTGCCCTTGGGGAAAAGGGTTAGTCAGAATAGCTTGGGAGCTAGAGGACTGTTGTTGCACTAATAAGCGTTGATCATCTTGTATCTTAGGGTAGAGGTGAGTCAAATTATCTCCATTTCATAACTTGCATGGAAACTTAACCTTTTTCTTGGCACTTTTCTAACCTCACCGACACAATTGTCAAGTTTATTTGCATTGCCTTTCCCTTCCTGGTTCTTCTTCTTACCTCACCCCTTCCTCTTCCCATCGGATTTTTGATCTCCTTTGGGGTCAGAGGCCTGTATGATGTTTATAGAGGTAGGTTGGGAAGGTGTAGGTGTAGACGGTGCTGCCTGTTTGAAGAAGCAGTTTGTAGAGACAACTGTTGCAATTGATTCAAAAGGTTCACCATATTAGAGTCAATTGATCCAAATATACCATTGGCGTGGGGGCCTGGCTTCAGTTTAGCTAAATCGACCTTAGATATAGGAGCATCAGGTAGGATTTTTTGAAGAGTCCCAGATTGAGAATATATCAGTTCTAATTGTTGGGCTCGAAAAATAGCCTGCTCCTCTGAATAAACAACGGAAAGGGACACGTCCTTTGAGATCTCGGGTTGTAAAGATTTGAGAAACCATTCGAGAAGGAATTCTGGTGGAATTTTAGATTTGATAAGCCTTTTTCTCCTTCTCCATTGTTGGATGTGATCCGAAATGTGAGTTACGGTGTCTTACTGAAAGTTAGCCAGAAGTTCAGTTTTGGCTTCATAGCGGACACACAACTAAAAATGGTTCAAGAAGATATTATCCAAATCAGATAAGGAAGTATAGGTGCCCCCTGGAAACTCTATATACCATTTGTCACATTTTCAGTTAGGGTGCACTAGAATAACCTCAACCTGATGGAATCATCTATCAGGGAGTTGGATGAACACCATAAGTGAAATGTGTTCACATGGTCTCCCAGGTCTTCACCACTCTTCCCTTCGAACTTTGGAATATCCAAGGGAAGTTTAGTTGGGACTGGAGGCCAAGCCAGATTTTACATAATTGGATCATTCGTCAATTTAGTTAAGCTTGGAAAATTAAGCTTGGCCAGAAATGAAAGTCATGGGGGACCTTGGGAATTCCATCCAGAGCAGGCAGGGTTCCCAAAGGTTTGAAAAGAACGACCTGGATTTTGAAAGGCACCAGGTTGACCAAGGTAACTCATAGAGCCTACTAAACCAAAATGTAGTGCTTAGGGTCCAACAAAATTCAAAGTTTGACCAACTCCCCAACTCCTACCGAAAATCCTCCATAACTGGTGGAGTTACCCCCTAACGAAGTATTGAAAGGAGCTGACAACCCCTGGTAAGGATTCCATGCGCTAGCAAAGGGTGGAAAACTCTGAAATGAATTAATAGAGGAATATGGCACATTCCATTGTTGGCCGAAAATTGATTCCCAACTCCTATCCCATTAATCGCAGGGTTTGTCCAACTCTCGAAGGGGTTACTACCATGACTTGTAAAAGGAAAAGGCATTGACCAGACTGTCAGATTGGAATGTGGTATATGACCACTTCCAAATGGGAAACCCTGAAAAGAAGTCGATACACTCATCATGGATGTAGAGGTGGTCAATGGTATGTTCAAAGGAACTAAAGGAATCCCTTGAGACGACATTCCAAAAGGAAAAAAATCCAAAACTGGAAGTAGTAGCATGAGAACTTCCACTCGATGACAGAATGGAAGTAGACCCAAATATAGTTGTGCTGGGAGTAATAGAAGGGATGGAAATAGTTCCTCCCCCTTGTACAGATATGGGAGTCTACATTCTCACAACACCCGTCATAGATTCCATGCTTCCAGTAGTGGTCATCGAAGGAATAGATGTATGCAAAGTTGGACTGGAAGGCCTATGAGTCAGAGTTTCAATGTATAACAAATTGTATGGATGGTCAGGAGGAAGAGGAGAATTTAGAGCTGCAACCAACTCTGAAAGCTCTTCAACTTCAATATTATCTTCCGACTAGAAGAGTACTTGAGAAAGAACTGGTGTGTTCCTTTCTAACTCTGTACTTGTGCTAGGTCTATGTTGTGAACTAATGCCCCCAAGCGGAGGATCAATCTTCGATGCACTTGATGCCATTGGTTGAAAACCACTGGAATAATCGCTCCTACGCTTCTAGTATAAGGCTCCAAACTCATAGGTGATAGCCCATGAAGTCTCCTAGACTGTCGAGATGGTCGGTCAACCACTTTGAATTATTTAAAAGATATACTTAAAAACTCAAAAAACTATAAAGCTAGGCTGACTAGGAGCGAAGAACACTCACTAAAATGTCCCTAAATATATCAACAATCAAACATCTCTCAAGTATTTCCACTCCGAGTGATTAGGACCAGACACCAAAATACGAGAAAGTTAATAACAAGGGCTTTCCAAAAATAGAATGGGGTAATTATGCCCCAAGCCTACTAGCAAAGGTATCAGAGGTAGTTACAATGACCTCCAGACAACAGCCTTTGCTGGTGCAAGTTCCCAAGCTTTGCAAGGGTGCCCTCTAGAAGTACTACTGAACGTGTCACAACATCAACCTTAGGTGCCATGAGATTCCCCTCTATAGCCACATGTGTGGTCCCTAAGATAGGCAACTATGGTCACCAACTTGTTTCAGAAGTTGGGTGGAACAGTCGTGAGGTAGGATCAGACAATTAAGAGAGGGGGTATCTATCATCCTTATCTTCACTAACCCTTGTGCTTTACTCCGAGTTACGGAGCTTTCTCGGACTCCCTAACGCTATTGGATTTCGCTCATTAATAAAACCTCTATGTTTTGTAATTTAGAGCGACCTTGGAGAGTTAACTCTCCTCTCGCCTAATACAAGGCCCTAATAAACCTAAACTTGTTGGTGTATTTTGATGATAATACAAAAGTTCTAGTTTATTTTAATTAAGGGCTTGATTTTAATGGTTTTTCTTTTAAGTTAAGGGTATAGATGGAAGTGAAACCAATGGTGTTTGTATGACGCAGAAGAAATCAATGAAAAACTAACTACATGAATGCAATCAATCATTTGTTCTTCGATGAAAATATGTCTCTATATGGTTCTACGAAACTTCTATAAAGCAAAATACTTTTTCTTCTTCTTTTCTTGAAACACACTTCACACGCCCAAAAACTAAAAAGACTATGAATGCTTTAACAATGCAAACTACCCTAATGCAAGGCATAATGAAGATGCAAGATCCTAAATCACTATAAAAAAGTGAAAGAAATTGTTTATAACTATCAATGAGCCAACTTAAGTATTGAAGAGGATACAAATTTTGAATACAAAGTTCTCTCCAAACAAGAAGGACAAATCGTAAAAGATCGCAATTCACTTTCAAAAACCAAAGAAAACCAACAACAAACTTGGCAAAAGAAAAAAAAAATGCTTTTTGAGATCTTTTCTTTTTCAAGAAACAACCAAAACAACTTTTTTAAATCACTCAAAATGCTACTAAAACTCAAAGATCGAAAAAAGAGAACAAGGAGTCTTTGCAAGTTACAAACTCGAAAATGAAGGAAAAATTGAGCAGAAAGGCTTCAACTTGTACTAAACGACCCAAACAGTAACAAAGAGCTTGAAAAACTGACCAAGAAACTAGGAAATAAATACTTTCAAATTTGTCAAAATGAATTTCAAAAAGTAAGAAAAACTATAAGGCCACAAAGGAAAGGAAAGGAAAGCAAGTGGATCCAAAAACCGAGCTTGACACTGAAACTGAAAACAATCTCCTATTCTAGAGGACCAGAACAATCAAGAACTTATGAACGAAGCCTTGTGTGCCAAAACACCAATTACAAACTCGCTCAAAAAAAAATACTAGACCAAATCTTTTCAATGAGGATAGAGATTTCGAAACAGTAAGTTTGCAAAATAATGAAATTCTTCAGAAAAAAATTGACCACACAGAGACTAAACAAACCAAGAAACAAATCTATCTTGGCAGAGATATTTGAAGAAACAATGCAAAAATTGGTATATGTGACTTTGTTCAAGCACAGAAGCGTGTAGACGCATTTCTGATATAGGAAACTCATGTATACGCGGGTTCACTTCACAGAAAAAAGCGTGTGTATGCTATTGTAAACAGAGTAAAAGGCGTATACAAAGATTTTCAAGAAAAGTAAAAAACAAATCCAGATCAAAAGGATCGGACTTAAGGTCTGAGATTCTAGTAGACCAAATAAAATTGTAACATCAAGCAAACCAAAGATTGAGCCTTGACTGACACTAAACAACCCAAACTAGGAGTAACAAGATTGTTATCCCCAGCGGAGTCACCAATTTTTTTTCAGGAATAAGAACCCTAGGGCTTTGGGTTAGAACCCCAACAAGGCAGAAGAAAACTATAGCAAGAAACACCCATACAACTCAGGAAAAATTCTTATATAAACAAACTACGTAAGAGTGACTGTACCCAGTGTTCCTTCGTTGGAGTAGGTCCCGTAGGGTTCAGACCCTCTTCAACTCCCGATGTTCTTCAAACCTAAAAATCATTCAATTGGAACATACATAGTAGTATAGAAGTAAAGCATATTCACGAAATTTGACTTTATATCATATAACAAAATGATTGATCATACATCAAAACAACATTTGTATATTAATTACAACATAATTTGATGCATAAATAAAGTTAATTTCGGAAACAAGACATCATTTCTTTTATTGCGGTAAGCTATAAGTAACATGGAGAGAATTCACTTGAGTCTTCTTCTTCTGGATCCAAGTGGAACGGTGCTCCAGATTCGTCCTATCCCAGCCTTCAACAATCTTCTCCCATAACCAGAACCATGATATCTCAAGAAAGAGGGAGAATATCTATAATCAAGGAAATAAGGGTTTCCTGAAGCTTGGGGAAGTGCATGAGGCATAGGGATTCATCAGAGTCAGTCAGGGATAATCTCAGTATAATAACTCTATCTCTTCTCCTCCACTAGGCCTTCCCATAGAAGTCTATTTATACTTCTCCCAATTAGTTTTTTAGTTGGGAAATAGTTGGGAAACAGTTGGGCCATGGGCAATATGAGGTAATCAATAGGTAAAACCCGTGAATTACACCCATAATTAAGGAAATTTATTTTTCAAGTGTTTTAAGACGTATACATGGGTTAGGTATTGACTAACCCACGTGTACATTATTTTATCTAAGGTAAAAGTAGTGTATAAGGAATAAGACATTGTTTTTAATATATTTGGACCAAGTATGGAAGGAGGGTTTGCCCTAGGCCATAAACCAAGCATCACAAATACCAAGGGTGGTAAATGGTGCTATAGCAGAAATAAGGAAATAACACATAAACAATGAGAGAAGCACTTCACCAAATACTCCAACACATGAATCCTGTGAAGAATGTCCTTTTTATTATTGAACAGCCCATCAAATGAAAAGTACAATAGCTCTCTAGAATGCAAAAATCAACCCTTCACACTTCAAAAAAAGAAGTATTTATAAGTAATTTACAAAATATCCTATCAAAACTTACTAGGATGTATTTACGAATTCTTAAATTGAATCTATCTAACCATTACATAAATTTAGGAAAATTGGAACTGTCTGAAGTGTTGGAACTTAATTTCTGGAATCACTGAATATCTAGCCCTTCAAATCCTATTGTGTTGTTGATGCTGAGTCGTACAACCAAGTCATCTTCTTACTCCAGTGACTCGCATAATTTATCCCAACGCTGTTCACTGGGGATAGATGTCCTAAGTAACTTCCTGTAAACCTCGTCCATTTCAGTGTATTTGGAAAAAGTTGGTTGGGAAATAAATATATGCTTGATTTCATACTGGATATCAAAATCATATGCCAGTGCTTCTAAAAACGCTTTTTGTGTCATGTTGATTCTTCCTCCTACAAATTTAGAAGCATATTTAGCTTTGGTTAGAAATTTCTAACTGTAATCTGACCTTGTGCTAAGCTTGTCATTTATTACTAATAAACTAGGAAGTCTTTTTTGTAGAGAGCTTCCATCTTGTTGAAGAACCTCTATACACCACGTCCAGAACTTGACACTTTTCTCCTAGTTGTCTGATCAAATTTCACTTGGTCAACACCTTTTCGACCTCTAGTATAGTTTCAGTTATGTCCTTAGTCCCTAGTTCTTATAGGTCCTGCTTGTTTTTAGAATCGATGAACTTGATGAGATTTGTAGCTTCATTGGGTTTATCACCCAATTTCACTTTGATTTCTTCAATAGATTCATTAGATCTCTCAATAAATTCCTTCATCTCAAATATAATTTGTATAGATGGTCATATTTCTACCATGGCTTCCTCTATCCTTTTCCAAATGTTCTCCTTAACCTGGGCGATGGTATTACCCATGGCAGTCTCCTTTCCCATATGCTTCAAACTTTGGGAAAGAGTCTGGGATCTCTGCATCTCTGTCACGAGAGAATTTCATATCTAGTGCTCTTCTCCTATAGGGGTTTTACATCCTCTCTTAGTTTTTTATTTTCTTCTCCTTTTATCAACATGTTTTCCATTGATAGAACCAATTTAATTGAATCATTTGCAGTTGAAGAAGAAAGAGCTATTGTAGAGGAGGATGTTCCTACTCTTGTAGCTATTGTAGGAATGCCTCTTTGAAGTAGTGATGCGATAGGCATTGCATCATGAGGAACCATAGTAAGTTAAGAACTTTTTTATTTCTCTTTGATCAAATTATCCATCTCTGCATCCATTTTCTTAAATTGTGCACTCTGTTCCACCAATAGCTTCAACATTTCTTCTTTCTGTATCTCTTTTTCTCCTATCTCCTTTGCCTGAGGATCTTCAGTGGCAAGTAGCTTCAATTTCTTCCTCGGATGCTATATCAACATTCTTCTTTTTAATAATCTCTTCCATGGCCTTTGAATCACCTGGATCAAAGCCTTCTTTGATCACCATTTCCTCCACATATTTAATTATGTTGTCTTTGGCCAGGGAGGAATTTTCTCTAGTTTGAGATTTGATTAAACATTGTGCAATGAAAGCTGCAATTTAGAAGCAGTAGGGTCAGTATGTGTGAAGTTTGAATAAACCATTTCTCTTGTTTACTTGTGCATGTACATCTAATCCAAAGGATGGACATCCTTTGCCTCAAACTCAAATGTGGTCTTCTTGAAATCAGCTGTTGATTTAGGTTGAGGAACCTATGTTTGTAAGAATGCCATATGCATTCTCCCTTTCTTTTTGTCAAGCTGAAATGAGCCTTTGTTGAATTGAGGAAGACTGCTTCCTAAATTTAGCATAAATTTTATCATGGAGGGCTTCATTTCTCTATATCTTTGAAATATATCCAATTGCGTCTATTATATAAATGACTTTGGTGTATGAGGTGTTGTATATGGTTTCTCTTTAGTGGTTGAGGATGATGGAGAATCAGTTAAGATGCTACCAAAATTTAAAGTATGCAGGATAGAGAATACAATAGTACCTTATGTTTCCTCCAATGGTGGGAAATCTACCTTGGAGCTTGTCTTTGTCTCCTTTAGATAAATCTTGAATTCCTTGGCTGAGACTTCTATAACTGAAGGGGAATCCTCCTCTCTCGGCCTTTTCTTAGTATTCTCTCTAGGGGTAGGAGTCTCTAAAGCGGTTCTAGATAACACTTGCTCTTTGGCCTCCTTCAATGTGTTCTCTACCCAATCATGTCGATTCATGTATTTCTCGATATCTGGTCTCTATGTATGTACATAGGGCGTTGTCTTCTGCTCCACCCTTAGTTTAGAAATTACCCCAAAGGGGTCATAATGCCATGTGAATCTAAGAGGAAAATTCATTTGTTTTAGTAGGAGGTTTTCATCCTCTCCTGCTGCTCTATTGTTACATATGAATTGCCCTAGCATTGTTTCAATTCTGAATTGGTACTTCTTCTTAGCTGCCACAAAGTGAATGTTGTCTGATTGAATTATTTTCCAAATGTATTCCAAGGAAAATATCCTCAAAGAAAGGTACTTTGGTAGTTTATAGGGTGGCAGCTCGGAGCTATAAACCCTAATTCTATAAATGACTGGTATAAATACCAATCTCCTGTCTTCACCTGCACATTGAGATGCAACACCTTTTGAATGTCCTCACTAACCTTAGGAATCTACTAGCTACTTAGAACAAAACTTGTTGGGTATACAAACTGATCAATAAATTCTTTGAACCTATACTCCTGTGATTATTTTCTGATAATTGAACTCCAAAAGATTATGGGATGAGGCTCTCCTTGATGATTGAGTTTCTAGACTACAAAATAAAACCCGTTTGTCTGGAATAAAATAAACATATCAATAACAATGGAAGAATATCTTAACATTTCTTCAGTTAAAAACTGAATGAATTGTTCATGTATTATATTTGCAAGAAAGTGACCATAGTCAAAGACGACTGATAGTCTTTCTTCTGTTGAAAGGGTGGATAGAAAGCCTAAAATAGGCTCATCTACCCATTCATTTGAGAAGTTCCCAAGTAGGAAAGATATGATAGAGACGATAGGCCTAGTTTTTTGGGGGAAAATAGAAGATGGATAAGGGGGGTTCTTCTTAAGCAATTGGGAATCTTCTGGTAAGAATAATTCAAAACTCCTAGATCTCTAGGGAAAAGTGAGATTTTGGTAAATTTATTTAAGAGCTTTGATGGAAAAGGGATTCATGGATTCACTTTCTGGGACATGCAACATTTTGTTTATATTCTCATGGGTAATGGTGAAAATTATTTCACCATTAGGGGAGATGATAGCTCTCTTACTTGGGAGATAACAGGCATGGCACTTGAGGAGGAATTTAGGGAAATAATAGGATTAGGGAAATGCAAATAGGGGTAGTCTATATTTCCAAAGGTTAATCACATCAGACTCATCAAGATATGTATCACAAAACTAGCAGTGTAATTCGAAGACGTCAAATTCACACTGTGTTTCGGTGATTTTATAATCTGTATTGGCTAAGGGGATGTGCTCTAAGTCCACAGAGGGAGAAATCATTGGGTTTATCACAATGGAATCAATTTTTCTTTTCGTGGCCATCATGATAATATGACGGAATTGGAGAGGATAATTGTGGATGGTGCAGGGGATGGTAGCTAATTGGGCAAGGAATAAGAACCCGTCGACAATTGTTTTGTCGGCAATGGATGATAGGTGAAAGAAATCATAGGATTGATAGTTCTATGAGAGTATGGGGTGAAGAAAGGGTGTAATTGAGAGTGAGAGTGAAGTTTTATAGGTTTGGAATGGAGCGAGATCATTTGGTTAAACAATTGATTTGGGAGAAGCATTTACTCAGCAACATAAAATCGCAAAGGGAGGAAGTGGAGAATGGGAGGGCACAGTGGTTAATTGACGTGGAGACTAGTGGTAGGAGGAAAGAGGCACATGACCATTGGAGGGAAGGAGATACGTGGTAGTAGGAAGTGGAGATGGAGCAGAAGTGGAGGGTGACATAACTGGGAGTGTGGATTATGGCGGGAGCGGTGAAAGACCTCTTTTAGAGGGGGGTAGGACTGGTATACGGTATTGAAAGGGGGGGAGAAATGTCACGGTGGTGACACGTAAGGGTGATACTATTGGGGAGGAAACTACTTTTTGAACCCCCCCCTCATCATTAAAGGGAAACATGGGGGGGGGGGGGTCAAAAAGGCCTGGGAGCCATTTGATGGAAAGTAGATTGTGATCGCGAGTGAGGAGATGTGGGAGATTTAATGCCCACAACCAAATGTCATATCGCACGCATACATTTTTATCCCAAGGTCCAAACTTTAGATAAATAACAACCATCGTTAACCATTTTGATAATAAGTTCAATTTTCTTGTAGACTGGCTTTTTTTAAAAGCAATTGGGGTGCATTTAGGAGTGAAAACCCTCATTTATTCTACAATTTATAGGACTAAGCACCTATTCAAAGATAATATAACCATTACATTAATCCAGATTACACAGTTGGATTAATTTTTTCACCTATTCTACCTAATCTAATATTAGCCAAGATTACACTGTTTGGCTAAGTTATTCATTCTAATCTAATTAACATAAATTGAAATTTGCTTAAACATGATTAAACAGTATGTTTCAAGCAAGAGGAAGTATTGTGGCATTTTTAAAAATATGCACATAATTTCATGAATTTATTCTCAAAAAAATATTGTACTATCAGTGGCACTTCACCTGGCATCACTTTCACATTTTTTTCTTTTATGTGGGGTTCATTTATCATATATTCTCTTTTTTCCCTTTTCTATTTTTTATATATATACCCTCTTTTCATTTTTTATTTTCATATATATATATATATATATATATATATATATATATATATATATATATTTGGAAATCATTTGCAATATGAAATATTATTTACAATTTGAAATACTGAAAGAAAACATCCAATCATCATTTGATCCTATGAATTATAGGACCCTAACAATGGCTCTAGCTGGGGATGACACTCTTCTTTTGAGGTGTCAAGAACAGTAGACTAGTAGCCTTGAATTCTTGTCTTCATTGTTTTATTACGTCTAAATTTTTGTAGTTGTTGTAGTTATGGTGGAAAAATGACTAAAATCTTAGGGCCTTCTCCATGGGATTCAACTTTCAGACATAAGCTACCCCAATCATAACAGTATAAAGGAAAGTATAAAGGAAATGGTATCTACAATGACTGTGATGAGAAATATTTTTATTCCTGAAAAACATAATGTTTCAACATCCTGCCATTCACAGGTCCTCCAGGTAGCTCTGTTCCATCCATGTCCTTAAAAAAATGCATTATTTCCCATGTAAGCATGGATTATGTAAGGTCCCATCCATAAAATATCAAACTTAACAAGTGTGCCCTTCTCCTCTCTTCTCGAATCCCATTTCAAAACATGATTGCCTATCTGAAAATCATCTGCCTTAGTTATTTTGTCATATATATTCTCAATACTTTCCTGAATCAACTGAGTCCTATTATGAACTTCCTCTCTTGACTTTTGCAGGTGAATTGTTTAATTTGTTCTTCTTTGTAGATCATTTGGTTCAATTTCCATTTCTTACAGATTTCAAAATAGAAATTCCCAATGAATTTGGAAAAACAACATCCATCCCATAAACTAATTGGTATGGAGACATGCCAATTGAATTCTTTGTACTAATTCTGTCTACCCATAATGCATTTACAAGCTTATTGTGCCATGTTTTCTTGTTATCCTACAACAAATTTTTGATGATATGAAACAGACTTTTTGGTGGGCTCCAGTATTGTAGCAATAATGCTACAACTCCTGGAGCTTCCTGTCTCTTAATTTTATCAGCCCGGTAGTTCGTACAAACTTGGAAGCGACGGTGCTGTATGCACAAGTACTAGCTCTTGTCGCAGCTATCACTTGGTCAGCTGGCACAAGTCCGCTAGGGCTCAAGCCAACTTCTATAGGCTCACAGAAGAATCTTTATCAATGATGGATGAAAGCTAACTCAAAGGAGACTAGTCTAATTGCAGAAGGAAACTGAAAACCAAGGAAGCATGGAAACCCTAGGAAACCCTAATTTGACTAGCTAGACCCTAACTATGCAAAACTGTGAATGAAACAACTACCAATAATGCCATTACTTGCAGTGAACTGAAATATATGCATCTAAGCTACTTGCATCTGGAAAATCATGTTTTTGTACTTTTTCATTAAGTGGTTGGATTTATTGTGATGATGCTTTTGATTAGGGTTTGGTTGTGCAGGAGTGATTGGAATGGAAGGGAAGCATGGGCAAGGTCAGGATGGCTAAGGGAGGTCCCAGAGGGTCTCCAGCATCAGTCCACAGAAGCCTACCACGTTCAGATGCTCAGAAACTGAGTTTGCAGGTTTCTACAGGAAGTCTGCAGGGGATCCTACAGGAAACTCAGGGGTTTCTACAGGAAGTCTGTGCAATTCTACAGGATGATTTGCCGTGGAGGTTTTGGAGATGGTGGAGTGTTGGAGTGGTGTGGGATGATAGGTAAGATGGAGTTGGAGCTGGTGATGGATCAGGAGCAGAGGAATCAGATGGAGGAAGAGTGTATGCAGTGGTTTGATGGTTGGAAGGATGGAATCAACGAAAGTTGAAGTAGATGGAGCTATGTGGGAAATGAGAGAGCTGGAGGGTAAATGAGTTGGACAGAGGCTGAATAGGACTTGAGGATAGATGAAGAAGAATAAGAAGGAAGTGGATTGAGAAAGAGCAGCGTAAATGAAACAAATGACTTATGCATCAAAACGAGAAATTCATTAACCTATGATAACTGTGCCATGAAACCTATGAACAGAAATGGAAAACAAGAAATGAAACTTATGCGTGGAAGTGAAATGTAGAAGTATGGTTCGATGTCAAAAATGCATGGATGGATCTTCAATGAAAATGTTTATGTTGCAGCTTGCATGGAAATGAGAAGAACTGCGTTTCTTTTTGGTGGTTGGTTATGGACTGCACCCCAATCCCTAAGAGAGATGGCAGTGAGCCTTTACAACCTTTTTTCTGGAGCTCCAATGATTTATAACTATCCTCCTATCGAACTTAAGCAACTGAAAACAAATCACCATAAACTAATCCTATCTAAGCTCATGAAAAAGACTAAACTAACAAATTGTAAATTCGAATTGCATGTGAAAGTAAACAAAATCAAAGTGCTGGAACGAAATGCAAACACATTACAACACCGAGGAGATCTATTGCTCTCAGGTTGGGCCCTAACCTAAGAGCTATAGCTCCCTTAGAAACTCAGAATGAGACCAAAATCTGACTGCCTTTATTCATAAACGAAAGTCTGATGACATGCCAAAATGGCTTACAAAACCGAGCTGTAGCTCGTACTTCCAAATTACAAGAATAATACCAAGGTTCAAAAAGCTTCTATCCAAGGCTACGGCCTCAGTATTTATGCAAAAACGATCATCCAACAGGTGTCCTTGATTTTAGGAGCTTGGCTGTCCAACTGAAGTTTAATTGCTGATCCTGTAGGACAGTCATAACTACTGTTCCTGTAGAACAGTTATAACTGCTGTTCCTGTAGAACAGCTGGCTGCTTCTAAGCTCGGTGGGGAGATGGATTGGAGCTCGGAGCTATGGTGGGAATCACGAGAAAGGTCCCCAAGACCGTGGACATCCTCTCCTAAAAACCAGCAGTGCCACCTCATTGTCTCCTTGTCTCCTTTCTCGTTGTCTTTTCTCCCTTTTAATGCCAAAAACCTGAAAGCATCATGCATTAGTCACGTAGATAGAGTGTCTACCCTTCTTCCTACAAACAACACGAATAAACCAAGAAATGAATGCATAAGCAATAAAAAATGAATGGTTTGAGCAGAGCAAGTAGGCCAAATGAGCCCAAATTGTACCAAAAATTGGGGCTCATCACTTTTGTTGGAAGATTTTTCCAGTCCATTTCCCTGAGGGTAATAGGTTGTAGAATGTCCCAAAGTGATTTGATATTTGTTGCAAAATTCCACCATTATCTTTGACCTGAATGCTACAACATTATTTGTGATCATTTTCCTAGCCTCTAGGGCATCTAGATCTTGAGAGAATATTATTCTCTAGGAATTTAGTGATTAATACATTAGAGGCTTGTCTAGTAGGTATGGCTTCAACCCATTTGGTAAAATAATCAGTGGCTGTAAGAATCCACTTATGTTGGGTAGAAGAGGAAGGGTGAATTTCGGCTATAAAATCCAGACCCCATTGCTGAAAAGGAGTTTCAGCTGATATCGGCTTTAAGAGTAAAGGCAATAGTTTTCTTTTTCCTTCAAATATTTGACATTTGTGCATGAGGTGACTTTCTTTTGGATATCAACAAATAAGGTTGGCCAATAAAAAATTTCTCTTAGGATCCTATTGGAAGTAGTCTTCTAGTATAGGTTTCCACCACAGTCTCCTTCATGAAATTCCTGCATCACTTTATTTGCTTCATATTTCAACAAGAAATTTAGTAAAATTCCACCAGTATCTTTCCAATACAGATAATTATCCAAAATACAAAATTTCATAGCTTTGAGTTTAAGAAATCTAGCTTTCATTTCACTCAGACCAAGAGGAGCTTGTAAATGATGTATAACAAAAATAAGGTGTGCATATGAGGGAGAGGTGGAAAAAGCTTCTACTACATGTGGAGTCAC
The DNA here is from genome assembly GCA_031772625.1 of Pinus tabuliformis. Lineage (NCBI taxonomy): Eukaryota > Viridiplantae > Streptophyta > Pinopsida > Pinales > Pinaceae > Pinus > Pinus tabuliformis. The sequence continues at coordinate 1,382,331,231 of CM062817.1, read as the reverse complement.
TAGCTCTTTTGGTTCATTGAGTATAGCTAGAAAATTTATATCCAAAGCATGTAAATTAGATTCAGCCATCAATTTAGCTAACCCATGACCTCTAATGTGTTTGGTAGGTTTTATTTCTGTGTCATATTATAAGATAATGGCAATCCATTTACCTCTTTTCCCATCAGGATCATTTTTTTTTAGTATGTCTTTTACCACAACATTTGGAACAAAGGCAATTATATGTGAATGGAGGATATAAACTCTAAAATATTTTATTTCTTTTACCAGGGCAAAAGATTCTTTTTCCATGATATCACTTTTTAATGCAGCATCTCTCAAGGCTTTACTAAAGAAATTAATGGGTTGTTCATGTCCTACATTATTTTTTTGTAAGAGAACTGAAGCAATAGTATTCTTAGAAGAAAATGAGAAAATGAGAAAATCTTTTGTAAAATCTGGGCTAATCAACATAAGAGCCTAGGTTAAGGCTTGTTTTACCTTATCAAATGATTTTTTAGCCTCAATGTTCCACTTTACCTCTGTATTTTTTCTTAACATGTTTGTTATATTCTTTAAAAGCTATGCTAGATTAGGAATGAATCTCCTTAGAAAATTAATCTGGCCAATGAAAGATTGAACTTCCTTTACATTTCTAGAGGGATTTATTTTTAATATAGCTTCAATTTTGCTAGGATCTATTTTTATTATTTCCTTTGAAATAATATGTCCCAGTAGTTTCCCTTATTGTAAACCAAACAATGTTTTCTTTGGGTTGAGGGAAATACAAAATCTCCTACATTTTTCAAAGACTCTCCTTAGGTGAAGTAAGTGTTCCTCATTTGTTTTCGAAAAAATAGTGATATCATCAAGATATATGACTATAAATCGACCCATTTCATCTACAAAAGTAAATTCCATCAATCTTTCGAAAGTCGCACCAGCATTCATTAGACCAAAAGGCATCTTCACATACATGAAATTGCCCCAGGGTGTAGTAAATGTTGTCTTTTCTTGGTCTTCAGGATGTACTAGGACTTGATTATAACCAGAAAATCCATCTAAAAGAGAAATTCTACTAGATCCAACCACCTTATGCAAAATGTGGTCCATCTTAGGCAAAGTGTAGTTGCCTTTCAAAGATTCTTTATTTAGATTTCGAAAATCAATACAAAGTCTAATTTCTCCAGTCTTTTTCCTAGTTGGAACAAAATTAGACACCCATTTAGAATATCTTAATGGCACTATGATCTTGGCATCATACATCCTTTTGACCTATTTTTTAATTGGAGGCATAAGCATTGGGTTGGTTCTCCTTAATTTTTATTTAAAAGGATTCTAGTCTTCTTTTAAGGGAATCTTATGTTGTATAATGTTGGTGTCATAGGATTTCAAATCCTCATAACTCCATGCAAACACATCTATGAATTCTTTGAACAAGTCTATGTACTTTAGCTTTTCTGCTTGGGGTATACCTTTGGACAATTTAATCATCTTAAGTTCTTGCTTAGTTCCAATGCTACATTCTTCAACTCTAGGTCCACTAGGTTTGATTTTAGGCTTTTTGGCTATGTCTTTGAAGTCAAACAAATCTTCTAAGGGGGTTCATCCTCTAGGAAAAACATTGTCTTTGAACTGTAAAATTTCTTATTCTTGCTTTTCTTTATCTATTTCTTTCAATTCTAATTTAGTCACACCATTATGTACACTATCTTCTAGGTCATCTTCTGTAACTATATTAGCATACTCGAACTCATCATTTGATTGCAAAAAACTTTCAATATGGGCATCATTTCCAAAATCTTGCCAGTATGTAATATTGTCAAGTATAGTAGGTATGTTATTTACTTCAATAGTTTATTGGTGACTAGGCGATATGGAATTTAACAGGTACTAGCTGAAGTAACAAGACAATCAAGCAAGATATTTTGTTCTTAAGGGACCTGTTGACAGTGCTAGACCCACGAATAGGTCAAGGGGATCTCCCACGATAAGAAGACCTAATTGAACCTCAGATTTTTTGGTATAGGAGTCCCATCAGAAGGTCATAAAGAAATCCTTGAATGCGATGTCGCACAGAGGGAAGTAAGATAACTCTGTTAGTAGCAAGGGTGTGACTACTACAGTGAGCCAACGAATGTGTATGGGAGGTTCTAACACATGTGGGGTTGAGATGAGTGCACCCCTTGACAACCTGTAACAATACTCAGCTGGGAAGGGAACACACAAGTGAAGATGCATCACAAGCTGGAAAGCAGGTCATTCGGAAATCCAAAGTGATGGTTAAACCAACAACATATCTACAACAAGATTCTTATAATTGCATACAAAGGATTTCATACACAACTACGTAAGTTAAAAAACATACAATGCTAAGCAACCAGAACTGTCCAACTACAATAACAACATATGCATGAAAATGTGTTGGCTCTTATTATATAAAGAAGTGTAAGTCCCAATCATACAATAAATCCATGTAAACCTACTAGCCCTAACAGTGGAACATTACAGCCACATCTGCTTGCTCCTCCAAAGAGATGAAAAAGCTCCGTGCAGTGGAGAATCCAAGGCGCGTTACAATATTTTCCAAAATTTCTACAAGATAATCTTATTAGAAGCTTGGCTAACCAAAAGCCTCTACAATGGGTTACGAGGGACTATTTATAGCAAAGGGTGGGGTGACCCTTGACATCTCCCTTTGTGACAGTTCATCTACCCTCATCACTCTTCATCTACTCTATGACTGTTACATCCAACTATTGACACTTGACTTACACTTGACATGACGTTACATTACAATGCACATGTACTCATGTGAGACAACATGGCTTGAGAAATCCATGCATGACATCAATGAAACTTGGTCCATTGTGATGAGACCAACTCTTTGGCATGCTTGTGATGGTGAAGGTGGTGAGATGATGCTAAGCTTCGTCATCCATGATGATGTGCATGCACCTCATGGTGACATCTTGCTAAAGTGAACTCTTGCCTCCGTTGCAACTGGTGCATTGATTCGTGTCCTTCATCCAACTTGTCTACTAACATGCACATGGTATTCTTGGGTGCAGCTAAACTAGCAACACACTGATGCATAGTGTCCATGCTGATCTTCAGGGTTGTGTTTGTGGCCATGCACATCAACTTGCCGAAGTACATGTTCAGCTCTAGTTGGACATGCTTCCTGTCTTTGCCTTGGTGAGTGTGTTGAATGGGTTGGATTACATGTGTGTGCACAATGACATGCATCTTATTGAATCCCTTGCATGCAATCAACAAAATTGCTCACCATGTCTACTCCATGCCAGCTGGTGGGATGGATCTTTAACTTGTACGGGCACAGTTTCATATGTGAGTGCATGTTGCACCCACTGTTGTTCGTGTTCTTGCTACAACTCATTAGTTTGTTTGTGCAGCTTCATGTTCTCCCTTGAGTTGTTGCTTCAGCACATGCAACTCCTTCTTTGTTCCATTATCTATCTTCATATGATCTTCATGTCACGTCATCACCTCATAACCTGAGTCTCCAAAGTTTCTTTCATCATCAATGGATCTACTTGATCTTGCAACTTCGTTTTGTCTCTGTGTTGTCAACAACCTTCCTCTTGCATTCATTGCATTCATTACGTTAGCTGCGTTCACTGTATTTGCTGCATTCGTTGCGTTCGGTATGTTGCCTTCAGTTGTTGTTCATGATGCTGCTTGCCGTGATATCTTGATGTTCTTGTCTAATAATAACTTGATATCTTCATGAGTAGAAAATATTATAGACATTTGATCGACTGCATCTCTAGGTTTCCTCTGAACGGTGTCTTTGACTCTGCCCTCTTGGAAACCATTCTACCTACACTGCTGAGAGGCATATGAACACATGCAATACCTGGAGACATGTCAACACTCATAGTAATCAATCTATTAGTGGAAAACCAAACTGAACTTGAAAACTGACTTGCAACAAACTTGTTTGACTGATTATGAACGTTGCATAATTTCAGCCAGGAGGTCAGGAGACTGACTACCAAGACTACAAAAGGCACAATCTGGGCAACTGGGAGATTGACTGACTTCTGGAATTGCACAACGCACAGTCCAGTATGGATGCTGATTGCTAGAATTACGTAATGTGCAATCTCAGCTGGCAATGGCTGCAGGCTTAGTGACTGCATTGTGCAATTTTCTTGGCCAGAAGTCATTATCCCTTAGGATTGCACAAAGTAGGCCTGGGGAATCACTGCTAGGTAGAAATGTGCATTTCTAGAGAGGAAGGTAGAGCCTTGCTTCTCAGGATTGCACAATGTTGTCTGGTGAGGCAGAGTATAGGCCAAGGTTGGCCAGACTCGTCGACAGGCAACTAAACGTGAATGTGAATGCGAATGCATCATGATACTGAGTGTAAGAATAAGTGAATGATCATGCATGTAAACAGTGAATGAGATATTCAAAAAATGGAACAACATGCATGCGAGTGAGGTGATTCGCCGAATCGGTGACTATTCGAGAGAAGCAGTTTGATGCAGGCGACAACAGTGAGATAGCAACGAAAACTGAAACAGTGTTAGGACAAGCCGATATACATGTAAATGATAGAAAAAACTCAAAGAAAACAACCAAATAGTACTCATACAAGTGAAAACACAAAAAGAGATAGAAATACAACACAAGTCATGGAAAGCAGGCTTGCCCCAAAACAGCTGACCTGAATGTGCGGAAAGCTCCTAGATGTGATGTGGGATGTGAGAGATACAAGGTTGATGTGAGGAATGAGCTCTACAGCATCCAGTTGATGAGTTTTGATAACATCGAGGTTGTGATGTGCATGCCACAAATCTAGGTAAAGAGACACTTGGTGGGAGGTTTTTGAACTAATCCTTGCATGTAACTTCCAACTGCTAAAAATAGATCCCTGAAACAAGGGATGCCTTTGCATGCTGCCTTGGGAGAAGTAGCCCATGTATGAAAGTTAGTTTTGCTCAGTCCCATAGGGAACCGGTTAACTCAGCTGCACATGCAAGAGGTTGTTCGACTGTTGGAAGAAAATGTGCATTTCTGGCTAGGAGTTGGGCTAGCTGCCCTGGATATTTGCGCAATTTATGGGTAGATTTGCTTACTGCTACCCACATTTGCAAAAATTTTGGGTTGAGCAGCCTTGTTGTGGAAAATTGTGTAATTTTCTCTGTGAGGGTTGATTGGTAGAATTTCCCAATACTGGAGCCCAGCAGGCTCCTAGACGTGATTACACAATTTCTAGAGGGAAGGCTAGTTTCCCTCCAGAATTGTGCAATTTCTTGGGGGAGCTGCTCAGCTTGTTGCTAGACCAAGTGTGTGTGAAAAACCTGTGAGGGGAATGCATCAAGATATGATCGAGAGGCTACCTTTGTGCAAGCAAAACACTGGAGCTTGTGAACTTGACGAAGCAATGCAAGCTGCTGTGAAAGGTTGGTAGGGAGGCTCCAAAACAAGCTAAGGAAAAATTTTTGAGGGTGGTTGTAGCTGCTATAAAACTTGGTGACACACTGGTATAACTCCAACTCTCTGAATGGACCTTGTTCATGGAAAGCATGTCTAACACCTTTGGAAGTATTTTTAAGCTCTTAGCTCATCTTTTCTTTACACTAGCTTTATTGTAAGATGTAGCATCTACCACGATCTTGGTTGATTGACACACATTCCAAGCCAAGGAAACACAGTTGTTTTGATTGGGGTTGAGGGGTATATTGGTCCACAAGCAGTTTACTCATCAAAATCTTAGTTTCATCTCTGGTGTTTCTCGGCTACTAGCATGCCTAGACAGTGCCCAAATGGAGTCACATGGAGCACAAGCATGGCTCCATTTCCAGCGAGTTTGGTCAATACCCTGGAGGAGTTATTTTCATCAGCTCCCTCCGTAGGAATCCTTTCTCTTCTTTCACCTTATTCATTTTTTATTTCAAATTTTTTGACTTTTCATCTTTTTCATTTTTTCACCTGTGCATAGCACTTTTTCATTTTAGAGGTTGAAGAGGGATCCCGACTTATTGAGAGCATAAGAGGTTGTTCCAGTAGAGAAGTAGTTTATTTTATCTTTGACGTGCCTATTAATGTTTTCCCCCTCACCTTACTCTACTTTATTGAGTTGACAAGGGTTAACCCAACAACAACCGACTAGAGAAGGTGACACTAGCTAGCATGCAAGCATTGTGTTTTCACCAAGGTTCAGTTTGAACGGTACGTGTTTTCATTCACCATATCATGGACTGAAAGTAACAAGTTCTTCATACATAGGCAAGATGATATATAACCAAGTAGTGATAGTTGTACAATCCCTCTTGTACTTCACCCATCTCATTTCAAGAGTCATGCATGGTTTCATGCAAAACTAACCTACAAACGAAACAAGCGAACTAACAAACAACAAAGAGAAGCAAGAACATAAGCAAAAGTGAAAGCAAAGTGAGTAAGCAAACCAGCAAGTAATCAAAGCGAATAAGAAAACAAGTGTGCAAGCAAACTGACTGAAAGTGAACACTACTCCTACTCCTACACTAATGGTGCATGGTCCTAATCACGTGAAGTGATATTTCCAATGCAGCCACCAGCACATTGGTTAACCCACGTTGGTGAAGGCTTGGTCTGTGAGCAACCCAATTGTGCAAACCATCAAGCATGAAAGATATAACAAGGAAGACAAACACACTTTGTGCTTGAAAGTGCCCATAGAACATAAGTGAGTGCAAGCGCATGACGAGCAACCCATGGACCTATCATAGTTTTGTGTGACATTGCATGCAAATTTGAAGCACAAACACGCTCTTGACTGAGACATGCAAGCAAACGAAAGAAACAAAGATAACTTGCATCATACTTGTGTGCTTGCAATGTAAGATTCCTCCAATGTATGAGCAATGGGATCGTGTAATTCAAGTGGAGGAAGTGTGATCTATGTGTGAGATAGAACTTCAATGCATACAGATGAGTGATGACGAGCCTTTGGTGATTGAATAGTTTCATGATCAGAAGTGAGACTAACCCCAAGAGAGAGAGGACTTGACATAACCATTAGCTTAGGGTGAAGTGGCTCGATAGTCTTGGGTGTTTCAACTTCATCATTAGATAGATCATCATAAACTGATGGCTTCAAAATATCAACTATGATATAGTCATGATCATGATCAAATACCAAAACAAATGGATCACGACTACCACGATCAGAAAAATCAATGAATTCATCGACATCCTCATGATCAGATAAATCAAATAGAGGAGTAGATGAAAAGTGAACAAACTCATCCTCCATGTTTCCCAAAAAGGCAGATGAAAGATCAAGTGGATTTTCAATGAATAACTTATCCTTTTCATTGTCAAATGATGGACCAACATCCAGTGAGTCCTGCAAGTGATCAACAATGGGTGCATTCGTGAATGAAGAGACACGCAAAATCATGGATGGTAGGTTCACCGAAGATGTTACGAAAGAACGAAGGAGGCTCGGATGGAAGGGAGTCCTCCTTTGCCAAGTGTTGATGCTCAAGCTCCTATCCATACTCTTCATGAATGACAGTTCATGTTGGTTTTGCAACACCAACTCCATCAATGGGTTGTTCCATAATGTTTCTATTGGACACCTCTGATCTTGCAGGCTTAGTTACCCTACTAGGCTTGTTTTTCATGATCTCCTCCTTCGCGTTGGTCTTACACTGAATAACCTCATGTAAGGTGTGAGGCATTAAGATCCTAACCTTGAATTGTATGTTAAAATTTAGTCCAAACAATAATTTGTTCATTTTGAGCTTTTTTGTATTTAAGTGAGGGGCACAATAGAGTAGTTCCATCAAAAAAGTCTCATAATTTGGTGCTAAGTGAATCCCCTACTTTAGTGCATTGAATACATTCAATTGTCTCTCAAGAAACTCCTATAAAAGGTAGTTTTCTTTAAAAAAATCTTCAAATAATTCCCAAGTTACTTTTGAGATATCCATACCCAACTAGCGTAATAACGTTTTCCAACAAAATAGTGTGTTTCCCTTTAAATAAAATATACCCATCTTGGCGTTCAAGTTTTAAGTATAGTCTCTTAGTGTGAATCACAATGCCATGTTTTCTAACCATGCCCCTGCAGTTTGACCATCTGAGGACCCCCAAAATTATGGAAATTTCACGTTTTCCAAATCTTGATGCACATCAATTCTTGTGGAATTTTCAAGTGTTTCAATCTACATGACAGGTCCTCCATGCTCCTGTTCCTAACGGTTTATCAATGCCTCCAACATATCCTGGAATGACCTCATTAAGATCAACACTTCTTCGACAATAATTTGATCTTTTGCTTTGATTTGTTCCCTATCATTGGGTGGGATGACAAGAGTTCACTACTTGGGTGGTACCATGTTGCGCCCTCTATTAGACCTACTCTTCCCTCCTCCTCTTTCGACCATGTCACCTATTTTGAAATAAGCATCCAGTTACCTTATTTTAATAGGTAAGAGGCAATAGATTTTGTGTCTACAGAACATAATCTTTGATTTTCTTTTGACTCAATCTCAATAAAGGAATTTTTTCTTGCCCCATCCTACAAATGAGGGAGTAGATTGATCAACATAGCAACTTCTGACATAAGTCTTCTTACCATTCTTGTTTAAATAATTTGCAAGATAAGTTCTCACTATATGGTCATAATTATAGCCATTTTCATTCGAGATTCTTGCATGGGTCTATAGTCATCCTTTTCTTCTACCATTAAGGCTATTACTTCAAACTTCAAAGGTTGATTATCGCTATAGCCCTAGAATTAGAGAGAAAATTAATACACGCCCAATTTCCAAATATAGGTTTCTCCGAAAGAACTTATTTAATGAAAAACAGAGAAAAATCTAGGAAATGTCCATAAAGCAAATTTTGGATAACAAAGAATGCAAGGCCAAGCAAGGATTAAGATGTACTTGACATTTTAACATCTATTTTCAAACCTTCAAAGAAAGGTTGCAAATGCTTTATTGAATAAAATTTGAAATATTACTAGTGCATTCATTTGTATTAAATACTATATTCATTTTATTGCTCTCGATGCTTTCACAGAGAAATAATAATGATCTATTTTCTCAGTCATGTTGCGGTGCCCATTTTATTGCCATTTTTCTTGGTCATGGTGTATAATTTATTTTCTAATTGCCCTTAACTTCGGGGTTGATTATGACATGGAGGAAGCAAGTGTGGTGGATCATGTGTAGAAATTCCTTGTAGATTCAAACTACTAATTGTAATATGCTAAAACAATAGACTTGAATCTACACTACTTATTAACGAAAATACTTAAACGGTCACAAAACCATGAAGCATACAAGAGAAATAATGCAATCAACACATTACACAATGATTTCTTGGGAAAATCCACAGGTAAAAACCCCTACTATCTATATATTGAATTAGTCATAAAATATGAAAAAATTACAATGTTTTACTCAAGCACAAGTAGGCTCTGCACTATCTCTACATGTCTCACTACTTCGTAGACAAACCTAGGATCAATACAATATGCTCTGCTCAACATTGAGCTCTACCTGCACAAGTATTTTCTATCCTTTGCCTAACTGAGTGCCTTTGTCCAATACTTAGCCAAATTCATAGCCTTCCAAGATCCTACTTCCTTGACCTTACAAGCTCCACACATAAACTTGTGCTTCCTGTTGTTTGGTCTCACCAACTTGTGCTCACCAAAACAATGAATAAACTTGTGCTTTCATTCCTCCTTTTGAAGGAAATTCGAATGGTTAAAATTAGTGAGTTTTCTAATTAAGGAATGATTTATTTTAGGCATTCTTCTGACTGCATGCACCATATGTTTAATTTAGATGATTTTACAACTAATAAAACACTGTCCCTGAACACTAATCTCAACTGAGTCTTTCTATAATCTGACATTCATCAGTTAACTATGAGTTAATCTTCACTTTACCGGTTGATCACTGTAGGTTACACCCCACTACTGCAAGTCAGACCCAACTACCATAGGTCAGACCCCACTATCACTGGTTACACCGCACTACAACAATTTACACCCCACTACTGGACCTCCCACTAATTCCTCCATTAGTTGGAACTAGTTTAACTGACTTTAAAAAATTAGACTGAATTAAATAACTACAACTCAAAATGAACTCAGCTAGTGCTCCTAATTGTAGGAGACACTCTACATGATTCTAGTTAGACCCTCAACTCGAATTAACTATGATAACTAAGTCAAATTAGCTTAGTGAACTATTAAAATTTTTCATGAGATGTGCAATTACAATTTAATTCCCATATTAATTCAAGGACAAATTAAATTAGGATTTTCTTTCTTGATGTTATTTTAACATTTCTTTTTGCTATTTTCAACACTCCCTCTCAACAAGAAATGGATTCAGATCTATCCCAATCCAGTGCCTTTAGGAATTCTTGCATGCAACTCTTGTCATTATTGTTGTTGCTACTGCAACATCTGCAACAAAAAAGAATCCAAACAAAATAAATTGAATCCAATGTGTTTGTAGCCATCTACTAGGAAAAATTTGTTGTTGTTGACTCCGCTACTGAGCCTTTTGCTCTGTTGTCAACACTTCTCTTCACTCCTAAGTATTTGACTAAAGTTGATCCTCCTACTACTAAATATTGTGTGCCCCCATATAAAGGTAATGATCCATGAGACAAAAACACCTCAATGGATCCTACCCAATTTCTGAAACTCTTGGACTAAGGATTGAAATCGCCCCACCTCACACTTAAAGGTATGGCTACATGTGCTCCTTCATCCCACCTAGCTTGAAATTTCTCCCTAATGGAGGTCTCTGCTTGAGTGGATGTCTTCATTCGGTCTCCTCTTTGCTTCTCCAATTGTGGTTGATCCACAACTTTATGATGTTGCTTATGAGGTTACATCTAAAGTTGCATGTTGAGAGGTAATTCATGCTCCCTCTCAAACACCAAGTCTCTAACTTTTTCCTTGCTCCTCAAGGCTTTTCAATCATGAGCTAAATCTAATCTACTCATACTGTTGTTGCTACTTATCTAGAGCTACTTCCACACTACTACTGCAACTACTACAATAATGAGTATGATCTCCTCACATCCTAAAGTACTAGCTTCCATAGGGTTGATCGCTCTGAAACTAGACTCCCTCTGAGTCTCGATCTCCCCGTGGTAAATCTCTCTACTCCTTAGTCTATCAATATCAATGATCACAACTCCTTTTTGTGTCACTAAACATTAGCTCACAGATCTACCCATTAATAGCCTTCTTACTACATTAAGAAGTTTGCACATATGGGCTTCTGTATATGCCCCTAAACTAGAGCTCCATCAATCTTCAAAGACAAATTCAAATTCTTCTCTTCTAGTGTGATTTCAGCTCTAATACCTTGTAGAAATTTTTACAAATCTAGCTCTGATACCATGTAGAAATTCCTTGCAGATTCAAACTGCTAATTGTAATATGCTAAAATAATAGACTTGAATATACTCTACTCATCAACAGGAACAATTAAAGATTGCAAAATCATGAAGCATACAAGAGAAATAGTTCAATAATCCCATTACACAATGACTTCCTAGGGATAGCCATAGCTGAAAACCCCTGCTGTCTATATATTGCATTAGTCAGAAAATATGAGAAGGTTACATTGCTTTAATTAAGCCTGAGAAACCTCTGCACTATCTCTATCTCTCTCACTACTTCCTAAACAAGCCCAGGATGAATACAATATGCTCTACTCAACCTTGAGCTCAACCTGCATGAGTATTTTTTGTCCTCTCCCTAATTGAGTGCCTTTGGCCAATACTTAGCCAATTCCCCAGCCTTCCAAGCTCCTACTTCCTTTCTCTCACAAGCTCCACACACAAACTTGTGCTTCCTACTGTTTGGTCTCACCAACTTGTGCTTACCAAAAAAATGAATAAACTTGTGCCTTCATTCCTCCTTTTAAAGGAAATTTGAATGGTTAAAATTAGTGAGTTTTATAATTAAGGAATGATTTATTTTAGGCCTTATTTTGAATACATGCACCATTTGTTTAAATTAGATTACTTTAAAACTGATAGTACACTTTCCTTGAACTCCAATCTCAACTCGGTCATTCTCTGATCAAACATGCATGAGTTAATTATGAGTGAATCTTCAGTTTACTAGTTGATCACTGTAGGTTACACCCCACTACTGCAGGTTAGGCCCCACTGCTTCTAGTCACACTCCACTACCATAGGTTACAACACACTAAAATAGGTTACACCCCACTATTGCAAGTTACACCCCACTAATTCCTCCATTAGTTGGAACTAGTTTAACCGACTTTAACTTAGTTAGACTAAATTAAATAATTACAACTCAAAATAAATTGAACTAGTGCTCCTAATTGTAGGAGACACTCTACATGACTCTAGTTAGACCTCAACTCAAATTAACCAAGTTAACTAAGTCAAATTAACTTATGTCACTATTATAATTTGCAATGAGATGTAAAATTACAATTTAATTCAAGGGAAAATTAAATTAAGATTTTATTCCTTGATTTTATTTTTAGCATTTCTTGTTGCTATTTTCAACATCATGTCCTCAGTGCTCACTAGTGCCTGCAATTACTTTTTTTTTTTTTTGATATCTAACTCTAATTTTTCAATGTGTGAGTTTAATCATAAGCTATTATTAGTTATGTGTTCCTTTCTTGTTATTTTGACATATCAACTTTGGATTACTATTTGACCATATTTGTCACATAATCTGAGGGAGACATATTTGCATTATTGAAAGTTTCAGTTTGATCTTACTAATTACTTGTTGGGTGCACCAAGCTAAAGCTATCAACAAGTGGTATGATACACATAGGTCATGGGTAAACTCCAAGATAAGAACGATTTTTGGGGTTCAATAAGTGCTCGTAACAATCTTGGCTTTGAGATGAATGTGAAAAAATTGATTTTCTAAAGCTTTTTAAGTGTAATGTACAACCAATGTCATTATGGTTAAGGCTTTTCCTATCCTTGGGGCAAGCAATGGTAAGCATCTCAAATTTTCTTCAATTTACAAAAGAAGATGCCTTGGAGCATGCCTTAGGTCATTAGAAATGATAGGAGGTTATAGAGTATATGAATGGTGTCTTTCTAAGACATCCGATAAAATTGGAACAATGCAAAGAATATTATCATGGCCCTAAAATTTGAATGATATAGAGAATATTAGCATGGCTCCTGCACAAGGATGACATGCACAAATCGAGAAATGGTCCAAATTTTTTTATTACATCAATGTATTTATTATATGAATGTATAGGAGAGGATTGGGATCTCACTGTATTGCTCAAATTGCTATAATTTTGGCTCACTGTGAAGCTGGAAACATGTAGGAAGTGTATAGGATTCATAAGGGAATGACAGATGGAGTGCATAATTCATAATTTTTCACTTTAACAGTACTTAAAATTACACATTGTGGATTTTTATCGATTGTTGCAATTAATTTTAGAGGTGTAGTTCTTGGCATGCATGGAACTATAGGTGTATCTCCAAGAATGTTTTTCATCACCACCAGGGACTCACAGGTAAATGATCAGAAAGGGTATAGATCATAAACATAAAATCTAGTTTCATATGCATATGAGGAGTTTGTGCCCCAAAAAGTGGTAAACTTATTATAAAATAATATTTAATTAGGTTGCTTTCTATAACCGATATCCCCATCATCGTCAGTTTAACTAAGTCAAGGTGATTAGTGAATTTTAGGAGCTATGTAGCTATATGGATTATCGAAGCCGATCAGTCAATTATCGTATCCTGGTAGATTCAATTAGCAGAGAAGCATAGCCCGTTGAATTAGGTGGTCTAAAAGCTAAGTGTATTCAAGCATCCATGTAGCCAAGTGGAGTCTCCAAGCGTATTCAAGTAGGGTTTCTATTGAGGTAGATAACTAAGCCATTTAATATTGGCATATAAACCTCGCTACATCACATATGTGCTATGCTTAGCTATCAATCGAGAAAAATTGTAAGGGAATATGTGTGTGTGTGTGTGTGTGTGTGTGTGTGTGCATGTTTTCGAGATTCAACATTTCAACTATACTAAGCACACCCTGCGGTTGGCATTACTAATATTTTTATTATAAGTTTGTACCCTCATGTCAAATTTTGAGTTAGATATTTCAACTTTGTACTATGTGTCTGTAATGTTGAGTTGTGGTTATTTTAAATATGTACCCTATGTCTCTAATGTTGAGTTCTGGGTATTTTAAGTGTGTACTCCAATGTTGATATGGGGATATTTTAAATATGTACTTGGTATCTCTAATGTTGAGATAATTGAAGTCCATAGTTTATCTCTCTAAATCTAAGACATTAGATCTCTAATGTGGAGATGTTTTTAATGTTTACATTGTATCCCTAACGCAGAGATGTTTTAAGTCTATACATTATATCCTTAATGCTGAGATGTTTTATATTGATGTGTTATCTAATGCTAGGATGTTTTAAACTTGGATATGATACCAGATGTAGGGACGAACCCTATATTAATCATTTTTCCCCAAAAACATAGTGTGGATAAATTTGAAATACAACCATAAATAGATAAACATTAGGAAGTCAGAGATATAAATCATTTACATCAATATCCATGAACTATAATACATTATATACCCTCCGATTTACATTCTAATTACTATAGGCACAATGAAATCAGAAAACAAAACATTATTAAACCAATGTCATTCACTCGAAGAGGATATTCAATCTAGACCTTACTACTACTTGCACTCCCTTGCTGTCATCCACCTCCAAGTGTCGATGTTGATGTGCTATGACCTAATCTATTGACCCACTAGTTTACCTCCCAACCTACTCCTTGGGCACTCTCCTTCCCTATGGGCCTTTAAGCTGCAATGGGGTTGTACAATGGAGGAAGTATGCTAGTTGATAGAAGTGAGCACTCCTTGGCTCAAGAGTCCTCTCTAAAGTCCTCTACCTCACCAAACTCAACCATAGCATGTAGTCACTCAAAATGACATAATCTCATCCATTCAACAATAGGGTAAGAAAAAAACCCCTTCTCCCATGGCTTGCCCCTTCTTTTATAGGAGGCTTCATAGGTGACACTTGGCATTTCATGCATAATTAATTATTTTTATTAATCCAAAAATTTTGATTATTCACCTACCCATGTGTCACCATCTCACCAAGGCTCTCCAGAATTATTTTATTAATTTTAATTTAAAAATAATATTTTTCCTCAACCCAACAACACTCCCTATTTCTTCTCCTAGTTGTCTCTTAATCCCCTTTTTCTACTCCTTAATTTGTGTTCATTACTGATATCAATTGATTAGTCTCAAATTTGGTCCCCTAGATACCGCTAATTTAACTCACTTTCCCTCTTAGATGGATATTATTATGTTGGCTCTTCCCACATGGAGATTCTCTAAATTTCTCAAATTTTAATTTATTAATCTCTATTTTAATTCACCACTCTCTTCTCTTGATGAAGTTTAGGATTAATTTTTATAATTAACTCTTTGTCCCTCTTCCCCCCTTTTTCTAATTAAATTACCTTTGTACATTATCTACCTAATATTTTTCAACATGTGAAAGGTAGAGTTCTCAGGGTATAATGTTTTTATTTCTTCGTATTCTCCCTTCACCTCAAGTTTTATTCCTTATTTAATTTCCTTGGTTCTAACCTTATTTACCACTTAGAGTGAATTTGTAGGATTTAATATCATGATTACATTTATTAGTTTATTTTTAATTCCAAAGGTTCCAAGTCAGTG
Organism: Pinus tabuliformis; assembly: GCA_031772625.1. Classification (NCBI taxonomy): domain Eukaryota; kingdom Viridiplantae; phylum Streptophyta; class Pinopsida; order Pinales; family Pinaceae; genus Pinus; species Pinus tabuliformis. The sequence goes on along the minus strand of CM062817.1, from coordinate 1,382,315,495 downwards.
GTGCCCTTCAAGAACTTCCCTTTGAAGTTCCAAGGGTGCAATGTTGCTTTCCCATCAAGTATTCAGTGGCTGCGAGGGGAAAGCCTAGGTGAAATGACCAATAATACTATCATCTATCGTGTTGTCCAATGTAGTGAGACTAATCGTGTTACGGATCAAGGAATCTACCTTGACGCACGTCCCCAAGTAAATTCCTCATGAGCAACCTAATTTGGATCTTTCCCTCACAACATCATGATATTCAAGGCAATGGTGTTCCAACCCTTCCAACCAAAGCCACGACAAGAGTTCTAGTAGGTGAAATCAGGGAAATTATCACACCCCTCATATACATTTCTATCCACTTGTACAACCCCATCACCTATGTGTGAGTCATTTGACCAAGAAACTAACTTGTTCCTATAACTACTAACATTCCATTATAATTTATAGTAATATTCAAACTGAACTAAAATTTTTTAAAGACAAAATACTCATTTCCATCAAAATAGATGTCGTCTACTCATCACCTGCGAGTGCATCTAGTGGTTCCATGTCATACTCGATAATCATCAGTAACAAAGTTTCTCATTGCTAGTCATTTTCATAGTAACATCAATATCATGACCTAGTCATTCACATTGTTGTTCATCGTGAACTAGAACTAAAGTAAGTATGAACATAAGGTGAAAACATTACATCTATCATCATCATAACATCAATAGGAAACATACATATCCATCAAGTCTTTGATCATCATAAAATCAATAGAAAACATAAATATTTATCAAAACTATCATCATCATAACATCAATAGAGCACATGCATATGCATCAATGATATCATCATCATAATATCACTAAGAAACAACCATAACTATCACATCCAGTAATAGTAGATTCAAGTGTCCAAATCGTCATCCTAAGGTACTCAGAGAATAATGTGTCATCCTTAAGGCTAAATCAATGTTAGTGTCATATCAAGGTCATTCAACTAGAGTGAGGAACTACACTTAATGAGGTGGTAACAATTGGATCTATGTGTAAATATTTCATCACATGTACATATAGGAACTTCTTGACACCACTCCACATATAGCCAGGGAAATTACATCTTGTTCTACATCATCATTAAAATAAATATTGATAGAAAATCTAATTTTACACTATCTGGTTACCTTTATTTTTGCATCCTTATTTACCCATCCCAAATTTTTCATTATCTATACATAATGATATTTTATTATGATTTAAAATCGAGCAAAACATCAATATTTGTCTTCTTAACCTATATCTTTATGTAGAAGAGTCTAGTATGTTCATTCTCTTCCTATTGCTAAAGGCTGCTCAAATTAACTGTTGGGTCCCTATAATACTAGTGATTACCCCATTACTATTGTAGTTATACCCCTTATTTATATTGTTGTGCCCCTATTACCCCCATATTGTTATTTTTGTGCCCCTTAGAATCCCTCTATTGTTATTTTTGTGGCTTTATATTATTATTGTTAGGTCGGCTGGATTATATTGTGACTCCTTAGACTCCTATATATAGAAAGGAGGTTTTGTCATTTGTATCATCCGAGAATTGTTCATTTATGTAATGTAAAGGAGGTTTCCCCCTCGAAGAGGCTGAATTCTAAGGCGTTGATCTATCTTTTCTATCTTTTCTTGAGCTGGTTTCATAACATTTGGTATCAGAGCTTTGGATTCTAGGGTTTCGCCGCTCCAAACAGGTCATCGTGGAATTTTCGCTATAACGTTTTTTCTGTGACGTTTCAGAAGTCGAAAAAAAAACCCATTTGAGAAGAATTCACGCTGAACCTTGGGTCCAAATGTCAGAGATGTTTGCGTGATATTTTCGGAGATATGATCTGAGGAAGTTGGCCTTTTTGCAGACTCCTGAATTACATTCAAAACAGGTGACCTGGGGAAAATCGTCATAACGCTCTCTCTGAGGATCGGATTGAAATTTCATAAAAAGGTACAGAAAGAAGATGGACTGTAGTTTCTTGTATGTGTGTTTCAAAATCAAAGGTTGAAACAGTGACTTGTGGTACGTCGTACAAGTTCGCTCTACTGAACCAGTCTAAAAGCAAGTCACTGTGGAAGATTTCACATAACTCTTCCTTGGAGAATCCAATTTGGCTCAGACTTGTGGCATTGGAAAGAGGACACAGAATTATACTATAGGTTGCAACCTCAGAATTGGATGATCTGAAATTACAGAGATACATCAGATTCAATATCAGGCTTCTATAAAGTGAAAAAAGGTGTGTAGTTTTTTTTTTAATTTTTGTGTAAGCTTGGTTTAACGGAATTCAAAGGGTATAGTAAAGCATTATTATCAGTAACTGATGCCCCGAGGAAAGAAAATGAAAACACCTAGTAAGGAACCTGAAAGCTCTAGCATGACTCATGAAGAAGAGGAAGAAATGCTACATGATATATCAAAATTACAAGAACAAGTGCAACATATGTCACGCTCACAAAAGCTAACAGAAGCTAAGATAAATGGCGTGGAATCTAAGATAAATGGCATGGAGTCTAAGATAAAGGGCATGGAAGCTAAGATGGATGATTTGAAGACAGATTTGAAGACAAACATGGCAGATTTGAAGACAGATTTGAAGACAGATTTGAAGACAGACATGGCAGATTTGAAGACAGATTTGACAAATTTTCTACAAGAAATACTTACTAATGGTGAAAAGGTTGTAAAGGAAACTCATGATGTGAACAAAAGTAATGTTAATCATGATTCCATAGACTCTAATGTTGGATCGAAGACCCACCATATTCCAAAAATCGATATGAGGAAGTTTGATGGCAAGGATCCCGCCACATGGATATTACAGATGGAGCAGTTCTTCGATCTCAATAATGTGCAAAACACACAAAAGGTACGTATGGAAACTTTATATTTGGAACCAAATCAGTTTGTATGGTATCAATGGCTTTGCTCTCGTAAACAATTTATCACTTGGGCAATTTTTACGGAAGAATTGATAGCACATTATGAGGATACAAAAAGCAACACTTTTTTTAGCCAATTGATAAGTCTCAAACAAAAGGGTTCAATAATGGAGCACATTGAGGAGTTCCAAAAATTGAACATAAGGGTAAAAGATATTCCAGAGGAGCATAGGATTGATGTGTTCATAGGGTCTTTAAAGGATAATATCCAACATGATGTGCGCCTTTGGGAACCTGATTCATTAGAGAAGGCATTCAGGTTAGCAAGAAAAATGGAAAGCAAAATTATGGCAACTAGGAAGCATACCATTCACAACTATAAAGACGGAAGTGTTGTTGCCCATAGTCTTCCACAACCTACAAGGTTGACACCACAACAATTGGAAGAAAAAAGAGCAAAAGGGCTTTGTTACAATTGTGATAGCAAATACACAAAAGGTCATAAGTGTGCTGAGAAGAAATTATTCTACATAGATTGTGAAGAGGAAGAAGAAAAGGAGCAAGAAAGGTCAAAAGAAGAGGATATATTCCAGGAACAAAGCCTAGATGAAGAACAAATAAATCCGACCATATCATGTAATGCATTGGTGGGAATTACCACTCCTCAAACCATCAAGATAGAAGGACAAATCAAGAAGAAAGAGGTAATAGTGTTGATTGATTCAGGAAGCACCCACAATTTTATTCATTGTAGGGTAGCAAAAGAATTGAATTGCTTCCTATATCTAGCACCAGAGTGTCAAGTGATGGTTACAAATGGAGAAACAATAAATTGTTCTGGAAAGTGCCATAATATCAAGCTATCCATGGGAGAATATGTATTGACTAGCCCAATGCTTTCCATTCCAATGGGAGGTGCTGATGTTGTACTAGGAGTCCAATGGCTACAATCCTTGGGTACAATAGCTTTTAATTTTCAAGAACTTTTCATGAAATTTTATGTGGAAGGAAAGGAATTTGAATTAAGGGGTATTGCAGGGAAACCAGGAAATATAATCAGCTCTAATGGCATGACAAAGCTTCTAAAAAAGGAGCAAAGAGGTGTAATTTCACAATTATGTTCGCTAGATGTTTCCACATTGGAATCATCTATTTCTCCTGATCTCCAAAAAGTCCTGGACAATCATTCCAAGGTATTTGAGACTCCCAAAGGTCTCCCACCTATGCGTGATCATGATCATGCAATTCATCTGACTCCAGGAAGTGTTCCTCCAAACATCAGGCCGTACATATATCCATATGTCCAAAAAAGTGAAATTGAACGTATGGTTGCAGAAATGCTAGAAGCTGGTATAATTCAACCAAGTCAAAGTTCTTTCTCAGCTCCAGTAGTATTGGTGCACAAGAAGGATGGATCATGGCGCATGTGTCTAGATTATAGGGAGCTCAACAAACTCACTATTAAAGATAAGTTCCCCATTCCTATCATTGATGAATTACTGGATGAATTGCATGGATCAATTTACTTCACCAAGTTGGATCTTCATTCGGGATATCATCAAATCAGAATGAAGATTGAAGACATTCCGAAAACAACATTTAGAACTCATGAGGGTCATTATGAATTTTTGGTCATGCCTTTTGGCCTTACCAATGCACCTTCAACATTTCAAGGTTTGATGAATTCAATTTTCAAACCATTCCTTAGAAAATTTGTGTTGGTATTTTTTGATGATATACTAATCTACAGCAAGTCTTGGAAGGATCATGTTGAACATGTTGACAAGGTGCTACAACTATTGGAGGAGAAACAATTATATGCAAAAAGATCCAAATGTTTCTTTGGAGTCCAGGAGGTGGAATATTTGGGTCATATTGTATCTCATGAAGGAGTTAAGGTAGACCCTAGCAAAATTAAAGCCATTAAGGAATGGAAAATCCCCACATCCATAAAGCATCTGCGAGGATTTCTTGGGTTGACAGGGTATTATCGCAAGTTCGTTAAGAATTATGGGAGAATAGCAGCACCCCTAACAACATTATTGAAGAAAGATTCATTTTCTTGGACTCCGGAAGCAACAAAGGCCTTTAAACATCTTAAAGAGGCAATGTGCCAAGCACTGGTCTTAGCTACACCGGACTTCACAAAAACCTTTATTGTGGAATGTGATGCTTCAGGAAATGGAATTGGTGCTGTTCTAATGCAAGATGAAAGACCCATTGCTTTTGAAAGTCGTCCAATCAAGGGAAAGTTTTTAAGCAAAGCTATTTATGAGAAGGAAATGTTGGCAATACTCCATGCACTTAAGAAATGGCGACCCTACCTAATGGGAAGACACTTCAAGGTAAAAACGGATCATGATAGCCTTAAATACTTTTTAGAACAAAGATTATCCTCTGAAGAGCAACAAAAGTGGGTCACAAAGATGTTGGGTTATGACTTTGAAATCATCTACAAAAAAGGGAAGAAAAATGTGGTGGCAGATGCACTCTCAAGAAAGGATGAGGATATGGAAGCATTGTTGTGTGCCATTTCTATTATCCAACCAGATTGGATAAACGAAGCAAAGGAGGAATGGAAGAATGACGAAGAAGTGTGGGCACTTATTCGAAAGCTACAACAAGATTCCAGTACTTCTGATACATTTAGCTGGCAAAATGATTCGCTATGGTACAAATATTGCTTATACCTCTGTAAGAATTCCTAGCTAAAACAAAAGATTCTTATGGAATTGCACACTTCTCCCTTAGGAGGGCACTCAGGATTTTTAAAAACTTACCACAGGGTTAAGAAGGAATTTTTTTGGGATGGCCTTAAATCAGATATTCAAAAGTTTGTGGCAGAATGTTTGGTTTGCCAACAAAATAAAGTTGAAACAATTAAGACACCAAGTCTATTACAACCTTTATCCATTCCAAGCCAACGTTGGGAGGAGGTTTCAATGGATTTTATCACAGGTTTACCCAAGTTTGAGGGAAAGAGTGTCATCATGGTGGTAGTTGACAGACTTACCAAGTATGCACACTTTTGTGCATTATCACATCCATTTAAAGCCAGTACAGTTTCTACTACATTTATGGAAACAGTTCAAAAGCTACATGGAAATCCAAAGATTATTGTAAGTGACAGAGATCCCATTTTCACTGGAAATTTTTGGACAGAATTATTTTCTTGTCTTGGTACTCAGTTAGCTCATAGCTCATCTTATCATCCTCAATCTGATGGGCAAACTGAGATATTAAACAAATGTTTGGAAGGATATCTTCGTTGCTTTGTATCTGATAAACAGACACAATGGGTCAAATGGTTGCCTCTGGCTGAATGGTGGTATAACACTTCCTTCCATACAGCAACAAAAATGACCCCATTTATGGCACTTTATGGGTACCAACCACCATCAATCACATCATATTTAAGAGAAAATTCTAAGGTTCAGGCAGTGGAACATCACATCGAACATCAACAACAAGTCCTCCAACTCTTAAAGGATAACCTCGTGTTGGCACAAAACAGAATGAAACAACAGGCAGATCAACATCGCAGTGAAAGAAGTTTTGATGTAGGTGATTGGGTATTCCTACGGCTACAACCATATAAGCAAATGTCCCTAAAGCAAGCTAAGAAGGATAATAAATTATCACTAAAGTATTATGGTCCGTACAAGGTGTTGGAAAAGATTGGTACTATGGCATACAAATTGGAGCTTCCTGTAGCTTCTCGATTGCACCCAGTTTTCCATGTTTCATGTTTAAAGAAGGTTATAGGCGACAAGCTCCCAGTTCAAACAATATTGCCAGAACTTGACGAGGAAGGAAAAATTATATTGGAACCGGAAGCAGTCACAGAAACAAGAACTCGACAGCTACGAAATCGATCAATTTCAGAGTATCTTATCAAGTGGAAGAACTTATCCACTGAAGATTCCACATGGGAGGATGAGAATTTTATGCAGAAGTATCCAGAACTGCTCAAGCGTTGAGGACAACACTTTTTTTGAAGGAGAGGGGCATGTTGGGTCCCTATAATACTAGTGATTACCCCATTACTATTGTAGTTATACCCCTTATTTATATTGTTGTGCCCCTATTACCCCCATATTGTTATTTCTGTGCCCCTTAGAATCCCTCTATTGTTATTTTTGTGGCTTTATATTATTTTTGTTAGGTCGGCTGGATTATATTGTGACTCCTTAGACTCCTATATATAGAAAGGAGGTTTTGTCATTTGTATCATCTGAGAATTGTTCATTTATGTAATGTAAAGGAGGTTGCCCCCTCGAAGAGGCTGAATTCTAAGGCGTTGATCTATCTTTTCTATCTTTTCTTGAGCTGGTTTCATAACATTAACCTCCTTTTGTACTGATGTAAATACGATCTTCTCGTCCACATATAAGATTATTTTAATCCTATTTCTTGAATAAATGGCCATGAAATTCTTCTTCTTAGTATCTTTCCTTTTTTTCTTCTAGCTGATATCTTGATGTGACCTCCAAAATTTATCCTATGTATGATCGTCAATGTTACAATGGCTGTAATGGTTATTGGATCCTTATACATATATTCATTATATTCTATCCTTTTATATTTCCTCCCTTTCCACATCCTCTTCCCCTCCTTAGAAGCATCCTAGTGGTCTTATTTCTTCAACCCACTTGATTTTAATTTCTGATGGCCTATGTTCTCTTGGTATTATGCCTATACACAACCATCTACCATTGATCTAGTCTTGAAAAACACCACTTGCTTCCATATATGGTTGTGTGGTCGCTCGAGATACTTAAGAGCCTCATATGGGTTATTTAGGGAGATGTTCATCATTATGGCCATCTTTCTAAATTTGGTGGTGTACTTATATACATCTACCATTGCTTCTTCATGAAGTAATGCCACTGAATTCACTAGTTCTTTACTACCTGATAGGGTGAAATTATGAATTTATGAGGGTTTTGAAGTCATCCCACTTAGTCACTAGAGGATCTCCGTCCAACCTCAGGGTCCCTGTGTGGCTTTCTAATAAGGTTAGGGTATGGCCCTCTAATTTTAGTTGATAAAATGAATATTTTATTATTTCCCAATATGATGAACAATAAAGTAAACCTCCAATTGCTACAACCAATGATTGGGATTAAGAGAATAAATCTCATTTTGATATGACTTGATGTCAACCTTCACTTCCATTTTTCATAGGGGCCATGAATTGTCCACAACACTCAAACTCAGCTGATCATTTTCTTGTTATTTTTTATATTCCCTCTTTGTTTCTTCTTGATCCACTGATTTCACCTTTGATCTAACCTCTCCATAAGAACTTCAATCTTCCCCAAATAACCTAATCTTATTGGTTAGGGCCACGATGAGGAGGCTCACATTCTAGTTTTTATCTATGACTTGTTCTTCCAGCCACATAAACATCTCCTCTATAGGATCATGAGGGTTATTAACAGATTTTCCATCCGTGACTAGGATTTTGTGATATTTCACTTAAATAATCTAGATCCCCTACAACTCCCCACAATATACTCAAATAACCTACAATGATACTAATATGGTCCATAAACTACCATGGGTATTCCACTAGGAAATTTCTCATAATATAACTACTAAAATATCGTGAAAGATCCAAAATCTACAGTATGAGGGTTTATTTCCCGTTATACTTCTAGGTCTAATAAATATTATTTAGGGTGTATGCATGTAAATTATAATTATTTATAAAATATAGAACAATGGAATAAATCCCGCAAACCACAAATTAACACAAGATATAACCTATGAAACCCTTTTGAGAGGAAACACAACTAGTAGGTGAGCTTGATTTTCTCTCTTTCTTTGAATGAAAAATTGGGTGCAGGTATAAAAGAGTGAGGCTTGGAGCCTACGAGCTACTAAAACAAAAAACATCTCATCTATCCAATCTTTTCTACTCTTATCCTCTATGGAATAAAATGCACTCTAATAGAATTGAATCTATTTTCCTCCTAATGACCCAGTTATAATGCAACCTAATAAATTACATGTGGTCAAATTTTCCTCCAACTCCTAATTACGGTTACAATGTGGAATATACCAGAGTATTCCCCATCATTATCATATGGATAGGCCCTCTTTTCATGAATAATGTGGGATGGCATGTAAACCTCTCAAATTATGGTGGTCAAAATAGGTTAGTCAACTTTTGAGTGGCATAAGTTTTGCATATGGACTCCCATTGAGGCAATTATTTCATTGTTGGAAAGGTATATGTGTGTAGAATAGCATAAGAAAGTGAAACACATAAGAACTTGTTTTTATCACCAAAACTAATATTTAATGACTTAAACTTCTCCTAGACATTTTTAGACCCAAATTTGCCAAACAAGGTCCTGGAGGTAAAAATGGTCATGTGAGCTAATTCCTTCACTTTTCCCACTATGAAATATTCAATATGGTTGAAAAATAATATCGTGATCTAATCCAACCACTTCATAACATAATAAATAGTCATAAGAGGTGTTAGTTAGGGAATAATCAGTTGAAATATTTTAATGAGTTGAAGTAGAAGATAAGTCAAACATTAGGTCTTACATGCCACAATTTGTAGAATCATTTTTAAGTGGATATGTATTGAGTTGGATATTCTATGAGAATGATATTGATGCAAGGAGGAAATCCAATAATGTGGCTTTTCAAAGTATTTTATTGTCATGTCCTTAACTATCCCATGTATGATAAAGAACTTGATGCCCTAGTTAACTTTGTTAAAAAGTGGAAGCACTAATTAACAGTGAATAACAATTGATCACTAGCCACTTTAGGATTTGTAGGCCAAAGTAAGCTCCAACAGACCATACACTACAATGGATCTATTTTTGTAGAATTCCATATAGTCATAAAAAATGAGAGGGAAAACACTAATAATTTGAAGAAAATTATTTCAAGGCCACCCACCATAATTATTATATCTTTGTCAATTCTTATGTGCATTGATCATTTCTCCCATGGTGCATACAAAGAGACATACATAGAAGATGAGGATGTTAGAGGGGTTTTTTGGTAGCTATAAAGTCATATTCGTATAGAGAAAGGTAACAATAAATCCAACTCTAATATCCATAATAGTTATTCTATATAGTAGAGAAGATGTGTGTTCTTAAAGTTGGGAGATTTAAGTTCATCAGAGATCATCACACCTCCAAGTTTGTAAGACATTTTTGTGTTATGAAGTGGACAAGTTGTAGAGTTATGTTTTTTAACCCAAAATGCAAGAACGTGTAGCTCAATTTATTAGAGGATCCATACTTTGTTGCACTAGCAAGCATATTAATAGAAGGCAAGGTTTATGCCATCTCCTACCTATGCCCATAGACCATGGGATAACATCACCATGAATTTTGTGGGTGGTTTTCCAAACACCAAGAAGGAATGTGACTATATACTTTTGATATTTGACAGATTCAACTAGATGTGCATTCTTATGCATTGTAAAAATACCATCAAAGGATTAGAAGCAACAAACATGTTCTATGAAAGGATATTAGTTCTCTTTGGGATACCAAAGAGCATTATCTCAAATTTTGATACCAAATTTCTTGATTTCTTTTGGGCTACACTTCAAGAGAAGATGGACACCAAAATGAAGAGATAAACAAATTTCCACCCAAAGTAAAATGGGAAAATAGAATAGTCGGCACGACATTGGTTGACCTCTTTAGGGGTGACCATTACAAGAATTCAAAAACACGAGATGAAAATTTGGTTTGCATTCAACACTCCTATAATATAAGTGACCACACATCTAGTCATAAGTCCCCTTTCAAAAATAGCTTTTTGTATTTTCACTTTCGCTCATAGATGTCCTATATGGAAAATAAGGAATTATAAGAGATCTAGTGATAGGACCATGGTTAATGATGGTTAAATATAATCAACCATCATCAAACCATCTTTACCATAATCAAACATAATGAACCATAGTCAGTAATGGTAAAACATGTTTAAACAAAACAAAAATTCACCTACCATAGTTAAATAAGGTCAACCATAACAAATAATGCCAAACATAGTTGAATAAAGCCATGTCTAATCATTCTCAATCATTTCAAAACATCGTAAAAAATGGTCCAAGATGAACATCACAATAGATGTAACTATGTTATAAACGTCTTAGTGTGATAAGACATCATAATTATGACAACCTATTAGTGTCACAATGTGATACAAACCTTGATGAATACTTCAACATGATTGAATATCGAACATTGCCAACCACAGTCAAATATGGCCAGCCATGGTTAATGAATGTTAAATATAATTAGCCATGACAACATCATGCTTACCTATATTCAAATATGACAAACAATAGTAAACCATGGTCAAACATATTCAAGCATTGTCAATTATCATGAACCATAATCAAACATGATAAGCCTTACACAACTTCACCAAACTTCGTCCACCATGGCCAAACATAGTTAAGCATATTCCAAAAATTTAGTGCAATGTTGTTTATCAACGATTTCAAACATGGTCAACCATATCCATAACCAACCAAATTGAGTGGTGATTAATAAAAGGTTACCGAGTTAACCATAATTAACTATAGTAAAACATGACTATCTTAAATATATTATATATGGTAATATACTTAAATCAAATGTATAATAAACTATATTATATCTTTTCCTTTAACTCTTTAAAACATCTCATCTTAATACTATATGATAAAATTCATAATAAACCGTATAAATTTTATGTGTATAAATTTATTATATAATAATAAATTATTTACCATAAAATTATTTAATTTATTAATCTCAGGTGATGGTAGTGAAGTATATATTAGTCTTCTAACGAAATGTTTCAAATTAGTACGGATACGAAGATAGCGTGTTCATTAAATTATTAGCATCAATGCCGTTAAAATTATCGTTATTAAATTTAATTAATTTTTAATAATGTTTTTCAATAATATATACCTAATATACCTCAATAGATTAGTAGTTAATAATTTAAAATAAATTTAGAATAATTTAATAATTTAAATCACTTATGAGATTTGAATTGAAATGAATGGATACATGTATGGTATTTTTTTATTATAGTTCATCTATTCAAATGCCCAATAAATTAGTTAACTAAAAAATATTAATAATTCAAAATAAAATTTAAAAAATTTAAGTTCGAATAATTTCAAAATATCAACATAAAATTTAATCTCTTTTTTTTCATTTGGCTAAATTAGATAACGAATTGGTGTATGAGATCCTTTGATTGTAAGACAAAGGGGCCAAATCTATGTAAGACAATTTGATTGTCAAAATTTATATAAACAAACACACTCCAACTCCCTCCAGATTTGAACCTATAATCTTTTAGGCGAAAACACATGCTTTTGCTTAACAATTAGACCCACTCATATTATATATATGCATAATTATTTTAGAAGATTAATTTGATATACAATTAATCTTATTATTAAAAAATTCATTAATAATTTTCAAAATTAATTTTTATTTTATAAAATCAATATAAATTTAAATAAATATTTAAAATTAAATAAATTTCTATATGTAAAACAAAACAAAACAATTTTATATTAATTTCCTAAAATCATTCCAATGACTAACTGCCCTCCATCATTTCCCTTTGAATGCCATGTTCGTATTGCATAAAAGTAACCATTGATAATGGTGTAAATATGCCAGGTAAGTTTTTGTGGATGTTGTCTTTCTATGAATTCCATCAAAATAGAATGAGTTGGGCTGTTCACAGGTTTCAAATTTGTTTTTATTGTTATTTTTTTTTTTAATAATTGGAGTATTTGAATTTTGTTTTTAACCATGGAAATAGATTTAACATATCAGTTTGGTACACTCCTGTTGGTTTCCATTTGGTATTTGAAGAAATGCCTACTTGATTGTTAGTGGTGACATTCAAGATAAGGGTGATAGTCATTCTAATGAAAAACATTCGTCGTTGTTTAGTACTTAGGTATATGGAAAGACATAGCCATACAATTATTAAATATTGTACATATTTTTCTTTCATTGGCCTTTTCCCTTTTAGGCTATTTCCTTTTGTAATGTCCCATTATGGCCCTGGTCACCCCGTTTCCTTCGGAGATATTAGCTAGAGATACCTACTTTTGGATAGGTTCTATGTATGGACTGAGTAACCAACACTTAGATTCTTATTTTAATAACTTGTGTTTGACCCAAAAGGTACTTGATTATCTGTATACTTTGTTTTACAAGCATATACAATTATCTAAGTTTCAATACTTGGTTTGGTCATAACTTACCAATTCTGTACTTTAATAATATATTTTTTTTTCTTTCTTAATATACTCCCTACTTGGGTAATTGTCTATAATGATTACATTTCAAATTGTGTCATTAATTTGATTCAATTATACTAATATGATAGTCTCTTAGTACTTTTTCTTTTTTATTTTTCTTCATTCAGACTTATGTACATCATCTTTTATAAGGTTTAATAATAAAACCATATCTTCTTAGCTATAAAGATAGTAATTTTCTAGATTACTTGTATCCATATTTGTAAGGATACATTATCTACCATCCTTATTAGGATTTCCTTTACTATTGGTTACTTCAAGTTACAAGTCTTTTACTAATTCGAACCATTATGTTGTAGGAGGTGACACTTCATCCCCTAAGTGCACCTAGGTCTTCTCTCCTTCTCTATGAAGTATAGCAGGTGCTCCTGCCCTTACTATATTCTTTTCCTCTTAATTTTGTGTAACATCAAGAAAACCTTGTAAAAATTCCAGATTTGTGTTGGCCCCTAGGCCTCATAGTTGAACCTATAGCTCTAATACCACATGTCACATCCCCAACTAAACCATGGAGTAAATATTTAGTAAAAGGTAAAATTCACTTGCATGAGTTACACTACTTTTTCTTTTATAAAATAATTTCATTCCCAGCCTTAAGTTTTAATTATTAATACTATCATTGTTTCTTTTTCACATAGATAAATAGATTTCCTTGCATTATGATTCCAGGAAATTCCCCATTTGGTAGTTCAAGCTTCGTTTATGCAACGATATATATTTAGAGCCTCTTTATATATATATACTTTTTGATAATTTATATCTTTTGTATTTTTACATAAAAAGATTAATATTCATGACCTTCATAACATTGGTGTCCTTAAATCTCATGGATTCCATGCTATACACTAAACACTTTAGTGGATATATTTATATACATTGTCCTATGAGTCGCATGCCACAAACTACATCATATATATGTACACATGACTTACTACAATGACACAACATATATGTTATATATAGTTTAATATCACTTATTGAGGTGTTTATTCCATACGTTAACACACTATTACTGACTCTCGATACTTTGATCCAGTGGTAACACACAACATTCCAGAAGATTTCATCTACATAATGTCAGTATTATCATTGAAGATTGATACAATGTGAAGCAACCCTACCTCTTACGTGGAGCCTGTACACGCTAACATTTTCAATTATATAGATTGCATCCCTACAAAGGATGGTTAGGATTTATTGGTGTGGGGGCTAGGGTAACTACCTTACCCAACCCTGCCAAAACCATCTCATTTTTTATCTACCTTGAAGGTGGCTTGGAGCTCTACTCCATGGCTTGAAACCCTACTATGAATTCCTTCAATTTTGGTTGTTTCATGCCTACCATTTCACCAATCCATTCTTCGAGCTCATTGTAGTGGAATGAAGCTAGGTTCTTCAAAATTTCATCCTATGGTAAGTATTGTTTTCTTTGGAATTATTAGCTCTTCTATCTATCTATCTATCTATCTATCTATCTATATATATATAGTGTATTCCTTTCTAGGATGCAAATTCTTTAACCTCATTATTGTGTATTTGATAGGGTACCAGATTCTATTTCAAGGGAGGGTTTTATAGATCTTGGGTTTTCTTTGTTAAACTATCATGGCCATTATTGATGGAAATTTTAGAAAAAGGTTCCTACCACAACTTCTGAGGTAACCTCTAAAATCTTTTCTCAATGAAAAATTGTTCATTTTACTTTGTACTTTTCTTGTTGGAACCATTCTCATTTTCTCACAAGGCAAGTTCAAGGTAAGTGCACCACTATGTCGATTACTCATAGGTAAAATATCCATCCCTTCGACATATTAGCATTGTATATGTAAATATATGACAATAAAAGTATTTTATTGTTTCTAACCAAATCTTACAATGAATTCTATAGGTATGCATGGAATATCGAGTTTGATAACAATTGAAAAGGTTCTAGCACTTCACGACTATTTCTCTTTTCGAATGTTAGCATGGAATTCCAGGTTTTTAAGCACCTTTCCACTTGATACTAGGTTAACTTGTGATGAAAGCATGGCTCCCGCATAGGCATGACAAGGCATATTTTAAACTTTGTGAGCTATTTAGTTTTCAACGACCATCTATACATGGTGTTAGGGTTATAAATGTTTGCCAATAATTGTAAAAGGGCTATCACCATGCTCCTTTTCTTACTAATTATTTTAGAGACTAAGCATGGATTTCCCTATGGCCTTCCATGGCCACTCACATGGTTCAACCTAGAAGTATTTTGGAAGTATGTTCTTGATTTTTTACTATGTCCTTGATTGTAGCCGTGCTGGGTTAGGGTTTATATAAAGAAAAAAACTACTATTTTCTTTCTCCACACACACACACACACATACATAAATATCCTCACAAAGACATTTTTCAATTAATTCCTCATAAAATTGTCATGATGCTTGGCATGTTCTTCCAAGATTTTAAGTTTTGTGGCCATTCAGGTCCTTATCTGTTTCAGAAAAGCTATCATACTAGATGTTATTTCATAATTATTGGTCTAATATTCATATGATGCAATATGTAGAATATGCTTTAAAAAAAAATTGTAATTTAAGAGAAAGGATTTTCTTGTTCTCGCTTCAACTGGTCATACAAAGATTCTTGTCCATTTGTAAATATTGGGTCTACAATTTCCATTACTTTTTTTTTATATTCCACATACGATTATAACAAATTTACTTTAGGATTTCAATACTTAAGAAAGTAGGCTCCATGTATTCTCTTTTTATATATAACTAAATGTAGATATACCTTACAATAGATCATATATATATATATATATATATATATATATATATATATATATATATATCAAGGACTCTATGGTTACCTATAATGGGAGACCATTGTCTATTCCCTATGTTGTACCCTAATTAACTCAAGGCCAACTCTATGAAACCTTGATGGTGATATATTCCTTTAAGGGATTTGAGGGTTCAAAATGGGTTAAAACCCCAAAACTCACTTTTACAATACTCATCTATTTTACCATAATTTATTCATATACTCAATGACAAAACACTACTATTTTTTGAAAAAAAAACTTTCATCATCAAAACAAATTTTTACCTCTTGTTTATAATTTTTCCTACACTTATAGGTATAGGTTTCATAAGTTTTATTTTTTCATCTAGTTTTTATATTTAATAAAACATTTTTTAATCGTTGTAGAAATGTTATTATTTTATTCTATTTTCACCTGTTAACACAAGTATTTAGTTTTCACTGATTCCTATTTCCTAACAGCCTAGAATCACAATGTCAGAAGAAATAACACATTTTATGATCTATTTATTAAAAAATTATTTAACCTTTGTACTCTACAGACCTCAAGCATAAATACTTATCTAAAATTCCTTTCAAAAATAAACAAGAGGCGTTCATGTTCCTCCCATCCTTGAATTGTGTTGTGCATACATTTCTCCTCGGGCTCTCCCTCTAATTGCTATGTAAAACTTGGAAGATTCATGGAGGTTTTCTTCTCCACACTCTATTCGATGTCCTAAAAATGATTTTTTAGGTTTACCATGTTGGTATTTAGAGCCATTAACATTTAGTTTAGAAAGAAATGCACAAAATAGGAAACTGAATCACATAAACTAACACAAGAATTTACATGGGAAAACCCTGACAATGTGTCAAGGAAACCTCCACAGGGCAAGGGATTGGCATTCTTATTTCTCCGAAGTCAAGAATGACTCTCCAAGTTACATCAAGCCTCTTGGGGAATCACAAATTTAATATCGGCTATTTCATTATGTAACCTCCTATAGTTAAAAAACTAACTGAACAATAAAACATAGTTACTTAGGTAATTACATTATTAACATTAATTTTTGTCATTCTTCAGCAATATCCACCTTGAAAAAAAATTCC
This sequence comes from Pinus tabuliformis, assembly GCA_031772625.1. Taxonomy (NCBI): domain Eukaryota; kingdom Viridiplantae; phylum Streptophyta; class Pinopsida; order Pinales; family Pinaceae; genus Pinus; species Pinus tabuliformis. The sequence goes on along the minus strand of CM062817.1, from coordinate 1,382,298,371 downwards.
TAATCCCTTGTACATTCCCATTCATCACTCTTCTGCAAGCCAAGAGAAGCCAAACACCATCACAACTTATCTATTAAAATTGGCTTTGCGAACGTGTCTCCACGATTCTCCTGTGTATGGAACTTCTTGAGAGCTACTTTTCCATCTTCGATCACATGTTTTACAAAAGGGTACCTTACATCAATGTTATTAGTATTAAAGTAATAAGTTGGATTTGTAGCCAAATGAATAACACTCCGACTTTCATAGAATACATTCACTTTCTCCTAAATCCTTCCAATCTCATCAAGTAGACCTTTCAACCAGATTTCCTCTTTGTAGACATCTGAAGAAGCTATATACTTTTATTTAGTAATGGAAAAAGAAACTGTTTCTTGAAGCTTTGACATCCAGCTAATTTCTCCACCTGCAAGAGTAAAGACATATCCTATAGTAGATCTCCTCTTGTCCAAATCACCTGCATAATCAACATCCATATATCTGTATATTGAACATTCACTGCCATTAAAGATGATAGAATGGTCACTTGTGCCTTTCGAATACCAAAGCACCCATTTCACTACTCGCCGATGTTCTTCTCCTGGCTTTTGCATGAACTTTCTGACAACTCCAACTGCATGTGAAATTTCAGGTATTGTAGATACCATCACATACATTAAGTGTCCTACCGAATTTTTAGATGGCATGCAAAACATATACTTATTTTATTCATCAATTATAGGATTCAAACCCGAAGAAAGGTTAAAATGGGAAGGTAATGGAACATTAATAGGTTTCACATTGTTCATACTGAAATTTTCAAGCACTTTCTCCACATACTTCCACTGTGATAACTAAAGCTTTCCATTCTTCCTGTCTTTGTGTATCTCCATGCCCAAGATATGTTTTGTCACTCCAAGATCCCTCATATCAAATGTCCTAGAAAGTTGAGCTTTAACCTATTGATCTCTTCCATTATTTTTCTTGCAAAAAGAATATCGTCAAAATTCAAGACCAATATAATGAATATGCCATTAGAACTCTTAAAGTACATGCAATGACCATACTCACTTCTAGTAAAGTTCAACTCACAAGAAGGAGTCAAACTTCTTGTACCATTTCCTGGGAGACTGCCTCAGACCATACTATGATTTCCTAAGCTTGCAAACTAATCTTATGTTGCAACCTTGTACAAAAAATTCTAGTTGTTCCATGTAAATATCTTCATGTAAATATCCATGAAGAAAATATTTTTTAACGTCTAATTGTTCTAACTCAAGGTTAGGTAATGTGGTTAGTGCTAACACAATTCGAATAGAAACAATTTTTATGACTAGTGAAAAAATATCATGAAAGTCAATACCTTCAACTTGAGAATACCATTTTTCTACTTGCCTCGCCTTATAGCTTTCAATACTTCCATCAACATTCTGTTCAATTTGAAGACCCATTTTCATCTGACAACATTTCTCCCTTCAAGAAGTTTTACAAGATTGCATGTTTTGTTCTTGGCGAAGGAATCAATTTCTCATCCATAGCCTTTTTCCACATTTCACTATCTGCATCATCCACTTCTTCCTAATAACAGGAAGGTTCCCCATCTTCAGTAATCAATGCAATAGATGAATCAAAATATTCATACCTTTTAGGTGTTAGTCTTTCCCTTGTAGACCTCCTTAGAGTGACTAGTTGTTGGACTCATTCTTAAACTCCTACATTTTCCATTGCATCTTCTTCACCATTTTCTTCAGAATTCTCTCCTTCCTTTCGAATTTCTGAAAAAGGTTTAGTCTCCAACTGAATTTGCTGATTCGGTGATACCTGTTCCCGTTCAACATTTTAAACATCTAATTTGAGAAGTGAATATTCATCAAATGTTACATCTCTACCAATGACTATCTTATGGAAAGAAGCATCCCACAACCTATATCTTTTCACCACATAGTCATACCCAACAAAGAAATAATAGTTTTCTTTTGGGTCTAACTTTGAACATTGATTCTTTAGAATAAGAACATAGGCATCACAAACAAAAATTCTTAAATGTGAATACTAACAAGACTAACCTGACCAAACTTCTTTAGGAATTTTAAAACTAATGGCAACTGAAGGTGATCTGTTTACCAAATAAAAAGCAATAGATACTACTTTTTCCCATAACTCGTTTTTTAGGCTAGCATTATTGATCATGCTTTTGGCTCTCTCCATAAGAGTTTGATTCATACGTTCAAAAAGCCATTTTTGTGAGGAGTATTAACAACAATTTTATGTCTAACACACCATGATTTACCTAGAAAACCCCAATTGGGGAAAAAATCAGCCAACAATAGATCTATTATTGTCATTAGCTAAAACACATCAAAGTTAGCCAACAACCTGAGATTTCATTAGTCAACCATGGCTCAATATAATGGAGAATGTACAAGCCTTTTAACGACTTCAACTGCATGTAATACCATGAGCTTATTACCATGGTTCACCAATACCGGGTGCCCAAAAACCAGACATGTTAACCATAACTTTTGACACAACCTCAAATCCATCACAGGCTCAAGTTTACTTAAAAATCCCCACTTTAAACTTGACTTTGGGTTTTCCATGGCCAAATCTAAACAAGCCTCCCAAGTGAGCTACCCACCACTCACTTCTAGCCCTACCAAGTCATTGTCAGGGTATTTGAGAATTTCACATGTTTTCCTAGCTCAACATGCTTTATCATACCATCACATGTGTCCCCATATCACCTAAGTGGACATTCAAGTTTTACCGACGATTTAATTGGGTGCGCATGCCTTATCAAGTCTTACAGTCGTATGCTCATTTACATGAAATCTTTTGACCATTTTTTTTTTTTTAGTTCTTATTGCTATTCTGGGTTTAACACAAAATTTTCTGATTCCACATTCTTTTCCAAACCAAAAATTCAAGCATGCTCTTACTCTTCAAATTTTTTATGACCCACCATGTATACATATACATATACATATACATATACATATACATATACATATACATATACATATACATATACATATACATATACATATACATATATATATATATATATATATATAGATATATATATATATATATATATATATATATATATATATATATAGAGAGAGAGAGAGAGAGAGAGAGAATTTTCACTTTTCATACAAACCCCACATCGCAAATTCAAGCATGCTCTTACTCTTCAAATTTTTTATGACCCACCATGTATATATATATATAAATATACATATACATATACATATACATATACATATACATATACATATACATATACATATACATATACATATACATATACATATACATATACATATACATATACATATACATATATAATATATATATATATATAGAGAGAGAGAGAGAGAGAGAGAGAGAGAGAGAGAGAGAGAGAATTTTCACTTTTCATACAAACCCCACATCGCAAATTCAAGCATGCTCTTACTCTTCAAATTTTTTATGGCCCACCATGTATATATATATATATACATATACATATACATATATAGATATATATATATATATATATATATATATATATATATATATATATATATATATATATAGAGAGAGAGAGAGAGAGAGAGAGAGAGAGAGAATTTTCACTTTTCATACGAACCCCACATCGCCATTAAAATAACAACCCATCACTCCCAAGAATATGCTAAATGATAAAAATGTCAAATTTACATGCAAGCCATATACCTTTATAACCATCATGGTTACCACAGACTTCATGTTCATTACATGATGGGAGGAGCCATTTTCTGACAATATGATCTCTGCGCAAAGGTTTGTGTGTATGTGGTATTATTCGAGCTTCTCAATTAAAAATTTTTTAGACATCGACAATGAGACTATCTCTCCAAACTAGAAATGGGACTGTTTCTCTGGATTGTCATTTTGGCAGCTTTTCTTACTCGTCTCCAGGCACCATATGATTTCCTCTAGATAAATGTCTTTTCTTATTTGTAATTTAAACTATGCTTGCTTGTCAACATACAAGGATAATTCTTCTTGATTCCTACGAGAAAGTAATATCATATTCACATATGCTCGGCCTTATGTTGTACTTCCAAGAAACATAATAACTCTCTGCCAAAACTGCGTCCAATCTTGTGTGGCTCGCTATTGTTGAATACATGACCATCTCATCCTATGCCTTCCTAATTTTTAGCAGCACTTGATTCCCTAACAACTAGGGTTGGATAAAAGAGATTTGATGGAAGCTTTTCGCTTCCCGCCAATGCCAGTTGTGACTGCTTTGAAGCTGCTACTACTGGTTTGTCTCTCGTAGCAGTGATGGTTTCCAACAATGCCAATGAGTCACCATTGTCATTATTTCTTAGCAAGTCAATGGGATTATGTGTGGCCATCACACTTGCCAATTATGCTTAACATGCTTATAATCCTATTGGAAAAACCGCAAAGAATTTTTTTTTATAGGCTATAAATATGCGGCCCTTGAAGCTTTGGTGATGATGGATTTATGCCAAAAATTACAATTACGTGAAGGTTTCACTGAGGGATGTCGATCCGAAGCAAAATTTTGCTTGCCATGAGAGCTCGTTCAACTCTTTTTCATCAATTACATTATTTTCTTTATCTTTTAATGTTTTCCTCTAATTCAGGATTAGGAGAAGAGGACCAAATCTCATTTCTAGAGAGTACGAGATTGATTAACATTGCACAATATTTTTAAGAGGATGCACACAAACCCCAATTATTGAGACAACTTAGAAAACAATTTCAATAACATAATTTAACAGTTATACCATTATTTCTCCTTCAATTTCGCAAGTTCTATTTTTCTCGAGGGTATTTTACAGAGGTTAAGACAACTATTTCCTAGTGATCCAAGCCCTAATTTCTCCCATATTGTAAACATTCTGAAATAACTTATGAAGGCAGTCGTGTCCTCTATGGGCACTTCAACCTTCCCACTAGCAGAAAATTCTAGAACAATAAACTCTACACTTACCTCAACCATCTTCGTTGCAAAATGAACACAAACTTCTCGTATCCTCCAACTGAGCCTTTTCTCTTCTTGGGTACTTGGGTTACCTTTTACCATGGTTCCAGGGACTTGTTCACAAATCCCTTTTCGTTGTTGGCACCAGAAAACAATGAATGGGATCACACCAATCACATGCACTCACATCATGTTCCCCATCAACCCATTGCTTAATCGACCCTACTGATTTGTGCAATGAGCCATTGCTTCAACCAATGCTGCTAGTTAAAGAATAATTAAATGAAAATAAATAAAATACTAGAGAGATAAAACATGGAGGAAAGGCTTCTGAGCCTTAATATATATTGTATATCACACATAAAATAATGATAATGATACAATATATAAATACATCAAGAATATGTCTCAAGATAGTGCATCTATCTTGAACAAACAATCACTTTGGTGGAGTAAGTATCTCAACCACACACTAATATAGGAGCCTAACTAGTTGGAGAGAATCTCTCAACCAACTAGACCTAAACAAACTCCCAATTTTGAGGAACTGACTCATTCTAGAATAGACAAGTAGGAATTAATCCAAGTTTTATATTTTTAATTATTTTGGACTTTTTAATTATTTATGTGAGAGTGAGGCTAACATTCCCCCCTTCAATCATAAGTCCAAAGTAAGAACCTGGTACCATCTCCAAGTCTTCATGTTGAAACTGCTGAGTTTATCCTCAATGAAGAACTACTTGAAAATTTTCCAAAACCGGATGTCAAAAAATCCTATCTGAAGAGAGCAAACCAAGAGAAGTGGATCAGCTCCAAGTCTAATATAGCTCTAAAAATTGCTTGACAACTCCATCAAATGCCAAGCTTAAATGAAAAAGGATCCATATATCCTTTTTTTGGTCCAATGACCATCCAAGTGAACAAAATAAGGTCCACAGATGCTCTCAATCAATTCCCAATCACTTTCCCATTGGAAAATGTCAATGCCCATTGGAGGATTTGATGATGCCTAATAGCTGATTTAATGATGTCCACTGGAAGATTTCTTAATGCCTAATAGCATATTTGATGATGCCCACTGGAAAATTTGTTGATTCCTACTGGTAGATTTGTTGATTTTGTCGAAAGTTTTAGTCTGACAACCATCTTCAATTCCATTATCATTCCCCCCTTTTTCAGCTGAAAGGAGAGATAATCATCTGTATTTTAATTTTTAACTCCCCCCTCAAGCTGTAGGAGAGTTTCACTTTTTAATTCTTCAAGAAACTTTATCTTTACCTTTGTCTTAAGTAGAATGTAGGACTTATGTAGCTTCTTTAATTCTAGTTTCCATTTCCAAGGGTTTATCCATCGATAATTAACTGTCATTTTAGTATTCTTCTGCATTCAACATTTCTCTGATAGATGGTTTGTCTTCCCACAATGAAGACAAGGATGGAGGTTGAAAAATTTACTCTCCATATGACCATTTCTCTTACAATGGTTACACATAACATGATTTTGAGTATTTTCTAGAAAACCTGCACTCACAAACTGAACTAATTTTGAGAATTTTGGAAGATAAAAAGTGTTTTCTTTGTTGTATCCCAAGCCATGTCAATATTTTTTGAAATAAATTTCTTCCCAAGGTCTGATCACCTTCAAATAACATTTTTTTTTTGTTCTTCACACCTACTACCATTGTTGATATTTCGTTCTCGATTCATTAAGTCATTTATATCACACCGAGCATCATTCATCTCTATTAATAATTCATATGTATCGCATGTTGCATCATACTTTTCAATTAGATCTTTAGTACAACTAGTTGCATCATTTAGTAGCACAACTTGTCGGATGAGATCATTTGTGTCACAACTTTCATTAACATTCTAAATGAGGTCATCTATTTCACAAATTGGATTTTTTGTTTAGATGGGGTCTTCTTGGTCACACATTGCATCTATCTCTTTCATACATCATACATCAAGTAGATCTTGTTTTTCACTCAGTTTTATTTGGAGTGCGTATTGAGTTCTTCTTTCATATCTAGTCCATTTTGAAGATATTTTATTGCTTCTAATGTGACAGTCATTTCATTAATTATGTCTCGATTTTGCTTTAACTTACACTCAAGTACTTTGATTTTGTTGTGAAATTCACGATTACACTCTTTCAATTGTTTAATTTCTAGCTCTGCACTTTGAAGATGTTTTCCTCCTTTATCCATTTTGGTCTTTAACATGCTCACTTGATTATCACACTCACTTTATTTTTGCTTCAATAGGATGAGGATGTCAGATACCACTGAAAATGCACCCTAAAGAGTGTTTACAATGATTTGATGATGAAATGACTTGACTTACTTTGTTGCCTCACTTGACATGGTTAAAATGATAATGATTGAGTCACTTGACCCCCTATCAATTTGACTTAATGATTCAAGGCTTGGGCATCGGGTTCAACTGATCATGCACCTTTAATTTTAATCTTTGGAAAACATAATCTCAATTTTTACTTTGACTCTCCATCTTTGACTTGACTTTGAAGTGGACTCAACCTCTCAATTTCACCTTTTTACATTAATAATTTTATTTTTGCTTTCCATAAATATTTTACAATAAATTCTACAAAGGCAAATCAATCCTCTTCTAGCCCCACATATCAAATCTTTATTACCTTTGAATGGATCATGGTTCTTTACTTTGAATCAACATACCCTTGAAAATTCCCTTTACAAACTTACAAAAGTACTTTCCACCTTTTTTGTTTTGTTTTTGAAATAAAATATTATAATTTCATTTGAATTTGACTTTCTCCTTATTTCATTTTTATGGCAAGAAAGTTATATATGAAGCAGAGGATAATGGACCCATTAAACATTTTACTTTCCCTTAATATCTAGAGGGATCACGATGTGCAAACAATGACTAGAGTAGGTTTAAACAGTGCTCAGTGCGTGTTGGGAATTCTATCACAGAAACATCAACAACATCAACAACAATAGGTCCAACAAGATTTCAGTGTGGTTGCAGAGGATGTGTTATCCAAGTTAAACCAGGTGGTATTGCTTAGGAGCAGAAAAGGCCATGCACGGGTTAGAAGGGGTCGTCTTCCATTAGCTTCAAGATCTGGCTCTGAACAACTACTTATTGATCGGCTTTAGGATCTGGCTCTTTCATCCCATTCAAATTGGAATTGACATGATAATGCTCCTAGTTTTGTCTGCACACAATGTGACTCATATTTGAGGGTCTTCGTTCACTGATTTTCAGAAATTTCACATGGCTCAAACAAATTATGATCCAATTCCCACCATATACATGTAGCTCTCCCAAGGTGAGATCGCCACGATCACAAACATGGAATCCTACTATGCAGACACCATTGAGATTGCACTAAGTTGTTGATCATTTCTCATCTTGAGATGTGCACAACTTTCACTATAGCTTAGCTATCTCTATAAAGTAACTTGACTTAAACAATTGATATTTTCCCTCGTGATTGAGGAAAAAGTAATAACATTTACAATCTATAGAAAAACATAGTCACCTGACCACAAGAAGCACTTGCACCCTGTAAATAATATGGCTCATAAACTCCCAATGCTCATTGACCTAATGGATGTAGAGAACCGCACCATCACATTGCACATTGCAGAAAAATTGGAAGAGATAAAAACATTAATGCACAGATCTCACGGGTTCCACATATCTATATTTGATCTATCACACTGTAGACGATGGCAAGGAATCGAAACGAGAGTCGACTCGAACCTGAAACCAGACTAGACAAGGCACATATTAGTCATTATCACTGCATGAAACACTTATTAAATAATGTACCATCCACGAGCCAATATTTGGGGTTGAGATCCCACTAGATCCAATCTAAAATGCATTACTATAGCCATTCCAGTTAAGGGATGGACCATGATCATATTAAGAGAAGAAAATCCAAGAGTGTGGTTCATGCACTGTCACTTGGACGATCATCAAACATGGGGATCAAGTATGGTGTTTCTAGTGATGAATGGCTTCGATTCTTCGACGACATTAGAACCTCCTCTATCTTTAGATTTAAGAGCTTTAACCTCCTTCGCTCTCAAGACTCCAGCCTGAGTCATAAAAAGCTCAATATATTTTGGCATGTACTAACAAGGGAAACTTCTCTTAGCCTCAACTCTGATACCTCAGATCATTAATTATCATCTATCCATCTAGAATTCTTGCAAACATGAAAGTCATGAGATCTTGATAGCACACAGTCTCCCGCCCTGACAAATTTACGTAGTCTCCCACTCATGTTGTAGATTTCATAGACAAGAATTCACACATAGGTTATCTCTCATTCAATTTGGAGGCTCTGATACTAAATAAAGAATAATCATATGAAAATAAATAAAATATCAGACACACTATCTCTATCTCAATAATATGTCTCAAGATAGTGTGTCTATCTTGAACACACAATCACTTTGGTTGAGTAAATAGCTCAACCACACACTAATCTAGGAGCCTAACTGGTTGGAGAGAATCTCTCAACCAACTAGTCCTAAACAAACTTTCAAGTTTTAGGAACTCACTCATTCTATAATAGACAACTAGGAATTAATTCATGTTTTATAATTTTAATTATTTTCAACTTTTTGATTTTTTATGTGAGAGTGAGGGTAACACTAGTTTGTGTAACGAATTCCATTTATGGGGACAATCTATCTATAGAAATAATTCCATGAGAAGGAATAGCCCGCACATTCATTATTTTTCTCACCACGCTTTAATACCACTTGTTAGTATTTAGAGCCATTAACATTTAATTAGAAAGAAATGCACAAAATAAGAAATAGGAAACTGAAATTTACAGGGTAAAACACTGAGGGGCAAGCGATTGGAATTCTTATTGCCCCAATGTCAAGAGTGACTCTCCAAGTTACATCAAGCCTCTCGAGAAATCACCAATTTAATATGGGTTATTTAGTTATGTATTGTAATTGTAGATATTTATCATTATTAATATTCTATATTAAAATATGAATGAGTTACACATTTTCCTTTTATTGAAAAGTAACTATATTGTTTTACCTTTAATTATTTTTTTCCTTTGGAACTAAGGTTAACATTAACACACACATATATATAAAGTCACACTTTTTGTAGAGAGAACGTTCATACTGAAATATATTATTTAATATGGAATTCAAATAGTTTATTTAAGTTCTATATTAAGATATTTATAACCAAGTAGAATAAAAGTGAGTTAATTATTTTGTTAATGGATTTTTAATTGTTTATTTATATGGTTATTTAATTTTTGTTTTTTCTGTTTGGCCAACATGAGCTAAAATTATTTTTATTATATTTTTGAAGCATGTCCCTCATAGTAGATTGTAGAATGAGTCTTTGGGCTCAATCAAGGTGTTCTAATCTCTTTTCTTCAAGTAAAAGACCCCAAAAGGATTATTTCATTTCTTCCTTTTCCTTTTCCTACTTCTTTAGGCATAACTAACTTCAATTGTTTTCGCCTGACCATTAGAGATTAATCTCTCATGTTAACCACTTAACATATTTATGAGAGAATTACTATATCAAGAATAATCTCTTATTCTCATTTTTGAAAAAAAATAATAATATCAACATTTCTCATCAAGTATCTTTCCTTTTTCTTCTAGTTAACAATTAAATAAATAAATTATCTCATAATAAATTACAAGATATTACATATAATGGTTGCACCTCTACATATATATATATATATATATATATATATATATATATATATATATATATATATATATACTTACTTAGAAAGTAACTAGGATGTTTTTCTCATTTTGACTTTTGATTTATCATGTAAAAGGAATAAGATCCTCTATATGAAAATAGAAAAAAGTTTGCACCTCAAATAAATCTAAAAAATATTTTACAAAATCATTTATATATAGAAAAATATTTCATGATAAATTAAAATATCTTCTGCTTTAGGATAAATCGAAAAAACAATTTACAAAATTATATAAGATAAATAGAAAAATATTTTATATTAAATTAAAATACCCTTTTATATTAAAATAATTGTGTTAGATTATAAATTAATAATTTAATTATTTTTTAAATTTTATTTGGTTAATATTATATAACACATTTTGGTTAATATTATATAAAACACACATATATAATTATAATTTTTTAATATATTTTATTTGATTTATAAATATATTTGATATTAAAATTGCATTTTCTATTATTTAAAAAATTAAAATACAATTAAAATGGTATGAGTTTATTTTTATATTAGATAATTATCCCCTATTTATTTTAAGCTTTATTTATATTTATATTTTTCTTCTACTTAAATGGTAAAGATTAAAGCTTTATTTATATTTATATTTTTCTTCTACTTAAATGGTAAAGATTAAATTTAGATATTTTATATTTTATATTGTATTTATTTAGATTAAATTACATTTTTATAAACTTATTATTTTAATTATTTTAAATATATATTTTAATTACACAAATGGATTAAGAAAAATCTTATATTCCTGGTAGATATTTAACCACCGAAACCTATATTAATACATAAATTTAACGAACCAAATTCGTCTTCCCAATATATTTTTAATTTTAATTGAATTTGAGATAAAACTCATTAAAAAAAATAAAGTAAAATATTTAAACTACAACCATTGTAAAACAATTATTTTACTTTTCAAATGAAATATTTAACGTTTTCCTCTTCATGGTCCTGATAACTCAATATTACAATATATATAGTTGTAAGTTTGAAGAGAAATGTCAACTTATCCGGTATTTGTGTTTATTTCAATCGGTATTTATTCATTGAAATGCTTTCTTGGCTATATTGCTAATGAAACCATCCTCACTTGTACGGTAAAAATGAAGAACAACTCATATAACTTAAACTATTAAGTAAAATAAATCTTATGATGGTGTAAATGAAGGCTACCTCAATATATCTTTCTTACACAAATAACATTTTAAAATAAATAGTATTTAATAGAATATAAATAAAACTAAGAGAAACCTATGAGTTGGAAAAATAACACATTAATATTAAAGAATGAGAGAGACACAGTATGATATTCATTGTGATATATCAATTTAAATATTTTCAAAATTACCTTCATTTTTCATATTATAGATTATGATTATGAAGAAATGAGAAGGCGAGCCATTGTGGATTAAAAAACCATAAATAAGATATTTTAAGATTCATCACTACCTTTTATATGTTATTTATTATATATATTTTGTTATTATTTTATTATTTATTTTCTTTGTAATTAATATTATTTTAATTTATTACTACCTACTTACTTTTAGATTGAAAATTATTTTTTTTACAATTATTTTTTTTAAATTTCAAAATTTAAATTTAAATTTTCGTTTCATAAAGATAATCTATATGAATTTTCTACATATATTTAAATTTAAATAAATATAAATTAGTAGACATTATATTGAAAGTAATGTTTCTATGTGTTGTTGTGAGTTGTTATTGAGAGTTTGAAAGAGTCAATCTAGAAGTTGTTGTTTCTTATATATAAATTGTAGTCATGATCTAGAAATGTGGAAATTGTAGATTTATGTTTTATGTATATGTAAGTATTGTAATCCCTATATAAGTTGTAGTCATAATTTAAAAGTACGGAAATCAAAAATTTATGTCATATATATCTAACTATTGTGATTAATAAACATATCAGTATGTGTTTTGTATTATGTGTAATGACTCTTTGATCGTTCTATTTTCTAACCCATTATTGGTTAGTACGATTAATTGTAAAATGACAAAAAAATAGTAGGAATTTTTGCATTATTATTGTGTAGGAAATATTTAAATTTAAAGATATTAAAGGATGTGAACGTAGAAATGGTGTGCAGTGAAGTAATGCATTGGGCAGGGAATGCAGAATGATAAAAATACAGTTTATCGGATATTATTGGTTTGAAAGGTTTAGGCGATGCGCGAGACAAATAGATTTTGAAATTAGTAATGGAGTAAGTCAACCTCTGTTACTGTCTTTGGAAATAATGGTGCATATCGAGATAGCCTTTGATAGGAGGGCATGCCAGTGATTTCTATATGGCAGAAGTTAGATGTTGGATTTGGTAGGATGTTGGAAAGGCCCGCTTGATTGTCGATGGCCACATCTGTAATCAATATTTTTTATATTGTCCTGTTTTATAATTGCCTAACGTGTTTTTCATTTAGCATTCATTTGATTGGCTGTACTCTGATTATCCTAGGGACCACGTTACACAACTACAACCATTCATTGTGGGCCACGCTATGAACCTTCTTTATCACCCATGCATGAATTACTGAGGTCAAAATAGTTGGTGACATAAAAATCACATAAAAATCAAAATCAAAGCACGGAGATCACGGGCTGCAAAACATCAATCAAAATCAAAATAAAAGCACAGAGATCACTGGTTGCGAGGAAGCAATCGCTCGTTACTTAGGATGATGACTTTCACGAGTACGTGTACACTCATTTGAAAAAGTTATTACCTAAGTGGTTAGATTTAGTCTTTAGCAATAAACTCATTAGAAAAAGTTATTACCTACGTTGTTAGATTTAGGCTTTATTAATAGTGGAGAGGCTTTATTAATAGTGGAGAGGTTTTATTAATAGTGGAGAGAAATCTGATGTGTGGTTTGACGGTAAATATATTTGGGTGAAGTTTGGGAGACCGTAGTTCAAATCTCATTGAGTACACTGCCCTGTTGTGGTGGATGCTCCAGAAGCAGATTCCCCACCCCCACCTTGGCGGCACGAGAGTCTCGCTTTGCTAGAACCATAGGATCTTAGTATATGGACTTGCAGGTAGTTGGATGTACTCTTGGTGTTATAGTGGCATTTACGATTCACCATGTAGTTAAAAAAAATTAAAAAATAGAGAAGAAAAATTAAAACATTTGAGGTACACATATTCTAGGTAGATGGTTTCACACTCTCTTGTTATTGTTATTATTTTTTATTATTATCCTGGATTTATATATATGTTGTTCGTTTTTGGGATATGATATCATTTATATTGTATTGGATCGTAGAGTATTTATAATTTAAAACAATATCATTTTGATAAAAATTAAAGAAGAAAACAAATTTATTTATTATTTATTATCTATATTTTATGAAATAAAAATTAACCAAAATAGTTTAGTTCTTATTATAAAATTATTTTAATTTAATATTTATTAAATATTTATATAAACTAATTTATATTAATTTATAAATATAATTGATAAATTTTATTTCTTTTAGGTTTTGGTAGATCTATAATTAAGATAGATTTAAGATGGTTATGATAAAAAAGTAATAAAATATTTCAATTATAATAATTTTATTATTTTCACAATTAAATATTTTATTTATAATTCACAATGTCCACACTAAAATCATAATTCATGCTCTTCATATTGTGAAATACAAAACATATATCCATAAAATATAATCTCTTTTTCTCCATACATATAAAAAAACATGTCAATTCCATATTAACCATTGAAGAAATTACAAATTTTCTCCGACATTGAATTTGAAAGATCTCTATGATTTTTAATATACTTCATATTATTTTTCTTAAATATTATATATCAACTTTATATTAGGAATGAAATAAATTACCTATCTCTCTCATAATATAGATATAATTTTTAATTTAAATTACTATATTTTTCTATATTTAAAATGGATATAAAATTTTGTTATTTAACGTTCACATTAGAAAATTTCATTTACGGTTAACACTAGTTGTTTATTATTAATAAATTTCTATTTCAAAAATGTAACGCTCCAGTTAATTGCTAGTGTTTAAATTAAAAACAGTAAATTTAACTATTGTTTATGGTTATGTTGGTAAAACTGGATAATTACTGTTGTGGTTACTGTTTTAATTAAATATAGTTATAATTGCTTGGTACCAACGAGTATGGCTTGGAAATAAACCAACTGTTAATGATTATAGAGTTTCCCCTTCAGAGGGGTATTAGAACCAAAATATGACATCTGTCAGAAAAGGTAGAAACCCTAACTACTTTCAGATGGTGGTTGAGTCTCATAGAGGAAAAGAGGTTGCTACGTCTGGTAAGGACCAGATAGCAAGGCTGAGGAGAAGTGCCATTGGGCAGAAAACGCTATGTCTGGTAAGGATCAGATAGCGTATGTGGGGAAGCAGAGAGCTCCCTAAAAACTGCTATGTCTGGTAAGGACCAGATAGCGTAACACTGGCGGTGCCAGAAGACTGAAGACAGCAAGAATCTTGCAGGTTGCTTGGGGGTGGAAGGTCGAGAAGGACCCTCCTACGGTCGGGAGGTTTGACAAGCACATTATGAGGTTTGCCTCGGAACAGGTATGTATGACCATGATTCGGTAATTTGTGTATGCTGTCGAATTATGTAAAAGATATGACTGAGCAGAAACTGCGAATGAATTAGAGAAAGTAATTCCTATTAACCAAGTAAAGGAACCTGAGTTAGGTTAAAAACATATCTCTGTGAAAGAACGAAAACCCCTGCTTGTTGGCTACAAGAAAGAGCAGACAGACAGAAAAATGAACAAAACCCAGAACCTAGAGTTAATCACTGACTTTCTTTTGAAAAAGAGAATTCTGGGTAGATGTAAATGGAAAAGATCTATTCCCGGAAAAACAATTAACGTAGTATGTAAACTCAGCAATGATATTACAGAACCCTGTGTTATATACTCATGCAGCGAACTCATGTAAACAAAGAAATTGATAACAGAACGACGAAGTAAATAAACCGTGCACCATTAGGGTAATTTTTCCAAACAGTGACTCGTTAAATACAGAGAGTAGTAAAATTTGAAGTATGCATAATGGGTTCAGACCCGATTCAAGTCATGACCCCGTGCCTACGCTCCTGCCTCACAGAGGAGCACCATTATGAAATGTTCGGCGGAAGCCAGAAGGGAACGGGGTAGAGAACCGACGGTTCGTCACTAAAACAAAAAAAATACATATATAAACGGAAATATCAACCATGAATTTAACCTTAAAACACAACATGCAAATTTGGAAAATGATAATCTCACTTGAAATAGTGATTTACAGGAGTGCTGTAAAGCGGATAAATTTAACAAAATTCCATTGAATAGCTACAGTCTTGCTATCGGTAATAACCCAGCAAGAACTTTGAAAATCATTACAAAAAATAATACCCACTTTGAAATATACATGTATAATCGTTAATCAGCCAAAATAAAATTACAACAGTTTCAATCCTCTTTAATATGAAGGTTCGCCGCAGGGTTAAACCCTCGGCTCCGTTCCAAATCAATCATAACAGAAATGCATGTCGCGGCACAGCCCGACAAGTCATTGTCGCCGTAGCGGTTTGGGCGGTAAACAAACAACACCACGGGAAAACCCGAACGGGTTCCCGACTAACCATTTAGGATAAGAAATTCAGAATAACAATAATGGATACAGTAGCTCGAGAGTTGTCTCGACAGCATGTTCAGTGCGGATGAAACCCTTTCAGAAACTCCCTTATTCAAGATTAAGGTGTTGTTCCTCTTACCCGGAAGCGGAAAGGGGATGGAAGGGCAGTGTTTCACCACGCGCTGGTCACGGCACCTACTTCCTGTACCTGAAACGGAGGAAAACCAGAAAAACCATGAGCGAAGAATGAGAATCCAACTCTTATCAAGTAGAAGGAAAAGAAAAAGATAATATTTCAAGGAAATGTTGCTATGAGCTAGGAGGCGCGGTTACCGTGGCCAAGGGTGGCTCACAGTCCTCCATTCCCACCATGAACAATATGCAGGGAGTAGCTCTGTGCAAGGCTAAATGCTGAGAACACCAGGGATCAGAACTCTGGGAAAATGAGCGGTAAGTTGCCAAATGCAAACGAGGGAAACTCTTAAGATTTTTATTTCACACCTAGCTATAATCGACCGTCGATTTGGGAAACTCCATCCCCACCGTCGGTGAAATGGCGCGGACTCCACTGTCACATGGTTCATACGTGCCATGTATGAGGTGCAATGACCACCTACAGCGTTGGGAACGAGGTAGCAGACCTGTAAGCCACAGCTCAAGCCAGCTAGCCGGCACTCACGTTGCACCATGCCAGGTGGGCATCGTTTGCAGCATATGAATTGCTGTGTTAAGGAGCGGTGATCAGAAAGCGTTCGCCGGAGCCAAACATTTCAACGATATCATAAGCTTAGATATGCCGGAAAAATGTTGGCACAATCTAACCACTGCTGTTAGCCGGAATTCATAATGACAAATCGTATGAGCGCAGGACGAGAATTAAATGAAATCCAAATCATTTAATCAAACGAAAAGGGTAAGCATATTCCAGCGAACCAATGGATCCTGCTCGAGACATTGTGTAGGATAAACCCAATAATTAACCGAATTATTTATGTTACAAAGCATGGTTACACCAAATGTTAACATTCAGCCCTGTTCACGTATTTACGATACTATGGATAAAAAACTTAGGTATGACATTGCCGTGAATGTTAAATATTGCGACCACGATTTTACTTGCCATTAAAATATTCATGTGATGTTACTGTTATATAAGTAAATAAATTTTTTTTATGTTAGGGTGTTACAAGTGGTATCAGAGCGAGGTTGCAACTCTGTGACCTCGGGCTAGCCATAACTGAGAAACTGATATGATTAATTGAATTAATGAGCAAGTAAGGATTATCCCATGATATATTGCATGTAACATCTGTGGAAAGAAAACTAATCTTTTGAACAGGTGACAGCAAAATGAGGAGAACGAGCAGTGCTCCTCATGGAAATGTGGACAGACCAGGCAGTGTCAACCACCCTCAGGGAAATCCTGAGATTTGGGTGTAGCTAGGGGAGGAGACACGCAGCACCAACTTGACCATACTAGAGACAGTTCAAGAACTGAAGAACGAGATGGCTCGTTTACGAGAGGACAATACCAGATTGACCATGGAACATGAAAGGATTCTGAAAAGTTTATCAAATCAACAAAACCAGCACCAACCTAACCCTAGTCCGGAGCAAAAGCATGTATCAGAAGAACCAGAGTACCATACTGATCAGGACGAAACAGAGGGCAGGACGGAGGCTCGAGGTGAGAAATCTGACAATGCTTCTGAGCATCAAACTTCAAAAAGGCAGCAGATAGAACTACAAGGAGAGTTTTGGAAGATTAAGCTGCCACATTTTGATGGGGAGTCCGAGGAGGCTGCGGAAGCCTGGCTAATAAACATGAACAAATATTTCCAAGTTTACGAATATGACCACCATCTTAAGGCACGGTTGGCTATTTTCCAGCTACAGGCCAAAGCTACATTATGGTGGGAGGAAGTTAAGATGGTGCGGGGAGTGAGCGAACAGGATATAACTTGGGAAATTTTTCAGAAATACTTTAAGGAGAAATACTTGACTGAACGCTTTTACGATGAAAAAGCACGGGAATTCCATGATCTGCGACTCGGGCAACAGACCATGGACGAATTCATTACCAAATTTACATCCTTGCTCCGCTATGTACCGTATATTCGAGAGGAAAAGGCAAAAGTGCAGCGGTTTGTTAGTAGTTTACCCCAAACAATGCGGGAAATGATTGAATTTGATAACCCGAAGACCATGGATGAGGCGATTCAGAAAGCTAGAATATGCTATCAGTAGAATAAACAAAGGGGAGATAGCTCTGGAAAGCGTTGGGTGGATAGAAAAGGCAGCAGAACCACCATGGGAATTAAGGGAACTCGTGGCAGTTTCAACAAAGGAGGTTCAAAAGGACCCAACAGTAGGAGTCAGACTAGAAATCGGCTTAGAATGAAACCACCTAATGAGCCCAAATATAGCGAGCAGCCGAGCAGAGGTGATAATGAGGGGGCAGTTAGACCGCCAGTACAGTGCTGGGGTTGTGGTGGGCTACATTATATCAAGAATTGTCCTCACCGAAAGGGTAGTGATCAGGTGTCCCAGGTTTATGAAGCTTCTACAGTGGGTGATGTGGCTCGGTCCATACCAAGAATAAATGCTGCTCTCGAGGACCGTCAAACTGATTACCAGCCAACGATGGTAGAGTTCGAAGGTAAGATTTTTGATCGAACTGTTTCTGTTTTAGTAGACCCAGGAGCAACGTTAAGTTATGTTAGCCCAAAAATAGTGGAAAGCTGTAATTTACAATCTGTTAAGTTTAAGAGTCCATGGTTGGTCCAGTTAGCTACCGGGGCCAAAAGACGGGTGTTGGCCAAGGTCAGCAACTGTCCATTAAAGATAGCTGGACAGACAGTGACAACGGAATTAAATGTACTTCCTCTCAGCTCCTATGATGTGTTAATTGGAATGGAATGGCTGGAAAGGCGGTGGTCCATAATAAACTGCAAAACCAAGACAATCCCCTATCGGGATGAAATGGGAAATGAACAGGAAATTCAAGGTATTCTGAAGCCAGTTCAGATTCGACCAATTACTGCCTCACAACTGGCTAAATGCATCCGAAAAAAGTGTCAAGTATATGCAGTTCAAGTGGGTCATGCAAAATCTGAGGATAAAGATAATGCACTGGAAAACATACCGGTAGTAGAAGAATTCGTAGATGTGTTTCCTAAGGAAATACCAGGATTGCCCCCTAAAAGAGATTTGGATTTTACTATAGAACTGGTGCTTGGGGCAGCCCCAGTATCTCGAGCACCATACCAGATGAATGTGCCGGAATTAACCGAATTAAAGATGCAGCTGTAGGAGCTGTTGGACAAGAAATACATCTGTCCCAGTGTATCTCCCTAGGGAGCCCCAGTACTGTTTGTTAGGAAGAAGGATGGAACACTCCGTATGTGCATAGATTATCGCCAGCTGAATAAATTGACAGTGAAAAACAAATATCCATTACCCCGTATCGATGAACTGTTCGATCAGGTGAAAGGGGCGACGATATTTTCAAAGATCGATTTGAGATCTGGTTATCATCAAATCAGAATTAAGGAAGAGGATGTAGCCAAAACTGCTTTTCGAACCCGTTATGGACACTATGAGTTCGTGGTACTACCTTTCGGGTTGACCAATGCACCGGCAACGTTTATGTGCCTGATGAATAGTGTTTTCCATCAGTATTTGGATAAATTCATTTTAGTTTTTATTGATGATATACTGATATAATCTCGGAATATAAAAGAGCATGAAGAGCATCTCAGACTTGTGCTGCAGACTCTACGGTAACATCAGTTATATGGGAAATTTAGCAAATGTGACTTTTATAAAAAGCAGATCCAGTATCTGGGGCACATCATCACCAAGGAAGGCATTGTTGTAGACCCTCAAAAGCTTAAAACCATAATGGAATGGCCAACACCAAAAGATGTGGTTGATATCAGGTCTTTCATGGGGCTGGCTGGATATTATAGGCGGTTCGTGGAAAATTTTTCCAGGATTGCATACCCCATCACCTCCTCGCAAAAGAAAGGGAAAATCTTCAAGTGGACAGCGGAGTGTCAGCAGAGTTTTGAGCGACTTAAACACTTGCTCACTATTGCACCCATGCTGAGCATAGCATACCCGGAAAAAGATTATGTAGTCTGCACGGATGCCAGTAAAGAAGGTGTAGGGGGAGTGTTGATGCAAGAGGGAAGGGTGATCGCGTATGAATCCAGAAAATTGAAGGAACATGAACAGAAGTATTCAGCCTATGATCTAGAACTCACTGTTGTTGTACATGCGCTGAAAATGTGGCACCATTATTTGGTGGGAAGGAAATTTTTATTGATGACAGATCATCACAGCTTAACTAGCTACTTAAGTCAACCAACTTTGAATGCTAGACAAGCTAGGTGGGTGGACTTTTTGGGCAGTTTTGACTTTGAAATCAAACACTTAAAAGGGAAAGAGAACCGGGTGGCAGATGCGTTAAGCCGAAAAGTGCATTGTCTTTATGAAATTGGTTTTAGTGAAGGATGGTCTACCCTTAGCAAAGAAATTATAGAGGCGGCTAAGGAAGATCAAATCCTCCAGCAAAAGAAACAGCTTGTGCAGAATTCAAACACCCATATCATGCAACAAGGTTATGAGTTGGACGTGGCAGGCCTTTTACGTTACAAGAAAAGAATATGTGTACCCGACCAGGGTGATATTAAGAGGAAAATTCTGGATGAGAATCATAAAAGTCCTTATGCGGGACACCGGGGATATCAAAAGTTAATCACTTCTCTTCGAAAGGAATATCATTGGCCAGGCATGAAAAGGGACGTAACGGAGTATCTGACACGATGCATAGAATGTCAGCTAATTAAAGCTGAACATCAACACCCCGCGGGTTTGTTACAACCATTACCCATACTAGAATGGAAATGGGAAGTTATTACCATGGATTTTATTACAGGGTTACCGAAGTCTAAGAAGGGTAATGACTCTATTATGGTTGTAGTGGACAAACTCAGCAAGACAGCCCACTTCATACCGGTACAATCTACGTATCGTGCAGTCCAAATTGCAAATGTTTTTATGCAGAACATATTTAAGCTCCACGGGCTGCCAAAGACTATAATATCCGATCGCAATGTCAAATTTACATCAGCATTTTGGAGGACCTTGTTTGAAGGTCTGGGAACTCAGTTAAATTTTAGCACCGCATACCATCCGCAGACTGATGGGCAAACTGAACGGGTGAATCAAGTGTTGGAGGACATGTTGAGATCGTATGTGATGCAACAACCCACTCGGTGGGAAGAGTATTTGCATCTAGTGGAGTTTGCTTATAATAATGGATATCATGCATCTTTACAGATGAGCCCCTTTGAGGTACTGTACGGTAGGAAATGCCGCATGCCATCCAGTTGGAGTGGACCAGAAGACAGACTTGCGTTGGGTCCCGAAATGTTAAAAGAGATGGAGGCAATGGTTAAGAGAGTGCGGGTTAACTTAAAAGTGGCTCAAGACAGGCAGAAGAGTTTTGCAGATCGTAAAAGGACCTTTAAGGAATACCAAGTGGGGGAACATGTATATGTTAGAATTCGAGCGAGGAGAAGTACTTTACAATGGAATGGGTGTGCCAAATTGGCACCCCGTTTCTGTGGGCCTTTTTATATTTTAGCTCGAGTAGGGCCGGTAGCTTATCAGCTAGCCCTACCCAGCCATATTCGGGTCCATAATGTATTCCACGTGTCAGTTTTAAAAAGATATGTCTACGACCCTAAACACATAATTAGCTGGCAGGGCATACAGGTATGTGAATGCTGTGAGAAGCTTAAATTGCAAGTATTTGCCAGAAAAACACTGACTAGGTTGTTGTGTGTTTCAGGTGGAACCGGAAGGAGAATTTCTAGTTGAGCCGGTGAGCATACTAGATCGGAGAAGGGTCGTGCTGCGGAAGCGAGTCATCACCCAGGTTAAAGTGCAATGGCAGCACTTTGGGCCAGAAGAGGCCACCTAGGAGGATGAGCAGAACATGAAAGTAAATTACCCCGAACTGTTTATGGGTGAACAACATCAGGAAGATGTTGAGCTTCAGGAGGGGGAGATGTAACGCCCCAGTTAATTGCTAGTGTTTAAATTAAAAACAGTAAATTTAACTATTGTTTATGGTTATGTTGGTAAAACTGGATAATTACTGTTGTGGTTACTGTTTTAATTAAATATAGTTATAATTGCTTGGTACCAACGAGTATGGCTTGGAAATAAACCAACTGTTAATGATTATAGAGTTTCCCCTTCAAAGGGGTATTAGAACCAAAATATGACATCTGTCAGAAAGGGTAGAAACCCTAACTACTTTCAGATGGTGGTTGAGTCTCATAGAGGAAAAGAGGTTGCTACGTCTGGTAAGGACCAGATAGCAAGGCTGAGGAGAAGTGCCATTGGGCAGAAAACGCTATGTCTGGTAAGGATCAGATAGCGTATGTGGGGAAGCAGAGAGCTCCCTGAAAACTGCTATGTTTGGTAAGGACCAGATAGCGTAACACTGGCGGTGCCAGAAGACTGAAGACAGCAAGAATCTTGCAGGTTGCTTGGGGGTGGAAGGTCGAGAAGGACCCTCCTACGGTCGGGAGGTTTGACAAGCACATTACGAGGTTTGCCTCGGAACAGGTATGTATGACCATGATTCAGTAATTTGTGTATGTTGTCGAATTATGTAAAAGATATGACTGAGCAGAAACTGTGAATGAATTAGAGAAAGTAATTCCTATTAAGCAAGTAAAGGAACCTGAGTTAGGTTAAAAACATATCTCTGTGAAAGAACGAAAACCCCTGCTCGTTGGCTAGAAGAAAGAGCAGACACACAGAAAAATGAACAAAACCTTGAACCTTGAGTTAATCACTGACTTTCTTTTGAAAAAGAGAATTCTGGGTAGCTGTAAACGGAAAAGATCTATTCACGGAAAAACAATTAACGTAGTATGTAAACTCAGCAATGATATTACAGAACCCTGTGTTATATACTCATGCAGCGAACTCATGTAAACAAAGAAATTGATAACAGAACGACGAAGTAAATAAACCGTGCACCATTAGGGTAATTTTTCCAAACAGTGACTCATTAAATACAGAGAGTAGTAAAATTTGAAGTATGCATAATGGGTTTAGACCCGATTCAAGTCATGACCCCGTGCCTACGCTCCTGCCTCACAAAGGAGCACCATTATGAAATGGTCGGTGGAAGCTGGAAGGGAACGGGGTAGAGAACCGACGGTTCGTCGCTAAAACAAAAAGATACATATATAAACGGAAATATCAACCATGAATTTAACCTTAAAACACAACAGGCAAATTTGGAAAATGATAATCTCACTTGAAATAGTGATTTATAGGAGTGCTGTAAAGCGGATAAATTTAGCAAAATTCCATTGAATAGCTACAGTCTTGCTATCGGTAATAACCTAGCAAGAACTTTGAAAAACATTACAAAAAATAATACCCACTTTGAAATATACATGTATAATTGTTAATCAGCCAAAATAAAATTACAACAGTTTCAATCCTCTTTAATATGAAGGTTCGCCACAAGGTTAAACCCTCAGCTCCATTCCAAATCAATCATAACAGAAATGCATGTCGCGGCACAGCCCGACAAGTCATTGTCGCCGTAGCGGTTTGGGCGGTAAACAAACAACACCACGGGAAAACCCGAACGGGTTCCTAACTAACCATTTAGGATAAGAAATTCAGAATAACAATAACGGATACAGTAGCTCGAGAGTTGTCTCGGCAGCATGTTCAGTGCGGATGAAACCCTTTCAGAAACTCCCTTATTCAAGATTAAGGCATTTTCCTCTTACCCGGAAGCGGAAAGGGGATGGAAGGGCAGTGTTTCACCACGCGCTGGTCACGGCACCTGCTTCCTGTACCTGAAACGGAGGAAAACCAGAAAAACCATGAGCAAAGAACGAGAATCCAACTCTTATCAAGTAGAAGTAAAAGAAAAAGATAATATTTCAAGGAAATGTTGCTGTGAGCTAGGAGGCGCGGTTACCGTGGCCAAGGCTGGCTGGCGGTCCTCCATTCCCACCATGAACAATATGCAGGGACTAGCTCTGTGCCAAGGCTAAACGCCGAGAACACCAGGGATCAGAACTCTGTGGAAATGAGCAGTAAGTTGCCAAATGCAAACGAGGGAAACTCTTAAGATTTTTATTTCACACCTGGCTATGATCGACCGTCGATTTGGGAAACTCCATCCCCACCGTCGGTGAAATGGTGCGGACTCCACTATCACATGGCTCATACGTGCCATGTACGAGGCGCAATGACCACCTATGGCATTGGGAACGGGGTAGCAGACCTGTAAGCCACAGCTCAAGCCAGCTGGCCGGCACTCACGTTGCACCATGCCAGGTGGGCATCGTTTGCAACATATGAATTGTTGTGTTAAGGAGCGGTGATCAGAAAGCGTTCGCCCGAGCCAAACATTTCAACGATATCATAAGTTTAGATATGACGGAAAAATGTTGGCACAATCTAACCACTGCTGTTAGCCGGAATTCATAATGACAAATCGTATGAGCGCAGGACGAGAATTAAATGAAATCCAAATCATTTAATCAAACGAAAAGGGTAAGCATATTCTAGCGAACCAATGGATCCTGCTCGAGACATTGTGTAGGATAAACCCAATAATTAACCGAATTATTTATGTTACAAAGCATGGTTACACCAAATGTTAACATTCAGCCCTGTTCACGTATTTATGATACTATGGATGAAAAACTTAGGTATGACATTGCCGTGAATGTTAAATATTGCGACCACGATTTTACTTGCCATTAATATATTCATGTGATGTTACTGTGATATATGTAAATAAATTTTTTTTTATGTTAGGGTGTTACAAAAAATGACATATGGACTAAACTTAAAATGACATATCATATAACATCAACAATATTTTTTTTGGCATGTCATATTATTAAGTAGTGAAAATATGATATAAATAGTATTATTTTTACATGCTATCTCTCACCTCTATATTAAGGAGCTAAGAACTATATATCTTTTTCACACTAAAAAGTAAATTATATTTATTTTTACTTTCAATTACTTTATACAATTTGAGTGAGTTTAATGGTTAAGAGCATGTTTCCTCCTAAGAGGTCATAGGTTCAACACTAGAGGGGGTAGAGTATGTATGTCTTGATGTAGCAGTCAAATCTCTAAAGTCTCATACACCAATTTGGTGTCTAGCTTGGCTGTGACCTTAAAATTGGATAATAATAATAATAATAATAAAATTGATGTAAAATATATAGTCAATATGGTAATTTATCTGTGATATATATATATATATATATATATATATATATATATATATATATATATATATAGAGAGAGAGAGAGAGAGAGAGAGAGAGAGAGAGAGAGAGAGAGAGATGGATTAAAAATATTGAATTTCAATATATTTATTAACCAAATTTAAATATGAAATTTTGAAAAAAGATGGTTATCAATATGAATTAATATTTTAATTTATACAGTTAAATAGGTCTCAAATTATGACTTAGGTTATATTTCTATATTTAGGATTACTTTTATTTTTAATTATATTTTTATTAATTAATTTATTAAATTTATACTTTTATTAATCATATAATTTAAAATATAAATCATTATGTACCTATTATTCTCTAAATTTATTTTAATGTGATACAAAATTTATTTATATTTTATTAATAAAAGAAAAATTATGATAAAACAAATTGAATTGTACAAAGAGGCTTTATTGGGAGATGTTTAGTGTTCTTAAATAAGCATAAACATTTAAATATTGATTCGATATGGGAAAATTCTATAGTGTGATGCAGGAGCATCTGGTCAACAGGGTGAAGTCAGAGAGAGGGCGGACAAGGTTTCTGAAAAGGACTGGAGATGAGGAATAGTTCACTGAACGGACAGCAAGTTTGTCTCGTTCTTAAGTTTCTTTTCTTTCTTTGTTAGCTACATTATTATCTGTTGTTATTTTAGTTTTGTCCATTATGTCTGAAGTATTGTAATAGGTTCTAACTAGAAATGATAGTAGTAGGTTAGAGTCATCAGACAGTTAACAATAAATTACTGTTGTAAAGAACAGACTAAGTAAACTAGTTAAACACCAAGAAAAGTCACGTCTGTAGTAACTGCTGAACTGAAAATGAGCAACTACCAGCAGTTATCAAACTGCCTGGAAACAATGTATAAAAAGATAAGCAAGCAAATCCAGTGGGGTTCAGCAACAGAGAAAACACAAAAGAGTAACAGAAAATAAAGAGATATTTCCTTCATTTTTTACAGTGCACAAGTAAACAAATAATTCTTGTATGCGTCCTCAGTAACACAAGACTGTGTGTAAAGTTCTGTATAAATAATTTACTTTTATTTGCATATACCAAAAGTTCATTACAGTTTTCGATGAGTTACGAACTGGAAGAGTAAGAAAGCAAGCAAGAAGTGGAATCGACCAGCACCCACTACGGGTTCATTCCAAGCAAACACAGTCACCAGGTAAGCACCAAAAAAACTGGCAGTGAACGAGTTTACTTCCCGTTTAATTTTTACAACAAACTATCTCAGCATAAAATTACATAGAACAGTTCATCTCAGTGCAACCTAACAGCGTTGCCGCAGACACCAAAACCCTCCTAGTTTACGGCCAAGGGTTTGACAAACCCAAAAACCCCAAACACGACAAAGGAACAGGCATTCTACATAACAAGCAACCATAATCTGTGACAGTGACCAAGACTCAATACAGATAAGTAAACAAGAACAGGACTACCCGGGAGGAGTCGACGAATGCCATTGCCCATGAAACAGGGGACGGCCACACCTGCAAAAGGCACCAAGGGAGGAAGGTTAGTTTTCTTTTAAAACCCTTGCATGAGAAGTAAAAAGCCGTAAAGACTGGAAACGAAAACACAGAGAATGAACACGAGGGCGTGACCATACCTGAGAGTGAGCCGTAATAGCAGACAAGAAAAACCTCGAACCAGAGAGTCCTGCTCACAGAGGGGCCGAAAAACGTTAGCATCTGCACAAGTTGGGGTAAAGAAACACCAGCATAGAACTGGAACTTACCTTATTAAATAGCCGAGAGCCGGAGAGGGAAGAACCCGGAGTTCCATCGACCTGGGTAACTGTCGAGCTGAGCGAGCCGAGCACCATTACGCCATAGCAATTAACCACAAAGAATTTTCAAGAAGACCAGACGGTGCCCACGTAACCAAACAAAGGAGAGTGTTTACAGCCAGGAAAAGCGAAACGAGCATACGATGGAATAGCAATAACTTACCAAGGAAACCAAGCACCGAACAGACAAACCAACACAGGAACGACAGAGCACCGTCAAGCTCTCACCATATCACCACAGAACAGGCGGAACCACATAGGGTTTCATCACAGGCGAACAACCACAAGCAGAGAAAAATAACACAGAAACCACCGAAACCAACCACCGGGAGATAGAAATGACCGCAAGGGCGCGAACAGAGTGACAAAATCAAGGCGGGGTTTGCCAGGATCCCGAGGAGAACAGGTGTCCAACGAAGGGGTGGAGAGAGTACATGCAAAGTTGATTGCATATCAGACAGTAATCAATTCCCAATTAACGCGTATATTGCCCAGTTCATAACGTTAAGTCCACATCAGCTGAAGCAAGGCGGGACCACGTGGGTTGGCCCCATCAAGTGGTATCAGAGCAGTGTTTTGAAGAAATAGAAGAGGATGGAAGTACCAAGACGAGGACGTGGAAGAGGTGCACGTAGAGGAGCAGATGAAGGATTGAGGGAACAGATCCGAGTTCTTACAGCTCGTTTGGAAGCGGTGGAGGCGGGTAGGCGAAGAGACCCGGAACTTGGAGATGACAGTGAGGAGGAAGCAATAACTGCTACAGACGGGTCAGATGAAGAAGCTCCGGAATTGAGACTGCTGCGATCAGTTCTATTAGCCAGCAGCAAGCCCAAAACAGAGATTTCTAATTACGATGGCAGTCTGTCCGCAGATGTCCTGTTGGACTGGATAAGCGAACTAGATAAATATTTTGAAAATGAGGAAATCAGTGAGGATAGAAGAGTTAGATTCGTTGCAACTAAGTTAAAGGGACACGCCCTCTTGTGGTGGGACAGTGTCCAAGCGGACAGAAAACGAATGAATAAGTTGCCAATACGAAAATGGTCAAGGATGGTGGCAAAATTGAAGGACAGATTTCTGCCAAAAGACTACCAGGTTGAATTATATCGGTGAGTACAGAATTTAAGGCAGAAGGGTATGACTGTCAAAGAGTACACGAAAGAGTTTTACCGAGTGAATTTACGTGCTAGTTATACGGATGATACCCCAGAAAAAAAAGCAAGGTACGTAAATGGCTTGAGGATGGAAATATTGGATGAAATCAGTATTCTTTCTCCCCAGAATATTGAAGAAGCCTTTCAGAGTGCTGTGAAGGCTGAGGAGAAAATCAACAAAAAATAGAACAACAGGAGAGGGAGAGGGAATGGCAGAGGACGAGGACATTCCTACGGTAGAGGAAGAACTGTTGTGAACAGCGAGGAAGGCAGCAGTTCCAAAACTTCGGGGACAGCAGAGAAAGGAGAAAGCACCAGAGGAGGTCGGTCATATCAGCGAGGACGAGGAAATGGCCGCGGAAGAGGGACTAATGTCCAGTGCTACAGGTGCCATAAATGGGGGCACAGATCCTTTGAATGTCCAGAAGTTGAACATGCAGGCCAGAGGGGAAAACTTGTTGCACAGCTGGAGGAAGCTGAAGCACAACCCCGGGAAGTGGAAGACATGGCGGAAACGGGAGAAGCTTTGATTTTGAATAAAGTGCTGTTAAAACTAGCCAAGGAGGTGGCTGAACCAACACAGCGGAAAGCACTGTTCCGGACAGTTTGTAAATCACATGGAAAGTGCTGCAAATTGATAATAGACAGCGGAAGTACAGACAACTTAGTTGCCACTGAGATGGTGGACAAGCTGGGACTGAAGCGGCTAAAGCACCCCACAACTTACAAGGTGTCGTGGCTACAGAAAGGCCACCAGCTATTAGTTGATGAACAATGCGAGGTAGAATTTCACATTGGCAAGTACCACGACACAGTGGTCTGTGATATTATGCCAATGGACGTGTGCCATATACTGCTTGGAAGACCATGGCAGTATGATCGGAAGGTGACACACGATGGGAAGACAAATTGTTATAAATTTACAAAGGATGGGGTCAAACACACACTTGTACCCATCAAAGAGGAAGACACAGCAGAATCAAGCGGAACAAAGGCACTATTAATTGGAGGAAAACAGTTTGTATAACAGGTTGAGGAAAATGAAGTTAATTTTGCAGTTGTGAGGAGGATGAAGCCAGTGTTGCTGAACTTGGAAAAATCAGAAGTGCCCAAAGAAATACAGGAGCTGTTGGAAGAATTCTAAGATATTGTGGCTGATGAGTTACCTGGTAAATTGCCTCCCAAAAGGAGTATCAGCCATCACATTGATTTTATACCGGGAGCAAGCTTACCAAATAAGGCAGCATACAGGATGAGTCCGAAGGACAATGAAGAAGTACGCAAACAAGTGCAGGAGTTGCTGGATAAGGGACTGATCAGAGAAAGTCTGAGCCCCTGTGCAGTACCAACAGTACTTGCACCCAAGAAAGGTGGAGAATGGCGAATGTGCACGGATTCGCGGGCTATAAACAAAAATACGATTCGGTACAGGTTTCCCTTGCCTAGAAGGGCGACATGATGGACTGTCTTAGTGGGGCAGTTTACTTTACAAAAGTAGATCTGAAGAGTGGGTACCATCAGATCAGAATTAGGGAGGGAGACGAATGGAAGACAGCCTTCAAGACCAACGAAGGACTGTACGAATGGCTGGTCATGCCGTTTGGGTTGAGTAACGCTCCTAGTACTTTTATGAGATTGATGAATGAGATGTTAAAAGAATTTATTGGAAAATTCGTGATAGTTTATCTGGACGATATTTTAATTTTCAGCAGGACGAAAAGAGAGCACCTTCAGCATATTCGAAGGGTATTCGAGAAGCTGCAGCAGAAAAAACTGCTGATAAATCTGAAGAAATGCACTTTCTTGCAGAAGGAGTTGATCTATCTGGGATTTGTAGTTGCAGAGAACGAGTTAAAGATGGACCCAGAAAAGATTGCAGCAATCATGAGTTGGCCGTCACCAAAGAATTTGTTTGAGGTACGTAGTTTTCACGGTCTAGCAAGTTTTTATCGAAAATTCATTAAGAATTTCAATGGAATCTGCGCACCAATGCTAGAGACCATCAAAAAGGCCAGCCAACCTTTTTGTTGGACCAAGGCGGCAGAAAACAGTTTCCAACTTTTGAAGCGGAAAATAACGGAGAGGCTGATTTTGAGACTGCCCGACTTTAGTAAACCTTTTCAGGTTCGTTGTGATGCAAGCGGGACAGCTATTGGCGCTGTGCTCAGTCAAGAGGACAGACCAGTGGCGTTTTTTAGTGAAAAACTAAATGAGAGTCGGCAGAAGTATTCGTCATATGACAAAGAGTTCTATGCAGTGGTCCAAGCTTTGAAACATTGGAGGCACTACTTACTAGGCAATGAGTTCGTCTTGTTTTTCGATAATTCAGCATTACAATATGTAACGCAGCAGCACAAGTTGAACCATAAGCATGCCAAGTGGGTGGAATACTTGCAGAGTTTTACTTTTGTGTTAAAACACATAAGTGGGCAAGCCAACAAAGTGGCAGATGCTTTAAGCAGAAGAGCCTTGCTCTTACAAGAAAGTGGCATACAGGTGATGGGATTTGAATATCTGAAGGATTTGTACCAGATGGATGCGGACTTCAAGGAAGCTTTTGAAGCTTGCCAAAATCCCGTATTAAGGAATACAAGCCCATGGCTAGATTATAATTTACAGGAAGGATTATTGTTTCGAGGTGGGCAGCTATGTATTCCGGACTGTTCGATGAGGGAAAATCTAGTGAGAGAGAAACATAGTGGCGGACTAGCGGGACATTTTGGCATCGACAAAACTTTGGAGCAGCTCGGGCATTTTTATTATTGGCCAAAAATGAGCCGGGACGTACAGAGGTATGTAACCAGATGTAAAATCTGCCAACTGGCGAAAGGACACAGCCAAAACACTGGACTGTACACACCCCTACCTGTTCCAAGCAGGCCGTTGGATTCGGTCAGCATTGATTTTGTCCTAGGATTGCCTAGAACGTAGCGGGGATATGACTCAGTGATGGTGGTGGTAGACAGGTTCTCGAAAATGGCTCATTTCATTCCTTGCCGGAAAACTAGTGACGCCACATACGTGGCACACCTGTTTTTTACAGAAGTAGTTAGATTACATGGCTTACCTAGAACTATTGTTTCAGACAGGGATGTGAAGTTCACAGGACATTTTTGGCGCACCCTATGGAAAAAGTTGGGCACGCAATTAAATTTCAGCTCTGTGTATCACCCGCAGACTGATGGACAGACAAAGGTGGTGAACAGGAGCTTGGGAAACTTATTACGAAGTTTGTCAGGAGAAAATTCACGATTATGGGATCGAGCGCTTGCCCAGGCAGAATTCGCTTATAACGATTCGCCCAATCGGAGCACCGGATTTAGCCCATTTCAGATTTTGTATGGTATGCATCCTCGGGGGGTACACAAACTAGGAGATTTAGGACAGCTAGAACGGAGAAGTGCAGATGGGGAATATTTTGCCGAAGCAATGAGTGAACTTCATGAGAAAGTCAAATTAAAATTGCAGGACAGCATGCAGAAATACAAACAGCACGCAGACACAAAGCGACGGGAGGTACATTTTGATGTTGGGGACGAAGTCCTTGCGCATCTGCGCCGGGAACGGTTTCCTAAGGGCACATATAACAAGTTGAAATACAAGAAAATCGGTCCATGCAAAATTCTGCGAAAGTTTTCAGCTAACGCGTATGAAATACAGCTGCCACCTGACATAGGCATATCACCTATATTCAACGTGGCAGACCTGTTCCCATATCATGCCCAGGCGGAAGATGATAGTATGGTACAGCCAAAACGGGACACCCAGTTAGAGAGCAGTCTTTGGAAGAAGCAGTTGCCTTCGGTCCGGACCCATGAAATTGAAGGAATCCTCAGCACCCAGGTAGCCAAGAAGATGCGCAGGAAGGAGTATCTGCGTTACCTCGTCAAGTGGAGAGACCGTCCAATGGAGGACAGCTCGTGGCTCGACGCGGCGCAGATTCAGAAGGCTGGTTACTCGGTGGAGGAGCTCATGGAACGGAGCCATGAGTTCTCTTTTACCCCGGAAGCCTGATGCAGGAGCATCTGGTCAACAGGGTGAAGTCAGAGAGAGGGCGGACAAGGTTTCTGAAAAGGACTGGAGATGAGGAATAGTTCACTGAACGGACAGCAAGTCTGTCTTGTTCTTAAGTTTCTTTTCTTTCTTTGTTAGCTACATTATTATCTGTTGTTATTTTAGTTTTGTCCATTATGTCTGAAGTATTGTAATAGGTTCTAACTAGAAATGATAGTAGTAGGTTAGAGTCATCAGACAGTTAACAATAAATTACTGTTGTAAAGGACAGACTAAGTAAACTAGTTAAACACCAAGAAAAGTCACGTCTGTAGTAACTGCTGAACTGAAAATGAGCAACTACCAGCAGTTATCAAACTGCCTGGAAACAATGTATAAAAAGATAAGCAAGCAAACCGAGTGGGGTTCAGCAGCGGAGAAAACACAAAAGAGTAACATAAAATAAAGAGATATTTCCTTCATTTTTTACAGTGCACAAGTAAACAAATAATTCTTGTATGCGTCCTCAGTAACACAAGACTGTGTGTAAAGTTCTGTATAAATAATTTACTTTTATTTGCATATACCAAAAGTTCATTACAGTATTCGATGAGTTACGAACTGGCAGAGTAAGAAAGTGAGCAAGAAGTGGAATCGACCAGCACCCACTACGGGTTCATACCAAGCAAACACAGTCACCAGGTAAGCACCAAAAACTGGCAGTGAACGAGTTTACTTCCCATTTAATTTTTACAACAAACTATCTCAGCATAAAATTACATAGAACAGTTCATCTCAGTGCAACCTAACAGCGTTGCCGCAGACACCAAAACCCTCCTAGTTTACGGCCAAGGGTTTGACAAACCCAGAAACCCCAAACACGACAAAGGAACAGGCATTCTACATAACAAGCAACCATAATCCGTGACAATGACCAAGACTCAATACAGATAAGTAAACAAGAACAGGACTACCCGAGAGGAGTCGACGAATGCCATTGCCCATGAAACAGGGGACGACCACACCTGCAAAAGGCACCAAGGGTGGAAGGTTAGTTTTCTTTTAAAACCCTTGCATGAGAAGTAAAAAGCCGTAAAGACTGGAAAGGAAAACACAGAGAATGAACACGAGGGCGTGACCATACCTGAGAGTGAGCCGTAATAGCAGACAAGAAAAACCTCGAACCAGAGAGTCCTGCTCACAGAGGGGCCGAAAAACGTTAGCATCTGCACAAGTTGGGGTAAAGAAACACCAGCATAGAACTGGAACTTACCTTATTAAATAGCCGAGAGCCGGAGAGGGAAGAACCCGGAGTTCCATCGACCTGGGTAACTGTCAAGCTAAGCGAGCCGAGCACCATTACGCCATAGCAATTAACCACAAAGAATTGTCAAGAAGACCAGACGGTGCCCACGTAACCAAACAAAGGAGAGTGTTTACAGCCAGGAAAAGCGAAACGAGCATACGATGGAATAGCAATAACTTACCAAGGAAACCAAGCGCCGGACAAACAAACCAACACAGGAACGACAGAGCACCGTCGAGCTCTCACCATATCACCACAGAACAGGCGGAACCACATAGGGTTTCATCACAGGCGAACAACCACAAGCAGAGAAAAATAACATAGAAATCACCGAAACCAACCACCGGGAGATAGAAATGACTACAAGGGCGCGAACAGAGTGACAAGATCAAGGCGGGGTTTGCCAGGATCCCGAGGAGAACAGGTGTCCAACGAAGGGGTGGAGAGAGTACATGCAAAGTTGATTGCATATCAGACAGTAATCAATTCCCAATTAACGCGTATATTGCCCAGTTCATAACGTTAAGTCCACATCAGCTGAAGCAATGCGGGACCACGTGGGTTGGCCCCATCATAGTGGTTGTAAATAAGTGTAAACATTAAGTATAGGAGAAATGTTACAGACAAAATGAAGCATTAAATCAAATAATAATTATAATTATAATAATATCCACTCAATTAAAAAAGTGTATAAAGACTCAAATGTTGATTCAATATGGGAAATATTGTAGCACTTGTTAGAAAAATCATCATACACTTATGACATTAAAGTAAATTTAATAATAATAAATTCGTAATGATTCATATTTCAAACATATATTATTAATATACATATGAAATCTTTATAAATTTAATTAATAAACCCATAATTTAAAATAAAAATATTATAAAAATTATAGTGTTTCTTTTTTCTAAAAAATTATTTTTTTCCAATAAAGTGTCTTAAAATTGTAAATTCTCATCCATTTGTTCATATAAATCAAAATAATGATTCATATTTATAATCATTATATCTTATAATTTCAAAAAGTATAAATTATATATATAATCAAAGTTTTAATAAAGTATAATTATATGTGTGTGTGTGAGAAAATTATATAAATATTTTTGTCTATCCAATTGACAAGAGGAATGAAATCTTTATAGGTGAAAACATTTTTCTGAAATTTCCTCGTGAGAGATTTGATCTCTCGATTTATCATGGTTATTATTATTATTTTTTGTTTAACGATTCATTTTATTGAAACTGCAACATTCTTCTTATATTAAGTCAACATTTAAATGTTAATACTCATTTACAGACATGAAAATATCTCCATTATACTAAATGGTAAAACACTATGCAATAATATATATTTTTTTTGAATTTTTGAATTTATTATTATACATCATCATAACATTTTAAAAAATTAATAATAAAATTATTTTAATATTTTATAGATAAAATATTTCAATATTTACTTTTTGAATATAATTATTTTTGCTTGAATATGGAAATAAAAGACTAGAATTAAATTCTTTATAATAAAAACTAATTTAAAATTAAAAAATAAAAAAATAAATACATTTAAAGAAATTCCATTTCTCTTAATAATAAGTTTATAAATTTAAGTTGCAGGTGAATTTATATTAAGTAATAAAATAAAATAAAATAAATTTATCTATTACTATTTTTGAAATCAATATATATATATATATATGAAAAATGAAATATGTTTTGTAAGATTGTAACCATATATATATATATATATATATATATATATATATTTTGTATGTTTTACAAAATCATGTTAACTAAAAACTAGATGGTCTCAATCTACCTATATGGAAATTTGATGTTTTTTACCACCTATTTGGATAGTAATTTGTCTAAAATTCTAACTCTTTTAGCAAATTTAATATAATTAAAGTATCTAATACCAAATTAAAAAACAAAACACTCTAGTGAGGCATTTGAGAAATGAAGAGTCCAAGGAGATATAGGTGTTGGATCCTCAATCCTAGTGGAGATGAGGGATGAGGAGATGATAGGTGTTGGATCCTAAATCCTAGTGGAGATGAGGGAATAGGAACACACATAATGTGGCTTTCATGTGATGTGGCATAGCATCTATTCTACCAGTTAATTTTGTCTTCAAGGCTTGCAAATCTATTATTTCTTTATTTGGATATGTTTGAGGTCTTCATGGATTGCAAAGATATTGTATCTTTCTTAATCTATTAGGACCCTACTCAACATTGCTTTCATTTGCACTATAGTGATATGGAATTAAAGTATTGTTTTCTCCTTCCCCTAGTATGACTTGGATTAAGAATTTGTTTCCCAACCTCTTCCATTATATCTAAGTTTGAAAAGGCCTACCTATCTCTACATGCTAAGGTTTCCAATTGACGAATTTCATTTCTAGATTATAGAGAACAACCAAATGAAAAATATCAACAACCTCATGGGCCTATTTTTAGGGTCAGTGTAAGTACTAGAGGCGCAACCTCCCCTTCCCCCACCGCCCCGTTTCTCATTCTTTAGCTTTACATTTTCCTTGATTTTAGCATAGAACCTTGTTGTTGTGACCTTAGTGTGCCAAGGGTGGAACCTTATAAACCTTATTCGTGTTTACATGTAAAATTATGATCATTCACGCTAAGGGAATTAATCAAAGGGAGTGGAACACATGATCAACAACAACTAGCAACAATATCAAAGATCATCATGCATTGGGCCGCTACATGTAAAACTATTATCATTCATCCCAAGGGAATTAATCAAAGAGAGTTGAACACATGATCAACAACAACTAGAACAATATCAAAGAACTTCATGCATTGGGCGATTACATGTAATATTATTATCATTCACCCCAAAGGAATTAATCAAAGAGAGTCGAACACATAATAAAAAACAACTAGCAATAATAGCAAAGAACTTCAGGGATTAGTATCGCCCAGGGAAGAAAATCAGCAAGAAAAAACAATTATTGGTAGTAAATTAACCCTCACTATAAACTCACTTGAAAACCAACAAAATTACTTTATTTCATAAAATCAACCTACCTAGGCCAAAGAGATAACAACTATTGAACCCTAACACCCAAACTAACCTCACTTGACTATAAATAGATTTATTTTATATAAAAGTACTTTTAAAAAGAATACAAAATCGTTTATCATTTATATAAATGACAACTATTCACCTTTTTAAATTTAAAGCTTGTATGCCTCTCTAAAATCTTGCTCCTAAATTCTAATTTAGACTTTTCACTTCCTTAACTTATATATTTAGATTTTAACCTTTTCTCATTACCAAAAATGGCCTGATGATTACTTAATATAACCTTATACGTTATTAGCATTATAAAGAAAACTGTCAAATTATTGGATATTGTATTCCATTGAAATAGTTTCTGTGACTATGACAACTGCTTTGCGTCCTCTGTGATCAGAGTGCCGTCCTTGTATGCTGCAATATGCAGAACAACTGACCACTGACACAGTGACAACCATGTAAATGCAAATATGAGTTGCGTCAAAATAGCATTTGTTTGCGTGAATATTGTCTGTAGCAAACTTTTAAACGAGGTTAACGCAGAAATGGGGCAGAACATTAGGCAGAGCTTTCACGATTATAAAGTTTCATAAAATACAAGTGTTTTGACAAATTTTTGAGATCTGAGATCTGTTATTTTTTCAAATTCAAAAAAAAAGTTTTGTAAATAATGGTGCTCCCTCTGTATCCAAACAAACGACTTTTCTGTCTCTTGCT
Source organism: Pinus tabuliformis (assembly GCA_031772625.1). Lineage (NCBI taxonomy): Eukaryota > Viridiplantae > Streptophyta > Pinopsida > Pinales > Pinaceae > Pinus > Pinus tabuliformis. The sequence goes on along the minus strand of CM062817.1, from coordinate 1,382,260,621 downwards.
CTGGATAATGAAAATGATGAGAGCTCATGCCACTGGAAAGTACCCAAAAAACAGTGCGTGGGATGTAGAAAGCCTGCATGATTATTGATGACAATGAATGAAAGTCCATGTAACCAAATCCTTTTGATGTTTTCATGGTTTCTAATTACGTAACGCGTTTTTTATTCAGCCATTCATTTGATTGGCTGCACTTTGACTTTTCTACGGACAAAATTACTGATGTACGACCATTCATTATAGGTCACGCTATGAACGTTCTTTATCACCCATGCTTGAAGTGGTGAGGTCAAGGTAGTTGGTAATTTAAACACCCTCTATTCACATAAAAATCAAAGCATAGATGTTACTGGCTATGAAGAATCAATCAAAGATATAAGTGGCGGGGAAGAATCAATTGCTTATTACTTGGGCCAAAAATCAAAGCATTGAGAACACTCGTTGCTAAGAATAAATGACTCATTACTTTTCATGACTGATTACTTGGTTCGATGATTTTTAAGACTCAGAAAAATGTTACTAGTTTGGATTCATTAATTTATATTTTTTGTGATCTATAATGAATTAAACAAAGTTTTTTGGTACAAATCACATGAGAGAATTTTTGGCCAACGCGTTTCGAAGCAACAAGTGTGGTTCATCACGAGGACAAGATGAAAAATTAAATAGAGAGCAATGTGGAGACATAATTTCAAGTAACGGCTATATTCGAACAATAATATTTAAATTGTAATATTAATTTATTAATATATTAAAAACAAATATTATTACGTAACGGATATATTAAAGAGTTAGTTTTTGAAAAAAATATTTTAATAATGATATTATTGCATTAATTTATTAAAAATATTAATAGTAACGACTATATTAAATGACTAGTTTTTGAAAAATAATATTTAAATAATGATATTATTTCATTAATTTATTAAAATCAATTATTACTGGTTCATGAAAAATAATATTTAAATAATTATATTGGTTTATTAATTTATTAAAATATTAATATGTAATGGCTATATTAAACTGTAATTTTTTGGAAAAATATTTAAATAATGATATTATTTTATTAATTTATTATAAATATTAATAGGTAAAGGCTATATTAAATGACTAGTTTTTGAAAAATAATATTTAAATTAATTTATTAAAACCAAATATTACTAGTTTTTGAAAAATAAAGTTTAAACTATGATATTAGTTTATTGATTTATTAAAAACAAATATTAATAACTAATCGCTATATTAAACAGCTAGTTTTTAAAATAAATAAATAAATAATCAAAGTCAAACTTTAAAGGAGGGGAGTCAAAAATTATAAAAACGAGTGAAGACCCTAATCGAGACAAGAACATTTGATAAATAAAATAACTAATGGAAATAAAATAAAATAAATTAAAAATAATTAATGGAAAAATAAATAAAATAAAACAAAAATATACACAAGTCTATATATATATATATATATATATATATATATATATATATATATATATATATATATATCCAAAGAAAAATAATTAATAAATAAAACATGGTCAACAATAAAATATGGGGCGCAGGTTCATTAAACAAATAACCGAAATACTAAAAAGAGTTAAGGACGAATAAGATGATAAAACACATAAAAAACACGAAGGATCGAGAAAATAAACTCTAATGAAAAATAAATCAACAAAAAATAATATAAAGAGGATGCCAATACCTACATAGATTAAAAAAAGAAGAAAAAAAAAACTAGGAGGACAAGATAGGGACCCAACTTCTACTAATATTCCAGTCATCATCTCTATTCAAATTATTGGGTCTTTTTCAATTTCTAGGGCCTCCCTCAATTTATGATGATGAAAATGACTGACCTTAGTAATGACTTGGGCCTCCTCAATGCAGATGTGATTCTTAGATTTATCTGCATGCTCCACCAAAGCAGAGGAGTAGGTCCTGCCATGCTTGATGTCAGCAACATGTTCACGAACCCTTAGGTTAATCGAGGAATCAGTCTCACCAATGTAGCGAGTCCCACAAGAGCATAGGATAAAGTAAACACCCTTCATATTCTTAGGGTCCACTGGGTCTTTTATAGATCTAAGGGAGCTCTGTATGGTATTTAAATGCCGAAATGTTGAAGCCACTTTATGCTTCCTTAGGATACTTGCAATCTTGTCAGTGGTCCCTTCAATAAAAGAAACATGAACACCAAAAAATCGATCCTTGATATCTTTGTTAGCACTAAGACCTTTTTCAGCTCTGAGGAAAGTCTTAGTACATTGCTGTCTACTATACCCATTATTAAAGAAAACACTTAGGAGATGTGTTTTCTCTTCCTTTAGATGGTTCTCATCAGAAACTCTTAAAGCTCTAGTCGCTAAGGTGTTGAGAATACCAAGCTTTTGAGCTGGGAAATGATGAGAATTAGCATGAAGATATTGTTCCGTATCAGTTTCCTTATGATATACTTGATGAGAGAAAGAGCTATTATCATTCCTTGAGAGGAGGACGTCAAGGAAGGGAAGACTACCATTATATTCAAATTCCATGGTGAACTTTATAGAATAGATTGAATTTTAAGATGGAGGAAAAATAGTTCCAACATTTCTTTACCATGGGACCAAGTGACCAAAGTGTCATCCGTAAACCTCTTCAACAACTTAGGCAGAAGATGAGAAGAGGCTAAGGACTTTGTTTTAAAATCCTCCATGAATAGATTAGCTACCACAAGGGAGAGGGGGGAGCCCATGGCGACACTCCAATTTTGCTCATAGAATTCCCCATCAAATGAAAAGAAAGTAGAAGTAAGACAAATACCAACTAAATAAGTCGTATCAGGATCTGTGATGTGCTTGATGACTTCGATGACCTCGTTGATAGGGATATTAGTGCAGAGAGAGACCACATCGAAGCTCACAAGCTTATCATCTGGATCAAGCTTGAAACTCTTTAACTCATTAATAAATGATGCAAAGTCCTTGACGAAGGATTCTGTATGGCCAACAAGGGGCTTAAGCTTCTGGGCTAAATATTTAGCAAGAAGATAAGTTGGCCCTCCTAACGTGTTGACAATGGATCTCAGAGGAGCCCCTTCCTTATGAATCTTTGGCAGACCATAGATTCTGGGGGTAAGAGGGCAACTTTCAATAAGCCAAAAGATTCTCTCATGTGATTTCTACCAAAGGACTTTGTTTAATTTATAATTTATTAGCAATATTAGGGAAGACTAATATCATTTGCCCCGTAATGTTTGTTTTGCAAAATTGGATAAAAAGGGAAGGGTAACTCACTCGGTAGTGAAAGGTTTAAAGCATAGCTTTTTAATAACAATGGAGAAATCAAAGTTTTTAAAGGTTAAATATGCTTTTTAGATTATGGTATTATTTATTATTATTATTTAGTTTAAATTATTTTATATAGAGAGAGTATGGTGTAGTTAATATATTCATAAAGTAATAAACAATTTAAATAAAAATTATTATAGGAAAATATGAAAATTTTATGAGTATTACATTAAAATAATATGATTATATAATTTTGTTGTTTGTGATGTATTTGTAATTTATTTTGCAACAAACATATTGGTCTTGTTGTATCGACAAATTCTTAGTCTAATGAGGCTTCAAATTTATCGAAAAACAATGAACAATGGAAATTTCAGCACGATTTTGTTAAAATTCGACACTTTGTTTGGAGGAAACAATTATTTTGGGTCCCAAGGGCTTTTAATGGTGTTGAATCCATTATCACCATCAAAAACAAGATTCAAACACTCCTACTCAAATATTTTGGAAAAAATGGCGAGATTCCAACAAGTTTTGATTGTGGCGGGAAAATTGTCGCCTCTGTAGACAACACGTATAGACAAATTGTTTCAGCAATGAAAAATAAAAATATTAAAAATGAAGTTGTTTGCATTGTAAAATTCATTTTAATTTATTATTAATATTTTTTCACCCATTTCTTATTGATATTAAGTAAAATTATATAATTAAGTATGCAAAAATACATTTTTAATTCTATTTATTAAAGTATTAAACTTAATAATGGTGGGTAATAACAACCCTTGAGAAAGAAAAATCTAAGGTATTTATTCACATGGCATTGTGTTGTGGAAAGATTATAATAATAATCATTATTATGACACTTCGGGAATATCATTTTTTTAATTTTTAATTTTTTAATATAATTTTGATATATAACAATTTAAAACCACATAAAAGTAGTCATCAACCAATTTGAAAAAGAAAAAAAGAATTTTAAAAAATTAAAATTATTCTTTAATTTTTAAAATATTGAATTTAATATTTATTTTCTTCAAAACTTTGTAGAATCTATTTCAAATTTTCAAAATTAATTAAAGGTCAAATCATTTAATGAAAATAAAAAACAATTAAATATAATAATATAATTCATATTAATAATCGTAATATTTCAAGAAAATAGAAACTTAATTAAGAAATATATAATTAGAAAGAAAAAAAATATATATATATATATATAATTTAAAATATAAATTAAAATAATGAATTATATTCATAGCTATTATATTTTAAATTTTTATGTAAAGTTAATTGATAAATATATAGAAATTTAATACAAAGGTTAGGTATATATAATGATTTTAATGAAATTGAAAATATGAATATTTTCAAATATAAAGATATGAAATTTGTATAAATATAAATAATATTATTATGAAGCAATATAGATTCATTTTAATTCAAGATCTACTTAACACTGAGAGTTACGAAGGTGCAAATACTTCCTCAAGTTTTGTAATCTAAGAAAGGTTTTATTTTTGAGAGATTTAATCCCTTTGAGTGCTTAGTAGATGAACTAAATCAAAATGACATTTAGCATTGGTCACAATGAGTCAAATAGGAACTTTTATTTTCATTCCTATACCATAGAAATACAATGTAATATAATATGAGCGTTGGATTAGTAATGTATATTGGTGTATATTTTGAAAGGCTAATGAGACAGCTAGGTAATATCTAAAGTTTTCATATTAAAAATTAATATAGGTAAAACTTGGGTATTGGAAATTAATAATAAAAGTACATAGTGGGTTAAAAACATAGAAGGAAAAACATGAGAGGCTATGACACCAAGAGAGAAGAATGAAACGGGCTTACGATATCAAGAAAGTAGATAATAATTATACTTTATTTCTATGCCCAAATCCTTTATCTCATTTTATCCGCACAAACAAAAAAAATAAATAAATAAAAAATGTATATATCTCATATATCATCTTTTATTATCTTGGAGTGAGTTCCCAAGTGAAGTACATCAACTTCGTAGGAGGACAAATGACAAGTGGGGGACATGTAAATATAATCTTTCACATTTTGTTGACTAGGGGAATTTTTTATCATTCATGTTACAACAATTAGTGGGAAAACCTATGCTGCCAAGACAATAACAAATTATATATGTTATAATATTGGGTATTTTTCCCACGTGCATGAGAAAACATTGTCATTGAGAAAACTACATACAACAAATAATTCTTGAAATGTCCTCTAGAGATATTTCATGGGTGACCCATGTTAGAGTCATAGAGGGAAGTGGGAAAACTTGATGGACTACATTGTAGATAAAGGAATTCAATACCTTTGGTTGTGGAATTTGAAATGGAATCAAAGAGAGCTAGTGGATATAAAGTTGTAGGAGTTAACATACTATGAATTTCAGGAAAATTGGTCCATGTGAGAGGAATATATCCATCTATAATAAATTTCATTTTTGTGGATTTATAACCTCAACTCCAAGGTGTTCCTATTATCAAAAATGTATTTAAAATAAGAATTGTATTCTTAGGTGCAATTTCCTTTATCTACAACCAATTGGAAAATTGTTCCTAAAAGATAAATATGCATGGTTATTTCAGTAAATTTTGAATTATTGTTATTAATGTTATGAATGGACTGTTGTTATATTTTTTTGAATTATTTTTCATTATACTTTTTTATGCATTACTTAAAAATAACAAGAAAATAAGGAAAATTGTTATCATAACTATATAATTTCGAGTTTATCTTAGTTGAAAGGTTATTAGATCTAAGAACCATAAAGGGAAAATTATGTTTACAAAAATTACCCCGAATCATTTACAATTGACGAGAAATACAAGACATTACAGATAATAACCACCTAGATTTAAGGTCTTGTTATTGTCAATGCATATTTTCGTGTTCACAAATATGTATTAGACCACAAAAAGCAAGAATATTTCATTCTTGAATATACACTTGTACACTATATTGTGAATGTTGACAATCTACCAATCAGCCCCATTTTAAGAAAAAATGGAGATTGTAATTCCTTTGGCGTGATTATGTGTTAGACAAGAGTGTTATATGGGTCAATATCTCCTTGATTATCTATTTGATTATCTTTATCTAAATATCATCAAGTATATTTGGCTAATTATCAATGAGAATTTTTTTATTTTTTTTTTCTAAAATATATATTAGATGAATACATTTCCTTTAGTGCCATGGATGTTGATGCTCTCATCCAGTGTTACATAAAAATTTAGTCACTACCCGTGATGTGTACATGTTTTTGCCTCTTAATGATGTTCTTCCCCTATTTCATAAATTAAATATGCAGCTATACAAATAATCCACATCGATTCTCCTATCCATGCTAGGAGCATTATCACATATTTGCATGCAAAACACATAGTGCATAATATAGATATGGATAAAAACATGTTTATAGATTGAAAACTAACCAATGCACATTAATGATGAAATGCACTAGCACATATAACGAAAAACCAATGATGAAATTCATTGATATGTTTCAATGTCATAATTCTCATCACATTTTTTACTATATTTGCAAGTATGCAAATCTAGCTTTGTATTTATTTCTTTATTGTAATAAAATTTCAAATATTATTAACAAGGATAATATATTATTTTTTATATTTTAATTAATTGATTTAGGTATAATCATTTTTGGATTGAAATTTGTCATTATATAATTTATCATTTATGTTGCTACTTCATATCTCGAAAAAAATTTATAGGGTTAGAAATGTATAAGAATATCATTTATGCCCTCATCCCCATTATAACCATTTAAAATATTTTTAATGGTATGAAAACCACTTCAATTGAAATTTATATATCGAAGTCGTGTCTCTTAAAATTTTATCTACCCTATTGACCATCATGGTACTAAGTAGATTCCATATCAACTTTCATCACTCACACATGTGATTATAGTCATCTTTCATCTTTCAACAAGGTTTTATAAAATGTGAAACCCGACTCACAATTGAGGTCCAAGGCATACAAAAATTGTAACTATAACTATATATACTTATCATACTACGCCATTACGAAAAAATGCATTTGGTTATATTTGTATTATTAGTGTTCCATAATTGAGAAAAACATATAGTAGTGGGATATTGAAGCATAAAAAGCCAATTAGAAGCTTTTTTGGTATCAATTTAGACCAATGTCTGCATGAGAACTCCAAAGTGATTATCCCTTTCTTTGTACTTAAAATTGAGATAATGAATTAGTGCATGCATTACCTTCTTACTATGTTTTCTCTAGATTGGGTTTCCTAAGTCACATATTGTGTTCATTTCTATAGATGGTCTGCTCATTTTCTTGTTTATTTCATTTTAATGTAATAATTTCCATAATTTTAAGTGATATACTAGTAATTTTATATTTTATATTTGTTATGATGAAATTTTGGAATGGAATATCCACAAGAGTTTATATAATATACTAGTATCAAAGTAACTTTCTATGGAGTTTAATGGAAACTTGCAAGGTCCAAGAATTAGCTAGAGAATTAAGTCTTAGAAATATACCCATTGTGGAAAAATCCCATTATAACAACACTTGGGATGAGGTGAATGAATGATTTTCAAAGCTAAGAAAACAATTCATTGGCTTTTTTTGCAATATGCCCCTCATAATTATGCCTTTAACAATCAAGTTTGGAAAATTTAAGGAGGTTGGTGGATCTAAATCAAAAGTTGGATCAAATGAGAAATCAACAAATAATTAAGGCCCAAAAAAGGAGTGATAGAATAATGAAAGAAAGAGAAATTAGGCTCCAATATCATCACTTATTCACAAATATTTATTTAAAATGAAAAAAAAAAGTTGACATCAAACCATAACAAAGCGATATTGATCCAAATAACTTCAATCACTTTTTGCAAAAGTTAGAAGTTCATTCTAGCTTTCAAAAAATAGTATAAATATAAAATATTTCAACTTCCCAACTAAAATTAGAGGTCCATGCTCTAACCTTGCAGGAAAGCCATGTGAAGAGCCTTAATCTAGATGGTGATCCCTTAATTACTAAGTTGTAGGCATTTAAAACACTTTTCAATTCTCATTTCTATATACTAGTGGATCCATCGACATCACTTCAAGTAAAGGAAAGGGTAGAGTGTGAAATAGTATACCATTGAGTTCAAAAAATGGCATTTATGTTGGGTATATATCCTAAGAACCCATATATAATTATCAAGTAATTAGGTGGTTTACACAATCATTTACAAAAGTAAGTGATGGTAGTTAAGTCTAGAAACGTTGATAAGGCCTAAATGTGTGCATAATACCCATAGAACTTAGGTAATAATAAAGGATATCTTTAATTTGTTCCAAATAGAAAAACCACTTAGCCTTGCAAGGAGGGGAAGATGGAGTAGAAAGGAAATGAAAGAAAGATAATAGCCACTGCACATTAGTAAAAGGGTATAAGAAACCACTATAACCATTGCAATATTTATAGTCACACTCAATATAAGTGTCAAAAGATACATCCATTGTAAAATCCAAAATACGACAAGAAAAATGGGAAAAGGAATAACTTTTTATCCATGGATTTAGGAAACCAGGTAGAGAGAATTATATGTATATGGAATATTGTACACATTGGAATGTATAAGATGGTTAACTTGAATATCCTTTGTCACAAGGAAGAGAAGGAGTTGGAAAAAATATTCCATAATAAAATCCAAGTTAAGAAGACAAAGGTGGATGTTATGTTTTATTAGTTCATAGGTCAACCTATTAACAAAATATCTCATTAGACATATTGGATTGGAAGTTCATGATCATCATAACCCATATCCATTGGGATAGGTGAATAAGGATGTAGAATTTAAGGCCACTAAAGCGTGTAAGGTAATAGAAAACAATATTGATGAATTGGAGGTAGTTGTAATACCAATTTCAGGGAAACCTTTAGGGGCTAATATTTGCAAGTGGAATAATTTTCCATGCTTTTTCCAAAAAAAATAATTCACCAATTTCCAATTATTTCTAAAATGATTCCCCCAAATTTTATAATACACCATTATTTTACCTTCAAATTCCCCAAAATATTATATAGAATAATATAAAATCATTACAAATCTAAATATTTCTATAAAAATATCACCAAAATTGTTACAATTTGCATATTTGGGACTAGTAAGATTCACCAAGGTTTCTAAACTTTAAGATAAACTTCGATCCTTAAAATATTCCCTGACCAATTTATGTGTAGGTTGTAGTATTTAGGAGGCTCCACACATTTTCATGAGGAAAGAAAAATAATGCCTCCTAGTCAAGGATGACAAGTATTTAATCATCATTGAACACAAATGTGAATCCAATATCTTTCTCGTAAATTATAACCAATCTAAGAAATTAATCAGTGCTCATCCGAAACTTGTATTAATTTTATTAAGATATAATAAACTAGGTCATTGATTGATAAAAGTAAATGCATCTCTAAAGGAATATACTAAATAATAGAATTAATTGGAGGTGTTTTTATAGGAATATAGAGAACTTGTTTGGGATCCTAAAAGGTTACGGCTGAAGAGGGAAATGGAGCATGGGATACAATTGTTGTTTGACTCCCCATTACCAAACATTGTGTTGTATCTAGACAATTCATCCTAGAAATAGATGAAGTGATGAAATAGATGCATTAGTTGCTATAGTATGTAGTATTTTGACCAAGCACCACACCTTGTGGGTCACTTATCATCATGGTATGCAAGAAGGATGGTACCTGGTGAATGTGTATTGACTATAATGTTTTGAACAAGATAACCCTTAAGAATTGGTACTCTCTACCTAGGATCTATGATTTCTTAGGTCAACTATAGCATGCTAAGTACTTCAACAAGTTGGATCTCAAATCAATATACCATGAAATATGAGCTAAAGAAGAACACACTTGGAATACCACCAACAAAACAAGAAAACATATATATATAGCTGGTTTCTAATGCACTAACTACATTTATGCATTTGATGAATGATGTCTTTCCTCCCTTTCTAGATTCATTTGTGATGGTGTAATTACATTATATATTGGCTTATATATCTATCTAGGAAGAACATATATCACACCTCATGTAGGTCTTAAATACTCTTAAAACGAATTTTTTATTGGATAAACATAAGAAATGTTATTATTGTATTATAGGTATGTGATTGGTGGAGGGGAACTAAAGATAGGTCCCATGAATGTCGAGCCTACTCTCAAGTGGCCAATTCTTACTAATGTCACTAAAGTTAGGAGCTTTGTTAGGAAAATTTAGTAGATATGGATGTTTATAGCATCCATTTTAGTGTAAGATGTTGATTTTTAAATTACCATGGATATTCTAGTAAACAACTTGTCACAACAGATTTTCTAAAATATATTTAAAATTCTAAAATCTGCACTATGAGGGTTTAATTCTCCTTAAATTTTTGGATATGTTAATTATTGTTTATGGTGTATTAATCACAATTATAACTATGCATAAAAGAGAGGACAATGAAATAAAACCCACAAACCACATATTAACAAAATATATAATCTTGGAAACCCTTTTGGGAGAAATCCAAATCGAAAGGTGAGCTTGATCTACTCTCTTTCTCAAAATGGAAAATGTATGCAAGTACAAAGTGAGGTTTATGGCTTATGGGCTAATATTGTGCAAAAATAATCTCTATTTCCTTTACTCTCTCCATATCCACTCTTAACTACTCTTCTTATCTATGGAACAATAGTACTCGAATATAATGGAATCCCTTTTTCTACTAGTGACCCAGTTATAGCTTAGCCTAGTAGCCTACTAGTGCTAAGGTTTGACTCCTTCAACTGTTAACTAGAGTTAAAATAAATCCTTTTATATATTTGTCTCCTTCATGATCATGTGGCTAGCCCAATTTCTATGAATAATAGGGGATGATGTGGCATCCTCTTGAATTATGGTGGTCAAAACAAGAAGGTCAACTTTTGAGTGGCATAACTTTTGCATACTGATTGAGGTAATTCTTACACCATTAGAAAGGTATATATGTGTAGAATAACACAAGAACGTGCAATGATTAAGCAGAAAATTTTACCCCCAAAAAAATTCCATTTGATGTCACAAACTACTAGAATGTTTCATATCCTGATTTGTTAAATTGTGTCTCACTATTCAAAATGTTCGTAGAGCTTAATACTCCTTTTTTTCATTCGAAAAGCTTCAATATGGATGAAAAATAACATGATAATCGAATCAATATCACACCTCCATTTTGGTCCCCAAAATATTCTACTGAATGAGGTGAGAAAATGTTTCATCCACCTTATCTTGGGTGTGAAATTTAGGCTTTCGAGGAAGACATCCATTTATCCAAATTTTCCAATTATCATGCTTCCGGTCCCTTGTAGTCTCGTACCTACTGTGAAAATTTTTATCTTCTATCAACTTTGTCTTCGAATATAGTTCCTAATCCTTTGAAGAAGGTAGCACTTATTCCTTGTCCTAATCTAGCATGCAAGGCTCATAGATTTTCAAATTATCTACACTCATCACTAAGTAAATACACATGTATCAAGGGTAGAATGAGTCCATAAGTGTTATTTCATGCATTTTCTAATCACTAAAAGCAACAATAGCATAGATCCTTTATTTTATTACCATGAACCTAAAGCCTTTCCTTATTCAGTTCTAACCATACTCAGTCTCCCACCTTGAGCAACCTCTATACTATATGCCACTGTCATGCACATTTTCTTCTATTTTGAGATCTGGTTACATAACATTTGGTATCAGAGAATCTTGGTGAACTTCGTGTAGAAACTTCAGATCTTGGTTCACTATATTTTTTGAGATATGGTACTAATAAGTTATGGTTTTTGCAAGATCCAAAATTCAATCTCAAATAGGGTCCAAGGTCGAAATAGTGACATGTGGAATTTTATACAAGTTCACTCTACTGAACTAGTCTACAATCAGGTCATCATGTTAGATTGGGAAAAAATATTTCGTGAAGAATCCAATATTGGTATGACTTTTGGTGTTGGAAAGAATACTTAGAGGGCCACCACATGATTAAGTTTTAGATCTTGGAGATCCAAAATTATAGATATACAACAGTTTCAATATTGAGCTCCTGAAAGGCAAGAAAAAGGTGTGTATTTTTTCAAATTTTGCATAACTTTTGTTTGAAAAATCAGTTTGAACTAATTCAAAGGGCATAGTGAAGCCTAGATATCATTGTTTTATTTCCAAATTCCTCGAAACAAAAAAATGGACACACCTAGTAAGAAACCAGAAATCCCTACTATAATGAAGAAGAGGAAAAAATGCAACATGATATATCAAAATTACGATACCAAGTGCAACAAATTTTGCTCTTGCAAAGAGTAACCAAAAATGAAACAGAAGCTAAGATGGATGGTTTAGAATAAAAAATAAAAGGCAACATGGGAGGCTTGAAGGATGTTTTAGAAGAAAATATGGTAGTTTTTAATGTAGACATGGACGTGATGAATGTCAAATTGGAAGGGTTGAAAAAGTTGCTGCAAGAAAGGCTTCCTAGTTGTGACAATGTAATCAATTATGAAAATAATGATGAGGGCAAAAGGAATATGAATTATGATTTCAGATGATTCAATGTTGGGCTTCATACCCACCACATTCCAAAGATCGACATGAGGAAGTTTCATGGAAATGATCCAGTAACATGGATTTTATCATAGGTTTACCTAAGTCCAAAGGAAAGAGTGTCATAATGGTGATAGTTGATAGAATTACCAAATATGCATACTTTTTTTGCATTATCTCATCCTTTTAAATTTAGTACAGTTGCTACTATATTTAGGAAACAACTCAAAAGATCATGGAAACTCGAAGATTATTGTAAGTGACAGAGGTCCCATTTTCACTGGAAATTTTTGAACAAAATTATTTTTTATCTTCGTACTCAATTAGCTCATAGCTCATCTTATCATCCTCAATGTAATGAAAAAACTAAGATAGTGAACAAATGTTTGTAAGGATATCTTAATTTCTTTGTGTCTGAGAAACAAACACAATGGGTCAAGTGGTTACTTCTGGCTAAATGGTGGTATAACACTTTCTTTCATACTATAGAAAAAATGACCCCATTTATGACACTTTATGGATATCACCCACTGTCCACCACATGCTCTCTAAGAGAAAATTATAAGGTTCAAGCAATGGAAGATCACATCAAGCATCAACAACAAGTTCTCCAACTCTTAAAGGATAACCTCACTCTGATGTGGAATCAAATGAAACAACAAGCATATCAACATTGTAGTGAAAGAATTTTTGACATAGGTGACTAGGTAATTTTATGGCTATAGCCATATAAACAAATGCCCCTCAAGCAAGCTAAGAATTATAATAAATTATCACCCAAGTAATATGGTCCTTAAAAGGTGTTGTAAAATATTGGTATTATGGAATATAAATTGGAGTTTCCCCCATCTTCTCGAGTACACAAAGTTTTCCATGTTTCATGCATAAAGAAGGTCATCAGTGACAAGCTCCTAGTTCAAACAATATTGCCAGAACTTGATGAAGAAAGAAAAAGCATATTGGAGCCTGAAGTATTCATATAAACAAGAACCCAACAACTCCAGAATCAATCATTTTCATAGTATTTCGTTATTTGGAAGAACTTATGCACTGAAGATTCCATGTGGGAGAATGAGAATTTTATATAGAAGCATGTAGAACTACTCAAGCATTGAGGACAACACTTTTTTTGAAGGACAAGGGCATGTTAAGTCCATAGAATACTAGTGTAGTTCCCTTATTGTTACTGTCACTATAGCCCCCCTATTTTTATTCTTAATCTAGCCCCCATATTGTTATTACTGTTCCCCATAGAAGCCGACTATTGTTATTGTTGTGCATTTACATTATTATTATTATGTAAGCTCTGATTATATTGTGACCCCTTAGAATCCTATATATATAAAGGAGGTATTTTCATTTGTATCATCCAAAAATTGTTCATTTATGTGATGTAAAAGAGGTTTCCCCATCGAAGAGGTTGATTTTCAAGTCGTTGTTCTATATTTTCTTCTATTTTGAGATCTCGTTTCATAACAATTTATAATTAAATTACTTATGTACATTATATAACTAATATTTTTCAACATGGGTAGGCTATAGTTCTTAGGGTACAATATTTGTATTTCTTCCTACTCTCCTTTTACCCCAAGTTTTATTCTTGTTTTAATTGCCTTGGTTCTAACCTCATTTACCACTTTGGTTGAATTTTTAGGATCTCATGTCTTGATTATATTGTTTAGTTTCTTTCCAATGCAAAAGGTTCCATGTTAGTTGTTCCGTTTAATAACTTACCTTCAAAGTTCCAATGGTTCCACACCTAACAATTTATTTATGATGCCAAGGGTTCCAAGTCAGTTTTTCCCTTCAAGATGTTCCTTTCGAAGTTCCAATGGTACTAAATTACTTTCCCTTCAAGCATTCAATGGCTATGAGGGTAAGTCTAGGTGAAACAACAAAGACCACTATCATCTCTCATGTTGTCTACTATGGTGAGACTAGTGGAGTCGCAGATCAATGAATCTGTCTTGATGTCTGTGGCCCAGTAAAATCCTCTTGAGCCATCCAATTTGGCTCCTTCCCCCATGACATTGTGATATTCAAGGGGAAGTTGTTTCATCTCTTCCAGCCCAAGTCATAGTGGGAATTCTAGCAGGTGAAATTAGAGATATTGTCCCACCCCTCTTATACAGTTTCATCTACTTGTACAACCCCATCACCCATGTGGGAGTCATTCAATGAAGAAACTAACATGTACCTGCAGCCATAAACATGTCATTAGAATTTATAACAACTTTCAAACTTAACTTTAAAATTTTAAAGACAAAATATTCATTTCCATCAAACCATATGTGGTAGACTCATCACCTACGAGTGCATTTGGTGGTTCCCATCATACTTGATAATCATCAGTAACAAAGTTTCTCATTGTTAGTCATTGTCATAATAACATCCTCAACATGACCTAGCCATTCTCATTGCTTCTCATTGTGAACCAAAACTCATGTAAGTAGCCAACATAAGGCACATCCATCACAACTATGATCATCATAACATCAGTAGGAAACATACATATCCATCAAGGTTGTCATGAGCGTAACATCAATAGAAAACACACATATAATCAAAGCTATCATCATCATAACATTAATAGAGCACATACATATCCATCAATGTTATCATCATCATAATATCAATAGATAACATACATATCTATCAATATTATCATCATCATAATATCACTAGGAAAAAATCATAATCATGACATCCACTAATAGTAGGGTCAAGTGTCTAGGTCCCAAACCTGAGGTCCTCAAAGATTAATCTGTGAGAATTAAGGCTAAATCAATGTTAA
The DNA here is from genome assembly GCA_031772625.1 of Pinus tabuliformis. NCBI lineage: Eukaryota > Viridiplantae > Streptophyta > Pinopsida > Pinales > Pinaceae > Pinus > Pinus tabuliformis. The sequence continues at coordinate 1,382,244,923 of CM062817.1, read as the reverse complement.
TTTCATATAAAGGTCATTAAACTAGAGCTGGGAATTATATAAATCCCCTCTTAATAATATACTTTGACTCGAAGTCCTAGGAACATATAAAGGAAATGGTGACGCATCTCCTTGACATCCTCCCAATTAGCTAAACTAGGACTATAATTGTCTCACTAGACCTTAACCTAATCTACTAATCATTGTCTAAGTTACAAAGGTTGTTGGTCTATTATGTGATTTGGTTCAGTTGTCTCTGTTCCCTCATTTGAAACCTACAAATGACCCAAGTGAATAATATGCAAAGGATCTTAAATATAATGATGCAAAACAGAAACATGAAACAAATCATGCATATGTGCTAGACATAGAAAATTTTAGGGGTGAATGTTCGCCCTTTGGCGAAATTAAGGGGTTTTAAATTTTTAGTGGGCGAATATTTTGTATCATAGTAAATTTTTACAAATCACCTCAAATAGCCCACCTTATTTTAAGGGAGAGGTTAAAAAAGGTAACTTTAGCCCTTGAAATTAGGAGTTAGAAACTTCCATTCGCCCTTTTCAAGAATAGGTTTTATTTAAGTTAATCATATGGACCAAATGCCCAAATACCATATTTATAAAAGAGGTATGGTAAATTAATAAAAATATAAATAAATGAGAGGTATGGTAAATAAATAAAACATTTTTTATATTTAATCCATAAGTCACCTTATATACATGCAAGGGTGTAAACAAATAAAAATATAAGTAAAGTGGAGGTATGGTAAATAAATAAAACGTCTTTTTATACTTACTCAAAAGGTATGGTAAATAAATAAAAATATAAATAAACTGGACGCATGGTAAATAAATAAAACCTCCTTTTATAGTTAGTCCATAACTCTCGTTCTATTTATGAAGGCTCAAGAAAAAGGTTTTATTTAAGTGAATCCTATGGGCCAAATACCATATTTGTAAAAGAGGTATGGTAAATTAATAAAATATAAATAAATGAGAGGTATGGTAAAAAAATAAAACATTTTTTTATATTTACTACATGAGTCACCTTATATTTACGAACACTCAAAAAATGTGTTATATTTAGGTGAAACATATGGGCAAAATACTATGGGACAAATACCATGGACTAGATTGTTATTAATACCATGCAAAAAAACATTATTAACCCTAATATTAGTATTAATAAAAATAAAAATGGCACATGGTATTCACCAAAATGGCACATTGTATTGACCCATGGTATTCACCTGGAATGTAGCCTATTTAAATGGGGGAATTAAACCAGCATAGATCCATCTTTACTCTGGATCTACTAACCCCTGAGAGGGGGGAATTAAACTAGCATAGATCCATCTTTACTCTGGATCTACTAACCCCTGAGAGGTATCAAATATCGTGATATGAAAACTAGCATAGAGTGAAAAAATATTTGATTCGATCAAGAGTGAAAATGGATGTTGTAATTTAATGTATGTTAAACATTTTAGCTTGGTTAAAATAAAAAATAAAATAAAAATAAACTATTAATTTTTATAAATTACTAATAGTAATTTTTAAGCTCCAGGTTTATGATAACCCATGGTATTGACCCATGGTAATACCATGGTATTCATGTGAGCATAGACTATTTAAAGGGGAAATTCTATCATCTTAGATCCATATTAATTCTGGGTCTACCAAGTGCTCAGAGGGGTAAATAGATTTCATCCCCCTAAGAGTGGCAGATGTGGAGTTAAGATGGATATAGGTTCGTTTTTATGATAATGAAGATATTAAATAGACTTAGGAAATTATATTGTAAAAACATCTTAAGGTGAATGATTAAAGCATAGACATTGGACAAGTATATTTGTATACTTCTGTTTTAAACTAAAACGAATCTAGGGCTAAAAGGAATGGATTGATTGCACTAGTCATCCTTTTATAACTTTCCAACATATGCTAGAGCAAACAGATTGTAATTTGGGTAATTTTCTAATTGCAAACAGGAACATACTTGTCTATTGGCACGGTGGTTACGAGGTCCCTAGAAGTGATGAATTTGAAATTTTCTTGGTTTTATATATAGTATTAGGTTTTTTCTCATGCTTTCTGTGAATGGCATGGGTGAATTTTATCCTACACCCACTAGGTTATCAATATGTAATTTCAGTAATTTTGATTTCAAAAGATATTTTAAAGAAATGCAATGATTTCATTTGTGTATTCAATAAACACAAGATTTTATAATTGAGTAAAATATACGCCATGCCTAGTGAGAGATTCGCCAAAAAATTATATATACATATCATATTATTGATAAAATCACCTTCCTTTTTTCCTATATACCATGGAGATTCGCCCATTTATTATACATGTAAATTTAGGGGGGCTTCTTAAAATTTTCCCTGGTGCTAGAGATGGAGGTAAGGAAAGCCTATATGCCATGAACCCTTTTCTTTCTAAGATTTCAAAAGGTCCCACAAACCTTGGGGAAAATTTTGCTCCCTTTCCAAACTTTATGGAGCTCTTTTGGGGCCTTACTTTCACAAACACTCTATCTCCTACTTCATAACTTCGATCCACTTGGTGCATCAACATAGCTATATTGATCTTGTTCTTCTTTAAGCCTCCCCTTACTCATGGTCATTTATTCCTCCATCTCTTACATTGATTCTGCTCCTATTAACACTCGATCCTCTAAGAGGTCCCAATTAAGAGGTGTTTAGCAAGGTCTCCCATACACTAACTCAAATGGTGTCATCTTGATGGAACTCCAATACCTGTTTTTATAAGAAAATTCCACCAGTGGTAAAAACTCTTTCCATATATTTGTTAGTCCATCACATACATCCATAACATGGACTCAAGAATTTGATTAGTCCTCTCTGTCTTCCCATGTGTCTTGAAATGATAAGAAATGTTGAAGTTCAACTAGGTTCCCAAGGATGCTTGGAAATTGGTCCAAAATCTTCCTATAAACTCTACTCCACTATATGATATGATATTCCTTGGCACTCCATGTAATCTCACAATCTCATCAATAAAACTCTTTCTATCTCAGGTTCCTTATATATAGCCTTATCTGGTATAAAATCGACACTCTTGGTCAACGTGTCCACCACGACAAATATGGCATCATGTCTTCTTGAGGTCATTGGTAGTCCCACAATGAAGTCCATTGATACAACTTCCTATTTAAATTCTGGTATCTCATGGGGTCGCAATAACCCTGCTAGATGTATTTGTTCAAATTTTACTTGCTAACACTCTAAGCATCTCGCTACAAAGCTTACAATCTCCTTCTTCATCCCTTTCCAAAAGAAGAGTGATTTTAGGTTTGTACTCATCTTCTTAACATTTGGGTGTGCCATGCATACTGTTCAATGTGCCTCTCTCAAGATTAATTGGTGTATATCATCGTTTGGTGGCACATATATCCTCCACTGAAATTGTAGGAGTCCATCACTATCAAGGAATTATCCTTCATACTTTGGGATCATCATTTCATCTTCCCTGAAACTCTTGCTAACCTTTCAGTACCAAGTTTTCTTACTTTGTAATTCAAGAAACTTCTCCCTCAAATTTGTCTTTAAGGGAATCATCAAAAATCAAGGCCTACTACTTATAGCATCAACTAGCTTATTTATTGTTCCTTTTTACGTAGGTAATATCAAAATCATATTCAATGATTAGCTTGGACCACTACCTCTGTCTTTCATTTAAGTGGTATTGAATGAATATTTGTAGTAGGCCATAATGATTAGTCCTAAGTTCAAACTTCCTTCCTAGAAGGTAGTGCCCCCAAATATTTAGGGAGTAAAAAATTATTGCCATTTCTAGATCATGGGCCGCATATTTCTCTTTATGGGTCCTAAGTTTCTTGATGCATAATTTATTACTATTCCTTCTTGCATCATTACGCAACCCAACCCTCTCTTGGAGGCATCGGTGCAAACCAAGAATTCTTGCCCCATATCTAGTACCTTCAAAATTGGTGTTGTTGTTAATAATACCTTTAACCTTTGGAATGCCTCTTCACATTTTTTAGTCCAAACAAAATTCTTGTTATTTATTTGAAGCTCGGTAATAGGGCTTGAAATATTCGAAAACCCCTCCATAAATCTACGATAATATCCCGTCATGCCCATGAGACTTCGTATTTCATAAACATTTGTTGGTTTTGACCCTTCCATGATGGCCTCAATCTTCATCCGATCTACCATGATACCATCCCTAGAGATAATGTGCCTAAGATAACGAATCTTGGTTTCGTAAAAGGAAAATTTTGATAACTTCCCATATAATTGGTTCTCTCAAAGACATTATAGAACTAACCTTAAGTGGTCATCATGCTCTTCTGGGATCTTTGAGTAGATCAAAATGTTATTGATAAAGACTTGTACAAACTTGTATAAGTAATCTCAAAATATTCCATTCATCAAACTCATGAAAACACCTGGGGCATTTGTTGGTCCAAAGGGTAAGACTACAAATTCATAATGCCCAAATCTTGTCTTAAATGTTGTCTTTGAGATATATTCTTCCTTGATTCTCAACTGATGATATCTTGACCTCAGATCGATCTTTGAAAGCATCGATGCTTCACTCATTTAATCGAGAAATTCATCAATCCTTGGTAGAGCATACTGATTTTTTATTGTTACCTTGTTCAACTGACAGTAGTCAATGCACGATCACCATGGCCTATCCTTATTCTTAACAAAAATTATAGGGGCTCCCCATGGAGATATGTTGGGTCATATGAACCCAACGTCCAATAATTACTTTAATTATATTTGTCATTCCTTTAACTCTAGACATGAAATACGATAGGGTGCCTTTCCAATAGCCTTAGTGTCTGGTCTATAGTCGATGGTGTAATAAATTTTCCTTTTGGGGGGTATCCTAGGTAGTTATTCCAAACATACATCCTTAAATTCAATAACAATTGGGTTTTTATTGATGTTTTCACAATCACACTTATCATTTATAGATACCACCCTGAACATTTGACATCCCTTTCATATACATTTCATTAGTTGCATTGATGTAATGAACCTTAGGGACACCCTTCGGTTCTTTCCCCTCATTGATTTTCTTTGGTTGTTATCGTTTCTAAAATGCAGTATCTTGTCTTTGCAGTCTAGAACTGCCTCATGTTTCTCCAAACAATACGTTCCTAAGACTACATCATAGAACCCTAAGACCATAGAGTAGGGGGATACATTGGTCTTATATACTCCCAAATCTACCTCACAATCCCTTACCACCCTTCCTACATTTCTTTTCACACCACATGCCATTTCTACATGCTTAAAATTGTGTTGCGCAATCAATTCATGTTTAAGATTTAATAATGAATTTAGAGAAATAAAAGAATAAGTAGCTCCTGGCACTATTAAAATGACAAAACACATACCATCAATATTACCTGATGTTTCCAAAATAGTAGATTGGTGTTCGATCTAGTGATTGTTCACTACTGCATGGATGTGATGAGATTTCTCCAGAACCCCCCCACCATATCTTATTTCTAAGTTAAGTTGGTATTAAAATTATTTTGATGGAAATCCCTCCCTCTAGGATGACCTCCAAAAGTCCAATATCACCTCTTAGGAGCTTGGATCCTACTACCAATTGAATCGGAAGTTGGCCTCAAACTCTACTAGAAAGAGCCAAACTTTTGGGATCGATGTTGAGGTGGTGTGTCTTCGTGTTGTCGATAGAACAATATTGTTGTGGTTAACAAGTCTATTGAGGTACCTTATGAGGCTATTGAGTTGGATGCCTATATGGTGTTCCTTGATTCCCCGATGACCACATTTGATGATTTCGCAATGGACCCCTTTGAAATTTCTTCATTGCATAGTGTTTTCATTGGACACTCTTGATCTTGCAGGCTTAGTTAACCTACTAGGTTTTTTGTTCATGATCTCCTCCTTTGCATTGATTTTCCACTGAAGAACCTTGTGCAAGGTGCAAGGCATTAAGATCCTAACCTCGTACCAGATGTTAAAATTTAATCCAAACACAAATTTGCTCATTTTGAGCTTTTCTGTGTTTACGTGAGGGGAATAATAGAGTAGTTCCATTAAAAAAATCTCATAATTTGGTATTGAGCGAATACCCTATCTTAGTGCATTGAATACATTCAATTGTCTCTCAAGAAACTCCTCTGAAAGGTAGTGTTCTTTAAGATTTTCCTCAAATAATTCCCAAGTTACTTTTGAGATATCCATACCCAACTGGTGTTATAACGTTTTCCACCAAAATAGTGTGTTTCCCTTTAAATAAAATATACCCATCTTGGCCTTCAAGTTTTAAGTATAGTCTCTTAATGTGAAGCACATAACCATGTTTTCTAACCATGCCTCTGCAATTTGACCATTTGAGGACCCCCAAAATTTTGGAAATTTCACCTTTTCCAAATCTAGATGCACATCAATTTTGGTTGTGTTTTGGGGTGTTTCAATGTGCATGATAGGTCCTCAATGCTCCTCTTCTAAATGATTTATCAATGCCTTCGACATATCCTAGAATGACCTCATTAACCTCAATACTTCTTCGACAAGAATTTGATTATGTGTTTTGATTTGTCCCCTGTCATTGGGTGGGGTGACAAGAGTTGGATGCTTGGATGGCACCATGTTGCACCCTCTAGTAGCCCTACTCTTCCCTCCTCCTCTTTCAACCATGTCACCTATTTTGAAATAAGCATCTAGTTGCCTTACTTTAATAGGAAAGAGGCTATAGGTTTCGTGTCTACAAAACATAAGCTTTGATTTTCATTTGGATCAATCTCAATAAAGGAAATTTCGCTTGCCCTATCCTACAAATGAGGGAGTATATTGATCAACATAGGAACTTATGACACAAGTCTTCTTGTTTTTTTTAAATAATTTGCAAGATAAATTCTCACTATATGGTCATAATTACAGACATTTTCACTTGAGATTGTTGCATGGGTCTATAGTCATCCTTTGCTTCTACCATTAAGGCTATTACTTCAAAATTCAAAGGTAGATTATGGCTATAGCCCTAGAATTAGAGGAAAAATTAATGCAATCCCTATTTCCAAATATAGGTTTCTCTGAAGGAACTTATTTAATGAAAAACTGAGAAAAATCTAAGAGATGTCCATAAAGAAAATTTTGGATAACAAAGAATTCAGGGCCAAAAAAGCATTTTGATGTACTTGACATTTTAACACCTATTTTTAAACCTTCGAAGAAAGTTCGCAAATGATTTATTGAATAAAAGTTGAAATATTACTAGTGCATTCATTTGTCTTAAATACTATATTCATTTTATTACTATGGATGCTTTCATAGAGAAATAATAATGATCTATATTCTCAGTCATGTTGCGGTGCCCATTTTATTGGCATTTTCTTGGTCATGGTGTACAATTAAGTTTGGATTTACCCTTAACTTCGGGGTTGATTATTTTGATTCACTATGACATGGAGGAACAAAGTGTGGTGGATCATGTGTAGAAATTCCTTATAGATTCAAACTGCTAATTGTAATATGCTAAAACAATAGACTTGAATCTACTCAACTCATTAGCGGAAACAATTAAATGATCACAAAATCATGAAGCATACAAGATAATTAATTCAATCAACACATTACACAATGATTTCCTGGGGAAATCCACAGCTAAAAACCCCTGCTATCTGTATATTTCATTGGTCAGAAAATATGAGAAGATTATAATGCTTTACTCAAGCCTGAGCAATCTCTACACTATCTCTACCTGTCTCACTGCCTCCTAGAGAAACCTATGATGAATACAATATTCTATGCTCAACATTGAGCTCAACCTGCACAAGTATTTTCTATCCTCTGCTTAATTGAGTGACTTTGGCCAATACTTAGACAAATTCATAGCATTTGATGCTCTGACTTCCTTGCCCTCACAAGCTCTATGCACAAACTTGTGCTACCTATCGTTTTGTCTCACCAACTCGTGCTCGCCAAAACAATGAATAAACTTGTGCCTTCATTCCTCCTTTTAAAGGAAATTTGGATAGTTAAAATTAGTTAGTTTTCTAATTAAGGAATGATTTATTGTAGGCCTTCTTCTGACTGCATGCACCATCTATTTAAATTAGATGATTTTACAAATGATAATACATTGTCCCTGAACTCCAATCTCAACTGGGTCTTTCTCTAATCTGAGATGCATGAGTTAGTTATGAGTGAATCTTCATTGAACTGGTTGATCACTACAGATTACACCCCACTACTGCATGTTACATCCCACTATTGGACCTCCCACTAATTCCTCCATTAGTTGGAACTAGTTTAACTGACTTTAACTCAGTTAGATTGAATTAAATAATTACAACTAAAAAATAAACTCAACTAGTGCTCCTAATTGTAGGAGACACTCTACATGCTTCTAGTTAGACCCCCAACTCAAATAAACTAAGATAACTAAGTCTAATTAGCTTAGTTAACTATTACAATTTGTCATGAGATGTGAAATTATAGTTTAATTCCCAATTTAATTCAAGGACAAATTAAATTAAGATTTTCTTTCTTGATGCTATTTTTAACATTTTGTATTGCTATTTTCGACACTCTCTCTCAATAAGAAATGGATTTACATCTATCCCAATCTAGTACCTTTGGAATGTTTTTCATGAAACTATTGTCACTGTTGTTGCTACTGCAACATCTGCAACAAAAAAGCATCCAAACAAAATAAACTAAATCAAATGTGTTTGTAACTATCTACTGGAAAAACTCTGTTCTTGTTGACTCTACTACTAAGCCTTCTGCTCTTTCTCTTCACTCTTTAGTATTTGACTGATATTGATCCTCCTGCTACTGAATATTGTGTGCTCCCATAGCAAGGTAATGATCCATGAGACAAAAACACCTCAATGGATCCTACCCAATTTCTAAAACTCTTGGACTAAGGTTTCATATCACCCCACCTCACACCTAAAGGTATGGCTACATGTGCTCCTTCTGCCCACTTGGCTTGAAATTCCCCCCTAATGGATGTCTCTCCTTGAGTGGATGTCTCCACTCGGTCTCCTCTTTGCTTCTCCAATTGTGGCTGCTACACAACTTGATGAGGTTGGTTATTAGGTTACATCCAAAGTTTCATGCTAAGAGGTAATTCATGCTCCCTCTCAAATCCAAAGTCTCTAGATTTTTTCTTTCTTCTCAAGGCTTTTCATGCATGAGAGAAATCTAATCTACTCATTCTACTGTTTCTACTTCTCTGGAGCTACTTCCGCACTACTGTTGCAACTACTGCAATAATGAGTATGATCTCCTCAGATCCTAAAGTACTAGCTCCCATAGGGTTTCTCGCTCTGAAACTTGACTCCCTTTTATTCTCGATATCCCAGTGGGAAATCTCTCTACTCCTCAATCTATCAATATCAATGATCACAACTCCTTTTTGTGTCACTAAACACTGGCTTATGGATCTACCCATTAATAGCCTTCTTGCTCCATTAAGAAGTTTGCACATATGGTCTTTTGGATCTGCCTTGAACTAGATCTCCATCAATCTTCAAGGACAAATTCAAATTCTTCTCCTCTAGCGCGATTTCAGCTCTGATACCACGTAGAATTTTTTACAAATCTAGCTCTGATACCATGTAGATATTTTTACAAATCTAGCTCTGACACCATGTAGAGATTTCGACAAATCTAACTCTGATATGATGTAGAAATTCCTTATAGATTCAAATTGCTAATTGTAATATGCTAAAATAATAGACTTGAATATACTCTACCCATGAACATAAATAATTAAAAGATCGCAAAATCATGAAGCGTACAAGAGAAATAGTTCATTAAACACATTACACAATGATTTCCTAGGGAAAGGCACAACTGAAATCCCCTGTCATCTATATATTGCATTAGTTAGAAAATATTAGAAGGTTACAATGCTTTACTCAAGCCTGAGCAACCTCTGAACTATCTATATTTGTCTCACTTCTTCGTAGATAAGCCTAGGATGAATACAATATGCTCTAGTCAACCTTGAGCTCAACCTGCACAATTATTTTCTATCCTCTTCCTAACTGGGAACCTTTGGCCAATACATAGCCAAATCCCTAGCCTTCAAAGCTCCACACACAAACTTGTGCTTCCTACTGTTTGGTCTCACCAACTTGTGCTCACGAAAACAATGAATAAACTTGTGCCTTCATTCCTCCTTTTAAAGGAAATTTTAATGGTTAAAATTAGTGAGTTTTCTAATTAAGGAATGATTTACTATAGGCCTTCTTCTGACTAGATGCACCATCTATTTAATTTAGATGATTTTATAATTGATAGTACATTGTCCTTGAACTCCGATCTCAATTGGGCCTTTCTCTGATCTAACATGCATGAGTTAATTATGAGTGAATCTTCACTTTACTGGTTGATCATTGTAGGTTACACCCCACTCCTGCAAGTCACACCCCACTATAGCAGAGCACACTCCACTACCATAGATTACAACCCACTACAATAGGTTACATCCCACTACTGGACCTCCCACTAATTCTTCCATTAGTTGGAACTATTTTAACTAAATTTAACTCAGTTAGACTAAATTAAATAATTACAACTCAAAATAAACTGAACTAGTGCTCCTAATTGTAGGATACACTCTACATGACTCTAGTTAGACCCTCAACTTGAGTTAACTATGCTAAATAAGTCTAAGTAACTTAGTTAACTATTATAATTTGTAATGAGATGTGAAATTACAATTTAATTCAAGGACAAATTAAAATAAGATTTTGTTTCTTGGTGTTATTTTTAACATTTCTTGTTGCTATTTTCAACATCATGTCCTCAGTGCTCATTAGTGTCTACAAGTCCTTATTTTTTATTTTCATATCTAACTCTGATTTTTCAATGTACGAGTTTGATCATAAGCTATTCTTGGTTGCATGTTCCTTTCTTGTTATTTTTACATATCAACCTTGGATTACTATTTGACCATATTTGTCACATAATCTGAGGGAGACATATTTTCATTATTGAAAGTTTCAGTTTGATCTTATTAATTATTTGTTGGGTGCATCCAGCTAAAGCTATTAACAAGTGGTATGATACACATGGGTCATGGGTAAACCCCATGCTAAGAACGACTTTTGGGGTTCAATAAGTGCTCGTAACAATCTTAGATTTGATATGAATGTGAAAAATTTGGTTCCCTGAAGCTTGTTAAGTGTAATGTGCAACCAATGTCATTATGGTTGAGGCTTTTCCTATCCTTGGGGCAAGAAATGGGAAGTTTCTCAACTTTTCGTTAGCTTAAAGAAGAAGATGCCTTGTAGCATGCCTTATGTCATTGGAAATGATAGGAGGTTATCATTGAGTATATGGATGGTGTCTTTGTGAGACATCCAATAAACTTGGAACAATACAGAGAATATTATAATGGCCCTAAATTGGAATGATATAGAGAATTTTAGCATGGCTCCTGCACAAGGATGACACACACAAATTGAGAAATGGTCCAATTTTGTTTATTACATCGATGTATTTATTATATGAATGTATATGAGAGGATTGGGATATCATTACATTGCTTAAATTGCTATAATTTTGGGTCACTATGAAGATGGAAACATCCATGAATTGTATAGGATTCAGAAGGGAATGACAGATGGAGTGCATAGTTCATAAGTGTTACCTTAACAATACATAAAATTAAATATTGTGGATTTTTATTGATTGTTGCAATTAATTCTAGAGGTATGGTTGTTGGCATGCATGGAACTAGAGGTGTATCTCCAAGGATGATTTTCATCACCACCAGGGATTCATAGGTAAATGATCAGAAAGAGTATACATCATAAACATAAAATCTAGTTACATATGCAGATGAGGAGTTTTTTCCCCGAAAAGTAGTAAATTTATTATAAAAGAATATTTAATTAGGTTGTTTTCTATAATTGGTATCCCCATCATTGTCAAATTAACTAAGTTGAGTTGATTAGAGAATTTGAGGAGCTAGGTAGCTAAGTGGATTATTGGAGTCGATCAGTCAATTATCATATCCCAGCAAATTCAATTATCAGAGAAGTGTAGCCTATTGAATTAGGGAGGTATAAAATCCAAGTGGATTCAAGCATCTAGGTAGCTAATCAGAGTCTCCAAGTAGATTCTAGTGGAGTGTCTCGTTGAGGTAGATAACCAAGTCATTTAGTACTAGCATATAAACCTCATTGGATCACCTATGTGCTATGCTTAACTGCCAATCGAGAAACATTGTTAGGGTGTATAGAAATGTGTGTGTGTGTGCGTATGTTGGAGATTCGAGATTTAACTATATTAAGCACACCATGCAGTTGACATTACTAGTATTTTCATTTTAAGTTTGTACCCTCATCTCAAATGTTGAGTTACATATTTCAACTTTGTGTTATGCATCTGTAATGTTGAGTTGTGGTTATTTTAAATATGTACCCTGCGTCTCTAATGTTGAGTTCTGGTTATTTTAAGTTTGTACTCTAATGTTGATATGGGGATATTTTAAATATGTACTTAGTATCTCTATTGTTGAGATAATTGAATTCCATACTTTGTCTCTCTAAATCTAAGATACTTTAATTTTGTATACTATCTCTAATGTGGAGATGTTTTTAATGTGTACATTGTCTCCCTAACACAGAGATGTTTTAAGTTTGTACACTATATCCCTACTGCTGATACGTTTTATATTGATGTATTATCTAATGCCAAGATGTTTTAAACTTGGATCTGATACCAGATGTAGGGACGAACCCTATATTAATCATTGTTTTCCCCAAAAACACAGTGCGGATAAATTTGAAATACAACCATAAACAGATAAACATTAGGAAGTAAGAGATATAAATCATTTACATCAATATCCATGAACTACAACACATTACATATACCCTCTAATTTACATTCTAATTATTATAGGCACAATGAAATCATATAACAAAACATTATTAAATCGGTGTTGTTCACCCAAAGAGGAGATTTAATCTAGGCTTGACTGCTAGTTGCACTCCCATGCTATCATCCACCTCCAAGTGTGGTTTTTGATGTATTATGATCTAATCTAGTGACCCATTGGTTCACCTTCCATCCTACTCCTTGGGTACTCTCCTTCCCTATGGACCTTCAAGCTGCAATGTTGTTGTACAATGGAGGAAGTATGCTAGTTGATAGAGGTGAGCACTCGTTGGCTCAAGAGTCCCCTCTCTAAAGTCCTCTACCTCACCAAACTCAACCATAACATGCAGTCACTCACAATGACATAATCTCATCCATCCAACAATAGGGTAAGAAAATAGTCCCTTCTCCCATGGCTTGCCCCTTCCTTTATAGGAGGTTTTGTAGGTGACACTTGGAATTTCATGCATAATTAATTATTTTTATTAATAAAAAAAATTTATTATTCACCCACCCATGTGTTACCTTCTCACCAAAGCTCTACAAAATTATTTTATTAATTTCAATTTAAAAATAATATTTTTCCTCACCCCAACAATACTCCCTATTATTCTCCTAGTTGTCTCTTAATCCCCTTTTTTTACTCCTTAATTTGTGTTCATTGCTGAATTCAACTCATTAGTCTCAAATTTGGTCCCGTAGCTACCCGCAATTTAACTCAGTTTGTCTCTTAGATGGATATTATTAAGTTGGCTCTTGCCACATGGAGGTTCTGTAAATTTCTCAAATTTTAATTTATTAATCTCTATTTTAATTCACCACATTTAGGATTAATTTTTATAATTAACTCTTTGTCCCTATTTCCCCCTTTTTATAATTAAATTATTTTTGTACATTGTCTAGCTAATGTTTTTCAACGTGGGAAGGGTAGAGTTCTTAGAGTATAATATTTTTATTTCTTCGTGTTCTCCCTTCACCTCAAGTTTTATTCTTCATTTAATTTCGTTGGTTCTAACCTCATTTACCACTTCAAGTGAATTTGTAGGATTTCATATCTTGATTATATTTATTTTTTTATATTTAATTCAAAAGGTTCCAAGTGAGTGGTGCCCTTCAAAAACTTCCGTTCGAGGTTCCAAGGGTGCATTGTCGCTTTCCCTTCAAGCATTCAATGGTTGTGAGGGGGAAGTCTAGGTGAAACAACCGATACTACTATCATCTATCATGTTGTCTGTTATAGTAAGACTAATGGTATTTGGGGTCAAGGAATATCCCTTAATGTGCATCTCCAAGTAAAATCCTCGTGAGTGACCTAATTTGGATCATGTCCTCATGACATGATGATCTTCAAGGCAAAGGTGTTCCAAGCCTTCCAGGTCAAGTCATGATAGGAGTTCTAGTAGGTGAAATCAGGGCCATTGTCCCACCCCTCCTATAAATTTCTATCCACTTGTACAACCCCATCACCCACGTGAGGTATTTGACCAAGAAACTAACTTGTGCCTATAGCTACTAACATTTCATTATAATTTATAGCAAGATTCAAACTGAACTTAAAGATTTCAAAGACAAAATACTCATTTCCATCAAACTAGATGTTGTCTACTCATCACTTGCGAGTGCATCTGGTGGTTCCCTTTCATGCTTCATAATCATGAGTAACAAAGTTTCTCATTGATAGTCATTTTAATAATAACATCAACATCATGACCTAGTCATTCTCATGATTTTTCATCATGAACTAGAAATAAAGTAAGTAGCCAACATAAGGCACAAACATCACAACTATCATCATCATAACATCAATAGGAAACATACATATCCTTCAAGGCTTTCATCATCATAACATCAATAGAAAACATAAATTATCAAAACTATCATCATCATAAAATCAATAGAGCACATACATATGCATTAATGATATCATCATCATAATATCAACAAAGAACATACATATCCATTAATGTTATCATCATCATAATATCACTAGGAAACAAGCATAACTATCACATCCAATAATAGTAGATTCAAGTGTCCAAATCGTCAACTTGAGGTACTCAGAGAATAATGTGTCCTCCTTAAGGCTAAATCAATGTTAATTTCATATCAAGGTCATTCAACGAGAGTGGGGAACTAGACTTAATGTTAATTTCATATTTCATCACATGTACATATAGGAACTTCTTAACACCACTCCACATACACCCAGAGAAATTACATCTTGTTCAACATCATCATTAAAATAAACATTGATAGATAATCTAATTTTACACTATCTAGTTACCTTTATTTTTTCATCAAGTAAAATTTTAAAGATGGAAAATTATCTTGAAGTTTGAAAACATTGGCGAATCTAACTAGTCCCTAGTATGCAAACTATAAACAAATTACTGATGTATTTGTAAAATTATTAAAATTTATAATGATTTTATATATTTTATCTATATAATGTTGGCGAATTTTAAGGTAAATTAATTTTATATTGTAAAATTTGAGTGAATTGTTTTTATAAAAAATTGAAATTGGTGATTTTGTTTTTGGAAAAATTATGGAAAATTAGCCCACTTGCGAATATTAGCCACTAAGATTTTCCATGCTTTGCATCCTTATTTACCCATCCCAATTTTTTTTATTATATCTACATAATGATATTTTCTTATGATTTAAAATCGAGAAAAACATCAATATTTTTCTTCTTAACCTATATCTTTATGCAGAAGAGTGTAGTATTTTCATTCTCTTCCTATTGCTAAAGGTTGCTCAAATTCACCTCCTTTTGTATTGATGTAAATATGATATTCTCATCCATATATAAGATGATTTTAAGTATTTTTATTGAATAAATGGCTGTGACATTCTTCCTCTTAGTATCTTTCCTTTTTTTCTTCTAGCTGAGTTCTTGATGTGACCTCCAACATTTATCCTATGTATGATCGTTAATGTTACAATGGTTGTAATGGTTATTGGAATCCTTATACACATATTCATTGTATTCTATCCTTTTATATTTCACCCCTTTCCACTTCTTCTTCCTCTTCTTAGAATCATACCAATGCTCATGTTTCTTCAACCCACTTGATTTTAATTTCTTATGACCTACGCTCTCTTAGTATTGTGCCTATACACAATAATCCATCATTGTTATGATCTTGGAAAACACTGCTTTCTTCCATATATGGTTTTGTGGTCCCTCTAGATACTTGAGGGCCACATATGGGTTATTTAGGGAGATGTCCATCATTATGGCCATATTTCTAAATTTGGTGGTGTACTTATATACATCTACCTTTGCTTCTTCATGAAGTAATGCCACTAACTTCACTAGTTCTCTACTATCTGATAGGGTGAAATTATGAATTTATGATGGTTTTGAAGTCATCCCACTTAGTCATTGGAGGATATATGTCCAAACTCAGGATCTTTGTGTGGATTTCCCACAAGGTTAGGGCATGACCCTCTAATTTTAGTTGATAAATTGAAATATTTTATTCTTTCTCTATATGATGAACAATAAAGTAAACCTCCAATTGTTGCAACCAATTATTAGGCTTAAGAGCATCAATCTCACTTTGATTTGAATTGATGTCATCCTTCACTTCCATTTTTAATAGGGTCCATGAATGGTTCACAACACTCAAACAAGGTTAATCATTTTCTTGTTATTTTCTATATTCCCTCTTCGTTTCTTCTTGATCTACTGATTTCACCTTTGATTTGACCTCTCCATCAGAACTTCCATCTTCTCCAAATAACCTAATCTTATTGGTTAGGGCCACGATGAGGAGGCTCACATTCCATTTTTTATATATGACTTGTGCTTCAAGCCACACAAACATCTCCTCTATAAGATCATGAGGGTTATTAATAGAGTTTCCATCCATGACTAGGATTTTGTGACATTTCGCTTAACTGATCTAGATCCCCTACAGCTCTCCACAATATACCAAAATAACCTACACTGATACTAATATGGTCTATAAACTACCATGGATATTCCACTAGGAATTTTCTCATAATATAACTACTAAAATATGTTAAAAGTTCCAAAATCTACACTATGAGGGTTTATTTCCCCCTATACTTCTAGGTCTGCTAAATATTATTTATGGTAGATGCATGTAAATTATAATTATGTATCAAATATAGAAAAATGGAATAAATCTCACAAACCACAAATTAACACAAGATATAACCTACAAAACCCTTTTGAGAGGAAACCCAACTAGTAGGTGAGCTCGCTTTGTTCCCTTTCTTTGAATGAAAAATGGGTGCAAGTATAAAAGAGTGAGGCTTGGAGCCCTTGAGCTACTAAAATTCAAAACATCTCATCTATCCAATCTTTCCTACTCTTCCCATTTATGGAATAAAATGCACTCGAATAGAATTGAATCTATTTTCCTCCTAATGACCCAATTATAATGTAACCTGATAGACTACTTGTGGTAAGGTTTTACTTCAAATCCTAATTACGATTACAATGTTGAATATACTAGAGTATTCCTCATCATTATCACATGGATAGGCCCTCTTTTGATGAATAATGTATGATGGCATGTAACCCTCTCAAATTATGGTGGTCAAAATAGGTTAGTCAACTTTTGAGTGGCATTAGTCTTGCATATCGACTCCAATTGAGGTAATTCTTTCATTGTTGGAAAGGTATATGTGTGTAGAATAGCACAAGAATGTGCAACACATAAGAATTTTTTTTACCACCAAAACTACTATTCAATGACTTAAACTTCTCCTAGACATTTTTAGACCCAAATTTGATAAACAAGGTCCTTCTGGTAAAAATGGTCATGTGAGCTAATTCCTTCACTTTTCCCACTCTCAAATA
Source organism: Pinus tabuliformis (assembly GCA_031772625.1). NCBI lineage: Eukaryota > Viridiplantae > Streptophyta > Pinopsida > Pinales > Pinaceae > Pinus > Pinus tabuliformis. The sequence continues at coordinate 1,382,227,218 of CM062817.1, read as the reverse complement.
TTTAATATGGTTGAAAAATAATATAGCGATCCAATTCAACCACTTCATCACATAATAATTAGTCATACGAGTTTTTAGTTAGGGCATAATCAATTGAAATATTTTAATGAGTTGAAGTATAGGATAAGCCAAACATTAGGTCTTACATTCCATAATTTGTAAAATCATTTTTAAGTGGATATGGATTGAGTTGCATATTCTATGAGAATGATATTGATGCAAGGAGTAAATCCAATATTCTATCTTTTCAAAATAATTTACTATCATGTCCTTAATTACCCCATGTATGATAAGGAACTTTATGCCCTAGTTAACTTTGTTGAAAAATGGAAGCACTACTTAACATGAAAGAAAAATTGATCACTAACCACTTTAGGATTTGTAGGCCTAATGTAAGCTCCAACAGACCATACACTATAATGGATTTATTTTTGTAAGAATTCCATATAGTCATAAAAAATGAGAAGGAAAACACTAATTAGCTGAAGAAAATGCTTTCAAGACCACCCACCATAATTATTATATCTTCGCCAAATCTTGTGTGCATTGATCATTTCTCCCATGATGCATACAAAGAGACATACATAGAAGATGAGGATGTTAAAGGGGTTTTTTGGTAGCTATAAAGTCGTATTCATATAGAAAAAGGTAACAATAAATCCAACTCTAATATCCATAATAGTTATTCTATACACTAGAGAATATTTGTGTTCTTAAAGTTTAGAGATTTAAGTTGATTTGAGATCCTCGCACCTCCAAGTTTGCAAGACATTTTTGTGTTATGAAGGCAGTGGAAAAGTTTTAGAGTTATGTTTTTTAGCCCAAAATGCAAGAACTTGTAGCTCAATGTATTAGAGGATCCATACTTTGTTGGACTATGAAGCCTATTAATAGAAAGCAAGGTTTATGCCATCTCCTACCTATGCCCATAGACCATGGGATAGCATCACCATGATTTTTTGGGTATTTTTGCAAACACCAAGAAGGAATGTGACTATATACTTTTGATATTTGATAGATTCAACAAGATGTGCATTCTTATACGTTGTAAAAATACCATCAAAGGATTAGAAGCAACAAACATATTCTATGAAAGGATATTAGTTCTCTTTGCGATACCAAGGAGCATAATCTCAAATTGTGATACCAAATTTCTAAATTTCTTTTGGGCTACACTTAAAGAGAAGATCGACACCAAAATGAAGGGATATACAAATTTCCACCCAAAGTAAAATAGGAAAATAGAATAATCGGCACGACATTGGTTCAAATCTTTAGGGGTGGGCATTACAAGCATTCAACAACTTGAGATGAAAATTTGATTTTCATTCAACACTCCTATAATATAATTGACCGCGCTTCTATTGGTAAGTCCCCTTTTAAAAATAGATTTTTGTATTTCCACCTTCACTCATAGATGTCCTATATGGAAAATAAGGAATTATAAGAGATCTAGTGATAGGACCATGGATAATGATGGTTAAATATAATCAACCATCATCAAACCATCTTTACCACAATCTAACACAATGAACCATAGTCAATAATGGTAAAACATGTTTAAACAAAGCAAAAATTCACCTGCCATAGCTAAATAAGGTCAACCATAACAAATAAGGCAAAACATAGTTGAATAAAGCCATGTCTAATCATTCTCAATCATTTCAAAAAATCGTAAAAAATGGTTCAAGATGAAGATCACAATAGATGTAACTATGTTATAAACATCTTAGCATCATAAGACATCATAGTTATGACAACCTATTAGTGTCACAATGTGATAAACCCTTGATGAATACTTTGACGTGATTGAATATTGAACATTGTCAACCACAATCAAATATGACCAACCATGGTTAATGAATGTTAAAGATAATTAGCCATGAAAACATCATGCTTACCTATATTCATATATGACAAACAATAGTAAACCATGGTCAAACATGTTCAAGCATTGTCAATTATCATGAACCATAATCAAACATGATAAACCTTACACAACTTCGCCAAACTTAGTCAACCATGGCCAAACATAGTTAAGCATATTCTAAAAATTCAGTGAATGTTGTTTAACAATGATTTCCAACATGGCCAACCAACTTGAATAGTAATCCATAAAGAGTTACCAAGTTAACCATAATTAACTATAGTAAAACATGATTATCTTAAATATATTATATATGGTCATATACTTAAATCAAATGTATAGTAAACTATATTATAATTTTTTCCTTCGACTCTTTAAAACATCTTATATTAATACTATATCATAAAATTTATAATAAACCATCCAAACTTTATGTATATAAATTTATTATATAATAATTAATAATTTGCCATAAAAATATTTATTTTATTAATCTTAGGTGATGGTAGCGAAGTATATATTAGTCCTCTTTCAAATTAGTACGGATACGAAGATAGTTTGTTCCTTAAACTATTAGCAGCAACTGCGTAATTATTATTATTAAATTTAATTAATTTTTTAATAATGTTTTTCAATAATATATACCTAGTATTAGTAGTTAATAATTTAAAATATATTTATATTAATTTAATAATTTAAATCATTTATGAGATTTGAATTGATGAAGAATGGATGCATGTAAAGTACTTATTGTTATAGTTCATCTATTCAAATGTCTCATAAATAAGCTAACTAAAAAATATTAATAATTCAAAATAATATTAAAAGTTTAAGTTCCAATAATTTCAAAATGTCAACATAAAAGTCAATATCCTTTTTTATCATTTGGTTAAACTAGACAATAAATTGGTATATAAGGCCCCTTGATCGTAAGACATTTGATTTTCAAAATTTATATAAGCACACATATTCCAATTCCCTTTAGATTTCAACCTATAATCTCTTAGAAATAAGCACATGCTTTTGCTTAACAATTAGACCTATCATACTATATATATATATGAATAATTATTTAAAAAAAATAATTTAATATACAATTAATCTTATTATTAAAAAAATTAATGAATAATTTTCAAAATTGATTTTTATTATATAAAATTAATATAATTTTAAATAAATATTTAAAAATTAAATAAATTTCCATATGTAAAACAAAACTAAACCATGTTATAAACCATGTTATATTAATGTCCTAAAATCACTCCATGACTAACTGCCCTCCATCATTTACCTTTGAATGCCATGTTCGTATTGCATAGAAGTGACCATTGATAACAGTGTAAATATGCTAGGTAAGTTTTTGCGGGTGATACCTTTTATTGAATTCCATCAAAATAGAATGAGTTGGGTTGTTCAGTGAGGTTTTAAATTTGTTTTTATGGTTAATTTTTTTATTTGATAATTAAAGTATTTGAATTTTGTTTTTAATGGTAGATTTAATATATTAATTTGGTATATTTAAAATTTAAAAATTATAAATAGTATTTAAAAAAAAATAGTCTATTTTTTAACAGAATTATGTCAAAATTTTTATTATTTTCTAATCTAATTTAAAATATGGTTTATAAGAATGTTTATAAAAACACTAAATAACATGAACGTACAAATGACATTAAAGGAATACATGGTGGAAGGTTGCGCCCAAGCAACTCGTTCACTAATAGGATTGTATGTTTGAGATGTCACGAGCATGTTGGATATTTTGGCATCTTGTTTGATTATCATAAAAGATGATTATATTTGTTTAGTTGGTATAGATTTGTCTAATTTATATAAATTTGTGTTAAATTTTTTTAATAAATTAATGATTTGTTGAGAGATTTTATGGTTTTTATTTCCTAATTAACTTAGAATCTCAATCTCTCTAGACCTAAAAGCCAGAGATATCTGCTGAGAATTAAACCTCACACATAAACTGCTCAACACATCAATCATAAATTTAGAGATATCTGCTGAGAACTAAACCTCACACATAAACAGCTCAACACATCAATCATAAATTTTGGTAAGAATCCCCGTTGGAAAAACCCATCAAATTAATTTCCTCTGAATCCTTAGAAGATATTGATGCTCCCTCCATGTCCACCCAAATACCCTGTCTTTGTTTCTTAATATTAATGAAAATGACATTTGCACATGAGAAACTAGACGGTAGCTTCCCTTTGGGTTTGGGTACATGAAGAAATGCCTACTTGATTGTTAGTGGTGACAGTGAATCAAAATACATGTAATCAATCCTCTTGATATTCTCCTGTTGTCTATTCACCTAATGCCTTTTTTTCAACTTTTCCATTCATGTGGTTGAATTTAGCTTCATTTCTCACGGGACTGCATTTGTGAAAGTTACAGATGTATTACAATTCATATATTACGGGTCTGTTTCGTGGTCCTAGTTATCACTTCGCTAGGTCAAAGTCGTTACCGTTGGTGACTTAAACGCCGAAAGTCACATAAAAACATCAAAACCAAAAAGTAGATTTGATGTGGTGCCACTATAATGGAGGACTCTACTGAGTGGTGTACAGTGAAGATAATGCGACGACTCTACTTAGTGACCTTTATGATGGAATCGCTAAGAGCTTTTATATAGTAAAGATGTATATAAGTATTCATGGATTGGTTTATTCTTATTTAGCACAAATTTATATTAAATATTATTATTTAAAATTCAAGGTAAAGAAAGTATAATTTATAAAAGAAATTAAATTGATTTAATGTCTTTTACCCTCGCAAAAAAATCTTCAAATTAATTATAATCACGAAAGGTTAATTATTAAATTTTAACTTTACACAAAAAGGAAAACCACTCTTTTTCTTGGCAAAAATAATGCCAACATGATGAATCTCTAATATGAAATCTTGACACTTATAAAACAATTTTTGTGACTGTCCTTTATCTAAATCCTTTGTAAATAATAATACTTTTATTAAAACAAATTTTATGAAACAAGTCAGGAGTCCCACAACTTAGAAAATGCGGAAAGAAGAGAGGGTAGAGCTGTTAAACTAGTGCAACTAATAGATACCAATCTACTTCAGCTAATAGATTAATAGTTGGAAAGTAATTTACTAATTTAATTAGATAAATTTAAATTTAATTTTAATCTATTAATAGTTGGAAAGTAATTTACTAATTTAATTAGATAAATTTATTTTAATTTTAATTGCTTAGATTTCACTGTTAAACTATTGTAACTAATAAATATCAAAACTAAAAAATAATAGTTAGAAAGTGATTTACTAATTTAATTAGATAAATTTAATTGTAATGGATTAGATTTGATTGTAAACCAACTCTGATATGAGGGTTTTAATGGTGTTAAAATATCAAACAAATTCCTCGACACGTTCGTTATATTCAAAATTCAAATTCTGTAAATATTTTATTTTGGTAATTCATTAAAGGTTTTGTTATTTAAAATCCAAATCCTTTATTTTCTTGTATTCAATTACAAGATAAAAAATACAATTTTATTGGGTAGTAAAATTCTATCGGGTAGTAAAATTTTATTTCCAAGATAAAATAATTAATCATATTAATGACACATTTAAACATGTCTGAGTTACATGAAAAACACAAAGTCAAATCCAATAATTTTTTTATTCTCTTTAAAACATTATTTTTCTTTTGAGGATCCACTAATTTTTAAAATTAATAAATATAAATATTAAACTCATTTAAACGTGTCTAAGTTACAAGAAAATATGTACAATATGTTTACACATAACTTCTACCTAGTCATATGTAGAACTTTGTGTGTATACATATTTTAAAGATAGCTTGTAGGAACTTTTTTGTTCTCCTTAAAACATTATTTTTCTTTTGAGGGTCTACTAATTTTTAAGATAAAATATAAATATAAATATTGAACTCATTTAAATGTGTCTAAGTTACAAGAAAATATGTACAATATATTTACACACAACTTCTACCTAGTCATATGTAGAACTTTGTGTGTATATATATTTTAAGGATAGTTTGTAGGAACTTGTGAACCTAGCATAGTGGGTCGACTAAAATTTAGGCCTTTCTAATAGGGATTTAGGAAGACCAATAAAGTGGCTTTTTGGGGAATTGTTATTGAAATAGAATTGTTGTCTACCCAAAATGTGTGACCTATGGAGGTTACAATTTAGCATTCCTATGCATGAAATCATTATTTCTACCCAGAGGTGATTTAGAAAAATATTTGTAGAGTGTGTGAGTAGAATAGTCATGAATGTGAAAATGAGAGAACAATTATCTTGCTTGAAGGTATTTGAAGTGTATCGGCTAAATTGTAACATGAATGAATAGGGATATGAGCTTTTTCTTTTTAACTTGATCTTGGGGGCATAAAACATGTTGAAGTATCTTCCCAAAGGTGAGATTAGATGATTCACTTTGCTTGTTCCGACAAAGTTGAAAATTTTTCACATGGTAAGACACTCTAGACAATTCGGTCTTAACACTTCGCATGATTGAAAGTAATAAAGTTTTGAATTCCTCACTAATGACCCATAATCTTGTCAATATAGATATAGACAAATCTGTGTCTTAGATACATATAACATGGATTGAGCCATTTAGTGCTCTAACTATACTTCTTGGAAAATGAATAGAGATGTCATATTTGGTTGTACTATTATGATCTTGTCCTTTTAGAGGACAAGCCTAGTATTATGGACACAGAAAGGTTGTGAATGCCCACTTTTGAAGGTGGGTGAAGGCCAACAAGGTGGTCATGATGATGATTCAAGCTTATATCAATGTCGCACTTCATGGTAGCATTGCAACCACAAATACAAATTAAGATTTTCTTACAATCTTCATGGTAGCTTAGAGAATGCGAGAAGAAGAGAGGGTAGAGTTGTCAAACTAGTGCAACTAATAGATACCAATCTACTTCAGCTAAAAGACTAATAGTTTGAAAGTAATTTACTAATTTAATTAGATAAATTTAATTCTAATTTGTTAGATTTCACCATTAAACTATTGCTAAACTATTGCAACTAATAGATACCAATCTATTACAGCTAAAATATTAATAGTTAGAAAGTGATTTACTAATTTAATTAGATAAAATTAATTTTAATTTATTAGATTTGATGGTAAAAAAATCCTTGATATGAGGTTTTAATGGTGTTAAAATATTAAACAATTTCCTAAATGGTTTTGTTATAGTTAAAATTCATGTTCTGTAAATATTTTATTTTGTAGTGCTTAAATAGAATATCATAATTATATTTTTATTCATGAAACTTTTTGTAAAGTTGTATTTTTATTTTGGTAATTCACCAAAGGCTTTGTTACTTAAAATCCAAATATTTGATTTTCTATTATTCAATTAGAAGACAAAAAATACAATTTTATTTGGTAGTAAAAAAAAATATTTCCAAGATAAAATAATTAATCATATTAATGATGCATTTAAACATGTCTAAGTTACAAGAAAAACACAAAGTTAAATCTAGTATTTTTTTTATTCTCCTTATAACTTTATTTTTCTTTTTTGGGATCCACCCATTTTCAAGATAAAATATAAACATAAATATTAAACTCATTTAAACATTTCTAAGTCACAAGAAAACATGTACAATATATTTACACACAACTTCTACCTAGTCATCTCTAGAACTTTGTGTGTATACATATTTTAAGGATAGTTTGCAGGAACTTGTGAACCTAACATAGTGGGTTGAATAAAATTTAGGTCTTTCTAATAGAGATTTAGGAAGACGAGTAAAGTGGTTTTTTGGGGAATTGTGACTGAAATAGAATTGTTGTCTACCCAAAGGTGTCTGACCTATGGAGTTTGAAATTTAGCACTCCTATGTATGGAATCATTATTTCTACCCAAATGTGTTTGAGAAAAAAAATTGTAGAGTGTGTGAGTACAATAACCATGAATGTGAAAGGGAGAGAATGGTTATCTTTCTTGAAGGTATTGGAAGTGTGTCGTCTAAATTGTAACATGAATAAATAGGGATATGTGCTTTTTATTTTTAATTCGATCATGGGGGCATAAAATATGTTGAAGTATCTGCCCAAAGGTGAGATTAGATGATCCACTTTGCTTGTTCCCACAAAGTTGAACTTTTTGGACATGGTAAGACACTCTAGACAATTCAGTCTTAATCCTTGGCACAAAATGAAAGTAATAACATTTTAAATCCCTAAATAATGACCCATAATATTTTCAATATAGATATCGACAAACCTGTGATTTAGATACATCTAACATGGATTTAGCCATTTAGTGGCTCTAATTATACTTCTTGGAAAATGGACAGAGATATCATATTTGGTTGTACTATTATGATTTTATCCTTTAAGAGGATAAACCTAGTATTATGGACACAGAAAGGTTGTGAGTGCCCACTTTTAAAGGTGGGTGAAGGCCAACAAGATGGTCATGATGATCATTATAGCCTAGATCAATGAGTCACTTCATGGTATCATTACAACAGTGAATACAAATTAAGATTTTCTTGCAATCATCATGATGCAATTTTCAACACCTGTAAGTCCCTTCAGTATGAATATTTTTTTCAACTAATAAATCTGAAATATGATGGAAATGGCAATATGAGAGAACATTTACTAAAAATTTCCAAGTTTCTCATTTGGTTACGTGAGGAAGGAAGCACTTTTGAGGATGAATTGCTAGTACATATGGTAGTACTCTCATTGCCAAAGTCCTTTGCCACCTTCAAGGTTAATTGCAATGCTTAGGAAACCAAATGGGACCTTAATCAGATGATCACCTTATGCTTCATTAAGGAGGAGCACATTAAGGGTTCCAAAGTTCAATCAACACATTTGGAAGTTATTTCGACCAACAGAAAGACTTTCAAAAAGAAAAGTTTTAAGAGGAATGATAACAATAATAAGGGAATATTTTTTGGAGCTAACTAGAAGGGGAAGTCAGTCAAGTTTGAAGATTTTAAGTGTTGGTTTTGCAAGAAAAAATGGCATATGAATAAGGATTGTTATAAGTACAATGAATGGAAAAGGAAAAAAAAAGGAGATGTTAAACAATAGGAGAATCCCCAGACCTTACAATAAGATTTTCTATGTCAATGTTGAGGTGATGACAGTTGTAACCATCAGGAAATGGAATCTTATTTTAGATTATGGATTCAGTTTGGATTTGGAAAAAAAATTATTACGTATCTTGCTTTAGAAAAAACCTCATTTCGATTCCTAGACTTGATGTTATTGGCTATATATTCACTTTTGGAGATGGTAAATTGGTTATTCTTTATCATGGTGATGTTGATGCATGTTGATGCATGTGGATTATTATTTTATGGTATTTATTAGTTATCTATTGATGATCTATTTGCATCTTTCTTATTAGCATCATCTACTAATTCTACACTCTTTGGGTCTAAGCATCCAAACTCAATGGAAAATTCTTTGATGTTGTGGCACATGAGAGTAGGTCATATCCCTAGGAAAAGGTTAACGTCCTTCGTTAGACATGGTTTTATAGGACATTTGGATTTCTGTGAATTTACCATTTTTGTGTACTGTATCAAAGGTAAGATAATGAAGCAACAAAATTTTGTGGCCTCTAGGGATCAAGACTTACTAGAGTTAATCCACACAAATATATGTCAGACTTTTTCAATTCCTACTCATGGTGGTCAATGAAACTTTATTAGCTTTATTAATGGTTTCTCTATAATTTCATATGTTTATCCAATCCACCATAAATCATAAGCTGTAGATGTTTTCAAAATATACCAAGTTGAAGTCGAGAAGCAATTGGATAAGAAAATAAAATTTGTTGTCTTGATCGAGGAGGGGAAAATTTTGGAAGAATTAACCATGATGGTGTCAATCATGGAGATTTTATGGAATATTTAAGAGAGCATGGGACATTCCTCAGTACACCACTCTAGGGAATCCTGAGCAAAATGGTGTTTTTGAAAGAAGAAATCACACTTATTAATATGCAGTATAAAGCATGATGAGCAATTCATATATATCAAAAGATATTTAGAGTGAAGTTGTCAAGACCATTGTCTATATCACGAATAGATTTTCTTGTAAGGCTACCCCTGAGACTCCTATCAAGCTCTAGACTGGGAGAAAGTTGTGCCTTGGTCATTTTCATGTTTTGAGAATTCTTGTAGAGGCCAAATAATATAACTCAGAACTTAACAAACTTGATCCTAGGACCATAAATTTCCATTTTATTTAATATCCTGAGAGGTCAAAGGGATACAAATTTAATTGCCAAGTTGCTTGAAAATGATAAGCACAATGGGTACTTGAAGCATAGAAAGGTTGCTTTCCATTAAGATCATAAAGATGTCCTAGTTTTCTCTCTATATGTTTCCTTACCTGACCCTATTACTACATATGATGATCCTATTAGAGAAGTTGAAGAGGTTGTTATCCCCTAGGAACCCATTCCACATGCAACAGTGGCTCCAATTATTGAATCAATCCCTCTTACGAGATGTACCAAAGAGGGTATATTAGTTATTCCTGATAATTATGAAGTATATTTTTAGGAAGGTGAGATTGGATATCTTGACATAGATGATCCCTCTACTTTTAGGGATGCCATGGAGAGTAGTGAATCTCAATACTAGCTAGATTCCATGAGAGAGGAATTGCAATCTATGGAGAATAACCATTTTTAAGTTCTTGTGACTTTCCTAGAAAATCGAAAGAAGATTGAATGCAAATTGGTTTTCAAGATGAAGAGGGACTATAAAGGAAAAATTGAAATGTTTAAGGCTAGATTAGTGATTAAGGGTTTCAAGAAAACGTTGAGAGTTGATTTCTCTGAGACATTTTCATCAGTATCTTCAAAGGATTCTCTTAGAATCATTTTGGCCATTGTAGAAAATTATGACTTGGAGTTCCATTAGATGGATGTAAAAACAATTTTTATAAATGGTGATCTTGAGGAGGAGATTTATATGGCTTAGCCCAAGGGTTTCATGAATCAAGGAAAACTGAGTTTAGTTTGTGAGATAAAGAATTCTATATATGGTGTTAAACAAGCATCGAGATAATGTATTTGAAATCTGAATAGGTTGTGATCGGATACATTTTCCAAGAAATAATTGTAGATAAATGCATATATCTCAATTTGAATGGAAATTAGTTTATTATTCATGTACTCTATGTTAATGATATTTTTCTTGCAAGCAATAACATTCATCTATTGTATGACATGGAACATTTTCTATCAAATAATTTCGATATGAAAGGCATGGGAAATGAAAAGTATGGTATGGGGTTAAGATTCATAGGAATTGGCTAGTCATACTATTAATATTATCACATAAAGCATACATTGGTGAAGTCCTCAAGAGGTTCAGTATGTGGAATTATGCACTGGGTGAGGCCCTAGTAGTTAAGGGAGATAGTTTTAGCTAGAAGTGTCCCAAAAATCATATTGAGAAAATCCAAGTAGATGTGAAAGAGTATGCCTCTATGGTTGGCAACCTTATGTATGTAATGACTTTCATTCGACCAGATATTAGTTATTTTATGGGTACACTTGGTAGATATCAAAAGAACCCTAGATTTTCTCATTGGCAGGTTGTAAATAAGGTACTATGGTGCTTACAAAGAAAAAAGATTTATATTTGTCTATAGGAGATCGAGCAAGATTTAGGTGTTCGTTTTTTCGGATTATAATTTTTCTTGTTGTTGTGATAGTATAAAATGTACAAGTGACACTTGTTGCACTTGGTCTCGTAATTTTGATATATCATATTGCATTTCTTCCTCTTCTTCATGAGTCATGCTAGAGCTTTCAGGTTGCTTATTAGGTGTTTGCATTTTCTTTTCTCAAGGCATCAATTATCGATTCAAACTAAGTTTTCAAACCAAGCTTATGCAAAAATTTTAAAAAAACTACACACCTTTTTTCACTTTGTAGAAGCTTGATATTGAATTTGATGTATCTCTGCAATTTCGGATCATCCAGTTCTAAAATTGTGACTTGTAGTAGCTCTCTGTGTCTTCTTTCCAATGCCACCAGTCTGATCCAAATTGGATTCTCCAAGGAAGAGTTATGCACAATCTCCCAAGATGACCTGATTATATAATATTTCTGTAGAGCGAACTTGTACAACATGCCACGAGTCACTATTTCAACCTTTGGCTCTAAAAAATATATACAGAAACCACAGTCCGTCGTCTTTCTGTACCTTCTTATGAAATTTCAATCCGATGCTCAGAGAGAAAGTTATGACGATTTTCCATAGGTCACCTGTTTGGAATGTAATTCAGGAGTCTGTAAAAAGACCAACTTTCTCATATCATATCTCCGTAAATATAGCATGAAAAGCTCTGAAATTCGGACCCAAGATTCAGCACAATTTCTTCTCAAATGGGTTTTTTTTTAAGATTCTGAAACATCACAGAACAAAAGCGATAGTGAAAATACCACGATGAATTGTTTGGAGCAGCGAAACCCTAGAATCCAAAGCTCTGATACCAAATGTTATGAAACTAGCTCACTAAAAGATAGAAAAGAGAGATCAACGCCTTAGAATTTAACCTCTTCGAGGGGGAAACCTCCTTTACATTACACAAATGAGCAATTCTTTGATGATTCAAATGAAAAAACCTCCTTTCTATATATAGGAGTCTAAGGAGTCACAATATAACCAAGCCGACCTAACAATAATAATATAAAGCCACAAAAATAACAATAGAGGGATTCTATGGGCATAGTCATAATAATATGGGGACAATAGGGGCACAAAAATATTAATAAGGGATACAACTACAATAGTAATGGGGTAATCACTAGTATTATAGGGACCCAACATACAACTTTATGATAGTATAAGAACCACGGGGTTGTATCTCCCTTCCAGTAGGAACTAGAGAACTAAAAATGTTGTATCCTTCTGCAGGTCGGTGTCTATGTACTGGTATGAGTTTGTGCTAGTACAAAATTCTAAAAACTTTTCTTTATATTAAAAAGAAGATAGAGATGACAACATCAGGTGGTTTCCTCCCACATTGGGTTTCCACCTTAAATCCTAGTGTTAATTTTTGTTGCTTATGTGTGATGGCTTATTTTGTTTTTACAACGCATGGTTACTATTTATCTAGTGTTTAACGAAGTACTGAAGCACTAGATGAGACAAACAAATGGTGAATTAATTGAATCATAAGTTTACTGGATGTATGTTGGTTGTCTTAAGAATAGTTGTGTGCATGCGCATGTTCCTTTCAGTAAAGTCATGTATAGAAATCAGAAAATGAAATGTAAAAGTTATTGATTTGAAAATACTGATTCACCCCCCCCCCGCTGCCCCCCTTTAAGTATTTTTCCTAACAATTGGTATCAAAGAAGTTCATTTGGAAGAAGCTTGATCACTTGAAGGATATCTGTGGAAATAATCGGAAAGAAGCAAAAGAAGAAGGAAACTCAAAATAATAATGCATCTCAAAGAAACAATGGCAGTATTAGACATGATTGTCTATTAGATGGAAGCAAATATTTAGATTTAGAATCACCTCATAATGAAGATAAACAAGCAAAAGAATTATCACATATTGATTTTTGGTCCTTTAGTGATACGTTTCTCTGTTCATGCAATATTGAAGATAATGAATGTGACAGTGAGCAACTGCTTATGGGTGAAAGTGAAATAAATCTAATAGAAGAAGAAGTTAAAAGGCTCATAGATAAAATTAGAGATCAACAAGATTTATTTGATAAAAGGATATGCTCCTACAAAGAAGAGGTTACCAAGTTAAAACTCAATTGGAGGAAGGAAACAAAATAAGGAAGAAGTACAAGGGAAAGGAAGATCAATGTCAAATGTTGCAGGATGAAGTGACATCATTGAGAAATCAAGTGAATGAAAATGATACAACAACCAAGGAACTTAAAGAAAGAACCACTTACTATGAAGGTCTTGAAGTAGAGGTTGTCTCTCTAAAAGAAGATCTTGCAAAATCAAATAAACAGAATGAAGAACCGCTTCAAGCATTTGAAGAAAAAGAAAATGGGATTCTCAAATTAAAACAACAAGTGGAGGAAGGAAGAAAAGTTGAAGAAATCTTGAAGAAGCAATATCTAGAAAAGGAAGAGTAATATCGAGATGAGGTAAATATCCTAAAAGGTAAATTAGAAGAAAATGATGAAATTTTGTGATTTGAAGATAGTACTAAGATATTGAATGATATTCTTAGTATTCAAAGGTCTCCTGCCATCAAATCTGGTCTTGCCTTTCATGAAACTATAAAGGTGAATCTAGCTCACAAGTTGAGGAAATGAATTCCAATGAAAAGTATGAAATTCTCAATAAGGAGATAAGAAGAAAGCCCCATAAACAACCAAGGAAAGAAATTATTCAAAGAAATCATTTACTTCTAACTATAGAAGTGTTAACTGATTCTATCCTCTGATCAAGAATGTTGAATGTTCTATATGTCATAATTTTGGACATGTTGCAGCTAGGTGTAGAAGTAGAATGTTTCAAACTAATAATCATCTCACAAAAATACCATCATCTTCAAGGTACTTTAAGGTATATCGTTTTTCTTGCAATATATTTGGTTGCAAAGCCATTGATTTCTATAGAAGGAACATGAAACATATAAGATGTTATGCTTGTAACACGTTTGGGCATATAGCAAAAGAATGCGGGAACAAGTCTATGGATTGCCATAGACAATATGGTAAGAAGCAAATAAGAAAATTTATATCAAAAAATAAAAAAAGATGGATCCATGAAGAAACAAGAAAAAGAATATCAAATAAAGTGTGGTATTTCTCTCTGCTCATTAAAAGATGAATATGAATGTTTTCATCACATGAATGGAGACAAGAGAAAAATGGAGTCTCTGATGAAGAACCATCATGATAATGGTATTCTTGGAGCTGATGTTTCAAGAAAATTTCTAGGAACACGTACAATCAGAACAGACTCAACGGGAACTAAAAGTATGAAATTTTAGTATTCCACTTCTCATATGCGGATCTTGTGAAGACAAGTCAAATATATAAGTGAGTTCGAAACTGCACAGTCCCGTATATGTTGGTTTGATGAAGAAATAATGGGACAGACTCAAAAACGGGCCTGATATGGTTCAGTCAATGACCAATTATCTTTTCTGTTTCGATGGTTGATGATTACAGTTTGTTGATGCTATGTAGAAGTGATTTTGGTTCTCATAAGTTATTAATGGCTTGATATATAACTGGTTACTGATGATGCCTTGATGATTCTTATTGATATATGAAATGATAAGATATGACAATGAACAGTTGGTACATGTTCAGGGGGATCATATGCTATGCTTCTAATAATGCATTGTTGGCATTATGTTTTCTTTAGAAATCCTTGGTGCATAATGATGCTTATCAATGGTGATCATGCTTATGTTGTTGAAGTGTTTAAATGATGCAACATGGGTTGCCTATGATGAAAGCACAAATGATACTTATATTGCTTGATACACAAAGGTTTTTTTTATGCTTCTGATCAGATTTGTGGATGACCCTTTTGATGATGCATATAGTTCTATTTCTTACATGGTGATCTTCATAAGTTCAAGGAGAAGAACAAAGCTTGAGTACACAACTTGATTATTTTTTGATGATAAGTGTCACTCATTTATGTTATGTTGTTGTCATCATGCCTTCAAAGATGCATAAATTTCTTATGGTGCAATTATGGATGACGATTCCTATAATCTTGGCTCTTGTAAGGTATATTGTTTGAGGATTGTTGCTCTTGATGGTATCAAGAAAGTTTTACAAATTACTATGAGCTCATGGTTTGATTTTCACATTGATGAGAATCTAGATACATATTTATATTGCTATGCTAGATACATGGATGATTAGTTAATTTGTGATGTTGGTATATAAGATCCTCTTATTTGAAGAAAATTGGCCAAGAGAATGGTGTTATTGTAGGTTTCATGAAGACATGGATATTTGAAGACATGGCTATTTGGAGACATGTCTTACTTAATATTGATGACTTCTTACTTTATGATGATAGGCTTGGTTCTCACATATGTTGATTATCATGATTTTTGCTTATCAGATATGGGATGTTGGAAAACTCCCTAATGATGATACATGGTTGATATATCAAGGGTTGTTGAGGAAACATCATGCAATTATTGCTACAATGATGATGTTATGGTCATGGATGTTGACTATGGTGTTTTCACATATATATGATATGATGTGAATGATTTTGTATCACTTCTTGGAGATATGGCATATGCTTAGTTGATTCATGGAAGGCTATGTTTTTTATAAAGATAAGGCTTTTTCTACTAAGGAAAGGGAGCAAGTTGATCTTGATAAGGTCAAGAGAATGAGTTGATATTTATATGTGGGATACTTAGTCACAGGTTGATAATATTAAAGTTACATTGTCTTATCTTACCAATTGGTGATGGACATATACAAGTTGTTATTCTTGATGTTGCTGACAGATGCTTATGGTGCAGATCATATATGGTGTATGATAGTTGTTGATAACTATCATGTTCTTGTCTTTGGTATTTTTTATAAATATCATGTATATAATTTGATGTAAAAGTCAGTTAAAGACCTATGATGTAATAATTGTCATATTCACTCATGTATGGACTTTTGAGATCATGCCAAATATGTAATCCCATTTGGTTAGGTGGTAGAGTCAAATATGTGTCCCCACTTGGTTGGGAGATTAATGGAAGTATGGGTCCTTGGTGATAGGAAGGTCATACTTAGTTGATTCATAGAGTCATGTACTTCATTTTACATCTGTCAGATATTTTAGCATGTTCTCAGGGGAAGCATGATCAAAGATTGCAGCATGCTCTCAGGGGCAGCTTGATCAGAGAATTTAGCATGTGCTCAAGGGGAGCATGATCAGTATTCATATCCAACAATTTAGATATGGAAATCTTAATTTACCACTGGTCGACCCTTTTCCCTTGATTTCAAAGGGGGAGAGTAGCTTGATGTTTTGAGCTTTGTGTTTGGAAAGTAGCTTGATGCTTGGCTTGATGTTATTTACAGGTCATGGTGACAAAACACGAAAGTGGCTGCCATCAACTCCAAAGGGGGAGATTATTGGAATTATGATGCATGTGTTGTCCTTGATGGAAACTCACTTGTAAAAGAACAACTATATGGTAACTTGATGAATCCACAGGTTATTTCGGAGGTGATAGAATGATGGAACAAAATGATGGGTCAAAGGTTTACAACTTAAAATCAAAAGTTTGATACAGAGAGATTGTTGGCTTTATTAATCAGGTGTTGTCCTTGATGGCAACCTACTTGATGAGTTTTCCTTGATGACAACATATTTGATGAAATGAAATCCTACTTGATAAGTTATCTTTTGATCTACTTGTCAAAGGTATAAACATGATGTCTTTACAGACGTGACAGAAGGGATGGTATTTTAGAGGAATGATAAGGTTTGAAGTTAACAAGATGTGTTTACAGATATGAAAAAATGCATGGCAGTTCAGAGGAATCAGTTCAAAAGAATGATAAAGTTGGAAGTTCAAGAACTATACGCGGGTTCTGTTAAGACAAGTCATGTACACACACGAGTTTGTGAAGAAAAGTAGCATATGAATTTTCCACCATGGTATTCTAAATAGCAGAGGTTCCTACCATGGTATTGGTCCATAGTAATCAGAGCAAAAAGGAATATTGATCCCGTCAAAGAATACCATCGACATAAATATGGTTTTGATCTAAGGTATTTAAAAAGGCTAAAAATATATAAGATGGTGAAGATAAAAGTGTTCAGGATGTGCAAGTGATGGAAATCTTATGAAGAGTTAGATGAAAAGAAAATATGTTATGGGTTTTTTATGCTTTTCTTGATGTAAACTAAGTATACACCTGAGAGTTTGATAATGGATGAGATCCAATAGATCTGAAATAATTATACACGAATGAATACAATGATGGATCAGGATCATGAGACCTGTAATGACTTTTCATTGTATGATATGCTCATGGACTGACTAGATCTATGTACTGACGCATTTCTTTTATCTCTGAATATTATGATCTGGGTCTTTCTGAAGTTCTGAAGAGCTGCACAATTTAAGGTCAAAATTTGCAGGTCTATACACTGGTTGGTATCGGGAAAAGCACATATACATGGAGGTTGGCCTCTACAAAGTAGCGTATACAAAGTAAGGGTTTATGTTCATAATGATTGATCAATCTGATCAGTGCTACTACTTCTCTGTTGTTTGTCAATCATGTCCTCATGATTGATCTAGGTTAAATGATAATGTCTGAAGTAGACCTGGTAGAATGATGAAGCTAAATTTGGTTATGAATAGTGTCAATATTAATTGTTCATTATGATTGAAGGTTAGGTTTAGCTTTATGATTGGTTTAGAGTATTGCAGTAGATCTAAGTATGAAATAATATTCTTTTCATAATTATCATAGTCAAGCTTTCATTTTTCAATATTTTAAGATCTGTACACAAGTCTCTCTGCTAAAAAGCATGTATGCACGTTGGTTTCCTTAAGTGATGTAGTGCATACATTTTTGCAAAAGAATAATTAGGGTTGCAGTCCATTATGTGTGTTGATGCAGCATTCTAATTTTAGTTCTATGTATTTACAATGATATGGCTATTAAATTTGATTGGTTGAATTTTGATTAAGAGTTAGTTGATTGGGTTTTGAGTGATGGTTGATTTAGTTGGTGATTCAATTGTATTAGAATTTTCAATGATTTATTGATTCAGTTGTGTCAGAAGTTTCATTGATTGGTTGATTCAGAGAATGATGATTGAATTTCAGTGATTGATGATTTGGATTTCAGTTATGTTAGAGATTGATGATTGGGTTTCAGTGATTGATTGATTCAGTTCTATCAGAAGTTTTCATGATTGGTTGATTCAGAGAATGGTGATTGAATTTTAGTGACTGATGATTTGGATTTCAGTTATGTCAGATGTTGATTTAGTGATTGATTCATTTAGTTGTGTTAGAAGTTTTAGTGATTGGTTGATTCAAAGAATGATGATTGAATTTCAGTGGTTGATGATTTGGATTTCAATTATGTCAGAGATTGATGATTTGGTTTTAGTGATTGATTGATTTATTTGTGCCAGAGATTGATAACTGTGTTACAATGATGAGTTATAGTTTTATTATTGATGTTGAGCTTAAATGTTGATAAAGGGTCTAGTCTGAAAATTTGATGAAATGTTGCCTACAATTTATGATGTGTTGAAGCAAGTGGATCCAATCTAAAGTTTTGATGAAATGCGGTCCATGGATGTTGCTGAGGGTTGGAGCCTTTAGTGAGGAATTCAAAGCTTCCTGCTAGTAGTAGGTCATGATCAGATTAGGGGGTTGGAGCTCCCTTTTAGTAGTAGTTGGAGAACAAGTGAAGGTTGTAGCCTTCTACAGGTTGGTGCCTATGTATTGATACATGTTTACATCAGTACAAGAACCAGGGGGTTGTAGTTACCTTCAAGTAGGAGCTGAAAATCTAACAAAGGTTGTAGCCTTCTGCAGGTGGGTGCCTGCTTACTGGTATGAGTCTACACTAGTACAATATTGTAAAAGCTCTTTCTTTATATTAAAAAGAAGACAAAGATGAGAGCAACAGGTGGTTTTCTCCCACATTAGGTTTCCACCTTAAATCCTGGTGTTCATGTGTGTTTCTTATGTGTGATGGCTTATTTTTTTTTTATATCACATGGTTACTATTTATCTAATGTTTAACAAAGTATTGATGCACTAGATGAGACAAAAAAATGATGAATTAACTGAATCATAATCTTATTGGATGTACGTTGGTTGTCTTAAGAACAGTTGCATACACACACGGGATCCTTTTAGTAAAGTCACATATAGAAATGAGAAAATGAAATGTAAAAAGTTATTGATTTGAAAATACTGATTCACCCCCCCCCCCCCCCCCCCCCCCCCACCCCTCTCAGTATTTTTCCCAACACAAGTTGGGTTCCAAAATTCAGAACTGTAACTTTTTGGGATATTCTAACACCTCTGAAGCTCAGAAGTTATATGATGAAGAAAATAAGAAATTTATTTTATCAAGAGATGTAGTTTTCCTTGAATCTAATAAAGATACATCCATTTTTCGAAGAAAGCTCAATCATTTGGATAAGATTCCATCTAAGATGTTTTATATTAAACTGATAATAATCTTCCACATCCTAAAGGGGGGATTCCCATTCTAGATCAGTTTGTGGTTTTTCCTTCAATAAATTTTCCTCTCAATGATGATAATGGTTTTGTTGAAGAAAAATTGGATGGTAGTAGTGTTTTTGCAGGGTTAGAAAGTGCTTGTGTTCCTTAAGAGCCTGCTGCTCAAGATGGGCAACCACCACAGACAACTCAACGACCACTACAAAAAGCAACAATACCAGAACATTTCCAAGAATATACGATGAATTTGTTATAAGGAGTTCTTCAGGTAAGTGTCAATATAATTTTTGTGTTGATTGTGAGCCCACTTTTTTTGAAGAATTTATTAGTTGTAATAAATGGAAAAATGTAATGCAAAGGGAATATGATTCCCTCATTAAAAATTGTACTTGGAGGTTGGTGGATCCTCCTGTTGGCATCAAACCCATTGGTTGCAAGTGGGTTTATAAAATTAAATATAATGTTGATGGTTCACTTGATAAGCACAAGGCAAGGCTTGTAGAAAAGGGATATGCACAAAAAGAGGGTCTTGATTATATAGAAACATTTTCTCTTATAGATAGATGGGGCACTATTAGAACATTGTTTGCTATTGAAACATAGAAAGGGTGGAAAATTCATCATATGGATGTGAAAACTACATTCCTAAATGGAGATCTAAAGGAAGATGCCTTCATGTTTCAACCAGAGGGGTTTTTTGTCAAAGGTAGGGAGAAAAAGGTATGCAAATTGGTGAATTCCTTGTATGGTTTGAAACCAGCACCCTATGCATGGTATGAAAAATTAACTGAGCATCTTCTTAAGTTGAATGATAAGCATTTTGATCTAGATGATGAAACTCTAATTGTTAAGAAAGTTGGAATATCAATTGTATATCTAGTTGTCTATGTTGATGATTTGATGATCACAGGGAACAATGATGACTATGTATCATCTATTAAGTAGGAATTGAAAAGTCTATTGGCATGATAGATTTAGATATACTTCATTATTATCTAGGAATTGAAGTTGATAAAAAACCTCAACATATTTTTATTTCTCAAATGAAATATTTTGGATAGTTATTAAATAGATATGGAATGTAGGATTGTAATCTTGTTACTACTCCAACGGAAAAAAATCTGAAACTTACTTCAAATGAAGGAAATCCATTTAAATATTCAACAAAGTACAAGAAACTTGTTTGAAGTTTGATTTATCTCTCTACTACTCATCGTGGCATAAATTTTGTTGTAGGAATACATTCCAGGTTTATGCATCAACCCTGTGAACACCATTGGGCCGCAACAAAAAGAGTGCTCAAATATTTAAAAGGGACTCAAACATATGGTATCAATTACTCCAAAGTTTTAAACTTCCACCTCACTCGTTATTCAGATGCTTATTTTCATAGTGATAAAGAGAATGTGGTTTCTAATTCTTGTTATTCGATGACACTTGGATTAGTAGTTATCTCTTGGATATCATGAAAGCAATTTGTCCTGCTGATTTTATCACTGAAGTTGAATATGTTATTGCAGCTCAAGCTACAAAAGAAATCATTTGGCTTCGGAAAATAATTGAAGATTTGTAGGAGGAACAAAAGTTTTCAACACCTCTCTTTATTGACAATACTTTTGCAATTCAATTGGCCAGAAATTCTAGATTCCATGTTCCAACCAAGTGTATCAACACTAAATGTCATTTTATTTGACATCATATAGAGGCCAAAAAAATTCATTTGACACACTGTCCAACTTCAGAACAAGTTATAGATATTCTTGCCAAAGAATTAGGATGTGAAAGGTTTAAAAAATTCAGATTTTTACTTGGCATGTCAGATGTCCCTTCTAATTAAAGGGGGAAATGTTAACTAATCCTTCAGGATCTTGTACATTATTAGTTAGGATTAGTGCATTATTAGTTATTTGTAATATTATATGTTAGTTTTTCCTATATTTATAGTTATGGAGAAGTTATTTAGACATAACTATCTCCCTCTTTTTTTCAGTTGTATAAATTTCCTTTTCTTGATGAATAGCAATCAATCTTGTGGATTTTATTATGGGCATGTCTATCAAAAATTTAAATGTATTAAGCGACGTGGACGTAGAAATGGGCAAAACGCTTGCACGAATATCAAATTTAATAAAGTACAATTGATTCATCATATGGAAAAATTTATGGGGCATTTTGATTATTCATATTACATAGTTTAAATTTATTATTTCAAAAATACATAGTTTAAATTTATTATTTCAAAAATTCCCTGTAAAATTTGACCAAAATGATAGACCTACAAAAGTTAGAAACCTAACCTATAAGGAACTACTATTTTGAAAAAGTTTAGTCGATAGGGGAGACAAATTGCTTTTGAAATTAGTAATGGAGCCTCCACTGCTATCTTTGTTGAGCCTAGAGGCTCATTCTACAACAAAGTATGAGAGAGATGTGTAAGTATGTTCGTGTTCAACTTGGAGTTAACACATGTCCCTTTTAATATAATAAAAAAAATGTCACATATAATAAAAAAACAAAAATGAATGTACGTGTTTGGTTTGTTTAAATAAAAATATAATAAAACATCAATAATCTCACTCTCAATGTACATACTAAGGAGAAGTGGTAAAAATATTTCACTCACTCTATAAAATATTATATCAATTCTATAGAGAAATAAAATAGTTAAAAGTTAAAAATAACTATATATACATTATAAAGCCATTGAAAAAATATATATTTTAAAAAGTGTCACTATTCTATGGCCAAGTAAATTTTGATCCATTTTATACATTAAAAAATGCAACATAAACAATGAAAAATTACAAACTCTTCCTCTAGATAATGAAAATGATGCAAGCTCATGCCACTGATTTATACATATGAAACATGGCGAGCTAGATTTGGTTGGATGTAGAAAATATACCCAACAATAGACCTACAAAAGTTTATAACCTAAACTAAAGTAATACCTACAAAAATTAAAAACCTAACCTATCGGGCACTACTTTTCTGAAAAGTCCACTCAATAGGACAAACAAATTGATTTTGAAATGGAGTTGTCTACTAAGGCTGAAGAATTGCTTGGACGGCCAAAAATGGCTTGAATCTGGGCAAAAAAAAATAAAAAAAATCTTGTAGATACAGCGTTTGAATCATGTTTTTGATGGTGGAAATAGATTCAGCACCATCAAAATCTTCTAGAACACCTAAAATTTTAAAATTTATCAACTATAACTTCGATTTACAAAATACTTCTATTTTCTCAAAATATGACCAAAATTTCCGTTACTTTCGGGAAAAAAAACAGTATCCTTAGACTAAGGCTTTTGGAATTAGTAATTTAGCCTTGGTAGATAATGGTGCTCCCCCGTATACAAAGACATTTCTGTCTGTTCCTCTCGATAATGAAAATGATGGGAACTCATGCCAGTGCTTTCTATACATAAGAAACTGAACGGTACCCAAGAAAAACATCGCGTGGCATTTGGTTGGATGCAGAAACGCCTGCATGATTATCGATTACGACAATAAATCAAAGTACATGTAATCAATTCAACTTTTCCATTCATTTGAGTGACAGTACTTTGATTTTCTAGGTACAGATGTACAACCATTCATTCATTATAGGTCACACTATGAACCTTCTTTATCACATAAAAAAAATCAAAACGGATCACTGGCCACGAAGAATCGACCCGTGATTACTTTGGTTAAAACCAAAGCAAAGAGATCAGTGGCTGTGAAGAATCAACCGGTTATTACTTAAGTCAAAATCAAAGCATTCAGATCACTCGCTGTGATTGATTACTTTCACAAGTATTGTGTCAACTCATTTAGAAAATGTTACAAGCTTAGAATTATTAAGTAAGCGATGTGCTTCGAAATGTAGTTTTCCACATTGGTTAGTTATTTAATTTTGATGGTTGATTCGTTAGTTATTTAATATTTATGGTTGTTATTAGGTTTATTTAATATTTATGGTTGGGTTATTTAATATTTATGGTTGGGTTAGTTATTAGGTGGATGGTACAAATTTATTTTTATTTATTATTTTTCATAATATTTTATATTAAAAATTGAGATTTATTTTCAAAATAATTATGTACTTTTTGCATTTTAAATATGGTTTGTTTTGCATTTTTAATTTAATTGATATAAAAAAAAGAAATGTTGTTATGATTTTTTGAACATATCATATTGACTTATAATATGGCAACAAAGTCTATATAACATTGTCTATAATATTGCAACAAAGTCTATTTACATGTTAATAATTTCTATTGCTAAAGTAAGATATATATATATATCTATATCTATATATATATATATATATATATCTATATCTATATCTATATCTTATCTATATATATATATATATATATATATATATATATATATATATATATATATCTTACTTTAGCAATAGAAATTATTAACATGTAAATAGACTTTGTTGCAATATTATAGACCAATGTTATATATATATATATATATATATATATATATTCTTTTTAATATATTATTTAAAATAAAGACATAATATAGTTAAATTTTATGATATTCTTTTAGTTGTTATAGGCATTTAATAGCCATTTAATGATAGGAAGAAAAGAGACAATTGGCATATAAGTTTGTGTTTTTTTTAATTAGTAATATTTAAAAGTGGAAGGGAGGCAACTCACTTGAAAATGTCGCAAAAATAATTTTAATAACATAGAAATTGCGTGGACCATGGGGACAACTCAATTGCTTATGGTCATGTTATGAAGTATTATGTGAACCATGAAATTCAATGTTCAAATTCCCCATGGACCAAGCCAAAAAACAAAAACATAGAAATACATGTTTTCTAAAAGTAAATATTTTATTAAATTATGATATTATATATTATTATTTTTTAGCTTACATTTATTTTAATTTATACTTATTAAAATTTTCTCGATATAATATCTTTTGGTTGATGTGAGTACAAGTCAATATATTCAAATCAAGAATAAACAATTTGAATAGAAATATTTCAAATATATCTCATTAAAATAAATTTAAATAATAGTCATGATATTTCAAAACATATAATTAATAAATATATAAAAACATAATAAATTTAATTAATATATAATTTGAAATGAGAATTTTTCATATATTGAGAAAAAGATAAAATATAAATAATAATTTATTTTACCATCTAAATTAAAATAATATTTTTTATTAATAAATTAAAATAATGGTTTATATGCGTAATCATTATATTTTAAATTTCATAATTAAATTCAACTAATAAACATATAAAAACTTAATAGTTACAAATTTTCTAACCCTTATATAACCAATGTTCTTCATATTATTTTATTAAAAATATATATATATATATATATATATATTCATGATTTTAATAAAACTAAAATAACAATATTTTTGTACACATAGAGATGTGAAATTTATATAGATATAAATAATATTATTAATAAGTACCATAAATTTATTTTAACTTTAGATTTATTAAGCACTTAAAAAAGAGCTTGCATCTTGAGAAATTAGATTCCTCTCAATCTAATTAAAATGGATCTACACTAGTATCATTCAAAGTGATATTAACTTTAGTCAAAATGAAGTAAATAAAAATTTTAACTCTCCTTTTATACAATACAAATACAATATATTGTAAGATTTTATATTTGAGCATTGAAATAGTAATGTATATTGGTGTGTATTATGAATGGTTTAAGAGCAAGCTATTTAACATGTAAATTTTGTATATTAAAAATTAATAATAAAAATACACCAGTGGGTTACACATATCAAAGCACAAAACATAAGGGGATGTGATTCAAAGAGGGAGAAATGAAAGCGGGTTTGTTGGATAATAATTACATTTTATTTATAAACCCAAAGCTTTTATCTCATTTATTATCCTTTTATTACCTTGGAGTGAGTTTCCAAGTGAAGTTCGTTGACTTTATAGGAGGATAAGTGACAGGCTAGGGCATGCAAATATAGTATTTACATTTGGTTGATTAGGGAAATTTCTCCTCATTCATCTTAGGGAAATTAGTGGGAAAGATTATGCTACCATCACTATAACAAAATGTTGATTGTACATGTTATCAATATTATGTGGCAACTTTCCTCATGTGCATGCGGAAAATATTGTCATTGAGAAAAATACATACAAGTAACCATATTCTTGAATTGTTTGTTATAGAGATTTCTTGGATAGCCCACACTATATTCCCATAGGGAAGTGAGACAACTTGGGGGACTCCATTGTAGAGAAGAGAATTCCATAGTCTGGGTTGTGAAAGTTGAAAGGGAAAGAGAGCTAGTCGATTGGAAGTTATAAGAGTTAACATACTATGGGTTTTGGGAAAATTGACCCATATGACAATAATAGAGACATCCATAGGCCAATTGATTCTTGTGGACTTGTATCATCAACTTGGGGGTGTCCCTATTATAGAAAGAGTATTGGAAATCAAAACTCTATGGTTGGGTGAAATGTCCTTTATTTACAACCAATTGTTGAATTGTTCATAGAAGATAAGTGTTTATGGTTATTTGTGTAAATCTTGAATTATTGTTTTTAATGTTATGAGTGGAATATTATTCTATTTATTTGAATTTTTTTTCTTTATACAATTGCATGCATTAATTGATAGATACAAAAACAATAAAGAAACATGCTATCATAACTATATAATGTGGGGTTTATCTTATTTGTATGGTTAATCATGTGACAAAAAGATATCAGAGCAAGACAAATGAAGGGAAAATTATGTTTTTTTAGTAACATCTCTCCCAATTCACACATAAAATATGTTATTTTTCTAATAATTTACATAGTGATTATATATATATATATATATATATATATATATATATATATATATATATATATATATATGTATATATATATAAGGTAAATGGTCATAGGATTTTGTTCCTTGTCTTTCATAATTTACAACATGCATTATAACATGAATATCATAAAATAAGCCACCCAATCATACATTATTTACTATTTATAAGCAATAATTTGATGTTTCTAGTTTGCACCTATGAAAACCACCTTGGAGTGCTTTCACATACTTCATATAATTCTTGGTATCTCTCTCATTAAAGATTTGGGCATAATTCCATATCTTTGTGTATCATGGACTAATATTACTTATTTATTAATATTGAAGACCATAGAAAATCGTTTATGTGTGTGTGTGTGTAGTCCCTTTATATTTAACTATAAGCCATAAACTCCATTTTCTAATGTATATACCCCTTACATTAAGAAAATAGCGCTCGATGTTATCAACCTAATTTCCTCCTTAGATTCATTATACATGAATGCCAATGTTGTTGACCTTTTTACACATGCACGACCCTTATTTTTCCTTATTTTTGTGCATTATCACTAGGATTCAGTTCTTAATAGAGCGAGGATACCCCATCCTTGTTGGGAGCCTTTTTTTCCCAGTAAGGATCCACTGGTTTTCACTATTTTGTCCTAGTGAGGGTGAATGAGCTTCTAGAGTCTTATTTTCCTTATGAGATCAAATTAGAGGATCATGAATTTGATTTGTCTTGGGTTCATTATTAGAGAAGCTTCCTAACTTCTATTTATCCCAAGCATCTACATTAATCCTCTAAGAGAGGTCTCTAAACCTATTTATACTGGTGATTCCAGAGGCTAAGTGTAATGGTAAGATTTTGAACCTTTGAGAGACTAAGAGAATTATATTTCCTTAGATCTGAGATCTTGTGCCTAGGTGATCAGAGATATTTTGTTGCACTTAGAGAGGAGGCTACACTGAAAGCTTGAGGAGAGGGCTCTCTTTATTGGAGGTATATCTCTTATATTACCACTTATGATTAATAGATCATTGTTCCTTTCATATATTTGTTATTTGATCATGTTTTCTACTTGTGCGTGATGTTTTGTATGATAAGCCCTATGCGAAAGGCTATTGAGGGTTTGGTGAGTGGTGTATATGTGTAGGGTTTTGTGTATTTGCAGGTGGAAGTGGGATCTTCGAGTAGGAGCGAGTTTTTCTCTACATTATACCCAAGGGACATCACCAATTTTTGAGGACGATAACTAGTATGAACCCTCAAACCCTTCTCTTATAGTGTCATGTATGAGTGTAAAATATGCTTGCTTGTGTAGGAAGAAATTAGGGATAGATCCTTTAATATATTTTCATGAACACACAGACAAATTTGGCTATATCATTACCTAATTTATTGGGTTAAAAGTAACTCGATATTTCAGCTGAAATTCTCCCATAACAAAATTGGCGACTCCACTAGAGATTTAGCTCTATATCTATTAAATCTCTTCCCTTTGTGAACTATTTGGTATTTTAAGTATTAGGGGGTTTATGCAGTGCATTATGTTAGATATCACTTTGGGATTCAACTGCGTTAAGTAAGTCATTCACGTATGACCATTTCCATGAGAGGTAGTCATAACTGACTAATTTCTCATGATTTTTGAATAGTTCACTTAGCACTCATTGCATCGGGTGATGCTCACAGGGGTGAACAAGTGGGATTGAAACTAGTGAAATGAATCACATAGCATCAATCATCACTTTTGGGGCTTGCACCCAATAACCAAGACTTCTCGGGAGATCACCCATCCCAGATTGCCTCTGCCTCAAGCGTGCTTATTTAGTATTTTATTTCTTTGTTTCCCTTCTCTGAGTGTTTGTGACTTATTTTGGGTTGGTTTTTCTCTGATTAATCCTATTTTTTCCTGATCTCGCTCAAATCTCTCCTAGAGATTCGATTTATCCCATCCTCATTGGCATACAAAAACTGACACGGTGAAGATAGTTATCCTTGCTATTTGTTGGTTATCCTCCTAACGAGGATCCACGAATTATGCCAAACCCTATCTTAATGAGGATACCTAAATTTAGGTTTTTAAGAGCTTCTCTTACAGGATTTGATATTATTTCTTATATCTAATTTTCCTCTATATCTATTAGTCCATATTTGTGGTTTTTTTGGTTTCATATCTGAGTCCTTCTGTTGAATTTGTCTTCATTTGAGCCCTAGGGTTCCTAGTAAAGCTTATTTTGCTTGAGTTTGAACTATGATTGCTTGGATTTTTTTTTAGCTTGTTGGATCTACGTATTATTTTCATTAGAAACTAACAATCATATCATTTATAATTTTGTTTCTTGATTGTGAGCTTGATCGATTTATTGGCTAAGTTTTAGGGTTTCCTTGATGTTTTTGTGCTTGTCTTTGGGGCTTTTGTCCTCAAGGCTTGGATCCCTCTTTTCAGGTATGTTTTTCTTGGTTTATTTATAGTTAATATCTAGCTTCAAATTTGCATTTTATTGGTGTATTTTGATTCGATTTTTGTTTCCTACACTTTGTTGAGTTTTATCCAATTTGTGTGCTCGTTTTTTCTTGCATCTAGTGGTGATCTTGTTTTCAATCTATTGTGGTTGTATAAATAATTGCTAGAAGTGTTTGTTTGAGTGTTTTTTATTTGTTCTTATCATCAAATTCAAAATTTTACGTTTCCCCTTTTCCTTGCTAACTTTTCCTTGTGTTATGGTATGTGATTTTTTAATGTTTTGTAGATCGTTGTTCTCTTACACATTGAGATACAACCCTACTTTATTTGCATCATATATTTCCTCTTCATTTACTTTCTTTTTATTGCATTTAAAATAATTATGTTTTCAAAATCCAAACTCTTGACCTTTTGAGTGTCTTGTGTTCTTTCTTTGGGGTGTTCTCTTGGGCATGTTTTATTTTAAATTTTGTGAATTTCATAAAATTTAGTGATAGTGTTTGAAGACATTGTTTTCAATTTAAAATGAAAAATTACTCTTACCCTCCTCCTATAGTAAGTTTTCATTGAATTAAAAAGAAAAATGTGCATTTTAGTATAACTACATTAGGGTGTTTCTAACAATATTCTATTCAAACCATCTAAGTTTCATGTCATTTCCCTATTGAGTAAATAACAACCTCTTACAAAAAACACTTTAATAAATTTGATTTGACTCATTTTTTCTTTTCACCAGCAACACACCAACATTAGTCTAGGCTAGGGTCTTGGAATAAGAGTGTGAGGTTGAATGCTCCAAGACCAAGAAACAAACTTAACATCTTGTGGAGTGGAGGGTAAATCAATCTGTATTGATATGTTCTAGGAATCCCTTCTAACACAAGGGTTAATTACAAGGTCAACCTTGAGGCTAGTGGAGTGACATAACCCACTTTGTTAGTCTTGATGGTATGGATTTTTGGATTCGTACATATTATAAACAATGTTATTACCATTCTTATTGTAGCACTTGAGGACCACATGGGAGGAGTACACGTCATTTTGAGGAATCTCTCAAGGGGGTTTCAGACATTGTTTTCCTGCCCTTGTGTGTGAATCTGGCTGAGTATTGTCCCCCCAAGATTTTTTGTTATTGGTGGTAACCATAGTGGCATTTATTTAGGAGGTTTTACATAGGGCAACAAGGAGGGGTTCATCCTCTATGTACTCAGGGTGGATTTCAAGAAGACTTACTCAATCCTCCTGGAGGGTACTCCACAACTAATAAGGGTACTTGGACCAAGTCTAAAAGGGTCATTAACCAGATACCTGTTAATTGTCCCAACAACATATTCATTGTATATTTGTGCCCTAATCAAGTAGGCTATAGTAGTGCGAATATCCCTTCTCTATCTCTTGGTTTGTGTGTACTTACCTTTAGGTTTCCTTTTACAGAATCTTGTTTGGTCTGAGTCATAGCTTGGCCATAGGGGTGTCTTAACTATCTTAATTTGATAAAACACATATATTCACCGTGGCTAAATGAAGTAACAATTGTTCTTGAAGATTTCTAGGCCTTTTTCCTAAAGAGGAGGGTCCACCACCAAGTAGACGTTGGTTGATTCTTACATTGGAAAACTTAGACCATACACAGGTTGGGGGGGATAAACTTGGTCCTAGGGAGGAAAACTATTTTATTATTGAGGTAATCGATGGAAGTCCCTTTCCAAACTTTAATCCACCTTTAACATACCCTCTCATCCCAATTCTAGTGAAATTGAATCTTGATGATAATAAGCCTTATTATGTTCAAGTTCCTTACATGTCTAGTGAAAACACTCCTTCTTCCACTAAGGGGGCAGGTCCCACTTACCTTCTAGAGCGGAAGTATCTGCTTCCATGTCATCCTTACCACCACTTAATGTGGTAGGACCCATAGCTCCTTCTACCCATATCATGTGTTTTTGGGGCATTCCACTAATTACATATGTGATCTCATCAAATTTTCCACCTTTTTCTATGTTGATGCCCTTCTCCAGCTTTGTGTTTGGATTAGGGCCAAGCTCTACTCCATCCATGAGGGATGGGATATTTACTCCTAGCTCATATCAACCCACAATTCCCAACCTGATTATAAGAATTTTTACTTCAGGAAACATGATAGGGAGATTGGTTATTGCCTCTAGTTAGCCTAGGGACAACTCTGCTTATGGTATTACTACGCAATCGTGGTCAAGTTTTATGTTTGGAGGGACACCCTTCTCTATAGGTTCCTTTTTCTTTGGGGGGGCTAATATACTTGGAGCACTAACCCATTAGTCCCACTATTCCTATGATCTCTCATGCTTACGATAGTGCTTCTGCACATGGAATTTTTTTCTCTGGTGCTAGGTATAATCCCATTGGAAGTCAAGCCCTTAGGCATCCATTGCTCTTTGGGGGAAATTTCCCTACGGGGAATAATCCTTACATCACATTTCCTGGCCCAAGATATGGGTATTCTAGTATGAACTACAACCTTGGCCTCAACACTTCTTCCTTTAATCATGGTATGTGGGGACCTTATGATTCATCAAGGGATTGTGACCCTTAGAATCCATATCGTCAATTAAATATTCATTTTGTTACACCTCTCGACTTACATGATTTGCATAAGTTAACCACTAACCCCATCTATCATGATCCTGGGTGGCCCCCTATCTCATCTAAGTGACCTTCTAATATTCCTAACTTTGAAGGGAAACCTTAAGAGAATCCTTCTACGCACATCACCACCTTCCATCTATGGTGTTCCTTTAATTATTTGGTGGATGATTCTATGAATTTGTGATTTTTATAGTGTACCCTAACAGGGGAAGCCTCTAAATGGTACATCAAACTCGATAGGGAATCCTATAATGACTTTTCTTCCATGGATTAAACTTTCCTGAACCATTTTCAATTACCTATGAGGTAGGATCTCAAGACTGACCTGCTGTCAAAATTTAAATAAGATGGTGCCACCCAGATTTCTAATCATATACATGAGTGGAAAAGATGCAAGAGGTTAGTACAAATTAGACTCCCTGACGATGTTATTAGAGACTTGGTCACTCGATCCTTGTGTCCTTAAATCACATAGGATGCCACTATGATTGGGGAAACTACAATGGAGTAGGACATTTTACGTGCTCAACATATTAATCTAATTTATTCTTAGGAGGGCACATTACACAATATTCTTCCTAATTCTCCTCACCATTTAATAGACCCACAATGACCCAAACAACGACCACACTCTCATGGAGTGATTGGTTCTCTTTCCTTTGATACCATGGGCCATCTAGCTACTCATCTCGAGAAAATGATCGTCATTTCTCAAGCCCCGACAAGTGACCTTACCTCTCAACAAGCACCCACTTCTTTTGAGTAGTCCATCAAGGTTCTTACAAGGAATTCGACATCTTGTGAGAATAGTTAACAGCCTAGCAGGGAAAAGAGAAAACTTTCTCAGGAGAATCAACACAACCAACCTACTAAGGGTGGGGGCATTAATGAATCACATCATAAGATCAAGTTCCTTTATAGGATTTGTCAAGGTTAGCATTTAACTCATGTGTGCTCACATATGGATGAAGTTCATCATCATATTACCCCACCAGAACCTTCCTATCATCCGACTATATTGACTCATCCATTCCCTACCCAACCACGACAATAAATGGTTACACAAGCTCCTCAACCTCTACAAGGGGGCAATGGGGGTAAAAAATTTCATATTATTATAATTAATGCATTAATCCATATGTGTCAACAACATGTTAATGTGAACTACACAAGAAAAATCCTATGACATTTATAAGTCGAGTTCTGTTTTTAATTACTTGACCACCCCTTCTTCTTTCACTAGAACTCACATTGGATAAGCATGTAGAATCAGTATATCACCCACCTAAGGGCGTGTTTTCGCTACAACAAACACCCTCTAAGATTTTTCTTGCACTTGAATTTTGGAGCCTCCTTGTGACCTTATGATCTATCTTTTCAAGTTATTCACAGTCACTTCATGATCAGTGGATGTTTTTCTAAAGACTCTTAAGTTTTGAAAACCACTTGTTTACAGATGTTTATCCTTTGATGCATTCATAATGTTATAGACATATTTGGGCGCATCAACCCCAAACTTATATGTTGCTAAACCAGGGCTCATTAACCCCTAAAAGATTTGTTTTATACCCTAAAAGAACATGGTCATCTGATTACATCATTCCCCAAAAATTCCACCTGAGAAACCATCCAGAAATGGCCTAAACTGAACCATACTGGCTACTACACTGGCCAGGTGCGATGCATACTAAGTGGTACACTACCCAGGTTTGATGCATACTATTTGGGCCTTCTATAGGGTGCGATGGATGAGGATGGACAAATCTCTGAGACAGTTTGCTAGGTGGTTGCTCATGGAATCTTCCAAAAACTTCTCCTGTGACACTTGCCTCTCTGAATTCACCCAAGGATGAGTAAGAGATCCAAGAAATCTCCAAGTGGAACCAATTGTAACAGGTGGAATGACACTAATCAAAACCCAAAAGATGACTCACACCCTTGCACACATCTATAAATGGATCCCTCATCTAAGAGATCCGGAGGCTGGAATATTGTGAATTGCAAGGAAGTGCTGATAGTTTGTATTTGAGGAAAGAGCATTGTATTTTTGGTGTGATCTTGCTATTTCATGAGGTGAAGAGGGATTGATGTTGGGAGGATGATGCTGGATCAGACAATTAGGTTGTAATTCTCCCTTCTATTTAATAAAGTTCTTCAAGTTTTCTTCCATATGATTGTGCAATTGTGAATGTTATCATTTGTAAATGCAATTGTATGTTCATTATATATCTGATTCTGTAATGTTTACGTTGTGATAGATCAAGATGCTTTGATGGTTCTTTGTTACTGTGTTTCTATAGGTACTCTCCAAGCGGGTTAATTACAGGGAGGAGTTGCAAGCTCTGTCAAGGGGGAGAGAGATCAAGAAAGGGATTAAGCGAAAGTTCTAGGTTGGTTCCATTATCTTTCTCTTATCTGTTACACATAGAAGAAATTGTTGAATTGCTTCAAACTGTTGTTTCTAGGGTAGCTGCCAAACCTAGAGGGCTAGTCGTTCGACAAGACACTAGTTTTCCCAGAAACAAATTGGCGACTCCACTGGGGATCGAATAGATGTATGTTTGTTTTATAAACTATAGAAAGAGCTTGAAATCAGCCAAGTAGCCTTTGAACTGCTCTTGCTCTACAATTGCATAGTAGATGAATGCTACTTCAGTCGATCTCTAGTTTAGTTTATGAATTAAACATTTGACTTACAAGCATTCTAGATGACCTTTTGGTAGCTCAGTAACCTCTCAAGACATACCTTAATACTCCACTATTTACTGTCCATCATAGGTCATCTTAACTCATTGAAAACAACTGCACATCTAAGCCAAAACCCACTTCAGTTGCATTGCCTAGCCCATCGCACAGTCTATCACTGTAACCCAGTATGCATCACACCTCCCGAGTGTGTAATGTTTTATGCATCCCTATTTCTGTAAATCCCAAGTGCGATGACTGACTGAGCCTTTTTCCATTCTAGAAATTGGGGGTTTTTTACCTTGTTTTCAGTTTTTTTTAGTTGCTTTTGCTACTTATGAACAATGCTTCATTACTAAAGCCTGCTTGCATCACATAGATCATCCTCCATTAGATTAGGATTAATAAATTTTTTTATGTATTTGTTCATAATTTACAATCCTTTGTCGAAAACTTTCTTAAATCGATTTGTCGCATTGGTACAAAAAGTGTCGTAATTATCGTTTTGTGTCAAAAAGAGAAGTGTCGTGGATTCTTGCTTCCTTGGATAGTCGATTGAAATTTTCGTCATGTATTTGGTTTGATTTGTTTTTATTCGAAGTTTTGAAAGAATTTTTTATCCAAAATTGAAAAGTGTCATTTAGTCTTCCTTTCTCTTTTGAAGAAGAAATTGTCGAAAATGTCATTTTGAAAGAAATATTCCACGTCTTTGTTGCATTTAGTTTTCCTTTTTGGCACTTTTTACATTAAGGAGAACAAAAAACAAATACATGCATTTGAATTTGCATTTATTTTTTGTGCGAAAAATGATTTAGGAAAATGCACTAGTGTGTGCTCTTTGCTCTCTGTTTGAAAGAATTGTAATCTTCTTTCCCTAGTAGCTAGGATTTTCATTGCTCAAAATAAACAAAGATTGTTTATCACTGTAGATTGCATTTTAGGAATTCCAAATCAACATCACGTGGTGAACCATTGAAAGGCAAACTTTAAACAAGATCAACTCTAAAATAAATTTCAATGAACATAACAACGCTTTGGAACTTAATGCAACACATCTAGAGGTCTAGGCTAGAGACGTGTTCCGGCATCATAAAAACTAGTAACTATCGTTTTTATCAAAGGTTGGGTGATTTCTCCTCCTTGATACGACAAGTGATAGCACAGACTTGTGCTCCCCGTACGGCCGCGTATATATTGGGAGACCACAATAGGCTTATATCCTTTATCCATAGGAAGCTGAGTCTGCCGCCTTATTGGTCACAATGCACTGAACACAACATTCGGGAAGATTGACTGTCATACATAAGTCCTTGGTAATTTATCTTTAATTTATCACCAAGGTGTATATTGCAGTTTTGCGATTGGTTTGGTAATCCCTCTGTCTAGATTTTCCAGAGTAGTCACTTTCATTCCTTTTCGACTCTTTAAAAGAAAAGGTCCATCTGAGCACTTGTCACTTCAGGCTCATTAAAAACTGAAGGAGATTAGAGTCATCTTTAGCTTTTTCTCGACTCTTAAGAACAAATAAAGTGAAGTTGTGTCAAAGTGTCATTAAAATTAATTGAATTCGGAATAACATAATTTTCCCCTTAATTTTGAGTTGATCAAGTAATCCACAATCATGGAAGAAAGTCAATCAAAGCCCCGTTGTTCGGAGAGACTAGTGAGTCAACCGTCTTTGACTCCGGAAGCGAAGCCAGTCCGGGCAAAACGGTCTCATTTAACTGAGTCCAATTAATCTGGTTTATTTGAAACTTTTGTTTCAACATTGTTAGAGACTACATTTACTCTTATCATTTCTGGTACATCTGCCTTTAGAGAAGAAGTTCCACAGTTACAAGAGGACATTAGAACTGGTCCTAGTGTAATGATAGACACTTCCATACCTAAAATGACTCCGTTTAGAGTTGATCCAAAACCAATCTCAGTTCAAACCGAGGCTACACTCGAACCAGTAGTTGCTCAAGAACCTCCCTTTGAGACTGAAGTTCATTTACCTGAACATCTGGAAGTTGAGTTTCAGAATTCAGAAGGTGTCACCCCTCCAGTATCTGTCACTATAGAGTCTATACCTTCTTCAACTCTAGAAATCTTTTACAGACCTGACAATCTACCTCTTCCACCTGGTCTGATTGCTATAGAGGAGATAGTAGAGGATCCTCCATCTAGTACCTCATTACATTTTGGAACTGGGAGTCATTTGTATCATTCGACTCCTGAGTTTAGTTCTTTTAATCATCCTTCATCACAAGTTCCTGTCGAATTGCTAGGAAATCTTTTGGATAGACTAAACATGTGTAAGCAACCATCAACATCTAGGAATGTGTCATCTAATGCAGCTATGGCAGAACTTCCTACTGCCATTCCTACAATGTTTGCTGGTATACCATCTGTTTCGACTAGTTATCAACCACTAGCTGGAGTCCACTTAGGGGTTGCTTCGGCAACATGGTCTGCTCCTATTTATTCATTCGGAGTCCCATCTGGTATTTCTTATGTTGAAACTCAACAATTTGATCTTGCATGACAGTATCAATTTGGGCAGAACAGTCTTCAAAGACTGATATATCCTTTAAACAATGGACTGCCGCCATATCTGGTATGCAAAGACCTACTGCTCAGGGGATTCCATCTTATCCTGGGTATGCTTCACCTAACCTGAATCAACACTTGCCTTTTATAGAAACTCTAGAATTACCAGATTTGAACCGATTAATGAATTATCCAATTACATATGGCCCTTGGTGGCTAGTGATTCCTCATAAACTTCCCTCCGATATTCCTAAATTCAATAGAAATCTAGGTGAAGATCCATCGAATCACGTAATGAATTTTCATTTGTGGTGCTCATCTAACACCCTGAATGATGATTCAATTTGGCTTCGCCTTTTTCATAGAACACTCACTGGTCCAACAGCAAAATGGTATATTTAATTGCCTAGAGATTCGTTTGATAACTTCATCACCCTTGCCACTACTTTTCTAACCCACTTTCAGTTACCCATCAGGTACGAAACGGGAACAGAACTCCTTACCAATTTTAAACAGACCACAGCCACTCATATATCTGATCATATTCATGAGTGGTGACGTCGTCGTCGAATGGTAAAGACGTATGTTCCTGATCAGCTGTTATCTGAGTGGTTTATTAAGTCCTTATTGCCATATATTACTGAGGGCATGGCAAAAGCAGGAGTTTTCACTGAAGAGCAAGTCATTTCTCGTGCCCAATATTTAGATTTGATCTATACTCAGTCTAGCACACTCTACGACAAAATTCCTGACGCTCCTAGACTAGAATTTTCCGTTCCACCTCCTCCTAAATTGAATAGGGACTCTCATGCCAGTGACGGCGTGATCGGTGCCTTAAGAACGCAAACCGCAAGGGCTCCATCTGGTAAAGCTCTTATTGTTTCTAGTCATAATGTAAATGAAAAACCTCTTGCCTCAGAAATTAATGCCGTGTCATCTGACAAAGGCAAAAATCCAAAGCAACCAGGGGCAAGAAGAAGGGGAAAAATAATAAGAAGAAAGAGGAGAATTCCACTCCTGAAAAATCTTCTAAGAACCCTACTTGGCCAAAGAAACCTCCTCATTTTCCATGTTTGATATGCAATGAGGATCATTATATGAGGGAATGTCCACATCGATCTGAGGTTTCAAAACTTTTGAAGGCTTCGAAAACCTCAGCGGTGTTGACTAATCTGTTTCCAAACCCAGAAACTAATTTGGTTGCTATCGATCATTCTTCCACATCCCAAGTGCTTATGCTATCCATCTCAAACAAGCAAAATGATGCTTTGATATTGACAAGGAATAAATATTATGGGAATCCATCGTTGTCAAACAGCCAGGCTATAGATCAACCTAGTGGTTCGACAACGACTTCGCCAGAAGTTGTTCCACCCATTATTCCTTAATTAACTATAAAGCTGCCAAAGGGAGTCGCACATAAATCGAAATTTAATCCTCATGCTCGAGCTGCTCAGAATTATAATATAGTGGAGGATCTGGCTCAATCGCCATCTGCTATGTCGACACTGGAGGTATTGCAAAATTATCCCTCCCAAAATCAGGCTTTGTTATCAACAATAGATGTGATTGATCCAATGGATTCCAATCTTGTGGCCTTTAATCATAAAGGATATACACCTCAATTACCAGCCCAACTCATAAAAATATTCATCGAACCATCATTGATGAGGGGGCATCTACCTGTATTATGTTAATGAGTTGCTGGAAAACTCTTGGTTCACCACCCTTGTCACGATCATCAACAACATTAAAAGCGTTCGATGGAAGAACATACACTCCATATGGGATTTTAAGTAACTTGCAAGTTGAACAAGGGGGCAAGATAGTACAGATTGAAGTCAAGGTCATTGATGGAAACCTTGATTACAATATCTTATTGGGAAGGCCCTGGATTTATGCTATGGTTGTCGTTGTGTCTACATATTTTAGAAAGATTGCATTTCCCTTCCAAGGTGGAATAACAATCGTTTACCAACTAGCCTTTTTTCCTAACAGTTCACAAGCTACTGGAAGCATTCCATTGATCCATGGAAGTTCTCAATCACTTCAAAATGTTGAAGTAGGTTTTTTAAAAGATCCTTCCTTAATGGGAACCTTTACCCTCCTGCCTCCATCTGGTTTTGCGTAAGTGGCCATAGTGGAAACCTGTCAAATGATCTCTTCTACATCATCTGAGTTTAAGAAGAGTCAGTCATTTTGATAGTGAGGATCATCATGAGGCACTGCCACCAATCCCCATTGAATCTCTGTAGCAATCAGTTTTCTGGGCTTGGGCGGCAAACCTGAATCAGCACTCGACGAGTGTTTGGATAGATAGGTCTTTAGAATATGTTACCTCTTCCGATCCTTGGTCTCGTATACATTCTACAAACAAAGGAATCATCCAATTAGTGATGATAGGAGAGACACTGTGGGAAGATTACCACCATCATTCCCACCTTCGAGATGACAATGAAGATTATTCAAGCGACCTCAATCATCCTTCAGTTTTTTATTTTTTATTAAATACTATAAACACAGTAGATTCGGAGCGAAATCTGTCCAACATTGAAGAAACTATTGCCATTAATATTTTGACAAAACCTAATGTTGTAGAGAATATTCATGTTGGCAAATCTTGTTCTCCATCAGAACTAGAGATTTAATGCACTCTCTTTCGCAAATTTAGAGATGTCTTTGCATGGTCATATGAAGAAATGCTAGGCATTGACTCGAGAATTGTTGAACATGAAATCAAGATGTATCCAGATGTCAAACCAGTATGACAACGGCTTCAACCTGTCCATCTGAAGAAAGCCACTGCCATTAAAGCAGAAGTTGAAAATTTTTTGCATGCTGGCTTCATTTACCCTATTCCTCTCACTGATTGGGTATCGAATATTGTTCCTGTAATGAAAAAACAAGGAACGATTAGAGTGTGCATCGATTATAGGGATGTAAATCAAGCGTGTCCAAAGGACAACTATCCTACACCCTTTATCGACCAGATTATTGATGAATGTGCCAGATGCGAAATCTTTTCATTCATGGATGGATTTTCCGGATACAATCAAATCAATATCCGCCCACAGGACCAGTCAAAAACTGCATTTATATGTCCGTGGGGCACATTCGCATATCATAAATTACCTTTCGGTTTGAAGAACACAGGGGAAACTTTTCAGAGGATAATGAACTATGACTTCCATGACATCAAACACATCATTCAACCATATCTCAAGGATCTTCCAACTCATTCGTGAAAATGGACTGAACATCCACAGCATTTAAGAGCCATATTTCTATGTTGCCGACACTACAATATATGACTCAATCCGCACAAATGTGTGTTTTGTGTTGGTTCTGGTTGGTTGCTTATTTTTATAGTTTCTAAGGATGGGATTCGACTTGACCCATTTAAGGTTCAGGCGATCCTTGACATGCCTCCACCTTCAAATTTGCTTCAGATTCAAAGAATCCAAGGGAAAGCTAACTTTCTGAGGAGGTTCGTTCCACATTATGTTGAGTTCGCTAAAGGTTATACATGTCTTTTGAAAAATGGAGTACCCTTCTAGTGGGATCAAGTTGCGCAAGCTTCCTTTGATGCTTTACAAGATTCCTTGATAAAAGCATCGTTAATGTATGCTCCTGACTATCAAAAAGACTTTAACTTGTATCTCTCCACTGCAGATACAACCATTGCCATGGTTTTAGTGCAAAAAGATAATGGAATTGAACATCCTATATATTGTTTAACTCGCAATCTTAATGATACAGAAATAAAGTACTCTTATGTTGAAAAGTTGGCTTTAGTATCCGTTCAAGCAGTACAGAGATTTCGACACTATGTTCTCTTTCGCAAAACTACCATTGTGTCATATTGCAACCCTATGACCTACATTGTGCCGCGTCAATTACTAGGGGGAAAATATTCCAAATGGATAGCCATTTTGCAGAAGTTTGACCTGGAATTCACGAAATCCAAATCAAAGAAATCCCTCGTCTTTGCAGAGTTACTTTGTGACCTTCCCTCGTCATCCAACAATTTAACATCCAAAGCATCAATCGTGGATGAGTCTCTGTTTCTGATATCGTCAAGTGATCTGTGGTATGGGGATATACTGGTCTATCTCCAAATCCAAAATTTCAGGCCTAACACCTCTCGCTCTGAACAACGACGTACTTGATACCAAGCGAAGGACTATCTCATCATTGGTGATACACTTTACTGTCGTGGTGTCGATACAGTTCTACGAAGGTGCCTCACACATGAGGAGGTCAAAAAGGTTTTGAATGATTGTCATTTAGGTGCTTGTTGGGGCATCCATCTAGTTACGCTATTGCATAGAAGATCTTACGAGCTAGTTACTTCTGGCCAACCATATTCAAAGGTTGCATAATTGCAGTCAGAAGTTGCCATGCTTTTTAGATTTTTGATCGCAAAACAAGATTACCACCTGCACCACTGCATCCAGTAGTTTTTGTTGGGCCATTCGCTAAATGGGGCATTGATTTCATGACATGTAACCCCACCTCGGCTAGGGGGCACGGGTATATTATAGTCGGTGCCGACTATTTTACAAAATGGGTCGAGGCGATGCCTACATTAAGCAACAGTGGTGAAATGGCTACTCTTTTCTTTTTCAATCATGTAGTTTCTATATTTGGTGTACCACAGGCTATAGTCACAGATCATGGGTCACATTTTTGTAATCACATGATGATCGAATTGACTACCAAATTAGGACTATCCCATAATAGTTCTACTCCATATTATCTACAAGCTAACAAACAAGTTGAGGCAATCAACAAAGTCCTTAAGAACATGTTGTAGAGAATGATTGGAGTCCACAAATAGAATTGGCATTTAATCATGTACTTAGCTCTGTGGGCATATAGGACTTTGGTGAGAAATGCGACTGGATTTACACCCTTTCAGTTGGTGTATGGTCTGGAAGCAGTCTTACCAATTCAGTGCGAAATCTCATCCCTCAAGCTTGAAATTGATCTACTACCCGAAACTTCTAAAGAAGATGCACATTTCTTGGAACTAATCCATCTGGATGAAACCCGTCGTGATGCCACATTGGCTAATGAAGCACATAAGAAACGCGTCAAGGCGTAATATGACAAAAATGTCAAGCCTCATGTCTTCTCAGAAGGTGACCTGGTCTTGCTTTACGATCAGGACTCTGACAAATTAGGAGCAAGTAAATTCGAACCATTATGGATGGGCCCCTACATTGTTAAACGAGTATTGACAAAAGGAGCCTACGAGTTGGTCGATTATGATGGGATTCCACTGTCACAGCCATGAAACGGGTTGTATCTTAAACGTTACTATGCTTGATTAAGTGTAGTAAACTCATTGTACATATGCTTTTATTACATTTTTGAGTGTTTGCTTTTAGAGTTGTCATTTTGGCTAGGTAATCCACTTCACATTTGTTGCAGATGTCAGACTTTTTGGAACCATTTGTTGGGTATGCCAACAGAGCTAGTCGTAGTACGCAGAACCTATCTTCTGCATCCTGGGCCATTTTTGCTCCAAGTAGAGAGTTAGTGAGTTTCAGGGGGATATGTATTGGTCGATCGACAAACAACATCGTTGAGTATAGCTAGTTGATTGAACTTCTCTGTGATGCCATTTCACATGGTGTACGCCGACTCATTGTCAAGCTAGATTCACAACTCGTCATTCTATAGATTACTGGTGTTTATTCCATTCGGAACACAACTATTTATCGCATGTTCCTAAGAGTAAGGATTTTTGAAAGACATTTTGATTCCATTCAATATCAACACATTTCCAGAAACTTAAACACGTTGACTGATTCATTAACAAACTATTTGTTAAATAGATATTTGCAGCATTTGTAAAGAAAGCATTTAACATCAACATTTGCATCAGGATTGCATCACTTAGCCAAAATAAAACTCTGAAAATAAAAAATATATAGCTATTTATAGTTTTTACAAAAAAATTTGTGTCCAAGGCAAAATCGGTCATCTGACCAAGAAACTCAAAATGAATGCAGAAAAGCATCCTAGACTAGTGATGTTGGTGATAACATGTCACTACCTGTGTTATCATGCACAGGATCCTAGTCCAACGACTCAGTATGGCAGTAGTATGGCGCTGTAACCTCAAAGGCAACTCATCGGTTCTGACATCCTGAATACCGAGAGTGAGGCCCTCGATCTGATCCTGTAACACTACCAGGGTCTCGAATATGTCCAAATCCCAAAGGATGGCCCTCCCTACAGCCTCTCCTGTTGGAGCGTCATCTGCCGCCCGTGGGCATGCCACTGGTCGCACTGGTCCAATATCTACACACACATATAAGTTTTATTAGTCTTGGTAACATCAAAAACACAAAAACACAAAAACATTATAAAACTAAAAAAAAAAAGATGTGGTCGAACCATTTTACCTATAGCACTCCACTGCTCACCAGCTGGTAATGTCAAATACGGGTCGCCCCAGAAATCCATCCTGACGTATGGATACTCCGCAAATACCATCTCCTGGTGGTTGAACCGCTCGAGAAAGGCATAAAAGAAGGAAATCTGTGACTGGCTGGAATGTTTGGCCATAAGATCAACCCATCTCTACATCTTTGGTTCCCTTAATGCTGGTAATCCCAGTGAAATGTTCTGAGGCTGCATCAGTGGTTTGTACATATATATGTATTTCTAATCAATCTGATGGAATGATTGAGCAGGTTGAATGACCGACGAAAGAATATGATGCGCTAAACATTGAATTGAACATCTTTGACCACATATTCAAGCATAATTTTGTCATTTCGAGCTTGTGTAAAAATGAAACTGACTCCAAGCATAGTTCCCCCATGGTTCAAGCTTGTCAAAAATGAACCCACCTTCAACTAAATAACCTTTGTAATTTTCATTCTATCAGCCTTTTGAACCTTGGTTGTGTACCTCTCATCACCACCATCCCTTTGCCCGATCATACGCTTCCACTTGGTCGTTTACCCTTTTTGAGGAACAACTGTGATGAGTGATCTTATTTTCCAGCCTCTTCACAGAAATCACCATGTTTTAAAAAGTTCCAAGATTACCTGGAACCAGTTGCTACCCAAGACACCACTCGTTCCTCAAAACTGAGTCTCCTTTAAACCCTTTTCA
Organism: Pinus tabuliformis; assembly: GCA_031772625.1. Classification (NCBI taxonomy): domain Eukaryota; kingdom Viridiplantae; phylum Streptophyta; class Pinopsida; order Pinales; family Pinaceae; genus Pinus; species Pinus tabuliformis. The sequence continues at coordinate 1,382,182,878 of CM062817.1, read as the reverse complement.
GACTCATTAAATGTGAAAATATTGTCGAGCAATTGGCCTTTATAGCTCATTAAAGTGCTTGGAAATGTCATCCCTCCTATATATTTTAATATTTCTCAGACATGAGGGATTATCTGATGAAAAATTTTGAGCGCTTGTCTTTCTTGTCGCATTAAAGTGATCAGAAAAGTCATCCCTTTTGTATCATTTTATCCTTTTTCAGACCTAAGGGATTAATTTATGAGAAAGAACTTCTGGAGTTTTGTTTTCACCCCTTTTCAAACTCTCTAAACATGAAAAGGACTGAGTTATCCTTGTCGTTAAACTCATTAAAGAAATAGCGACAAACTTGTCCATTCTAGACAAGATCAAGTTTCACTGTGACTAGACTCATTAAAACATAGCGAAAAGTTTGCCCGAAGGGCAAATTATAGAACAAGCATATGTTATCCTCCTCAAGATTGACAAAAATAAAGAGGTACTAGTTAGCAATGACTGGGGAAAAATGGAAAAAACTTGAAGAACTTATGGTAGTAGGTCGCTCTTGAACATGACACTTTCACTCCATCACCATTATTGAGTCGGGTTGGGTTATTCCGTTCACCGGTCATCTCACCATTGGTCTTCCACACCATCCATCTTTTGGGGTTAACACTACCAATCCATCTCAGTGTCGCCTACATGTTCAAGAGAAGTCATTCAGTTGAGAAACCAAAATCCAGTTAATGCCTCATCCACTAGAATACCTCCAACCTTCATTTTTTCTTGACCGCCATTCTTGTACCTTGTGTCGTCAGATCGTTTTCACCTCCAGAAGTAATTTGCTTCATTTTGTGTCGTAGATGTGGGATACATCAAGGCCCTCCTACGACGAGTGACTTCTTGTCAAAATTAGCTCATTATCTAAGAAGTTGACTTAGAAACACCCCTTTCAGTGCTTTGAAGCTTGCATGCCTCAATGGCAAGTTTCTCACTTCCGGTGACGGGTTGAAATCAATGACCTTTGACCGAAAGATTTTGCGTGGTGTTCGAAATTGGATCATATATTCACACCACATGAATTGTATTGTAGTACCTTGGGGGTCATTATCATCATCGGTGATTCCTCTCGCGGCTATTAATAGCTCACATTATTGGCTGGTAATCAGGTGATCTCTTTCCATGTTCGACTTCAGAACATCTCTTCACATGGATCAACTTGTACATCGGGCGAAGATTGAACGAGTTTGAAGACTCTGGATCTAGTTTCATCCATCTGGGCTGCGATATATTTAGGGATATAAAAACATCAAATGTACAAAGGCGCTGCACAAATGGTCATCCGAACCACGGATGATGACTCTACACCTGAAGAATCACTAGTTTGCATCTACATATGACTATCTGATCTATGTACATGAAATGAATTTATAAAGCTGAGCATGGGAATGCCTACCCTAGCTAGATCATGAAAAATATATTATGATGATGTATTGTCTTGTAACTTATGCAGGTCACCTTCCAGTTCGAAACCTCGAATCCTCATGATAAAGCATTTCACCCCATGTCAAGATTTACGACTTCATGCTTTAGGGGGCAACTGTTATAGACATATTTGGGCCCATCAACCCCAAACTTATATGTCAATAAAATAGGGCTCATCAACCCCTAAAAGAGTTTTTTTATACCCTAAAAGAACATGGTCATCTGATTACATCATTCCCCAAAAGTTCCACCTGAGAAACCATCCAGAAGTGGCCTAAACTAAACCATACTGGCTGCTACAATAGCCAGGTGCGATGCATACTGAGTGGTGCACTACCCAGGTGCGATGCATACTATTTGGGCCTTCTATAGGGTGCGATGGGCAAGGATGGACAAATGTCCAAGATAGTTTGCTAGGTGGTTGCTCATGGAATCTTCTAGAAACTTCTCCTATGACACTTGCCTCTCTGAATTCACCCAAGGATGAGTAAGAGATCCAAGAAATCTCCAAGTGGAACCAATTGTAACAAGTGGAATGACACTAATCAAAACCCCAGAGATGACTCACACCCTTGCACACATCTATAAATGGATCCCTCATCTAAGAGATCTGGAGGTTGGAATATTGTGAATTGCAAGGAAGTGCTGATAGTTTGTATTTGAGGAAAGAGCATTGTATTGTTGGTGTGATCTTGCTATTTCATGAGGCGAAGAGGGATTGATGCTGGGAGGATGATGCTGAATTAGACAACTGGGTTTCAATTCTCCCTTCTATTAAAAGTTCTTCAAGTTTTCTTCCATATGATTGTGCAATTGTGAATGTTATCATTTGTAAATGCTATTGTATGTTCATTATATATCTGATTCTGTAATGTTTATGTTGGGATAGATCAAGATGCTTTGACGGTTCTTTGTTACTATGTTTCTATAGGTACTCTCCAAGTAGGTTAAGTACGAGGAGGAGTTGCAAGCTCTGTCAAGGGGGAGAGAGATCAAGCAAGGGATTAAGAAAAAGTTCTAGGTTGGTTCCATTATCTTTCTCTTATCTGTTACACATAGAAGAAATCATTGAATTGCTTTAAAATTTTGTTTCTAGGGTAGCTGCCAAACCAAGAGTGCTAGTCATTCGACAAGACACTAGTTTTCCTAGAAACACATAAGCAAAACCCTTTTTAGAAAATCTAATAGTCAGTCTCTACCCTAAAGATGGGTATTGTGAAGTCTTGGAAAACAGTGGCTGTGCAATCCTCAATGATAGTAATTGTACATTACTTAGTGGTAAACATTGTGAAAGTCCTGTACATTATAAATTCCCTTAGGGATAGTGACTATGCAACCTTATGTATAGTTAGTGCATAATTCTGGTTGTAGTGAGAGCGGAATTTTCAAGTCAGTGTTGTCACATGTCTTAATGGGAGCTACCTCATAGTTTTTTGATCTCGTTGTATAAATATTCTAACTTAGAGATACTTTCAAGGTCATCTTTCACTTTTGAGCTCTGTGCACCTTGGAGCATAAGGAGCATCAATCCTTGTTAACCCTTTTTATCATCCATCCCTATGTCAATTTTACTTCATCATCTCATGACTTCATCGATTCACATCATCTCTTGGTATATTCCATGTCAATTAATGGGGGATACATCAAGGCCCTCCTTCGACTGATATTCACTTGTTGACTTCAACTCATTATCTAGGAGCTTGATCTAGGAGCTAGTAGCACCTTAGAACTTGTAGTCCTCAGTGGTAGGTTTCCTTGCAATTGATAGTGGGTTCTGCTCATTGACTCTTGATTGGTCGAGTCTATGGGTGTTTGAAGAAATATCATTTATTCACACTCATTGGATTTTGTTAGGTACCTTGGGGTCTATGTTCATCATTGGTGCTTCCCCTCGCATCTATTAATGGTACGCCTCACTAACCGATAATCAAGATATTTCTACCATACTTGACATCAAACATATATTTGCGTGATGTAGATTCATACCATTAGAATTATGTAGAAGACCCTGGGTTAGGGACATCTCACTCTTATATGGATCCATTCCCAGGATGAATTGGAGTTATGTATTATTTATGCACTTTAACGACTACTCTGGGGCACCTCCTGTTTTATGTGTCCATAGTCTTACTAATGTATATTGTGACCTAGATCCACATTGTATTTGTTGGTTTCTATGATCTTTCTAGTGTGTCACATGGATCCACTATGTATTTGCCATGACCATGTCATATCATTTCATGTCATGGATCCGCAGTAACTACAAGGAAAATACCTTCTAGTGGTGGTTATAGAAGAGGTTTTTAGTGTTATAAAATTGGAAAAAATTGTCAAAAAAACATCTGCTAAAATATCCATTTGTTATAGCAGATGTTTTAATAGAGGTTATGCGTGTATCTACATTGGTGAGAATAATGAAAATTCAAATAAATAATATACATAAATGTAAATCAAATAACAATGCACCATAAAAAGAAGTGACTCATAAACTATACACATGGTTTCAAAACCAAGTCTCATGCCTTATTACATCAAGTCTTCCACTAGCATAGTTTCGTACTTTGTTTCTTCCATGTTTTAAACCCATTATAAAACATAAATTTACTATAAAGGATTATTTTTTTATATTAATTATAAAACTCAAAGAAGTAAAACAACATAGATACTTACAAATTCCACAATTAATTTCTGATATGCCAACATATACTCATAACTCATATTTAACCCAATGTCAATCAATTCTTCTGATGGCTCTTCTTTGTATGTTAGCACTTATTTGAACATATTCAAGGATGGTTGTTGCAAAACAACTTAAAATATACAAAAATGAAACCTTGAGTTATTATAAGGAAATATTAACAATTACTCACAAACTTAGATATCAACCCTTTTCTTCCATGTCATCCTATTTTGTGTGCTAAATGCGTTCCATTTTAATTTATTTTCTATAAGAAAATACTTGAAAATAATGCTAAATTATTTTTTTAAATGTACAAAGTCCATCATGATTACATACATTGGAAGCATTTTTTGTTGATATGGTTCCTTCTGTGATGCAATTATGTCCATTTCTTTGATCATCTCCTTGTACATTTTTTTGGACATTCCTACTGGCATGTTTCACATATCAGGTCATTCCTCACTTTGTATTTTCATAATCTTTCTAAAAAAAGTAATAAACTATTTTTATATTGATATATGAAATCTAAATAACAAAATTGATATTAATAAATGAATGGTTTGTAGTAATATATACATATAATTCTAGAGAATCATTTTAATTAGGAATATTACCTTTCGAATGATTCTTTGTTTTCGTTTATGTTTTTCATATTGCGAGTGTGACATGTTTCATTGACCATTTCTCTCGAAATGCTTCTTGTATTTTGGATATAAGTTGGTTCTTGTAATCATTGCATTGATTTTTATATTGTAAGTAGAAAGAACGTTTATATGTTCGTTCCACTAGATCCCTCATAGTTTTCTAAAATAAATTCCCCCTTTCATTAACCTCTAGCACCACTCTAGATGAATTAAGTACCAATTCATCATCATTTACATGTTCTATAATTTTTCTTTTCATAGAACAACATCGATCTTTTCCTTCATTGTTGGTCCCTATACAGAATTAAACATATATGAATTAATATATTGTTTGAAACATGTTATCTAATATTCTTAAGTATATTATTAATGAAAATTCAAAAAGGAAAAAGAAAAAAAATTGATATTGAATAATATTTGTTCATTCACTTGATTCATCCTTCTACAATTTTTCTATCAAGATTTTATTCTCTTCTGCATTTAGATTAGAAATAATCTTATCGACCTTCTTCATTTTGTGGCTCTGCATGACACACACTAACCAATACGTATTAATTTTGTAAATAATTTAAAAAATAGCTTGACTTCTCTTCTTTTTTTGATGTGTTATCATTGTGTTGATCAATATTTTTGTTACTTGACACCTTCTCAGATATTTTTTTATCAATATACAACCTGTACCATTCAATAAAAAGGCCATTATATAAATTTTATACATAAATCAAATAATTTTCAGCCAAAAGTACCTACGGTAATCGGTGTGTTTTTTTAATAAACGCACACGTGTGTTTAGGCCATTAAATGCATCGAGTATTTAATTGTTTGGCACCATCAACATTATTTTTTCAAAATTAGTACAGTGCAATTTATAGTAATAAACGTACTACAATTACTTAACAACGTTATTTGGCAGAGATGTTTTGGTGCATTATATTTATTAAACACACATGGAATGTGGACAATCATGAATGATAGAACATTGAATTTCCTTTAATATTAATATATATGTATATTTATAATACATTTTTGTGAAGGTTGGATTCATCTTCCAACATCTCTTAGTCTCCTTTGATCGTTCATCTGCCACACCTTAACCCTTGGCAGATTAGGTGACCAACATTCCCCCCTTTAATCCGAAGGGGTATGTATGAGTCCAAGAAGAGAGTTGTAATACAAAATGTGAAAAAATGCATGGCAACACTAGGATGAATGTGCTCTCTAAAATTTTGTTTTAAGGATTACCACCAACACTGGAATGCTTAGTGCAGTTGCTGGAACTCTTCCAAATCTGGCACAAAGTTGAAGTCTTCTACTAGAGGAAGAGACCATAATGCTTTGAAGAGGGAGACCTCAACCTGGAAAAGGGAGGCTGGTAACCTAGGGCGGTTTAAGGATTACCACCAACTCTGGAATGCTTAATGCAATTCCTGGAACTCTTTTAGAACTGGCAATGAGTTGAAGTCTTTTGCTAGAGGAAGTGTCCCCAATTTTTTGAAGAGGGAGAAACTCAACCTGAAAAGGGAGGTCTCACCCCGAACAGATAGTTTAAGCTGACCACCAACCAAAGCCATGCTTATGGGCATCTCTGTCTTTGGCTACAACTCTGAATATGGTATGTCAGGTTGTGGCTCAAACTCGCTTGATGTGGCTTTGAAGATTGTAGATGACCATCACCTCCCACCTTGTTAGATATAAGGTGAGAAGATGGAGAAAAATCAACTGCAAGACTTTTCAATATTCGAGAAAAATCATGTTGTATGAGAAAAATATATTCTTTGCTATTGAAGCCCATTACCAAGAAGCGATCCATCCAAGATGAATCTTTGTTCTTGCAAGAGACTTGTTTTTGAAGCATATGTGTGAAGAATGAGTATGATGACCACAATTCTTGCATGGATAAAGATCAAAAGAATGATATTTCATATGACCAACTCAGTCACAGTGTTGGCATTTAACAAATTTTGGCTATGAATGTGGAGGAGTAGAATGTGGAACAGGTGAAGGTGAACTGCCATGAAGAAATCCATCATTTTGAAATTGCATGGGCTTGGAATAGCATGGAATATGAAAGGACACCCCCTTGTCATATCCAATACTTGTTATGTGCTTGTTGTTGATAAGCTCTTCCCAAGGTCTGATGATGGGCTTGAGAAGTGAAGACTAAATTTCTACATATACATGCAACTCTAGTTTTAAACTAGGCAATAAATGTGAATCAACCTCAAATTTATATTCTTGATGCTGATGGGAGTCTGTCTCAATGTTCTGAATAGAAATAGGTTTAGAATGATGACTCCATTGTTGAAATTCTTCTTACTGTAGCTTCGTTTCAAGCTACAAAAGCTCAATTTCATCATGTGCATCTTGTAGACAAATTTGTACATCAACAAGAGTGGTTTTGCTGATTTTTATTGTATCATGATCAGTGGAGTGTATCAAAGTTTTTAAGAACTCTAATAACTCAATAATTTTGGCCATTTTCTCCATATTAAGTAAATAAAATGTACTCTAAGCCACTGAGAATGCACTACTATCAATATTTTCTCTGAGAAAAAGCTTTCCACAAAAATTTTAATATGGAAGAAAAGAAAGGAAAGTATGGAATTTTATTGTAGATCAAAATCACCATGAGAGGAAGTGCTTCCACTATGCGCAAATAAATTTCTGGATTTGAGCTTCCTTAAATTATATAATTTTGAACCTTTGTTAGAGTTCTATGCTTAATGCAATAAATTAAAATATACTATCTCAAATATGTGCTTCTACAAGTCTTCCCAAAAATCTAGCAGCTGCATTTATACCATTAATTGTTCAAGCGTCCCTCTTATCACAACTGTGGGGACCACCACTTGTATCAACGTGTTGTAGCCCAATAATTGTTTTTTCTTGTAATTACATCGCCTTGTGTGATGAATAAGGTACTAGTTTTACAATTCAATAACTTTTGGCGTTATCAATAATTTGGAAACCAATTTGGATGTTATAGGAGAAGCCACAATTTAATGCTAGTTGTTGGGTTGTGAACAGTCGGACCAAAGTTAGAACCAACATGAAACAACTCCAACACATATATAAGGTACGAATTGGAGATTAATCAATGTGCAACACCATAAACCATTCAACACACCTACGCCAAAAATTAACTCGCATATATGGCCGAGTTTCATTCTTTAGAGGTGGGACATACCTTTAATGTTCTACCATGGATTATTTAACACGCCTTCTTCACCATTACATGGTTGTCAAAAACAATTCAACACATAGTATTAAAATTAGAGTAGCATGGAATGCACCATATGAGCTGGATTGTGAGCAAGTGAGGCCAACTATGCATGGGAGGAGTCGACTATGGAGCCAAAAATGGTATGGAGCTAAGCGCGGTGGACTGTGGACCACGTAACACGCAATCCTTTCATGCAATACTGGGCACCAATGGAAGGATACCAATAGACTACATGCTCCCTCTTGTGTGTGAATGGTTCTTTTCAATTGGTGGCAAGTGGCGAGGGCGAGGCCAAGGAGTTGAAAGGAGAAGAGAGAGGAGGCTACAGGTTGAGGCGATTAATAAGTGTTGGCTTTCTCTCATCAAATGGAGCAAACCTTCAACTCATTACAAGCCCTCGTGTGAGCTCATCTTGCATGGTTACTGGATGCATAGACACAGATGTAACTGTTTGAAGAACACTAACCAGCTTCATGCTAGGGTGTAAACTCTAGGGCATGTCCACCTCGGCCTTTGTACTCGTAAATATAAGTACACAACAAAATACCAACCTAGGGCCTCCTTAAAAAGATAATAATCAGGTAATTATTGTTTATCTATAATTGGGTGGTGACAACAGAAAAATCTCAACGTCAAATTAAATTTTGTTACCTCTTCAAAAAACCAGCACCTGAATAATAGCAATATAGTATTTACCACTTTTTAGGTGGAAAATCCTCATGCGTCATGTTTAGTTCTCGGGCAGAATTAATCATGCTCAGGTCTATTTCACCATCTTTCACAGTTCTTCATTGATCTACATCAAATTTCTAGGTTTCTTATGTGCATTCGAACCCGTGACTATCTTGAACACTAATGGTGTCAATTTCCACCATTAAGGCGCAAAGTTAGTCTAGAGGTATCAGGATTGAAAAGTAGAGACAGAGAGAGTGCCTAGAGGATAGAGTCATCGACAAAAGTAACGTTCAATGCACATTATAGGGAGTTTTATCTGTTCAGGAGTACAGGAAGTGCTATATGATGAGCCAAAGCTCCACTAATAGCATTATTTTCTTCATGCTCAGTATGAGGAGACTATAGAATTTTTATAACAACGTTCGGTGAGAACAACAAATGCTTATGATAGTGAGCATAGATGGCATAACTGACTCCAATAGAAAAATGGAATGAATAACATGGAAAGGGTGGTTCAAGAGCAGCAAAAAAATTGACATAGATTCAGGTCACACTTGTGAAGATTTTTTTTTAGTAGAGATGATAGATAGGGGAAATGTGTCGAGGAATGGCAGAGCACTTAGGTACAATTTTGATCGAAAAACTAACATGCAAAGAAAGGCCACAAGACCAGTGGCTCAAACTGGAGTGGGGCCATAATTCACCTACTTTGATACCATGTTAAACACGCATGGAACGTGAATAGTCATGAATGATAGAACAATGAATTTCATTTACTATTAACATAGATGTATATTTATAATACATTCTTGTGACTATTGGATTCATCTTCCAACGTCTCTTGGACTCATTGGAACTTTCAACTCTCACACCTTAACCCTTGGTGGATTACGTGTCCAATAATATTACACTAGGAGCATCGATGAATAGACTGGATAAAACTGATAGTGTTATAAAATGTTGATGCATTGTGTTATAAAGGGCTCAACTGTGTGTTATATTACATTATCACATCCCACAACATATGTCTTTTCTTTTCAAAATAGATAGGGCAGAAAGGGTTTGGATCTAATTCAATAAGTGATCCCCCTACTTTACATGTCAAATTCCCTATATATAGTAAGCACACAAACTGATTAAATGTAAAATGACTAAAATGAAAAACCCTAGTTGTGAAGTGGTAGAGGGAGTTGAACCCTAAGGTGAAATTTTGCAGTCACATAAGAAAGAAGAAGCAAGGGTTTAAGGTAAGTATTGATTGTTTTCATTTTTTTCCTGAATTTTAATTAAATTTAAATAGGTACAGAGATCATAAAGCATTTTACTAGTAAAATCAAGAGTAATTTTTTTATTATATAGCATTTTTAATTTCTGAATCAGTGAATAAACCTAACATAAAATGAAAAAACATTTAACAGTAAGATTTAAATTTTTTGCTATGTATGGTTTTGAGTGAAGCACTGTACCTTTCAAATTATGATCTTTTTGTGGCTCCAAAATATTTCGTTGCTCCATAGTGCTCCTAGTATGTATCTTTTTCAAATGATCTCTCTTATAATTAAACCCTAATAAAAATTGTAAAAAAAACTATTAGTAAAACGAACAATAAAATTTAAATTTTTTACTATGCAGGGTTCTGAGTGAATCACCATACCTTTTATCTTTTGATCTTTTGAATAGTTTTTTTGCTCCAAAGTATTTTGTCATAGCACAATGCTCCTAGTATGTCTCTCTTGTAAATCACTCCATTCAAATTTTGTGAAAAATAATGAAATAGTGAAAAAAATTACTATATAAAAGAATTTATGAAATTAGATTTCAAAAAATCAATTGCTACTCATTTTTCAATTTAAAAAAGAAAAAGAAAAAAAATCACGCTTTTTTTTCACTTAATCTAAACATCAGTGCATTCAATAGTAAAGAGAACTAGTTCCTTTACAAGAAAAGTGCACCAACATTGCCGAGGTGCCAAATTTTTTCAACGCATTGATATGATACAATTTTAATAATAATAATAATAAAATTCGGAATCCCAAAATGGTGCGATTAATATTTTAATGCAACGGTGCATTTTGTAGTTAAATGCATCGATGTTGTAATTATTATAAGAATACCAAGATGGTAATTCATTTTAATTTTCAAAATCTTGGAAAGAGGTGCATACCAGTGTTGTCTTTATTTAAGTGCAATGGTGCAGTTTTGTACAGGAGAACTCATATGATAACATATTTTATATTTTTCAAAATGCCAAAAACCAATATGGGTATTATTTGAACACCCCATTGTTTTTATGATTTAAATGCATCGGTTTGATTTGTTCTAATAAGCACACTCATAGGGTTTTAAATCTATCTAAAATTTCATTTTCGCATAAAATGCACACATATTAATCTCAAGTTATCCTTTAAGATACATCCACATGAATTACAGTAGTTCATAATATACATTTTCCTCTTAAACTCACCTTATTCTTGAAAAATGGTTTGAAAACTATATTAAAATCAGATTGTGGTTATATGGTTCTTGAACTTAATTTTAGATATGCACACAAAATTTTATTTTTTATTTTTCTCAAATGCAGGGACAAAATATCAATAATATCAAATGGCCAATTCTTTGAATTCAAGCTCATTCCATATTGATAATCAAAGTACTTTGTGGTTTTACCCCTTTCTATTTGTAGTAAATTCATATTTTATTTATATTTTAATTATTTAATTAAATTTATCTACTTTTAATCGATGCCAATTTGAATAAAAATGTATCCAAATTTGTAGGATCTTGAATCAGAATTGAGTTTAGATGCAGAAAATATTCCTCCATTTCAAAAACATCAAAATCTCTTATCAGGAGTAGCATATCGTAAGAAGTTGGTAAATGAAAATGGACAACCTTTTCACCCTACCAATTGGAACATGGCATCTTCCAGCCGCAATCCTAGATCAATGATGGTAATAATTGTTTGGTATAATGTAATTTCAACAAACCAATTGCATTCATGTGCTTACTTATATTATTGATATTGTACTAATGATGTTCAATATTTCTTGACATTAGGATTCTAGTGATGATGAGCGACTCACCTACCATCTTATGATGCACTCCACTACAACGTTAACGTGATAGAAGGTTGCATTAATAGAAAGACTCAGAGAGGAAGCATACAAAAAATGGTTGAATCAACCACCTATTCAATTCCCATTACATCTAGATTAACCAATTAGGAATGCCTACAACAATAGTAGTTATTCATCACTAGTTGGAAATGGAGGCAATCAAATAGAGGTTGGTATGGATGATTACTTATGGGATATGACTGCCATGGAGGAAATGGTGTTAGATGCATTCTAAAATGATGAGCTAGGGTATGATGCTCATATCACATATACCTTATTCAAAATCCTAAAATCTACTTCCACCACGCCTCTCTGTGGACCTAGCGAAAATTCAAAGTATACTCAACTCGGGACAACGATGTTGTTGTACAACTTAAAAGAAAATTTTGGCATGTTGAATGCATGTTTCTCTACAGTATTTAGGTAATTCACTTGCATAATTGATCAAGTGCCTTATATTTTGAGAAATTTTGTCACGCAATCAACATTAAAAATAGTTGATTTTACAAACATTAAATAACGAAATTTTATAATTATATTCCCCAACACCTGTAGGTTATTCAAAGGTCAGGTTCTTATGAGTGATAATGTCTTACCAGGTAGTTGCGAAGAGGAAAAGAAGTTTTTGAAAATGTTGGGTGTTGTGTACATATCATATCATGCATGTCTAAATGATTATATTCTATATAGAGGAGAATATGTAAACAAAGAGATACATATGAAATGTGGGTATGACAGGTACCTTAATTCAGAAAAAATGGGTAAATCACATGGTCTTCCTCATAATATATTGAGTCACATGCCTATAATCTCAAGGATTCAAAGGTTCTTTCACTGCAATAAATTAGCTATGTTGCAAGGATGGCGTGCCTCAAAAATATGTGAGTCGGGAGTTATGTGAATCCTAATAGAATCAATAGCTATGAAGCATATAGAAGATACATGGCTTGAAAAATTCAAGGATGAAGTATGAAGAATATGACTCAACATAGCCATGGATGGCGTCAACCAATATTCCCTCCAAAACACCAACTATTATGTTTGGCCTATAGTAGTGATCAATAAAAATACCCCCCCATAGTTTTCCATGAAGAATGAACATCTTATGTTGGCTCTCATAGTCTGTGGTAGAAGGAAAGTGAAGAATATGGATGTATAATTACAACAATTGGTAGATGAATTGAAGAAATTATGGGAAGGGATACATGTGTACGATGTATCAAGACCCATCAAAACAGAGAGGAGTTTAATGTTGTATCACAGATTTGCTTGTACCATACATGATTATCCAAGCTTAACAATTTTCTCTAGTAAATTACATTTTATTGATTTGTTTATATGTGTAGCAATATTGGTTCACATATTAATTTAATTTGTTCTAATTGTTCTAATCTTCATGGTCGCTAACGTGTCATCCTATATACAATAATTTTGTAGGTCTTATAACAAAAGGGTATCATGGATGTAAATCTTGTGGACCTTCCCTGAAGGCTAGGTGGTCCAACAACCTACAAATGTTAGTGTATGAGTGCTCTGGGGCATTCCTCCCAGAATAGCACCCTTATAGAAGAGAAACATCTTCTTTCAATGGTAAACCATAGATAACCCAAAGGCTTGCAATAATGACACCAACTGAATGGATTAGATCATATGAGAGAGAGAAGGAGAAGGAGTTTGTAGAAATGTTTGATTCAAATGGGAAGTCTATGTTTGATAATCCATAATTATTTGACACCTATGCTGAGAAATTTCCCATTGGGATGAAAAGGAAACATGTCTTTTATGAACTCCCATATTGATACCATATTGTGATTTCCCACTTATTCGATCCCATGCATATATTAAAAAATGTTTAATCTTCTTTATGGAGGCACATATCATAAAATAAAATGACACGTTGGTTATTAGGAGAGATCTTATTTCTTCAAAAACTAAAAAGGAACATTGACCAATACAAGAAACTAGAGGAGAGGTTGGTCCCTATTGGTCTTTTAAAGAAGGTGATGTCCCATGGACTTTAAAGAAATATGATCTTTCTTTGTCAAAGGAAGTTATAATGAACGTGAAGGTGTTTTATTTATATGGGTCTTCACTACGACATTGCTTCACTATGGAAGACCATTTGTTGGGGTGGAAATTGCATGACCATGTGAACCTTCTAAGAGCGTGTATGTCAAAAAAATGATTTTATAATTTTTTTTATTTTTATGCAATGCGATATTTATAATTATTTTTTGTATGATGTACTATTTACTATGCAATGTCATTATGCTCTGCTCATGTGTGGGTGTGTAAACCACGACTTCCCCCAAGACCTATGGCGTGCCATATCTTAATTATCTAAATCTGTACGTTGGATCACATAAAAGGAGATTCATATGGCTAGCATTACTCGATGGCGTCAAGAGGTAGCTAAGTTGGCCACGTTATAAGATACTGTAAATTAGCTACTATTGGTCACTGACTAAAAAATGGTCATTTATATGAAATTTTTAGTTGCTTTTTTAGTAACTAATTAGCCATTTTGTATTAGTGTACTCATGTAAATGGGGAAATCCACATGATTATGATTAAGAATAATCAATAAGAGTCAATATTTTAACTCTAGTTAAGGGTTGAAGCAGTCAATCGTAACCACTAGTAGGCCATCGAGTTGTGTTATAATCAGACCATTAGGAAGAAAAGGGGTTGCATTCTTTTCAAGTGAATTTTTTTCCGTAGATGTGTAGAGTAGCTAAGATGGATAGGGAGAGAGAATATATATAGGATTCATGCGTTTTAGTAGCCCATAGGGCACCTGCCTTACTTATTTGTAATCGTATTCATTTTCTATTCAAAGAAAGAGAACAAAGCATCCTCAACTTCTAGCTAGGTTTTCCCCTGCAAGGGTTTCCCAGGTTATATCTTGTATCATTCATGCTTTTTTATTTTTTATTTTTCTCTTCTCTATTTTTATAAATTTTTATAAATTGCATGCATAGACAATAAATAGTGATTTACAGTTCTAGAAACGTAGAGAGAAAAAACCGTCATAGTGTATATTACAGATTTTTAAGTATTATTTTATCATATTTGTTGTGATAAACTCTCGAGTGGAATATCCATGACAATATATGGGTCAATATTTGTGGCCACACTAAATATAAGTTTCAAAAGTTTAATTTGTTTATAAATTCAAACATCCATAAGAAAAATGGCAAGAAGACCAGCTTTTTGTATATGGATTTAGGTAACCAGATAAAGAGCATTAGATGTAAATGGAAATATTGTATATACTAGAATATAGAAGTTTTTTAACTCGAGTATCCTTTGTCATAAGTTAGATAGGGGGATGGCCAAAATATTACATACTAAGATGCAAATGAAGAGGACAAAGGTGGATGCTTTATTTGATTAGTTAATAGACCAAGCTAATAGCAAAAGATCTAATTAAAAATAATGGACTTGAAGTTCATGATCATTCTAACTTATATCCATTGGGATATGTGAATAAAGATGTAGAGTTAAAGGTCACTAAAGAGTGTAAAATCAAATTTTGTATAATAGAAAGCTATATTAATGAATTGTTGCTAGATGTAGTACCATTTTATGTGTATGGTGTAGTGTTTAGGAGCCTCTACATGTATATTATGGATGAAATCTTCATGAAGATAGAAAATTAGTGCCACCTAATCAAGGATGGAATGTATTTCATTATCATTTCACACAAATTCAAGTCCAATATCTCTCTTATAAATGATACCCATTCTAAGAAATTGATCAATCCTGATAGGAAATTTGTATTACTTTTCTTAAGGGATAATAAGCTAGGTGATTAATCCATAAAAACATATGTGTCTCTAGAGGGATATATTAAATAATAGAAATTAATTGGAGGAAATTTTATAGGAATATAGAGAATTTCTTTAGGAGCTTAAATAGTTACCACCTAAGAGGGAAATGGAGGATGGGTTACGATTGTTGCTTGACACCCCATTGCCAAACATTGGGTCATATAGGTAATTCATCCTATAAGTAGCTGAAGTGATGAAATTGTTGCATTAGTTGTTTGATTATAGAGTATTTTTACCAAGAATCCCACCTTGTGGGTCACATATCATCATAGTATGCAAGAAGGATGAGACTTGGTGAATTTTTATGGAACAATTTTTTTTGAACAAGATGAGACTTAAGAATACATATCCTCTATATATGATCAATGATTCATTAGCTCAATTGCAACATGAAAAGTAATTCACCAAGTTGGATCTCAAATCAAGATACCACAAGGTATGAGTTCATGAAGAAGAAACTTGGAATAATGCCAAAAAGACAAGTAAATGTGTGTGTGTGTGTGTGTGTGTGTGTGTGTGTGTGTTTGTGTGGTTTCTAATGCACCAACTACATTTATGCATTTAATCAATAATGTATTACGTCCCTTTCTAAATTCATTTTTGATAGTGTAATTATATGATATATTGACTTATATCTCTATCTAGGAAAAGCATATATCACATATCATATAGGCCTTCGATACTATAAAGTAGCATTTTTTGTTCGATAAACAAAAGAGATATGATTAGTGTATTTGAGGTATGTGATTGCTGGAGGGTAACTCAAGATATATCCCATGAAGATCAAGTTCATTCTCAAGAAACTAATTCCTACTCATGCCTTTGAATTTAGGAGCTCTGCTAGGTTAATTTAGTAAAAGCAGAAGTTCAAAACATCAATTTTGGTGGTAGACATTTTGCTACCTCATGATATAATGGCTAGCCATAATATTTTTTAGTTAGGAATAATCAATTGGAATCTTTCAATGAGTTGAAGTATAAGATGAACCAAGCATTAGTTCTTGCATTCCATAATTTTTAGAATTGTTTTTAAGTGGATATTGATTCAAGTGGATATTTTATGTCAATGATATTGATGTAAGCAGGCAATCCATTGTGCTATCATTTTGAAAAATCTCATTGTCAAGCCTCAAACTAGCTTATGTATGACAAAGAACTTGGTGTGTTAATTCATGTTTTTTAAAAGTGGAAGAATTACACAATGACAAAGGAAAATTTATCACTAGCCACTATAGTATTTGTATGCCTAAGTAAGCTCCAACAAACCAAACACTACAAATAGATTTGGTTTCTCCAACAATTCCATCTAGTCATCAAAAATGAGAATAAAACATTAATAAGTTGGAAAACATGCTTTCAAGTCCACCCACAACCATTATTATATCTTTGTGCACTCTTTTGTGAATCAATGACTTTACCCATGATGCATACAAAGAAATATACATAGAAGATGAGGACATTAAAGAGGTGTTTTGGTAGTTATAGAAATAGATTAGTGTAGAAGAAGGTAACAATAGGGCCAACTATATATCCATAATATTTTTTTTATACAATAGAGAAGATTTGTGTTCTTAAATGTGAGAGATTGTAGTTGATCAAAGAGCCTCACACCTCCAAGGTTGTAGAAAATTTTGGTGTTATGAAAATAGTGGCCAACATGTAGAGTTATGTTTATTAGTTCAAAATGCAACAATATGTAGCTCAATTTATTAGAGGATTCATACTTTGTTGTAATATCAAGCCTAATAATAGCATTCAAGGTTCATACCATCCCTTACTTATACCCATAGACCATGGGATAGCATAACCATGGATTTCATGGCTGGTTTTCAAACCACCGATAAGGTATGTGACTATCAACTTGTGATATTTTTTAGGTTCAACAAGATGTACATCAAGGAGCATCATCTTACATACCGACTCCAAAATTATGCATTCCTTATGGACTACACTTCAGGAGAAGATGGACACAAAGTTTGAGAGAGACCCAAATTAAAATGGGTAGATAGAATTTCCAAATTAACTTTTAAGCGGTTAGAATTAAAAGAATTCAAAAATATAAGATGAAAATTTTATTTAGATTCAACACTCCTATAATATAATTAATGACACCTATATTGGTAAGTACCCTTTTAGAGCATGCTTTTGATATTTCCCACCCTCACTCTTAGATGCTCTATATGGACATTAAGGAGGACTTATAGGAGATGTAGTGATAGGACCATGGTTAATGATGGTTAAATATAATCAATCATTATCAGACCATATTTCCCAAACTCAAACATAATGAACCATAATCAATTATGTTTGAAAACATGTTGAAACGCAACCAATAATCACTAGCCATAGTTAAACAAGGTCAACCATAGTAAACATGGCCAACATAATTGAACAAAGCCATGCAACATTTCTCAACCATGTCCAACCATGGTAAACCATGGTCCAATATAAACATCAAAGTAGATGTAACCATATTATAAACCCCTTAGTGTCATCGGACATCATAACTATGAAAATCTCTTAAAGTCACAATGTGACACAACCCTTGAAGAATACTTTAGTGTGAATAAATATTGAACATTGTCAACCATAGTAAAATATGGCCAACTATAGTTAATGAATATTTAGGATAATTAACCATGATTAGAACATGCTTACCTATAGTCAAATATGAAAAACAATAGTCAACCATCATCAAACATGTTCAACTATTACCAACAATTATCAGCCATAGTCAAACATGATTAATCTTGCTCCACTTGGCCAAACACAGTCAACCATGATCAAATATAGTCAAGCATATTGAAAATTCTATGCAACATTATTTTAAAATGGTTTCAAACATGGTTATCCATAACCATGACCAACCTGAGTCATGATTAATGATGGGTTACTATGTCAACAATAATTAAGTATATATAACTAGTGTAACCATATAAAATAAATGATTTTTAAACATAGATAACCATCAAAACACTTACCTTATGATACATCTCATCACCAAGGTTTAAAAAATCATATAAAATAACTAAATTATAGCTTTAATTTAAGTTGTTATTACTATTAACCTTAAAAAAAATATACGAGTTAAACAAATATACATTTAAAAAAACATAGAACAATATTCACCCCCATTTTATCATGTAGATGTTAGAACTATAAACAAATTTTCTTAGAATATCATGGGCCCATATCATGGTTTACTAATACCACATGGGGAAAAAACTATAACCCATATTCATATGGAACCTTCTTAATTAATCAATAAAATTAAAGGACACGAAGAACATAACTACTTTTGAGATAAATCTCAACCTTTAATTTGTAATTACTACTAAGAATATTCTAAAATAATATGTAGAGGTTAAGTCTCTACCATATACTTAACTAGCACAACCATATAAATTAAATGGATAGGAATCCAAAACTCACCCCATAATACATCTCACGGTGCTCAAGTTTTAAAAATCATAAAAATTAACTAAATTATAATCTTATTATTGTTATAAAAAATTAATGTATAAATTAAAAAAAAAGATGTAACAAGATTCTTAACCGTGGAGATTCAACACAACTTTAGTATGGAGATTCTTAAACTGTATAGACATTATTATAATACCAAGGGAAAATGTCATGGCTTACTAATACCATATTCCCCAAAAAATCATAACTCATGTGCATTCATATGACATTTTATTAAATTAACTAATTTAATAAAAAAGGTAGAAATGGCATAACTACTTTTGAGATAAATCTCAACCTTTAATCTAACTATTATTAAGAATATTCTAGAATATCTCATAGAATTTAAATCTTTATCATTCACTTAATAATTATTGATAATGAAATTAAAATTTTGGAAATCATATTCCAAAATAAACACACCCATTGAGGTAATTAACCACATTCAACCATGATTATCCTTATATTTTATAAATACCCATATACTTAAATCCAATATATAGTAAACTAGATTCTATATGTTCCACTTATTTTCTTTTGTTAAAACATCATAATACTATAGCCAGCCTAGATCCATTTTAACTATGGATCTATCCAACCCCATGAGGGATCAAATTTCTTTTCATATTAAAACATGTTTGTATCCTAAGGGATTTAATCCCTCTTAGGGCTTGATAGATCCTCGGTTAAGATGGATATATTAATATTATATGTATTTTACATGGCATGATAAAAAAATTAATATTTTCAAATATTAATACTTTGAGGTGGAAATATTTATGTCATTAAATATTTTAATATATCCATACGATATGGTTTTTCCTTTTAAAGATTCATTTTACAAATATTTAATTAAAAGAAATATTAAAATATTTTGGTTTTTCCTTTTAAAGATTCAGTTTACAAATATTTAATTAAAAGAAATATTAAAATATCTGGAGCGGAATTTTGGATTCTCTCGATTGAATTGTATTGTAGTTTTTTTTTTTGGTTTATCTATATGGCTATTTTCATTTTTATTTCGGACATTAATTTTCTTATTATTTTATTGGTGACGTGAAATACTCACACATCTACATACTTGGTTGTTTACACATCCACATATTGGGTTGTAGAATGTCCCTCACAACTCAATAAAATTTATAATAAATCATATGACTAGTATAACCACTTTGAAAATATGAATGTCGTTGATATAGTGAAGACTTCATAAATATAACAAAAAAACTATTGCAACACAAAGAATGCCTTACTAATGCACACATTTAACTGATTAACCATGTGTAAAAAGATTATGGGTCAATTTTGACTTGAGAAAAAAAAAGAATTACACATTTTATCGGAAAATGGACCATTTTGCTAAATAAAATTTTCTTATATACTAATTTCCCCGTCTAATTAGAATATGAACTTATTAGAATTTGAATAATGTCAAATCCCTAGGAGATTGATTGGTGGGGAGCCATGTGGCACGAATCTAATTTAACTTCAGAAAAAAAAAAGAATTATACATCTTATTGTACAAAATGATGGATTTTGCTAAATAAAATTTAGTTATATATCAATTTACCCATCTAATTAGAATATGAAAAATCCCTAGGAAATTGGTGGGCAGGAAGCCACATGGCACAAATATAATTTTTTAAATTTATTAAAAGTCAATGCAACCTAACAAACTCTATAACAGACTACAATTCTTGATAAACCTTAAGACTAAGTATATGTTGAGCATATTCCCTTGAGAATCAATCTACTCTGTAAATTCAAAAAAAAAAAAACCAACATATCCTTATCCACCTTAAGTTGAAATAAAAAACCTTGAGTTGAATTATACTATAAAGTTAATTAATTTACTATTATTAAGTATTCATAGTCAACTATAAATAAATCTTCTAAGGAAATATTTCATAATAACATCGATATATAATATAATATTTAAATATATTGGTTCATTAAGATATTTCTAGAACTAATCACATTGATAATGTTATTTTATATATATACAAATAGGCATATCTCTAGCTCTTTCAAAATATTTTTTAATAACATATTTTTAAAATAAAAAAAAAAAAAAAAAAAAAAAAATAAAGTAGTAAATATTATTATTATTATTTAAATAAATAAATATTCTACAAGTAAATAAATTAAAATAAATTGTCCAAGGGGCCTTGGCTGCTTTTTTAAGGCATTCATTGTCCTTGATGTGAAGTCACAAGTTCAAATTCCCTGCCCCAATCAAGGTGATATATTGGACATAATGAAGATGTAGTCCCACCAAGCTTACAAGAAAAGAAAATAAATTAAAAATATAATAATAATTCAAACTATTCATAGGTTTTAAATTGAGAATGAATGGGTGTGTTGTTAAGGAATTCCTTGCAATAGATCACCCCTTGTTTGTAAGAGAAGGAACCCACCTCTTTGTGATAAATCACCAATTCAAATACTATGTGGATTAGCCAACCAAAAGAAAATTAATACTTAAAAAAAAAAAATTTAAATATATTTAATAATAAAAAAATCAAAGTAGTAAATATTGTTATTACTATTTAAATACATAAATATGCTACAAGTAAATACATTAAAATAAATTGTCCACGGGGTCTTGGATAGATGGTAATTGGGTGCTTGGTTAAGGCACTCTCTATCCTTGATGTGAAGTCGTTTAATTCCCTGCTAATTAGGGTGATATATTGGACACGAAAGATATAGTCTCACCAAGCTTACAAAAGAATATATTTAAAATAAATTATAAATATAATAATAATTCAATCTATTCATAGGTTTTGAATTGAGGATGAATGGTTGTATTGTTAAGGAATTCCTTGCAATAAATCACCCCTTGTTTGTAAGACAAGGAACCCACCTATTTGTGATAAGTCAACAATTCAAATACTATGTGAGTTAGCAAACCAAAAGAAAATTAATAGTTAAAAAAAATCAAAATAATTCAAACTCTAAATAACCTCAAAATTTGAACATAAATTCAATTTTTCCTTCATGCAAACAATTTATACAATGTAAATTGTAAAAGTATTGTATGTAATAATAATAATAATTCAATTTTAAGTTTAAGACCAAGCTAGAAACTTTGTTTATAGGACAAGAGATCCACTTCTGCATAGCTATTTGATTGCTAAAGTTACAAAGACATAGTAATAACAATTGAATTTTAAGGTCATCACCAAGCTAGACACCAAATTTATGTATAAGACTCCTTGTTTGTATGACAAGAGACCCACCTCCACATAGCTATTTGATTCCTAAAGTTACATAGGCATAGTCATCTCCACGTGGTCCGACCGAGTGTTTGACACATTGAGATGTTATCCCCTCCACCCGGTTTCAAATCTCACATGGAATAGCTCCCCCACCCTCATGGAGTCTCAACTCTTGCTAAGTCATAAATTCCTAGTATATGTGGCTTACAGGCTCCAAAACATTACTAGTTAACTATGGTAAAAAAAAAAGAATCACATAGTGAGATGACTCAGTGGTTGGCGCAATAGGGTGTTATCCCCATCAAATCTCACATGGGGACATATTTGACCCATTATGGTAAGGTTCAAAGAATAGGCTCAGCACAACGAAATGTTATCCCCTCCGCCCGTTTTCGAACCTCACAAGGAGACATCTTTGGCCCATTGTGATGGGACTCAAAGAGTAGGCTCACCCACCCTTATGGAGTATCGTCTCTTGCTAAGTCATAAATTTTCTATTATCCCCTCCGACCATTTTCAAACCTCACAAGTAGACATCTTTGGCCCATTGTGATGGGGCTCAAAGAGTAGGCTCACCCACCCTTATGGAGTATCGTCTCTTGCTAAGTCATAAATTTGCTTAGGGGCTCTTGGATTTACTCTTGGCGTTATAGTGGTAGCTGCTCAGTTTGATCTTGGGCCTCGCCTAGATTACCCCAACGAGTTAGCAATTCACCATGGTAGAAGAAAAGGAAAAAAATTACATAGCTAGGTTTGATCTAGGCCTCCCTGAGATTACCCTAATAAGTTACAAATTCACCATGGTAAATAAAAAAGAAAAAAATTACATGTACATAGAGTCTCCTCGTGGAACGATCGAGTGGTCGGAACAATGGGATATTGTTGGAAACACTCTCAGTGTTAGGGTGACAGCCACAAGGTCTAATCATGGGTCTTTCCCACATTATCCCAATGAGTTTATGATTCACCAAGGTAAAGAAAAATTAAATAAAGTTACATAGACATAGAGTCTCGTCCTCGGACAAACGAGTGGCTGGGATAATGGGGATTTTACCTCCTCCATCCAATTTCAAATCCCACGAGAGGACATCTTTGCCCAGATTTGATAAGGCTCGAGGAGTAGGCACCCCCACCCTCATGGAGTCTTGTCTCCACCTCGGCTCTTGCTAAGTCATAAGTTCCTAGTATATCTAGTTTACTCGTTATTGGGTGTACTTTTGGAATGGCAACTACTAGGTTACTCCAACTAGTTAGAAATTCACCATGATAAAAAAAAAAGAAGTACATAGACATGCATATTCCAGCCTTATATTTGAACATATTATCTCCTAAAAAAACATAAAACCATTACACCTACTCACTTATATGTATAATTTTTATTTTTAAACAATTAATTTGATATACAATTAATCTTATTATTAAAATTTCATAAACTACATTTTTAAACAATTACTTTGATATACAATTAATCTTGTTATTATAAATTTCATAAATTAAATATACAATTAATCTTGTTATTATAAATTTCATAAATTTAATAGTTAATAAATTTAATTAAATGATATAAATAAATAAATTTAATAAAAATAAAAATAAATTAATATTTAAAAAATTAAATAAATTTCCATATTAAAAAATAAAAAATTAAAAACAAAACAATGATATTACATTATTCCCATAAAATTATTCTAATGACTTTGACAGCTGCTCTCCATCTTTTGCCTTTGAATGAAGTTACCGTCCCTTTTTCCCGTTGCATAGAGCGCACCATTGATACAAGTGTAAATATGTTGGGTAAGCTTTTGCCACAGATGCCGTTATATTTCATCAAAATAAAATTTGCATACGTGAATATTATCTGTGGGTGTGTTATTAAACGTACTAAATAACATGAACCTGCGCAAAATCCAATGTAGACGTCTTTTTTGTGGGCTCATATCGTCTTATTGTCAGAAAGCATGATAGACTTTTATACATATCAAATTTCTTTTAGGTTTAAAAGCTTCTCGAGACATTTTTCACTTTACAGTTTTTCATTTTACAGTTGCCTTTAGTTCTCAACTCCTCTATGCTTGATGGCTAATCTGATTGGAAGTAAACCTTATACATCAACGATTTTATATAGAGTAAATAATAAAAATGGTATTTTCTAAATAATATATATTGTAGAGGTTTTTTTTGCGCAGGAATACTGTAAAATGTTTTTTGAAATTTTGATTTTTATTATTTAAAATTTAATGTTAATTGTGTATATGTATTTAGTGTTATGAAAATTTATGAAGCATTAATATTGTAAAGATTTCATAATCTAAATTTGTGATTCTAACCAATTTTTAAAGAATTTTAGATAAATTAAGAAAATAAACTTAACAAACACTTCAAAATTTTTATTTTTATTATTTGAAATTCAATTTTAATTGTGTATATGTATTCAATGTTATGAAAATTTCTGAAGCATTAATATTGCAAAGATTCCATAATTTAAATTTGTGATTCTAACCCAACTTTAAATTTTTTTAGATAAATTAAGAAAATGAACTTAACAAACCCCTCAAAACTTATAAAAATTTGACTTTAGAAATTCCTATTAAAAAAACCAATCAAATTAATTTTAAAACTAATACCCTTGCTTATTGTCACATATCTACATATTAAAACATATATATATAAATAAAAAAAATTTATATAGTGCCTACACTTCGTTATTGTATATATATAAATAGTGCCACTACTTCGTTCGTATGTATAACCCTTGGAGGTATATGGTGTGGCAGTGTAACGTTTATCATATAATGGTTTATTCTAAGTTTATTTCTTAACTTTATTGATACTCTTCTACCATGGATATGATGGCATAAAGACTATATTGCTTTCCCTCGAGCGTATCAAAGTTGTCCTGCTCCTCCTTTGTTGGCGCCGCCTGTGCTGGACATCTGGCAATAGCATTGAATCCCGCCGGCCTGTTCACGTGATTGGGGTATGGTTCCCAAGCTTGGAACCTTCCCGCGCTTTGCTTTTGGGTATTGCCGCCTTAATCAACGGCGTGAGGACTCTGCGTATGATCGAGGGTCACAAACGCTCCACGTCTCCACTGCTGGCATGTAGGCTATATACTTGGTCTTTCCAGATTCTTCGAGGTTTTCGCTCGCACTGCTCGGCGCTTCACAGCTCTCCGCTCCATTTCACCACTACAAGGGGTCTGCTCCATAGCTCCGCGCCGAGACCATCCGCCATTCCAGGCAACATGCACACTCTCTGATGTGCTTCCGCTCCATGGTTTTACATCCTCGAACCGGCCAGGTAAATTTTACTGTCAGTTGAAAGTTTCTGATGTAATTTCGATTTGTCTGCTACGAGGTAGAGTAACGTTTTATCCATTGCATGGCAGGTTGTAAATGGGCGACTTCCGGGGTTTACGGCATTGGAGACTCCCTCCAAATATTGGTCCGCCGAGTTTACACAGGTACTTATTCTCGTTCAGGTGTTTAGTCTCGGTTGATTCTCTTCTGTCTCACCGTTGGTCGCCAGGGGTTTTTCCCTCTGTACCTAGAATGAGACCCAACCTTACTATTTCACGGTTGGTCGCAGATAGCGATGGACGGATTCTCTTATTCCGGTTCCATACGTTCTGGGTCTGATTAATGCATATTGGGTACCCCTTCGCTTGCAGCGGTTTTGGGTTTACCTCTGGTTCATTAGGCTGTAATTTTCACCTGATTCTATTGAACAGCTGTATATATTTTTGTTTTGTCGAATGTATTATGACTATGTTGAAGCTCTGGTTGGAAACCAGCTCGCTTGTTTTTAATCTGGACCCATATGGCTTGGCGGCCAATGATTTAATATAACCCGTTGTTTATGTTACGCTATCGTTTACTTTCATGCTATTAAGCAAGAGTTTTTATGAATAATAGGGTTTAAATATTACCCAGTTTCGTATTGTAATTTCTCATTCTGGTATCTTGCTTTTTCGTTTACAGCATGGATGCGTTTTTGTTTACAGCATGAGATAAGGGTTTATCCCGTATTTCAATGTATTTTCTCAACAGATATGTATAGATTTTAAAGATATGTCGCAACTGCATCTGGTTACAGTAGATGTATGGTCGACTGGTTCTGGGTTCTCCGTAAACACGAGACCCTATGGTTCTGAAAGTTATATAATGGTTATAAATTATTATTCGTTCCTAATTCGTTAATAGCTGGAAAATACTTTTGTAGCTTCTATGCAAATGTATATTTTGGTACTTCCTATGATACGTTTAAATACTTCCTCTGTACATTACTCGAATGCCAACACGGCGTTGCTGCATGTCTCTTTGCTCTTCGTGATGATGGTTTGCACATATTAACTGTCGTAATCTTCAGAAGTCTGTTCCACGTTAACTGTTCAGACCTTTAATTTAAGATATTATCTAAGGTTTGTTTCTTTGTTCATATTCGTCTGTTCTTCCGTTATCACAAGTTAAGGATTCAGGCTTTTGCCCGACGCTAGGGAACCTCCAGAACCCCCCCCCCCCCCCCCCCCACCTGCTACGGTTCGACCTGGTTCGGGGTCAAGAATTTATTAAATTCTTCTTATCGCCTTTTAAAATCTTCATCTTGGCACTATCTAGCAGATTGAGGTTATAAGGAAAGATGTTTTGATTAAGGTTATAAAGAGAGATGTTCTGTTTGCTGTGAACATTAGGGGTCAAGATATGATATCTACCCAGAGTTCTGTTTCCTCATATGTTGCCAGTTTTCTGGTTTGAAACCCCAACGACTGTAAGTCTATTTGTCTAGTAGGGATAAAGCTTGTTTTTCCCAGAATTTCTGTCCAATAACTTGCATCGATTTTTACAGATATACTGTTTACAATTATTGCTCAAATAATCACAGTTACACTATCCTTCGACTTTTACAGATATACTGTTTACAATTATTGCACAGATAATCACAGTTACACTATCTTTCGATTTTTACAGATATACTGTTTACAATTATTGCACAGATAATCACAGTTACACAGATAACTATAGAGACATGAGGGTTCCGTTACTTACCTGATCTCCGCTGGTAAGGTGAATCCGGAGCAAGTCTCCTGCCGAATTTCTGTGTAAAGCTTGTTATCCACCCAACCGTGAGACTTGTCCTTCGGGACCTGAGTCTCCCCCCAAGCTTCTGCTTACCGGATCACTATCCTCAGTAAGACAGCACTGTGTGCTCGACTATCTGGTCCTTACCAGACTTAGTCCATACAGGGTCTTTCTTTCTCTTTCTCTTTCTCTGCCTGTCCCTACAGCCCAGAGTTCTGTCAACCAACCTCCCCTTTTCCCTGGAAACCCTTCCAGTTAGGAAAGGTGGTTATTTCTAGTTTTGTTAACTAACTTTTCTTTTCCAGTTCCCTTTTGGGAATTCCAATACTTTTATGAGTAATTCTTTTAATCATTATCTTAGTGCATATGTAAAAATCAACAGAATACTCTTAAAAGAAAATAAATCCTTCAATATCATTCTAATTCAGTTTTTTTTACCGTAGTAACCTTTAAATAATTACATTTTTACGGGGTCATCACATCTCCCCCTCCTGAGATTGGACATCGTCCCGATGTCTAGTGTCCCCAAACAGTTCCGGGTAAGCTCTCCGAAAAAGCTCTTCGTCTTCCCAAGTGGCCTCTTCAGGCCCATAGTGCTGCCATTGCACTTTAATTTGGGTAATAACCCGCTTCCGCAGCTGCACTTCTCTCCGGTCGAGAATGCTCAGCGGCTCGACCAGGACCTCTCCTTCCGGTTCGACCTGCAACCAATAACAGTATCAGTCTTTTGTTTCAGATACATTTCCAATTAGTTCAATTGAAAGCAATCCTTACCCGTATATCTTGCCACTTGATCACATGCTTAGGGTCATAAATATACTTTTGAAGCATGGATACATGGAAGACATTATGAATTCTAATGTGGCTTGGTAAAGCTAGCTGGTAAGCTACTGGCCCAACTCTTGCCAAGACCTGAAAAGGTCCGAAGTAACGAGGCGCAAGTTTAGCACAACTGCTCCATTGCAGAGTACTTTTCCTGGCTTGTATTCTGATGTAAACGTGATCGCCGACCTGATATTCCTTGAACCTTCTTTTCCGATCTGCAAAATTCTTCTGCCGATCTTGAGCGGCCTTCAGGTTGGCTCGCACCTTTTTGACCATGTCCTCCATCTCCTTGAGCATTTCTGGTCCCAACCTTAATTTGTCCTCCGGGCCACTCCAATTTGAGGGCGTCCGACATTTTCGTCCGTACAAGACTTCAAATGGAGACATCTGAATTGATGTGTGATATCCATTGTTGTAAGCGAATTCCACCAAGTGCAAATAGTCTTCCC
Organism: Pinus tabuliformis; assembly: GCA_031772625.1. Classification (NCBI taxonomy): domain Eukaryota; kingdom Viridiplantae; phylum Streptophyta; class Pinopsida; order Pinales; family Pinaceae; genus Pinus; species Pinus tabuliformis. Next base: position 1,382,154,229 of record CM062817.1, on the reverse strand, counting down.
ACTGTGTCGGTTTTTGCATGACACATGCCCTCAACATGTCCTCCACCATCTGATTTACTCTCTCCGTCTGTCCATCAGTCTGGGGATGGTAAGCCGTACTAAAATTCAGCTGTGTACCCAATTCTGCGAATAGCGCTTTCCAAAAGGCGGATGTAAACTTTACATCCCGATCTGATATTATAGTCTTTGGGAGTCCATGAAGTCTGAACACATTCTGCATGAAAATGTGTGCAATTTGTACTGCCCTGTAAGTGGATTGCACTGGTATAAAGTGTGCTGCCTTACTCAACTTATCTACTACCACCATAATAGAGTCATTGTTCCTCTTTGTTTTAGGCAGCCCAGTTATAAAATCCATAGATATAATTTCCCATTTCCATTCTGGAATTGGCAGGGGTTGCAATAACCCAGCCAGATGCTGGTGCTCTGTCTTGATCTGCTGACACTCCAAACATCGCGCTAAATATTCAGCCACATGCTTTTTCATTCCCAGCCAGTAATATTCCTTCCGAAGTGCAGTAAGCATTTTCTGGTACCCGGGATGACCTACGTAGTGACTGGTATGAAATTCATTCAAAATTAAATTTTTAAGGCTATTGTCATTTGGTACAAACAATCGTTTTTTGTAAAGCAGCATTCCATCCCTGCTTACTTCATATTCCTGCTGACTTTCCTTGCTGGAAAGTGGCATTTGTCGCTTCATTTGTTGGTATTCAGCATCTTGGCTTGCTGCTGTTTTTATCATTTCCTGCAAGGAATTTTCCCATCTACTGAGTGTAACTTCATATAAACATTGTACCTTTCGACTCAGGGCGTCTGCTACGCGATTTTCCTTTCCCTTCAGATGTTTAATATCAAAGTCGAACCCACTTAAGAAATCTGCCCAACGAGCTTGCCTTGCATTCAGTGTGGGCTGACTAAAGTAGTTTGTCAAGCTGTGATGGTCTGTTAATAACAGAAATTTCCTTCCCAGAAGGTAGTGCCGCCACATCTTAAGTGCATGTATGACAGCTGCCAACTCCAAGTCGTAGGCAGAATACTTCTGCTCATGTTCCTTCAATTTTCTCGACTCATAGGCGATCACTTTCCCTTCTTGCATTAACACACCTCCGACGCCTTCTTGGCTAGCATCGGTACATACCACATAGTCCTTATCCAGATCAGCTATACTTAAAACGGGAGCAGACGTGAGTAATTGCTTAAGTCTTTCAAAACTTTGTTGACATTCAGAACTCCATTTGAATGTCCTCCCTTTCTTTTGCAAGGACGTGATAGGATATGCCACCCTCGAAAAGCCTTCCACAAATCTTCTGTAATACCCAGCCAATCCCATGAAAGACCTGATATCCGCCACATCTTTTGGCACGGGCCAATCCATTATGGTTTTTATTTTCTCAGGATCCACTGCAATCCCTTCCTTTGTAATCACATGACCTAAATACTGAATTTCCTCTTTATAGAAATCACATTTGCTGAGTTTAGCATACAACTGATGTTCTCGCAGAGTTTGCAGCACCATCCGGAGATGTTCCTCGTGCTCCTCCTTAGAGCGAGAATAAATCAAAATGTCATCAATGAATATTAGTATAAATTTGTCTAAAAATTGATGGAACACGCTGTTCATTAGGCACATGAACGTGGCGGGCGCATTAGTCAATCCAAAAGGCAGCACTACAAACTCGTAGTGTCCATACCGGGTTCTGAAGGTTGTTTTAGCAATATCCTCTTCTTTAATTCTGATTTGATGGTAACCAGATCGCAGATCAATTTTAGAAAATACTGTCGCCCCCTTGACTTGATCAAAAAGCTCATCGATCCAAGGTAAGGGGTATTTATTTTTAATTGTGAGCTTGTTCAGCTGCCGGTAATCAATACACATTCGAAGAGTTCTGTCTTTCTTCCTGACGAATAACACCGGAGCTCCCCATGGAGATACACTGGGGCGGATATAATTTTTATCCAGCAATTCTTGTAGTTGCATTTTCAACTCAGTCAACTCAGGTACACTCATTCTATAAGGTGTCCGTGAAACTGGGGCAGCTCCTGGTATTAACTCAATGGTGAAGTCTATATCCCTCTTTGGAGGTAGTCCAGGAATTTCCTCCGGAAACACATCTGCGAACTCTTTTATTACCGGGAGGTGGTCTAGCGGGTTTACTTTATTCTTAGTTTCTGCATAACCCACCTGAATAGCATACACCTGGCATCTATTCCGGATGCATTTTGCCAGCTGAGATGCAGTGATTGGCCGGACCTGCACTGGTCGTTTAATTCCCTGCATTTCTTGTTCTATTCCAGCATCATCCTTGTACCGTATGATCTTCGTTTTGCAGTTCACTAAAGCCCAGTGCTTTTCTAGCCAGTCCATCCCAATTAGGACGTCATAGGATCCAAGTGGAAGCATGTTCAGATCTGCCACTACTCGTTGTCCTACTATCATTATAGGGCAGTTTTTGATTTTTGCCATTACTCGTCTTTTAGCCCCCGTAGCTAGTTGTACCAGCCAAGGGTTCCTGAATTTTTCAGGCTGCAATTTACACTGTTCAACTATCTTTGGACTAATATAACTTAAAGTAGCTCCAGGATCAATTAGAACAGTGATAGAAAGGTCTAAAATTTTACCTTCAAATTCTACCATGGTGGGCTGGTATTCTGCCTGGCGGTCGTCCAAGGCTGCGTTAATTCTTGGCACACTTCGTCCCACGTCACCCACGGTTGATGCCTCATGAATCTGGGATATCTGATCAGTTCCCTTCCGTTGCGGACAGTTCTTGACGTAGTGCGGTCCGCCACAACCCCAGCACTGCACTGGGGGTCTGGTTAATCCTTCACTATCCATCTTGGCGGGTTGTTCGCCCACTCTGGTTTCACTGATGGGCTTGGGTCTGAATGAACCTCTCGGTGCTGCCCTACTGTTCTGGCCCTTGCTGCTTCCTTTAACTCCACTGCTCCGGCCTCCCCTATTATTTCCAACAATTTTACTATTCTTTTTCTCACTCCATTTTCTGTTGGAACTGTCCCCTTTCTGTTTGCTCTGTTGATAGCAGATTCTGGCCTTGCGAATAGCTTCATCCATGGTTCTAGGATTGTCAAATTCAATCCTTTCTCTCATATACATGGGTAAACTGCTAACAAACCCTTGCACCTTGGCTTTTTCTTCTTTAAGGTAAGGTACATAACGGAGCAAGGATGTGAAACGATTGATAAACTCATCCATAGTCTGCTGCCCCAATCGCAGATCATGGAATTCCTTTGCCTTTTCATCGTAAAAACGTTCCGTCAAGTATCTCTCCTTAAAATATTTCTGGAATTTTTCCCACGTTATGGTTCGTTCGCTTACCCCTTTAACGATTTTAACTTCCTCCCACCACAGTGTCGCTTTTCCTTGTAACTGGAAGATAGCCAATCGTGCCTTCAAGTTATGATCATACTCATATAGCTGAAAATATTTATTCATATTAATTAGCCATGCTTCAGCCGCTTCCTCTTGTTCCCCATCATAGTGTGGGGGTTTAATTTTCCGAAATTCTCCCTGTAATTCCACCTTTTGACGCTTTGAGGTCTGTTGTTCTGATGCATTATCAGATTGATCCTCTCCTTCTTCAGGGATTTCAGATTTTGCTTGATCACATTGCTCCTCCATCATTCTCTGTTGTTCTGCGCTGGGGTTAGCTAGTGGCGGGTTCTGTTTGTCAGACAAACTTTTTAAAATCCTTTCTTGCTCCATTGTCAATCGTGCATTATCCTCCCTTAGCCGAGCCATTTCATTTTTCAGCTCTTGAACTGTTTCTAATATGGCCAGATTCGTGCTGCGGGTCTCCTCACCCAGCTGCACCCACAACTCGGGGTTGTCTCCAGGATTTGTTGCAGGCCCCCGATCGGCTGCGGACCTGTGCGGTGCGCTGCCAGCTCTCTGCATGCTAACTATTACTAGTTGGTACCTTTGTTGCTCTTTTTCTTTCCTCTTGTCTAGCCTGTAACCTGGTCTGGTCTGATCATGAAACATTTAACATTGTGAGCTTCCTGCACAATTTTGTTACCCCAAAAGAAAATATCAATGCCATAGTGACCTTCTCAACTTTTAACACTTCATTCACATCCCAGAGGCCACAGTATGGGTAATCTGGGCTCTGATACCAATTGTCACATATCTACATATTAAAACATATATATATAAATAAAAAAAAATTATATAGTGCCTACACTTCGTTATTGTATATATATAAATAGTGTCACTACTTCGTTCGTATGTATAACCCTTGGAGGTATATGGTGTGGCAGTGTAACGTTTATCATATAATGGTTTATTCTAAGTTTATTTCTTAACTTTATTGATACTCTTCTACCATGGATACGATGGCATAAAGACTATATTGCTTTCCCTCGAGCGTATCAAAGCTGTCCTGCTCCTCCTTTGTTGGCGCCGCCTGCGCTGGACATCTGGCAATAGCATTGAATCCCGCCGGCCTGTTCACGTGATTGGGGTATGGTTCCCAAGCTTGGAACCTTCCCGCGCTTTGCTTTTGGGTATTGTCGCCTTAATCAACGGCGTGAGGACTCTGCGTATGATCGAGGGTCACAAACGCTCCACGTCTCCACTGCTGGCATGTAGGCTATATACTTGGTCTTTCCGGATTCTTCGAGGTTTTCGCTCGCACTGCTCGGCGCTTCACAGCTCTCCGCTCCATTTCACCACTGCAAGGGGTCTGCTCCATAGCTCCGCGCCGAGACCATCCGCCATTCCAGGCAACATGCACACTCTCTGATGTGCTTCCGCTCCATGGTTTTACATCCTCGAACTGGCCAGGTAAATTTTACTGTCAGTTGAAAGTTTCTGATGTAATTTCGATTTGTCTGCTACGAGGTAGAGTAACGTTTTATCCATTGCATGACAGGTTGTAAATGGGCGACTTCCGGGGTTTACGGCATTGGAAACTCCCTCCAAATATTGGTCCGCCGAGTTTACACAGGTACTTATTCTCGTTCAGGTGTTTAGTCTCGGTTGATTCTCTTCTGTCTCACCGTTGGTCGCCAGGGGTTTTTCCCTCTGTACCTAGAATGAGACCCAACCTTACTATTTCACGGTTGGTCGCAGATAGCGATGGACGGATTCTCTTATTCCGGTTCCATACGTTCTGGGTCTGATTAATGCATATTGGGTACCCCTTCGCTTGCAGCGGTTTTGGGTTTACCTCTGGTTCATTAGGCTGTAATTTTCACCTGATTCTATTGAACAACTGTATATATTTTTGTTTTGTCGAATGTATTATGACTATGTTGAAGCTCTGGTTGGAAACCAGCTCGCTTGTTTTTAATCTGGACCCATATGGCTTGGCGGCCGATGATTTAATATAACCCGTTGTTTATGTTACGCTATCGTTTACTTTCATGCTGTTAAGCAAGAGTTTTTATGAATAATAGGGTTTAAATATTACCCAGTTTCGTATTGTAATTTCTCATTCTGGTATCTTGCTTTTTCGTTTACGGCATGGATGCGTTTTTGTTTACAGCATGAGATAAGGGTTTATCCTGTATTTCAATGTATTTTCTCAACAGATATGTATAGATTTTAAAGATATGTCGCACCTGCATCTGGTTACAGTAGATGTATGGTCGACTGGTTCTGGGTTCTCCGTAAACACGAGACCCTGTGGTTCTGAAAGTTATATAATGGTTATAAATTATTATTCGTTCCTAATTCGTTAATAGCTGGAAAATACTTCTGTAGCTTCTATGCAAATGTATATTTTGGTACTTCCTTTGATACGTTTAAATACTTCCTCTGTACATTACTCGAATGCCAACACGGCGTTGCTGCATGTCTCTTTGCTCTTCGTGATGATGGTTTGCACATATTAACTGTCGTAATCTTCAGAAGTCTGTTCCACGTTAACTGTTCAGACCTTTAATTTAAGATATTATCTAAGGTTTGTTTCTTTGTTCATATTCGTCTGTTCTTCCATTATCACAAGTTAAGGATTCAGGCTTTTGCCCGATGCTAGGGAACCTCCAGAACCCCCCCCCCCCCACTTGCTACGGTTCGACCTGGTTCGGGGTCAAGAATTTATTAAATTCTTCTTATCGCCTTTTAAAATCTTCATCTTGGCACTATCTAGCAGATTGAGATTATAGGGAAAGATGTTTTGATTAAGGTTATAAAGAGAGATGTTCTGTTTGCTGTGAACATTAGGGGTCAAGATATGATATCTACCCAGAGTTCTGTTTCCTCATATGTTGCCAGTTTTCTGGTTTGAAACCCCAACGACTGTAAGTCTATTTGTCTAGTAGGGATAAAGCTTGTTTTTCCCAGAATTTCTGTCCAATAACTTGCATCGATTTTTACAGATATACTGTTTACAATTATTGCTCAAATAATCACAGTTACACTATCCTTCGACTTTTACAGATATACTGTTTACAATTATTGCACAGATAATCACAGTTACACTATCTTTCGATTTTTACAGATATACTGTTTACAATTATTGCACAGATAATCGCAGTTACACAGATAACTATAGAGACATGAGGGTTCCGTTACTTACCTGATCTCCGCTGGTAAGGCGAATCCGGAGCAAGTCTCCTGCCGAATTTCTGTGTAAAGCTTGTTATCCACCCAACCGTGAGACTTGTCCTTCGGGACCTGAGTCTCCCCCCAAGCTTCTGCTTACCGGATCACTATCCTCAGTAAGACAGCACTGTGTGCTCGACTATCTGGTCCTTACCAGACTTAGTCCATACAGGGTCTTTCTTTTCCTTTCTCTTTCTCTGCCTGTCCCTACAGCCCAGAGTTCTATCAACCAACCTCCCCTTTTCCCTGGAAACCCTTCCAGTTAGGAAAGGTGGTTATTTCTAGTTTTGTTAACTAACTTTTCTTTTCCAGTTCCCTTTTGGGAATTCCAATACTTTTATGAGTAATTCTTTTAATCACTATCTTAGTGCATATGTAAAAATCAATAGAATACTCTTAAAATAAAATAAATCCTTCAATATCATTCTAATTCAGTTTTTTTTACCATAGTAACCTTTAAATAATTACATTTTTACGAGGTCATCACACTTATGTCTTTTCTCTGAAACCTTTGAAGATAACAATACTTCCCATGTCCACCCAAATGCCTTCAAATTAATTTTAAAACTAATACCATTGCTCACGTCTTTTATCTGAAACCTTTGAAGATAATGACACTTCCCATGTCGACCCAAATGCCTTCTTTCTTTGTTTCCTAATAATGAAAATGGTATTTGCACATAGGAAATTGGACTGTAGCTTCGTTTTGGATTTGGCTGGATGTAGAAATGGCTACTTTCATTAAATCAAAATATATGTAATCAGTCCCCTTGATATTCTCCTGTAGTCTATTCACTTAACGCATGTTTTTCAACTTTCCCATTCATTTTCTTTTCTTGACTTTAGCTTAATTTCTCACGGGACCTCACTTGGGAAAGTTACATATCTATTTGCATCCTTTCATATATTACAAGTCACATTTCGAAGTCATTGCTTGACTTCGTTAGGTGAAAGTCATCCGAGTTGGTGACTTGAAACCGTAATAGTCACATGAAAACACTAACACCAAATAGCAGAGACCATGTGCTGTGAAGATAATGTGACCACTAATCAGACCAAATAGTACAGACCATGTGCTGTGAAGATAATGTGACCACTCTGATTAGCGGTTCAATGTGATGAATAAACTGGAGTTATTTCAATGGTAGATTTTCAAAGCAGTTTTGAAGGTTACTTGAATCTTTCTGATTTCTGAATATTTCTAAAATTTACAATTTAAATAATAATGGTGTAATACAATTCTATTCAGTATTCAGTAATATTAATAATGAAAAAGTTTTGAAATTATATAATTATAATTATATATATATATATATATATATATTTATATTAAATTTTAGAATATTTTTAAAATTTACGATCTAAATAATGATGATATTGATCTACTTAGTGATATTAATAATGAAAAAGGTTTCATACTTCTAATAATGTATATAAATTTATGATTGGTTTATTACTATTTAGAGCAAATCTGTATTAAATACAGTTATTCAAAGATTATTATCGTTATGAAAGCATAATGTAAAATCAAATCAAATTGATCTTGAAACTTGTAAAACAATTGTGGCTGTCATTCATCTAAATCCTTTGTAGTCTTGCAGATAATGATGCTTCCTCCATGTCCGCACAAATGTCCTATCCGTTTTCTGTTTGCGATAATGAAAACGATATGAGCCCTGGCCACTGAAGTAGACAATACCTTGAAAATATACGGTTGGATTTGGCGGGATGTTGAAACCCTACTTGGTTCCCAATGGAGACTCTCAATCAAAGCACACATTATCGATATTCTTGATATTCTAATCTTTCATATCAGCATAACGCGTTTTTTGTTTTTATTTCAACTTTTCCATTCATTTGATTGACTTTAGCTTGACTTCTCATACTACCTTTGGAAAAATTACAGATCTCCAACCATTCAGATATTACGGGTCGTCGTTCTCGTTAGTGACTTGAAAGTTGAAACACTAATACAAAATAATTCGAAATCAAAGACCAGAGATCATGCGCTGTGATGATAATGTGACGACTACGCGTAGTATTTACTAATAACGGTTCACTTAGGGATTACTTTGGTTGACGGCTTTCATGTCAACTTACTTGAAATTTTGAAATAGTGATGAGATAGGAGAAATAGTTGCCTCCGAGATAAAATCCAAAGTAGTACAAGCACAATGTTACAGTATCTTATTGAGTTTGATATTCATAAAAGTACTACGTGTGAAATGATAATTGGGGAAGAGAGATGAAGTTCTCGCTGAGATCTAGCGTTTGGTACCAAGGGCTCGAGTTTTGTTATGAAGGCGCACCATGGCTTGGAGTCGCAGAGTACCCCAGCATTCCCCTGGGTGCTAACATATGGATGAATAAGTTTTTCTCTTTGGCGAAACGGCCATCTCATTGTTGTTGTTTGCTTAAGGTCTTCGCAAGCACGAGATGGCGAAGTCTTGCACAAACCTCATATGTCTTGTTTTGTTATCTGCCCAAAGTCAAGGATCGAACACTATGAAAGAGTCCCAAAGCCGTTTTCATTGGTGGGTTTTTGGTTCCTTTGAGGTGGACATGGCAAGCAAGCCCAACATAGTTGTTTTACAATTTCCCTTTCTCCTCTTTTCCGGAATCACAGTTTTGCTCAGCATTGAAGGTGTTGAAGCCTAAGCTGGATATGTTGCCTAAGCACAAATGGAAAACATTTTCTCAATGTGCGTTCTCGTGTAAGTGATATGAATATTAACCTTAGGAAGGGAGGGAAAGATTATTTTCCAATTTTTTCACCTCACCAAGAATGTAAGTGGGAAGTCTTCCCTTTTTGGACAAGGAGCTCAATCTTTGTCATAGAGAATAGGTGGGGCATAGTTGTAAAAAATCAAACCTATTATACTAATGGAAGTTGCTTTAGGTATCTTCCCACATTAAAGACTACTTCATTATAAGAGACTCAATTATAATCTTGAATTTGAGGTTGTGTGGAGGAGCTCAAGGATCCAAGATATCTAATGGAACAACTTCTTACAAGGATGCAACACAAGGCTTTCTTCCCTCCGAAATAGACTCAAAACCTATATCTTTGGAAAAATGAATCAAATGCCTTCTATGGATGTAAACCTCCTAGAGGTAAACCACCTTTTTCTACTCTTCAATCAGGGTTGTAAAATGTAGGTTCAATGGTAGCCCAAAGTTGTGACACTACTACACCAAGGGCAATTTTAAGACACTTTTTTTAAAACAAAATAAATCTTTTGTCGTAAAAAAATCACTTTTTATTTTAGTTATTTTAAAATAAAATTTAATATCAAATGAATTGTCTTAAATATAAAATTTAAGACAAAAACAGTTTGATAAAAAAATATTTTTAGACAAAACTTTATATTTAAGACAAAAAGAGTTTAAGGCAAAAATATTTTAAGACAAAACTTTATATTTGAGGCAAAATCAGTTTAAGACAAAAATAGTTAGAGACAAAACTTTATATAAAGACAAGAATAATTTAAGACAAAATTATTTTAAGAGAAAACTTTATATTTAAGACAAAAAGAGTTGGAGACAAAATTATCTTAAGGAAAAGCTTTATATTTAAGACAATGGCCACTTAAGACAAAACTCATTTAAGACAATTAAAAATAAAGAAAAAAATATATCAATTTAAGAAAATATTATCGAACAACTACAAAATTGATTCTGACACTGCACCCTAAGTCCATGAGCTTGCAGGCTACTATTGTCTCGCGCCTATACGAAGGTTGTTATTTCACTTTCCATTCACATTACCTTATATAAAGACAATGATTTGTTGGGCTCTTCATTTTGTGGGGATAACCGACTCTGAAGAAAGAGAGAACTTTTCCTAGCAAGATTTCCTCGACATCAATTCCTCTTTTGTCCCTTCGATCTCTACTGATGCGATTAGAGAAAACTTATCTTTTGTTGCATTCAAAACTACTACACACAGGGGGATTTTAAGACAATTTTTTAAGACAAAAGAAATCCTTTGTCTTAAAATTTTCAATACGAGACTCTAGTAAAAAAGGTAAAGGATTAGGGGTCTGTCTTTACACTATTTAGGGGTTATTCAAGAAGCAGAGCAATGGAGGCTGACAACAACTGATGGGATTTAGGGTGATGGAGGCTGACAACAGAGGTGTGCTTCACGAGAGGAGTGATGGAGGCGATTTCGATGAACGTGGATAGGCAGTAACATTGTTGGAATACTTTTCGGGGTCTCTATCGATTGTGTTTTGATAAGTGTTTTTTCACTGTTTTGTTTATTTTGAATGCTACTTCAATCTGTTGGTTGTTGTGATAAACACATTGTTGTGCTGAAACTCCTAACTATCATTGGAAACATGGATTAGATTCACTTGAAGGATTGTTGAAAAATGTAACAAGAAATTCTCAATTTCATTTTGCCTTGATTAAATTGAGAAAATTTGAATTTCCACATCAACAGATAACTTGGATGCAATTAATTTGTATGACTTGGCTTGTGTCACCCATATTACTTAGTAAATTCGAGTTGGATTTGGAATTCACTTAAGAATGTGCGATTGCTAATTTGTAGCAATAAAGGTAGTTATCTCAAGTTTTTTTAGTTAAACTAGCTCTAACTGTTGGAGGAACTAGTGGAAGGTCAGTTCTATAGTGGGAATTCAGTCAAACTCAATGATCACATATTTAACTGATCAATCAGCCCAAAATAGCTAGTTCATACAAAGAATTCGAGTTCCCTAGTTGTGGTGGAGATTCCAAGTTAGTGTAACATCATCTGTAGACTAGTCTTGAGTGTACAAGTGTTGCATGTAGTCAGATGATAAACCTTAGGAATTGCATAATCCATTTTGGAAAAATTCCTAAATAATAGGGGCCTAATTTCTCAAGGAATTGCGCAAGGAAATATGGGCTCAAGCAGAGGCAGAAATTAAGTAATTTTGGGCCAGAACTTCTTAGTGAGAAGAGAGATAGATTATTCACTTGCAGGTTGTGCTCAGTTGAGCAAAGAAATTATAATACATTTATATTCATCATATTAATGCAATAAGGTATTGGGATTTTTAGCATATTTCTTTCCCTGAGGAAAATATTGTATGATTGTGTTTTATTTCTTATTGCATGTCTAATTTATTTTTTCTAAATTGTGAATTAATTTCCTCGGAGTAGTAGAGAAGGTTTGTGTCTTGCGATTTTGAAAAGACTTCATGATCAATTGCAAATATACACCATTATTTATACATGGTATCATAGCAAGATTCACATTAGAGAAGGAATTTCGAAGTTGTTTCTTAGGAGGTTCAAATTTGTGGTTCAGTGTAGTAGGATCTCTTAAGAGATGAGAAGATGACCTTCAATGGGTCGAGGCTAGAGTATGCATTGGAAGGAAACTCTAATTTCATTGCATGAAAGGATCACATGGAGGAAGTATTCAATGACAATGGATTGCTAGTATACATCAAGAGAGATGTTGCAAAACCAACAAAATCTGATGCCCAAAACCTTGGTCAGTGGAATAAAGATGTAGCCAAGTTGTGGGGAATAATATTGGATGGAGTACGGGACCACATTGTCACCAATATCCATGGGAAACAAAATGCTTATGCAATGTGTTAGGCACTGACATATATGTTCCAGAATAGTAGTGACCATAGGAAACCGGTGCTCAAGGATAAACTAGATGTAGAAGAATAACTTTATCTCGCAATATCTTAGGAGGTTCACACAAGTTTGTGATGAGATTGCAGGACTTGGTGTTACTATTTCAGAGGATGACTTGGTAAGCATAACCCTTCTGGGCCTTCGCAGGAATTGGCATAACTATCAAGGTTTAGTGAACGGGAGGGAGAAAATACCGAATTAGGAACGCTTATGTATGATTTGGTACAAGAGGAAATAAGGGGGAATACCAGAGATGGAACCTCATCCTAGGGAAAGGATGAAGAAAAATTTTCATTGGTTGGAAATGGAAAGAAGGGAAAAGGGAAGAAATCTCAAACCAAACCAAAATCTAGCCAAGGGGGAAAGAAGAAATATTTGTCAAAAATTAAATGCTTCCATTGTCATGAATATGGGCACTATGCCATGAAGTGTCCACAAAAAAAAGGCAAGAAAAAATACCTTATGAGGAGAAGCAAGTGAAGCCTTGGCTTCATAGTTCAAGCTTGAATTTACCCTTATCGCATGCATGTCCAACACAGTGATGGGGAGCATGTGGTACTTGGACTCAGGTGCATCGTTCCACATTACAGGGTGTATAGATTTTTTCGGTGACCTAGAGGAGAAAGATCTCCTGATGCACATCAAGCTAAGGGAGGACAGAAGGTACAACACGACAAGTATTGGTATAGTCACCTTTCAAAGGGAGTCAAGATCAAGGATGCCATGTTTGTTCTAGGCCTAAAGAAAAATCTCATCTTTATTGTAGTTTTGAAAGACCGTGTGTTGGGACACGGTCCCTTGGGGTCAAATTTTGTATATTTGTAAAGTCTTCTCGTTTTGAGTGAGCGTAGCACAAGGTCATAGGAGTCAAAAGGGGATTTAGTCCCTTAGTTTGTTAGAATATAGGGAGGTTTGTGACCCGCCCATGGTCAGTGGACCATGGTATTGTAAAAGAGAAGGCTATATATAGAGGAGTCATAATGAGTCTAGAAAAATGGGAACAGAAGATCAATTGTATGGGAAAGTAAGCTAAGTCAGGGAATTATGTTTCTTGTACTTATCTGAAGGGGAAGGCTCCAGATACTGAGTGCGCGGAGACCTTGTTAAGTCTACAGGCTAAGTGCGCAAGACCCTAGAGCTGAGTGCGCAAGGAAGAAGAGTCTGTAACAGAAAATAATACATCTAATAAAGACTATTTTGAGCCATAATTGTGTATTTGTGCATCTGTATTTACTTATGATTTTTCTTTATATTTTCTCTATTATTCTAAATTTATATGAATAATTTCTTAATTGATGTGTGAAAGTAGAAGATCTGCTTATTTACTTAATGTTATGAATGTTTAAATCATTTCACGAAGGTTTATATTCAGTTTCCACATGTTACTACAATTATTTGTATTGTAAGGGTTAGGGTTCGTGAAGACTGAAATAATCCCTAGAAACCACATGAATCCATCACATTGACCTTTGGATGAACAAACCTAGTTTTGTCATCCCCGAATATTACTTCGGGTGAGACTACAACCTATGCTACATGGGTTGTTTATGAAAGGGCTAGCATTTTAGGGTTTTTTTGGTTGGTACAACTAACTCTGAACTTGTGCATCATCAGAATACTATTCCTTATCAGCCTCAAGAGAATTGCATGGTGGAAAAGTTCGATAAAATTCTGGAGAGCGCCTTGAAAAATATTTGCAATGGGAAGGGAAATGACTAGGATGTGCACATACCAATGGTCCTTTGGGCATACAAGACTACTTGTAGAAATTTGATAGGACAAACCCTGTTCAGATTGGTATATAGGCAGGAGGCTATGATTCCCATGGAATACATTGTGCCAAGTTTGTGGATTGCAGCAGTTACAGACATGGTTGATTGCGATACTATGGAAGAGCGACTCGCGCAGCTCGTAGAACTGGAAGAAGATTTCTTCTTGGTAGGGTTTCATCAAAAGGTGCAGAAGGATCGTGAAAAGGCATGGCATGATCACCACATAAAACAAAACATATTCAAGAATAAATATTTTGTATTTCTATATGATACTAAGTTTACAAATTTCCCCGGCAGATTTCAAATGCATTGGCTGGGTCAGTAAGTTTACAAAGTTCCCCGACAAATTTCAAATGAATGGGGAATTATTCCTGGGAAAGGTCAATGGCAGACGATTGAAATTGTACAGGGGTGATACCACCCCTTTGTAATGACTATATGATTGTGGTATAGTCTTAGTACTCCAAGTAGTTGCAAGGAAGAATGAGACTATAAACTACACTGCCCAAAAGTTGGAAATCCGAAGTGAGGAGGATGCGCAACAAATTGAATTGAGGTGCCAAGGAGAGATGCGCCAAAGGAGCTACGCCACAAGGTTTGGTGTCACATGTTCTAGATGAAAAGTGACTGTTGGAAGCATTGTAGATGATTGGATGGTGAAATTTCCATTGAAAGGAGCACGAAAAACACATTTGTGTAGCATATCTTTGGAAATTTGCCACCAAAAATGCATTAATGACCAGGAATTGGAGGGAATGGTTGATTTGAATTTAAATTTGTCTATAAATATGGCATGCCACTCCACATTAGAACACTTTTCTTCTTAAGAGTTTTCCTTAAGATTTTTCATCGCGCTTCGTGCCAAGTACAGAATTGTATATCTAATCAAGATTGGGAGGAATTCTTTTCATGACCAAGGTTGGTAGACGTGCTTGAATATTTCCATAAGAGTTTTTTGGATAGAATGACTGCAACTCCCCTTGAGACGGAGGCAGCCCCATCTATGCTTGTAGTATTTCTGACTATGGCACCTAGGTCTCCTAGACCTAAGCCTTATGCTTCCAAGGCAGTAGACAAGGAGCAGAAGAAACCTCAGTAGGTCCATGTGAGGTAGTCACCGCAGAAAAATCCCACGGAAAATCACCAGGAGGGGAAGATGGATCAGTCACAATAGCCGACAGAGCCGATGGATTTTAATGAGGAAGAACTACGTGGGGGTGTAGAAGAAATTGATGCTTAGGAGGGTGAGCTAATAAATCAGATGTCAAAATATATTCTGCCACTAAAGATCACGACTAAAGTAACAAAAGATCCGGAGGCAGAAAATTTCACTTCGCTCTGGGCTACCAAAGACCCCACACGCATCACAGAGATAAAGATATTTTGGGTCCTTTTCTATATGGAACTAAGGACAGTGATCAGCCAGAGGCCAAGCCCTTAACCCACATTGCATGCGTAGTATGAAACCATAGCTGACGTTAAAGAAGATTTCCACAATTTGCATATTCGCGTGAAGAAGGATGCCAGAGGGATATGGCATAAGTCATCATACTTGGTGCTTGAGGAGGATATGGCATAAGTCATCGTACTTGGTGCTTGAGGAGGATATGGCATGGGTCATCAGCAAGTGGCCAAGTGACTGGCTCACCCATTTAGATGTTGGAACAAGTACCAGTAAGGCTATTGAATGATCAACCACATAGACGACGATAGTAGAAAAGAAAAATGAATCACAACAGGCTTTCACTCAGAAAAAAGCTCCACAAAAAAAGGAATTTGCAGCACGAGAGAAAGAAGTGATGGCTAAATAGAAAGAAGCGCAGGTAAAAATGATGTCGTAAGCCACAATTGATGACGAGGAGTCATAAAAGGAGAAAACACCAGAGGAGGAAGAAACAGAGGAATAATATTATGGGGGTACAGAGTTAGAATCCCCCTTCATAGTTGAGAAAAGGAAGAAGTAGACCTCAACTAGGCCACGCAAGAAACAAAATTTTGACAGATCAACAAGTGTAACCACTTTGGTCCTCACTGAAGGGGACTTAGATGAAATAGGTGATGTGGTCCGTGACACGACAACAAATCTTTGGGGCCACTTTGAGGAACAGTACCAGTAGGTGTTGGGAAAGGTTCAGCAAGACCTGCACCAGTTGTAGGTCCAAATAGGTAGGTTATAAAGCGAACGTGGGATAGGCGAGCGGGAAGTAAACGAACCTGAGTCAAGCGAGCGGGACAGTTCTAGACATAAAGATGAATTTGGATCTCCACGTCATTCAAGTGCGAGAAGGATCTCTCCGTGCCAAGACAGATGAAGAAAGGGCCCAACTGATGCAGATGAAGAACCTGGGCTTAAATCGCATGGTGCTCCCCATCTAGACCCTGCATGAACTACACCAAGGGGTGTCTAATGAACTGAGGGTTTAAGAGCAGAACACACTACTAATAATCAGTGAAGTCAAGACAAACAATGAACATATTTTCGAGGATAAGGCACATGAACTTAAATAAAAAGAGGAGATCACATCGTGGAGCCAACAGATGGAAGCAGCCATTGCACTGGCCTATAGTGAGCTTCCAGAGCTCAAGATCCCAATGGAAGCGGCCTCAGAAGAAAAGATTCAAAAAATTGCCTATAGTGAAGGAGTTCAAGGATGAAATCGGTTGATTTTGGTTCGGGTTACAGATGGATATTTCCAAGTTACAACTTAAACGAAAACCCACGACTCCTCTAGAAGTTAGAAAGCAGCATGGAACCACTATCAAAGAAGGCATGGCAACCTTGGAAGAAGGATTCAAGGGTTGCACTGAGATATTTCAGCAGGCCATGGAATTGTGGACCTCTCTACAGGAGGATCCCACTCTGCAAAATATTTCCGCAGACATTAGGGAGAAGAAGAGGAAATTCGACAAAATCAGGTCAACAACGTGAGTCTTACACCGGTACAAAGGTTCACTAGACTGTAGGAAGGCATGTTAATTTAGAGTGAGATATATGAGCTACACCACAAGGAAACAATAATCTCTTTGAGGACACAACCATGGAAAGATGAGGCTAGCTAGTTGACTCAGTCCGTATAGAGTAAGCTCGAAGGGATGCAGCAAACTCAAAGGACCATGGGCCTTGCAGTTAAAGGCCCAAATAGTTAAAAGTTGGTTGACGAAGTGCAGCAAGCTACTACGTAGGGAATAACACAGTTGCAGTTTTTAAAGTTGGAGTTCAGCGAGCTGCAGGCGAAGATCGAGGTGCCCATAGAGTGACTCAAGGATGAGTCATGAAACTGGGTTTGGGGCCTATTGGGATAGGGTCCCCTGGGGTCAAATTTTGTAATTAATTTTGTATACTTGTAACATCTCCATGTTTTGAGGGAGTAGAGCATGAAGGTCATAAGAGTCAAAAATGGATTTAGTCCCTTAGTTTGTTAGAAGATAGGGAGTTTTGTGACCCACCCATGCTCCACGGACCATGGTATTGTAAAAGAGAAGGCTATATATAGATGAGTCATAGTGAGTCTAGAAAAAATGGGAAGAGAAGATCAATTGTATGGGAAAGTAAGCTAAGGGAGGGAAGTCTATTTCCTATACTTAGGCAAAGGGGAAGGCTCCTGCTGCTGATTACGTAGAGACCTTGGTAATTCCGCAGGCTGACTGGGTGGTAGGAAGAACAGTCTGTAACAGAAAATAATACATCTAATAAAGACTATTTTGATCCATAATTGTGTATCTGTGCATCAATATTTACTTATTCTTTTTTTGTATATTCGCTCTGTTATTCTGAATTTATATCAAGAATTGATGAATTGATGCATGAGAGTAGCAGATCTACTTATTTACTTAATGTTATGAATGTTTAAGGCATTTCACGAAGGTTTATATTCAGTTTCTGCACGTTACTGCAATTATGTGTATTGTAAGGGTTAGGGTTCACAAAGATCGAAATAAACCCTAGAAACTGAAGGAATCCATCACACTGACCTCTAGATGCAAAAATTCGGTTCTGTCATCCCCCAATATTACTTAGGGTGAGACTACAGACTGCGCTACATGGGTTGTTGTCGAAAGGGCTAACAATTTAGGGTTTTTTTGGTTGGCACAACTAACTTTGAACCTTGGTCAGAACACCTTAAGCCAACACCATGGTTATGATGTGATCTTCAGCAAAGGAAAATAATTCCTGAAACACATAGCTATGGGATAGGTGAAGCAGATCAGTATTTTTGTGAAGAACATTTATAGGCTAGATGTGGAATCTAGCCTAGAACTTTGGCATAGAAGACTTGGCCATTTACATCATGGAATCTTGAATATCATAAAGAAAATAACCACTGGCCTCCCTAAAGGAGCACTTGAGAAGTAGGATGTATGCAATGGATGTACATTGGGGAAGTACAAAAAATCCACATTCCATGATTGGCGCAGCAAAGCACATGCCGTCTTGGAAAGGATCCACTCTGATGTCTATGGACCTTTCTTGACAACCTCCACTACTAGACACAAATATTTTGTCACTTTTATTGATCAGTTCTCACGGAAGTGTTAGATCTTCTTCATGTGGAAGAAAAATGAGACATTCTCCAAGTTCGTAGAATTCAAGGCACTGGTTGAGAAAGAAACCAACAAGAATATGAAGGCTCTCAAGAGCAATAATGGAGGTGAGTATGTGTTGAGTGAATTTAAAAAAAATTGTGTGAAATAAGGCATTCGACGATAGCTGACAACACCCCATAACCCACAATAGAATGGGGTGGTTTAGAGAAATAATCGTAGCATTGTGGGAGCAGCGAGGGTGGTGTTGCATGACCAAGGCATACCACTGCATTTGTGGGTTGAGGCATGCAATACAACAGTATTTTTGGATAATCGAAGTCCTCATCAGATCCTTGGCATGATTACACCAGAGGAGGCTTTCTCTGGGAGAAAGTCGGATGTGTCACACTTCAATATTTTTGGAGCCTCTGTTTACTACGATGTCTCCAAAGAATCAAGGAATAATCTTGGCCCAATCATATAATTGGGGGTATTTTTGGGTTACATAGAAACTCCCCACAACTACCATGTGCACTTGCCATCCCTTAGAATTATAGTTGTGCGAAGGGATGTAAATTTTAATGAGGAGAAAGTGATGTAGGGCTCTCTTCAAAGGGAGATTTAGATCCCACCAGAAGAGGATCTTTTAGCTCCAAAGGATGAGCCTCAAGAAGTTGTAGAGAAACCAAAAATTGAAGAGTAGAGAGTGGAGACATTCACTCAAGTAGAACCATCTAGAGAAGGCAGTAAAAGAAACAAGGAATCTAATAGACTTATGTAGGATGCGAGGGAGAATGTGAGAGCTCCTTCAAATTTGTGTAGGGAGAGGAGGTCACCTGAGAGGTACATTGGCTACATGGCTCTTATGACTGAGCTTATAAAGATTTAGCCATCCTATTTGGAGGAGGAAATAGAGAAACATGTATGGGTTGATGCAATGATGGAGGAATATGAATCCATTGCAAAGAACAGTGTTTGGGAAGTGGTCCCAAGACCAACATATAGATAAATAGTGGGTTCAAGATGGATCTTCAAGGTGAAGCAAGCAACAAATGAAAGCATAGAGAAGATAAGGCAATCTTTGTAGCCAAGGGCTACTCTCAAGTTGAGGGAATTGACTATTAGGAGACCTTTTCTCTTGTAGCAAGGTACTCATCCATTAGATGAATTCTTTATCTCACTACATAGATGGGGTGGAAGATCCACCAAATGGATATAAAAACAACATTTATCAATGGGATTATTGAGGAGGAGGTGTACATCAAGAAACCAAAAGGTTTTGAGACATTTGATCAGGAGTCTCATGTGTGAAAACTCAATCAAGTGTTATATGGTCTCAAGCAAGCACCTCATGCTTGGTACACCAAGATCGATAACTATCTCACCTATTTGGGCTTCACCATAAGTAAAGAAGATGCAAACCTCTATCACATCTTGGTAGAAAGTAAATTTCTTATTATTGTCTTATATGTTGATGATTTTATTTTAACTAGTGATGAGCACTTGATCATATCTTGCAAGGAGGACCTTGCAAGGGAATTTGAAATGAAGGACATGGGTATCATGAACTATGTCCTCAAGTTGGAAGTATGACAAAGAAAATGGGGAACTATTTCCCTCTCAAGGAAAGTATGGAAATGAGATACTGCAAATATTTTACATGGAGAGTTGTAAACCCATGGAGACAACTCTAGAAAACAACTAGAGGAAGGAGGATGCCACTTCAAGTGAAGAAGTGGATGCTACCATTTATAGGTAGCTAGTGGGTTCACTCATGCATCTTGTGAACACATGACTAGATTTGTGTTATGCAGTCAACCAGCAAAGCCAAGCTATGGTTAGACCAACTAAATTATTTTGGAAGGCATCTAAGCATGTTTTACGGTACCTCAAAGGAACTACCAAGTTTGGAGTATGGTATAGATGAGCAGAGGGAGTGAAGTTGTATGGCTTCACAGATGAAATTGGGTACGAAGTCCATTAGACCAAAATATTAAATTAGGTGGGATTTACTGTGTTGGGTCTACATTTGTTTCTTGGTACGGTAGGAAGAAAATATATGTGGTGCTCATCTCGACAGAAGTAGAATACAAGGATGCAAGTCTAGTAACATGTGAGGTGATATGGATGAGAAATATACTTGTTGGACTATTTGGTTAGATGATTGATCCAACTATGATAATTAGAGTTGCACAAAGCTTTTTAAGAATCATGTATTTCACGATCGATCCAAGCATATAGATATCCAATATCACCATTTACGAGATTGTGTGTAGAGGTGGATGATGTTGCTACACTACATTCTGACAGAGGAACAAGATGCTGAGATTTTGGCAAAAGCTTTGTAAAGAGGGAAGTTCGAGTTCCGCAAGTGCAAGATAGGGGTGGTTGATAATCCCTTTCTTATTGAGAGGGAGTATTGAAAAATGCAGCAATAAAATCTCAAATTGATTTTTCCTTTATTAAATTGAGAATATTTGAATTTCCACATTAATAGACAACTTGGATGCAGTTAGCTTATGTGACATAGCTTGTGTCACCCTGTTTACTGAGTAAATTCGATTTGTAGGAGTTAGAGTTTAGTTAAGCATGTGTGATTGCTAATTTGTAGCAATCAAGGTCAATTATCTCAAGTTGTTTTCATTTAAACTAGTTCCAACTGCTTGAGGAACTAGTGGAAGGTCGTTGTGCAGTGGGACTTCAGTCAAACTCAGTGATCATCTAATTAACTGATTAATCAACCCAAAATAGCTAGTGCATGCACAAAATTCAAGCTACCCACCTATGGTGGAGATTCCAAAGCAGTGTAACATTAGTTGTATACTATTCTTGAGTTTACATGTGTTGCATGCAGTTAGATGATCAACCTTTGTAATTGTACAATCCATTTTGTAGAAATTCCTAAATAATATAGGCCTAATTTCTCAAGGAATTGTGCAAGGAAATTTGGGCTCAAATTGAGGTAGAAATTGACTAAGTTTGGGCCAGAGCTTCTCAGTGAGCATAGAGATAGGTTATTCACTTGCAGGTTGTTCTCAGTTGAGCAAAGAAATTGTAATACATCCCTATTCATTAGATTAATGCAACCAGGGATTGGGGTTTTTAGTAGATTGCTTTCCCTAGGAAATATATTGTGTGCATGTGTGTTATTTCTTATTTCATGTTTGAAATTTATGTTCTAAATTTTGTATTGACTTCCTCAGAGTAGT
Source organism: Pinus tabuliformis (assembly GCA_031772625.1). Taxonomy (NCBI): domain Eukaryota; kingdom Viridiplantae; phylum Streptophyta; class Pinopsida; order Pinales; family Pinaceae; genus Pinus; species Pinus tabuliformis. The sequence goes on along the minus strand of CM062817.1, from coordinate 1,382,132,507 downwards.
AGAGTAGGTTTGTGTCTTGTGATTTTCATTAGACACAAAATTCACAAGGGCATTAATTTTGCTGTAAGTGTTGAGGTAGATGGATTAAATGTAATTTTGGCTACAGAGGTGTATGTAGGCAATTCACGATTACTCCTTTTATTTTTTCCGATGATGTGTTACTATTTGGTAGATTAGCTATTCTGGAATGGAGACACATGTATTGTATTATTGATCTCTTTGGATCGGTATATGGACTCCTTATGAATGATACTAAATCTCATATGATTTTTGCTTACCCAGATGATTCACTAGTACTTGAAATTTCTCATATCTTTTGTGTTATCTGAACTACATTGGATGTGGGTTTTAAATATTGTGGATTTATTCTCCAACCTAATTTTTATGGAATTAAGAATTGGAGTTGCCTTATAGATAAAATCCACCATTTATTGTTATCATGGGCACACAAGGGGCTCTCCCTGGGAGGCAAGCTAACTCTAGTTCGAGCATTCCTTTAGAGCATTTATGTATACTCACTTCATATTTTCTCTCTACCTAAGAATATCATTAAAAGGATATTTCTAGTTTCATATTGACATGGGACAATCTATGTCGTGAAGGAAAGAGTGGGACTGGTTGTTGTTTACTTTGTATGGAGGTTATGGATGACCCAACTCATCTATTTCTTCGATTATCATTTTCAAAATCAAATTGGAAGGGTTTATTTAAGATGCTACATTTACAGGTGGATTGGAACTGCTCTTTTTGGTTGATTGTATTCGTTACTAGATTATTGAATATAAAACATTTGGACCACTTCCTATATGCATTGGGGTTTTGACCTAAAGAATGCATTACTATCCCAAGCTCCTTTATTGTGATACATCCACCTCCATCCTTTTCAAACAAGCTAAAAGCCTCCCTAAACTCAGATATTTGTCCCTCTATATGTTTTCCCATCATTTTCACGTAATGCAAGTAGGTAAACCACCAAAGAAACTAGGACGATCCTCTAATTAGGTTTCCCTAGGTCAATATTGATCTTACTTTCTCCTGATCGACCTTATTCCTTCTCAAAAAAGAAAGGGAGGAATATTATCGATTTGTACCTTCCATGATCCCTTATCAAAATAAGTAAACATATCTTTGTCTTTTGTAGCTAGTAACAATCTTTGATTTTTATTAGAACAAATCCTTATAATTTATGAGAGGATGAATTGTTGTAGAGAGTGATTTATATTAAACTTTATATACTTGTAGGGCCTAGGAAAAGTTCTTGATCCTGCTAGTGATTTACTCAGTGTGGGCTTTTTCCATATGAGTTTGGGTTTATCGAGGAGTAGAAAGAAGGGTTTCACCATTTGAGTTTGGCCTTATTGAGGACCATAAAGGAGGATTATTTGTTGTAGACCTAATTCTAGACGTATTCTTTTCATTTTACATTATTATTACCTTCTTCGTACCTTACCTTGACAGAAGAACATAATTGATAGTAAAAATATGCTAGAGCATTGCTAAAAGGATAGTTGATTTTGCAGTTTTGAATGCCATGAAGAAAATTACGAGTGCCTCTTTTCATAGATAAAGTTTGAAACCTACAATTACTATAATACCATTCATTATAAACCATTATCTCATCATCTTCTAAAACATTATAAAACATTCTAAGCCCTGATCATGGCAAGGTTCAATATTGCCTTATACCATTCTCATTGAAACAATTGGTTCATGCAGTGTTAGATGCACAACTTCACCCAATGACATGTGATTAAGTTGGAGTAAATTGTCTAACACCATCCCTTTTCTTAAAATAAATTCTTGAAAACTTATGTTTATTCTGCATCCAACATACCCTAATCACCCTAGTACTTTGGCCATTGGCAAGAAACCTTCTTATTTATTTTCCATCCAGATAATGGGATACACAATCTCCCTTTTGAATTTCTAACTTCCCATTTATGAATATAATATGGCATTTGTAACTTCTCATTTATGACTTTAGTATGGCATGTACCTAGTTCAGTATCCTCACACTTTCAACACGATTAAAATACAAATATGACCCCATAAATAATAACACAATTATTGTCTTCAAGAAGTAGTTTTAGGACCACCCAAGGTTACCCCACAAGATTGTGGGTAACATATGGCTCCAACTTGGATACAACTATTTTCCTTGGGAGCACTTGAGAACCCCAAAATCTCATCCTTACCATGAAATGTGTGATCTATTGTAGCCACCGCAAGCTCTCAAGGAGGCAATATCCTTTTACTATGTTATATTATCATATAAAATAGGGCAATGTCTAATTTTGCATGCTTGTAGGCTATAAATTTGTTTAATGTCATCTTAAAACACTAATTAAAGCACCTTTTCACCAAAGATATTTTCAAGTTTGTATTTGCCTAAGCTGCCACATATATTTTCTCTAGCAAGCCTTACATACCCTTTTGATAATAAGGATTTTTTATTATATTTATACTTATGGATGCTTCCTTTTGATGAATCAAAGGAAATATGACCTACATCTTCCCACAAAATAATTTATCTTTTTCCAACTATACAAAGCTTATGTGTACAATAGTATCTATCTTTCTTCATGTTTGGTTCATTGATATGAAATTCACACATAGATATCGAGTAGGTTCCTCTTCTCTTTGTAGTAGATGTATCGACCTCGATGGTTATTCTTGAGACTATGCAAATATGAACACCATTTATTCTTTTTTAGTGCCATTGATGGCATGTTTTCTTAGGATGGATGTCATGGATCCATGCATGAAAGTTCTTAAATGTTTCAAATGCTTCAGATTTTTTCTTCAATAAATCAACCCAACACATTCTCGTGTAGTCATTAATAAATTTCATCATATATTTATTTCCATTTATAAAAGGAACAAACATAGGGCCACACAAATCATAATGCATGAGTTCAACCTTTCTATGTTCTTTGGAATGAGAATCATGAAATGATTGTTTGTTGTGCTTTCCTAAGATACAAGCATCACATTGTTTAAGTTTCCTAGGAATAGTTGGCAAACCAATAACCCCATTTTTCTTCAACAAAAAAAGGTTTTCATAGTTTAGATGTCCAAATATAGCATGCCATAAAAGACTTGATATAAGTGTACCTTCATCGTAAAGATAATTGTATCAATTTTTTTGTGCATGAACAGAGGTTCCTTGTAGCTTCATAATTCTTTCTTCTTTGATCCCACTCATGACAAGCGAGCGATCTGATGCTTTTCTGACCTTGAACTTGCCATATATAGAAAAGGGACAAAATTTGGCAAGAAATAATGGTAGGGAATATGGCAGTGAATAGGGGTTACAAGAGCGAAGAGTTGGATTGGGACCTATTGCTCTGATACCATGCCAGGCCAGGTTTGTAACTCAGAATCAAATTGTGTTTTACATTAAGAGAGAATATGAATATATACAAGGAGAGGGAGATTATTGGGTTTCATATCCCAATGTCTCTTGTCTTCTAACTTCCTTTATTTTTCTATTTACAATATTTACATTTGTTTTCCTAATCCCAAAGATTGGGTGTCAACATTTCCAATTTGAAGTCTTTCTACTTACTTGCTTGTTGAATGAGCACACTCGTAAGCCATAGGGGCTTCACTTTATTAATTATCATGTTCATTCTTAAAGGGGGTTTTAAAATTATGAAAAATAGATCCAATATATTATAAGTATTGGGGGTGGGGATTTTGGGTAGAGGGTTATAGGTTTTGGAGGTATTAAATGAGTATTTGGTAAAACTATGGGATATCCACTGAAATAGGCATGGAGTAGTATTAACTATTTAGTAATAAAAATAAAAGGGTATTATAAATCGTGAACACACTAATGGTTGCTTATCTCACCACTTGAAAGGATGTCAAGAGTTTAAATAACCACATGAGGGAGAATATAATACACTAGCAGTACTTTTTTATAGTGTTTCAAATCATATGCGAATGGAGAGGACTTTGTGAAGGTTTTTGAGAGGGTTATGGGTTTCTAGGCTTTGATTGTTTATCAAAATGGTTGCATGAGGAGGCGTTATCCAATGTAATGTGGTCAGAGGAGCTGGATTCAATTGTAGGTTTGGTCGTGGTGAAGATAATAAAGGCTGTGAGGTTTGTTTTGGTAGTTGGTAAGGACAATGATAGTTGTTCTTTGATGAGGAAGAGAAAATTAGATTCCTCTTCTTTGGTGAGATATATACACAAAAATGGGGCACTAACAAATGTGTTTGTCCCTTTCGACGCCATCGTCAATAACATTTTCTCCTCAATGGTTTGTCATGTTGGTTAGTTGGTGCTGGGGCACAATATGATGGGGACAATCTGGGATGGGGTTTCCCGGTGTGATGTCATGATGCCATGGGCCCTGTGGTCCTTTTCCTCTGCTTATCTGCTACTTTGTGTTGTTGGCTTGCATCGAGGTGGCCATGGTTGGGGCTTCATAATCATTTTGGTTCTTATTAGCTCTACTCTGGGTTATTCTATTGCGGCTCTGTTGGTCGCCTTGTGCCATTTTATTCATGGTTATATGTTTCGGTTTTAAGCTATTTTGTAATGGTTTGATGCCTAACATTGGGAATTTTAGAGTTGCACCCTTTTCTAATTGTTATTTTATGTAGGCCTATGCGCCTAGTTTGTTAGATTGTAGGTAAGAAATTTTACCGATGGGTGAAGGGTGTTTAAGGCTATTATAGTGGTTTTAGGCCCTATATTTTGAATCTGGGCTCTGATACCATGTTTGATTCCTAAGAAAATGCATCAAGAATTTTGAACTACCATGTGCTCATGTTACATTTTGTATATTCATTTGAATTAAAAACATTTTACAAGCATGTAGATATGTATATTTTGGTATATGTACACACACACACATAATATTCATAAACTAATTTAGATAATATCAATAGTACGAAGATTACATGGATTTTGTGAGGTCCATGAAGCCACTTTCCTTCCCATGATGTTCAAACCCACCTGACTAACCCAACCAACTAGGAACAACCTTTCTGACATCCTAGCCCTAGGGAACCTCCACAAATTCCCTTACCCTCTGTGCCAAAGCCCTAATCTCCACCCATAGTGTTTTCAAACTGTGTGCTCAAATCATCAAGTTACTATCACATCTCTCAGCCTCCTTAGTGAACCCGTAGTATCCAAACTCTTCCAACTTTATTCCTCTCCTCTCTCCGCAAAACTTCAACAAACCCAAATATGACAAAATGACCAAAACTCCTTCTCACCATCCTCTCCTTCCAAGACTTATTCCCTCTCCTTCCCCAAAATATGTATTCCCCATTAATGGTTCACCTACCAATTATTTAACTCCCATAGCTGAAATCTTCCCTCCCCCCGCAGCGAATAATAATAATTAATACATGATAAATAATCAAACAATTTTATTTATTTAATCAAAGTCAAAGAGTCATGACGGGACAAAAAAATTTAATATTAAATTATTCATAAGATTATACTTAAAAGCATAATCAATCTTAACTCTAATCATAAGCTTAATCATCCATCAATCATTTAGCATAATAGACCATAGAATACTAGTGCATCCATGTGAGTTACGGGTGTGTAGATAGCATACACATACCTTGTATATATACTAATACACCAATAAGAAATTACCGAGAAATCAATATTTTAGTAGGTAGGATAATAACTAATCATAACATAAAATAGTTGTGGATTGAGTATTACAGATGGCTCCATTATAACTTATCATATATATCTCATATATTATTAATATTTGGTTGTTACTTAGTAAATGAAATATTGTTCATTTCATTTTTCAAAAACAATTTTCCCTCACTCACCAACGTATTAAAAGTGATAAGGGAGGTTGGTGGTACATTGTTGTTGGGCATGGAATCCCCCCCAAGGCATGTTTTGGGGCTCAAAGCCCAAGTTTTGATCGAATCTTGTTGTAAAGCTCTACGAATTGCGGGCGTGGGGTGCGAAAGTATGATAGAGTCACAGGGTGGTTTGCCCTCGTTTTGTAATGTAATGTCGGTTGGATAGACCTACCCATGATCCGCGGACCATGGGATTGTATAAATAGAGTGAGGCTCTAAGTAGAGTAGGAGAGCATGAAAAGTCTAAGTGATTAAGTCAAAGTATAAGGTGTTTCTTTGGTTCGTAGAGTAGGGGAAGGCTCTGCAGCTGAGTGCGCAAAGGCCTAATAGTCCGCAACCGAGTGTGTGGACCCCTGCAGCTGAGTGTGTAGGGCGAAGTCGATTCTGTAACTGAGGAAGGAATTAATAAAGAGAATTTTTGTTATAATTCTGTGTATCTATTCTTGGGTTAATGAAGGATTCATATAATTTGCAAATATACTATTTATTTATTGCATGCACCTATATGAATGGTTTATATTGTTAAGTATAATTAAGCACTCAAGTAGGCAAAGCTAATTAACTAACATTCGAATACCATTGAGGTCTTGGGTAATAATGCAGAGTGCGATGTTCAGCCCCTAAGTAGGGCTGCTCAAAGATAGTATATCAGGCTGCGAAGTGCGGGAATGTGCATGAAGAAACCTGCACGTAGGGTCAAACCGCGGACCACTTCAACTCATCAGACATCTCCAGGATGCAGAAACCTCGTTCTAGCACCCTCCCATACTACTTCGGGTGAGACCTCAGTCCACGCTCCACGGACTATTACAGAAAGGGCCAGTAGTACCAGGATTTGTTTGGCTAATTAACTCCGAACCTATGTCAGGCCCCAATAATCCAACCAACGGTCTCATTGCCGGGACCGACATCTGCATAGAGAAGTCTGATGTGATATCACTGGAATCTGACAAAGAAAGGAATTGAAGAGTGGTTGGACACAAAGATTCACGAGTTCGCAGCGCAGGAAAGCAAGAATATGCGATTATCAAAGGAAGAGTAATTAGATTTCTACTTATATACATAAATCCATTAAATTTTCTTTGCATCCTTCCCCACTGAGTTGTACATGCGAATCGTGAAGCTAGCAAATAGCCAAGGAAGGTGTATGCTTGACAAACCTATTGTGTGGACTCCAGAATTAGTGCATAGACTAGAAGCATCGGAAGACAAGATCGCGCGCGTTGTCGATCACTTGCTAGATCAGGACCATGAGACCTATAATGACTTTTCATTATATGATATGTGTTGAGAGTTGCAACAAGATGATGGAGCTTAGTGAAAAGAGTCGCCTTCACTAAGTGGGCTCACAGGCAAAATTATGGTGCAAGTTCTATTTTTGATCCCAGCAGGGATGATCACAGTGTGGGTGACCACAGTATGAGTGATCATAGTGTGGGTGACCACAGTGTGAGTGATCACAGTATGAGTGATAAAATTCTATTTTTAGACTGGCTGTCAAAAATAGAAAAGTCAAATATTATTGTCTCATAATAATATTTGGACTATAAACTTGATCTTATTCTCTTGGAGCACTTCAAGATGAGCTACGGATGTGGTACATGTAGATCCCAGAGGGAAATACGTGGTTACCTATGGGATGACTAATATTTTCATGCAAGACTTCAGTTAGAACTCAAGTGAGTTGAGTTTAGTGGACTGGAGGTGCAGCTGATGGAGTTGTGTTCAATTTAGCTTTGTTAAACTGGTTGTATTTAGTCTAACTGGCAAATAGACTAGAGATGAGTTGGGTGAATTACTTATTAATTAATTCACAAGTTATTAACTCATAATGCAACTATAGAATACATCAGTTAACTCAGTTGCATGTCAGTGCATGTTCAGTTCAGCAGGGACAGGTGTTAGAGGATCAGATTGCTATCAGTTGTAACTATAGTTGTGCATGATGATTTGCACAATTAGAGGGATTGAGTATGCCAATGAATTGGCCAATATCAAGAATTTTAGCTTGTGCTCACGTCCAACACAGTGTGAGTAATTATTTGCAGGTCAAATACGAGTTTGGTAAACCATTCTCATCAGTTCTTGAGCAGGTATTGAGCTGGAGAGGCAGGCAAGCAGTCGAATAGATTTGGAGATCAAATCTGAGCTGTATTGTGTGTAACAGGTGGAGCTGGTACTGGATTGCTTGTGATAATCATTGTACTTTGTAATGTTACATGGTCTCAATCATTAATATATAGATAGTGTGGGGTTTTTAGCGAGATGCTTTCCCCGGGTTACATACTATGTTAATGTGTGAATGCTCTTGATGTTTTATTGTTATTGATGCTGCTATATTGATGATCAACGTAGAGGAGCTTATGTATTATGTATGTATTCCACAATAGTACATGATCAGGATAATATTTGTTGAATATGTGTTAAATTATTCAAAATTTCTACATGGTATTAGAGCTGTTGATCATCAGATCTACTATTGAGGAAGTGTTTACATTCTATTTCTTCAAGCAGAGTCTGTAATCGGGCCAGGTAGCCTCTGGATTCATCCTTCCTTTGGAAGGTGAGATATCCGGTGAATTCCCATACAGTCAATCTCTGTACGAGAAATATTGTGTTCTCACGAATCTTAGATCCGAGGCGGTTGAGTTGGTTGCTGGTGGAATTCGAATTTGCAACAGTGTTTTCTTGGTGACAACGCAGCAATGTCTTTCAATGGATTGCGATTGGAGTATGCTCTTGAGGGCAGCTCAAACTATATTACATGGAAGGACAGGATGGAGGCAGTATTGGATGATAACGGGCTGAAGGAGTCCATAGATACGGATATCCCAAAGCCTACTGATGCTGTTGAGGCGGAAGTTTGGCAAAAGAAGACAGCAAAATGTCGAAGGATTCTGTTGGAGGGCATGAAGGATCACATTGTGTCCAACCTCCATGGAAAGGCTACTCCATATTTGATGTGGAAATCATTAACAAAATTATTCCAAAGAAAGAGTGATCAGAGGAAGCTGGAACTCAAAGATAAACTTAGAAACATCAAATGCGAGAAGGGTGACAGTATTCCCAAGTATCTCACGAAGTTCACTCAGTGTCGAGATGATCTGGGAAGTGTGGGGGTTACTGTCGATGAGGAGGACTTGGTGAGCTTGGCTCTCCTTGATCTTCCGAAGAGTTGGCATTCCTATCAGGACTCTGTCAATGGTCGGGAGAAATTTCCAGGATGGGAAAGACTATGGTCAGATCTTGTGCAGGAGGAGATCAGGCGGAGTACCAGGGACGGATCTTCGTCAAATGTAGCTGATGAAGAGAATTGTGCTGAAGCTGCCAAAGCAAAGAAAGGGAAGAGAAAGAAAGCTTCTCAGTCTGGTGTGAAAGGCAAGAAGCAGGATATGTCCAAGGTGAAGTGTTTTCACTGTCACCATCACGGACAGTATGCCACTAATTGTCCGCAGAAGAAGAAGAACAAGCAGGCTGCTGGATCTTCAGTAGGAGAGGCTCTAGCCTCATAGTTTGAGCTTGATTTTTCATTGATCGCATGCTTGGTTTCAAGTGTGATTGGATCAGTGTGGTTCTTGGATAGTGGTGCGTCATTTCACATGATGGGAGATAGATATTTCTTCTCTGATTTGGAGGACAAAGATCTTGGAGTGCACATCGAGATGGGTGATGATGGTAGATACAGTGCGACCGGTATCGGTACCATTTCCTTTGAGAGGGAGTCTGGTAAACCCTTCGTATTGAAGGAAGTCATGCATGTTCCAGTATTGAAGAAGAATCTTATCTTAGTAGCGATGTTAGAAGACAAGGGGTATGATGTTGTTTTCAGTGAGGGAAAGGCCTTCCTACGCAGCAAGACAACTGGTGAGACCCAGAAGATAGGGGTTCGAGGGAGGAACCTTTATTAGTTGCATGTAGATGGATGCACAACAATGGTGGGCAAGGCAGAATGATTGGTGAGCCAGGATGATGGCGAGTTGTGGCACAGGAGATTGGGTCACCTTCACCATGGAGCCTTGAAGATACTGCACTAGATCACTACAGGGCTTCCTAAAGGCACACTTGCGCAGTCAGATCAGTGCAAGGGGTGTACTTTGGGGAAGTTTGTGAAAGCCACCTTTCACGAGAAGGATAGTCACACCACGACGATCCTTGAGAGAATTCACATAGACGTGTGTGGACCTTTCTCAGTTGCTTCGACAGCAAAACACAGGTATTATGTGATTTTTGTTGATGATTTCTCTCGTAAGTGTTGGATCTTCTTCATGCAGAAGAAGAGCGAGACATATTTAAAGTTCTGTGAATTCAAAGCATTGGTCGAGAAGGAGTCGCGGAAGAAGGTGAAGGCTCTTAGGAGCGATAATGGTGGTGAATACATCTCGGATGAGTTCAAGGATTTCTGCAAGGCAGAAGGGATTCGAAGAGAGCTCATAGCTCCCCATAACCCACAGCAGAACGGGGTAGCTGAGTGGAAGAACAGAACGATTGTGGGTGCTGCATGGGCAATGTTGCATGATCAGGGCCTACCCCTTCACTTGTGGGCAGAAGCATGCAATACAGCAGTTTATGAGCAGAACTGTTGTCCTCATAGGATACTTGGCATGAGTACACCCAAGGAGGCTTATTCTGGTAAGAAGCCTGATCTTTCTCATTTGAGGACTTTTGGTGCTAACGTTTACATGCATGTGACGAAGGATGCCAGGAAGAAGTTGGAGCCGACTGCAGAGGTTGGGATATTTGTGGGGTACACTGATATTCCCCATAACTATCGTGTGTATTTGCCAGACAGTGGTAAAACTATCGTGCGACAGGATATAAAATTTCAGGAGGAGAAAGCCATGAAGCGTTCGCTTAAGAGGGAGCTACACTTGCATGCAGATGAGGAAGGATGAGCTTCAGGACATGGATCAACCACAGGATGAGGTTCATGGAGTGGAAGAGACCACTCATGCAGCGCCAGCCATCAGAGGGCGAAATCGCTTAACAAAAGTTGAGCGACTAGCTCAAGGTGCAGAGAAAGTTGTAGGACCACCTACAGCCCAACGCAGGCAGAGACAGTCACCTGATCGGTACACTGGATACATGGCTCTTATAAGCAAGTGTGTTGTGACTGAGCCATCCTCTTTCGAGGAAGTTGTGGAGGATCCCACATCGGTAGACGACATGGTGGAAGAGTATGATTCTATTATCAGAAACAGTGCATGGGAGATTGTTCCTAGACCGGAAGGGAAATCAGTGGTGGGTTTGAGATGGATCTACAAAGTTAAGCAGGCAGCTGACGGGAGTGTGGAGAAGTACAAGGCAAGATTTGTTGCCCGGCTTTTCACAGATAGAGGGGATCGATTATGAGGAGACCTTTGCACCTGTCGCAAGGTATTCTTCCATACGGATGATTCTTTCTCTCTCAGTGCAGATGGGATGGCACATTCATCAGATGGATGTGAAGACTGCGTTCCTCAATGGATTCATTGAGGAGGAGGTGTACATTGAGCAACCCGAAGGCTTTGAGGTCTTCAGCAGCAAGTCGCATGTGTGCAGGCTCAAGAGAGCGCTGTATGGGTTGAAGCAAGCACCACGTGCTTGGTACACACGGATAGACAGTTATTTCTCAGGACTTGGATTCTCCAAGAGCAAGGCGGATCCTAACCTATACCAGATTGTGGTGGAGGGTAAGTTGCTTATCATTGTACTATATGTTGATGATTTGATTCTAACGGGTGGTGAGCTGTTGATACTGTCATGCAAGAAGGATCTCGCTACAGAGTTTGAGATGAAGGATTTGGGCCTCCTTCACTATTTCCTAAGATTGAAAATATGGCAGCGCAGTAGTGGACTGTTTGTTTCTCACGGCAAGTATGCTCGGGAGATACTGGAGAAGTTCAACATGCATGGCTGCAAGCCTGTTGATACTCCTCTTCCTGGAGGTTGGAGGAAGGAGGATGCCACTTCGGGAGAAGAAGTGGATGCCACTGTTTATCGACAGTTGATGGGGTCGCTGATGTATTTGGTCAATACACGACCTGATATATGCTATGCAATTAACTAGCTTTCACAAGCTATGGTTAAGCCTACCAAGCTCTTCTGGAAGGTGGGCAAGCTTATATTGCGCTACTTGAGAGGCACATCGGGATATGGTTTATGGTACAGACAGGAGGATGAGGTGAAGCTATGTGGCTTCACGGATGCAGATTGGGTAGGGAGCCCAACGGACAGAAAGTTCACATCAAGAGGGGTCTTCAGTATTGGATCGATAGCAGTTTCTTGGTACAGCAGGAAGCAGAGATCCGTGGCACTCAGTTCAACGGAGGCCGAGTATATGGCAGCAAGTTTGGCTGCATGCGAGGCTATATGGATGAGGAAGATCCTGGTTGGTTTGTTCGGTTATCATTTGGATCCTACTGTGATTTACTGTGATAACCAGAGTTGCATTAAACTCTCGGCTAATCCTGTATTTCATGATAGATCTAAGCATATTGACATCAGGTACCATCATATCATAGATTGTGTGCAGCAGAGGATCATGTTGCTTTCATACATTCCAACAAAGGATCAGAATGCTGATATTCTGACGAAGGCTCTCACCAGGAGAAAATTCGAGTACCACCGAGGCAGGATAGGGGTTGCTGATAATCCATATCTTTTCAAGAGGGAGTGTTGAGATTGCAACAAGATGATGGAGCTTAGTGAAAAGAGTCACCTTCACTAAGTGGGCCCGGAGGCAAATTATGGCGCAAGTTCTATTTTTTATCCCAGCAGAGATGATCACAGTGTGGGTGACCATAGTATGAGTGATCACAATGTGGGTGACCACAGTGTGAGTGATCACAATATGAGTGATCAAAGTCTATTTTTAGACTGGTTGTCAAAAATAGAAAAGTCAAATATTATTGTCTCATAATAATATTTGGACAATAAACTTGATCTTATTCTCTTGGAGCACTTCAGGATGAGCTACGGATGTGGTACATGTAGATCCCAGAGGGAAATACGTGGTTACCTATGGGATGACTAATATTTGCATGTAGGACTTCAGTTAGAACTCAAGTGAGTTGAGTTTAGTGGACTGGAGGTGCAGTTGATGGAGTTGTGTTCAGTTTAGCTTTGTTAAACTGTTTGTATTTAGTCTAACTGGCAAATAGATTAGAGGTGAGTTGGGTGAATTAGTTATTAATTAATTCACAAGTTATTAACTCATAATGCAACTATAGAATACATCAGTTAACTTAGTTTCATGTCAGTGCATGTTCAGTTCAGCAGGGACAGGTGTTAGAGGATCAGATTGCTATCAGCTGTGACTATAGTTGTGCATGATGATTTACACAATCAGAGGGATTGAGTATGCCAATGAATTGGCCAATATCAAGAATTGTAGCCTATGCTCACGTCCAACACAGTGTGAGTGATTATTTGCAGGTCAAATATGAGTTTGGTAAACCATTCTCATCAGTTCTTGAGCAGGTATTGAGTTGGAGAGGCAGGCAAGCAGTGGAATAGATTTGGAGATCAGATCTGAGCTGTATTGTGTGTAACAGGTGGAGCTGGTACTGGATTGCTTGTGATAAGCATTGTACTTTGTAATGTTACATGGTATCAATCATTAATATACAGATAGTGTGGGGTTTTTAGCGAGATGCTTTCCCCGAGTTACATACTGTGTTAATGTGTGAATGCTCTTGATGTTTTAATTCTATTGATGCTGCTATATTGATGATCAACGTAGAGGAGCTTATGTATTGTGTATGTATTCTGCAATAGTACATGATCAGGATAACCTCTGTTGAATATGTGTTAAATTATTCAAAATTTCTACAATATGCTCATGGACTAACTAGATCTATGTACTGACGCCTGTTTTTATCTCTGAATATTATGATCTGGGTCTTTCTAAAGTTCTGAAGAGCTGCATAATTTTAGATCAAAATTTGCAGGTCTAGTCACTAGTTGGTCTCGGGAAAAGCACGTATACATGCAGGTTGGCCTCTACAAAGTAGTGTATACAAAGTAAGGGTTTTTTTTCATAAATGATTGATCAATCTGATCAGTGTTGCTGCTTCTCTATTGTTTATCATTGATGTCCTTATGATTGATCTGGGTTAAATGATAATGTCTAAAGTAGATCTGATAGAATGATGAAGTTGAATTTGGTTATGAATACTGTCAAGATTAATTTTTGATTATGATTGAAGGTCAGGTCTAGCTTTGTGATTGGTTCAGAGTATTATAGTAGATCTAAGTATGACTCAGTGTTCTTTTCCTAATTATCATAGTCAAGCTTTCAGTTTTTAATATTGTAAGATCTGTACATAGGTTTCTCTACTGAAAAGCATGTATGCACGTTGGTTTCCTTAAGTGATGTAGTGTATACATTTTTTCAAATGAATAATTAGGGTTGCATTTGATTCTTTGTGTTCATGCAACATTCTGAGTTCAGTTCTATGTATTGGTTACAATGATATGACTATTCCAATTGTTTGGTTGAATTTTAATTAAGTTTCATTTGATTGGGTTTTGAGTGAATGGTTGATTCAGTTGGTGATTCAGTTGTATCAGAAGTTTCAGTGATTGATTGATTCAGTTGTGTCAGAAGTTTCAGTGATTGGTTGATTCAGAGAATGATGATTGAATTTCAGTGATTGATGATTTGGATTTCAGTTATGTTAGATATTGATGATTGGGTTTCAGCAATTGATTGATTCAGTTCTATCAGAAGTTTTCATGATTGGTTGATTCAGAGAGTGATGATTGAATTTCAGTGACTAATGATTTTGATTTCAGTTATGTCAGATGTTAATGATTTGGTTTAAGTGATTGATTCATTTATTTGTGTCAGAAGTTTTAGTGATTGGTTGATTCAGAGAATGATGATTGAATTTCAGTGATTGATGATTTGGATTTCAATTATGTCAGAGATTGATGATTGGGTTTCAGTGATTGATTGATTCAGTTGTGCGAAAGATTGATAACTGGGTTACAATGATGGGTTATAATTTGATTATTGATGTTGAGCTTAAATGTTGATAAAGGGTCTAGTCTAAAAATTTGATGAAATATTACCTACAATTTATGATTTGTTGAAGGAGGTGGATCCAGTCTAAAATTTTGATGAAATGTGGTCCATGGATGTTGCTGAGGGTTGGAGCCTTCAGTGAGGAATTCGAAGCTTCCTGCTAGTAGTAGGCTGTGATCGGATTAGGGGGTCGGAGCTCCCTTCCAGTAGCAGTTGGACAAGAAGTGAAGGTTGTAGCCTTCTATAGGTTGGTGCATATGTATTGATACACGTTTACATTAGTACAAGAACCAGGGGGTTGTAGCTCCCTTAAAGTAGGAGCTGGAAAACTAACAAAGGTTGTAGCCTTCTCTAGGTGGGTACCTGCGTACTGGTATGAGTCTGCACCAGTACAATGTTGTAAAAGATTTTTTCTTTATATTAAAAAGAAGACAGAAATGAGAGTAGCAGGTGGTTTTCTCCCACATTGGGTTTCCAACTTAATTCCTAGTGTTCATGTGTGTTGCTTATGTGTGATGGCTTATTTTGTTTTTATATCACGTGGTTACTGTTTATCTAATGTTTAAAAAAGTATTGATTTACTAGATGAGACAAAAAATGATGAATTAACTTAATCATGATTTTACTCGATGTACATTGGTTGTCTTAAGAACAGTTGTGTACACACAAGGGTTCTTTTTAGTAAAGTCACATATAGAAATCAGAAAATGAAATGTAAAAAGTTATTGATTTGAAAATACTGATTCACCCCCCGACCCCCCCCCCCCCCCCCCCCCCCCCTTCCCCCACCCCTCTCACTATTTTTCCCAACACAATTTGGGTTCCAAAATTTGAAAGTGTATTTTTTTGGGATATTCTAACACCTCTAAAGCTCACAAATTATATGATGAAGAAAATAAGAAATTTATTTTATCAAGAGATGTAGTTTACCTTGAATCTAATAAACATACATCCATTGTTGGAAGACAACTCAATCATTTGGATAAGTTTCCATCTAAGATGTTTTATTATAAACTGATAATAATCATCCACATCCTAAAGGGGGGATTCCCATTCTAGATTAGTCTATGGTTTTTCCTTCAATAAATTTTCCTCTCAATGATGATAATGGTTTTGCTGAAGAAAAACTAGTTGGTAGTAGTGTTTTTGCAGTGTCAGAAAGTGCTTATGTTCCTGAAGAGCCTTCTCCTCAAGACAAGAAACCATTGCAAACAACTCAACAACCACTACAAAAAGAAACAATACCAAAACATTTCCAAGAATATACGATGAATTTTTTATAAGGATTTCTTCAAGTAAGTATCAATATAATTTTTGTGTTGATTGTGAGCCTACTTTTTTTGAAGAATTTGTTAGTTGTAATGAATGGAAAATGCAATGCAAAGGGAATATGATTCTCTCATTAAAAATGGTACTCAGAGATTGGTGGATCCTCCTGTTGGCTTCAAACCCATTGGTTGCAAGTGGGTTTATAAAATTAATATAAAGTCGATGGTTCACTTGATAAGCACAAGGCAAGGCTTGTAGAAAATGGATTTGCACAAAAAGAGGGTGTTGATTATATAGAAACATTTGCTTTTATAGCTAAATGGGGCACTATTAGAACATTGTTTGCTATTGTAACATAGAAAGGGTGGAAAATTGATCATGTGGATGTGAAAACTGCATTCTTAAATGGAGATCTAAAGGAAGATGTCTTCATGTTTCAACAGGAGGGGATTTTTTTCAAAGGTGGGGAGTAAAAGGTATGCAAATTGGTGAAGTTCTTGTATGGTTTGAAACAAACACCCTATGCATGGTATGAAAAATTAACTGAGCATCTTCTTAAGTTGAATGATAAGCATTTTGATCTAGATGATGAAACTCTATTCGTTAAGAAAGATGGATTATCATTTGTATATCTAGTTGTCTATGTTGATGATTTGATGATCATGAGGAACAATGATGACTATATATCAGCTGTTAAGAAGGAATTGCAAAAGTTTGTTGGCATAACAAATTTAGGTATACTTCATTATTATCTAGGAATTGAAGTTGATAAAAACCTCAACATATTTTTATTTCTCAAATGAAATATTTTGTATATTTATTAAATAGATATGGAATGTAGGACTGTAATCTTGTTACTACTCCAACTGAACAAAATCTGAAGCTTACTTTAAATGAAGAAAATCCATTTAAAGATTTAACAAAGTACACAAAACTTGTTGGAAGTTGGATTTATCTCTCTACTACTCATCGTGGCATAAATTTTGTTGTAGGAATACATTCTAGTTTTATGCATCAAGCCTATGAACGCCATTGGGTCACAACAAAAAGAGTACTCGAATATTTAAAACGGACTCAAACATATGGTATCAATTATTCCAAAGTTTTAGACTTCCATCTCACTAGTTATTTAGAGCTTATTTTCATAGTGATAAAGAGAATGAGGTGTCTACTTCCGGTTATTTGATGACACTTAGATCAGTAGCTATCTCTTGGATATCATGAAAGCAATTTGTCTCTGTTGATTTTATCACTGAAGCTGAATATTTTATTGCAACTCAAGCTATGAAAGAAATCATTTGGCTTCGGAAAATACTTGAAGATTTGTAGGAAGAACAAAAGACTTCAACACCTCTCTTTATTGACAATACTTTTGCAATTCAATTGGCCAGAAATCCTAGATTCAATGTTCGAACCAAGTGTATCAACACTAAATTTTATTTTATTTCACATCATGTAGAGGCCAAAACAATTCTTTGACACATTGTCCTACTTCAAAACAAATTATAGATATTCTTACCAAAGAATTAGGATGTGAAAGGTTTGAAAGGTTCAGATTTTTACTTGGCATTTCAGTTGTCCCTTCTCATTAAAGGGGGAAATGTTAACTAATCCTTCAGGATCTTGTACATTATTAGTTAGGACTAGTGCACTATTAGTTAGTTTTAATGTTATATGTCAGTTTTTCCTATATTTCTAGTTATGGAGAAGTTATTTATACATAACTATCTCCCTCTTTTCTTCAGTTGTATAAATTTCATTTGCACGATGAATAACAACCAATCTTGTGGATTTTATTATGGGCATGTCTATCAAAAATTTAAATGTATTAAGCGATGTGAACGTAGAAATGGGCAAAACATTAGGCAGGGCTTGCATGAATATGAAATTTAATAAAGTACAATTGATTCATCATATGGAAAAATTTCTGGGGCATTTGATTATTCATATTACATAGTTTAAATTTATTATTTCAAAAATACATAGTTTAAATTTATTATTTCAAAAATTCCCTGTAAAATTTGACCAAAATGATAGACTTACAAAAGTTATAAACCTAACCAATAAGGCACTACTATTTTGAAAAAGTTTAGTCGGTAGGGGAGACAAATTGCTTTTGAAATTAGTAATGGAGCTTCTGTTGCTATCTTTGTTGAGCCGAGAGGCTCATTCTACAACGCAGTATGAGAGAGATGTGTAAGTGTGCTCATTTTCAACTTGGAGTCAACACGTGTCCCTTCTAATATAATAAAAAATGTCACATACAATAAAAAAAACAAAAATGAATGTAAGTGTTTGGTTTGTTTAAATAAAAATATAATAAAACATCAATAATGTCACTCTCAATGTACATACTAAGAAGAAGTGGTAAAAATATTTCACTCACTCTCCACCATAAATAAAATATTATGTCAATTCTATAGAGAAATAAAGTAGTGAAAGTTAAAATAATTATATATACATTATAAAGCCATTGAAAAATATATATTTTAAAAAGTGTCACTATTTTATGGCCAAATAAATTTTGATCTATTTTATAGATTAAAAAATGAACAATGAAAAATTACAAATGATTTTTCTCTCTCTTTATATATATATAAACAAATCTGTCAAGTTGCACATATTTTATTCAAATTTTGCATTCTAAAAAAAAATTTCACTTTAAGAAATTTAATATACTAGATCAGTAGCTAATGAATCGATTCTAGTAGATAATGATGCTCCTCGTTATCCAAACAAATGACTTTTTGTGTCATAAAAATGATGGGAGCTCATGCCACCGACTTCTATACATATGAAACATCGCGTGCTGGATTTTGTTGGATGTAGAAAATATACCAAACAATAGACCTAGAAAAGTTTATAACCTAAACTAAAATAATAGCTACAAAAATTAAAAAACTAACCTATCAGGCATTACTGTTTTGAAAAGTCTACTCAATAGGATAAACAAATTGATTTTGAAATGAAGACTTTTACATAGGAAGAGGAATTGTTGGGACGGTTAAAAATGACTGGAAGTTGGGCAAAAGAAATAATTTTTTTTTGTTGTAAATGCAGCGTTTGAATCATGTTTTTGATGATGGAAATAGATTCAACACCATTAAAAAAGCCGAAGTCACTTAAAATTTTGAAATTTATCAACTATAACTTATATTTACAAAATCCCTTAATTTTCTCAAAAAAAAAAACCCAAAATTTCCATTACTTTACAGACAAAAAAGCAGTATCGTTAAAGTATCGTTAAACTACGGCTTTTGGAATTAGTAATTGAGCCTCTGCTGCTGTCTTGGTAGATAATGGTGGTCCCTCCGTATACAAACAAATGACTTTTCTGTCCGTTGCTCTCGATAATGAAAATGATGTAGCAGTGCTTTCTATACATGAGAAACTGGACGGTACCCAAAAAAAGGCATCGCGTGGCATTTGGTTGGATGCAGAAACGCCTGCATGATTATCGGTGACGACAATAAATCAAAGTACGTGTAATCAATCCTTTTGATATTTTCATGTTTTTCTGTTTAGGTAAGCGTTTTTAATTCAACTTTTCCTTCATTTGAGTGACATTACTTTGATTTTTAGGTACAGATGTACAACCATTCATTCATTATCACCCATGAACCTTCTTAAACCACGACGGATTACTGGCCACGAAGAATCAACCCATGATTACTTTGGTTAAACTCAAAGCACAGAGATCAGCGGCTGTGAAGAATCAGTTGGTTATTACTTACGTCAAAATCAAAGCATTCAGATCACTCGCTGTGATTGATTACTTATGACTTTCACAAGTATCGTGTCAACTCATTTAGAAAATGTTACAAGTTTAGAATTATTAATTAAGCCATGTGGTTGTTTATTTCTAAATGCAGTGGTTGTTTATTTCTAAATGTAGTTTTCCAGATTAGTTAGTTATTTAATTGTTATCGTTGATTGGTTAGGTATTTAATATTTATAGTTGTGTTGGTTATTTGGTGGATGGTACACATTCATTTTTATTTATTATTTTTAATAATATTTTAGATTAAAATTTGAAAATTATTTTAAAATCAGGATTTATTTTTAAAATAATTATGTATTTTTTGTATTTTTAACCTCTGGTTTTTTTGCATTTTTAATTTAATTGATATAAAAAAAATGTGGTTGTGATTTGTTGAACATATAATATTGACTTATAATATGACAACAAAGTCTATATGACATTGGTCTATAATATTGCAACAAAATCTATTTACATGCTAATAATTTTTATGTCAAAGTTATATATATATATATATATATATATATATATTATGATATTTTTCTTTTTTTTATAGGCATTTAATAGCTATTCAATAATAGGAAGAATAAAGACAATTGGCATGTAAGTATGTCTGGTTTTTTTGAATTAGTAATATGTAAAAATGGAAGGGATGCAACTCACTTGAAAATGTCAAAAATATAATGTTAATAACATAGAAATTGCATGGCCCCATAGGGGTAACTCAATTGATTATGGTCATGTTATGAAGTATTATGTGAACTATGAAATTCAATATTCAAATTCCCCATGGATCAAGCCAAAAACCAAAACATAGAAATACATGTTTTTTAAAAGTAAATATTTTATTAAATTATGATATGAGTTATTATTATTTTTTAGCTTACACTTATTTTAATTTTTTTTCTTTTTAATTTTCTAGATATAATATCTTTTAGCTGGTGTGAGTACAAGTTAATATATTCAAATCAACAATAAACAATTTGAGTAGAAATATTTCAAAGATATCTCATGAAAATAAATTTAAATAATAATCATAATATTTCAAAACATATAATTAATAAATATGTAAAAACCTAATAAATTTAATTAATATATAATTTGAAATGAGAATATTTTCATATATTGAGAAAAAGGTGAAATATATAAAAAAAATATAAATAATAATTTATTTTACCATCGAAATTAAAATAATGATTTATATGCATAATCATTATATTTTAAATTTCATAATTAAATTCAACTAATAAACATATAAAAAATTAATAGTTACAAATTTTCTAATCCTTATATAATCAATGTTCTTCATATTATTTTATTAAAAAAGATATATATCTATATCTATCTATATATATATATATATATATATATATATATATATATATATATATATATATATATTCACGATGTTATTAAAACTAAAATAACAATATTTGTGTACAAATAGAGATGTGAAATTTATATAAATAAAAATAATATTATTAATAAGTACCATAAATTTATTTTAACTTTAGATTTATTAAGCACTCATAAAAGAGCTTACATCTTAAGAAATTAGATTACTCTCAACCTAGTTAAAATGGATCTACACTAGTATAGTTCAGAGTGATATTAACTTTAGTCAAAATGAAATAAATAAAAATTTTAACTCTCTTTTTATACAATACAAATACAATATATTGTAAGATCTTAGATTTGAGCATTGAAATAGTAGTGTATATTATGAATGGTTGAGGAGCATGCTATTTAACATGTAAATTTTGTATATTAAAAATTAATAATCAGAATACACTAATGGGTTATAGATATCAAAGGACCAAACACAAGGGATTTGATTAAAGAGAAAGAAACGAAAGGGGGTAAAACATAAGGGATGTGATTCAAAGAGAGAGAAATGAAAGGGGGTTTGTTGGATAATAATTATATTTTATATATAAACACAAAGCTTTTATCTCATTTATTATCCTTTTATTACCTCGGAGTGAGTTTCCAAGTGAAGTGCGTTGACATTATAGGCGGATAAGTGACAAGTTAGGGCATGCAAATATAATCTTTACATTTTTATCTCATTTATTATCCTTTTATTACCTTGGAGTGAGTTTCCAAGTGAAGTATGTTGACTTTATAGGCGCATAAGTGACAAGTTGGGGCATGCAAATATAATATTTACATTTGGCTGATTAGGGAAACTTCTCTTCATTCATCTTAGGAAAATTAGTGGGAAAGATTATGCTACTATCACTATAACAAAATGTTTGATTGTACATGTTATCAATATTATATGGCAAGTTCTCTCATGTGCATAGGAAAATATTGTCATTGAGAAAACTACATACAAGTAATCATTTTTGAATTGTTTGTGATAGAGATTTCTTAGATAACCCACACTATATTTCCATAGGGAAGTGAGACAACTTGGGGGACTACATTGTAGAGAAGGGAATTCCATAGTTTGGGTTGTGAAAGTTGAAAGGAAAAGAGAGCTATTCGATTGGAAATTATATGAGTTAACATACTATAATTTTTGGGAAAGTTGGCGCATATGAGAATAATAGAGACATCCATTGGCCAATTCATTCTTGTGGACTTGTATCCTCAACTTAGGGGTGCCCCTATTATAGAAAGAGTATTGGAAATCAACACTCTGTGGCTGGGGGCAATGTCCTTTATCTACAACCAGTTGTTGAATTGTTCCTAGAGGATAAGTGTCTATGGTTATTTGTGAAAATCTTGATTTATTGCTTTTAATGTTATGAGTGGAATATTATTCTATTTCTTTGAATTTTTTTTTCATTATACAATTGCATGCATTAATTGGTATATACAAAACCAATAAAGAAACATGTTATCATAACTATATAATGTGGGGCTTATCTTATTTGTATTTTCAATCATGTGACAAAAAGGTATCAAAGCAAGAAAGGTGAAGGGAAAATTATGTTTTTTTTGTAACATCTCTCCCAAATCACACATAAAATATGTTATTTTTTTAATAATTTACATAGTGTTTTTTATATATATAAGGTAAACGGTCATAGGATTTTGTTGCTTGTCTTTCATAATTTACAACATGCATTATAACATGAATATCATAAAATAAGCCACCCAATCATACATTATTGACTATTTATAAGTAATAATTTGATGTGTCTAGTTTGCACCTATGAAAACCACCTTGGAGTGCTTTCACATACTTCATATAGTTCTTGGTATCTCTCTCATTAAGGATTTGGGCATAATTCCATATATTTGTGTATCATGGACTAATATTACTTATTTCTTAATATTGAAGCATAGAACATCGTTTATGTGTGTGTGTGTGTGTGTGTGTGTGCATGCGTGTAGTACCATTATATTTAACTATAGGCCATAAACTACATTTTCTAATGTATATACCGCTTACATTAAGAAAATAATGCTCGATGTTATCAACCTAATTTCCTCCTTAGATTCAATATACATGAATGCCAATGTTGTTGACATTTTTACACATGCCCGACCCTTGTTTTTCCTTATTTTTGTGCATTATCACTAGGAGTCGGTTCTTAATAAAGTGAGGATACCCCATCCTTGTTGGGAGCCTTTTTTTCCCAATAAGGATCCACTACTTTTCACTATTTTGTCCTAGTGAGGATGGATGAGCTTCTAGGGTCTTATTTTCCCTATGATATCGAATTAGAGGATCATGAATTTGATTTGGCTTGGGTTCATTATTAGAGAATCTTCCTAACTTCTATTTATCCCAAGCATCTAGATTAATCCTCTAAGAGAGGTATCTAAGCCTATTTATACTATTGATTCCAGAGGTTCAGGCTAATGGTAAGATTTTGAGTCTTGGAGAGACTGAGAGAATTATATTTCCTTAGATCTAAGATCTTGTGCCTAGGTGATCAGAGATATTTTGTTGCATTTAGAGAGGAGGCTACACTGAAAGCTTGAGGAGAGGGCTCTCTTTATTGGAGGTATATCTCTGATATTGCCACTTATGATTAATAGATCATTGTTCCTTTCATATATTTGTGATTTGATCATGTTTTCGACTTATGCATGATTTTTTGTATGATAAGCCCTATGCGAAAGGCTATTTCTAGTTTTGTGAGTGGTGTATGTGTGCAGGTTTTTGTGTATTTCTAGGTGGAAGTGGGATCTTCGAGTAGTAATGAGTTTTTCTCTACATTAGACCCAAGAGACATCACCAATTTTCGAGTCCAATAACTAGTATGAACCCTCAAACCCTTCTCTTATAGTGTCACGTATGAGTGTAAAATATGCTTGCTTATGTAGGAAGTAATTAGGGATAGATCATTTAATAAATTTTCATGATCACACACATAAATTTGGCTATATCATTACCTAATTTATTGGGTTAAAAGTAACCTGATAGCTCAGGTGAAATTCTCCCATAACAAAATTAGTGACTCCACTAGAGATTCAACCCTATATCTATTAAATATCTTCTCTTTGTGAAATATTTGGTATTTTATTGGTTTGTTTGCCTTCTATGAGTGTTTGTGACTTGTTTTGGGTTGGTTTTTCTCTAATTAATCCTATTTTTTCTTGATCTCGCTCAGGTCTCTCCTAAATGTTCGATTTCTCCCATCCTCGTTGGCATACAACAATTGACATGGTGAAGATAGTTATCCTCGCTATTTGTTGGTTATCCTCCCAATGAGGATCCTCAAACTATGCCAAACCCTATCCCAATTAGGATACTTAAATTTAGGTTTTTCAGAGCTTCTCTTACAGGATTTGATTTTGTTTCTTAGATCTAATTTTCCTGTATATATATTAGCCCATATTTGTGGTTTTTTTGGTTTCATATCTAAGTCCTTCTATTGCATTTGTCTTCATTTGAGCCCTAGGGTTCCTAGTAAAGCTTATTTTGCTTGAATTTGAACTCTGATTTCTTGGATTTTTTTTCAGTTTGTTGGATCTACATATTATTTACATTAGAAACTAACAATCATATCATATATGATTTTGTTTCTTGATTGTGAGCTTGATCTATTTATTGGCTAAGTTTTAGGGTTTCCTTGAAGTTTTTCGTGCTTGTCTCTGGGGCTTTTGTCCTCAAGGCTTGGATCCATATTTTCAGGTATGTTTTTCTTGGTTTGTATATAGTTAAGATCTAGCTTCAGATCTGTACTTGATTGGCGCATTTTGATTCGATTTTTGTTTCCTATACTTTGTTGATTTTTATCCAATTCGTGTGTTTGTTTTTGCTTGCATCTAGTGGTGATTTTGTTTTCAATCTATTGTGGTTATATAAATATTTGCTAGAAATGTTTGTTTTTTTGTTTTTTATTTGTTCTTATCATCAAATTCAAAATTTTACCTTTCCCCCTTTCCTTGATAGTTTTTCCTTCTGTTATGGTATGTGATTTTTTAACCTTTTGTAGGTCATTGTTCTCTTACACATTGAGATACAACCCTACTTTATTTGCATCATATATTTGCTTTTCGTTTACTTTCTTTTGATTGCATTTAAAATATTTTTGTTTGCAAGCTCCAAAGTCTTGAGCTTTTGAGTGTCTTACGTTGTTGCTTTGGGGTGTTCTCTTGGGCATATTTTATTATAAATTTTGTGAATTTCATAAAATTAGTGATAGTGTTTGAAGACAATTTTTTTCATTGTAAAAGGAAAAAAAACTCTTACCCTCCTCCTATAGCAAGTTTTCATTGAATTAAAAAGAAAATTTTTCATTTTCATATAACTACATTAGGGTGTTTCTAACAATATTTTGTTCAGACCATCTAAGTTTCATGTCATTTCCCTATTGAGTAAATAACAACCTTTTACAAAAAATACTTTAATAAAATTGATTTCACTCATTTTTTCTTTTCACTAGTAATGCACCAACATTAGTCTAGGCTAGCATCTTGGAATAAGAGTGTGAGGTTGAATGCTCCAAAACAAAGAAAAAAACTTAACATATTATGGTAGGGAGGGTAAATCAATCTGTATTGATATGCTATGCGAATCCCTTCTAACACAAGGGTTAATTACAAGGTCACCCTTGAGGTTAGTGGAGCGACATAACCCACCTCGTTAGTCTTGATGGTATGGATTTCTTTATTTGTACATATTACAAACTAAGTTATTACTATTATTATTGTAGCACTTGGGGACCACATGGGAGGAGTACACCTCATTTTGAGGGATCTCTCAAGGGGGTTTCAGACTTTGTTTTCCTGCCCTTGTGTGTGAATCAGGCTAAGTATTGTCCCCCCCAGTATTTGTTTTTATTGGTGGTAATCATACTGGCCTTTATTTATGAGGTTTTACATAGGGCAAAAAGGAGGGGTTCATCCTCTATGTACCCAGGGTGGATTTCAAGAAGACTCACTCAATCCTCCTGGAGGGTACTCCACAGCTAATAAGGGTGCTTGGACTAAGTCTAAAAGGGTCATTAACCAGATACTTGTTACTTGTCCCAACCACATATTCTATGTAGATTTGTGCCCTAATCAAGTAGGCTCTAGCAGTGGGAATATCTCTTCTCTATGTCTTGGTTTTCATGTACTTACCTTTAGGCTTTCTTTTATAGAGTTTTGTTTGGTCTGAGTCACAGTTTGGCCATAGGGGTGTCTTAACTATCTTAATTGCATAAAAAAACATATATTCACCGTGGCTAAATGAAGTAGCAGTTGTTCTTGAATATTTCTATGCCTTTCTCTTGAAGAGGAGGGTCCACCACCACGTAGATGTAAGTTGATTCTGACATTGGAAAACTTAGGCCATACTTGGGCTGGGGGGATAAACTTGGTCCTAGGGAAGAAAACTATTTTATTATTGAGGTAATTGATGAAAGTCCCTTTCCACACTTTAATCCACCTTTAATATACCCTCTTGTCCTAGTTCTCGTGAAATTGAATCTTGATGGTAATAATCCTTATTATGTTCAAGTTCCTTACACATCTAGTGAAAACACTCCTTCTTTCACTAAGGGGGGAGGTCCCACTTTACCTTCTAAAGAGGCAGTATCTGCTTCCATGAAATCCTTACCACCACTTAATGTGGCAGGATCCATAGCTCCTTCTACCCATCTCATGTCTTTTTGGGGCATTCCGCTAATTACATATGTGACCCCGTCAAATTTTCCACCTTTTTCTATGTCAATGCCCTTCTCTAGCTTTTTGTTTGGATTAGGGACAAGCTCTATTCAATCCATGAGGGATGGGATATTCACACTTAGCTCATCTCAACCCACAATTCCTAACTTGATTATAGGATTTTTTTACTTTAGGAAACATGATGGGGATATCGGACATTGCCTCTAGTCAACCTAGGGACAACTTCGCTTATGGTATTACTTCGTAACAGTGGTCAAGTTTTATGTTTGGAGGAATACCCTTCTCTAGAGGTTCCTTTTTCTTTGGGGGGCCTAATATACTCGGAGAACTATCCCCATTAGTCCCACTATGCCTATGATATCTCATGCTTATGGTAGTGCTTCTGCACATGGAATTTTTTTCTCTAAATCCCATTGGGAGTCAAGCCCTTAGGCATCCTTTGCTCTCTCAGGGAAATTTCCCTAGGGGGGAATAATCCTTACATCAAATTTCTTGGCCTAGGATATGGGTATTCTAGGATGAACTACAACCTTGGCCTCAACTCTTCTTCCTTTAATCATGGTATGTGGGGACCTTATGATTTGTCAAGGGGTTATGACCCTTATAATCCATATGGTCAATTATAGATTCATTTTCTTGCACCTCTCGACTTACATGATTTTTGTAAGTTAACCAATAACCCCATCTACCATGATCCTAGGTGGCCACCTATGTCATCCAAGTCACCTTCTAATATTCCTAATTTTGAAGGGAAACCTTAAGAGAATCCTTCTACACACATCACCACCTTCCATATATGGTATTCCTCTAATTATTTGGTGGATGATTCTATGAATTTGTGACTTTTATAGTGTACCCTAACAAGGGATGCCTCTAAATGGTACATCGAACTTGATAGGGAATCCTATAGTGACTTTTTTTCCATGGATTAAACTTTCCTGAACCATTTTCAATTACCTATGAGGTAGGATCTCGAGACTGCACTTTTGTCAAAATTTAAATAAGGTGATGCCACCTAGATTTCTGATTATATACATGAGTGGAAAGGATGTAAGAGGTTAGAATGAATTAGGCTCCCTGATGATGTTCTTGGAGACTTGTTCACTTGATCCTTGTGTCCTTAAATCACCTAGGATGCCATTATGATTGGGGAAACTACAATGGAGTAGGACATTATACGTACTCAACATATTGATTGAATTTATTCTTAGGAGAGCATGTTATACAATATTCTTCCTAATTCTCCTCACCATTTAATAGACCCACAATGACCCAAACCACAACCACATTCTGATGGAGTGATTGGTTCTCTTCCATTTGATACCATGGGCCATCTAGCTACTCATATCGGGCAAATCATGGTCACTTCTCAAGCCCCCGCAAGTGAGCTTTCCTCTCAACAAGCACCCATTTCTTCTGAGTAGTTCATCAAGGTTCTTACAATGATTTCAACATCTTCTAAGAATACTTAACAACCTATCAGGAAAAAGAGAAAAATTTCTGAGGAGAATAAACACAACAAAGAATCAACACAACCAACCTTCTAAGGGTGGGGGCACTAGTGAATGACATCATAAGATCAAATTCCTTTGCAGGATTTGTCAAGGTTAGCATTTAACTCATGTGTGCTCACATATGGATGAAGTTCATCATCTTCTTACACCACCAGAACCTTTCCATCATCTGACTATATTGACTCATCTATTCCCTACCCAGCCACAACAATAAATGGTTACGCAAGCTCCTCAAACTCTATAAGGGGGCAATTAGGGTAAACAATTTCATCCAGTTATAATTAATGCACTAATCCATATGTGTCAAGAAGAGGTTAATGTGAACTACACAAGAAAAATCCTATGACATTTCTAAGTCGAGTTTTGCTTTTAATTACTTGACCACTCCTTCTTCTTTCACTAGAACTCACATTGGATAAGCTTGTAGAATCGGTATATCACCCACCTAAGGGTGTGTTTTCGCTGCAACAAACACCCTCTAAAAATTTTACTACACTTGAATTTTGGAGCTTCCTTATGATCTTATGATGAGTCTTTCAAGTCGTTCACAGTCACTTCATGATCAGTGGATGTTTTCCTAAAGACTCTTAATTTATGAAAGCCACTTTTTTACAGATTTTTTTCCTTTGATGCATTTATAAGAACACCCCTTTTTAGAAAGTCTAATAGTTAGTCTCTACCCTGAAGACAGGTATTGTGAAGTCTTGGAAAACAGTGACTGTGCAATCCTCAGTGATAGTAACAATGCATTACTTAGTGTTAAACATTGTGCAACTCCTAGAAATTATGCATTCCCTTAGGGATAGTATCTATGCATCCTTATGTATAGTTAGTGCACAATTTGAGTTGTAGTGAGAACACAATTTTCAAGTCAGTGTTGTCACACCTCTTAGTGGAAGCTACCTCACATTTTTTTTGATCTCCCTGTATAAAGAGTCTAACTTAGAGATACTTTCACAGTCATCTTTCACTTTCTAGCTCTGTGCACTTTGGAGCATAAGGAGCATAATTCCTCGTTAACCCTTTTTATCATCCATCCCCGTGTCGATTGTACTTCATCATCTCATGACTTCATCCGTTCACATCATCTCTCGGTATATTCCATGTCAATTAATGGGGGAATCATCAAGTCCCTCTTTCGATTGATATTCTCCTATTGACTTCAACACATTATCTAGGAGATTGATCTAGGAGCTAATAGTACCTTGGAACTTGTAGTCCTCAGTGGTAGGTTTCCTTGCAATCGACAATGGGTTCTCCTCATTGACTCTTGATTGGTCGAGTCTATGGGTGTTTGAAGAAATCTCATTTATTTACACTCATTGGATTGTGTTAGGTACCTTGGAGTCTATTTTCATCATTGGTGTTTCCCCTCGCATCTGTTAATGGTATGCCTCGTTGACTAATAATCAAGAATTTTCTACCATAATTGACATCAAAACATCTATTTGCGTGATGTAGATTCATACCATTGGAGCTATGTAGAAGACCATGGGTTATGGACATCTCACTCTTATATGGATCCAATCCTAGGATGCATTAGAGTTATGTATTATTTATTCACTTTAAGGACTACTCTAGGGCACCTCCTATTTTATGCATCCATAGTCTTACTAATGTATATTGTGACATAGATCCACATTGTATTTGTTGGTTTCTATGATCTTTCTAATGTGTCACATGGATCCACTATGTATTGGCCATGGCCATGTCTTAGCACTTCATGTCATGGATCCACAGTCACTACAAGGAAATTACCTTCTAATGGTGGTTATAACAAAGGCTTTTAGTTTTATAAAATTGGCAAAATTTGTCAAAAAAACATATGCTAAAACATCTATTTGTTATAGCAGATGTTTTAACAAAGGTTATGAGTGTATCTACATTGGTGAGAATAATGAAAATTGAAATAAATAATACACGTAATTGTAAATCAAATAACAATGCACCATAAAAGGAAGTGACTCATAAACTACACAAATGGTTTCAAAACCAAGTCTCATGCCTTATTGCAACAAGTCTTACAATAGTGTAGTTCTATACTTTGTTTCTTGCATGTTTTAAACCCATTATAAAACATAAATTTACTATACAGGATTATTTGTTTCTATTAATTATAAAACTCAAATAAGTAAAACAACACAGATACTTACAAATTCCACAATTAATTTTTGATATGCCAACATATACTCATAACCCATATTTAACCCAATGTCAATCAATTCTTCTGATGGCTCTTCTTTGCATGTTAGCACTTATTTGAAGATATTCAAGGATGGTTGTTGTAAAACAACTTAAAATATAAAAAAATGAAACCTTGACTTACTATAAGGAAATATTAACAGTTACTCACAAACTTTTATATCAACCCTTTTCTTCCTTGCCATCTTGTTTTGTGTGCTGAATGAGTTCCATTTTATTTTCTTTTCTATAAGAAAATACTTGAAAATTAATATTTAATGCTAAATTATTTTTTTTGAATGTACAAATTCAATCATTATTACATGCATTGGAAGCATGTTTTTGTTGAGATGGTTCCTTCTCTGATGCAATTATATCCATTTCTTTGATCATCTCCTTATACACTTTTTTGGACATTTCTACTCACATGTTTCACATATCAGATCGTTGGTCATTTGGTATTTTCATAATCTTTCTAAACAAAATAATAATCTATTTTTATATTGATATATGAAATCTAAATATAACAAAATTGATTTAATAAATGAATGGTTTGTAGTAATATATACATATAATTATAGAAAATCATTTTAATTAGGAATATTACCTTCTGAATGATTCTTTGTTTTTGTGTATGTTTTTTCTATTGCAAGTGTGACATGTCTCATTGACCATTTCTCTTGAAATTCTTCTTATAGTTTAGATATAATTTGGTTCTTGGAATCACATTGATTTTTATATTGTAAGTAGAAAGCATGTTTATACATTCATTCCACTAGATCCCTCATATTTTTATAAAATAAATTCCCCCTTTCATTAACCTCTAGCATGACTCAAGATGAATTAAGGACCAATTCATCGTCATTTACATGTTCTATAATTTTTCTTTTCATAGAACATCAATCTTTTCCTTCGTTGTTGCTCCCTATAGAGAATTAAACATATATGAATTAATAGAATGTTTGAAACATGTTATCTAATATTCTTAAGTATATTATTAATGAAAATTCAAAAAAAAAAAAACTCATATTGAATAATATTTGTTCATTCACCTGATTCATCCTTCTACAATTTTTCTATCAAGCTGTTATGCTCTTCTGCATTTAGATTAGAAATAATCTTATCGATATTCTTCATTTTGTGATGACAGCCTAAGATAACAATACGCGCATTATGCAAATAAAATTGCATGTCATCACTATGTCCGAGGAATTTTAAAATCACATATTTAGGGAATTCTTTACAACTAAAGATTTAATCTCTTAATTAAACTCTTAAGCAGAAACAAAACATTGGATGAAAACCCTCTTTATCAAAGGTTAAGCCTTTTAGCGGAACTTTAACAACCTTCATAAAATTTGGTTAATTCTTAACCTTTAATACTCAACCCTTCAGTTGACTTTATTACCCGTGCTTATCAACCAAACCATGGTCCTCCAACTTTGGTTAACTTGACTTAACCGAAATTCATTAATCCCGCTTTATTTCTAGTATAGCCCTCATATAATATAAATACACATGAACGAAACTTAACCTTACCTTTCTACCATTCCACGGACTTTTGCACATTTATCGATGCTCCCTTTATCGCATTCAACCTCCACTATCGATTTCACTCCTTCAGATCAGCGGCTATCTGTGATATCCAACCTTAATCCATTCACCTGCTGGAACTCAAAGAAGTTAAACTTCTTTGAATAACTCATCGGGTCTGCCCGAAATATTAACCTATGCACACTTTTCCATGCAATTACCATCTGATTAGTCACCGAATGAACGTTCTGGATTGTCGGAACTCAACGAGGTCTTAACGTTATTGTGTAAACCCTCATTGCGTCTCAATTCCGAGTTAACCTCCGCACTTATTTTCACATGATATAGATCTGATCAATCACCCAATAGATGGTTGTGATCTATCTGTATTTCAACTAGATTTAGTCACAGTTCATAACTTTCTCGGGTCCGTTTTTTAGTTACCACTTGTGGCTTTGAGGCTGTGTGAGAAACCTTTTCCATATTTTCAAGACTGCTCTGTCCTTCTGCTGACACATGGCTTAATCTCTACCACTCAATTCTTAACTTTATTTTACGTGATTTAATCCTGGCCTTCTATCTCCTTCGCTTTCATTCATTGATTTGATTGATCCAACGACTCTTGTGCTCCCTTGCTACATTCATTTGTTCTTTACTATGTAATAGTCCATTTTTTCGGGTTTCTACCTGTGTATGTGATTTCACCTTCCGGTCTTCAACTATTCTAATCTGATCTTCAGCTTCATTCTTTATTCCTTCGCACCTTTACACTTCTGCTACGTAACTCCTTAGGTTTTAAGAACCTTACAGTATGCCTTTACTGTAATGTTAAAGTTTCCTCCAACTCTGTCTGTGTGTAAACTCGATACAATCTTCCCTGCACTTGATCTCTGTGTTCTGCTCAATTCCACCTACTACACATACTATGCAGAATCACTTTAATTCATGCACGACAATAATTCCATTAATTATACACATCACACAACTCAGGAATTGAAATCTCTATGTACATATAAAAAAATGATTACATCATGAGTCTCTGCCTCTCTCTGGCCTGATTTTCTTATTAGTGGCCTTATTTCCCTCTCTTCCCATAGGCTTACAATCAAACCTATCTAACTCTCGAACTAATTCCTAGTTAGCTAACCCTTTTCTATGCCTTTTAGGCTTACAATTATACAAAAGGTTTTGTAACCCATTTCTAGTTCAGATCCTTAATCTGATCAACAAAATCCTAAAATCTCTTCTTTATCTCTAAGGATCCTCTCTAATCCACAAAATCATCAACTAATTCCTAATCTAAGTTTTTACAATTAATTCCCAAATCTCTCAATCCTCACTAATCACTCATCATCACTCATCATCACTCATGTTCTCCTACATTTGAGAACATTTACAAATATGCCTCACAATACTTAATTAATCCCTACTCTAGCTTCTCTCATTAAAATCACTTAAAACTTTAATAATTACATTAATCTGACACATAGGAATCCAACTTCCTTGAAAACACAAGACCCCCTATGTCTACTAAAATACAATGATTTTTCTGAGTTGAATGCTCCTGCATCAGACTCTCAAGGTTGAAAACATCCATGATCTCCTGATCATGTGTTCCCATATGTTGATAGAAAACCTCCAAGGTCCCAAACTTTAGTTTGTGGTTGTTTGAATGCTCTCCACCTTTGATGTTGTTGTATAGCTGCTATATTCTATTTCATCTTCCTCTCCTTGTCAATCAGTTTCAAATTATGACTGATCACTCTTCCTGTTACTGTCAATCTCCTCCATTTGGACTGCCTCATCATTAACTACCATAATTCTTTAATCTCTATCTCCAACATATCCTTGAATTGGTACATACTTCACCCTTTGTTGCTATCTCTTTCTCTCTGCTTCAGTTTGTTGTTGTTGTCCACTAGTTATTCAACCTGCTGGTTACTTTCTTCAACTTTTTCTACTTCAGCTTCTGCTATTACACTTGAGATTGCTCTAGGTTTTGTTGTAGATATTAATTCCACCCACACTTCCTTAATATCCTTGAAGATATCTCCCTCTACAACATCTAATTTCTGCATCAAATCCTGATTCTCTAGCATTCTTTCCAGCAACGTAATATCTCTGTTCCATGGTTTAAATACTTCCACATAATCTTCCTCTTCCATCTTTACTTGGCTGCTCATCTGTGCCAAATTTTCTCCAACATCTACAACAAAACCTACACTCACAAAACAATTATTAAAAAAAAAAACATAAGGCCTTAGTGCCTCTTCTTCCTTTGGCAGCATCTCAATATGCTGCTTTGATTTTTCCTCCTCTATCAACACATCGATATGATGATTCCACCTCTCTAAAGAATCCTCCAAAGGACTCTTGAAATTGTCAGCAAGTTTCTCTTCCACACCATCTACTTCAATGATGTCTTTCTACTCTTCTCCATTGTAATGAACTCCTTCTGCAATCAGACTATCATACTCTAATTTTTCCAACAAATACTCCAGCAATTCAGTTTTTTTGTGACACTTCATAAGTACTCCAACATTACTTATAATTCCTGCATTTATACACAAGTTATCAGTTTAAAGATTACAAGGTTCAAAAGTCTAAACTGTTGCTTCACATATCAGCTCTTCAAACTGAATTGCATCTCCTTCTTTCACAAGAAATTTCTCTTGGATTGTAATAACTTCAAACATCAATGCTTTGCTAAATTCTTTCTGCTGCAATAATTCATTGTTGTTCTCATTCAAGAGACATTCTCCATTCTTCTTCACTTTAGAGTATTTATCTTCTGAAAGATACTCTTCCATGCTTTTGACAGCTTCAAAAGACTGCTCATCCTTTGCAAAACTTGTAATCACATCAAAATTATCACATTCAAATATACAAGGTTTCACATCCTCCTGCTGATCTGAATTTGTCCAACAGTTTAGAAAATCATCAATGATTACTTCTTCAGCAAGGTAATCTTCTTTCTCAGGTCTATAAAAGTCATCTTTCATCTCTAACTCAGTTGCTCTGAGTTCTTCCCTTAATTTGATATACATTCTCCTCTTTATCTATTTCTGCAATAGCTACCACTTTATCTTCTTTCTTTTCACATTCCAACCATAACTTTGGTCCTTTTCACATCTTTATAGCAGCATTATTATGGCATCCACACTTGCTTTCAATTCTGCAATGTATCTGTCAAATATCTCTTGACTCATCTCCTCTCTTTTGCCATTTTCTTTGGAATCTTTCCTTCTTCTGTTGTGGCTTCTCTCTGAACCCCTGCTACCTCTGTTATGACTATTAATATTCATCTCTATCTTCATGAGTTCTTCATTCATTCACTGTGAGTTATATTAAGGCCTCTACAACATCAAATCCTCCTTGCTACCACTTACCTCACCAAGCTTTCATCTGTACTTGGTCTTTTGGCAAGCACTTGGTTCTCTATCTCTGGAACCTCTCGAGCATTTTCTTCTCTGCTCCTTCTAGGCTTAAACTCATCCACACCCTTTAAGAACACAATTGTCCTCTTTATCCAACCTCTGTTAGAGTTCTTCAAGGTTCTGCCAGATTTTGCTTTCATTCAAAAATTCTTATCAGCTTCCTTCATCTCTTAGCAATTCTACCCACATCCTCTATGGAATTGCCTTTATGATCTTCCTGTGAGTTGCAACAATACCTCTGCAGTAATAAGTCTCCTTCTTTGCTACACATGCCTCACTAAGCTTCTCTCCTCTCAGCTCAGTCTTTTGGCATCTCTTTGGTTCTTTCCTTTGGAACCAATTGACCACTCCATGCTCTAGGTTACTGCAATCTGCTCACCTTCTTATGTTGCTACCTATGTGACAATATAAAGACCATAAACTCTCCAATCTTCAAATCACATTAAAACAAGAACATATCATCTCACCTTCAATATCTTTGCATGATATTTTTCTACCATCCTACACTTTGGATGGATTGTTCTCTGTTTCTCTTGCATTTGCAAATTCTCCCAATATTCTACTGCACTTTGTCTCTATCTACCTACTGCTTGTCAGATTTAAAATCTGATCTCCTCTTACCTTCATACATACCTTTAAACATAATTATGTTCTAAATTTTTTCAAAGAACTTTTACACACAGAATCTCCTTGTTCTACTCTGATACCAATTGGTGTCAACCTAAGCTGAAAATACCCACATTAAGCAAATAAAATTGCATGTCATCACTATGTCCCAGGAATTCTAAAATTCCATACTTAGGGAATTCTTTACAACTAAAGGTTTAAGCTCTTAATTAAACTCTTAAGAGGAAACATAACATCGGACGAAAACCCTCTTTATCAAAGGTTAATTCTTTTAGTGGAACTTTACACAACCTTCATAAGCTTTGGTTAATTCTTAACCTTTAATACTCAACCCTCCAGTTGACTTTATTGCCCATGCTTATCAACCAAACCATGGTCCTCCGACTTGTGGGTTAAACTTGAATTAACCCAAATTCATTAATATAGATTTATTTCTATTATAACCGTTATGAAACCAGCTCACAAAAAGATAGAAAAGATAGATCAACTCCTTAGAATTGAGCCTCTTCCAGGGGGGAACCTCCTTTACATTACACAAATGAATGATTCTTCGATGATTCAAATGAAAAAATCTCCTTTCTATATATAGGAGTCTAAGGACTCACAATATAACCTAGCCGACCTAACACTAATAATATAAAGGCACAAAAATAAAAATAAAGGGATTTTATGGGGCACAGTAATAACAATATGGGCACAATAGGGGCACAACAATATTAATAAGGGATACAACTAAAATAGTAATGGGGTAATCACTAGTATTATAGGGACCTAACATGCCCTTCTCCTTCAAAAAGGTGTTGTCCTTAATGCTTGAGTAGTTCTGGATGCTTCTGTATGAAATTCTCATCCTCCCATGTGGAATCTTCAGCGGATAAGTTCTTCCACTTGATGAGATACTGCGAAATTGATCGATTTCATATTTGTCAAGTTCTTTTTTCTATGACTGCTTCTGGTTCCAATATAATTTTTCCTTCCTCGTCAAGTTCTGGTAATATTGTTTGAACTGGGAGCTTGTCACCTATAACCTTTTTTAAACATGAAACATGGAAAACTAGGTGCACTCGAGAAGCTGCAGGAAGCTCCAATTTGCATGCCATAGTACCAATCTTTTGCAACACCTTGTACAGACCATAATACTTTGGTGATAATTTATTATCCTTCTTAGCTTTCTTGTTTATATGGTTGTAGCCGCAGGAATACCCAATCACCTACATCAAAACTTCTTTCGCTGCGATGTTGATCTGCCTGTTGTTTCATTCTATTCTGCGCCAACATGAGGTTATCCTTTAAGAGTTGGAGGACTTGTTTTTGATGCTCGATGTGATGTTCCACTGCTTGAACCTTAGAATTTTCTCTTAAATATGATGTGATGGATGGTGGATGATATCCATAAAGTGCCATAAATGGGGTCATTTTTGTTGCTGTATGGAAGGAAGTGTTATACCACCATTCAGCCAGGGGCAACCATTTGACCCCTTGTGTCTATTTATCAGAGACAAAGCAATGAAGATATCTTTCCAAACATTTGTTTACTATCTCAGTTTTCCCATTAGATTGAGGATGATAAGATGAGCTATGAGCTAACTGAGTACCGAGACAAGAAAATAATTGTGTCCAAAAATTTCCAGTGAAAATGGGATCTCAGTCACTTACAATAATCTTTGGGTTTCCATGTAGCTTTTGAATTGTTTCCATAAATGCAGTAGAAACTGTACTGGCTTTAAATGGATGTGATAATGCACAAAAGTGTGAATACTTGGTAAGTCTGTCAACTACCACCATGATTACACTCTTTCCCTCAGAATTGGGTAAACTTGTGATAAAATCCATTGAAACCTCCTCCCAACGTTGGCTTGGAATAGATAAAGGTTGTAATAGACCCGGGGTCTTAATTGTTTCAACTTTATTTTTTTGGCAAACCAAACATTCCGCCACAAACTTTTGAATATCCGATTTAAGGCCATCCCAAAAAAATTCCTTCTTAACCTTGTGGTAAGTTTTTAAAAATCCTGAGTGCCCTCCTAAGGGAGAAGTGTGCAATTCCATAAGAATCTTTTGTTTGAGTTGGGAATTCTTACAGTGGTATAAGCGATCTTTGTACCATAACGAATCATTTTTCCAGCGAAATGTATCAAATGTACTGGAATCTTGTTGTAACTTTCGAATAAGTGCCCACACTTCTTCATCACTCTTCCATTCCTCCCTTGGTTCATTTATCCAATATGGTTGGATAATAGAAATGGTGCACAACAATGCTTCCACATCCTCATCCTTTCTTCAGAGTGCATCTGCCACCACATTTTGCTTCCCTTTTTTGTAGATGATTTCAAAGTCATAACCCAACATCTTTTTGACCCACTTTTGTTGCTCTGCAGAGGATAATCTTTGTTCTAAAAGGTATTTAAGGCTATCATGATCTGTTTTTACCTTGAGGTGTCTTCCCATTAGGTAGGGTCACCATTTCTTAAGTACATATAGTATTTCCAACATTTCCTTCTCATAAATAGCTGTGTAAAAACTTTCCCTTGATTGGATGACTTTCAAAAGTAATGGGTCTTTCATCTTGCATTAAAACAGCACCAATTCCATTTCCTGAAGCGTCACATTCCACAATAAAGGATTTTGTGAATTCTAGTGTAGCAAAGACCAGTGCTTGGCACATTGCCTCTTTAAGATGTTTGAAGGCCTTTGTTGCTTTTGGAGTCCATGAAAATGCATTTTTCTTCAATAATGTTGTTAGAGGTGCCGCTATTCTCCCATAATTCTTAACAAACATGCAATAATACCCTGTCAACCCGAGAAATCCTCGCAGATGCTTTATGGATGTGGGGATTTTCCATCCCTTAATGGATTCAATTTTGCTAGCGTCTACCTTAACTCCTTCATGAGATACAATATGACCCAGATATTCCACCTCTTCTACTCCAAAGAAACATTTGGATCTTTTTGCATATAATTGTTTCTCCTCCAATAGTTGTAGCACCCTATTAACATGTTCAACATGATCGTTCCAAGACTTGTTGTAGATTAGTATATCATCAAAAAATACTAACACAAATTTTCTAAGGAATGCTTTGAAAATGGAATTCATTAAACCTTGAAATGTAGAAGGTGCATTGGTAAGGCCAAAAGGCATGACCAAAAATTCATAATGACCCTCATGATTTCTAAATGCTGTTTTCGAAATGTCTTCAGTCTTCATTCTAATTTGATGATATCCTGAATGAAGATCCAACTTGGTGAAGTAAATTGATCCATGCAATTCATCCAGTAATTCATCAATGACAGGAATGGGAAACTTATCTTTAATAGTGAGCTTGTTGAGCTCCCTATAATCCGGACACATGCTCCATGATCCATCCTTCTTGTGCACCAATACTACTAGAGCAGAGAAATAACTTTGACTAGGCTGAATTATACCAGCCTCTAGCATTTTTGCAACCATACATTCAATTTCACTCTTTTGGGCATAGGGATATATGTACG
Source organism: Pinus tabuliformis (assembly GCA_031772625.1). Lineage (NCBI taxonomy): Eukaryota > Viridiplantae > Streptophyta > Pinopsida > Pinales > Pinaceae > Pinus > Pinus tabuliformis. The sequence continues at coordinate 1,382,092,761 of CM062817.1, read as the reverse complement.
ACCTGATGTTTGGAGGAACACTTCCTGGAATCAGATGAATAGCATGATCATGATCATGAATAGGTGGGAGAGCTTTGGGAGTCTCAAATACCTTGGAATGATTGTCTAAGACTTTTTGGAGATATGGAGAAATAGATGACTTCGATGTGGAAACATCTAGTGAACATAATTATGCAATTACACCTCTTTTTTCCTTTTTTAGAAGCTTTGTCATACCGTTAGAGCTGATTATATTTCTCGCTTTCCCTGCAATACCCCTTAATTCACCTTCCTTTTCTTCCATAGAAAATTTCATGAAAAGTTCTTGAAACTTAAAATCTATTGTACCCAAGGATTGTAGCCATTGGACTCCTAGTACAACATCAGCACCTCCCATTGGAATGGAAAGCATTGGGCTAGTCAATACATATTCTTCCATGGCTAGCTTGATATTATGGCACTTTCCAGAGCAATTTATCGTTCCTCCATTTGCAACCATCACTTGACACTCTGGTGCTGGATATAGGAAGCAATTCAATTCTTTTGCTATCTTACAATGAATAAAATTGTGGGTACTTCCTGAATCAATCAACACTATTACCTTTTTCTTCTTGATTTGTCCTTCTATCTTGATGGTTTGAGGAGTGGTAATTCCAGCCAATGCATTACAAGATATGGTTGGATTCATTTCTTCTTTATCTAGGCTTTGTTCCTAGAGTATATCCTCTTCTTTTGACCTTTCTTGCTCCTTTTCTTCTTCCTCTTCACAATCTATGTATTTCTTCTCGGCACACTTATGACCTTTAGTGTATTTGCTATCACAACTGTAACAAAGCCCTTTGGCTCCTTTTTCTTCCAATTGTTGTGGTGTCAACCTTATAGGTTGTGGAAGACTAGGGGTAATAACACTTCCATCTTTATAGTTGTGAGCGGTATGCTTCCTGGTTGCCATAATTTTGCTTTCCATTTTTCTTACTAACCTGAATGCCTTCTCTAAAGAATCAGGTTCCTAAAGGTGAACATCATGTTGGATATTATCCTTTAAAGTCCCTATGAACATATCAATCCTATGCTCCTTTGGAATATTTTTTACCCTTATGTTCAATTTTTGGAACTCCTCAATGTGCTCCATTACTGAACCCTTTTGTTTGAGACTTATCAATTGGCTAAAAAAAGTGTTGCTTTTTGTATCCTCATAATGTGCTATCAATTCTTTCGTAAAAATTGCCCAAGTGATAATTTGTTTATGAGATCAAAGCCATTGATACCATACAAATTGATTTGGTTCCAAATATAAAGTTTCAATACGTACCTGTTGTGTGTTTTGCACATTATTGAGATCGAAAAATTGCTCCATCTGTAATATCCATGTTGCGGGATCCTTACCATCAAACTTCCCCATATCGATTTTTGGAATATGGTGGGTCTTCAATCCAACATTAGAGTCTATCAAAACATGATTAACATTTCTTTTGTTCGCATCATGATTTTCCTTTACTACCCTTTCACCATTAGTAAGTATTTCTTGTAGAAAATTTGTCGAATCTGTCTTCAAATCTGTCTTCAAATCTATCTTCAAATCATCTATCTTAGCTTCCACACCATTCATCTTAGCTTCCACACCCTTTATCTTAGATTCCACGCCATTTATCTTAGCTTCTGTTAGCTTTTGTGAGAGTGACATTTGTTGCACTTGGTCTTGTAATTTTTGATATATCATGTAGCATTTCTTCCTTTTCTTCATGAGTCATGCTAGATCTTTCACGTTGCTTCCTAGGTGTTTGCATTTTCTTTCCTCAGGGCATCAGTTATCGATAATAATGCTCTACTATGCCCTTTGAATTCCTTCAAAATAATTTTTCAAACCAAGCTTAGGCAAAAATTTAAAAAAATCTACACACCTTTTTTCACTTTGTAGGATCTCGATATTGCCTCTAATGTATCTCTGTAATTTCAGATCATCCAATTCTAAAATTGTGACCTACAGTATCCCTCTGTGTCATCTTTCCAATGCCACCAATCTAATCCAAATTGGATTCTCCAAGGAAGAGTTATGCCAAATCTCCCACAGTGACCTGATTATAGACTAGTTCAGTAGAGCGAAATTGTACAACGTGCCACATGTCCCTGTTTTGAACTTTGGCTCGGAAAAATATATACAAGAAACTATATTCTGTCCTCCTTCTATACCTTCTTACGAAATTTCAATCTGATGCTCAGAGAGAAAGTTATGATGATTTTCCCCAGGTCACCTATTTGGAATGTAATTTAGGAGTCTACAAAAAGACTAACTTCCTCAGATCATATCTCCACAAATATAGCATGAAATGCTCTGAAATTTGGATCTGAGATTCAATGTGATTTTTTCTAAAATGGGTTTTTGTTTTGCTTTTGAAACATCGCAAAAAAAAAGTTATAGCAAAAATGCCACGTTGACCTATTTGGAGCAGCAAAACCCTAGAATCCAAAGCTCTGATACTAAATGTTATGAAACCAGCTCACAAAAAGATAGAAAAGATAGATCAACGCCTTCAGCCTCTTCAAGGGGGAAACCTCCTTTACATTACACAAATGAATGATTCTTCGATGATTCAAATGACAAAACCTCCTTTCTATATATAAGAGTCTAAGGAGTCACAATATAACCCAACCAACCTAACAATAATAATATAAAAGCACAAAAATAACAATAGAGGGATTCTATGGGGCACAGTAATAACAATATGGGGACAATAGGGGCACAAAAATATTAATAAGGGATACAACTACAATAGTAATGGGGTAATCACTAGTATTATAGGGACCTAACAATAACCCTCATATAATATACATATGCATAAACCGCACTTAACCTTACCTTTTTGCCATTCCACAAACTTTTGCACATTTATCGATGCTCCCTTTATTGCGTTCAACCTCCACCATCAATTTCACTCCTTCAGATCAACGACTATCATGTGATATCTAACCTTAACCCATTCAGCCATCAAAACTCAAAGAAGTTAAACCTCTTTGAATAACTCATTGGGTCTGCCCAAAATATTAACCTACATGCACTTTTCTGCATGAATACCGTCCAATTAGTCACCGAATGAACGGTCTGGATTTCTAGAACTCAATGAGGTCTTAACCTTGCTATATAAACCTTCATCATGTCTGAATTCAAAATTAACCTCCACACTTATTTGCACGCAATATCCATCTGATCAATCACCCAACGGACGACTGTGATCTATCTGGACTTCAACTAGATTTAGTCATAGTTCATAACTTTCTTGGGTCCTTTTTTTATTTACCGCTTTCAAGATCACTCCGTCCTTGTGCTGACACATGGATTAATCTCTACCGCTCAATTCTTAACTTTATTCTATGTGATTTAATCCTGGCCATCTATCTCCTTCACTTTCATTTGTTGATCTGATTGATCCAACGACTCCTATGCTCCCCTGCTACGTTCATTTGTTCTATACTGTGTAATAGTCAATTTGTTCAGGCTTCTGCCTGTGTATGTGATTTTGCATTCAAGCCTTCAACTATTTTGATCCGATCTTCAGCTTCATTCTTTATTCCTTCTCTCCTTTACACTTCCACTACGTAACTCCTTAGGTTTTAAGAACCTTACAGTATACCTTTATTGTAACATTAAAGTTTCCTCCAACTCTATCTTTGTGTAAACTTGATACACTCTTCCCTACACTTAATCTTTGTGTTCTGCTTAATTCCACCTGCTACACATACTATGCAAAATCACTCTAATTCACACATGACTATAATTCCATTAATTATACACATCACACAACTCAGGAATTGAAATCTCTATGTATATATAAACAAATAATTAAATCATGAGTCTTTGTCTCTCTCTGGCCTGATTTTCTTATCAGTGGCCTTGTTTCCCTATCTACCCGTAGGCTTACAATCAAACTTATCTAACTCTAGAACTAATTCCTAGTTAGCTAACCTTTTTCTATGCCTTTTAGGCTTACAATTATACAAAAGGTTTTGTAACCCATTTCTAGTTTAGATCCTTAATCTACTCAACGAAATCCTCAAATATCTTCTTTATCTCTAAGGATCCTCTTTAATCCACAAAATCATCAACTAATTCCTAATCTAATTTTTTACAATTAATTCCCAAATCTCTTAATCCTCACTAATCACTCATCATCACTCATCATCTCCTACATTCGAGAACATTTACAAATATGCCTCAGAATACTTTATTAATCCCTATTCTAGCTTCTCTCATTAAAATCACTTAAAACCTTAATAATTACATTAATCGAACACATAGAAATCCAACTTCCTTGAAAACACAAGACCCCATATGTCTACTAAAATACAATGATTTTTCTAAGCTGAATGCTCCCGCATCATTTTGTGGCTCAGCATGACACACACCAACCAATACATATTAGTTAAACTTACATATAGTTTAAACATATTAATTTTGTAAATAATTTACAAATAACTTGACTTCTCTTCCTTTTTCGATGTGTTATCATTGTGTTGATTGTTACTTGACACCTTATCTGACATGTTTTATCAATACACAACCTGTACCATTCAATAAAAAAGCCATTATATATATTTTTATACATAAATTGAATAATTTTCAGCCAAAAGTACCTCTAGTAATCAGTGTGTTTTTTTGAATAAACACACAAGTGTGTTTAGGCCATTAAATGCATCAAGTGTTTAATTGTTTGACACCGTCAACAAAAATAGTTTTTATTTTTTTTTAATTAGGACAGTGCGATTTGTAATGATAAACGTACCACAATTACTTAACAATGTTATTTGGCAAAGGCGTTTCGATGCATTATATTTATAAACACACATGGAATGTGGGTAGTCATGAATGATAGAACATTGAATTGCCTTTAATAGTAACATATATGTATATTTATAATACATTATTGTGAATGTTGGATTCATCTTCCAACATCTCTTAGTCTCCTTTGATCGTTCATCTCCCACACCTTAACCCTTGGCAGATTAGGTGTCCAACATCCCCCCCTTTAATCTGAAGGGGTATGTATGAGTCCAAGAAGAGAGCTATAATAAAAAATGTGAAAAAATGCATGGAAACACTAGGATGAATGTGCTCTCTAAATTTTTGGTATGAGGGGGTGGTTTAAGGATTACTACCAACACTAGAATGCTTAGTGCAGTTCCTGGAACTCTTCCAAATCTGGCACAAAGATGTAGTCTTCTACTAGAGGAAGTGCTCGTAATGCTTTGAAGAGGGAGTTCTTCAACATGGAAAAGGGAGGCTTGTAATCTATGGTGGGTTAAGGATTACCACCAACTCTGGAATGCTTAATGCAATTCCTAGAACTCTTCTAGAACTGGCAATAAGTTGAAGTCTTTTGCTAGAGGAAGTGTCCCCAATTCTTTGAAGAGGGAGCTCAACCTGAAAAGGGAGGTATCACCTTGCATAGATGGTTTAAGGCTGACCACCAACCAAAGGCATGCTTAGGGGCATATTTTTCTTTGGCTACAACTCTGAATATGGTATGTGTTGGGTGCGAGATCCCGCAAGGGCAGTTTTGGGGCAAAAAGCCCATATTTTGGTCAAATTTTGTAATCCAAGCATAAAGACTCTGCATTTTGTGGTCGCAGAGTGCGTAGGTGTTAAAGAGTCATAGAATTGTCTGCCCTTATTTTGGAAATGTAATTTCGGTTGTAAAACATCTACCCATGGTCTGCGGACCATGGGATTATATAAATAGAGCTAAGCCCTAAGTAGTTAGCAGGAAGCAAGAATGAAGATATGATGTGTGAGAGATAGCTCCGAGGTAGAAGTCTAAGTTTGAGTTGTAGCGTAGGTAGAGGCTTTGTAGCTGAGTGCGCAAAGGCCTAGAAGTCTACAGCTGAGTGCGTCGGACGGGTCGAGTCTATAACTGTCTAGAATTATCAATAAAGAGAAGGGTTCTATAATTTCTGCATCTTTATTTCCTGTTTATGCATCTTGTTATGCTGGGTATGAGTTTCACTTATAATGCTTATATGATGTACGAATATATGTAAATGTATTAGCTAAGTAAATGCAAGTAAGAACAACTGTCTATGTGAAGCTAACTAAGATCGGTTAATAAGACAAGTAAGACACTTAGCCTAGTTTGGGAGATATCGCAGTTCGCTACCCTAGCAGCGTGAAAGTCCCTGAGTCTCAGGTTAGGGCTACGTGAAAGCCAATTGTACCCTTTCATGAAGGTATTAAAGGGTGGAACAAAGGGCTAAGGAACCTACATAAAGGCAAGTATAGCCAATATAGCTGAAATAAACCGACATCACATCCATCTCAAGGGTGCAGAAACTTTGTTCCAGCATCACCCCATACTAATTCGGGTGAGACTTCAGTCCATGCTCCATGGGCTAATGTTGAAAGGGCTAGTAATGTATGGATTTGTTTGGCTAACGAAAGCTGAACCAAGGTCAGGCCCCGTCAAGCCAACAAATGGTTCTGTTGCTAGGACCAGAATCTGCATAAGAGATGTGTGATGTTGTATCACTGGAATCCAACTAAGAAATAAATCAAAGGCTGGTTGGACAAAAGGATTCACAAGTTCGTGACACAAGAAAACAAAAACCCGTGACTATCAAAGGAATAGTGGTTGGATTGATACTTATATATGAAGATCCACGAAATCATTTCTGCCTCCCTTCCTACTGAGCTATATGAGTGGATCGTGAAGCTAGAAGATAGCCAAGGAAGGTGGAAACTTGACGTTCCTATTGTGTGGACCCCAGAGCTAGTGTAAAGTTTGGAAGCATCGGACAATAAGATCACCCACTCTATCGATCATTAGCTTGATCGCATCATAGGAGGATTTGTTACTGAATTTGCAGTCGACACCTCAACTAGCGATAGTGAGGTGGAGCAACAATTTTTCAAAGGACCGCGAGGTAAGTACATAAAATCTTTCAACACTTGGATTAAAATGATGTTGTACGAAAAATGGGTTATGTAGCTACCTTGATGTTCGGGACTACACGAAGCGGAAAAACTTACAGGAATGAAGGAAATAAGGGTCTAAGGTATAGCCCCTTGATTTCACCTCCGCGAAGAGACAAAGAAGGAAATACGAAGGTCTATTCACGAAGCGGTATTCAGTTCATAAGACAAGGATTCCCATGAATACCACCTCTGCACACACCACCACCAACTTCACCGCCATTGCCTCCAAGTTCTCCCGTACTACCTTTGCCTCCACCGCGCTTCAGTATGGAAAACATAGTGAAGTTACCTTTGTTCAAAGGCTTGGGAAATGAGGACCTTGACTAATTCTAGTTCGTTGTAAGGGCTGTATGGGAATCTCAAGGTGTTACAGATGATCATATAAAGAAAGCAACATTGGTTAGCACTCTGCAAGATCGCGCACTAACCTAGTATATTAAGTACTATAACGATAACCCGAATGATGGAGTAGTAGACATCCAAGCAACACTAAATGGGGAATTTAGCAGGCCTAAATCTGAAATGCAATCAATTGTGGGATTCAAAGAGATCGCGATGCAACTAGGAGAGATGCCTTGAGAACTAGATTATAGGCTAAAATGTATGATCTGTGAAGCCAACATGAACTTGATGAATGGATAGCATCGCGAGTGGTTTGTAGCTTCTCTACTACCACATTTGAGGAGTGCGTTGCTGCAGCAGAAGATAACAACTTAGGCAGAGGCCTTTGAGATTTCCATGAGACCCTGATGTAGGATCCTAATCTAGGAGTCCAACAGATCCATGCGTAGCTGAAGAATCTATGCCTTGAGATGCAAAGTACGAAGCAGGACAAGATGGTTCGACCAGAGGTACGCGAGGAGGTATGGTGCTTGAAATGCAAGAGCCAGGGTCATGACAAAGACCATTACCTGGTCTTTACAAATTACTTTGCAGGAGGAGGACCGATGCCTTGAAGGCCAGAAGCTCAAGTAGAACCTAGCGCGGCACCTGCTTTATGGTGCGCTATCTGTGAGGTAGCTGAAAAACATGCCACGGATAACTTCCACTTGTTACAATAGTATGTACAAGCACCACAATAGTTGTTCTGCAGCTTTTGTAGGTCAGTAGGAAATGATGAGCATACTTGCAGGAGTTATGAATTGATGATGGATGGAACTCCTGCCTACAGTGTTCAGGCCAAAATGCGACCCCTTGACCAGAATGCAGGGATGGAGAAGACAAGATTTCAGGAGCGCAGACGAGGCCAAGGTGGAGGAGGACCTAGACACTATGCCATTGATTGCACTAATATGACGCCTCCGTCCTGCAAGTATTGCACATTGTTTGATCATGAAACACAAGATTGTCCTATTCTAATAACTAGGATATGTCACAAAGGGGTGCTACCACCTCCCCCGACTCAGAACCTGTAGATGATGAGGTCTAAGCCATGCGAGGAAGATCCAAATGTAAATATAATGCTTCGGAGTGGAATCAAGATGGGAGATGATAAGGGGAAATAGCCAGAAGATAGTACATGGGTTCGCAAAGCCCTGACAAAAGAGGATGACTTTGGTTTGGAGTGCACTCGGGAAGCCTTCATGGAAGCTAAGAAGAGCTTTGCTAAGGCCTCCACTTCAGGAAGCAAGGATAATCCTGCACTGAAGATGGACCCTCTGTGCTCACAACTTTCTTGGAAACCTATATGAATTTACTGCGCGACAGTAAGGCTATAAAAGGGCTACAAGAACTCATCAATAGATGCACTAGAACCATGCCATGTGAGCCACTCATATTACAAAATATCGGTAAGCATAAGACAAGGACGGGGCATGAAATGAGACTCACCGCGCAGATTAGAGAATACAAAATGGATCAGGTCATTTTGGACCTAGCGTCAGATGTGAATGTTCCACCAAAGCAGACTTGGGAACGAATGTGGAGACCTACGCTATAATGGTCTCCGATTCAGCTAAGGATGGTGAATCAATAGAAAATCATACCCATGGGGCAACTGCAGGGGGTGACTATGAATATTGAGGGAGCGAGTGTGCTGGCAGAGTTTGAAGTGATAGAGATAGTGGATGACAATAATCCCTACCTTGCACTCCTAGGAATTGACTAGGCTGCTGATATGAACGGGGTAATCAATCTAAAGAAGTGAAAGATGATATTTGAGAACAAGTCATTGTGTGTAATAATACCCCTCGATCTTGTTGAGGGATCGTGCTATATGAAACCAATCCGTGATTATGAGAGTGACGATGATCTGGACTGCATATATAAGATAACAGCGTGAGACCAAGACTAGGTGAATCCCACCGTGGATGGACGGATTACATGGGGTCACGAGATTTCTTGCACTTCAAACTCTGACATTGAAATAGAATGCTGGTAGAATCAGTTACACGAAGTAATGACACTAAATTTAAACATGATGACCGAGTTGTTGTGTCGTGTGTCATCAGAGGAAAGAATCTACCTATTTATGATTGTCTAAATAAGGTAGATATCTTCTTGGATGCATTTGAAAGAGAGGTGCCAGAAAAGCAACACTTACAAGCCTTGGACTCGGTACTGCGCACTATAGCCGCAAGATGGTGGGGTACGCATAAGGGAAGCTTTGATGATTGGCGCGAATGTAGGAGGATGATGAGAGCATGATTTTGGAAGCCTAACATGTGACTGACAGACAAGTACGATGGGTAGAATGATTTACACAGGTAGTTGGCCAAAGCAAAGAAGAACCATTCTACCGTTGAACGCGAGGGGCTAGCTATGTTGTATGCGCTCCATAAGTACCGACACTACTTGCTAGGAGGCCACTTTAAGATGTATACAGATAAATCTGTGCTGAAGTACCTGGTCAATAAACCTATGTTGGGGGGGAAAATCTACAAATGGCTCTTATTGTTCCAAGATTACAATTTTGAAGTTATTGTGAAGCCTGGACGATTGAACGCGGGACCAGATCATCTGTCGTGCATCGAAACAGGGGAGGAACCTACTAAATTGGAGGAAGGATTACCTGACGTGAAGCTCTTTGCTATTTGTGTCAAAGATGGTCATTTCTAGGATATAATACACTTCCTAACAATAGGAACAACACCGGAAGGATACTCTGTCCAGCAAAAGAAGGAATTAGTGGTGCATGCGGCAAATTTCTCTGTCATTTTTGGGCTTCTATACAAAATGGGGACTAATGAGATATTGTGACAATATGTACCTGAGTTTGAACGAAGCAGCATCCACGTAGGTGCTCATGGGGGTGCTGCAGGAGGACATTATGCAGGGAGAGAAACTGTACAGAAGATTCTATGCGTCGGGTTGTAGTGGCCAACCCTTCATCAAGATTCAAAAGCATATTGCAAGGCGTGTGCTATATGTCAAAGAATAAGCAGGCCATCATGGGGGCATGAAATGTCTTTGAATCCTCAAATGACATTGCAACCCTTTGAAAAGTGGGCAATAGATTTTCTAGGACCCATTCAGCCCCAAGGGAAGACAAGAGCGAGGTACATTATCACTACAACAAAATATTTGACTCGTTGGGCAGAAGCGCAGCTAATGAAGGATTGCATGGGTGCGACGGCTGCGAAGTTTCTATTTGAACATGTACTGACACGATTTGGATGTACAAGAATCTTTATGAGTGATCGTGGTATGCACTTCCTAAATGAGATGTTCAACACACTAACAAAGGAGTTTCAGATGTATCACCAGAAGAGTACACCTTATCATCCACAAGATAATGGGAGAGTGGAGAAATTCAACAAAGTACCTGAAAATGCACTGAACAAGGTTTTCAATGCTCAACAAAGTGATTGGGACCTACGCATACCTGCAGTATTGTGGTCTTATCGAACATCATGCAAAAAGCTGACGAGACAAACCCCTTTTAGGCTTGTTTATGGTGTGGAAGTTGTAATGCATATGGAAAACATTGTGCATAGTCTACACATAACATCGTTCACAGGTATGACAGATCTCAGAGCCTTAGAAAAGAGGCTTGCACAGCTAGATGAACTCGAGGAAGAAAGATTTTTGGCGGGATTTCACTAGCAGGTCCAAAAGCAGCGTGGAAAGGCGTGGCATGACCAACATATTAAGTTGTGCACCTTTAAGGTGAGTGACTTGGTAGTGTTGTATGACATTAAGTTCGATAAATTTCCAGGGAAAATCATAATGCATTGGCTGGGGCCCTATGTTATTAAGGAGATTACCGTAGTGGTGCAGTCTAGTTGGTTAAGTTTAATGGAGAACCCTTCCCAGGAAAGGTGAATGGCAGTCGATTGAAGCCATACACAAGTGGCTTGAACATCTGACTATGCGATAGAAGCATAGTCTTAGCTCCAAGTAGCTGAAAGGAGGTGCGGGACTATAAACTACACTGCTTGGGTTGGGGAGTTGCGTGATTTCAAGACCACACGAAGCAGCGAAGTGTCACAGGGTCCGCAACAGCGTGAAGGAAGCTATTCTACTCATGGAAATAGTGTGTAGGTTCGCCGGAAAGTGACCATTAAAGTCACTTTTCATGATTTGATGGTCTGATCATGGCCAAATGGAGCAGGCGGCATGAATTTAAGGCAAAATTTATGGATTAGATTCTTGAAAATATGCCACCAATCTAGCATTAATGGGATGAATGTGGGGGGAACAGTTGGATTTGAATTCAAAAATCCCTATAAATCACAAGTGGATGTCCAGTGAAAAACACTTGGCATTTTGGAAATTCAGTTGTTGCACTATCAGGTGTGTGTGGACCTTACAAATTTTGAGGATTTTAGAGAAAGTTCAATGTTTGAGAGATGGCCAGAGGAAATGCAAGACCTCCTAAATAGAATGATGTCAACACTTGAGGAAGCCGCGTAGGAAATTGCAGTAGTAGAAGCCCCAGAGAGTGTCTGAGTGATAGTTGAAGTCCCTAAATCACCCAGAACACCAACACCAAAGAAGGATACACAGACTATGATCCTGCTGAGCGTCTCACCAAGAAACCCATAGAGGACCAAGCTCACTTCACAGGAAAAGGGGAAGGCCATTAATTTGGAGGTCAACAAGGAAGAATCTAAAGAAATCTTGGTGGATGAGGAGGACATGGAAATGGAAGTTGAAACCCAGGGTGCAGACCCTATTACTAGGTTTCCAGAATATGTTCCTCAGCGCAAGGGTAAAGTCAAGGTGTCAAAGGGCATAGACGAGAGCAAGAGCTCCCTGCAAACTCCATTTCTCCTTTATGACATTGTTTTTGATGGGCCACACTTAGGGTGGGTTCCTGTATCTAGCGACTGAGCAGCTAATGCATCGACGGATTGACACGACTACAGGAACTATTGAATTGGATCCACGGACATGGATTAAGGGTGTAGAGAAAGCTAGGTTGCTAAACCTACTTTGGGTTCCACATTACCACCATGCCCCAGTGACCATTAAAGTCACTTTTCATGATTTGATGGTCTGATCATGGCCAAATGGAGCAGGCGGCATGAATTTAAGGCAAAATTTATGGATTAGATTCTTGAAAATCTGCCACCAATCTAGCATTAATGGGATGAATGTGGGGGGAACAGTTGGATTTGAATTCAAAAATCCATATAAATCACAAGTGGATGTCCAGTGAAAAACACTTGGCATTTTGGAAATTCAGTTGTTGCACTATCAGGTGTGTGTGGACCTTACAAATTTTGAGGATTTTAGAGAAAGTTCAATGTTTGAGAGATGGCCAGAGGAAATGCAAGACCTCCTAAATAGAATGATGTCGACACTTGAGGAAGCCGCGTAGGAAATTGCAGTAGTAGAAGCCCCAGAGAGTGTCTGAGTGATAGTTGAAGTCCCTAAATCACCCAAAACACCAACACCAAAGAAGGATACGCAGACTATGATCCTGCTGAGCGTCTCACCAAGAAACCCATAGAGGACCAAGCTCACTTCACAGGAAAAGGGGAAGGCCATTAATTTGGAGGTCAACAAGGAAGAATCTAAAGAAATCCTGGTGGATGAGGAGGACATGGAAATGGAAGTTGAAACCCAGGGTTCAGACCCTATTACTAGGTTTCCAGAATATGTTCCTCAGTGCAAGGGTAAAGTCAAGGTGTCAAAGGGCATAGACGAGAGCAAGAGCTCCCTGCAAACTCCATTGCTCCTTAATGACATTGTTTTTTAGGGGCCACACTTAGGGTGGGTTCCTGTATCTAGCGACTGAGCAGCTAATGCATCGACGGATTGACGCGACTACAGGAACTATTGAATTGGATCCACGGACATGGATTAAGGGTGTAGAGAAAGCTAGGTTGCTAAACCTACTTTGGGTTCCACATTACCACCGTGCCCCAGTGACCGTCTTCGTCATCAAGGAGCTGCTCTGCTTGGTGCATGATGGGTATTTATGGCTAGAGGAGCCCATTCCCATCACAGAACACTTGATCCATCGGATCACACAACTGCCTTACTCAAGGGAGGATCTAGCCAATATATCAGAAGGAAAAGGTGGCAAGTTGGCCCTCACAGAGGCTATGAAGAAGAAATTTAAGTTGGAGAAGAAGAAGTGGGGATATGCCATCTCCTGCATTAACAACTCTACAGTTAAGGTAGCAACACAAATATTAGCAGCGAAGGTGATGCGAAAGTGTTGCGCGGATGAGGTGCCCACACTTGTGATTGCACTAGCAGCCCAATGCGCTAAAGGAGTCTAGTTCAGCTGGGTGAATTATGTAGGCGGCAAGTTCCTTATGAACTATCGCGAGGCACAGGAGCAGAGCAAGACATTCCACTATGTGTGGCTCTTGCTCTCGATTGTGTTGGTGGCATGGGAGCTATAAGAAGATAGCCAGTTCCCTTCGATCATGTTGGACCTTCCAGAGATAGTGAAGTATGCTTCGTTATGGGTGACCAAGGACACGCAATGCGTAAAAGAAAGCAATAACTTTTGGGTCTTGATTGAGATGAGTATTTGGATGGGGATCAATCGTAAGCCTTGGTTGTTGCCCATAGTATATGTTAGTTTACAGAGCTTTGTAGAGTTCAACGCGGATTTCCACCTTGTCTTTATTAGGGTGTGGAAGGATCCCATGAAGACATGGCAAAACTTACCATATCTGGCAACTGATGATGTTATCTTTGCAATCCTTAAGTCTTGGCCACCGGAGTGGCGTGCTCCAACAGGCTCCGCAGTGGAAACAGGCTAGTCTGTCGCATAGCATAAGAAGGAAGAAACAAAGCTCCAAATGGCGCAACTGGCTGAGAAGCGTAGAAAAGAGGAAGCAAAGTCTAAGACCCAGGTAGCACATGACGTCATGAAATTGGCCGAACAACAGAAGGCAACAGGAGAAGAGCACGAAGGACAGAAGTCACCTTCACCTAGGACTGAAGTAGAAATAGAGGAGCCAATAGAACAAGGTGGTGCGGACCCACAGAGAACGTCCACCCAACTCAAGCATCAGCGATCGTAAGAGAAGGCAGTGCCATGGAAGAAAACCAAGGCTTCAAAGACATCCTTCGACCCAGTCACCCTCATTGAGGGGGATTCGCATGATATCGAAGAAACAATGAGGGATGTCACCGTGGAGGCCCTCCAACAGTTGCAAGAGCAACAGTAGTTGGTATTGGGGCCTCTCCAGATAGAGCTACAGGAGTTGCAAGCTCGCACTCCACAGGGTGACACAGTGTCCACCAGCCTTGCGATTGGCACTTCAACTACCGAGGAGATTTTGCACACAAGGGTGACCAACATGATAGTCATACTGGATGGGGCACTTACTACAGAAAATGAGGTCGACAGGCCCACGATTAGCAATTTGAAAGGGTGGGGTTGAATATGGCCACATTCCCTTGGGAGATTGTCCACCTCTTACAAGATGGAGTCATTGCAGAACTTAGGGACCTGGAGAGTCGCGCTTTGTAGGTGATGAGCAAGCAGGGCATCTACATCGAGCAGTTGGGCCTACAGTGCAATGAGGTAGTGGAATAAAATAAGAAAATCATCTAGGTAGTGGAGGAAGACTATGAAATGGTCCCAAAGTTGGACATTCAGGCAGAAGAACTGGTTGAGGCATGTGTCTGAAAGTTGGAAACAAGGGTGCGCGACGCTCAGACAGAGATGGCCAAGATTCAGTTGGAGCTGAACCTGCAGATCAAAGAATTGCTATTGCGGGCTTAGCCTTCAACTTCACTAGAATTGAAGGAACAATGTTGCCACCACTGTTACAACAGCAATAGCAGCGGTCGACAGTGCAGTAGTAGACTGCATGCGACTTTTCAAACAATTGCAAGAGGACCCGAACGTAGAGCACCTGGAGACAGAGGCATGAAAACTTTAACAACAATATGATGAGGTCAAAGGGATGATGCAAATGGTCACCCTTACACAGAAGCCCACACGGATGCAGGAAGCAAAGATGCTTAAGGAATCGGTGGATGTCACTTGGCACAAAGAAGCGGTCCTAAAAGCACACCTACAACCATAGATAGACAAGGCATATATGATCACAACTTCCATTGAAGGAAAGCTCGTGACACTGTAGGAAACTCAACAGAAGATTCAGTGCAGCAATTCAGCTACAGTCACCGAGCAGCGAGTGGAAGAAGTCCAGTGGATAGCCTCTCAGTGCGGTGTCGAGGTTGCAATTATCCAAACAAAGTTGGAAGGTATTCGCACTAATATCTTCGTGCCTACAAAGTGACTTGAGGGCGAGTCACGATGTTTGTGTTGGGGGCCTGTTGGGCGCAGGATCCCCAAGGGCAGTTTTGGGGCTAAAAGCCCATATTTTGGTCAAATTTTGTAATCCAAGTGTAAAGACTCTGCATTTTGTGGTCTGGGAGGGCGTAGGTTTTAAAGAGTCATAGGGTTGTTCGCCCTTATTTTGGAAATGTAATTTTGGTTGTAATAGATCTACCCATGTTCTGTGAACCATGGGATTGTATAAATAGAGCTAAACTCTAAGTAGTTAGAAGGATGAAGCAATAATGAAGATATGATGTATGAGAGATAGCTTGGACGTAGAAGTCTAAGTTTGGGTCGTAGTGTGGGTAGAGGCTCTGCAGCTGAGTGTGCAGAGGCCTAGAAGTCTGTAGCTAAGTGCGCAGACCCCTGTAGTTGAGTGCGTAGGGCAAGTCGGGTCTGTAATTGTCTGGAATTATCAATAAAGCGAAGGGTTCTATAATTTCTACGTCTTTATTTCCTATTTATGCATCTTATTATGTTGGGTATGAATTTCACTTATAATACTTATATGATGCACAAATATATGTAAATGTATTGGTTAAGTAAACGAAAGTAAGAACATGTGTTTACACGAAGCTAACTACGATCGGATAATAAGACAAGTAAGACACTTAGCCTAGTTTGGGAGATATCACAGTTCGTTGCCCTAGCAGCGCGAAAGTCCCTGAGCCATAGGTTAGGGCTATGCGAAAGGCAATTGTATGCTTTCACAAAGGTACTAAAGGGTGGGATAGAGGGCTAAGAAACCTACGCAAAGGCAGGTATAGTCGAAATAAACCGACATCACATCCATCTCCAGGGTGCAGAAACTTGGTTCCAACATCCCTCCATACTGCTTCGGGTGAGACTTCAGTCCGTGCTCCATGGGCTGATGCCAAAAGGGCCAGTAGTGTAGGGATTTATTTGGCTAACTAACGTTGAACATGGGTCATGCCCCCTCAAGCCAACAATATGTCAGTTTGCATCTGAGACTCACTTGATGTGGCTTTGAGGCTTGTAGATGACTATCACTTACCCCCTTGTCCGATATAAGGTGAGATGATGGAGAAAAATAGACTCCAAGACTTTTCAATATTCAAGAAAAAACTTTGCTATATGAGAAAAATATATTCTTGGCTATTGAAGCCCATTACCAAGAAGCGATCCATCCAAGATGAATCTTTGTTCTTGTAGGAGGCTTGTTTTTTAAGCATCTGTGTGAAGAATGAGTACGATGACCATAATTATTGCATGAATGAATATCAAAACAATTATATTTGATATGGCCAACTCGGTCACAGTGTTTGCATTTAACAAATTTTGGCTGCGAATGTGGAGGAGTAGAATTTGGAATAGGTGAAGGTGAACCGCCATGAAGAAATCTAGCACTTTGAAATTGAATGGGCTTGGAATAGTATGGAATATGAAAGGACACCCACTTGTCATATCCAAGACCTATTATGTGCTTGTTGATGATAAGCTCTTCCCAAGGTCTGATGATGGGCTTGAGAAGTGAAGACTGAATTTCCCCATCTACATGCAACTCTACTCTTAAACTAGGCACTAAATGTGAATCAATCTCAACTTTATATTCTTGCTACTGATGGGAGTCTGTCTTAATGTTCTGAATAAAAATAGGTTCAGAATGATGACTCCATTGTTTAAATTCCTCTTAATGTAGCTTTGTTTCAAGCTAGAAAAGCTCAATTTTGTCCTGTGCATCCTGTAGACAAATTTATACATCAGCAAGAGCGATTTTGCTGATTTTTATTGTATCATGATTAGTGGAGTGTATCAAAGTTTTTAAGAACTTTAATAATTCAATAATTTTGGCCATTTTCTCCATATTAAGTAAATAAAAGGTACTCTAAGCCACTGAGAATGCACTACTATCATGGTTTTCTCTAAGAACAATCTTTCCACAAAAATTTTAATATGGAAGAAAAGAAAGGAAAGTATGAAATTATATTCTAGATCAAAATCACCATGAGAGGAAGTGCTTCCACTATGCACAAATAAATTTATGGATATGAGCTTCCTTAAATTATATAATGTTGAAACTTTGTTAGAGTTGTATGCATAACGCAATAAATTCAAATATACTAGCTCAAATATGTGCTTCTACAAGTCTTCCCAAAAATCTAGCAGCTGCATTTATACCATTAATTGTTCGAGCATCCCTCTTATCACAATTGTGGAGACCACCACTAGTGTCAATGTGTTGCAACCAAATAACAGTTATGCTTGTAATTACATCACCTTGTGTGATGAATTACATATTGGATTTACAATTCAATAAATATTGGCATTATCAATAATTTGGAAACTAATTTGGATGTTATAGGAGAAGCCACAATTTAGTGGTAGTTGTTGGGTTGTGAACAGTCGGACCAATGTTAGAACCAACATTAAATAACTCCAACACATATACAAAGCACGAATTGGAGACTAATCAATGTGCAACACCATAAACCATTCAACACACCTATGCGAAAAACTAACTCACATATATGGCTGAGTTGCATTCCTTAGAGGTGGGACATACCTTTAATGTTCTTTCATGGATTTTTTAATGCTTCTTCTCCACCATTACACGGTCATCAAAAACTATTCAACACACACAGTATTAAAATTAGAGTAGCATGGAATGTACCATATGCAAGAATCTAAATTGTTACGCACCAACGTTCTGAACGAGGGTTGTGAGTGAACACTTTCACTGCGTAGTGGTGAGGTCGATTGGGAGCGAGTGAGGCTAACTATGGAGCCAAAAAGTGGTATAGAGCTGACTGTGGTGGATAGTGGACCACGTAACACACAATCCTTTCATGCAATACTAGGCACCAAATGGAAGGATACCAATAGACTATGTGCTCCCTCTTGTGTGTGAATGGTGGATTTCAATTGGTGGCAAGTGTCATGGGTGAGGCCGAGGGGCTGAAAGGAGAAATGAGAGGAGGCCGTAGGTTGAGACAATTTATAAGTGCCAGCTATCTCTCATAAAACAAAGCAAAACTTCAATTCACTACGATCCCTCTTGTGAGCTCATCTTGCATGGTTACTGGATGCATAGAGACAGATGTAACTATTTGAAGAACACTAACCAGCTTCAAGCTAGGGCGTAAACTCTGGGGCATGTCCACCTTGGCCTTTGTACTCGTAAATATAAGTACACAACAAAATACCAACCTAGGGCCTCTTTAAAAAGATAATAATCAATTAATTATTTTTTATCTATAATGGGGTGGTGACAACAGAAAAATTCTCAACGTCGAATTAGATTTTGTTCCCTCTTCAAACAACCAAAAGCTGAATAATAGCAATCCAGTATTTACCACTTTTTAGGTGGAAAATCCTCAAGTGTCATGTTTAGTTCTCGGGTAGAATTAATTGTTCTCAAATCTATTTCACCATCTTTCACAGTTCTTCATTGATCTACATCAAATTTCTAGGTTTCTTATGTGCATTTGAACTCGTGACTATGTTGAACACTAATGGTGTCAGTTTCCACCATTAAGACACAGAGTCAGGCTAGAGGTGTCAGGATTGAAAAATAGAGACAGATAGAGTGCCTAGAGGATACAGTCATTGAAAAAAGTAACGTCAATGCACAGTATAGGGAGCATTATCCATGCAGGAGTACATGAAGTGTTATATGAGGAGTCAAAGCTCCACTAATAGCATTCTTTTCTTCATGCTGAGTATGAGGAGACTGTAGAATTTTTATGAAAAGGTTTAGTGAGAAGAGAAAATTCTTATGATAGTGAGCAGAGATGGCATAATTGACTCCAATAGAAAAATGGAACGAATAACATGGAAAAGGTGGTTCAAGAGCAGTGAACAAATTGACATAGATTCAGGTCAGACTTGTACAATTTTTTTTTATTAGAGATGATAGACAGGGGAAATACGTGGAGGAATGGCAGATCACTTACGTATAGTTTTGACAGACAAAACTGACATGCAAAGAAAGGCCACAAGACCAGTGGCTCAAACTGGAGTAGGGCTAGAATTCACCTACTCTGATACCATGTTAAACACACATGGAATATGAATAGTCATGAATGATATAAAAATGAATTTCCTTTATTTATATTTATAATACATTCTTGTGACTATTGGATTCATCTTCCAACATCTCTTGGACTCCTTTGAACTTTCAGCTCTCAAACCTTAACCCTTGGTGGATTAGGTGTCCTATAATATTACAATGGGAGCATCAATGATTGGACTCGATAAATTGATAGTGTTATAAAATTTTGATGCAATGTGTTATAAAGGGCGCAACGGTGTGTTATATCGCATTAGCACATCCCGCAACATATGTCTTTTTTTTTAAATGGATAGGGCAGAAAGGGTTTGGATCTAATTAAATAAGTGATCCCCCTACTTTACATGTCAAATTCCCTATATATAGTAAGTACACAAACCCATTAAATGTAAAATGCCTAAAATTAAAAACCCTAATTGTGAAGTGGTAGAGGGATTTGACCCCTAATGTGAAATTTTCCAATCACATAAGCAAGAAGAAGCAAGGGTTTAAGGTAAGTATTGATTTTTTCTTCATTTTTTCCTTGATTTTAATTAAATTTAAATAGGTACAGAGATCATAAAGAATTTTACTAGTAAAATCAAGAGTAAATTTTTTATTATATAGGGTTTTTAATTTTTGAATTGTGAATGAATCGAACATAAATTGAGAAAACATTTAACAGTAAAATCAATAGTAATTTTTTTTTTTTGCTATCTAGGGTTTTGAGTGAATCACCATACCTTCCAAATTATGATATTTTTGTGGCTCCAATTTTTGCTCCATGGTGCTCCTAGTATGTATCTCTTGCAAATGATCTCTCTTTTAATTAAACCCTAATAGAAATTGTAAAAAAAAAATGCTAGTAAAACAAACAATTTTTTTTTTTTTTTTTACTATGCAGGGCCCTGAGTGAATCACCATACTTTTTAGCTTTTGATCTTCTGAATAGTTTTTTTTCTCCAAAGTATTTTGTCATTTCACAATGCTCCTAGCATGTCTCTCTTGTAAATCACTCCCTTCAAATTTTGAGAAAAATAATGAAATATTGAAAAAACATTACTATGTAAAAGAGTTTATGAAATTAGATTTAAAAAAATCAATTGCCACTCATTTTGGAATTTAAAAAAGAAAAGAATAAAATCAAACTTTTTTCCATTTAAATTGAACAACAATGCATTCAATAGTAAAGAGAATTGGTTCCTTTACAAGTAAACCGCACCAACATTTTTGAGGTGCCAAATTTTTTCAAGACATCGATATGATACAATTTTAATAATAATAAAAAATTTGGAATCCCAAATTGACGCAATTAATATTTTAACACAACGTGCATTTTGTATTTAAATGCATTAGTGTTGTAATTATTATAAGAGTCCCAAGATGGTAATTCATTTTAATTTTCAAAATCTCGGAAACAGGTGCATCCTAGCATTGTTTTTATTTAAGTGAAATGGTGTAGTTTTGTGAAGGAGAACTCATCTAATAACATATTTTATATTTTCCAAAATGCCAAGAACCAATGCGGGTATTATTTGAACACCCAAGTGTTTTTATGATTTAAATGCATTGGTTTGATTTGTTCTAATAAGCACACTGGTAGAGTTTAAAAGCTATCTAAAATTTTATTTTCACATAAAATGCACACGTATTAATCTCAAATTATACTTTAGGATACATCCACATGAATTACAGAAGTTAATAGTACACATTTTCCTCTTAAAGTCACCTTATTCTTGCAAAATGGTTTGAAAACTATATTGAAATCAGATTGTGGTTATATGGTTCTTGAACTTAATTTTAGATATGCACACAAAATTTTATTTTTTATTTTTCTCAAATGCAGGGACAAAATATCAACAATATCAAATGACCAATTCTTTGAATTCGAGCTCATTCCATATTGATAATTAAATTCCTTCGTGGATTTATCCTTTCTATTTGTAGTAAGTTCATATTTTATTTTTATTTTGATTATTTAATTAAATTTATTTATTTTTAATTGATGCCAATTTGAATAAAAATATATCCAAATTTGTAGGTTCTTGAATCAGAATTGAGTTTAGATGCAGAAAATATTACTCCATTTCAAAAATATCAAAAGCTCTTATCAGGAGTAGCATATCCAAGAAGTTGGTAGATGAAAATGGACAACCTTTTCACCCTACCAATTCGAACATGGCATCTTCTAGTCACAATCCTAGATCAATGATGGTAATGATTGTTTGGTATAATGTAATTTCAACAAACCAATTTCAGTCATGTGCTTACTTATATCATTGATATTGTACTAATGATGTTCAATATTTCTTGACATTAGGATTCTAGTGATGATGAAAGACCCACCTACCATCTTCTGATGCAATCCACTACAACATTAACGTGATAGAATATTGCATTAATAGAAAGACTTAGAGAGGAAGCATACAAAAAGTGGTTGAATCAACCACCTGTTCAATTCCCATTACATTTAGATTAGCCAATTAGGAATGCCTACAACAATAGTATTTGTTCATCACAAGTTGGAAATGGAGGCAATCAAATAGAGGTTGGTATGGATGATTACTTATGGGATATGACTTCAATGGAGGAAATGTTGTTAGATGCATTCTAAAATGATGAGCTAGGGGATGATGTTCATATCACAGACACCTTATTTGAAATCCTGAAATCTACTTCCACCACCCCTCTCTGTGGACTTGGCGAAAATTCAAAGTCTACTTAGCTAGGGACAACGATGTTGTTGTACAACTTAAAAGAAAATTTTGGCATGTTGAATGCATGTTTCTTGACATTATTGAGGTAATTCACTTACATGATTGATCAAGTCCCTTATATTTTGAGAAATCTTATCATGCAATCAACATTAAAAATGGTTGATTTTACAAACATTAAATAACGAAATTGTACAATTATATTCCCCAACAACTACAGGTTATTCAAAGGTAAGGTTCTTATGAGTGATAATGTCTTGCGAGGTAGTTACGAAGAGGCAAAGAAGTTGTTGAAAATGTTGGGTGTTGTGTACATATCATATCATGCATGTCTAAATGATTGTATTCTATATAGAGGAGAATATGTAGACAAAGAGATACGTCTGAAATGCGGGTATGGAAGATACCTTAATTCTAAAAATGGGTAAATCACATGGTCTTCCCCATAAGATATTGAGGCACATGCCTATAATCCCAAGGATTCAAAGGCTCTTTCATTGCAAAGCATTAGCTATGTTGCAGGGATGGCGTGCCTCAAAAATATGTGAGTCGAGAGTTTGTTATGAAACCAGCTCACAAAAAGATAGAAAAGATAGATCAATGCCTTAGAATTCAGCCTCTTCGAGGGGGCAACCTCCTTTACATTACACAAATGAATGATTCTTTGATGGTTCAAATGAAAAAACCTCCTTTCTATATATAGGAGTCTAAGGAGTCACAATATAACCCAACCGACCTAACAAAAATAATATAAAGCCACAAAATTAACAATAGAGGGATTCTATGGGGCACAGTAATAAAAATATGGGGACAATAGGGGAACAACAATATTAATAAGGGATACAACTATAATAGTAATGGGGTAATCACTAGTATTATAGGGACCTAACATGCCCCTCTCCTTCAAAAAAGTGTCTTCCTCAATGCTTGAGTAGTTTTGGATGCTTCTGTATAAAATTCTCATCCTCTCATGTGGAATCTTCAGCGGATAAGTTCTTCCACTTGATGAGATGCTCTGAAATTGATCGATTTTGTAGCTGTCAAGTTCTTGTTTCTATGATTGCTTCCAGTTCCAATATAATTTTTCCTTCCTCGTCAAGTTCTGGCAATATTGTTTGAACTGGGAGCTTGTCGCCTATAACCTTCTTTAAACATGAAACATGGAAAACTAGGTGCACTTGGGACGCTGCAGGAAGCTCCAATTTGTATGTCATAGTTCCAATCTTTTGCAACACCTTGTACGGACCATAATACTTTGGTGATAATTTATTATCCTTCTTAGCTTTCTTGAGGGACATTTGTTTATATGGTTGTAGCCGTAGGAATACCCAATCACCTACATCAAAACTTCTTTCACTACGATGTTGATCTGCCCGTTGTTTCATTCTATTTTGTGCCAACACAAGATTATCCTTTAAGAGTTGAAGGACTGGTTGTTGATGTTCGATGTGATGTTCCACTGCTTGAACCTTAGAATTTTCTCTTAAATATGATGTGATGGATGGTGGCTAATATCCATAAAGTGCCATAAATGGGGTCATTTTTTTTGCTGTATGGAAGGAAGTGTTATACCACCATTCAGCCAGAGGCAACCATTTGACCCATTGTGTTTCTTTATCAGATACAAAGTAACGAAGATATCCTTCCAAACATTTGTTTACTATCTCAGTTTTCCCATCAGATTGAGGATGATAAGATGAGCTACGAGCTAACTGAGTACCAAGACAAGAAAATAATTCTATCCAAAAATTTCGAGTGAAAATGGGATCTCAGTCACTTACAATAATCTTTGGGTTTCCATGTAGCTTTTGAATTGTTTCCATAAATGCAGTAGAAAATGTACTGGCTTTAAATGGATGTGATAATGCACAAAAGTGTGCATACTTGGTAAGTCTGTCAACTACCACCATGATGACACTCTTTCCCTCAGACTTGGGTAAACCTGTGATAAAATCCATTGAAACCTCCTCCCAACGTTGGCTTGGAATGGATAAAGGTTGTAATAAACCCGGGGTCTTAATTTTTTCGACTTGATTTTGTTGGCACACCAAACATTCAGCCACAAACTTTTGAATATCCGATTTAAGGCCATCCCAAAAAAATTCCTTCTTAACCCTGTGGTAAGTTTTTAAAAATCTTGAGTGCCCTCCTAAGGGAGAAGTGTGCAATTCCATAAGAATCTTTTGTTTGAGTTGCAAATTCTTACAGAGGTATAAGTGATCTTTGTACCATAATGAATCATTTTTCCAACTAAATGTATCAGATGTACAGGAATCTTGTTGTACCTTTCGAATAAGTGCCCACACTTCTTCATCATTCTTCCATTCCTCCCTTGCTTCGTTTATCCAATCTAGTTGGATAATAGAAATGGCGCACAACAATGCTTCTACATCCTCATCCTTTCTTGAGAGTGCATCTGCCACCACATTTTACTTCCCTTTTTTGTAGATGATTTCAAAGTCATAACCCAACATCTT
Source organism: Pinus tabuliformis (assembly GCA_031772625.1). NCBI lineage: Eukaryota > Viridiplantae > Streptophyta > Pinopsida > Pinales > Pinaceae > Pinus > Pinus tabuliformis. The sequence goes on along the minus strand of CM062817.1, from coordinate 1,382,067,917 downwards.
TGTGACCCACTTTTGTTGCTCTTCAGAGGATAATCTTTGTTCTAAAAAGTATTTAAGGCTATCATGATCCGTTTTTACCTTGAAGTGTCTTCCCATTAAGTAGGGTCGCCATTTCTTAAGTGCATGTAGTATTGCCAACATTTCCTTCTCATAAATAGCTTTGTGTAAAAACTTTCCCTTGATTGAATGACTTTCAAAAGCAATGGGTCTTTCATCTTGCATTAAAACGGCACCAATTCCATTTCCTGAAGCATCACATTCCACAATAAAGGTTTTTGTGAAGTCCGGTTTAGCTAAGACTGGTGCTTGGCACATTGCCTATTTAAGATGTTTGAAGGCCTTTGTTGCTTCTCGAGTCCATGAAAATGCATCTTTCTTCAATAATGTTGTTAGAGGTGCTGCTATTCTCCCATAATTCTTAACAAGCTTGCAATAATACCCTGTCAACCCGAGAAATCCTCACAGATGCTTTATGGATGTGGGGATTTTCCATTCCTAAATGGCTTTAATTTTGCTAGGGTCTACCTTAACACCTTCATGAGATACAATATGACCCAGATATTCCACCTCTTGTACTCCAAAGAAACATTTGGATCTTTTTGCAGATAATTGTTTCTCCTCCAATAGTTGTAGCACCCTATCAACATGTTCAACATGATCCTTCTAAGACTTGCTATAGATTAGTATATCATCAAAAAATACTAACACAAATTTTCTAAGGAAGGGTTTGAAAATGGAATTCATCAAACCTTGAAATGTAGAAGGTGCATTGGTAAGGCCAAAAGGCATGACCAAAAATTCATAATGACCCTCATGAGTTCTAAATGTTGTTTTTGGAATGTCTTCAGTCTTCATTCTGATTTGATGATATCCTGAACAGAGATCCAACTTGGTGAAGTAAATTGATCCATGCAATTCATCCAGTAATTCATCAATGACAGGAATGGGAAACTTATATTTAATAGTGAGCTTGTTGAGCTCCCTATAATTCAGACACATGCACCATGATCCATCCTTCTTGTGCACCAATACTGTTAGAGCAGAGAAAGAACTTTGACTAGGTTGAATTATACCAGCCTCTAGCATTTCTACAACCATACGTTCAATTTCACTCTTTTGGGCATAGGGATATCTGTACGGCCTGATGTTTGGAGGAACACTTCCTGGAATCAGATAAATAGAATGATCGTGATCACGAATAGGTGGGAGACCTTTGGGATTCTCAAATACCTTGGAATGATTGTCCAAGACTTTTTGGAGATCTGGAGAAATAGATGATTCCGATGTGGAAACATCTAGCGAACATAATTGTGCAATTACACCTCTTTGTTCCTTTTTTAGAAGCTTTGTCATACCGTTAGAGCTGATTATCTTTACTAGTTTCCCTGCAATACCCCTTAATTCAACTTCCTTCCCTTCCGTAGAAAATTTCATGAAAAGTTCTTGAAAATTAAAAGCTATTGTACCCAAGGATTGTAGCCATTGGACTCCTAGTACAACATCATCACCTCCCATTGGAATGGAAAGCATTGGGCTAGTCAATACATATTCTCCCATGGATAGCTTGATATTATGGCACTTTCCAGAGCAATTTATCGTTCCTCCATTCACAACCATCACTTGACACTCTGGTGCTGGATATAGGAATCAATTCAATTCTTTTTCTACCTTACAATGAATAAAATTGTGGGTGCTTCCTGAATCAATCAACACTATTACCTTTTTCTTCTTGATTTGTCCTTCTATCTTGATGGTTTGAGGAGTGGTAATTCCAGCCAATGCATTACAAGATATAGTCGGATTCATTTCTTCTTTATCTAGTCTTTGTTTCTGGAGTATATCCTCTTCTTTTGACCTTTCTTGTTCCTTTTCTTCTTCCTCTTCACAATCTATGTAGAAAAATTTCTTCTCAACACACTTATGACCTTTAATGTATTTGCTATCACAACTGTAACATAGCCCTTTTGCTCTTTTTTCTTCCAATTGTTGTGGTGTCAACCTTATAGGTTGTGGAAGGCTAGGGGTAACAACAATTCCATCTTTATAGTTGTGACTGGTATGCTTCCTAGTTGCCATAATTTTGCTTTCCATTTTTCTTTCTAACATGAATGCCTTCTCTAATGAATCAGGTTCCCAAAGGTGAACATCATGTTGGATATTATCCTTTAAAGTCCCTATGAACACATCAATCCTATGCTCCTCTGGAATATTTTTTACCCTTATGTTCAATTTTTGGAACTCCTCAATGTGCTCCATTATTGAACCCTTTTGTTTGAGACTTATCAATTGGCTAAAAAAGTGTTGCTTTTTGTATCCTCATAATGTGCTGTCAATTCTTCCGTAAAAATTGCCCAAGTCATAATTTGTTTAAGAGAGCAAAGCCATTGATACCATACAAATTGATTTGGTTCCAAATATAAAGTTGCAATACGTACCTTTTGTGTGTTTTGCACATTATTGAGATCAAAAAATTGCTCCATCTGTAATATCCATGTTGCGGGATCCTTACCATGAAACTTCCTCATATCGATTTTTGGAATATGGTGGGTCTTCGATCCAACATTAGAGTCTATGGAATCATGATTAACATTTCTTTTGTTCTCATCGTGAGTTTCCTTTACTACCCTTTCACCATTAGTGACCATTTCTTGTAGCAACTTATTCATATTTATCTTCAATTCTTCCATCTTATCATCCATGCCATCAATTTTAGCATCCATGCGATTCATCTTAGCTTCCATGCCATCCATCTTAGCTTCTATGCCTTTCTTTAAACAATCCATCTTATCTTCTACACCTTTCTTTAAACCATCCATCTTAGCTTTTACATCTTTCCTTAAACCATCCATCTTAGATTCTGCTGCTTTTTGTGCAAGTGACACTTGTTGCACTTGGTCTCATAATTTTGATATATCATGTTGCATTTCTTCCTCTTCTTCATGAGTCATGCTAGAGCTTTCAGGTTGCTTACTAGGTGTTTGCATCTTCTTTCCTCAGGGCATCAATTACTGATAATAATTCTTTGCTATGCCCTTTGAATTCCTTCAAACTAATATTTCAAACCAAGCTTATGCAAAAATTTAAAAAAAATTGCACACCTGTTTTCACTTTGTAGAAGCTTGATATTGAATCTAATGTATCCCTGCAATTTCAGATCATCTAGTTCTGAAATTGCGATCTATAGTATCCCTTTGTGTCCACTTTCCAATTCCACCAGTCTGATCCAAATTGGATTCTCCAAGGAAGAGTTATGCACAATCTCCCACGATGACCTGATTATAGACCTTTCCAGAAGTGAGAACTTGTATGAAGTGCCACGTGTCACTATTTCAACCTTTGGCTCTAAAAAATATATACAAGAAACTACAGTCTGTCCTCTTTCTGTACCTTCTTACAAAATTTGAATCCAATACCCAGAGAGAACGTTATGATGATTTTCCCTAGGTCACCTGTTTGGAATGTAATTTAGGAGTCTACAAAAAGACCAACTTCCTCAGATCATATCTCCGCCAATATAGCCCAAAAATTTCTGAAATTCAGACCCAAGGTTTAGTAGGATTTTGTCTCAAATGAGTTTTTTTTTATCTTCTGAAACGTCACAGAAAAAAAGTTATAGTGAAAATGCCACGATGACCTTTTTGGAGTAGCAAAACCCTATAATCCAAAGCTTTGATACCAAATGTTATGAAACCAGCTCACAAAAAGATAGAAAAGATAGATCAACGCCTTAGAATTCAGCCTCTTCAAGGGTCAACCTCCTTTACATTACACAAATGAATGATTCTTTGATTATTCAAATGACAAAACCTCCTTTCTATATATAGGAGTCTAAGGAGTCACAATATAACCCAGCCAACCTAACAATAATAATATAAAGCCACAAAAATAACAATAGAGGGATTCTATGGGGCACAGTAATAAAAATATGGGGACAATAGGGGCACAACAATATTAATAAGGGATACAACTACAATAGTAATGGGGTAATCACTAGTATTATAGGGACCTAACAGAGTTATGTGAATCCTAGTAGATTCAATAGTTCTAAAGCATATATAGGATACATGGCTTGAAAAATTCAAGGATGAAGTATGAAGTCTATGACTTATCATAGCCATGGATGGTGTCAAACCATATTCCCTCCAAAACACCAACTATTATGTTTGGCTTGTAGTAGTGATCAATAAAAATACCCCCCCATGGTTTTTCATGAAGAATGAACATCTTATGTTGGCTCTCATAGTCTCTGGTAGAAGGAAAGTGAAGAATATGGATGTATAATTACAAAAATTGGTAGATGAATTGAATAAATTATGGGAAGGGATACATGGGTACGATGTATCAAGACCCATCACAACAAAGAGGAGTTTTACCTTGTATGGTAGATGTGCTTGCACCATACATGATTATCTAGGCTTAACAGTCTTCTCTAGTAAATTACATTTTATTGATTTGTTTATATGTGTAGCAATATTGATTCACATATTAATTTCATTCATTGTAATTATTCTAATATTCATGGTCACTAACGTGTCATCCTGTATATAATAATTTTGCAGGTATTACAACAAAAGGGTATCATGGATGCAAATTTTTTGGACCTTCTTTGAAGGCTAGGCGGTTCAACAACCTACGAATGCTAGTGTATGACTACTCTATGGTATTCCTCCAAGAAGAGAACCCTTATAGAAGAGCAACATCTGCTTTCAATGGTAAACCAGAGATAACCCAAAGGCTTGCAATAATGACACCAGTTGAATGGCTTAGATAATATGAGGGAGAGAAGGAGAAGGAGTTTGTAGAAATGTTTGATTCAAATGGGGAGTCTATGTTTGATAACCCAAAATTCTTTGACACTTATGTTGAGGAATTTCCCATTGGGATGCAAAGGAAACATGTATCTTATGAGCTCCCATATTGAGAGTATATTGTGATTTCCCACTTATTAGATCCAATGCATATACTAAAAAATGTTTAATCTTCTTTATGGATGCACATATCATAAAATAAAATGACACATTGGTTGTTAGGAGAGATCTTATCTCTTCAAAAACTAAAAAGGAACATTGACCAATACAAGAAACTAGAGGAGAGGTTGGTCCCTCTTGGTCTTTTAAAGAAGTTGATGTCCCATGGATTTTAAAGAAAGATGATCTTTATTTGTCAAAGGAAGTTATAATGAATGTGAGGGTGTCTTCTTTATATGGGTCTTCACTACGACTTTGCGTCACTCTGGAACACCATTTGTTGGGGTGGAATTTGCATGACCATTTGATCCTTCTAAGAGCGTGTATGTCAAAAAAATGATTTTATTAATTTTTTTATTTTTATGCAATGAGATGTTTATGATTAATTTTTGTATAATGTACTATTTGCTATGCAGTTTCATTATGCTATTCTCGTGCATGGGTGTGTAAACCATGACTTCCCCCAAGATCTACGACGTGCCATATCTAAATTATCTACATTTGTACGTTGGATCACATCAAAGGAGATTCATATGGATAGAATTACTCTATGGTGTCAAGAGGTAGCTAAGTTGGTCGTGTTATAAGATATTGTAAATTAGCTACTATTGGTCACTAACTAGAAAATGGTCATTTATATGTAAATTTTAGTCATTTTTTTAGTAACTAATTAGCCATTTCGTATTAGTGTACTCATGGAAATGGGGAAATCCACATGATTATGATTAAGAATAATCAATAAGATTCAATATTGTAACTCTACTTAAGGGTTGAAGGAATCAATCCTAACCACTAGTAGGCCATTGTGTTGTGTTATAATCAAACCATTAGGAAGAAAAGGGGTTCCATTATTTTCAAGTGAATTTTTTTCCATAGATGCATAGAGTAGCTAAGATGGATAGGGAGAGAGAATATAAAGAGGACTCATGCATTTTAGTATCCCATAGGGCACATGCCTTAGTTATTTTCAGTTGTATTCATTTTCTATTCAAAGAAAGAGAACAAAGCAGCCTCAACTTCTAGCTAGGTTTTCTCCTGCAAGGGTTTCCTAGGTTATATATTTTTATCATTTGTGCTTTTTTATTTTTTATTTTTCTCTTCTATATTTTTATAAATAATTATAAATTGCATGCATAGACAATAAATAGTGATTTACAGTTCTAGAAATGTAGAGAGAAAAAAACCCTCATAATGTATATTACAGATCTTTAAGTATTATTTTATCATATTTGTCATGATAAACTCTCCAGTGGAATATCTATGACAATATATGGATCAATATTGGCGGCCACACCAAATATAAGTATCAAAAGTTTAATTTACTTCTAAATTCAAACATCCATAAGAAAAATGGCAAGAAGACCAACTTTTTATATATGGATTTAGGTAACTAGATAAAGAGCATTAAATGTAAATGAAAGTATTGTATATATTAGAATATATAATTTGGTTAACTCGAGTATCATTTGTCATAAATTAGATAGGGGGATGGCCAAAATATTACATGCTAGGATGGAAGTGAAGAGGATAAAGGTGGATGCTCTATTTGATTAGTTAATAGGACAAACTAATAACAAAAGATCTAGTTAATAATAATGGACTCGAAGTTCATGATCATTCTAACCTATATCCATTGGGATATGTGAATAAGGATGTAGAGATCAGGGTCACTAAAGAGTGTAAAATCAAATTTTGTATAATAGAAAGCTATATTAATGAATTGGTGCTAGATGTAGTACCATTTTATTTGTATGATGTAGTGTTTAGGAGCATATACATGTATATTATGGATGAAATCTTCATGAAGATAGAAAATTAGTGCCACCTAATCAAGGATGGAGTGTATTTCATTATCATTTCACACAAATTCAAGTCCAATATCTCTCTTATAAATGATAGCCATTCTAAGAAATTGATCAATTCTGATAGGAACTTTGTATTACTTTTCTTAAGAGATAATAATCTAGGTGATTAATCCATAAAAATAAATGTCTCTAGAGGGTTATATTAAAGAATAGAAATTAATTGGAGGAATTTTTATAGAAATATAGAGAATTTCTTTAGGAGCTTAAATAGTTACCACCTAAGAGGGAAATGGAGGATGGGTTACAATTGTTGCTTGACTCCCCATTGCCAAGCATTGGGTCATATAGGTATTCATCCTATAAGTAGATGAAGTGATGAAATTGTTGCATTAGTTGTTGGATTATAGAGTATTTTTACCAAGAATCCCACCTTGTGGGTCATATATCATCATAGTATGCAAGAAGGATGAGACTTGGTGAATTTTTATGGACTAATTTTTTTTGAACAAGATGACCCTTAAGAATATATATCCTCTATCTAGGATCAATAATTCATTAGCTCAATTTCAACATGAAAATTAATTCACCAAGTTGTATCTCATATCAATATACCACGAGATATGAGCTAATGAAGAAGAAAATTGGAATAATGCCAACAAGACAAGTAAATGTGTGTGTGGTTTCTAATGCGTCAACTACATTTATGCATTTAACCAAACATGCATTACCTACCTTTCTAAATTCATTTGTGATAGTGTAATTATATGATATATTGACTTATATCTCTATCTAGGAAGATCATATATCACATATCATGTAGGCCTTCGATATTATAAAATAGCATTTCTTGTTGGATAAACATAATAAATATGATTAGTGTATTTGAGGTATGTGATTGTTGGAGGGTAACCCAAGAGATCCAATGAAGATCAAGTTCATTCTCAAGAAACCAATTCCTACTAATGTCTTTGAGTTAGGAGCTTTGCTAGGTTAATTTAGTAACTACAAAAGTTTAAAACATCAATTTTGGTGGTAGAAATTTTGCCACCTCATGATATAAAGGATAGCCATAATATTTTTTAGTTAGGGAATAATAAATTAAAATCTTTCAATGAGTTGAACTATAAGATGAACTAAGCATTAGGTCTTGCATTCCATAATTTTTAGAATCCTTTTTAAGTGGATATTGATTCAAGTGGATATTTTATGTCAATGATATTGATGTAAGCAAGCAAGCCATTGTGTTGCCATTTTGAAAAATTTCATTGTCAAGCCTCGAACTAAGTTATGTATGAAAAAGAACTTGGTGTACTAATTAGTGTTTTTAAAAAGTGGAAGAATTACCCAATGAGAAATGAAAATTTATCACTAGCCACTATAGTATTTGTATGCCTAAAGTAAGTTCCAAAAAACCAAACACTACAAATAGATTTGGTTTTTGCAACAATTCGATCCAGTCATCAAACTTGAGAAGAAAACATTAGTAAGTTGGAAAAAATGCTTTCAAGTCCATCCACAACCATTATTGTATCTTTGTGAACTCTTTTTAATCAATGAATTTACCCATGATGCATACAAAGAAATATACATAGAATATGAGGACATTAAAGAGGTGTTTTGGTAGTTATAGAACTAGATTAGTGTAGAAGAAGGTAACAATAAGGCCAAATATATATCCATAATATTTTTTCTATACAATAGAGAAGATTTCTGTTCTTAAAGGTGAGAGATTATAGTTGATCAAAGAGCCTCACACCACCAAGGTTGTAGAAAGTTTTTGTGTTATGAAAATAGTGGCCAACATGTAGAGTTACGTTTATTAGTTCAAAATGCAAGAATATGTACCTCAATTTATTAGAGGATTCATACTTTGTTGTAATATCAAGCCTAATAATAGAATTCAAGGTCCATACCATCCCTTACTTATACCCATAGACCATAGGATAGCATAACCATGGATTTTGTGGTTGGTTTTCCAACCATCAATAAGGTATGTGACTATCAACTTGTGATATTTTTTGGGTCCAACAAGATGTACATCGAGGAGTATCATCTTAGATAGCAATTCCAAAATTCTCCATTCCTTATGGACTACACTTCAGGAAAAGAAGGACACAAAGTTTGAGAGAGACCTAAATTAAAATGGGTAGATAGACCAATTAACTTTAAGCATTTAGAATTAAAAGCATTAAAAAATATAAGATAAAAATTTTATTTAGATTCAACGCTCCTATAATATAATTAACGACACCTCTATTGGTAAGTCCCCTTTTAAAACTTGCTTTTGATATTTCCCACCATCACTCTTAGATGCTCTATTTCGACATTATGGAGGAGTTACAGGAGATGTAGTTATAGGACCATGGTTAACGATGGTTAAATATAATCAATCATGATCAAACCATATTTACCAAACTCAAACGTAATGAACCATAATCAATTATGTTTGAAAACATGTTCAAACACAACCAATAATCAGTAGCCATAGTTAAACAAGGTCAACCATAGTAAACATGGCCAACATATTTGAGCAAAGCCATGTCCAACATTTCTCAACCATGGTAAAACATGGTCCAATATAAACATCAAAGTAGATGTAACCATATTATAAAGCCCTTAGTGTCATCAGACATCATAATTATGAAAATATCCTAAGTCACAATGTGACACAACCCTTGAAGAATACTTTAGTGTGACTAAATATTGAACATTGTCAACCATAGTCAAATATGGCCAACCATAGTTAATGAATATTTAGGATAATTCACCATGATTAGAATGTGCTTACCTATAGTCAAATATGAAAAACAATAGTCAACCATGGTCAAACATCCACTATTACCAACAATTATCAACCATAATCAAACATGATAAATCTTGCTCCACTTGGCCAAACATAGTCAACCATGATCAAATATAGTCAAGCATATTGAAAATTCTATTCAACATTGTTTTAAAATGGTTTCAATCATGGTTATCCATAACCATGACCAACCTGAGTCATGATTAATAATGGTTTACCAAGTCAACAATAATTAAGTATATATATCTAGTGTATTCATATAAAATAAATGATGTTTAAATGAAGATAGCTATCAAAAAACTTACCTTATGATACATCTCATCGCCAAGATTTTAAAAAATCATATAAAATAACTAAATTATAAATTTATTTTAAGTTGTTATTACTATTAACCTTAAAAAAAATTAATATACGAGTTAAACAACTATACATTTAAAAAAACATAGAAAAATATTCACCCCCATTTTATCATGTAGATGTTTGAACTATAATTAAACTTAGTTAGAATATCATGGGCCTATATCATGGCTTACTAATGTCACATGGGAAAAAAGCTACAACTCATATTGATATGGAACCTTCTTAATTAATCAATAAAATTAAAGATACATGAAGAGCATAACTACTTTTGAGATAATTCTCAACCTTTAATTTGTGATTACTACTAAGAATATTCTAAAATAATATGTGGAGGTTAAGTCTCTACCATCCACTTAACTAGAACAACCATATAAATTAAATGGATAGGAATCCAAAAACTCACCTCATGATACATCTCACAGTGCTCAAATTTTAAAAAATCATAAAAATTAATTAAATTATAATATTATTATTATTATAAAAAAATTAATGTATAAATTAGAAAAAAAAAAAGATGTAACAAGATTCTTAACCGTGGAGATTCAACACAACTTTAGTATGGAGATTATTAAAATGTAAATAGACTTTATTATAATACCAAGGGAAAACGTCATGGCTTACTAATACCACATTCCCCAAAAAACCATATGATGGGGACCCAGCCCACGTGGCCCTCACTCCCGCACCTTACGTGGACTTGTGTGATTATGTTGCAATGAGATATTTGCTGATTGTGTATTTATGGATTAGGTGATATTTAATCACCCGCCTGTACCTTTCCGCCTCTCCACGCTCCACCTGTCCGTCTCGAGATTTGGCAAAACCCTAATCCTCACTTGGCCCTTTTCTCCGGATTGTTCGCGGTCATTCGGTCATTTTCACTGTTTGTTTGTTCTCTGTGGTTATGCTCTGGTGTTCGGCTCTGTGCATGAGTTTTGTTACTCTCTGCAATGCTCCGCCCTCTGTGGCTCTGTTCTGGTATTCGGTTCTGCTTATGGGTTCGGTTCAGAGGTTCGGCTCCGTCTCGGTGGGAAGCTCAAAGTTGCAGCTCCGTCTCTGGTTTCAAACCATCGTCCAACTCCGTCGATTCAGGTAAGGGTTTCGTTGCATGCTATATATTCTTATCCTCAACTCGAATGTTCGCCTAACCCTTCACAGCTCCTCTGTGGTTAGGTTGTCACTGAGCATTCTGCGGTTTATGGACCTGGTTACAACTGGTAAGGTTCTACACCGTCTGGTCTTTCCTTCCTCTGTTCTGTCTGTTCGGCTTTCATTGATTATTTACTATTGCATGAGTTTGTTTACATCCGCGACCCTAACAATGTATGTCACGGTGATTGCAGGTAACTGGTTCCGTGGCCTTGCAGGGGATTCGACCGCCTATCTTCCGGGTAGCTCTGTTTCTATTTCGCCTTTTTCTGTGGCTTTTGGTCTGCACGGTATTTGTTTGCCATGGTTGTCTGTATTTCGTTTATGAGTCAAGTCTGTGTGAGGGTTCGACCCACTTTGTAGTCTTCAGAGGGTTTCTGTGCTATTTGTCGATGAATGTTTCGGTCCTTTGCTTTTTGTCACTTGGTCATTCTACAGCCGTGCTTGGATAGCCTTATGAGCTCTCGCTTGCTTGGCCGTTGGCAATGTTATGTCTGGATAATAGTTATACACAGCAAATGTAATTATTTTTTGTGGGACTTCGGTGTTGTTGCTTACCTGTGGTTTGAGGACCGTGGTTCTTCTTGCTTGATAGCCCGACTCCTTTCGTTCTTCACTTGACTTCGGCTTCGGCTGGTTGTGAGACGCTTGTAACTGGATTACCCTGTCACTGTGTTGGCCTGCAATTTATTTTCATGAACAGAACTTGATGTATGTGTGCGTTTGCCTCTCGGATTAATGAAATTTGGTTACAATACTACTTTGCAATGGATGTATGTAAACAGTAAATGGAAATAGATGAACTGTGCGTGGATGCTGTGTGAAACTCTGTCACGGTTCGTATTTATAATAGATACAATGATAAGAATTCACTGTAGATGCAAGATGTATTTTCGAGGACATAAAATCACAATCTGTAAATTGTTTAGGATGCACTGAACAATATGTATGAAGGAAAAGAATAGTATTCTGCTATTTCTCTTGTTTCAATGTCGCACTCCAGAACCTCTTACATGTATTTTTTCTATCTTCTTATACAATAGCTCAGTGGTTAGGTAACTGTTAGTTAGTTCCAGATTACAGTTACCTGACAGTTACTCCAGTTACATGATTTGGCTATTGTTAGTTTATCTGTTCTTGCTATCTCGTAAGAGTTTGATGCTTTACAATGATTTATGGTCTTTTGTCTAATTTTCTAATAATCTTAATTCAAAACCTATAACTACAAGCCCTTAACAATTATAGTTAGGACCTGTTATTACAACTGAAACAGAAACAAGTTAACAAGTCACTTAAGTTAATAAACTAAATGCTGTAGTCTAATCCTTAAAGAACAAAAATGATAATAATAAAAAAAACTAAGACAGTCTTGCTGTCCTTCTGTAGAAATATTCACTTCTCCCAATCTTCTTCAGAAACCTGTTCTGCATCTTCTCGGTCTGTGCCCTGTCGACCAGATGCTCCTGCATCAGGCTGCCGGGGTAAAAGAGAGTTCTCATGGCTCCGTTCCATGAGTTCTTCCACCGAGTAACCTGCCTTTCGGATCTGCATCTCGTCAAGCCAAGAACTGTCCTCCATTGGACGGTCCTTCCATTTAACGAGATAACGCAGATATTCCTTTCTGCGTGTCTTTTTGGCCACCTGCGTGCTGATGATTCCTTCTATCTCATGAGTCTTGACCGATGGTAACTGTTTCTTCCAAAGATTGTCCTCGAACTGGGTGTCCCGTTGTGGCTGTACCACTCGTCCTTCCTCTGCTTGGGCATGGTATGGAAACAGGTCTGCCACATTGAATATGGGTGATATGCCTATATCAGGTGGCAGCTGAATTTCATATGCATTTGCTGAGAATTTTCGCAGAATTTTGCATGGGCCGATTTTTTTAAACTTCAGTTTGTTGTACGTGCCCTTAGGAAACCGTTCCCGGCGCAAATGTGCAAGGACTTCGTCCCCAACTTCAAAGTTTACCTCTCGCCGCCTTATGTCTGCATGTTGCTTATATTTCTGCGTGCTGTCCTGTAGTCTTGTCTTGACCTTTTCATGCAGCTCACTCATTGCTTCTGCAAAATCTTCCCCGTCTGCACTCCTTCTTTCTAGCTGTCCCAAATCTCGTAATTCATGTACTCCTCGTGGATGCATACCATACAAGATTTGAAATGGGCTAAGACCGGTGCTCCTATTTGGCGAATCGTTATAAGCGAATTCTGCCTGGGCAAGAGCTCGGTCCCACAATCGTGAGTTCTCTCCCGTCAAGCTGCGTAATAAGTTGCCCAAACTCCTGTTTACCACCTCTGTCTGTCCATCAGTCTGCGGGTGATACGCAGAGCTGAAGTTTAGTTGTGTGCCCAGCTTTTTCCACAGGGTGCGCCAAAAATGTCCTGTAAATTTCACATCCCTGTCTGAAACAATAGTTTTTGGTAAGCCATGTAGTCGAACTACTTCTGTAAAAAAAAGATGTGCCACGTTCGTGGCGTCGCTTGTCTTCCGGCAAGGAATGAAATGAGCCATCTTTGAAAACCTGTCCACCACCACCATCACCGAATCATACCCCCTCTGTGTTCTAGGCAATCCTAGGACAAAATCAATGCTGACTGAATCCCACGGTCTGCTTGGAACAGGTAGGGGTGTATACAGCCCCGTGTTCTGGCTGTGTCCCTTTGCTAGTTGGCAGATTTTACACCTGGTTATATACCGCTGCACGTCTCGATTCATCCTTGGCCAGTAATAAAAATGCGCGAGCTGCTCCACTGTCTTATTGACGCCAAAATGTCCCGCTAGTCCGCCACTGTGTTTCTCTCTCACCAGATTTTCCCTCATCGAACAATCTGGAACACACAGCTGTCCCCCTCGAAACAACAATCCTTCCTGTAGATTGTAATCTAACCATGGGCTTGTATTCCTCAATACGGGATTCTGGCATGCTTCAAAAGCTTCCTTAAAATCCGCGTCCATCTGGTATAAATCTTTCAAGTATTCAAATCCCATCACCTGTATGCCACTTTCCTGTAAGAGCAGGGCTCTTCTACTCAAAGCGTCCGCCACTTTGTTGGCTTGCCCACTTATGTGTTTCAACACAAAGGTGAAACTTTGTAGGTACTCCACCCACTTGGCATGTTTATGGTTCAGTTTGTGCTGCTGAGTTATGTACTGTAAAGCAGAATTATCAGAGAACAAAACGAACTCGTTTCCCAGTAAGTAGTGCCTCCAATGTTTCAAGGCTTGAACCACTGCATAAAATTCCTTATCATATGACGAATACTTCTGCCGACTCTCATTCAGCTTGTCACTAAAGAATGCCACTGGTCTGTCCTCTTGACTGAGTACAGCGCCAATAGCTGTCCCGCTGGCATCACACCGAACCTGAAAAGGTTTGCTGAAATCGGGCAGTCTCAAGATTGGCCTTTCTGTTATCTTACGCTTCAGGAGTTGGAAACTGTTTTCTGCCGCCTTAGTCCAGCAAAAAGGTTGGCTGGCCTTCTTGATGGTTTCCAACATGGGCGCGCAGATTTCACTAAAATTTCTGATAAACTTCCGGTAAAAACTTGCTAAACCGTGAAAACTACGTACCTCGAATAAACTCTTGGGTGACGGCCAACTCATGATCGCTTCAATCTTTTCTGGGTCCATCTTCAACTCATTCTCTGCTACCACGAATCCCAGATAAATCAACTCCTTCTGCAAGAAAGTGCATTTCTTTAAATTTACCAGCAGTTTGTTCTGCTGCAGCTTTTCGAACACCCTTCGGATATGCTGAAGGTGTTCTCTTCTCGTCCTGCTGAAAATCAAAATATCATCCAGATAGACTATGACAAATTTTCCTATAAACTCTTTTAACATCTCGTTCATCAATCTCATAAAAGTGCTTGGAGCATTACTCAATCCAAATGGCATGACCAGCCATTCGTACAGTCCTTCGTTGGTCTTGAAGGTTGTCTTCCACTCATCTCCCTCTCTTATCCTGATCTGATGGTACCCACTTTTCAGATCGATCTTAGTAAAATACGCTGCCCCACTAAGACAGTCCATCATATCATCCATTCTAGGCAAGGGAAACCTGTATCGAATGGTGATCTTGTTTATGGCCCGCGAATCTGTGCACATTCGCCATTCTCCCCCCTTCTTCGGTGCAAGGACTGTAGGTACCGCACAGGGGCTTAAACTCTCTCTGATCAGTCCCTTGTCTAACAGTTCCTGCACTTGTTTGCGTACCTCCTCATTGTCCTTGGGGCTCATTCTGTACGCTGCCTTGTTCGGTAAACTTGATCCGGGTATAAAGTCAATATGGTGGCTGATGCTCCTCTTGGGAGGTAACTTATCAGGTAACTCCTCAGCCGCAATATCATTGAATTCTTCTAACAGCTCCTGGATCTCCTTAGGCAATTCTGACCTTTCCACGCTCAGTAATACTGGCTTCATCCTTCTTACCACTGCAAAATTAATCTCATTTTCTTCAATCTGTTTTATATACTGCTTTCCTCCAAGTAATAATGCTTTTGTCCCACTGGATTCAGCTGTATCTTCCTCCTTGATGGGTACAAGTGCATGTTTGACCCCATCCTTCGTAAATTTATAACAATTTGTTTTACCATCGTGTGTCACCTTCCTGTCATACTGCCATGGCCTTCCGAGCAGTATGTGACACACGTCCATTGGCATGACATCACAGACCACTGTATCGTGGTACTTGCCAATGCGGAACTCCACTTCACATTGTTCATCGACCAACAACTGGTGTCCTTTCTGCAGCCACGACACCTTATAAGGTGTGGGGTGTTTCAGCCGCTTCAACCCCAACTTTTCCACCATCTCCGTGGCTACCAAGTTGTCAGTACTTCCGCTGTCTATAATTACCTTACAGCACTTTCCATGCGACTTACAAACTGTCCGGAATAGTGCTTTCCTCTGGGTTGTTTCAGCCACTTCCTTGGTTGGCTTTATCAACACTTTATTCAAAACTAAAGCCTCCCCCGTTTCTGCCATGTCTTCCACTTCCCGGGGTTGTGCTTCAGCTTCTTCAGGCTGTGCCATCAGCGTTCCCCTTTGACCAGCTTGTTCAGCTTCTGGACACTCAAAGGCTCTGTGCCCCCATTTGTGGCACCTGTAGCACTGGACATTCGCCCCTCTTCCACGGCCATTCCCTCGTCCTCTCTGGTATGACCGACCTCCTCTGGTGCTATCTCCTTTTTCGGCTGTCCCTGAAGCTTTTGAACTGCTGCTTTCTTCGCTGTTTGCAGCACTCTTACCTCTTCCGTAGGACTGTCCTCGTCCTCTGCTACTTCCTCTCCCTCTTCTGCTGTTCTGTTTTCGGTTAATCTTTTCCTCTGCCTTAACAGCGCTCTGAAAGGCTTCTTCAATATTCCGGGGAGAAAGAATACTAATTTCATCTAGTATCTCCATCCTTAATCCATTTACGTACCTTGCTGTCTTTTCTGGGTTATCATCAGTATAACCAGCACGTAAATTTACCCTGTAAAATTCTTCGGTATACTCTCTAACTGTCATCCCTTTTTGTCTTAGACTCTGCACTCGCCGATATAATTCCACCTGGTAATCTTTCGGCAGAAATCTGCCCTTCAACTTCGCTATCATCCTGGACCATAATCGTATCGGCGTCTTGTTCATCTTCTTTCTGTCTGCTTGGACACTGTCCCACCATAATAGTGCGTGCCCCTTCAACTTAGTGGCAGCGAACTTAACCCTCTTATCCTCACTGACTTCTTCATTTTCAAAATATTTATCCAGTTCGCTTATCCAGTCCAACAGGACTTCTGCAGACAGACTGCCATCATAATTTGAGATTTCTGTTTTTGGTTTGCTGCTGGCCATCAAAACCTGTCGCAGCAACCTCAATTCTGGAGCTTCCTCATCAGACCCTTCTGCAGCTGTCATCACCTCCTCTTCACTGGTGTCTCCCAGTTCTGGGTCTCTTCGTCTACCCGCTTCTACTGCTTCCAAGCGAGCTGTAAGAACTCTAATTTGCTCTCGCAATCCTTCATCTGCTCCTCTACGTGCACCTCTTCCACGTCCTCGTCTTGGCACTTGTCCTTCTGCCATCTTCTCTTAACTAAAGAAAACTGCTCTGATACCAATTGATGGGGACCCAGCCCACGTGGCCCTCACTCCCGCACCTTACGTGGACTTGTGTGATTATGTTGTAATGAGATATTTGTTGATTGTGTATTTATGGATTAGGTGATATTTAATCACCCGCCTGTACCTTTCCGCCTCTCCACGCTCCACCTGTCCGTCTCGGGATTTGGCAAAACCCTAATCCTCACTTGGCCCTTTTCTCCGGATTGTTCGCGGTCATTCGGTCATTTTCACTGTTTGTTTGTTCTCTGTGGTTATGCTCTGGTGTTCGGCTCTGTGCATGAGTTTTGTTACTCTCTGCAATGCTCCGCCCTCTGTGGCTCTGTTCTGGTATTCGGTTCTGCTTATGGGTTCGGTTCAGAGGTTCGGCTCCGTCTCGGTGGGAAGCTCAAAGTTGCAGCTCCGTCTCTGGTTTCAAACCATCGTCCAACTCCGTCGATACAGGTAAGGGTTTCGTTGCATGCTATATATTCTTATCCTCAACTCGAATGTTCGCCTAACCCTTCACAGCTCCTCTGTGGTTAGGTTGTCACTGAGCATTCTGCGGTTTATGGACCTGGTTACAACTGGTAAGGTTCTACACCGTCTGGTCTTTCCTTCCTCTATTCTGTCTGTTCGGCTTTCATTGATTATTTACTATTGCATGAGTTTGTTTACATCCGCGACCCTAACAATGTATGTCACGGTGATTGCAGGTAACTGGTTTCGTGGCCTTGTAGGGGATTCGACCGCCTATCTTCTGGGTAGCTCTGTTTCTATTTCGCCTTTTTCTGTGGCTTTTGGTCTGCACGGTATTTGTTTGCCATGGTTGTCTGTATTTCGTTTAAGAGTCAAGTCTGTGTGAGGCTTCGACCCACTTTGTAGTCTTCAGAGGGTTTCTGTGCTATTTGTCGATGAATGTTTCGGTCCTTTGCTTTTTGTCACTTGGTCATTCTACAGCCGTGCTTGGATAGCCTTATGAGCTCTCGCTTGCTTGGCCATTGGCAATGTTATGTCTGGATAATAGTTATACACAGCAAATGTAATTATTTTTTGTGGGACTTCGGTGTTGTTGCTTACCTGTGGTTTGAGGACCGTGGTTCTTCTTGCTTGATAGCCCGACTCCTTTCGTTCTTCACTTGACTTCGGCTTCGGCTGGTTGTGAGACGCTTGTAACTGGATTACCCTGTCACTGTGTTGGCCTGCAATTTATTTTCATGAACAGAACTTGATGTATGTGTGCGTTTGCCTCTCGGATTAATGAAATTTGGTTACAATACTACTTTGCAATGGATGTATGTAAACAGTAAATGGAAATAGATGAACTGTGCGTGGATGCTGTGTGAAACTCTGTCACGGTTCGTATTTATAATAGATACAATGATAAGAATTCACTGTAGATGCAAGATGTATTTTCGAGGACATAAAATCACAATCTGTAAATTTATTTAGGATGCACTGAACAATATGTATGAAGGAAAAGAATAGTATTCTGCTATTTCTCTTGTTTCAATGTCGCACTCCAGAACCTCTTACATGTATTTTTCCTATCTTCTTATACAATAGCTCAGTGGTTAGGTAACTGTTAGTTAGTTCCAGATTACAGTTACCTGACAGTTACTCCAGTTACATGATTTGGCTATTGTTAGTTTATCTGTTCTTGCTATCTCGTAAGAGTTTGATGCTTTACAATGATTTATGGTCTTTTGTCTAATTTTCTAATAATCTTAATTCAAAACCTATAACTACAAGCCCTTAACAATTATAGTTAGGACCTGTTATTACAACTGAAACAGAAACAAGTTAACAAGTCACTTAAGTTAATAAACTAAATGCTGTAGTCTAATCCTTAAAGAACAAAAATGATAATAATAAAAAAAAACTAAGACAGTCTTGTTGTCCTTCTGTAGAAATATTCACTTCTCCCAATCTTCTTCAGAAACCTGTTCTGCATCTTCTTGGTCTGTGCCTGTCGACCAGATGCTCCTGCATCACCATAACTCATGTTGCATTCATATGACATTTTATTAAATTAATTAATTTAATAAAAAAGGTAGAAATGGCATAACTACTTTAGAGATAAATCTCAACCTTTAATCTAGTTATTATTAAGAATGTTCTAGAATATCTCATACAATTTAAATCCTTATCATTCACTTAATAATTATTGATAATCAAATTAAAATTTTGGAAGTCATATTCCAAAATAAACACACCCATTTAGGTAATTAACCACATTCAACCACCATTATCCTTATATTTTATAAATATCCATATACTTAAATCAAATATATAGTAAACTATATTATATATGTTCCATTAATTTTCTTTTGTTAAAACATCATAATACTATAACCAGCCTAGATCCATTTTAACTATGGATTTATCCAGCCCCATGAGGGATCAAATTTGTTTTCATGGTAAAAGAGGTTTGTATCCTAAGAGATTTAATCCCTCTCAGAGCTTGATAGATAGTGGGTGAAGATGGATATATTAATATTATATGTATTTTACATGGCATGAAAACAAAATTAATATTTTAATATATCCATACGATGTGGTGGTTTTTCCTTTTAAAGATTCATTTTACAAATATTTAATTAAAAGAAATATTAAAATATTTGGAGCGGGATTTTCAATTCTTTGGGTTTCATTGTATGGTACTTTTTTTATCTATATGATTATTTTCATTTTTATTTTTATGTTATTGGTGACCTGACATACTTACACGTCTACATACTTGGACTTTTACACATCTACATACTTGGTTGCATAATGTCCCTCTCGACTCAATAAAATTTATAGTAAACCATATGACTAGTACAACCACATTAAAAATATGAATGTGGTTGATATAGCGAAGACTTCATAAATATAACAAAAAAACTATCACAACACAAAGAATGTCTTACTAATGCATACATTTACCTGATTAACCATGTGTAAAAAGATTATCGGTCAACTTTAATTTGAGAAAAAACAGAATTACACATTTTATTGTAAAATGGACCATTTTGCTAGATAATTTTTTATTATATATTAATTTCCCCATCTAATTAGAATACGAACTTATTATAATTGGAATAATCTCACGTGGAATCTAATTTAACTTGAGAAAAAAAAATTACACATCTTATTGTAAAATGAACGATTTTGCTAAATACAATTTAGTTATATATCAATTTACCCATCTAATTAGAATATGAAAAATCCCTAGGAAATTGGTGGGCAGGGAGCCACGTGGCACAAATATAATTTTTTGAAATTATTAAAAGTCAATATAACCTAACAAACTCCGTAACAAACTACACTTTTTGATAAACATTAAGACTAAGTATATGTTGAGCATATTCCCTTGAGAATCAATCTAATCCTTAAAATAAAATAAAATTAAAAAAAAAAAGAGCCCAACACATCCTCATCCACCTTAAGTTGAAATAAGAAACCTTTAGTTAAATTATACTATAAAATTAATTAATTTATTATTATTAAGTATTCATAGTCAACTATAAATAAATATTCTAATAAAATATTTCATATTAATATCGATATATAATATAATATTTAAAGATATCGTGTTCATTAAGATATTTCTAAAAATAATCACATTGATAACGTTATTATCTGTATATACAAATAGGCATATATCTAACTCTTAAAAAAAAATTAAAGTAGTAAATATGATTATTACTATTTAAATACATAAATATGCTACAAGTAAATAAATTAAAATAAATTGTGCAAGGGGGTTTCGATAGACGTTGATTGGGTGCTTTGTGAAGGCACTCAATGTCCTTATGTGAAGGAACTCATTGTCCTTGATGTGAAGTCACAGGTTCAAATTCTTAGCCTCAACCGGGATGATATGTTGGACATAATGAAGATGTAGTCCCACCAAGTTTACAAAAAAAATAAATTAAATTAAAATATAATAATAATTCAAACTATTCATAGGTTTTAAATTGAGAATGAATGGGTGTGTTGTCAAGGAATTCCTTGCAATAGATCACCCCTTGTTTGTAAGAGAAGGAACCGGCCTCTTTTTGATCAATCACCAATTAAAATACCATGTGGGTTAGCCAACCAAAAGAAAATTAATACTTCAAAAAAATTCAAAATATTTGAAATATATAAAATAAATCAATGTAGGTAGTAAGTATATATAAATATAAATAAAATAAAAATTTAAGTAGTAAATATTGTTATTACTATTTAAATACATAAATACGCTACAAGTAAATAAATTAAAATAAATTGTCGATAGATGGTGATCGGGTGCTTTGTTAAGGCACTCTCTGTCCTTGATGTGAAGTCATTGGTTCAATTCCCTTGATGTGAAGTCACTGGCTCAATTCCCTACCCTAATCAGGGTGATTTATTGGACAACATGAAGATGTAGTCCCACCAAGCTTACAAAATAATATATTTAAAATAAAATAGATATAATAATAATTCAAACTATTCATAGGTTTTGAATTGAGAATGAATCGTTGTCTTGTTAAGGAATTCCTTGCAATAGATCACCCCTTGTTTGTAAGACAAGGAACCCACCTCTTTGTGATAAGTCACCAATTCAAATACTATGTGTGTTAGTGAACCAAAGGAATATTAATAGTTAAAAAAAAAATCAAAATAATTAAAACTCCAAATAACCTCAAACTTTCAACATAAATTCAAGTTTTTTCTTCATGCAAAAAAATTATACAATGTAGATTGTAAAAGTATCATATATAATAATAATAATAATAATAATTCAATTTTTAGTTCAACACCAAGCTAGACACTTTGTTTATAGGATAAGAGATCCACTCCTACATAGCTATTTGATTGCTAAAGTTACAAAGACATAGTAAGAACAATTAAATTTTAAGGTCATCACCAAGCTAGACACCAAATTTATGTATAAGACTCCTTGTTTGTATGACAAGAGACCCACCTCCACATAGCTATTTGAATCCTAAAGTTACATAGACATAGTCATCTTCGCATGGGCCGACCAAGTGTTTGGCACATTGAGATGTTATCCCCTCCACCCAGTTTCAAATCTCACGTGAGATAGCTCTCCCAACCTCATGGAGTCTCAACTCTTGCTAAGTCATAAATTCCTAGTATATGTGGAAAATAGGCTCCAAAAAGTTACTAGTTAACCATGGTAAAAAAAAGAGTCACATAGTGAGATGACTGAGTGGTTGGTGCAATGGGGTATTATCCCCATCAAATCTCACTTGGGGACATATTTGACCCATTATGGTAAGGTTCAAAGAATAGGCTCAGCACAACAAGATGTTATCCCCTCCACTCGTTTTCGAACCTCACAAGGAGACATCTTTGGCCCATTGTGATGGGGCTCAAAGAGTAGGCTCACCCACCCTTATGGAGTATTGTCTCTTGTTAAGTCATAAATTTTCTGTTATCCCCTCCGCCCATTTTCAAACCTCACAAAGAGACATCTTTGGCCCATTGTGATAGGGCTCAAAGAGTATGTTCACCCACCATTATGGAGTATCGTCTCTTGCTAAGTCATAAATTTGCTTAGGGGCTCTTGGATTTACTCTTGGTGTTATAGTGGTAGTTGCTCGGATTGACCTTGGGCCTCACCTAGATTACCCCAATGAGTTAGCAATTCACCATGGTAGAAAAAAAGGAAAAAAATTACATAACTAGGTTTGATCTAGGCCTCCCTGAGATTACCCCAACGAGTTACCAATTCACCATGGTAAAGAAAAAAGAAAAAAAATTACATATACATAGAGTCTCCTCGTGGAACAATCGAGTGGTTGAAACAATGGGATATTGTTGGATACACTCTCGATGTTAGGGTGATAGCCACAAGGTCTTATCATTGGTCTTTCCCACTTTACTCCAATGAGTTTATGATTCACCAAGCTAAAGAAAAAATAAAAAAACTTACATAGACATAGAGTCTCATCCTCAGAGAACCGAGTGGTTGGGATAATGGGGATTTTACCTCCTCCATCCAATTTCAAATCCCACGAGAGGACATCTTTGGCCAGTTTTGATAAGGCTCGAGGAGTAGGCATCCCCACCCTCATGGAATCTTGTCTCCACCTCAGCTCTTGCTAAGTCATAAATTCCTAGTATATCTAGTTTAATGGTTATTGGGTGTACTTTTGGAATAGCAACTACTAGGTTACTCCAACTAGTTAGAAATTCACCATGACAAAAGAAAAAGAAAGACATAGACATACATATTCCAGCCTTATATTTGAACATATAACCTCCTAAAAAAACACAAAACCATTACACCTACTCACTTATATGTATAATTTTTATTTTTAAACAATTAATTTGATATATAATTAATCTTATTATTAAAAAATTCATAAATTACATCTTTAAACAATTACTTTGATATACAATTAATCTTGTTATTATAAATTTCATAGATTAAATAGTTAATAAATTTAATTAAATCATGTAAATAAATAAATTTAATTAAATAAATAAATTAGTATTTAAAAAATTAAATAAATTTCCATATTAACAAAATATAAAATATAAAACAAAACCATGATATTACATTATTCCCATACAATTATTCTAATGACTCTAACAGCTGCTCTCCATCCTTTGCCTTTGAATGAAGTTACCGTCCCTTTTTCACATTGCATAGAGCGCACCATTGATACAAGTGTAAATATGTTCGGTAAGCTTTTGCCACAGATGCCGTTATATTCCATCGAAATAAAATTTGCATACGTGAATATTATCTGTGGGTGTATTATTAAACGCACTAAATAACGTGAACCTGCGCAAAATCCAATGTAGACGTCTTTTTTGTGGGCTCATATCATCTGTAAATTGTTTAGTTGAGTATTAATGTCTAGGGTATTGTTATGAGAATTGTATTAAATTTCTTTTAGGTTTAAAAGCTTCTGGGGACATTTTTCATTTTACAGTTGCCTTTAGTTCTCAACTCCTCTCTGCTTGATGGCTAATCTGATTGGAATTAAACCTTATAAATCAACGATTATATATATATATTAAATAATAAAAATGGTATTTTCTAAATAATATATATGTTAGAGGGTTTTTTTTGCGGGAATACGGTAAAAATGTGTTTTTTTTTAATTTTGAATTTTATTATTTAAAATTCAATTTTAATTGTGTATATGTATTGAGTGTTATGAAAATTTTTGAAGCGTTAATATTGCAAACATTCCATAATTTAAAATTTGTGATTCTAATCGATTTTTAAAGAATTTTAGATAAATTAAGTAAATAAATTGAACAAATTCTTCAAAATTTTGATTTTTATTATTTAAAATTCAATTTTAATTGTGTATATGTATTCAGTGTAATGAAAATTTCTGAAGCATTAATAGCTCAAAGATTCTATAATTTAAATTTGTGATTCTAACCAATCTTTAAAGAATTTTAAATAAATTAAGAAAATAAACTTAACAAACCCTTCAAAACTTATAACAATTTGACTTTTAGAAATTCCTATTAAAATAACCATTCAAATTAATTTTAAAACTAATACCCTTCCTCATATCTTTTATGATAAAACTTTTGAAAATAATGATACTTCCATGTCCAGCCAAATGCCTTCAAATTAATTTTAAAATTAATACCCTTGCTCATATCTTTCCTGAAACCTTTGAACTGAAAGCTTTGAAGATAATGATACTTCCCATGTCCACCCAAATGCCTTCTGTCTTTGTTTCATGAAAATGATACTTGCACATAGGAAACTGGACTGTAGCTTCGCTTTGGATTTGGCTGGATGTAGAAATGGATGAAATGCCTACTTTCATTAGATCAAAATATATGTAATCAGTCCCCTTGATATTCTCCTATAGTCTATTCACTTAACGCCTGTTTTTCAACTTTCCCATTCATTTTCTTGACTTTAGCTTAATTTCTCACGGGACCTCATTTGAGAAAGTTACATATCTATTTCCATCCTTTCATATATTACAAGTCACATTTGAAGTCATCGTTATCACTAATGCTTGACTTCGTTAGGTAAAAGTCATCCGAGTTGGTGACTTGAAACCCTAATAGTCACATGAAAACACTAAAACCAAATAGTGGAGATCATGTGCTGTGAAGATAAGGTGACCACTAATCAAACCAATAGTAGAGACCATGTGCTGTGAAGATAATGTGACCACTCTGATTAGTGGTGCAATTTCAATGGTAGATTTTCGAAGCAGTTTTGAAGGTTACTTGAATCTTTCTGATTTTAAAATATTTCTAAAATTTAAAATTTAAATAATAATGACTAATACAATTCTATTTAGTAATATTAATGATGAAAAAGTTTTCAGATTTTATATATATATATATACATTAAATTTTGAATATTTTTAAAATTTACGATCTAAATTAATAATGATGATATTAATAATGAAAAAGCCTTCATACTAGTAATAATGTATATAAATATTAATGATTGGTTTATTACTATTTAAAGCAAATCTGTACTAAATACAGTTATTGAAAGATTATTATTATCGCTATGAAAGCATAATGCATAAATCAAATCAAATTGATCTTGAAACTTGTAAAACAATTATGCCTGTCATTCATCTAAATCCTTTGCAGTCTTGAAGATAATGATGCTTCCTCCATGTCCGCACAAATGCCCTATCTGTTTCTTGTTTGCGATAATGAAAACGATATGAGCACTGGCCACTGAAGTAGACAATACCTTGAAAATATACCGTTGGATTTGGCTGGATGTTGAAACCCTGCCACTGAAGTAGACAATACCTTGAAAATATACCGTTGGATTTGGCTGGATGTTGAAACCCTACTTGATTCTCAATGGAGACTCTCAATCAAAGCACACATTATCAATATTCTTGATATTTTAATCTTCCATTCATTTGATTGACTTTAGCTTGACTTCCCATACTACCTTTGGAAAAATAACAGATCTCCCACCATTCAGATATTACGGGTCGTCGTTCTCGTTAGTGACTTGAAAGTTGAAACACTAATACAAAATTTTTCGAAATCAAAGACCAGAGATCATGCGCTGTGATGATAATCTGACGACTAGCGTAGTATTAATGATAACAGTTAACTTAAGGATTACTTTGGTTGATGGCTTTCATGTCTAACTTACTTGAAATTTTGAAATAGTGATGAGATAGGAGAAATAGTTGCCTCCGAGATAAAATCCATAGTAGTACAAGCACAATGTTACAGTATCATATTGAGTTTGATATTCATAAAAGTACTACGTGTGAAATGATAATTGGGGAAGAGAGATGGACTTCTCGAAGATATCTAGGGTTTGGTACCAAGGGCTCGAGTTTTGTTATGAAGGCGCACCATATTTTTGGAGTCGCAGAGTACCCCAGCATTCCCCTGGGTGCTAACATATGGATGAATAAGTTTTTCTCTTTGGCGAAACGGCCATCTCATTGTTGTTGTTTGATTAAGGTCTTCGCAAGCACGAGATGGCCAAGTCTTGCACAAACCTCATCTGTCTTGTTTTGTTATGTGCACAAAGTCAAGGATCGAAGACTATGAAAGAGTCCCAAAACCGTTTTCGTTGGTGGGTTTTTGGTTCCTTTGAGGTGGACATGGCAAGCAAGCCCAACATAGTTGTTTTACGATTTCCCTTTCTCCTCTCTTCCGGAATCACAGTTTTGCTCGGAATTGAGGGTGTTGAAGCCTAAGGTGGATATGTTGCCTAAGCACAAATGGAAAACATTTTCTCAATGTGCGTTCAACCTCTCCAACTCGTTTAAGTGATATGAATATTAGCCTTAGGAAGGGATGGAAAGATTATTTTCCATTTGTTCACCTCACCAAGAATGTAAGTGGGAAGTCTTCCCTTTTTGGACAAGGAGCTCAATCTATGTCATAGAGAATAGGTGGGGCATAGTTGTAAAAATTCAAAGCCTATTATATTAATGGAAGTTGCTTTAGGTATCTTTCCACATTAAAGACTACTCCATTATAAGAGACTCAATCATAATCTTGAATTTGAGGTTGTGTGGAGGAGCTCAAGGATCCAAGATATCTAATGGAACAACTTCTTACAAGGATGCAACACAAGGCTTTCTTCCCTCCAAAATAGACTCAAAACCTATATCTTCGAAAAAATGAATCAAATGCCTTCTATGGAGGTAAACCTCCTAGGGGTAAATCACCTTTTTCTACTCTTCAATCAGGGTTGTAAAATGTAGGTTCAATGGTTCCTCACCTAAATATGATGTTTCACAGGGTAGCCCAAACAATCATATCTAATTATGTTGTGACACTACTACACCAAGGGCACTTTTAAGACATTTTTCTAAGACAAAATAAATCTTTTGTCATAAAAAATCACTTTTTATTTTAGTTATTTTACATTAAAATTTAATATCAAATGAATTGTCTTAAATATAAAATTTAAGGCAAACACAAAAATATTTTTAGACAAGACTTTATATTTAAGACAAAATGAGTTTAAGGCAAAAATATTTTAAGGCAAAACTTTATATTTGAGACAAAAAAACAGTTTAAGACAAAAATAGTTAGAGACAAAACTTTATATAAGGACAAAAACATTTTAAGACAAAATTATTTTAATAGAAAACTTTATATTTAAGACAAAAGGAATTTGAGACAAAATTATTTTAAGAAAAAGCTTTATATTTAAGACAATGGCCACATAAGAAAAAACTCATTTAAGACAATTAACAATTAAGAAAAAAATATATCAATTTAAGAAAATATTATCTAACAACTACAAAATTGATTCTGACAGTGCACCCTAAATTCGTGAGCTTGAAGGCTACTATTGTCTCGTGCCTATACGAAGGTTGTTATTTCACTTTCCATTCACATTACCTTATATAAAGACAATGATTTGTTGGGCTCTTCATTTTGTGGGGATAACCGACTCTGAAGAAAGCAACAACTTTTCCTAGCAATATTTCCTAACATCAATTCCTCTTTTGTCCCTTTGATCTCTGCTGATGTGATTAGAGACAACTTCTCTTTTGTTGCATTCGGAACTACTACATAGAGGGGGATTTTAAGACAATTTTTTAAGACAAAAGAAACCTTTTGTCTTAAAATTTTCAATACGAGGTGCTAGTAAAAAAGGTAAAGGATTAGGGGTCCGTCTTTACGCTATTGATGGTTTATTCAGGAAGCAGAGCGATGGAGGTCGACAAAAACTAATGGGATTTAGGGTGATGGAAACTGACAACAGAGGTTTACTTCCTGAGAGGAGCGATGGAGGCGCTTTCAATGAACATGGATAGGCAATGACATTGTTGGAACGAGGCGCTAGTAAAAAAGGTAAAGGATTAGGGGTTCGTCTTTACGCTATTGATGGTTTATTCAGGAAGCAGAGCGATGGAGGTCGACAAAAACTGATGGGATTTAGGGTGATGGAGGCTGACAACAGAGGTGTGCTTCATGAGAGGAGTGATGGAGGCGCTTTCGATGAACATGGATAGGCAGTGACATTGTTGGAATACTTTTCGGGGTCTCTATCGATTGTGTTTTGATAAGTGTTTTTTCACTGTTTTATTTATTTTGAATGCTACTTCTATCTGTTGGTTGTTGTGATCAATGCATTGCTGTGTTGAAACTCCTAACTGTCATTGGCAACATGGATTAGATTCACCTAAAGGATTGTTCAAAAATGTAACAAGAAATTCTCAATTTGATTTTGCCTTGATTAAATTGAGAAAATTTGAATTTCCACATCAGCAGACAACTTGGATGCAATTAATTTGTATGACTTGGCTTGTGTCACCCATATTACTCAGTAAATTTGAGTTGGATTTGGAATTCAATTAAGCATGTGTGATTGCTAATTTGTAGCAATAAAAGTCAGTTATCTCAAGTTGTTTTCAATTAAACTAGTTCTAACTATTGGAGGAACTAGTGAAAGGTCAGTTCTGCAGTGGGACTTCAGTCAAACTCGGTGATCACATAGTTAATTGATCAATCAGCCCAAAACAGCTAGTTCATACAAAGAATTCAATTTCCCTAGTTGTGGTGGAGATTCCAAATCAGTGTAACATCATTTGTAGACTAGTCTTCAGTGTACAAGTGTTGCATGCAGTCAGATGATCAACCTTAGGAATTTCACAATCTATTTTGGAAAAATTCCTAAATAATAGGGGCCTAATTTCTCAAGGAATTGCGCAAGGAAATAGGGGCTCAAGAAGAGGCCGAAATTGAGTAATTTTGGGCTAGAGCTTCTCAATGAGAAGAGAGATAGATTATTCACTTGTAGGTTTTGCTCAGTTGAGGAAAGCAATTATAATACATCTATATTCATCATATTAATGTAATAAGGTATTGGGATTTTTAACATATTTCTTTCCCTGAGAAAAATATTATATGATTGTGTTTTATTTCTTATTGCATGTCTAATTTATTTTTTCTAAATTGTGAATTAATTTCCGTGGAGTAGTAGAGAAGGTTTGTGTCTTGTGATTTTGAAAAAACTTCATCATTAGTTGCAAATATACACCATAATTTCCACATGGTATCATAGCAGGATTCACATTAGAGAAGGAATTTCAAAGTTGTTTCTCAGGAGGTTCGAATTTGTGGTTCAATGTAGCAGGATGTCTTAAGAGATGAGAAGATGACCTTCAATGGGCCAAGGCTAGAGTATGCCTTCGAAGGAAACTCTAATTTCATTACATGGAAGGATCACATGGAGGAAGTATTCAATGACAATGGATTGCTAGTATACATCAAGAGAGATGTTGCAAAACCAACAGAATCTGATGCCCAAAACCTTGCTCAGTGGAAGAAAGATGTAGCCAAGGTGTGGGGAATAGTATTGGATGGAGTATGGGACCACATTGTCACCAATATCCATGGGAAATAAAATTCTTATGCAATGTGTTAGGCAATGACATATATGTTCCAGAATAGTAGTGACCATAGGAAACTAGTGCTCAAGGATAAACTTTGATATATCAAGATGTATAAGAATAACTTTATCTCACAATATCTTAGGAGGTTCACACAAGTTCATGATGAGATTACAAGAGTTGGTGTTAATATTTCAGAGGATGACTTGGTAAGCATAACCCTTCTGGGCCTTCCCAGGAGTTGGTATAACTATCAACATTCAGTGAACGGGAGGGACAAAATACCAAATTAAGAACGCTTATGGTATGATTTGGTACAAGAGGAAATAAGGGGGAATACCAGAGATGGAACCTCAACCCAGGGAAAGGATGAAGAAAAATTTTCATTGGTTGGAAATGAAAAGAAGGGAAAAGGGAAGAAATCTCAAACCAAACCAGAATCCAGCCAAGGGGGAAAGAAGAAATATTTGTCAAAAATTAAATGCTTCCATTGTCATGAATATGGGCACTATTCCATGAATTGTCCACAAAAAAAGGCAAGAAAAAATACCTTATGAGGAGAAGCAGGTGAAGCCTTGGCTTCACAATTCAAGCTTGAATTTACCCTTATCACATGCATGTCCAACACAGTGATGGGGAGCATGTGGTACTTGGACTTAGGTGCATCGTTCCACATGATAGGGTGAACAGATTTTTTCAGTGACCTGGCGGAGAAAGATCTCCAGATGCACATCAAGCTAGGGGAGGACGGAAGGTACAACACGACAAGTATTGGTACAATCACCTTTTAAAGGGAGTCATGATCAAGGATGTCATGTTTGTTCTAGGCCTAAAGAAAAATCTCATCTCTATTGCAATTTTGAAAGACCGTGTGTTGGGACAGGGTCCCCTAGGGTCAAATTTTGTAATTAATTTTGTATATTTTTAAAGTCTTCTCGTTTTGAGGGAGCATAGCACAAAGGTTATAAGACTCAAAAGGGCCTTTAGTCCCTCAGTTTGTTAAAATATAGATAGTTTTGTGACCCACCCATGGTCCATGGACCATGGTATTGTAAAAGAGAAGGCTATATATAGAGGAGTCATAACGAGTCTAGAAAAAATGGGAACATAAGATCAATTGTATGGGCAAGTAAGCTAAGGTAGGAAATTTTGTTTCCTATACTTATCCAAAGGGGAAGTCTCCTACTATTGAGTTCGTGGAGACCTTGGTAATTCTACAGGCTCAGTGTGCAAGCCCCTAGAGCTGAGTGTGCAAGGAAGAAGAGTCTGTAACAGAAAAGAATACATCTAATAAAGACTATTTTGAGCCATAATTGTGTATTTGTGAATTTGTGTTTACTTATGATTTTTCTTTATATTCACTCTATTATTCTGAATTTATATGAATAATTTCTTAATTCATGTGTGAAAGTAGTAGATTTGCTTATTTACTTAATGTTATGAATGTTTAAAGCATTTCACGAAGGTTTATATTTAGTTTCTGCATGTTACTGCAATTATTTGTATTGTAAGGGTTAGGGTTCGCGAAGATTGAAATAATCCCTAGAAATCGCACGAATCCATCACATTGACCTTTGGATGAACAAACCTAGTTTTGTCATTCCCCAATATTGCTTTGGGTGAGACTGCAGCCTGCGCCATGTGGGTTTTTTCCAAAAGGGCCAGCAGTTTAGGCTTTTGTTGGTTGGTACAGCTAACTCTGAACCTATGCATCATCAGAAGAGTATTCCTTATCACCTTCAAGAGAATCGCATGGTGGAAGTGTTCAATAAAATTTTGAAGAGTGCCTTGACAAATATTTGCAATGTGAAGCGAAATGACTAGGATGTGCGCATACCAACAGTCCTTTGGGCATACAGGACTACTTGTAAGAAGTTGAAAGGACAAACCCCATTCAGATTGGTATATGGGAAATAGGCTATAATTCACATGGAATACATTGCGGCAATTTTTCGGATTGCAGCAGTTACAGACATGGCTAATCATGATACTATGGAAGAGTGACTCGTGCACTTGTAGAACTAGAAGAAGATCACTTCTTGGCAGGCTTTCATCAAAAGGTGCAGAAGGATCATGAAAAGGCATGGCATGATCACAACATCAAACAGCACACCTTCAAGAATAAAGATTTTGTATTTCTATATGACAGTAAGTTTACAAAGTTCCCCGGCAAATTTCAAATGCATTGGCTAGGTCAGTAAGTTTACAAAGTTCCCCGACAAATTTCAAATGAATGGGGAATTATTCCTAGGAAAGGTCAATGGCAGTCGATTGAAGTTGTACATGGGTGATACATCCCCTACGTAATGACTATATGATTGTGGGATAGTCTTAGTACTCCAGGTAGCTACAAGGAAGAATGAGACTATAAACTACACTGCCCAAAAGTTGGAAATCCGAAGTGAGGATGCACAAGGAATTGAATTGAGGTGCCAAGGAGAGATGTGCTAAAGGAGCTACGCCACAAGGTTGGATGTCACATGTTCTGGATGAAAAGTGACTACTGGAAGCATTGTAGATGAATGGATGGTGAAATTTCTGTTGAAAGGAGCGTGAAAAACACATTTGTGGAGAATATGTTTGGAAATTTCCTGCCAAAAATGCATTAATGACTAGGAATTGGAGGGAATAGTTTGATTTGAATTTAAATTTGTCTATAAATATGGGATGCCACTCCACATTTGAACACTTTTCTTCCTGAGAGTTTTCCTTAATATTTTTCACTGTGCTTTGTGCCAAGTACAAAGCTATATATCTGATCCAGATTGGGAGGAACTCTTTTCACGACCAGGGTTGGTAGATGTGCCTGAATATTTCCTTAAGAGGTTTTTGGATAGAATGACTGCAACTCCCCCTGAGATGGAGGTAGCCCCATCTGTCCTTGTAGGATTTCCGACTATGGCACCTAGCTCTCCCAAACCTAAGCCTTATGCTTCCAAGACAATAGACAAGAAGCAGAAGAAACCTCAGTAGGTCCATGTGAGGTAGTCGCCACGAAAAAACCCCATGGAAAATCAGCAAAAGGGGAAGATGTATCAGTCACAACAACCGACAGAGCTGATGGATTTTCATGAGGAAGAACTGCATGGGGCTGTAGAAGAAATTGATGTTGAGGAGGGTGAACTAATGACTCAGTTGCCAAAATATATTCTGCCACTAAAGGCCATGGCTAAAGTAACAAAAGATCTGGAGGCATCGAAGTTCACTTTGCTCTGGGCTACCAAAGACCCCACACGCATCACAGAGATGAAGATCTTTTGGGTCCTTTTTGATATGGAACTAAGGACAGTGATCAGCCAAAGGCCAAGCCCTTCACCCACATTGCATGCACAGTATGAAATGATAGTTGACGTTAAAGAAGATTTCCACAATTTGCATATTTGTGCAAAGAAGGATGCCAGGGGGATATGGCATAAGTTTTCATACTTGGTGCTTGAGGAGGATATGGCATGGGTAGTCAGCAAGTGGCCAAGTGACTGGCTCACCCCTTTAGATGTCAGAACAAGTACCAGTAAGGCCGCTAAATGATAAACCATGTAGATGACGACAACAGAAAATGAAAAGGAATCACAAAAGGCTTCCACTTAGGAAAAAGCTCCATAGAAAAAGGAATTTGCAACACGAGAGAAAGAAGTGATGGCTAAATAAAAATAAACACAGGAAAAACTGATGTCATAAGCCGCAATTAATGACAAGGAGTCATAAAAGGATAAAACACCAGAGGAGGAAGCAACAAAGGAAGAAGATGAAGGGGGTACAGAATTAGAATCCCCCTTCATAGTTGAGAAAAGGAAGAAGTAGACCTCAACTGGGCTGCGCAAGAAACAAAAGTCTGACAGATCAGCCGACGCAACCCCTTTGGTCCTCATTAAAGGGGAGTTAGATGAAATAGGTGATGTGGTCCATGACACAACAATAGATCTTTGGGGCCACTTTGAGGAATGATACCAGCAAGCATTGGGAAAGGTTCAGCAAGACCTGTGTGAGTTGTAGGTCCAAGCAGGTAGCTTACAAGTGAACGTGGGATAGGCGAGCAGGAAGTAAGCGAGCCTAATTCAAGTGAGTGGGACAATTCTAGACACAAAGATGAATTTGGATCTCCATGTCATTCAACTGTCGGAAGGATCTCTGCATGCCGAGATAGATGAAGAAAGGGCCCAACTGATGTAGATGAAGAACCTAGACTTAAATCTCACGGTGCTCCCCATCCAAACCCTGCATGAACTACACCAAGGGGTGTCTAATGAATTGAGGGTTCAGGAGCAACACGCACTACTGATAATCAGTGAAGTCAAGACAAACAATCAACATATTTTCGAGGAGAAGGCACAGGCACTTAAAGAAAAAGAGGAGATCACATTGTGGAGCCAACAGATGGAAGTAGCCCTTGCACAGGCCTGTAGTGAGCTTCCAAAGCTCAAGATCCTAGCAGAAGCGGCCTCAGAAGAAAAGATTCAAAAACTGGCCTGTATTGAAGGAGTCCAAGGTTGAAATCAGTCGATTCTAGTTCAAGTTACAGATGCATATTTCCAAGTTACAACTTAAACTGCAGCCCACAACTCCTCTAGAAGTTAGAAAGTAGCATGGAACCACTATCAAAGAAGGCATGGAAACCTTGGAAGAAGCATTCAAGGGTTGCACTAAGCTATTTGAGCAAGCCATGGAATTGTGGACCTCGCTGCAAGAGGATCCCACTCTGCAAAATATTTCTGCAGACATCAGGGAGAAGCAAAGGCAATTTGACAAAATCAGGTCAACAACGTGAACCTTAGCATTATTACAAAGGTTCGCCAGACTGTAGGAAGGCATGTTAATTCAGAGTGAGATCGATATTGCGCCGCAAGGAAACAATAATCTCTTTAAGGACACAACCATGGACAAATGAGGCTAGCTAGTTGACTTAGCCTGTATAGAGTAAGCTCGAAGGGATGCAGCAGACTCAAAGGACCATGGGCCTTGTAGTTGAAGGCCCAACTACTGAAAAGTTGGTCGAAGAAGTGCAACAAGCTGCTACGTAGGGAACAACACACTTGCACTTTTTAAAGTTGGAGTTCAGTGAGATGCAGGCGAAGATCGAGGTGCCCGTAGAGTGACTCGAGGTCGAGTCATGGAATTGTGTTTGGGGCCTATTGGGATAGGGTCCCCTGTGGTCAAATTTTGTAATTAATTTTGTATACTTGTAAAGTCTCCATGTTTTGAGGGAGCAAAGAGCAAAGGTCATAAGAGTCAAAAGGGGATTTAGTCCCTTAGTTTGTTAGAAGATAGGGAGTTTTGTGACCCACCCATGGTCCACGAACCATGGTATTGTAAAAGAGAAGGCTATATATAGAGGATTCATAGCGAGTCTAGAAAAAATGGGAAGAGAATATTGCTTGTATAGGAAAGTAAGCTAAGGCAAGGAATTTTATTTCCTGTACTTAGGCAAAGGGGAAGGCTCCTATTGCTGATTGCGCAGAGACCTTGGTATGGCCACAGGCTGAGTGCGTGGGCCCCTACAGCTGCATTTGCAAGGAAGAAGAGTCTATAACATAAAATAATACTTCTAATAAAGACTATTTTGAGCCATAATTGTGTATCTATACATCTATATTTACCTATTTTTTTTTTGTATATTCGCTCTGTTATTATGAATTTATATGAAGAATTGCTTAATTGATGCACGAGAGTAGTAGATCTACTTATTTACTTAATGTTATGAATGTTTAAGGAATTTCGTGAAGGTTTATATTAAGTTTCTGCATGTTACTACAATTATGTGTATTGTAAGGGTTAGGGTTTGCAAAGATTGAAATAAACCCTACAAACTGAAGGAATCCATCACACTGACCTCTATATGCAAAAATCTGGTTCGGTCATCCCACAATACTGCTTAGGGTGAGACGGTGGCCTACACTATGTGGGTTGTTGTTGAAAGGGCCAACAATTTAGGGTTTTGTTGGTTGGTACAACTAACTATGAACCTGGGTCAGAACGCCTTAAGCCAACACCATGGTTATGATGTGATCTTCAGCAAAGGAAAAGAATTCCTGAGACACATAGCCATGGGACAGGTGAAGCAGATCGATATTTTTGTGAAGAATGTGTATAGGCTAGATGTGGAAGATTGTGTTGTATTAAGCACTAAGGCAAAGAAACTATAGGGTTGGGATGTCGGTGAACATTAGCACAGAAGACTTGGCCATTTGCATCATGGAATCTTGAATATCATAAAGAAAATAACCATTGGCCACCCTAAAGGAGCATTTGAGTAGTAGGATGTATGCAAAGGATGTACATTGGGGAAGTACATAAAATCCACATTCCATGATTAGGGCAGCAAAGCACATGCAATCCTAGAAGGGATCCACTTTGATGTCTGTGGACATTTCTTGACAACCTCCACTACTAGACACAAATATTTTGTCATTTTTATTGATGACTTCTCATGAAAGTGTTAAATCTTCTTCATGCAGAAGAAAGATGAGACATTCTCCAAGTTCGTAGAATTCAAGGCACTGGTTGAGAAAGAAACTAACAAGAAGGTGAAGGCTCTCTGGAGCGATAATGAAGGTGAGTATCTGTTCAGTGAATTTAAAAATAATTGTGTGAAATAAGGTATTCGACGATAGTTGACAACACCCCATAACCCACAATAGAATGGGGCGGTTGAGAGAAATAATCGTAGCATTGTGGGAGCAGCGAGGGTGATGTTGCATGACCAAGGCATACCTCTGCATTTGTGGGTTGAGGCATTCAATACAATAGTATGTTTGGATAACCAAATTCCTCATTGGATCCTTGGCATGATTACACCAGAGGAGGCTTTCTCAGGGAGAAAGTCGAATGTGTCGCACTTCAATATTTTGGAGCCTCTGTTTACTGTGATCTCTCCAAAGAATCAAGGAATAATCTTGGGGCAATCGTAGAATTGGGGGTATTTGTGGGTTACAGAGAAACTCCCCACAACTACCATATGTACTTGCCATCCCTTAGAATTATAGTTGTGCGAAGGGATGTAAATTTTGACGAGGAGAAAGTGATGTGGTGTTCTCTTAAGAGGGAGATTTAGATCCCACCAGAAGAGTATCTTTTAGATCTAAAGGAGGAGCCTCAAGAAGTTGTGGAGGAACCAAAAATTGAGGAGTAGAGAGTGGATACATTCACTCAAGTAGAACCATCTAGAGAAGGTAGTAAAAGAAACAAGGAAGCTGAAAAACTTGTGTAGGATGCGAGGGAGAATGTGGGAGCTCCTTCAAATTTGTGTAGGTAAAGGAGGTCACTTGAGAGGTACACTGGCTACATGGCTCTTATGACTGAGCTTATAGAGATTTAGCCATCCTATTTGGAGGAGAAAATAGAGAAACATGTATGGGTTGATGCAATGATGGAGGAATATGAATCCATTACAAATAATAGTGTTTGGGAAGTGGTCCCAAGACCAAAATATAAATAAATAGTGGGTTCAAGATGGAGCTTCAAGGTGAAGCAGGCAATGAACGAAAGCATAGAGAAGTATAAGGCAAGCTTTGTAGCCAAGGGGTACTCTCAAGTTGAGGGAATTGATTATGAGGAGACCTTTTCTCTTGTAGCAAGGTACTCATCCATTAGATCAATTCTTGCTCTAGCTATGTAGATTGGGTGGAATATCCACCAAATGGATATAAAAACAACATTTCTCAATGGGATTATTGAAGAGGAGGTGTACATAAAGAAACCAAAAGGTTTTGAGACATTTGATCAGGAGTCTCATGTGTGCAAACTCAATCGAGTGTTGTACGGTCTCAAGCAAGCACCT
This sequence comes from Pinus tabuliformis, assembly GCA_031772625.1. Taxonomy (NCBI): domain Eukaryota; kingdom Viridiplantae; phylum Streptophyta; class Pinopsida; order Pinales; family Pinaceae; genus Pinus; species Pinus tabuliformis. The sequence continues at coordinate 1,382,030,175 of CM062817.1, read as the reverse complement.
CGTGCTTGGTACACCAAGATCAATAAATATTTCACCTATTTGGGCTTCACCATAAGTAAAGAGGATGCAATCCTCTATCACATCTTGGTAGAAAGTAAATTGCTTATTATTGTCTTATATGTTGATGATTTGATTTTAACTAGTGATGAGGCGTTGATCATATCTTGCAAGGAGGACCTTGCAAGGGGATTTGAAATGAAGGACATGGGTCTCATGCACTATGTCCTCGACTTGGAAGTATGACAAGGCAAATGGGGAATTATTTGTCTCTCAAGGAAAGTATGGAAATGAGATACTGCAAATATTTTGCATGGAGAGTTGTAAACCCATGGAGACAACTCTAGAAAACAACTAGAGGAAGGAGGATGCCACTTCAAGTGAAGAAGTGGATGCTACCATTTATAGGTAACTAGGGGGTTCACTCATGCATCTTGTGAACACATGACTAGATATGTGCTATGTAGTCAACCAGCGAAGCCAAGCTATGGTTAGGCCAACTAAATTATTTTAGAAGGCATCTAAGCATGTTTTATGGTACCTCAGAGAAACTACCCAGTTTGGACTATGGTATAGATGAGCAAAGGGAGTGAAGTTGTATGGCTTCACAGATGCAAATTGGGTGTGAAGTCCATTAGAAAGAAAGAGTAAATTAGGTGGAATTTATTGTGTTGGGTTTGCATTTGTTTCTTTGTACGATGGGAAGAAAATATATGTGGTGGTCATCTCGATAGAAGCAGAATACAGGGATGCAAATCTAGCAACATGTGAGGTGATATGGATGAGAAATATACTTGTTGGACTATTTGGTTATATGATTGATCCAACTGTGATTATTAGAGTTGCATAAAGCTCCTTAAGGATCATGTATTTCACGATCAATCCAAGCATATAGATATCCAATATCACCATTTACGAGACTGTGTGTAGAGATGGATGATGTTGCTACACTACATTCTGATAGAGGAACAAGATGCTAAGATTTTGACAAAAGCTTTGTAAAGAGGGAAGTTCAAGTTCTGCAGGTGTAGGATAGGGGTGGTTGATAATCCCTTTCTTATTGAGAGGGAGTTCTGAAAAATGCAGCAATAAATTCTCAAATTGATTTTTCCTTGATTAAATTGAGAATATTTGAATTTCCACATCAATAGACAACTTGGATGCAGTTAGCTTGTGTGACATAGCTTGTGTCACCCTGTTTACTCAGTAAATTCGATTTGGAGGAGTTATAGTTCAGTTAAGCATGTGTGATTGCTAATTTGTAGCAATCAAGGTCAATTATCTCATGTTGTTTTCATTTAAACTAGTTCCAACTACTTGAGGAACTAGTGGAAGGTCATTTGTGCAGTGGGACTTCAGTCAAACTCAGTGATCATCCAATTAACTGATTAATCAACCCAAAATAGCTAGTGCATGCAAAAAATTCAAGTTACCCACCTATGGTGAAGATTCCAAAGCAGTGTAACATCAGTTGTATACTATTCTTGAGCTTACATGTGTTGCATGTAGTTAGATGATCAACCTTGGTAATTGTACAATCCATTTTGTAGAAATTCCTAAATAATAGAGGCCTAATTTCTCAAGGAATTGTGCAAGGAAATTTGGGCTCAAACTAAGGTAGAAATTGACTAAGTTTGGGCTAGAGCTTCTCAGTGAGTAGAGAGATAGGTTATTCACTTGCAGGTTGTTCTCAATTGAGCAAATAAATTGTAATACATCCCTATTCATTACATTAATGCACGCAGGCATTGGGGTTTTTATCAAATTACTTTCCCTAGGAAATATATTGTGTGCATGTATATTATTTCTTATTGCATGTCTGAAATTTTTGTTCTAAATTTTGTATTAACTTCCTCAGAGTAGTAGAGTACATTTGTGTCTTATGATTTTGATTAGAACTTCATGAGTAGTTTCAAATCTACAACATAATTTCTACAAGGATGGTGGAGGCAAATTATAGAATATTTGTTAGTAGGCAATAAGCCTACTTCAAAATATCTACAACAACTTTTACGAGAAGCATAAACTGATCATAAAAGATTGGATTGTGGAAGAATTAGTCACAAAATCACAAAGGAATTAATTTTGGTTGTAAGTATGGAGGTAGATGGATTAAATGTAATTTTCGCTACAGAGGTGTATGTAGGCAAGTCATGATTACTCCTTTGATTTTTGTCAATGATGTGTTACTATTTGGTAGATTAGATGTTTTGTAATGGAGACACATGTATGGTATTATTGACCTCTTTGGATCGGTATATGGACTCCTTATGAATAATACTAAATCTCATATGATTTTTGCTTACCCAGATGATTCACTAGTATTTGAAATTTCTCATATTTTTTGTGTTATCTGAACTACATTGGATGTGGATTTTAAATATCTTGTATTTATTCTCCAACCTAATTGTTATGGAATTAAGAATTGGAGTTGGCTTATAGATAAAATCCAACGTAAATTTTTATCATGGGCACACAAGGGACTCTCCCTAGGAGGGAAGTTGACTCTAGTTTGAGCAGTTCTTTAGAGCATTTATGTATACTCGCTTCATATTTTCTCTCTACCTAAGAATATCATTAAAAGGATCTTTCTAGCTTCATATTGACATGGAACAATCTGTGTCATGAAGGAAAGAGTGGGCCTGGTTGTTGTTTACTTTGTATGGAGGTTATGGATGACCCAACTCATCTATTTCTTCGATTCTCCTTTTCAAAATCAAATTGGAAGGGTGTATTTAAGATGCTACATTTACAGGTGGATTGGAACTGTTATTTTGTGGCTAATTGTATTCGTTACTAGATTATTGAATATAAAACATTTGGACCACTTCCTATATACATTGGGGTTTTGACCTAAAGAATGCATTACTATCCCAAGCTCCTTTATTGTGATACATCCACCTCCATCCTTTTCAAACAAGCTAATAGCCTCCCTGAACTCAAATATTTGTCCCTCTGTAAGTTTGCCCATCATTTTCACATAATGCAAGTAGTTAAACCACCAGAGAAACCACGATGGTCCTCTGATTAGGTTTCCCTAGGTCAATATTGATCTTACTTTCTCTTGCTCAACCTTATTCCTTCTCAAAAAAAAATAAGGGATGAATACTATCGATTTGTATCTTCCATGATCCCTTATCAAAATAAGTAAACATATCTTTGTCTTTTGTAGTTAGTAACAATCTTTGATTTTTATTAGAAGAGATCCTTATAATTTATGAGAGGATGAATTGTTGCAGAGAGTGATTTATATTCAACTTTATATACTTGTAGGGCCCGGGAAAAGTTCTTGATCCTGCTAGTGATTTACTAAGTGTGGGCTTTTTCCATATGATTTTGGGTTTATCGAGGAGCAAAAAGAAGGGTTTCACCATTTGAGTTTGGGCTTATTGAGGACCATAAAGGAGGATTATTTGTTGTAGACCTAATTGTAGACATTTTCTTTTCATTTGACATTATTATTACCTTCTTTGTACCTTACCTTGATAGAAGAGCATAATTGACAGTAAAAATATGCTAGACCATTGCTAAAAGGATAGTTTATTTTGTAGTTTTGGATGCCATGAAGAAAATTATGAGTGCCTATTTTCATAGATAAAGTTTGAAACCTACAATTACTATAATTCCATTCATTATAAAATATTATCTCAACATCTTATAAAACATTATAAAACATTCTAAGACCTGATCATGCCACGGTTCAATATTACCTTATACCATTCTCATTGAAACAATTGGTTCATGTAGCATTAGATGCACAACTTCACCCAATGACATGTGATTAAGTTGGAGTAAATTGTCTCACACCATCCCTTTTCTTAAAATAAATTCTTGAAAACTTATGGTTATTTTGCATCCAACATACCCTAATCACCCTAGTACTTTGGCCATTGGCAAGAAACCTTCTTATTTATTTTCCATCTAGATATTGGGATACACAATCTCCCTTTTGATTTTATAACTTCCCTTTTATGAATTTAATATGGCATTTGTAACTTCTCATTTATGACTTTAGTATGGCATGTACCTAGTTTAGTATCCTCACACTTTCAACACGATTAAAATACAAATCTGGCTCTAGAAACAGCAACACAATCATTGTCTTCAAGAAGTAGTTTTAGGGCCACCCAAGGTTACCCCACAATATTGTGGGTAACATCTGGCTCCAACTTGGATACAACTATTTTCCTTGGGAGCTCTTGAGAACCCCAAAATCTCATCCTTACCACGAAATTTGTGATCTATTGTAGCCACCTCAAGCTCTAAAGGAGGCAATATCCTTTTACTGTGTTAGATTATCATATCAAATAGGGCAATGTCTAATTTTGCATGCTTGTAGGCTATAAATTTGTTTAATATTGTCTTAAAATGCTAATTAAAGCACCTTTTCACCAAATATATTTTCAAGTCTGTATTTTCCTACGCTACCACATATATTTTCTCTAGAAAGCCTTACATACCCTTTTGATAATAAGGATTTTTTATTATATTTATACTTATGGCTGCTTTCTTTTGTTGAATCAAAGAAAATAAGGCCTACATCTTCCCACAAAATAATTTATCTTTTTCTAACTATACAAAGCTTATGTGTACAGTAGTATATATCTTTCTTCATGTTTGGTTCATTGATATGAAATTCACACACATATATCGAGTAGGTTCCTCTTTTCCTTGGAGTAGACGCATCAACCTCGATGGTTATTCTTGAGACTAAGCAAATACGAACACCATTTATGATTTTGTTAGTGTCATTGATGGCATGTTTGCTTAGGATGGATGTCACTGATCCATGCATGAAAGTTCCTAAATGTTTCAAATGCTTCAGATTTTTTCTTCAATAAATAAACCCAACACATTCTTGTGTAGTCATTAATAAATTTCATCATATATTTATTTCCATTTACAGAAGGAACAAACATAGGGCCACGCAAATCATAATGAATGAGTTCAATCTTTCTATGTTCTTTGGAATGAGAATCATGAAATGATTGTTTGTTGTGCTTTCCTAAGATACAAGCATCATATTTCTTAAGTTTCCTAGGAATAGTTGGCAAACCAATAACACCACTTTTCTTCAACAAACAAAGGTTTTCATAGTGTAGATGTCCAAATATAGCATGCCATAAAATACTTTATATAAGCGTACCTTCATCGTAAAGATAACTGTATGAAATTTTTTGTGCATGAGCAGAGGTTCCTTGCAGCTTTAGAATTCTTTCTTCTTCGATCCCACTCATGACAAGTGAGTGATCTGATGCTTTTCTAACCTCAACATTGCCATATAGAGAAAAGGGACAAAATATGGGAGGAAATAATGGTAGGGAATATGGCAGTGAATAGGAGTTACAAGAGCGAAGAGTTGGATTGGGACCTGTTACTCTGATACCATGTCAAGCCAAGTTTGTAACTTAGAATCAAATTATGTTTTACATTAAGAGAGAATATGAATATATACAATGAGAGGGAGATTATTGGGTTTCATATCACAATGTCTCTTTGTCTTCTAACTTGCTTTATTTTTCTATTTACAATATTTACATTTCTTTTCCTAATCCCAAAGATTAGGTGTCAACATTTCCAATCTGAAGTCTTTCTATTTATTTTCTTGTTGCATGAGCACACTCGTAAGCCATAGGGGCTTCACTTTATTAATTATCATGTTCATTCATAAAGGGGGTTTTAAAATTGTGAAAAATAGATCCAATATATTATAAATATTGGGAGTGGCAATTTCGGGTAGAGGGTTATAGGTTTTGGAGGTATTAAATGAGTATTTGGTAAAACTAGGGGATATCTACTAAAATAGGCATGGAGTAGTATTGACTATTTAGTAATAAAAATAAAAGGGTATTCTAAATCGTGAACACATTGATGGTTGCTTATCTCACCACTTGAAAGCATGTCAAGAGTTCAAACAACCACATGAGGAAGAAGATTATATACTAGTAGTACTTTTTTATAGTGTTTCAAATCATATGTGAATGGAGAGAACTTTGTGAAGGTTTTCTGAGAGTGTCATGGGTTTCTAGGCTTTGATTGTTTATCAAAATGGTGGCATGAGGAGGCATTATCCAATGTAATGTGGTCAGAGGAGGTGGATTCAGTTTTAGGTTTGGCCGTGGTGAAGATGCTAAAGGTTGCAAGGTTCGTTCTGGCAGTTGGCAAGGACAATGACAGTTTTTCTTTGATGAGGAAGAGAAAATCAAATTCCTCTTCTTTGGTGAGATATATACACAAAAATGGGGCACTAACAAATGTGTTTGTGCCTTTCGACACCATCGTCGATAACATTTTCTCCTCAATGGTTTGTCGTGTTGGTTAGTTGGTGTTGGGGCACAATATGATGGAGACAATCTGGGATGGGGTTTTTCAGTGTGAAGGATGTTGTGATGCCATGGGCCCTCTGGTCCTTTTCCTCTGCTTGTCTTCTAGTGTGTGTTGTTGGCTTGCATCGAGGTGGCCATTGTTGGGGCTTCATTATTGTTTTGGTTCTTATTAGATCTACTCTAGGTTATTCTATTGTGGCTCTATTGGTGGCCTTGTGCCATTTTATTCATGGTTATATGTTTGGGTTTTGACATGTTTTGTAATGGTTTGATGCCCAACGTTAGGAATTTTAGAGTTGCACTCTTTTCTAATTGTTATTTTATGTAAGCCTACATGCCTAGTTTGTTAGATTGTAGGTAAGAAATTTTACCAATGGGTGAAGGGTGTTTAAGGCTATTATAGTGGTTTTAGGCCCTATATTTTGAATCTAGGCTCTGATACCATGTTTGATTCCTAAGAAAAGTCATCAATAATTTTTAAACACTATGTGCTCGTGTTACATTTTATATATTCATTTGACTTAACAACATTTTGCAAGCATGTAAATATGTATATTTTGATATATGTACACACACACACATATAATATTCATAAACTAATTTAGATAACATCAACAGTAAGAAGATTACATGGATTTTGTGAGTTCCATGAAGCCACTTTCCTTCCCATGACTTTTAAGCCCACCTGACTAAATTTGTGACCCAACCAACTAGGAACAACCTTTCCAACATCCTAGCTCTAAGGAACCTCCACAAATTCCCTTACCCTCTGTGCGAAAGCCCTAATTTCCACCCATAGTGTTTTCAAACCGTGTGCTCAAATCATCAAGTTCCTATCACACCTCTTAGCCTGCTTAGTGAACCTTTAGTATTCAAACTCTTCCAAATTTATTCCTGTTACTAGGAAATCTAGTGTCTATTCAGAACTGCTAGTCCCACTAAGACAAGTAGCTATCTTAGAAATAAACAAACTAAAGTTACTTGTGTTTTGCTTTATGAGAGAGAGATGAGAAAGAAGTAGAGAGTACCAACCTCAGTCTTTCACTTGGCTCCTTGTTTGTTTCCTTTCCCCTTCGATAGAATCTCGCCACTGCTTCCTTACTTGTCCCACTTCAAAGAGTACCTGTAGAATCACAGCAGCATAATACCATCAAAGCATAGAGATTTATCACTATAAACAATATAGGATCAGATATATATTGACCATACACATGCATATATCAACACAATATTCAGAGATACACAAGAATATGGAGGAAAACTCAAATAGCTTTATTGATAAAAGTAGTAGAAGAGAGGATTACAACCACTTGGTCTGACCCAGCGCCATCCTCCCAGCTTGAAAGCCCTCTTCACCTCATACAAAGCAAGATCACCCAACAATGTCTTCAAAGAGAAACCAGCAGCACCTCTTTGCAAATTACCAAATTCCATCCTCTGAATCTCTGGGATGAAGGATCCATATATAGATATTTGTAGGGGGGTGAGTTTAGCTTCTGGGATTTTGATTAGTGTCAACTCTCTGATAGTTCTTGGTTCCACTTGGAGATTTCACGATCTCTTACTCATCCTTGGGCGAATTCAAGGAGGCAAGTGTCAAATGAGCAGCTTCTAGAAGATTCTCAGGGTCTCTACCTAATGAACTGCTTGTGCCATTTGTCTGATCTCGCTCATCGCACCCTACAGAAGGGATTTCCAGTATGCATTGCACTTTTTGCATGTGGCAAGTGAGATGCATCGCACCCTTTGCTCTGGGCAGTCTGTATGGTCCTACTTTGACTAGTTCCGAGTGGTTTTTCATGGAAAACTTCTGGGAGATGATGTAATCAGTTGACCTTGCTCCTTTAGGGTATGAAACAACACTTTTAGGGACTTAGAAGCCCTTGGTTTATGGACATATGTGATTGGGGTTGTAGTGCCCAAATATGTCTATAACAGTTGCCCCCTAAAGCATGAGGTGATAAATCTTTTGATGTCGGGTGAAATGCTTTATAATGAGGATCTGAGGTTTTTCGAACTGGAAGGTGACCTGTAATAAGATACAATACAATACATTATCTTCATAATATTTTCATGATCTAGCTGAGGCAGTCATTCCCATGCTCAGCTTGATAAATTCATTTTCATGTACATTGGACAGACAATCATCTTTGTGCAGACTAATGATTCTGGTAGAGCCATCATCCCTTAGTTTGGATGATTATCTGTGCAGCAATGATGTACATTTGATGTCTTTGTTTTCCTGAATTACATCGCAGCCCGGATGGATGAAACTATATCCGGGGTCTTCAAAACTCATTCAATCTTTGCCTGAAAGTACAAGTCGATCCACGTGAAAAGATGTTCTGATGTCGAACATGGAAGGACATCGCCTGATTACCAGCCAATGATGTAAGCTATTAACAGGCACGAGAGGAATCACCGGTATTGATGATGACCCTCAAGGTACTGCAGTACAATTCACGTGGTGTGAATACATTAGTTGATGTCGAACACCACACAAAATCTTTCGGTCAAAGGCCATTAATGTGAACTTGTTGTCGGATGTGAGAAACTTTCCATTGAGGCATGCAAGCTTCAAAGTACTGAAAGGGTTGTCCCTAGGTCGGCTTCTTGGATAATGAGCTGATGTTGACAAGAAGTGACCCGTCATAGGAGGGCATTAACGGATCCCACATCTACGACACAGAACAGAGAAAATTATTTTGTAGAGGTGAAAATGATCTGATGATAGAAGGTTCAGGGTGGCGGTCATGAAAGAATGAAGCGTGAAGGTATTGCAACGGATGAGACACAAGCTGGGTAGGTGAATTCTCTGAGTGACTTCTCTTGAACATATCGGCGACACTGAAATGGATTGGTAGTTTTGACCCCAAAAGTGGATGGTACGGTGGACCAATGGTGATATGACCGGTGAATGGAATAACCCAATCTGACTCAATCATGGTGATGGAGTGAAAGTGTCATGTTCAAGAGCGACCTGCTACCAATAAAGTTTCTTCAAGTTTTCTTCCCAATTTTCCCTAGTCATTTCTGACCAGTACCTCTTTATTTTTGTCAAGCTTGAGGAGGATAACATATGCTTGTTCTATAATTTTCCCTTCAGGCAAACCTGTTGCTATTTTTTAATGAGCCTAGCAGTAGTGAAACTCACTCTTGTCTGAATGGACAAGTTTGTCGCTATTGTTTTAACGAGTTTAACGACAAGGATAACTCGGTCCTTTTCAATTTTAGAGAGTCTGAAAAGAGACGGAAAGGAAACTCCAATATTCCTTTTTCGTAGTATAATCCCTTAAGTCCGAAAAAGTATAAAACAATGCGAAAGGGATGACTTTTTGATAGTTTTAACGAGCCGAACAAGACAAATGCTCGATCTTTTTGTGTCATAATCCCTAAGGTCCAAAAATATTAAAATCTAGAGGAGGGATGGCACTTCCAATCACTTTAATGAGCTGGAGAGGCAAATTGTTCGGCAATCTTTTCATATTTTACGACTCAGATGAAAAGAGCTTAAAGGAGACTCATTTTTGAGGAACGAGTGATATTTCGAGTAGCAGCTGGTTCCAGGTGAGGGTTGGAACTTTCCAATTACGGTAGTGTTAAGAAGATGGCTAACAGAATCACTCATCGCAGCTGTTCCTCAAAAGGGGTAAACAATCAAATCGAGGCAAATGATTGGCTAAAACAGAGTGGAGGTGATAGTAAGAACATGACCAATGCTCAAAAGTTGATGATAATGCGTTCACAATGGTTATTTATCGTAGGTGGGTTCATTTTTTAATGATCTTAAACTCTGGTGGAACATATGCTCATTACTAGGTTTAATTTTTAACGAGCTTTAACCTCACGTAAAACTACTCGTGCCAGTCGTATAATAAGGATGTCTCATTGATAGGTTCATTTTTTAGGGAGCTTGCACCATTCGAAATTTTGCTCCGACTCATTTTATTATGTAAGCTAGGAACGACCAATCCTATGATTTTAAAGGGTTAAGAACCTACAAACTAAGAAAATAAATGGTCAATTTTCACTTTCATTCAAAAATTTTTGCATGCCCCCAGGCATAGCGAAGTAGAGTTTCCAGGTTACCCTTCAATTTGTAGATAGAACACTTGCTCTGTCGGGAAAGGCATACCCAAGTTACCCCTCAATTTTCAGACAAAACACTCGCTCTGTCGGGAAAGGCATGTCTTCTGACGAAGGTACCTTATTCTAGTCTAATCCCATTTTCCTAATCGGACGGGTGTGTCAGACTAGTCATATATCCTCCACGGAAACCTACCCTATACCCAAATTTTTTCTGCCGAAGTAGACCAGGGTGCACGCCCCTTGGGTTTCAGTCACCACCACCGAATCACTCATGCTCATCAGGTGGACGCATTGGAGATTGATGAGACATTCCCTATGCAAAAAGACCAGTTAGGGATGGCACTTGACTATTAGCTATGTGTGAACCAGGGAATGAAAGCTGGTCTACGAGCTGGACCACTCTGCCTTCATGCAGAAAACACATCACTCGAAAGAGTGAGGAAACAATAGCTCCCATGCTATAAATGTAGTCGCACCCAAGGATTATATTGTAATATAAAGGTCCTTGGACTACCATTACGTTCAAATAAACGATTTTCCTTCTCAAAGTTATAGGCAAATTTGGAAGGATCCCTAATGGTCGACTGGTTCCCTTGTCGAAGCCTGTCAGATATCACATTTCAGGCAAAAGCGATGGCGAACCAAGCGCTTTCCAAGCAGTTGAGGAAAGGATACTCACAGAAGCCCCTTCATCTATGATGGTACCAACCATGACCATTTTGTAAGTTTGCACTATGATTCGAAATGGTACATTAGATGGTAAATAGGGTCTGCCTAGTAGATTCCAATCGAAGGAGACAACTAGGTTTCTTGGAGGTGGGAGCGAATAAATGGCCAGATACATCTCTGAAAAACTTCCTTCCTACAGTAAAGGAATGGGTAGATTACCCCCATGTTCATTGGAGTCTGTGTTTATGAAAAGAATTTGAACGGTGTCGTTCTCATTCTCTTTGGTGACTGTATCATCTGGAGGTAAATCCTCCAAAGACAAAATGGGGTCGACTGCCGTCTCGGCCTGTTGAATTTGGTCTGATGTGGACTTAGAGGGTTTATATTCAATGATAGGTGCTTTGACCGACAACAAAGGTGCGTCAGTCAGGTTTTCAACTAGCAATGGATTCAGCAAGAGTTTCTTGTATCCAGGAGGGAATCGTTGTGGTGATGCAAGACGGTTATCCAAGACTCTTTTAGCTTCGTCCAAGAAGGGAAAATGGTGGAGGGCATGACCACCTTCACATAGTCTACAAGGAAATTTAGATTTTCCTTTCTATTCGGTGACTTCGTTTTCACTGGTTGACGGTGTACTCTCAACATGATCGTCAGAGGTTGATGACACTGGATTGTGCAAGCGGGGAGACCAGTCCCTTAAGATCCGTGGGATGCAAGGACAATCTCGATGATAGTGATCTCCTTTGCAGATGACACATGGAGATTTAGGTTTGGATGATGCAGTGTGTGGATTTTTGCTAAACAATGCATGGTTGCCACTTTTTTCCGATGGCTCCTTCTTCTTCTTCTTCTCCTTCCCTTTCTTCTTCTTCTCAGTTACTTTGTTTTTAGTTTTACTATCTTCACCAAGCGAAAAGGAAGAAGGAGAGGGAGAAACAAACGAAGTAGAAGGTTGGGGGGTAACTCTCGTATCATCCAGTTGCTGATTTGATTGCTCAGGAATCACGGTGCTTTGAACAACGGAGGTCGAGAAAAGTCATACCGGAAGGCCAATTTTCAGTCTTGGAAGGGACAATGTGGCCATATGAGGTGCATCAACATCTCCCCAAGAGGAGAAAGGACTAGGATTTCCCCCAAGGGAAAATCCTTGGTTGGTGGACTCCATTTTCTCAACCTAAGATCAACAAGGGAACAATCACATTATTCCGATTAAAATAAATTTTAGATGCTTTGACACAACTTGCTTTTTCAATTTTTAAGAGTCAAGAAAAAGCTAAAGATGACTCTAGTTTCCTTTGATTTTTAATGAGCCTGAAGTGACAAGTGCTTAGATGGACCTTTTCCTTTAAGGAGTCTAAAAAGGAACTAAAGAGACTACTATGGAAATCTAGACAGAGGGATTACCAAACCAATCACAAACTGCAGAATACTTTTTACAATACGGCAATCAATCTTCCCGAATGTTGTGTTCAGTGCATTGCGATCGATAGGGAGGTAGACACGACTTCCTAAGGATAAACGATATAGCCTATTGTGGTCTCCCAATATATACTCGACGGTACGTGGGAGCACAATTCCGTACTGGCACTTTTCGTCTCAAAGAGGAGGAATCACCCAACCTACGATGAAAGCGACAGTTACCAGGTTTTACGATGCCAAAATATGTCTCTAGCCTAGACTTCTAGATGTTGTGCGTTAGGTTCCAAAGCATTTTTATGTTCATTGAATTGATTTTACAGTTGATCTTTCTTAAGAAGTTTGCCTTTAAGGTTCACCGCGTGATGTAGATATGCAACTCCTAAATATGCAATCTAAGATGATAAACAGTCATTTACACTTCTTTTTGCAATGAAAATCATAGCTACTAAAGAAAGAGAAGTGAAATCCTTTCAACATAGAGCAGAGAGCACGCACTAGATGCACTGTCCTAAATCAAAATCAACAAGCAGTCTAAATGCAAATGCACATGCATGTATTTGTTTTCCACTTTCTTAATGTTTGAATGACAAAAAGAATGTTAAGTACAAATTTGAATTATATCTTCTTTCAAAATGACAATACTAACGATTTTCTTTTCAAAAAACGAAAGGGAGCCAGGATGACACTTTGTGATTTTGAATTGAAAACTGCTTTCGACACTTGAAATACTATTAATTCAGATCAAATACAAGAGTAATAGTATAATCGACTATCAAAAAGAGAAGGATTATTTTCCTTGATTGAAAACGACACTTGCGACACTTTCAAATCAAGAGACGACAGTTCGATTAAGCTACTATTTTGTAAATGAGAACTGTGAATGGCGAAAAATACATAAAAACATTCACAAATCTTTGTACAATGGAGGTTGGATGATGCAAAGGAAGGGGGTTTCAACAGTGGTCTACTGATCACAGACAAAAAAACTCCTGAATAAAGCTGAAGAGAGTGAAGAAAAAACCAAAATCTGGAGGCAGAGATAGTCTTATCTGATCATCGCACCTGTAACACAGGGAAACAAGGATGCATCTCACCTACTGCACACGGGAGGTGCAATGCATCTAGATTGCCAAGAGGAGAAGGTGTGATGGTCCAAGGACGAGACTTTAACTTGGTTTTTGGTCACATTTTGCAGCTTAGTTCAGGGATTTAGGCCGAGCTAATGATATTCAGTAAATACAAAGTATAGGGGTTGATCTAATGAGGTTACTTGAGCTACCTCTAGGGCACTTAGGATGTTTGAAAGTCAATTGTTCAGTTCATAAACAAACCCGGAGATTGACTGAAGCAGCGTTGATCTACTTTGTACTTGCATAGCAAATGCAGATTGAAGGCTAGTTGGCTTATCTTCAAGCTCCATCTATAGTTTATGAAGCAAACAAATAGAGACAAGCAATCAAACTATTCGCTCCCTAGCGGAGTCGTCATTTTGTTACCAGGAAATCTAGTGTCTATTCAGAACTACTAGTCCCACTAAGAGGGTAGCTATCTTAGAAACACACAAACTAAAGTTACTTGTGTTTTCCTTTATGAGAGAGAGATGAGAAAGAAGCAGAGAGTACCAACCTCAGTCTTTCGCTTGGCTCCTTGCTTGTTTCCTTTCCCCTTCGACAGAATCTCGCCACTGCTTCCTTACTTGTCCCACTTCAAAGAGTACCTGTAGAATCACAGCAGCATAATACCATCACATCATAGAGATTTATCACTGTAAACAATATAGGATCAGATATATATTGACCATACACATGCATATATCAACACAATATTCAGAGATACACAAGAATATGGAGGAAAACTCAAATAGCTTTATTGATAAAAGTAGTAGAAGAGAGGATTACAACCACTTGGTCTGACCCAGTGCCATCCTCCCAGCTTGAAGGCCCTCTTCACATCATACAAAGCAAGATCATCCAACAATGTCTTCAAAGAGAAACCAGCAACACCTATTTTCAAATTACCAAATTCCAACCTCTGTATCTCTGGGATGAGGGATCCATATATAGATATTTGTAGGGGGGTGAGTCAACTTCTGGCATTTTGATTAGTGTCATCTCTCTGATAGTTCTTGGTTCCACTTGGAGATTTCATGATCTCTTACTCATCCTTGGGCGAATTCAAGGAGGAAAGTGTCAAATGAGCAACTTCTAGAAGATTCTCAGGGTCTCTACCTAGCGAACTGCTTGTGCCATTTGTCTGCTCTCACTCATCGCACCCTAAAAAAGGGCTTTCCAGTATGCATCGTACTTTTTGCATGTGGCAGGTGAGATGCATCGCACCCTTTGCTCTAGGCAGTCTGTATGGTCCTGCTTTGACCAGTTTTGAGTGGTTTTTCATGGAAAACTTCTGGGAGATGATGTAATCAGTTGACCTTGCTCCTTTAGGGTATGAAACAATGCTTTTAGGGACTTAGAAGCCCTTGGTTTATGGACATATGTGATTGGGGTTGCAATGCCCAAATATGTCTATAACAATTCCTCTCCTCTCTCCCCAAAACTTCAATGAACCCAAATATGACAAAATGAACAGAATTCCTTCTCGCCATCCTCTCCTTCTAAGATTTATTCCCTCTCCTTTGCCAAAATATGTATTCTCCATTAATGTTTCACCTACCAATTCTTCAATTCCCATAGCTGACATCACCCCCCCGCACCGAATAATAATAATTAATACATGATAAATAATCAAACAATTTTATTTATTTAATCAAAGTCAAAGAGTCATGAAAGGACAAAAATTAATTTAATATTAAATTATTCATAAGGTTATACTTAAAAGCATAATCAATCATAATCAATCTTAACTCTAATCATAAGCTTAGTCATTAATCAATCATTTAGCATAATAGACCATAGAATACTAGCGTATCCATGTCAGTTACAGGTGTGTAGATAGCATACACATACCTTGTATATATTCTAATAACACCAACAAGAAATTACCAAGAAATCAATCTTTTAGTAGGTAGGATAATAACTAATCATAACATAAAATAGTTGTGGATTAAGTATTACAGATGGCTCCATTATATTTTATCATATATATCTTATATATTATTAATATTTGGATGTTACTTAGTAAATGAAATATCGTTCATTCCATTTTTCAAAAAAATTTCCCCCACTCACCAATGTATTAAAAGTGATAAGGGATGTTGGTGGTACATTTTTGTTGGGCATGGAATCCCCCCAAGGCATGTTTTGGGGCTCAAAGCCCAAGTTTTGACCGAATATTGTTGTAAAGCTCTGCGAATTGCAGGCGCGGGGCGTGAAAGTATGATAGAGTCATAGGGTGGTCCACCCTATTTTGGTAATGTCATGTTGGCTAGATAGACCTACCCATGGTCTGCTGACCATGGAATTGTATAAATAGAGTAAGTCTCTAAGTAGAGTAGGAGAGCATGAGATGTCTAAGTGACTAAGTCGAAGTGTAAGGTGTGTCTTTGGGTCATAAAGTAGGGGAAGGCTTTGCAGCTGAGTGCACAGAGGTCTAGTAGTCTGTAGTTGAGTGCATGGACCCCTGCAGCTGAGCGCGCAGGGTGAAGTCGAGCATGTAACCGAGGAAGGAATTAATAAATAGAAGTTTTGTTATAATTCTATGTATCTATTCTTAGGTTAATGAATGATTGATATAATTTGCAAATATACTTTTTATTTACTGCGCACACCTGTATGAATGGTTTATATTGTTAAGTATAATTAAGCACTCATGTAGGCAAAGATAATTAATTAATGTTGGAATACCATTGAGGACTTACGTAATAACACAGAGTGCAGTGTTCAGCCACTGAATAGCGTTGCACGAAGATAGTATATCAGGCTGCGAAGTGCGTGAAAGTGCGAAGAAACTTAAACGCATGGTCAAACCGTGGACCACTTGAACTCATCAAACATTTCCAGGGTGCGGAAACCTAGTTCTAGCACCATCCCATACTAACTTGGGTGAGACCTCAGTTCGCACTCCATGGACTATTGCTGAAAGGGCTAGTAGTACCGGGATTTTTTTGGCTAATTAACTCTAAACCTGGGTCAGGCCCCAATAAGCCAACAAATGGTTCCATTGTCGGGACCAAGATCTGCATAGAGATGTCTGATGTGGTATCACTGGAATCCGATAAAGAAAGGAATTGAAAAGTGGTTGGACAGAGAGATTCATGAGTTCACGATGTAGGAAAACAAGAATCCACGATTATCGAAGGAAGAGTAGTTAGATTGCTACTTATACATGGAAATCCATGAATTTTTCTTTGCATCCTTCCCCACTGAGTTGGATGAGTGGATCGCGAAGCTAGCAGATAGCTAAGGAAGGTGTAAACTCGACAAACCTATTGTGTGGACTCCAGAATTGGTGCACAAACTAGAAGCATCAGAAGACAAGATCGTGCACGCTATCTATCACTAGCTAGATCAGATCATAGGAGGGTTCATCACCGAATTCGCAGTAGATACTTCAGTCAGCTATAGTGAGGCAAAACGATGCTTCCTTAAAGGACCACGAGGTAAATACATTAAATCTTTGAACACTTGCTTTAAATGCTACTGTGTGAAAAGTGGGTTATGCGAGTAAATTGATGTTTAGGGCTATGCGAAGTGGGAAGATCTACAGAAATGAAGGTAGCATAGAATTAGAAACTAGCCCCTTGATTTCACCTCTGCAAGAAAGCGAGGAAGATCTTGCGAAGGTTTCACCAAGAAGTGCGATCAATTTGATAAAGCGGCAAATTCTACGCATACCTCCCCCACCTACACCACCACCAATTTCACCATCTTCATGCACACCACCTCCACCATCATTGCGAAGCAGTATGGCCAGCGCAATAAAGCTACCAGTGTTCAAGGGAGTAGGGAATGAAGATCCGGACCAATTTTGGTTCATCGTAAAAGAAATATGGGAAGCACAGGGTGTCACAGACAACAATATAAAGAAGGAAATGTTGGTCAGCTCTCTACAAGATCGCGCACTGAATTGGTATATTAAGCATTCCAATGACAATCTGAATGTGGTAATAGCAGATATCTATACTGCGCTAAACAAAGAATTTAGCAGGCCGAAATTAGAGGCACAGACGATCATTGGATTCAAGAAAATCACAATGCTACTAGGTGAAACCCTGTGGGAGATGGATCAAAGACTGAAGTGCACAATTCACGAAGCAAACATGACCTTAACAAATGGGAAACACTGTGAATGCTTTTTAGCCTGGTTAACACCGCATCTACGGAATGCGTTGTCACAACAAAGGCTAACCACTCAGGCTGAAGCTTTGGAGGTCGCAATGAGATTGCACGAGACTCCGATACAAGATCCAAACCTGGGAATCCAATAGATTCATGTGCAGTTGAAGAACTTGTGCCTTGAGATGCAGAGTTTGAAACAAGATAGGATGGCTCATCCAGAAGTGTGCGACGAGGTATTGTGCATAAAGTGCAAGGGCCAGGGACACAACAGGGACCACTACCCAATGTTTGCGAATTACCTCGTGGGAGGAGGGACCAATGCCTTTGAGACCAGAGGCACAAGTAGGACCAAGGGCGTGCCTGCATTGTCGTGTGTGATTTATCAGATATGAGGGAAGCATGCTACAGATAACTACCATCTATTACAGAAGTATATGCAGAATTTCCAGCAGTTGTTCTATAATTTCTACAGGTCAGTAGGCCATGATGAGTGCACCTGTAGAAGTTATGAAGTGACGATGGATCGAACTCCTACCTACAGGGTTTAGACTAAAACACGAGCGCTCAATCAAAATCCAGGAATGGCACGCACTGGATTTCAGGGGCGCGAACAAGGTCCAGGTGGAATGGGACCAAGAAGAGGTCGTGAACAACTGATATGTTACAATTGCAAAGGACCAAGGCATTATGCCCGTGATTTTACAAATCCAACAAGACCATCATGCTTATATTGTATGCAGTTTGATCATGAGATGTAGGACTGTCCCATAATGATAGCAAGGTTGCGCGATAAAGGAGCACTCCAACCTCCCCTGACTCAGAACCTGCAAATGATGAGGTCTGAGCTGCATGAGGAAGACCCAAATGTAAATATCGTGCTTCGAAGCGGTATTACAACGAGGGATGACAAGGGCAAGTAGCTCAAAGAAAGTACCTGGGTTCGCAAGGCTCTGATGAAGGAACCTGAATTTGATCTGGAGCACACTAAAAAGACATTGATGGAAGCTAAGAAGAGCTTTGCAGATGCCTTTACTTCAGGAAGTAAAGATAGACTGGAACTAGAAGTGGACTGATCGATGCTCACTACATTCTTGGAGACATACATGAATTTGCTGCGTGACAGCAAGGATGTGAAGGGGCTGCAAGAACTCATAACTAGATGTGTTGGGACAGCACCAGGAGGACCACGCATAATCCAGAAGCTCGGGAAGCACACAACACGAACAGGAAGGCAGATGACATTGACCGCACAGATCAGGGAATATGAAATGGATCAAGTGATTCTAGATCTAGGATCGGACGTGAACATCCTGCCAAAGCAGACATGGGAGTGCATGGGTAGACCTACACTGCAATGGTCTCCTATCCAACTGCGAATGGAAAACTAGTAGAAGATCTTACCTATGGGGAGATTGCAGGGAATCATGGTGGATATCGAAGGAATGAGCGCGCTGGTAGATTTTGAAGTGATAGAGATTGTTGATGACAACAATCCCTATCCCGCACTATTGGGAATAGATTAGGCCACTGACATGAATGGAGTGATAAATCTAAAGAAGCGCAAGATGATTTTCAAGAAAAAAGTCACTGTGTGTAGTGGTACCTTTAGACCCTATGGAAGGATCATGCTACGCAGAACCAGTGTGCGATAACGATAGTGATGACGATCTGGACTGCATCTACAAGATAAGCGCGTGGGAGCAGGACTGGGTAAATCCAACAATGGATGGCAGGATTTCATGGGAGCATGAAAGCTCCTGCACCTCAGATTCAGATGAGGAAATAGAACGATGGCAGAACTAGTTACACGAGGTAACCACACTCAACTGTAACATGATGACAAGGTCGTTGCGCTACGTGGCAACAGATGTAAGAGATCTGCCTATGTATGATGGGTTGAGCGAGGTGGATGATTTCCTGAACAAATTTGAAAGAGAAGTACTAGAACAACAATGTTTCAACGCTCTGAAATGGGTACTTCACACTACACCTGCAAGGTGGTGGGGTACGCACCAACAAAATTTTGAGGACTGGCGTGAATTCAGAAGGATGATGTGCCCACGATTTGGGAAGCCTTAGATGCAGATAAAAGCCAAGTATGATGGAAAAAATGACCAACGCACCCACCTGCCTAGATGGATACAGGTCTATGGTGCACAACCTGCATGAAGGCACACCATCCTCGCGATAGGAAACACGATCTGTAAGCAAGGGCAGGTAGGACAATGGTGCAAACAAACCCTCCGTTTGAGACCAGGAAGTATGGTAAGACCAAGTGTGCAAAAGCATATTCACACAAAAACTTTTGACAAAGTACGTGAAGCACTCAATACGGTTCACCGTGTGAAGCAGGCTGACTGGGACCTGCATGTACCAAGGGTTCTCTAGGCATATAGGACCATGTGCAAAACCCTAACCATGTAGGCACTGCCAAGGTTGGAGTATGAAGCAACTTAAGTAAGCCTTATAATACCTGGAGAACTTAGACCGCACATGATCACACAAATGGATGCGATGGTTCGCAAAAACTTGGAAGTAGAAATCCAACAGGGAAATTTTAGGCTCCAACAACTTGAAAAAGAAAGGGTATGATTAAGGAGGAAAAGTAATTTGGTAGAAGCAAAAGCCAAGAAGCTGGAAGACGAGATAAGTGATGATTTTCTCGATAAGAAGACCACGGTGATAAAACAAGGTGCACACGATCATGATGACAAGCTTGAGGACTATTGCCACAAATTGATCAGTCTCATGCTTTGGCTTGGACCACATATTACTAAGAGAATTAACTAGGCTAATGCATTGCAAAGGATAAGGTTTGCGACGCGGCTAGTAACGATAAAAGGTAGGTATTTCCCAGAAGAAATGCTGAGTGATTGGAGGAAACCACACATAGGTGACGCGGTCACCTAACTAGTTGAGGGAGAAACAGTCTTAGCATTCTGGGTAGTCAAAAGGGAGTGCGGGACTATAAACTATTCTACTCGGGAGCTGTACAATATTGGAGTTGTTCATAGAAGCAAAGAGTCACAAGGTCTACGACCGTGCACGGGGGGCTTCTCTGTTGCACAAGTTGGCAAAAAAGTGACCGTTGAAGTCACTATTCATGATGGGATGCTTGACTTCAGGCTAAATGGCTTGGGCAGCAGGCATTTAAGATGTTATTTATGGGAAAAATCTAGGAAAATCTACCGCCAAGGGAGCATTAATGAACCGGATTTGGGGGGAACGGTCGAATTCGAATTCAAAAAGAACTATAAAATACAAAGGGTTGCCCAGCAAACAACACTTGGTCATTTGTGAATTGAGCAATTGAGAAAATCCCTAAGTGTTGTGAGCTAAGCGTTGATTAAGCCCATGAGTTCATGGGTGCTAGATTTTTGGACGAGTACGATGGAAACTTCTCAGGATGTTATGGACATAACAGAAACGACCGTCGAGGAAGTCGCGCAAACCCTAACTGTGGGGGATGTTCTAGAAGATGCTGGGATTGTTGCAGAAATCTTGAAATCACCATGCACACCAAGACCCAAGAAAGACAAACAAGCAATGGCTCCTATACGCATGTCCCGCAGAACCCGTTGCGCAACAAACTATCAATGGAGGAGAAGGGGAAGCCGTCGCTATAGAAATAGATGAAGAAGAAGAAGATTTGGAGGATCTTATCATCTTGGAGGAGAAGGATGAAAGTATGGAGGAGGACACTCAACCTGCGTGCTCTAAAACAAAATTTACCACCTATGTACCCCCGTGAAAAGGGAAGGTGAAAGTGCCGAAGGACCTGGACGAGACCAAGAGCTCACTCAAGACCCCGCTCCTCTCAAATAACATTATATTTGAGGACATGCACCTGGGATGCGTTTCGAGCCTAAAATTTGAAGATTGGGACCTTGGTGACCACGAGAAGTTCCCTCACTTGGAGACAAGGAACCTCATGAAGCCCAAGTAGAACACCGCAGTGGGGGTTACAGAGCTAAAGCTGCAGAAGTGGTTGTGTGGAGTGGAGAAGGCTAGACTACTAAATTTTCTTTGGGTGTCGCACTTCCACTGTGCCCCAATAACCATTTTCCTCATTAGGTAGCTGCTCTGCCTAGTGCATGATGGGTGTTTGTGGCTGGAGGAGCCCATCCCCGTCACGAGAAACCTAATTCACCGCATCTCCCGACTTCCATGCAAAGGAGAGGACCCTGCGGACATATGAAAGGGAAGGGTAGTGACTTGGACATCGCGAAGGCCATGAAGTAAAAGTATAAGCTAGAAAAGAAGAAGAGGGGCTACACCGATGCTAGCATCAAGAAGAAAGCAGTGCGTGTAGCGACCCAAAACCTGGGGGTCGATTTTCGGGTTAAAAACCCAAGTTTTGGGGGAGAAGGCCTGAAGTTTGTATAAAGAAATGTAAATTCTCTACATTTTTTGGTCACGGAGAGCGAAGATATCTAAAGTCAAAAAGGGTTTTTTGGATTTACTCTAGGTAGGTTGTGTCACTTTTGGAGATTTTCCCTTGGTCCGCGGACCATGGGTTTGTATAAAAAGAAGGTCTTAGAGGAGTCTAAGAGAGTCAGTCAGTGAAGTAGAAGTACTTGATGAATCTGTAAAGAGATAAGAGAGAGAGTCTTAGCATAGGAAGAGGCTCTATAGCTAAGTGTTCAGAGGCCTAGGGTAGAAGTCCGCAGCTGAGTGCGTGGACCCCTGCAGCTGTGTGTGCAGGGAAAATAGAGTCTGTATTGAGAATCCGAATCATCAATAAAGAGAATTATTCTAGAATTAATGTGTACGTTTCATCTGTGTGTGCGATATTTTACTTCTACTATGAATGTTTCAAATTTTGCTATGTTGAATACTGGGGTTATGAATTAATGCTATATTGATGTGAGAATCTATGTATTTTACTTTGTCATATGAACACAAGTAAGAATATATGGTTGCGTGAAGATAATTGTAATGCATGTTAAAGTTAAACAATACTTAAGATAATCTGGGTAGACATAGAAGTAAGGATAATTACTAAGGTGCGTAAGCCCCTGATCTATCTATTTAGGGTCTGCGAAGGATGATCAGAGACTTTCGCAAAGGTTCCAAGGACGAATAAGAGAAGTAAATTGATAAGCACTAAAGGTATTATCGATTTGCGTGAAGGTAGAGTGAAGGTCTACAAACCAACATCACAACCATATCAGGGTGCAGAAACTTGGTTCCTGCATCGCCCCATACTACTTCTAGTGAGACTTCAGTCCACACTCTATGAATTGAGGCTGAAAGGGCCAGTAGTGTAGGGATTTTCTTGGTTGCTTAATGTTGAACCTGGGTCAGGGCCCATCAAGCCAACAGTGAATGATCATGAAGGTTGTGCAATTTTGGTTGGGAGGTTGGGAGACTGACTTCCAAGTCTACGCAAGGCATAGTTTGGGTTGCTAGGAGAATGACTGACTACTGGAACTAGATAATGAATAGTCCATTCTGGCTGTTGACTGCTAGAAATGCGCAATGCACACTATCAGCTGGCAATGGTTTCAAGCTTAGTGACTACATTGCGCACTTTTATGGTTCTGTAGTCACTGTCCCTTAGAAATGCACAAAAAAGTCTTGGAGGACAGTCACTGGGCAGAAATGCACATTTCCTGAGAGGAATATAGAGCCTTGCCTCTCAGGATTGTGCAATGCTTCCTTGGTGAGGCTCTTGGTGAGGCAGAGTTCGATCCAAGGCTACCCAGACTCGCCAATGGGCAACTGAAAGTGAATGTGAGTGTGAATGCATGGTGATACTGAGTGCAAGCATAGGTGAATGATCATGCATGCAAATGGTGAATGACAGATTCCGAAAATGGAACAACATGCATGTGGGTGAGGTGAGTCTCTAAATCAACAACCACTTATGAAAAACAATTTCATGCATGTGACAACAGTGAAATAGCAACAAAAACTTAAACACTACTAGGACAAGGTAGTGTACATGTAAATTACAGCAAGTGCTCAAAGAAATCAAGAAAATAGTACTCATACAAGCGAAAACACAAAAACCGACAGAAATGCAACACAAGGCATGGAAAGCGGGCTTACCCAAAAACAACTAAGCTGAATGTGCTGACTGCTCCTAGATGTGATGTGGGATGTTAGAGCTACAAGGTTGATGTGGGGAATGAGCTCTTCAGTGTCCGGTTGATGAGTTTTGATAATATCAAGGTTGTGACGTGCATGCCACAAATCTAAGGAAAGTGACACTTGCTGGGAGGCTTATGAAATGATCCTTTCATGTAACCTCCCACTGCCAAAAATAGACCCCTGAAACAAGGGATGCCTTTGCATACTACCTTGGGAGAAGTAATCCACGCATGCAAGTTAGTTTTGCTTGGTCTTGGAGGGAACCAGTTAGCTCAGCTGCACATGCAAGAGACTGCTCGAATATGCATTTCTGGCTAGGAGCTAGGCTGGTTGCCTAATAGATTTACGCAATTCTAGGCAAAGTAGCTGACTACTGTCGAGAGTTGCACAAATTCTACGCTAAGCAGCCCCGCTGGGGAAAATTCCACAATTTTCACTGTGAGTGTTGACTACCAGAATTTCACAATTCTAGAGCCCAGCGAGCTGCCAGTGAGGATTGAGAAATTTTTGGAGGGAAGGCTGGTTTCCCTCCAGAATTACACAATTTCTTAGGGGAGCTACTAAGCCTGTAGCTAGACCAAATCTGGGTGATCAGCCTATGAGGAGAATGCATCGAGCTGTGATCGATAGGTTACCTTTGTGCAAGCAAAACACTGAAGCTTGTGAACCTTATGAAGCAATGCAAGATGTTGTGAAAAGTTTGTAGGGAGGCTCCAAAATGAAGCTAAGGAAAAATTTTGGAGGGTGGTTATAGCCGCTACAACACTTGGCAACACACTGGTAGAACTCCAGCTCTCTGAATGGACCTTGTTCGTGAAAAGCAAGTCGAACACCTCTGGAAGCATTGTTTAGTCCTCGGCTCCTCTTGGTTTCCATACTAGCTTGATTGTAAGATGTAGCATCTACCAAGATCTTGGTCAATTGACACACATTCCAAGCCAAGTCAACATAGTTCTTTAAATTGGTGTTTACGGGTATATTGATGCACAAGCAGTATAGTCGTCAGAGTCTTAGTTTCATCTATGTTTTTTCTCCGCTTCCACTATGTCTAGACAGTACCCTGGTGGAGTCACATAGGAACACAAGCATGGCTCTGCTACCAGTGAGCATAGTTAGTACACTAGAAGAGTTACTTGCATCACCTCTCTACCTAAGAAGCCTCTCTCTTCTTTCACCTTATTCATTTTCATTTTTTTCAAACTTTTTTCACTTTTTCATCTTTTTCATTTTTCATCTTCGTAACTATGCATAGAACTTATTTATTTCAAAGGTGGAAGAGGGATCCCGACTTATTGAGAGAAGAAGAGGTTTTTCCAGTAGAGAAGTAGTATATTATGCCTCAGACATGCCTGTTAAGGTTTTCCCCCTCACCTTACTCTACTTGACTGAGCTCACATGGGTTAACCCAAAAACAACCAATTAGAGTACTTGACACTAGTTAGCATGCAAGTGTTGTGTTTTCACCAAGGCTCACTTCAAACATTACGTATTTTCCTTCGACATATCATGGACTAAAAGTAACAAGTTCTTCATACAGAGGTAGGATGATAGATAACCAAGTAGTCACAGCAGCCCAAGGCATCTTGTACTTTACCTAGCTTGATTCAAGAGTAATACATGCTTTCATGTGAAACTATCCTATGAAATGAAACAAGCAAACTAACAAACAACAAAGAAAAGAAAGAGTAGAAGCAAAAGTGAAAGCAAGCAAGGAAACAAGAAAGTAGAAAAACAAACAAACAAAGAAATTAAGCAAACAACTCAAAAGAAAACACTACTCCTACTGCTAAGCTAATGGTGCATGGGTCATCTCACGTGAAGTGATACTTCCAACGTAGGCACCAGTGCATTGGTTGACCCATGTTGGTGAAGGCATGGTTCACGAACAAGACAGTTGTGTGAACTAGCAAACAAGAAAGATGTGATAGTGAAGACAAACACACTTCGAGCTTACAAGAAACCATAGAACAAAGATGAGTGAGAGCACATGACATGCATTCTGTGGAGCTACCATGGTACTGTGCTACACTTTGTACAAATTTTGAGTGTATGCATTCTCTTGACTGTGACATGCAAGCAAACGTGAGAAAGGTAGACCACTTGTGTTGTGCATGTGTGCTTGCTATGTAAGAT
Organism: Pinus tabuliformis; assembly: GCA_031772625.1. Lineage (NCBI taxonomy): Eukaryota > Viridiplantae > Streptophyta > Pinopsida > Pinales > Pinaceae > Pinus > Pinus tabuliformis. Next base: position 1,382,004,212 of record CM062817.1, on the reverse strand, counting down.
TCCTCCAACGCATGAGCGATGGGATCATGTATTTCAAGTGGAGGAAGTGAAAGTTGGGTGTTGGGTTGATCTTCTATGCAAAGCAGAGAGTGATGAGGAGCCTTGAGTGTTTCAACAATTTCCTGACCGGAAGTGAAACTAACCTTAGGATAGCGAGGGCCTGACACAACCATCAGTTCGGGCTAAAGTGCCTCAACAGTCTGGGGGGTTTCGACCTTATTGACAGATAGATCATCATAGACTAGTGTCTTGGATAGATTAACAATGATTGAATAAACATTATGATCAGATGAGGAAGTGAATAGATCATGACAACCAAGATCAAAAAATTCAAGATGTTCATCGGCATCATCATGATTTGATGAATCGGGCAGAGGGGTAGATGAGAAGCAAAGATGTTCACCCTCTATGTTTTCAAGAAAGATAAATTACAGATTGAATGGATTTTCTGAGGAAGATGTGTCCTCTCTGCACTGTAATGACAGACTAACATCTGAGGTGTCTTGTGAATGATCGGAAGTAGAAACATCTGGAAATGGGTTTTCATAGGGGAAGTCAGTTGTGACAAAATCACAAGGGATTTTAGGATGAAGCGGATGAGGGGCAACTGGGAGTCATGCTTCACTATAGGCTCTTCTTTAGATTCCCACACACACTCATCATGAATGATGGTGCAAGTTGGCTACATAACACCAAATCCATCGACAGCTTGATCCTCGTTCACAACAAGTGAGGAGTCTGAAATGGGAGAACACAAGACAGTAAAATCTGGAGGATCAGTAGAATGCGAGGACAGAAGTCGAGGGAACGAGTCCATGTGACAACCAATAGGCTTACAAGCCTAATCTATGCAAATATCAAGAGCAAGTGGGGTGGGAGGATGTGACAATTCAACACAGGTGTGTGCATGATCTCCCACATCACTCCGCAGTGGTGGAGCTTTTTGATGAGGTGAAGGTGGACAGTCACTTGTGACAGCAACTGTACCTGCTTATGATTGCGCAGCTCCATCACTGAAGTGTGCTGAGTGAGGTTCGGATATGTGAAGAAGATACTCAAATATTCCAACAAGAAATTCCCAATAAATATCATCTTTCAGGAATTGGTATGCAAGATTACAAAAGTGTGTGTGAAATTGTTCAACAGATTCATCGGGTTCTTTTCATAATTCCAGAATTTCTTTGTTGAGTGCTTTATAGTCAAAGTGATTGAAAGCACGGTCTGTCTCTGCAACCAAATGAGTGATACGGATTTAAATAGGAACGCAACAAATTACAGAGATAACCATATACACAAAGATGCAACGGAAATAATACTTCATTTCATTAATGGAAAATACTGAAATATGCTTACAACCATAAATGCAAATAAACTAGCTAGGGCGATGGTGGCTTATCTCTGAGAAGAGATGTGGTGGCTACATGCCTCTGAACTGTGTTACAATGAGGTTCGAAGGCCTATTTATTGTTGAGAAACAATGGAAAACCCTTCACATTCCAAAACCTAACCCTAGGAGATGAAACACCAAACTATGGGCCCCGTTTGGGTAAATTGGTACATCAACTTCCCAGGGTCATAACTTTGGCATACGATCTCCATTTGACGCGTACAATAGCTCATTAGAAAGATCTATTCGAGTACTACCACTTTGGGAAGGGCAACATCGGTCCGTGGACCCATGTTGCCCCTAGATTTCCCAAAAAACGTCGTTTAGGGCCTCAAAACGGCTCCAGAAGTTCAGGACCCGAAAAACTGCTAAAAATAGTAAGTTGTGCTACAATTAAGGAAACTAAAAATGCTGAGAGAAACAATGGTGGGGGTCCAAGTGGACTTGACAGGTGGCCACCAATATCCACCTGGATCATTCCTCCCCCCTTAGGAAGCAATGGTCCCCATTGCGTTGAGTTCCTCCATGAGATGAGGAAACTTTTGTTGATCCAGATTTAAATAGGAACGCAACAAATTACAGAGATAACCATATACACAAAGATGCAGCGGAAATAATACTTCATTTCATTAATGGAAAATACTGAAATATGCTTACAACCATAAATGCAAATAAACTAGCTAGGGCAATGGTAGCTTATCTCTGAGAAGAGATGTGGTGGCTACATGCCTCTGAACTATGTTACAATGAGGCTCGAAGGCCTATTTATTGTTGAGAAACAATGGAAAACCCTTCACATTCCAAAACCTAACCCTAGGAGATGAAACGCCAAACTATGGGCCCCGTTTGGGTAAATTGGTACATCAACTTCCCGGGGTCGTAACTTTGGCATACGATCTCCGTTTGACGCATACAATAGCTCGTTAGAAAGATCTATCCGAGTACTAACACTTTGGGAAGGGAAACATCGGTCCATGGACCCATGTTGCCCCCAGGTTTCCCAAAAAACGTCATTTAGGGCCTCAAAACGGCTCCAGAAGTTCAGGACCCAAAAAACTGCTAAAAATAGTAAGTTGTGCTACAATTAAGGAAACTGAAAATGTTGAGAGAAACAATGGTGGGGGTCCAGGTGGACTTGATAGGTGGCCACCAATATCCACCTGGATCAATGAGCAAGAGAATGAATATATTTTTCAGGCAGCATTGCACACCAGTGCATTGGGTGCCCTTGCAGCGTGTAGATGAACAACGCGCAGCTCATGTATGCTTCAAAGAATCCATGTCTTTCGTATGAGCCTACAACACCGACCACATGCCTTAACAAGGCTACATAGCCTCCACCATCAAATGTTTTATGAGACAAGTTATCTGAGAGATTTTTCTGAATGATGAAATCGTTTCCATAAGACATATATTTCGAAATAACAGCTTGGTAGTAAGTCATGATAAATGTGTAGAGATTCAAAGTAGATGTGAGGACTCATCTTGTCATCTAGCCCTCCTTCTAGCACCAAAATGTTGATGGTGCTAGACCCACCAACATGTAAGGGGATATCCCTGGTAAGAAGTCCCAATTAGACCTCAAAGCGTTTGGTGTAGGAGTCCTAGTAGTGGGTCGTAAAGCAATGCCTTGACTGTGATGCCGCACAGAGGAAATTAAGATAACTCTATCAGTAGTAAGGGTGTGACCACTACAGTGAGCCAAGGAAGGTGAATGAGAGGTTCTAACACATGGGGGATGAGATGAGTGCACCCCTTGGCAACCTGTAGCAGTACTCAGTTGGGAAGGGAACACACGAGCAAAGATGCATCACGAGCTGGAAAGCAGATCAGTCAAAAATCCGAAGTGATGGTTAAACCAACAGCACATCTGTGACACGATTCATATAATCACATATGAAGTAGTTCATACACAACTATGTAAGTTAAACAACATACATGGCTATGCAACCGGAACAGTCCAACTACAATAAAAACATATGCATGAAAATGTGATGCCTCTTATTATATAAAGAACTGTAAGTCCCAATCATACAATACATCCATGTAAACCTGCTAGCCCCGACAGTGGAACGTTACAGCCACATCCGCCTGCTCCTCCAAAGAGATGAACTAGCTTCGTTCAGTGGAGAAGCCAAGGCTCGTTACAATATTGTCCAAGCTTTCTCCAAGATAGTCTTATCAGAAGTTTGGCGTACCAAAAAGCCTCTACAATGAGTTATGAGGGACTATTTATAGCAAAGGGTGAGGTGACCCTTGACATTCCCCTCTATGATAGTTCAATTATCGTCATGACTCTTCACCTACTCTATGACGGTTACATCCGACTATTGATACTTGACTTACACTTAACATCACGTTACATTACAATGCACATGTACTCATGTGAAACAACATGGCTTGAGTAAGCAAGGCAAAACATCATTGGCACTCGATCCGTTTTGATGAGACCAACTCTTTGGCATGCTTGTGATGGTGAATGTGGTGGGTTGATGCTAGGTTGGGTTGTCCATGATGGTGTGCATGCACCTCATGGTGACATCTTGTTGAAGCAAGCTCTTGCCTCCATTACAGCTGGTGCAATGGTTCGACTCCTTCATCCAACTCATCTCCTAAAATGTGCATGGTCTTCTTGGGTGCGGTTGAACTAGAAAAACACTAATGCATTGTGTCCGTGTTGATCTTCAAGTGTGTGCTGATGGTCATGCACATCAACTTGCTGAAGTACATGTTCAGCTCCAGTTGGACTTGCTTCTTGTCTTCGCCTTGGTGAGTGTGCTGAATGGGTTGGATTACATGTGTGCACACAATGACATGCATGCCGCTAAATCTCTTGCATGCGATCAACAAAAATGCTCACCATGTCTGATCTGTGCCAGTGGCTGGGATGGATCTTTAACTTGTACAAACGCAGTTTCATCCATGATTGCATGTTGTGCCAACTGTTGTTCCTATTCCTGCTGCAACTCATTCTTTTGTCTATGCAGCTTCATGTTCTTCCTTGAGTTGTTGTTTCAACACATGCAACTCCTTCTTTGTTTGATACTCTATCTTCGCGTGATCTTCATGTTGCACCGTCACCTCATACCTTGAGTCTCCAAAGTTTCTTTCATCATCAGTGGATCTGCTTGATCTTGCAACTTTGTTCCGCCTTTGTGTTGTCAACAACCTTCCTCTTGCATTCATTGCATTCGTTGCATTCGTTGCGTTCATTGTGTTCATTGCATTCATTGCGTTCATTGTGTTTATTTCATTGATTTCATTCGGTACGCTGCCTTAAGCTGCTCTTCATGATGCTGCTTGTTGTGATGCTGCTACTGTCATATCTTGATGTCCTTGTCTACGAACAACTTGATATCTTCATGAGTAGGAACGCTCATAGACATTTGATCGATTACATCTCCAAGTGTGCTCTGAACAGTGTCTTCGACTCTGCTTTCTTGGAAACCATTGTACCTGCACTTCTGAGAGGCAGATGAACACCTACAATACCTGGAGACATGGAAACACTCATGGCAAGCAATCTGTCAGTCAAAAACCAAAATGAACTTGAGAATTAACTTGCAACATGCCTGTGTGACTGATCATGAAGGTTGCGCAATTTTGGCGAGGAGGTCGGGATACTAATTGCCAATACTACGCAAGGCACAGTCTCGGCTACTGGGAGATTGACTGACTACTGGAACTGTGCAATGCACAGTATAGTCTAGTTGCAGACTACTGGAATTGTGCAATGCAAAATCTCAATTGGCAATAATTGTAGGCTCAATGACTACATTGCGTAATTTTATGGGCCAGCAGTCACTGTCCCTCAAAAATGCACAAAACAAACCTAGAGAACAGTCACTGGGTATAAATTCACATTCTCTGAGAGGAAGATAGAGCCTTCCCTCTCAGGATTGCACAAAGTTGTCTTGGTGAGGCTCTTGGTGAGGCAAAGTCCATGTTAAGGCTTCCGAGACTCGTCAACGGGAAACTGCAAGTGAATGTGAGTACAAATGCATGGTGATACTGAGTGCAATCATAAGTGAATGATCATGCATGCAAATGGTGAATGACAGATTCAGAAAATGGAACAACATGCATGTGGGTGAGGCGAGTCACTGAATTGGTGAGCATTTGTGAAAAATAGTTTCATGCATGTGGTAGCAGTGAGATAGAAACGAAAATTGAAACAGTGCTAAGACAAGCTAGTATACATGTAAATGACAACAAGCACTCAAATAAATCAAGAAAAGAGTACTCACATAAGAGAAAACACAAAAAGCAATAGAAATGCAACACAAAGCATGGAAAGCGGGCTTACCCAAAAACAACTGAGTTGAATGTGTTAACTACTCCTAGATGTGATGTGGGATGTTAGAGCTACAAGGTTGATGTGAGGAATGAGGTTTACAATGTCTGGTTGATGAGTTTTAATAATATCGAGGTTGTGATGCACATGCCACAAATCTAGGGAAAGCGACACTTGGTGGGAGGCTTCTGAAATGATCCTTTCATGTAACCTCCCACTGCCAAAAATAGATCCCTAAAACAAGGGATGCCTTTGCATGCTATATTGGGAGAAGAAGCCCATGCATGCAAGTCAGTTTTGCTCCATCCCGAAGGGAACCAGTCAACTCAGCTGCACATGCAATAGACTACTCGACTGCTGGGAAAAAATGCATTTCCGACTGGGAGTTAGGCTGTCTGCCTAAGAGATTTGCACAATTTATGAGTAGAGCAGCTGACTGCTGACCAAATTTGCACAAATTCTAGGTAGAGAAACCCTGCTGGGGAAAATTGCACAATTTTCACTGAGTGTTGACTACCAAAATTGCGCAATTCTAGAGCCCAGCAGGCTGCCAATCAGGATTGCACAATTTCTGGAGGGAAGGTTGGTTGCCCTCTAGAATTGTGCAATTTATTGGGGGAGATGCTTAGACTGCAGCTGGACCAAGTCCGGGTGATCATCCTATGAGGATAATTCATCGAGTTGTGATTGATAGGCTACCTTTGTACAAGAAAAACACTAAAGCATGTGAACCTGATGAAGCAATGCAAGATGTTGTCAAAAGTTGGTAAGGAGGCTCCAAAATGAAGCTAAGGAAATTTTTGGAGGGTGGTTGTAGCAGCTACAATAGTTCAGCAACCTCTGTGAAATTTTTTAGGGGATTCAGTCCCAAGGTGGTTGTCAGGTCCAAATCTCTGGGTGGCCAGCATGAAGGTTGATTGAATTGCTTGCAGGCAGCATAGCTTGAAATGACTTTCTTGGTGCTTCTACATTGTTCTGGGTGACAGTCGATTGAGTCGATGGCGGGGTGATGGTTTGACTGTCAGAGGGGAGTTCGGTTTTCAGAACTTTAGCAAAATGACTAAGTGTGTGAACGAGTGAAAGATGAAAATGTGATCTTACAAACGCACACCCACATGACTTGACGATAAGATGACTCAAACCATCCAAACACACATATTCAACATGATTGACTGATGGTGCAAGCGATAAGCACGACACTCATGATTGATCATTGATTGACCGTGACGACACTTGCGCGACAGTGAATGTGACTCCATGTGTGAGTGTGATAGATGTTTTCATAGTGAACATGTAATGTACACATGAAATGAAGACCTTGAGGATGACCAGAGCATGGTCGCAAGCATGAGATTGACATCAACATGCAAAAACTTGTGTAGAATGAACAAGCAAGGTGTGTGCGAAGGCTCACACGAGCTCATGGAGTGAACCCGAGTGTATGCAACCATCAAGTGAAACTCTCAAAGGAGGCTGCGAAATTGGGTGTAGGCCAAAATTTTGGAGGGTCGTTGTAGTCACTACAACATAGCCCTAATCAAAACACATCCATTCCCCCTTAGTGCCCCCCTACTCATCCTTCCTAGTCTAGACCTTCTCCCTAGTCGTTTGCACCTCAATACCATTCCTAATTGGCCAACCAATCATTTCATCCATATACTCCTCCACAACCTTAGTGGAACGCACCACCCCAGGGGTGGAGGCCCGAATACAACCAAGATCAAGATCTATTACCTTCACCTCCATCTCAATCACACCTCCTACACCCTGCTCCACCCTGCTCCACCTAAAAAACCTCAGATGCCTGCCCAACCAAACCCGAACTTGAACAATGACAGACACAATAGGTCTACAATGGAGAAACATCCTACCCTTCCTATGTTGTAGAAATGCATGAAATTAACCTTAGGTCTGGGAGAGTGCTCTTGGATAACCAACCTCCATCTCTGTTGGGTTCTATTATATTATTTCCAAGACTAGTTCATGGTTTTGTCCATGGTTTTGTGCATGGTTTTCGCACATGGTTTTGAGTGTGATGGTTTTCGGTCCATGGTATTGAATTCTTTGGCATGTATATATATGCTTTGTAACATTGAAAGGAACATAATGAAAAATCAATCTAGTAGTCCTAGTTTTGGGATCCAGGGGAAAATCTCTGTGTATATTTGTTTTATGTGTTATTCTCTCACCTTTGTTTATTTTCTGTTTTAGAATTCATATGCAAGAAATTTTTATATGGGATTAAAACCAAAATTTGGTATCAGAGATGTGTTGGCTTCAAGGTGACACCTTTGTTGTTGAGGGGTTTCACTTGGGCCTGTGGTAGACCCTGTTCAGTGGGAGATCTACGGGATCGATTCTCGTGGTGAAAGAAGATGGCGAGCAGTGGAAAGATAGAGATCGAGAAATTTAATGGTCGGATTTTTGAGTTGTGGAAACTCAAGGTGGAGGATTTGTTGGTGGATAAAGATCAGTGGATCGTGATAGATCCAGGTACTAAACCAACGGGTGTGTTTAATGAAGAATGGAAGAGGTCGGAATGGAAGGCAAAGAGCACAATACAATTGTGTGCTTCAGATTCAATATTGTTGAATATATCATGGGCAGCTACGGCGAAGGCTTTATGGGACAAGTTAGGGACTTTGTACCAATCTAAGTCTCTGGTGAATAAACCGTTCCTACAGAAAAAGTTGTATAACCTGAGGATGAAAGATGGAGACTCGGTGACAAAGAATTTGAACACATTTAATATTGTGGTAAGTCAGTTATTATCTGTTGATATTAAAATTTCATATGAAGATAATTGCATTAGTTTGTTGTGTTCTCTACCAAATTCATGGGATAGTCTAGTTATTGCAATAGGTAGCAATGCAACTGCCTTGCAGTTTGATGAAATAGTCTCATCCTTGCTAATAGAGGAGATGAGACGAAAAGATATGGAGAGCCAGAATGGTGATGCCTTGTCTGTATGAGGACAGTCCCAGAATAGAAACAAAATAAGTCATCAAGTGGGAGATCTAAATCTCCAAGAAAATTTGTAAAGGTGTGTTGGAAATGCGGAAAGGAAGGGCACTACAAAAGGGACTGTAAATCTAAGGCTCCTAACAAAGGAAAGGGATCCTATGATGCTCCTTTTGCAAAGGCGAAAACCACCTCAGATGAAGATGGGGATGCGTACTTGGCTTCTTCAAGTACACATGTAGCTTATGAGGCATGGTTGATTGACTTAGGTGCATCCTTTCACTTCACTCCCCATAGAGAGTGGTTATGCAAGTATGAGAAATATGATGGTGGTGATGTCTTCTTGGGGGATGATAGGAAGGCTAGAGTCGTTGGTCACAGAAAATTCAAGCGGAAGTTGCAAGGTGGAAGGATTAGAACACTTTTGGGTGTTCTGCATATTCCTACATTGGCTAGAAATCTGATTTTTGTAAGCAAGCTGGATGATGCAGGTGTAAAAACAATGTTCAAGAAAGATACCTGCAATATGGTTCGAGGAGCACTAGTATTTATGTGGGGAGTTTGGATTAGAACTTTGTACAAGTTGCAAAGTAGCACTATTGTTGATGGGTGCAACAATTCTATGGTTCCTAAAAGTGGAGTAGAAAATATAGTGGTCTCTAGAGGAAAGACCATGCTATGGCACCAAAGGCTTGGACATATTGGAGAGAAGGGCCTTCGAATACTTCATGGTAAAGGTATGGTATAAGCTATGGCTAATATCTCTCTAGACTTTGATTTCTGTGAAAATTGTGTATATGGGAAGCAGAATCGGGTGAGTTTCCCCTCTGGTGGTAAGAGGGTGAAATAGATATTAGAGCTTGTGCACAGTGATTTGTTTTAGCATGTGAAGGTTCCATCACTGGGTAAGTTTGTGTACTATGTATTGTTTATAGATGACTTCTCAAGTAATACATGGATATATTTCCTCGAGAAGAAATATGAAGTCTTTGACAGGTTTAAAGAATTTAAGGCTCTGGTGGAAAACCAGACAAAGAAGAAGATAAAGGCGTTGAGGATAGATAACGGTGGAGAATTTTTCAAGAAGGAATTTGAAGAATTCTGTAAGATGTGTGGTATAGCATGGCAGAAGACTACTCCATACACACCTGAGAAAAATGGAGTTGCAGAAAGAATAAACAAGATGTTGATGGAAAGGGAAAGAAGCATGCTCAGTGGTGTCGGGTTAGGACAGGAATTCTGGGTAGAGGCGGTGGAGACTGCATGTTACCTAGTCAACAAATCACCCTCATTAGCGTTGGAGGATAAGACACCACATGAGGTATAGACTGGTAAGAAAACCTCTCTTTCACATCTGAGGGTATTTGGATGTGATGCATATGTACGTGTACCAAAGGATAAAAGAACATAGTTGGATAGTAAATCTAAAAAGTCCATCTTTATTGGATATAAGTATGGTTTTAAAGGCTAAAAGCTTTGGAACCTAGTAACAAGGAAGGTTGTGTATAGCTAAGATGTGGTGTTTATAGAGGTGAAATATGTTATTAAACATGAATTCCATTCAAAGGAACCTAAGAAAATATAGTTTTAGCTAAATGAGAAGAATCAGACTCTACAACAGGAGATGAATCAAAAGATGAACAACCACAAAATCTGGTTGTGAGAAGATCAGTTCAAGAAAGAAGGCAACCAGAAAGGTATAGTCCATCTAATTTTTGTTCAAATTTTTCTTTATCTATTACTGATGATGATCCCAGAACTGTGAAGGAAGCAATAGATTCAGAGGATGGAAAACTATGGAAAGAGGCCATGGTTGATGAAATGGCATCTTTGCACAAAAATGAGGCTTGGGATCCAGTGGAGTTGCTGGCTAGAAGGAAACCCATTGGCAGCAAATGGGTGTTCAAGAAGAAGACGAATGCAAAAGGAAAGGTGGAGAAATACAAATCTCGGTTGGTAGAAAAATGTTATTCCTAGGTGTCGAGAATTAATTTTGGTGATATTTTTTCTCGTGTTGCCAAGGTAACTTCTATTAGATTACTTTTATCTGTTGCTATTGCTTTTGACTTTGAGGTAGAATAGATGGATGTGAAGACAACATTTCTTCATAGGGGTCTGGAAGAAGAGATCTACATGAAGCAACCTGAAGGCTTTGCGGTGAAGGGTAAGAAAGAAATGGTATGCAAGTTAAAAAATTCTCTATATGGGCTAAAATAGTCACTAAGGATGTGGTATTAGAAGCTTGATAAATTTATACAGGGACTTGGCTTCACTAGAAGAAAAGCATATCACTGTGTGTATTTTAAATTAATTGGTGACTGTGTTATTTATTTGGTCTTGTATGTAGATGATATGTTGCTGGTTGGAAATGACAAAGAAATTATCCGGGATTTGAAGACCCAATTGTCCTCCAAATTTGACATGAAAGATCTTGGTGCTGCAAACTGCAAAGAGGAAGTCATGGTTAAACTAGAGGAAATAAGTCAAGACAATACTACAAAGGTTTAATATGCAGGATAGTAAACCAGTGAAGGTTCCTATTCCTGTAGGTGTAAAGTTATCTGCTGAACAGTGTCCCAAGACACAAGAAGAGGAATAGGACATGTCTCATGTTCCATATGCAAGTGTAGCCGGTAGCTTGATGTATGTGATGGTCTATAGTAGACCAGACATTACACATGTAGTGAGAGTATTGAGTAGTTTTATATCAAAACCAGGGAAGGAGCATTGGACAACAGTGAAATGGGTTTTCAGATATTTGCGTGGCACTAGTGATTATGGTTTGCGTTACCAACGAAGATCGGGATTGGACATATTTTTGGATATTCGTGGCTTTGTTGATGCAGACTGGGCTGGAGATCTGGATCAAGGAAGATCTACAAGTGGGTATGTGTTTAAACTATTTGGAGGTGCAGTCAGTTGGATGAGTAAGAAACAATATGTGGCGGCACTATTAACTATAGAGGCAGAATAGATGGCAACCACTCATGCAAGCAAGGAAGCAGTTTGGTTGCAGAGATTGTGTTCAAGTATGGGGTTAGTATAGGGAGCTATAAGGATAGACTATGACAGCCTAAGTGCATTTTTCTTGGCAGAGAACCCTGCTTACCATTCAAAGACAAAGCACATTGATGTTTATATCACTTGTGAGGGATATGATAGAAGACAAAAAGGTGTTACTAGTAAAGGTGGACACTTTGAATAATACTACCGATGCGTTGACAAAATCTGTGAGCTCTGAGAAGTTCTCTTGGTGTAGAGAAACAATGGGCATTGTAGGGCTGGATAAATGACTAAGCTCTCCTATGGCCCCCTGTGGAAAGAAAACAACAAGTGGCACAATGTTTGGTTGTTTTATATTCTTTGCACGATTAGCCCCCCCTGTACGGGGGGTTTGAGGGGGGCGGTTAGCCCCCATCTACAAGGTCCGAGGCAGCGCTCCGAGGAATTTTGTTTTTTGAACCCATGGTTTTGTGCATGGTTTTCGCACATGGTTTTGGGTGCGATGGTTTTCGGTCCATGGTATTGGATGCTTCGACATGTATATATATGTATTGTAACATTGAAAGGAACATAATGAAAAATCAATCTAGCAGTCCTAGTTTTGGGATCCAAGGGGAAATCTCTATGTATATTTGTTTTATGTGTTATGTTATCGCCTTTGTTTATTTTCTTTTTTAGAATTCGTATGCAGGTAATTTTTATACGGGGTTAAAACCTATAATCTCCACCTAGGGAAAGTGAGGAGGAAAGAGAAGAAAATATACCTAGAGTGAATCCATCCCTGTTCCTGAAACGTTAACGCATCTAGTCCAGCACACCCCAAAAGAGACTGAACTTTTGGGTGAGTTGAAAAATCTATGTGTCAAAATCCCACTTCTACAAGCTATCAAATATATTCCCATCTACAACAAGATGATCAAAGATAAGTGTTTCAAACATCGAGGAAGGCGAAAGGAAGACACCCCTACCATTAATTTCATTGGACAACTGTCTGACTTAATGTTGGGGCAGGTAATTTACCCAAAGTATCTAGATCTTGGGAGTCTTGTATAGATGAACACATCGATGGCACCATTTTTTGCCATACCTTGATTGATCTTGGGGTTGCCATCAATGTGGTGACTAAGGACACTATCCTCAAGTTGAATCTCCATGGATCATTAAGGAAGACCGCAATAGTCTTGCAGCTTGCAGACTGATCCACAATACCTCCTAAGGGAATTTTCGAGGATGTGATGGTCTCCATTGCTTCCTGGAAATACCCTGCTAAATTCTTAGTTCTCCAACATATGACCAAATTTAATGGTTACCCTCTCATCCTTGGGAGGCCTTGGTTAGCCAATACCAATTCCTACATAAGTTGCAGGGCTAGAAATATGACCATAAAAAATGGGCATATGTCCAAACAATTGGTCTTATACCCTCCTGCTCAACCATCCCTAGAGATTGACTTACCTTTATGGCTAGAAGAGGAAGAAGAAGGTGAAGTCTACTCCTCCCAAATCTATATCCTAGAAACTACCATAGGAGGGGGACATCCTAATGAAGCTGACCTGATTGAACACATCATCAAAAATCAATCTCCCAACACCATGTCTCTGGAGGAAGTAGTGAAGGAAGCCAAAGACAACCATCAGATTGATCTATGCTCAACTGACTCAAACCTTACTCGTGTCAAGACATTAGAATTCGACCCAAAAAAAGAATTGAAAATCAACCCCTCTCTCTGTACACCAAGAAGAGGAGTTATGTAACATGCTAAGAGAGAATTTGGATGCCTTTGCTTGAATTAAAAAGAAATGAAGGGAGTGCACCCTTCGGTGTGTACTCACCACATTTACATCAAGGAAGGTTGCAAGCCAGTCTGCCAACCCCAAAGGAGAATGAATCCAACCCTCAAGGGTATAGTCAAAGAAGAACTAGAGAAGTTTTTGGATGCAAGATTCATTTACCCCATATCGGACAATGAGTGGGTGTCTCCTTTGGTGCTAGTTCCAAAGAAAAATGTAAAGTGGGGGATCTATGTGGATTAACGAGAGCTAAAAAAAGCCACAAAGAAGGACCATTTCCCTCTACCTTTCATTGACCAAGTATTAGATGGTCCGGCAAGAAAAAATTTCTTCTCTTTCCTGGATGGATTCAGCATTACATTCAAATCCATATCAGCCTAGAGGACCAGGATAAAACCACCTTCACTTTTCCTTCAGGTACTCTTTCTTATAGGGTCCTTCCTTTTGGTTTATGCAATGCCCCTACCACTTTCCAGAGAGCAGTCCTAAGCATATTTGCAGAGTTAGTCCATGATGCAGTAGAAATTTATATGGATGATTTCACCCCCTATGGGTGTGATTTCCAGGAGGCTTTCTCTAACCTGGGAAGGGTGTTAAAAAAATGCATTGAAATGAACTTATCCCTTGGTCCCAAAAAATGTGAATTCTTAATAATTGTGGGGACTGTTCTATGTCACTCAATATCCCAGGAAGCACTGCAAGTCAACCTAAATAAGGTAGCCATCATAAAAAGGGTCCCTACTCCATAGAAGAAGAGGGATGTCAAAAGTTTCTTAGGGTTAGCCAGATATTATAGGAGATTTATAAAATATTTCAGCAAGGTAGCCTCTCCCTTATTTGGATTATTGGCCAAAGACTCCAAATTTTTATGGTTAGAAATCTACCAAGAGGCCCTAGAAACCCTAAAGGACAAATTAACTACTACACCTACTCTCCGAGGCCCAAATTGGGCTCTTCCTTTTCACATTCATGTTGATGCCTCTCACAAAGCTATAGGAGCAGCTCTATGCCAGACAGATGAAAAGCTACCTTATTCCATTTACTTCATTAGCAAGAATCTGTCAAAGGCCAAGTTAAAATACACAACAACTGAAAAAGAGCTCCTAGTTGTTGTCCATTCATTGAATAAATTTAGGCATTACATTACTGGTTACCAAACATTTATACATACTGACCATGTTGCAATTAAATATTTGATGAAAAAGCCTGATATAAATGCCCAAATTATTAGATGGTTACTCTTATTACAACAATTTGATCTAACTATTATTGATAAGCCTGGCAAAGAGAATGTAGTTGCATGTTTTTTTTATCCATATTGACTTTTCTTGCATGTGTGGAAGGAATAGTTGATGATCAACTATTAGATGAATGTTTATTCGCCATTTCAGTTCTCTATCCATGGTTTTATGACATAGAAAACTACTTGGTGTCTACAGAGTTCCCTCCAAATTTGTCCTCGAAGGAAAAGAGCAGAATCATAAGAAAAGGTGCCCCATTCACTTGGATTGAGGAAAATCTCTTCAAGATGGGTCTAGATCAAATTTTAAGAATATGTGTCAGGGAGGAGGATGTTTTTGACATCCTTCTGGTGTGTCATAATGGGCCTTGTGGAGGTCACTTTGCAACCAAAAGAATAACATTCGAGGTACTAGAAGCTGGCTATTACTAGCCCACTCTCCACCAAGATGTAAAAATGTATACTAGCTAGTGTGATCGGTGCCAAAGGATGGGGAAGCCTACCCCCAAGGATGAAATGTCTTTGCAACCACTTGTGACTTTCAAGCCATTTGACAAGTGGGGCATGGATTTCATGAGGCCCACTGACCCTCCATCCAAATAGAAGAAACACGTCATTGTGTGCACCGACTACTTGACAAATTGGGTTGAAGCCAAAGCTGCCAAGGTAGCCACAGAAGAAAAAGTGGTTGAATTCTTGAGGGAGAATGTGTTTTATAAGTTTGGATACCCTAGAGAGTTCATCACTGATCAAGGCAGTCAATTTGCATCCCACGTGATTGAAAATACGTTAAGCTAGAATAATATCAAGCACAGAAAGTCCACTCCTTATGACCCATAGGATAATCGGCAAGTGGAAGTCACCAACTGAGCATTGGAAAGAATTCTAACCAAAGTGATTAGGAGCAGCAGAAAATATTGGGTAGACAAATTGGTGGAGGCCACCTGGGCCTACAATACTACATGGAAAACCACTACGGGCTTCACTCCTTATGAGTTGGCCTATGGGAAGAAAGCCTTGTTGTCCATTGAATTTGAATACAACACCTTAAGGATGGCAACACAACTGGATTTAGATGTCACAAGGGTACAACAAGAAATATTTCTCTAGCTGAATAGGTTAGATGAATTTAGGATTCAAGCCCTCTTGCACATAGAAGTGACTCAAGTACAAAGGAAAATCTGGCATTACAGAAATATCAAGGACAAACTATTTCAAGAAGGCAAGTGGGCATTGCTGTATGACTCCCGGTACAAAGATTTCAAAGGCAAGTTAATGACCATATGGTTGGGACCATAGGTGATATAAAAGTGCCATGATAATGACATTGTTCAAATAAGAACGATCAATGTAGAAGGTATCCCTTTGCTTGTCAATGGGTACAAGTTAAAATTCTACAAAAAGCCCTTATCAAAGCATGAATTCATCAGTAGCATCAGCAAGGTAGTGATGGTGATTGAAGAAGTCTTGGCTTCCACCTCACCAAGTTCTTAGAGAAAAGAAAAAATAATAAAGAGACTGAGGCGAAAACCTCTATTAGGCACCTAATTCCAACTTTTGGGT
This sequence comes from Pinus tabuliformis, assembly GCA_031772625.1. NCBI lineage: Eukaryota > Viridiplantae > Streptophyta > Pinopsida > Pinales > Pinaceae > Pinus > Pinus tabuliformis. Next base: position 1,381,987,974 of record CM062817.1, on the reverse strand, counting down.
TAAAAACCTTGTTAGTGTCAGTGTCTGCATACTTCCATCAAGGATCAAATTTTCTCTTTGCATTTTCATTTTAGGGGTCCCATACTGAAATTTTCACATCATTTCATTAGGTCATGCCAAAATGATCCACTGATGGTTGTCTTCTCTTCAGAAAATCTAATTTCTCCATCATAGAGTATACTTGCTGACCCTTCTTCAGGTTGTCTTCAATTATGGTTTCATGGTCAATTTGCAATCATGCTTTCATTAGGTCATAGGGCATGTTTCATTAGGTCTTAGGGTTTCATTTCCAAGGTCAAGAGAATGATTTAAAAGTGTAAATAAAGGGCAACAAGGGTATGAGGATGATAAATAAGTCAAGCATGATGGCTAGTAAGTCATAGTCACTATATAATTATCTTTTTAACTAATGTAATTTTCACCTCAAAAAACATGTTTTTGAGGTGAAAACAGAGTATTTTGAGTTAATTTGTATTTCTTATGTAATTTTAAGTCACTTTATGTAATAAATGATCCTGGCTGCACCAATGCATCTCTCCTTGCTACAAGACAAAGAAACACTGCAAAAATCAGTTCAAGTTGAGCATCATCCACCTAAAAAGAAACAAAGAAGGAAAGGCATTAAAAATAGAGATTTGAAAAAGGTCAAGAAACATTAGAAAGTGGGTTTTTCTAGTGAAAAATCAAAATCTACTCCTATATAAGGTGTCACATTTCATTTTCAAGTTCATCATTCTCATTTGGCAAAGAAGAAGTCAAAAAGTGAGGAAAAGAGGAGAGGTTGAGTGATTTTTTGGCCAAGGAGAAGTGGCGTTGTGTTTCTGGAGGTTGGTGTTGCGCGTTTGGAGCAGTGGTGAAGTGTCGGTGCACTTCTGCAGTTTGGCGCTGCACATTTCAGGTAGTGGATGTGGCATTGTGTGTTCATGGGGTGGCTCTGCGCGTCTAAGCTAGGCACTGTACGTAGGGAGGTTTCAGCAGTGCAAAATTACACTGCGTTGCGCGTTGAGAAGTGGTGTTGCAGGTCTGTAGTTAGTGCTGTGCGTTGAGTAGCAAAGACCAGAAAGCCTCCAAACTTCATAAAAACTTCCAAAGAACCCTCTCATCTCTCAAACAAGTAAGTGCACTCCCTCTACCTCATCATTGAAGTTGCAATTGAAGTGTTTGAAGGGATTTACCATGAAAAATGTGAAACCCTAGTTTCTCCCTTAATGACATTCTAGAAACCTAATCCCCTCTATTTTTCCCACCACCTATCACTAAAACCCTAAACCCCTTCCCTACATCACTCCATAACATTTTATACCCCCTCATCCTTCATCCCACAAGTTATATTTCAAAAAAGGCCCAAACCCCTCTCCCTCACTTTCATAATTCATACCCTTCCCTTCATTTTCTAGCCTACCAAAATATCTCACAAGATCATCTCCCATTCCCTCACTCCTAAATCATTCTTACTCATTCCATTCATCCCTTTTCTTGGAGTGTACAGCCTCAAAATTTGCAAACATGGATAGAGAAGATAGAGACTATGAGGAGGAGGAAAACACAGGCAGTGACAGTTTGACATATAGACCTCAACATCAGAGAAAACCACACAAGGGAGGTAGGACTATTAGGGAAGAGCCATTAAACCTCAGAGAATTGCAGGCCTCTCAGTTAGCTATCACTTGTTTCAGACATCTAGGGTGCTATGAGTTTTGTGAGCAGGTAGAGAGAGTTCAACACCATCCTGAGCTCACCAGGCCTTTTGTAGCCCATCTTCAGGACAACAAGGTGACTCTTGCTGGGGTGAAATTTACAGTTTCACCTTCCATTATTGCGGATGCAACTGGGATTCCAAATGTAGGGGAGAAGTGGTACAAGGCACAGGACCTGGATGAACACTATTATGAGCCTTACGTCAAACCCAGGTACAGAAATGAGGCTAAAATCTTTTTCCTTTCAGATTCCTTGAAGACAAGTATGCCCCCATGATGAAAATCATCATGAAATATTTCACTTGTGAGGCCAGATTTTCCAGACTGTACACCTATCACATCAGGCTTCTCATGCATTTTACCAGGGTGATGATGTTAAACCTCCTTTATTTCTTATTCAGGAATATTGATAAGATGGCCCATTTTGTGCAGAAAAAGCCATACCTTCAGCAGATGAGCAGTCTCTATCATTATTCTCTAATCAATATGATTGTGATTCATCATCTTAGCCTCCTCAACATCTCTTGGGAGACATTTATTGCTTATGAAATCTTCAGGGGTCTTCAATTTCCTCCATCAGTGTCCCAAGAATCAGGAGGACCTTATAGCACTCCTCAGGTGAAGACAGATGAGAAGGCCAAAGAGACTAGAGCTATCGAGGTGCCTAGGACTTACATGACATATCAAAGGGGCACAAGGAGATTGTTTGCAGCTGATAGGCAAGTGTTTGCTCCACAGGATGTGGAAGGGACCTTGCCTTCTTCATTAACTCATAGACAAATGCTAGATCCAAAGGATGTGGAAGGGGATTTTCCTTCTTCATCAACACAATAGGTACGGGTACAGCAGCTACACAAAGGGAAATAAAATATTTTGGAGGAAAGTTTTGATGATGAGGAGAAAGAGAGAGACTTTGATTTGATAGAGCATGATGAACTGGAGCAGCATTATACTCATCATGGCATGGAAACAATTAACTTAGAGGCTCAGGATGAAGCAACAATAAAGGACATCATCATATAGGAGAAAGAGGCTCAAGTCCAAGCATTGATGGACAATTTGGAGAGAGCCAAATATGTCATCGCATATCTAGAACAAGAGAACAAACAACTGAGTGATAAGAAGGTCCTCATGGAGCTAGAACTTCTCAAGATAAAAATACAAGGTGACAAGGGTGAATCAGCTATGCAAAAGGAAGAGGCACTGGTCACTTTGACTCCCATTGAGAAGGAAATTGAGGGTGATAGAGAGATTTGGCTTGAAAGAGTCAATTTTCACTTAGAGAAGCTATTGTAGAAGGCCAATAGGGACAACCAAATCATCAGGCACATGGCCTACCACTACAAGACCCAGAAAAAAATTTGCAACATGAGGGTCAAACAGATGAAAGCTAGGCTACGGCAGGCTCTAAAGGGAAAAAAAGGAGGAGGATAGGCTTAGGTTTCTTGCTGAAGCTTCCTTGGCTCATCAAGATGCTTGATGATGGTGCTGCTCACCAATTTTGGTCAGGTTTGGAGGAGATTTTGTTTTCTGCAAATTTTGGAAATTGCACGCACAAAAAATCTGGCTCAATGGCACTGCGCATTTCTTAGGGGCACCCAATGGATAAATGACTTACATTTTTGGATTTGTAGTGATGAGTACATGCACCCTATGGATTTTCTAATTTTTTGGGGTAGAACTGGTCCACGAAAAAGTCAAAAAACACCCTAAAAATGACCTTTTTGCCACTTTTTGGACACACAGAAGCAGTCTTGGGAGAATCAACTTTTGAGGGGTCAAATGAGCTTCAAATGAAGAAATTATAGGTTTTTTGGAAATTATACTTGAAGACCTTTCCAAGGAAATATCATGAGCTCAATTTGGATGCTGGAAAGGCATCAAAAAGGGACCTAAAAGTGGTGCTGCGTGTTAGGCCAATGGCGCTACGCATAGGGCAAATTGTGCACAGGATGGCTATTTTTCTGTGTTTGACTATGTTCATGGATTTTCTCTCATGGAGGATGTTTTACTATTGTAAATGATGACTTGGCTTGTAAATATGATGGATAATTCGTAGTAGAGGGTAGATTCATTATATTAAAAGTCAATTTGAGCTCGAATGAATCAGTTTTTCACTTTTAGAGGCAAGTTGTTAAGATGCCTATATTACTATTTCATGTTTAGTGTTGGTTAGATTAGCTCCTCATCTTAGGGATTCGACCCTTGAGGATGGGAGGAGGTTGAAACAATGCCTATATCTTCTTCTTCTTTCTCATTGTAAAGGGTTGGACTCAGCTGGATGCTTATGCCTTGATTGTACATCATTTTGTAGCAGTTTAGCAGGAGATTAATAAAAATTGCAGCTATTTCTTTGGGATCCATGTGGTATGGAGTTTAGTTCAGTTTCTTCTCTTGTGATCATATGTTAATATGTTTTGTGTACTTCATTACTCATTTCATTGCTTCTAAGTGAATGTTTTCAAGTTGATAGGCAGAATTCATTACATCACTGCTCTGCTTTGGGGAAATATTCACCATTATATGTTTTCTACAGTCTAGGAAGGATCCATGGTAATCACATGCTCTTCCTAGCTTCTCACCAGTCTTAAAACACCTCACCTATCAATCCCTAGAGTTCTAAACCTTCTGCCTACCTTGCCCCATTGAACATCCTGCAATTTTGACCTAATTCCCTAGCCCTAATTGTCCAGATCCTCTTGATCCAGCAAAACCCCTTCAAAATCAAATCAAACCTTGTGCTACTATACCTAGCCTAATATCCTTTTCCTAATCCAGTCAACTTGGCTGAGATCCTTACAGAGAGAACCCTCTCTTGGCCTAATAGGGCTAGCTACTTGGCTAAGCATGGTTTGTGGTTACCCTGGCATTGCCTTCCTTCAACCTGACGTTCAATCCAGGTGAGAAAAAACCTCTTCAGGTAGCCCAAGAGTTTACGAAAATAGAATAAAATATCTCTGGGTGAAAACCTCTTTTGAGTCATCCAGGGTGGGCAACAAGGATGAAAACCTCCTTCGAAGTAGCCTAGTTGTCTTTCAAAAAAAAAAAAAATACAAAACAATGGCAAGGGCCTCACACCTGCCACTCATAACAATTATGTTTTTGCAAGTTTGTAAGAAGATGATGAGCACAAGATACAAAGGACAACATGCCCTACAACACACTAGGTTTTCCTTCATCCATTTCACATCCTCCATAATCCCCGCGTTCTTCAATCCATACTCAACTCCAGATTCCAATTCCAAGCAATTTTGTGCTTTTTATAGGATTCCTTGTAATTACTACAGGAGTTTCCTATAGGTATTATAGGAGGTCTTGAAAAAGTAAAAGAAGGGAAGTCCAGTGGAAAAATGGTGACACACTGACACGGGCCTGTTTTGGAATATGAAAAGAGCCACTGACCTCACCACACCTCATCCAACACCCTTCATGGCCATCAGAAAAAATCAAGTTAGAAAATATAAAAGAAAGGGGGAGAAGAAAAATAACATCAAAAAGGGGCATGCCATCTGCAACCTACCTCACCTGCCACTCCATAACCACATCTTACACTTATTCCAATACCAGTTCAACTTTAGAGCAGAGAAAAGATGTGGAAGTTCAAGAAAAAGGCAGCTACAGGACATCCTGTAGGAAATCTTGTAGCAACCTATTCCACAAAAAATGCCACAACAACTCCAACCCACCTTCAGCATAAGGACTATAGGAATAAGGAAGCTCCTCCAAAGCTAAACAGTAACAAGAAGCCCAACAGCAAAAAAAGCCAGTACTTGTACATCATCAAAGGAACAAACCATCAAGAAAAGAAGAAAAGAAAATAGTTGAGAATATGCAGCTAGGTCAAGAACAACAAATTGACACCACTCTCTAGCATGTATCAGCAAGGCAAAGTACCAATAGGTATATCATCTCACCAATACTCCCTCATAAGTACGAATATGATTAAACTGTAGGAAAACATAAAAAGTTGATTTATAAGTGAAGGTGGCTAGTTAACTTGGCCACCCTCAGTCTGATAACAAGAAGAAAAAGGGTTAGTCAATTGCACACGTGGCAAGGTCACATCAAAAAAAGGGGGGGGAATGTATAAAAAAAAGTGGTTAAGTTACAGAGAATAAAAGTGGGAGATTATTATGAGGTAAGGTGGTATGATGAACTTGTAGTGGGGCCAATGGTCTAAAAGGAGGTACTCATACTCGGCCAGCTAGCACATCACCTAATGAAATCATCCACACAAAAAAATAATCACTGACTCCCATTTGAAGTATTAGTTATTTCAAAAATTTGAAGGCAGAGGTAACCTCGAGGAGTCAATAAAGGAAGAAGTTACTCTTGGCCTCCCTGTAGTGAGCACCTACAGGAAACAGTCAGCACCTACAGCAAACAAGAGCACCTACAGGAAACTATAGGAAAGCTACAGGATATAGGGAGAATTATCACACAGAGTTGTAAGTGGACACCGAGGGCCATCAATTCAAGAGTTCTCATCACCAAAGCATAGCAAATGGAGGTAGGTACCATACCTTCTATGTTTCTCATTTGTAGGGAAAAAACAGAAGAAATCCTCGTTTCTTTTAAGTATTTGCAGTACGCATAAAGGTAGATAGATTTCTATGGAAGTCAATGAAGGATAAACTTTGAAACCTCATCACCTACAAAAGTTATTAAGCTATAGCCTGATCTAGGTGGATATTGGTGGCCACCTGCCAAGTCCACTTGGACCCCCACCATTGTTTCTTTCAGCCTTACAGTTTCCTTAATTGTAGCACAGTTTACTATTTTTAGCAGTTTTTCGGGTCCTGAACTTCCGGAGCTATTTTGAGGCCCTAAACAACATTCTTTTGGAAACCTAGGAGCAACATGGGTCCATAGATTGATGTTCCTCTTCCCAAAATTGTAGTTATCGAATAGATATTTCTAACGAGATATTGTGCATGTCAATCAGAGATCATATGCCAAAGTTACGACCCCAGGAAGTTGATGTACCAATTTAACCAAACGAGGTCCACAGTTTGGCATTTCATCTTCTAGGGTTAGGTTTTTGGATGTTTAGGGTTTTCCATTGTTTCTCAACAATAAATAGGCCTTCGAGACTCATTGTAACACAGTTGAGAGGCATGTAGTGGCCACATCTCTTCTCAGAGATAAGTTACCATCGCCCTAGCTAGTTTATTTCCATTTCTGTTTGTAAGCATTTTTTAGTATTTTACAGTAATGAAATGAAGTATTATTGTTGTTGCATCTCTATATGTATGGTTATATCTATAATTTTTGCATTCCTGTTTAAATCTCGATCAGTGGTATCAAAGCGGTCTGCTCTTTCTCTATCTTTCTTTGCATGTCCCCAACGAGGTCGGGATATAAGGAGTTAGGGCTTGAATGGGCCAAACCTTTGCAAGACCAGCCTCGCAAATCCCGACGGCCTCCCATGGCGGATGAAAAGAAAGACGAGGGGGTAGGAGATCCTATCAAAATATTGCTCGAAGAGGCCCTCGAGCGACAAAGGAACACGATGATGGACAACTTTTCCTAGATCCTTCAAAAGCTACCCAAGGGCGACACATCTACTTCCAACAACTACACTAGAAGTGCCTCACCCTTTAAGGTACAAGTTAACTTTTACATTCCCATATTTGAGGGTTAGATAGATGCAGACGTTGTAGATAAATGGTTAAATCTGCTAGAAGGGTATTTTTCTGTTCATGATTTTTCCGGCCGGGAAAAGATTACTTTCGCTCTTCTCAAAGCTGCCCCCCACATCAAGGACTAGTGGGAAACCTACTGCGAGCAGAAGGATGAAAGTACGGCCTCACTGTTTTTAGCCACACCCACTTGGAATTCATTCTGGACTACCATCAAGGAGCATTACTACCATGTCGAAAGCTATGAGGATCAATACATAAAGTGGACCATGCTATGGCAGGGAAGGGACTAAGACGTGCCAGAGTTTACCAATATTTTCAATACCCTTCTCACAAAGTTGGGTATCATGGATTCGAAGCAGCATTTGGTACTCAAATACCACAGTTTCTTGCACAGGTACATCCAAGAAGAAATAGAATTCTTGAACATCTCCTTGCTCGGCATGGCATACCAATATGCCATTAAGATCGAGCAAAAGTTTAAACAGAAGAAGCGAGACTTTGGATCTACGAATCTGAAGCAAGGGAAAGGTGCCCCCAAACCACAAAATAAAAGACAAAGCCAAGGAGGGAAGGCTGAAGACAACCCGCAAAAGCTACAAGCAATGAACATTGTCACGAAGCCAAAAAAGGACACGGGAAAGTGGTGTGAGTTCCATAAGAGCTCCACTCACAACACAAGTGAGTGTCAGGCCAAGCAGTCATTGGTGGCCGAGCTAAAGGTTTCAGAATTAGATGCATGTTCTAACTTTGAGTCAGAACTCAACAAGGGGAATGACAAAGGGAAGTAGATTATTTATGTGGAGCCCAATGCCACCATTGCCACAATGAAGATATAGAAGTAGGAACCCAAAGATCCAAAGGAAGAGGAGCGTCTCTTCCACTCCTAGATGTGGGTAAAGGGCTCCCTGCTACAGTTCATTGCCGACAGTGGGTGCCAAAGAAACCTCATTTTAGTAGAGGTCGTGAAGTGGCTGGGCTAACCGACCACAGCACATCCACAACCGTACACCATCAGGTGGCTTCACCAAGGACGGGATCTTCGCATGAGCCAACAGTGTTGCCTTCCATACAAAATCAAGCCCTTCATGGATGAGGTATTGTGTGATGTTGCTCCCCTTGATGTTTGTGATGTATTATTAGGACAACCATACTTGTGGAAGTGACATGATGTGTATGAATCAAGGCCCCATGCTGTTATTTTTATTTTGGGAAATAAGTTGTACACGATATCGAAGGTAGCATTGCCTACCTCTATCTCTTTGGTTACTGAAAAACAATGTTGTAAGATCATTTCCAAAACCAGGAAATTTGTTTTCCTAATGATACGCCCTCAAGGAAAGAAGAAGATAGTGGCCATGACCTCCAGATAGGGCCCCTCTACATGACAACTACAGATGGACAAGGTCGTGGAGAAGTATGAGGACATCTTCAGCCTCCCCCTTGCATGAGGTCCTCTACGCTGTCAAAGTCAAGCACTCCATCGATCTGACCCCAGGTGCACCACTTTGCAATGGACCAATCTATTAGCACTTCGTTTTGGAGAATGATGAAATCAAGTGGTAGATTTAGGAGTCGTTGCAGAAAGGTCACATCCATCCAAGTTCATTGTCCTGTGGGAGCCTGATCATGTTGGTACAGAAGAAGGATGGGACTTGGAGACTCTGTATTGATTATCGAGTGCTGAACAAGATCACTGTCCATAATAGGTACCCGATTCCATGGATTGATGACCTCCTGGACCAACTAAAGGGGGAAAAATATTTCAGCAAGATCGATTTGAAGTCAAGATATCACTAAGTACCAATCGAACCCTCCAATGTGTGGAAGACTGCCTTCAAATCCAAGGAGGGCCTTTTTGAAAGGTTGGTTATGCCTTTCGGATTGACGAATGCTCCTCCAACCTTCATGAGGCTAATGGATGACATATTGTGGTCGTTCGCCAACTCATTTATAGTTATATACTTGGATGACATCCTGATCTTCAGCCAAAGTTGGGAATAGCACCTCCACCACATCCGACAAGTTCTCCAAACACTGCAGCAACACAAGTTATGTACCAATTTTGAGAAAAGCACTTTTGGCATGACACAGGTTCAGCATCTAGGATACATTATTGATAAATTGGGGGTGCATGTGGATCCAGCAAGATCCAAGTCATTCAGGATTGGCCATCTCCAACCAATTAGAGCTCCGTAGCTTTCTAGGTCTTTCCAAATTCTACCGCAGGTCATGTTGGGATTTTCTCATATCACTTGGCCCTTGAGTCAAGTCACCAAGGGAGGAGCGAAAGCAAAATTATTTTGGTCTGAATCTCAACAGAAGGCATTCACAGTGTTGAAAGATCATCTCTGCTTGGCACCAGTGCTCACATTACCAGACTTGCAACAACCATTTAAGGTTGATATAGATGCCTCTGACTATGATTTTAGGGCAATCCTTACTCAACACGGGCATCTAGTGGCATATCAAAGTGAGACACTTTTAGACACAGTCCAGAAGTATCCCACTTATGACAAAGAGATGTATTCCATTGTGCAGCACTACCGACAATGGAAGCATTACATTTTGGGGAAGAAAACGGTCATCCACACAGACCACCAACCCCTGCAATTCATATAGACCCCAGGGAAATTGCAGAATGATCGCCATCAGAAGTGATCCACATACTTGCAACATTTCCATTCGAATATCAAGTATAAGAAGGGCAGCACCAATAATGTTGTAGATTGCCTTAGTCGACCACCAATCATGGAGTTAACCATTGTGATCAACTCTTGTGGGCACAAGACTTCTGATTGGTTGCATCTCTAGAAAAGTGACCCAGAATTCAGCCACACATACCAGACAGTCTTGGAGGGCCAACAGGTTCCAGATTTTCACCTCCAGGATGCCCTGTTATGCCACCTGGGTCACCTTTTTGTTCCTTCAAGTGAGCATGCCAAGATGATTTTGGAAGAACACCACAGTTGGGCTGCTGGGCATTTCGGGGTCAAGAAAATGGTGGTAGGACTACAGAAGTATTTCTATTGGCCGAATCTTCGATAGGATATCGGGAAGTACATCAGATCATTCACTGCCTGCTCCATTGCCAAACTAACCATCAAGAAGCAAGGCCTCTATACCCTACTGCCTACCCCTAGTCGACCTTAGGAATCCATCTCCATGGATTAGATGTCGGGCCTTCCTTATACTAAGCATGGAAACGACTTTCTTTTTGTGGTCATCGATAGGTTCTCGAAGATGACCATTATGGCGGCCTACAAGAAGAATATCACAGCAGAAGCCACTGCTAAACTCTTCTTTGAACGAGTGTGGGTACACTTTGGTATCCCACATTGTATCATCTCAGATCGGGACAAAAGGTTCCTCAGTACATTTTGGTCCAGTCTTTGGTTGATGGTGGACACCAAACTCACTAAGTCCACAACCTTCCATCCTCAAACTGATGGCCAGACAAAGGTTGTCAACAGGATGATCGTACACATTTTGGGCATGTAAAACTAAAAGCATCCACGCACATGGGATGAGAGCCTCCCCTATGTTCAACACAACTACAACCAGGCTCTCCACAGCTTGACTGTGCACAACCCTTTTCAGGTGGGCTTGGGATTCCAGCCACTATGTCCCATTGATGTTGCCATGCCATTTGTAGTTACTCATGCAGATTCGACTCATGTCTAGTCCGGAATAGATAAGGAAAACAACTTCATTGATCACATCCAACATATTCACCAGTAGGTCCAAGACATTATGGAGAAATCAAATTCCAAGTACAAGCAGCGACATGATCAACATCGGGTGCCACACATTTTCAGGTGGGTGACAAAGTCTGTTTGCATTTCCAAAAGGAACGCCTTACCGGAGCCTATCGAAAACTCAGACCACTCTTATATGGTCCCTAAACCATCACCAAGGTTGTGGGATACAATGAATTTGAGCCCAACATTCCCCCATTCCTCAGCCTGCACCCAGTATTCAATGTGGACCACCTTCGGCCATACTTTCCACCATTACTAGACACATCCGACATTGCAGAACAACTCACACCCACAGAGTTAAATCTAGATTGCATGGAACATTCTGCAACTGATTGAATCATGGACAACAAATCAAGCACACTCGCTAGCGGAATATGAAACTGTATCGAGTTTTCAAAGTAGGCCAACTCCTTCACCAGGGCAAGTAGCTCACTAGGGACCCAGTTCAACAGAAGTTTCATCATCTCATGGAGGAACTCAACGCAATGGGGACCATTGCTTCCTGACAGGGGAGGAATGATCCAGGTGGATATTGGTGGCCACCCGCCAAGACCACTTGTACCCCCACCATTGTTTCTTTCAACTTTTCAATTTCCTTAATTGTAGCATAGTTTACTATTTTTAGCAGCTTTTCGGGTCCTGAACTTCCGGAGCCATTTTGAGGCCATGAATGATGTTTTTTGGGAAAACTGGGAGAAACATGGGTCCATGGACTGATGTTTCTCTTCCCAAAGTTGTATTTCTCAAATAGATCTTTCTAACGAGATATTGTGTGCGTCAAACAGAGATCATATGCCAAAGTTACGACCCTAGCAAGTTGATGTACCAATTTACCCAAACGGGGCCCACAATTTGGCATTTCATTTTCTAGGGTTTTCCATTGTTTCTCAAAAATAAATAGGCCTTCGAGCCTCATTGTAATATAGTTTAGAGGCATGTAGCCACTACATCTCTTCTCAGAGATAAGCTACCATTACCTTAGCTAGTTTATTTCTATTTCTATTTGTAAGAATTTTTCAGTATTTTTACAGTAATGAAATGAAGTATTATTTCTGTTGCATCTCTATATGTATGGTTATATCTATAATTTTTTGTGTTCTTTTTTAAATCTAGATCAGTGGTATCAGAGCGGTCTACTCTTTCTCTGTCTTTCTTTGCATGTCCCCAATGAGGTCAGGATATAAGGAGTTAGGGCTTGAACTGGTCGAACCTTTGCAAGACCAGCCTCACAAATCCCGATGGCATCCCATGGAGGATGAAAAGAAAGATGAGGGGGTAGGAGATCCTATCAAAATCTTGCTCGAAGAGGCCCTCGAGTGACAAAGGAATGCGATGATGGACAACTTTTCCCAGATCCTTCAGCGGCTACCCAGGGGCGACACATCTACTTCCAATAGCTACTCTGGAAGCACCACACCCTTTAAGGTATAAGTTAACTTTGACATGCCCATATTTAAGTGTCAGATAGATGCAGATGCCATAGATAAATGGTTAAATCTACTAGAAGGGTATTTTTTTGTTCATGATTTTTTCAGCCAGGAAAAGATTACTTTTGCTCTTCTCAAAGCCGCCACCCATGTCAAGGACTGGTGGGAAGCCTACTGTGAGTAGAAGGATGAAAGTACAGCCTCACTGTTTTCAGCTGCACCCACTTGGAATTCATTCCGGACTGCCATCAAGGAGCAGTACTACCCTGTCGAAAGCTATGAGGATCAATACATAAAGTGGACCACGCTGTGGCAGGGAAGGGACCAAGACGTGCCAGAGTTTACCAATATTTTCCATACCCCTCACACAAAGTTGGGTATCAAGGATTCAGAGCAGCATTTGGTACTCAAATATTGCGGCTGCCTACACAGGTACATCTAGGAAGAAATAGAATTACTAGACATCTTCTCGCTCAGCATGGCATACCGATATGCTGTCAGGATCAAGTAAAAGTTTAAACAAAAGAAGCGAGACTTTGGATGTGTGAACCTGAAGCAAGGGAAAGGTTCCCCCAAAACATAGAACAAACAATAAAGCCAAGGTGGGAGGGCCTAAGACAACCCACCAAAGCTGCAAGAAAAGAACAGTGCCGCGAAGCCAAAAAAGGACACAGGAAAGTGGTGTGAGTTCCATAAGAGTTCCACTCACAACACAAGTGAGTGTTGGACCAAGCAGTCACTGGTGGCCAAGATAAAGGTTTCAGAATCAGATACATGTTCCGACACTGAGTCAGAACTCAACAAGGGGAATGACAAAGGGAATCAAATTATCGATGTGGAGCCCAATGCCACTATTGCCACCATGAAGATCCAGAAGGAGGAACCCGAAGATCCAAAGGAGGAGTAGCGTCTCTTCCACTCCCAAATGTGGGTAAAGGGCTCCTCGTTACAGTGCATTGTCAATAGTGGGAGCCAAAAGAACCTCCTTTCAGCAGAGGTCATGAAGTGGCAGGGCTTACCGACCACAAAACATCCACAACCATACACCATCGTGTGGCTTCACCAAGGACGGGATCTTTGCATGAGCCAGCAATGTCACCTTCCATACAACATCAAGCCCTTCACGGATGAGGTATTATGTGATGTTGCTCCCCTTGATGTTTGTGATGTATTATTAGGACAACCATACATGTGGAAGAGACATGCTGTGTATGAATCAAGGCCCCCTGTTGTTATTGATATTTTGGGAAATACATTGTACAGGATACCGAAGGTAGCACCGCCTACTGCCATCTCTTTGGTTACTGTAAAACAATGCAGTAAGCTTATTTCCAAAACTAGGAAATTTGTTTTCCTGATGACATGCCCTCAAGGAAAGAAGAAGATAGTGGCCACGACCTCCAGACAAGGCCCCTCCACATGACAACTACAGATGGACAAGGTCATGGAGGAGTATGAGGACATCTTCACCTCCCCTCGCCGAGGTTCCTCTACACTGTCAAGTCAAGCACTCCATCGATCTGACCCCAGGTGCACTACTACCCAATGGACCAATCTATCAGCACTCCGTTCTGGAGAACGATGAAATCAGGAGGTAGATTCAGTACCTACTGCAGAATGGTCACATCCGTCCAAGTTCATCACCCTGTGGGAGCCCGATCGTGTTGGTACAGAAGAAGGATGGGACTTAGAGACTCTGTATTGACTATCGGGCATTGAACAAGATCATTGTCCATAATAGGTACCCGCTCCCATGGATTGATGACCTCCTGGACCAATTGAACGTGGCAAAATATTTTAGAAAGATCGATTTGAAGTGAGGATATTAGTAGGTACCAATCGAACCTTTCAATGTGTGGAAGACTACCTTCAAAGCTAAGGAGGGCTTTTTTGAATGGTTGGTTATGCCTTTTAGATTAACGAATGCTCCTGCAACCTTCATGAAGCTAATGGATGACATCTTGTGGTCATTCACCAACTCATTTTTAGCTATATACTTGGATGACATTCTGATCTTCATCCAAAGTTGGGAAGAGCACCTCCACCACATTCGACAGGTTCTCCAAACACTGTGGCAAAATAGGTTATGTGCCAATTTGGAGAAATGCACTTTTAGCATGACCCAAGTTCAGTATCTGGGATACATTACTGATGAATGGGGGGTGCATGTGGATCCAGCCAAGATCCAAGTCATTCAGGATTGGCCATCTCCAACCACTCTGATAGAGCTCTGCAGCTTTCTAGGTCTTGCCAACTTCTACCGCAGGTTCGTGTTGGCATTTTCTCATATCACTTGGCCCTTGAGTCAAGTCACCAAGGGAGGAGCGAAAGAAAAAATCTTTTGGTCTGAATCTCAACAGAGGGCATTCATAGAGTTGAAAGATAGCCTCTGCTTGGCACAATGCTCACATTACCAGACTTGCAACAACCATTTGAGGTCAAGACAAATGCCTCTAACTATGCTATTGGGGCAGTCCTTACTCAACACGGGCATCCAGTGGCATATCATAGTGAGACACTTTCATACATAGTCCAGAATTATCGCACTTATGACAAAGAGATGTATTCCATTGTGCAAGATTGCCGACAATGGAAGCATTACATTTTGGGGAAGGAAATGGTCATCCACACAAACCGCCGACCCCTATAGTTCATATAGACCCAAGAGAAATTGCAGAATGATCACCATTAGAAGTGGTCCACATACATACAACAGTTTCATTTGAATATCAAGTATAAGAAGGGCAGCACCAATAATGTTTCAGATTACCTAAGTCGACCACCAATCATGGCATTAACCACCGTGCTCAACTCTTATGGGCATGAGACTTTTGATTGGCCACTTCTCTACAAAAGCGACCCAAAATTCAGCCACACATACCAGACACTCTTGCAAGGTCAACAAGTTCCATATTTTCACCTCCAGGATGCCCCGTTATGCCACCTGGGTCATATTTGTGTTCCTTCAAGCGAGCATTCCAAGACGATTTGGGAAGCACACTACAGTCAGGCTGCTGGGCATTTTGGGGTTGAGAAAATGGTGGCAGTACTACAGAAGTATTTCTATTGGCCAAATCTTCGACAGGATGTCAGGAAGTACATCAGATCATGCACTGCCTGCACCATTTCCAAACTGACCATCAAGAAGCAAGGCCTCTATACCATGCTGCCTACCCCTAGTCAGCCTTCCTTCTACTAAGCATGGAAACGACTATGTTTTTGTGGTCATCAACATACTCTCGAAGATGGCCATTATGGCAGCCTGGAAGAAGAATATAACAGCAGAAGCCACTGCTAAACTCTTCTTTGAATGAGTGTGGGTACACTTTGGGATCCCATAGTCTATCATCTCAAATCAGGACAGTAGGTTCCTTAGTACATTTTGGTCCAGTCTCTGGTCGATGCTGGACACCAAACTCATTAAGTCCACAACCTTCCATCCTCAAACTGATGGCCAGACAAAGGTTGTCAACAGGATGATCGTACACATTTTGTGCATGTACAACTCAAATCATCCATAAAAATGGGATGAGAGCCTCCCCTATGTTCAACACGTCTACAACAGGGCTCTCCACAGCTCGAATGCCCACAACCCTTTTTAGGTGGGCTTGGGATTCTAGCCACTATGTCCCATTGATGTTGCCATGCCATTTGCAGCTACTCATGCAGATTCGGCTCATGTCCAGTCCGAAATAGATAAGGGAAACATATTCATTGAGCACATCGAACATATTCGCCAGCAGGTCCATGAAATTATGGAGAAATCAAATGCCAAGTACAAGCAGCGACATGATCAACATTGGGTGCCACACAAGTTTCAGGTGGGTGACAAAGCCTGGGTGCATTTGCAAAAGGAACGCCTTACCAAAGCCTATCGGAAACTTAGACTACTCTAATATGGTCATTACACCATTACCAAGGTTCTAGGAGACAATGCATTTGAGCTCAGCATTCCCCCATTCCTTGGCCTACACCCAGTGTTCAATGTGGACCGCCTTCAGCCGTACGTTCCACCATTATTAGACACATCTGACATTGCAGAACAACTCACACCCACAGAGTTAAATCTAGATTGCATGGAAGATGCTGCAACTGATTAGATCATGGACACACAGATCAAGCACACTCGCCAGCAAAATATGCAACTATATTGAGTTGTCAAAGCAGGCCAACTCCTTCACCAGGGTAAGTAGCTCACCAGGGACCAAGTTCAGCAGAAGTTTCCTCATTTCATGGAGGAACTCAATGCAATGGGGACCATTGCTTCCTAAGAGCGGAGGAATGATCTAGGTGGATATTGGTGGCCAACCGCCAAGTCCACTTGGACCCCCACCATTGTTTCTTTCAACTTTTCAGTTTCCTTAATTGTAGCATAGTTTACTATTTTTAGCAAGTTTTCGGGTTTTGAACTTCTGGAGCCGTTTTGAGGCCCTAAACGACGGTTTTTGGGAAAACTGGGAGCAACATGGGTCCATGGATCGATGTCGTTGTTCCCAAAGTTGTATTTCTCAAATATATCTTTCTAACGAGATATTGTTCCATCAAACAGAGATTGTATGCCAAAGTTACGACCCCGGGAAGCTAATGTACCAATTTACCCAAACAGGGTCCAAAATTTCTCGTTTCATCTTCTAGGGTTAGGTTTTTGGATGTTTAGGGTTTTCCATTGTTTCTCAATGATAAATAGGTCTTTGAGCCTCATTGTAACATAGTTCAGAGGCATGTATCTGCAACATCTCTTCTCAAAGATAAGACACCATCACCCTAGCTAGTTTATTTCCATTTATGTTTGTAAGCATTTTTTAGTATTTTATAGTAATGAAATGAAGTATTATTTCTATTGCATCTCTATATGTATGGTTATATCTATAACGTTTTGTGCTCCTATCTAAATCTGGATTAGTGGTATCAGAGCAGTCTGATATTTCTCTGTCTTTCTTTGCATGTCCCCAATGAGGTCAGGATATAAGGAGTTAAGGCTTGAACTGGTTGAACCTTTGCAAGACCAGCCTCGCAAATCCTAATGGCTTCCCATGCAGATGAAAAGAAAGATGAGAGTGCGGGAGATCCTATCAAAATCTTGCTTGAAGAGGCCCTCTAGTGACAAAGGAACATGATGATGGACAACTTTGCCCAGATCCTTCAGTGGCTACCCAGGGGTCACACATCTACTTCCAACAGCTACTCTAGAAGTGTCACACCGTTTAGGGTACAAGTTGACTTTGACATTCCCATATTTGAGGGTAAGATAGATGAACATGCCATAGATAATTGGTTAAATCTGCTAGAAGGGTATTTTTCTATTCATGATTTTTCCGGCCGGGAAAAGATTACTTTCACTCCTCAAAGCCGCCCCCCACATCAAGGACTGGTGGGAAACCTACTGTGAGTAGAAGGATGAAAGTATGGCCTCACTGTTTTTAGTGGCACCCACTTGGAATTCATTCTGGACTACCATCAAGGAGCAACACTACCCTGTTGGAAGCTATGAGGATCAATACATAAAGTGGACCACGCTGTGGCAAGGAAGGGACCAAGACGTGCCAGAGTTTACCAATATTTTCCATACCCTTCGCACAATGAAGGGTATCAAGGATTCAGAGCAGTATTTGGTACTCAAATACCATGGCTGCCTGGACAGGTACATCCAGGAAGAAATATAATTCCTGAACATCTCCTCTCTCAACACAGCATATCGATATGCTGTCAAGATCAATCAAAAGTTTAAACAGAAGAAGCGAGACTTTCGATCTACGAATCTGAAGCAAGGGAAAGGTGCCCCCAACAGCATAATAAAGGACAAAGCCAAGGTAGGATGGCCCAAGACAACCCACCAAAGCTGTAAGCAAAGAACAGTGCCACGAAACCGAAAAAGGACACAGGAAAGTGGTGTGAGTTCCATAAGAGCTCCACTCACAACACAAGTGAGTGTCGGGCCAAGCAGTCACTAGCGGCCGAGCTAAAGGTTTCAGAATTAGATGCATGTTTCGACTCTAAGTTAGAACTCAACACGGGGAATGACAAAGGGAAGCAGATTATCGATGCAGATCCTAATGCCACCATTGCCACCATGAAGATCTAGAAGGAGGAACCTGAAGATCCAGAGGAGGAGGAGCATCTCTTCGACTCCCAGATGTGGGTAAAGGGCTCCCCGCTATAGTTCATTGTCAACAGCGGAAGCCAAAAGAACCTCATTTTGGTAGAGGTCATGAAGCAGCTAAGCTTACTAACCACAACACATCCACAACCATACACCATCAGGTGGCTTCACCAAGGATGGGATCTTCGCATGAGCCAGCAGTGTCACCTTCCATACAACATCAAGCCCTTCATGGATGAGGTGTTGTGTGACATTGCTCCCCTTGATCTTTGTGATGTATTATTAGAACAACCATACTTGTGGAAGTGACATGCTATGTATGAATCAAGGCCCCGTGTTGTTATTGTTACTTTGGGAAATAAGTTGTACAGGACACCGAAGGTAGCCCTGCCTACCACTGTCTCATTGGTTATTGCAAAATAATGCAGTAAGATCATTTCCAAAAGTGGGAAATTTTTTTTTATGATGATACACCATCAAGGAACGAAGAAGATGATGGCCATGACCTCAAGATAGGGTCCCTCCGCACGACAACTACAGATGGACAAAGTCGTGGAGGAGTATGAGGACATCTTCACCTCCCTCGCAGGGGTTCCTTTGCACTATCAAGTCAAGCACTCCATCGATCTGACCCCAGGTGTGCCACTGCCCAATGGACCAATCTATCAATGCTCCATTCTGGAGAATGATGAAATCAAGAGGTAGATTTAGCAACTGTTGCAGAAAAGTCACATCCGTCCTAGTTCATCGCCCTGTGGGAGCTCGATCGTGTTGTTATAGAAGAAGGATGGGACTTGGAGACTCTGTATTGACTATCAGGCACTGAACAAGATCACTGTCTGTAATAGGTACCTGATCCCACGGATTGATGACCTCCTAGACCAACTCAAGGGGGAAAAATATTTCAGCAAGATCGATTTTAAGTCGGATATCTCTAGGTACCAATCGAACCCTCCGATGTGTGGAGGATTGCCTTCAAAGCCAAGGAGGGAATTTTCGAATGGTTGGTTATGCCTTTTGGATTAACGAATGCTCCTGCAACCTTCATGAGGCTAATGGATGACATCTTGCAGCCATTCACCAACTCATTTGTAGTTTTATACTTAGATGACATCCTGATCTTTAGCTAGAGTTGGGAAGAGCACCTCCACCACATCCAATAGGTTATCCAAACACTGCGGCAACACAAGTTATGTGTCAATTTGGAGAAATGAACTTTTGGCATGACCCAGGTTTAGTATCTGGGATACATTATTGATGAACAGAGGGTGCATGTGGATCTAGCGAAGATCCAAGTCATTTAGGATTGGCCATCTCCAACCACTCTAACAGAGCTCCGCAATTTTTTAGGTCTTGCCAACTTCTACCGCAGGTTCGTGTTGGCATTTTCTCATATCACTTGGCCCCTTGAGTCAAGTCACCAAGGGAGGAGCGAAAGAAAAATTATTTTGGTCTGAATCTCAACAGAAGGCATTCACAGAGTTGAAAGATCACCTCTGCTCAGCACCAGTGCTAGCATTACCAGACTTGCAACAACGATTTGAGGTCGAGACAGATGCCTCTGACTATGCTACTGGGGCAGTCCTTACTTAACACGAGAATCTAGTGGCATATCATAGTGAGATAGTTTCAGACACAGTCCGGAAGTATCCCGCTTATGACAAAGAGATGTATTCCATTGTGTAGGCCTACCGACAATGGAAGCATTACATTTTGGGGAAGGAAACGGTCATCCACACAGACCATTGACCCCTGTAGTTCATACAGACCCAAGGGAAATTGCAGAAGGATCGCCATTAGAAGTGGTCCACATACCTAAAATAGTTCCATTTGAATATCAAGTATAAGAAGGGTAGCACCAACAATGTTTTAGATTGCCTTAATCGACCACCGATCATGGCTTTAACCCCCATGCTCAACTCTTGTGGGCACGAGACTTCTAATTGGCCACTTCTCTACAAAAGTGACCAAGAATTCATCCACACATACCAAACACTCTTGGAGGGTCAATAGGTTCTAGATTTTCACCTCTAGGATGCCCTGTTATGCCACCTAGGTCACCTTTGTGTTCCTTCAAGCGAGCATGCCAAGATCATTGGGGAAGCACACTATAGTCGAACTCCTGGGTGTTTCAGGGTCGAGAAAATGGTGGCATTACTACAGAAGTATTTCTATTGGTCGAATCCTCGATAGGATGTCGGGAAGTACATCAAATCATGCACTACCTATGCCATTGCCAAACTGATCATCAAGAAGCAAGGCCTATATATCCTACTTCCTACCCCTAGTCGACCTTCGGAATCCATCTCCATGGATTAGATGTCGGGCCTTCCTTCTACTAAGCATGGAAATGACTTTGTTTTTGTGGTCGTCGACAGGTTCTAGAAGATGGCCATTATGGTCGCCTGCAAGAAGAATATCACAGTAGAATCCACTCCTAAACTCTTCTTTGAATGAGTGTGGGTACACTTTGGGATCCCACAGACTATCATCTTAGATCAGGATAGCAGGTTCCTCAGTACATTTTGGTCCAGTCTTTGGTCGATGTTGGACACCAAACTCACTAACTCCACAGCCTTCCATCCTTAAACTAATGGCCAGACAGAGCTTGACAACAAGATGATCAAACACATTTTGTGCATGTACAACTCAAAGAATCCACACACATGGGATAAGAGGCTCCCCTATGTTTAGCACATCTATAACTGGGCTCTCCATAGCTCGACTAGCCACAACCCTTTTTAGGTGGGCTTGGGATTCCAGCCACTATGTCCCATTGATGTTGCCATGCCATTTGCAACTACTCATGCAGATTCGGCTCATTTCCAGTCTGAAATAGATAAGGAAAACAACTTCATTAATCACATCCAACATATTCACCAGCAAGTCCACGACATTCTGGAGAAATCAAATGCCAAGTACAAGTAGCGACATGATCAACATTGGGTGCCACACAAGTTTCAGGTGGGTGATAAAGTCTTGTTGCATTTGCAAAAGGAACGGCTTACTGGAGCCTATAGGAAAACTAGAGCACTCTGATATGGTCCTTACACCATTACCAACACCATAGGAGACAACACATTTGAGCTCAGCATTCCCCCATTCCTTGGCCTGCACCCAGTGTTCAATGTGGATCGCCTTCAGCCATACTTTCCACCATTACTAGACACATCCGACATTGCAGAACATCTCACACCCACAGAGTTAAATCCAAATTGCATGGAACAAGATGCAATTGATTGGATCATGGACACACAGATCAAACACACTCGCCAGTAGAATATCCAACTATATTGAGTTGTCAAAGTAAGCCAACTCCTTCACCAGGGCAAGTGGCTCACCAGGGACCAGGTTTAGCGGAAGTTTCCTCATCTCATGGAGGAACTCAACGCAATGGGGACCATTACTTCCTAAGGGGGGATGAATGATCAAGGTGGATATTGGTGGCCACCCTCCAAGTCCACTTGGACCCCCACCATTGTTTCTTTTAGCTTTTTAGTTTCCTTAATTGTATCATAGTTTACTATTTTTAGCAGTTTTTCGGTTCCTAAACTTCCGGAACTGTTTTGAGGCCCTAAACGACATTTTTTGGGAAAACTGGGAGCAACATGGGTCCGCAGACCCATGTTTCTCTTCCCAAAGTTCTAATTCTTAGATATATCTTTCTAACGAGATATTGTGAGCGTCAAATGGAGATCGTATGCCAAATTTACGACCCCGAGAAGTTGATGTACCAATTTACCCAAACGGGGCCCACAGTTTGGCATTTCATCTTCTAGGGTTAGGCTTTTGGATGTTTAGGTTTTTCCATTGTTTCTCAACAATAAATAGGCCTTCAAGCCTCATTATAACACAGTTCAGAGGCATGTAGCCACCTATTGGCGTGAGATCCCCCAAGGGAATTTTTGGGGCTTAAGCCCAAATTTTGATTAAATCCAATGTAAAGACTCCGTGTTTTGTGGACGTGGAGTGCAAACTTGTAAATGATTCATAGGGTTGTCTACCCTCTTTTTTGTAATGTAATGTTGGCATTAGAGATCTACCCATGGTCCACAGACCATGGGATTGTATAAATAGAGGGAGGCTCTAAGTTGTAAATCACCGAATCATAGTCATGAATGAAAAAGAAGAATTGAGTCTTATCTAAGTGTAGAGTCAAGTCTTTGGGTCGTAGAGTAGGAGAAGGCTCTGTAGCTGATTGTGTAGAGGCCTAGTAGTCTGTAGCTAAGTGCGCGGACCTCTACACCTCTGTGTGTAGGGTGAGTCAAGTTTGTAACCGTTTGGAGAAGTAATAAAGAAGAAGTATTGCATCAATTCTGTGTATTTTTTTCATGTTTTATGCATTGATTATATTAGGTATGAATTGCATTTTTACTATTTATATGTGCGAATTGATATGATTATGTTGGATAAGAGAATATAATACAAAGTATCTGTTTACAAAAAGTTAACTAACAGTTATAAGAAGATAAGTAAGATCCACATGTAACTTGGGGAATTAATGCAGATCACTTCCTGGGCAGTGTGAAATCACCTTAGCCCCTGGTGAGGGCTGCACGAAGGTGATTGTAACAGATCATGAAGGTCTTGCAGGTCAGGAAAGTGTGCGAAGTGACCTACACAAAGCTATTCATAGTTGGACTAAATTGACCCCTGAGACATCTCCAGGGTGCAGAAACTTGGTTCTAGCATCCCCCCATACTACTTTGGGTGAGACCTCAATCCATGCTACACAGGCATTTTCCAAAAGGGCTAGTAGTGTAGGGATTTGTTTTCCTAATTAACTTCAAACTTGGGTCAAGCCCCATCAAGCCAACAAATGGTTCCATTGTCGAGACCACAATCTGCATAGAGATGTTTGATGTCTTATCATTGGAATCCAACTAAGAAGGAAATTGAAGCCTAGTTGGATAGAAGGATTCACAAGTTCGCAGCATAGGAGATAGGAATCTGCGACTAACAAAAGAAGAGTGGTTAGAATTCTACCTCTACACAGATATCCACAAGATCTTCTTCACATATTTCCCTACTGAGTTGTACGAGTGGATCGTGAAGTACCAAATAGCCAAGGGAGGTAGAAACTCGATGGTCCTATTGTGTGAACCCTAGAGTTGGTGCGTAGATTGGAAGCATCAGAGGATAAGATCACGCACATTGTTGATCATTGGCTCGATCAGATTATAGGAGGATTCATCACTAAATTTTTGGTAGACACTTCAGTCATCTATAGAGAGGCAGAGCGACACTTCCTCAAAGGACCATGAGGTAAGTATGTAAAGTCCCTGAATACTTTGATTAAAATGTTATTATGTGAAAAAGAGGATTATGTAGTTACATTGATGTTTGGGGCTAGGCGAAGTGGAAAAACCTACAGGAATAGAGTAAGTAAGGGACTAGAGAATAGCCCTTTGATTTCACCTCTGCAAGACGAGGAAGAGCTCATGAAGGTATCTTTGCGAAGTGTGATCCATTTGATAAGGCAAAGAATTCTGTGCATACCACCCCCACCCACACCACCACCAGCTTCACCGCCATCACCTCCATCTTCACCCGTACCACCTCCACTACCACTGTGATTTAGTATGGCAAGTACGATAAAGTTTCTTGTGTTTAAGGGATTGGGAAATGAAGATCCAGCCCAGTTTTGGTTAGTTGTAAAGGCCGTATGGGGAGCACAGGGAGTTACGGATGATGATATAAAGAAAGCAACATTAGTTAGCACCCTACACGATCACATTCTGAACTGGTACATTAAGAAGTCAAGTGATAATCCAAATGCAGGAATCACTGATATCCAAACTGCGCTAAATAAGGAATTCAGCAGTACGAATTTAGAGGCGCAGTCGATCATTGGGTTCAAAGAGATCACAATGCTACCAGGTGAGACTCCCTGGGAACTAGATCAGAGGCTGAAGTGTACAATTCACGAAGCTAATATGACTTTGACAGATGGACGAATGGTTTGTAGCATCGCTAACGCCACATTTTAGGAACGCACTGTCGCAGCAGAGGTTAATGACTCAGGCAGAAGCCCTGCAGATCGCTATGAGACTGCATGAGACCCCAATGCAGGATCCTAATTTGTGTGTTCAGCAGATCCACATGCAATTGAAAAACTTATACCTTGAGATGCAGAGTCTGAAACAGGATAGGATAGCTCGACCAGAAGTGAACAAAGAGGTGTGGTGCGTAAAATTCAAAGGTCAGGGTCATGACAAAGACCACTGCCTGGTGTTCACGAATTACCTCACAGGACTGGGACCGATGCCATTAAGGCTGGAAGCGCAAGCAAGACCTAGCGTAGCACTTGTTTTGTGGTGCACAATTTGTCAAATAGGTGGAAAACATGCTACAGACAACTACTATTTGCTACAGAAGTATACACAAAATTTGCAACAGTTGTTCTATAAGTTTTGTAGGTTGATGGGACACGATGAGCGCACTTGTAGAAGCTATGAGTTGATGATGGATAGAACTCCCACCTACAAAGTTCAGACTTAAACGCGACCCCTAGACTAGAATACAGGAATGGCGTGAACCAAATTTCAGGGGCACGGATGAGGCCGAGGTGGCAGAGGACCTCGAAGAGGTCGCGAACAGTTGATATGCTACAATTGTGGAGGGCCGGAACATTATACCCATGATTGTACAAATCCAATGCATCCATCATGTCTGTATTGTACCTTATTTGATCATGAGACGGAGGATTTTCCTACACTGATAGCTAGGATACACGACAAGGGAGCGCTACCACCTCCCCCGACTTAGAACCTGCAAATGATGAGGTCTAAGCCGCGAGAGGAAATCCAAATGTGAATATTGTGCTCCGAAGTGGAATTACAATGGGAGATGATAAAGGAAAACAGCCTGAGGACAGCACTTGGGTTCACAAAGCTCTAGAAAAGGAAGCATAGTTTGATTTGGATCATGCTCGAGAAACCTTTATGGAAGCTAAGAAGAGCTTTGCTGATGCCTCCACTTCAGAAAGAAAAGATAGAATGGAGTCAGAGATGGACCCATCTATGCTTATAATGTTCCTGGAAACATGTATGAAGCTACTGTGCGATAGAAGGTTGTAAAAGGATTGCAGGAACTCATTAACAAATGCACTGGGACCATGCCAAGAGAACTGCACGTAGCCCAGAATATTGGAAATCATAAGACTAGAACATGAAGAGAAATTAGGTTAACTGCACAAATTGGAGAATATGAGATGGACTAAGTAATTCTGGATATAGGATCAGATGCAAACGTTCAACCGATGCAGACATGGGGGCGCATGGGGAGGCCTATGCTATAGTGGTATCCTATTCAGTTGCGAATGGCGAACAACCAGAAGATAATACCCCTAGGGTGATTGCAGGGAATCACCGTGGATATTGAGGGAGCGAGTGTGCTAGCAGACTTTGAGGTGATAGACATTTTTTATGATAGCAGTCCCTACCCCATGCTCTTAGGAATTGATTGGGCCACTGACATGAACAGGGTGATTAATTTGAAGAAGCACAAGATGATTTGTGAGAAAAATTCCCTATGCATAGTTATACCCTTAGACCCTGCTAAGGGATCGCGCTATACAGAGCTAGTGCAAGACTATGAAAGTGACGACGATTTGGACTGCATCTACAAGATAACCACGTGAGAGAAAGACTGGATAAATCCAACCGGGGATGGATGAATTTCATGGGAGCGTGAGAGATCCTGTACTTTAGATTTGGATGAGGAGATAGAGCAATGGCAGAACTAGTTACACGAGGTAACCACACTTAATTGTAACATGATGACAAGGTCACTGTGCTACGTATCAATAGAAGTGAGAGATCTCCCTACTTATGATGGGTTAAGTGAGGTAGATTCTTTCTTGGATAGATTTGAAAGGGAGTTGATGGAAAAGCAACGTTTCCCAGGCCTTGAATTGGGTACTGCGCGCTACGCCCACAAGGTGGTGGGGTACGCACAGAGGAAGCTTTGAACACTGGTGCACATGTAGAAAAATGTTGCGCTCATGGTTTGGGAAACCTATAGTGTGTTTGGCAGATAAATACAATGGACGGGATGGTTTGTGCGTGCATCTGTCTAGGTGGGTACATCATATGGTAAACAAAATGGGCAGATGCACATGAATTTTGCGTTGGGAAATATGGTCAATAAGCATGTGTTAGGGGAGAAAATTCATGAACATTTCCTCAAGTTGGAACAACAAAGTGTCGAGAGACCAAACGCGTAGAAGGTTATCCATGTGGATGCATTTAACGATGTGTGTGAAGCACTGAACAAGGTATGTAATGCGCAACGAAGTGATTGGGACCTGCACGTATCAGTAATCTTATGTGCTTATATTATAACGTGCAAGAAACTGACGGAACAGGCACCTTCTAAGCTAGCCTATGGAGCAAACATTGTAATACCGATGGAGTATATCATGCCTAGTCCACGCATAGCAACACCCACGGATATGACAGATCGCAGAACCTTGGAAGAAGGGATCGCGTAGATAGGAGAGCTCAAAGAAGAACACTTGGGACTTGATGAAGAGATCTAGCAAGGTAATTTGAGGCTCCAAGAACTTATGAAGGAAAGAGTTCGGCTGAGGGAGAAAAGCGCCATGGTGGAAGAAGAAGTGAAGAAGCTTGAGGAAGGAATACAGAAGAACTTTCTTGATAAAAAAACAGTGGTGATAAAATAGGATCCGCACGATTATGTTGATGAATTTGGGGACTACCACTAAGAGTTGATCAGTTTGATGCCTTGGATTGGACCGTATGTTACTAAGGGGATCACAGATGGTGGCGCGACGTAGTTGGAGAAGTCAAATGGCACACCATTCGCAGGAGAATTAAACGATAGATGGTTGAATCCATATACAGGTGGCGCAACCACTTGACTAGCCATGGGAAGCATAGTCTTAGAACTCTAGGTAGTTGAAAGGAGGGTTGGGACTATAAACTACTCTGCCCAAGAGCTACACGATGACAGGATTGTGTGCAGGAACGAAGTGTCACAAGGTCTGCGACAGCGTAAGGGTAGTTGCGCTGCCATGTAGGTTGGCTGGAAAGTGACCATTATAGTCACTATTCATGATGTGATGCTTGGTTTAAGACCAAATGGAGTGGTCAGCAGGCATTCAAGGCAGGATTTATGGGCTAGATTTGGGAAAATCTACCGCCAAGGTAGAATTAATGAATCGGATTTGGGTGGAGCATTCAAATTCAAATTCAAAAGGTACTATAAATTTTAAAGGGCTACCCAGCAAACAACACTTTTCCATTTGAGACTTGAGCTGTCATGCGCCCAGAGCTTTCTGAACCCAGACTTGTTTGATATGTTGGAGTTAAAGACAATGTGTGAACACCTACCTGAGTAGTTGAGAGATTTCTAGAAAAGGAAGAGGGAAGTGTCTGAAGAAGCTGTGTAGGCCATGACCATAGGAGATGCCCTTGAGAGCACTGGGATAGTCGTGGAAATCCCTAAATCACCGTGCATGCCAAGACCCAAGAAATATAAGAAGCCCATGGTTCTGGTGCACGTGTCCCCTAGAAACCTGCTACGAACTAAAATAACCATGGAAGAAAAGGGGAAAGTAGTTAATCTGAAAAATTGATGAGGAGGAAGACCTTGAGGAAATCCTAGTTGAAGAGGAGGAGGATGACGACATGGAGGTGGAAACTAAGGGCATAGACCCTCTAACCAGGCTGCCCGCATATGTTCCTCCATGGAAGGGGAAGGCAAGGGTGCCAAAGGACCTAGATGAGAGCAAGAGATCTCTGCAGACTCTACTACTACCCGACAATATCGGTTTGAAGGAGCACACTTGGGATAGGTGCTGAGTCTAAATTTTGAAGACTAGGATCTCATGAACCATGAGAAGTTCCCACACTTGGAAACCATGTAGCTCATGAAGTTAAAGAGAAACACTACAACGGGATTCATAGAGTTGGAGCTGCAAAAGTGGTTGCGCAGAGTAGAAAAAGCAGGGTTGTTAAACTTGCTCTGGGTGCCACATTACCATCGTGCCCTAGTAACTATCTTTGTCATCAAGAAACTACTCTTCCTGGTGCATGATGGTTCCTTGTGGCTGGAGGAGCCCATCCCCATCGTAGACCACAAAATTCATAGGATTACCTGACTTCCTTGCAAAGGGGAGGACCCAGTGGACATTTCAGAGGGTAAGAGAAACAATTGGGCCATCACGGAGGCCATTAAGGAAAAATTCAAGCTAGAGAAGAAGAAGAGAGGGTACGTGATCTCCAGTATCAACAATAAGGCAGTCAGAGTTGCCACCCAGATACTGGCTGGCATGGTTATGAGGAAGTTCCGCGCGTATGAGGTGCCTGTGCCGGTGGTTGTACTTGCCGTGCAGTGTGTAGAGAGCATCCATTTTAACTTGTCAGAGTACCTATACAAGGAGTTCGTGGAGAATTGTCGCAAGGCACAGGAATAGGGGAATACCTTCCACTATGCATGGCTTCTATTGTCCATAGTGCTGGTGGCTTGGGAATTTCCTGAGGATAGCCAGTCCCCCACAATTGCACGGGATCTTCTAGAGGCAGCGAAGTATGCTTTGCTGTTGGCCACTAAGGATGCATGAAGGATCCAAGACAGTAAGATATTCTGGGTGTTCATGGAGATGAACATCAGAATGGGGATCAACTGCAAGCCACGGTTATCGCCCATTGTCTATAATAGTCTACAAAGCTTTGCGGAGTTCAAGGCTGACTTCCATCACGTGTATGTCAAGGCGCGCAAGGAGCCCCTGAAGAAATGGAATGAGCTCCTTTACCTGGCCATGGACGATGTCATATTTGTTGTACTTGAGTCATGGCCACTGGAGTGGTGTGCTCCAGCCATCTCTGCGTTGGAAACGGAGAAGTCAGCTACACAAAGGAGGAAGGAGGAGGAAAAACTATGGATGGAACAGTTATTAGAGAAGAGAAGAAAAGAGGCAGCAGCAGCAAAGGCGCAAAAGGCATGGGACGCTACGAAGGCAACCACAGAACAACAAAAGGCTACCACAAAACAACAACAGTTAGCAGAGAAGGAGCACAAGGGCCATAAGTTGTCATCAATGGAGGAAGAGCAAGAGATAGAGGAAGGTACCGCCGACCCACAGACTGCGTCCACACAGCTGAAGAGGCAGTGGCCGAGAGAGCAAGTGGGGCTAAGGAAGAATTCAAAAGCCTCCAAGACCTCATTCGACCTGATCACCCTCACTAAGGGGGATCTACATGACATAGGGGAGATGGTGCACGACATCACCGCAGAGACCCTCCAGCAATTTGTGGAGGAAAATTAGATGGCATTAGGGGCCCTCTGGGCACAGATACAGGAGTTATAGGTACGCACTCCTCAGGTCGGTACTCTGTCAACCAGCCTCGCAGTAGGAATGGCCACAGTAGAGGAAATGTTGCGTGCTCGCATAACCAATATTATAGTGCTACAGGAAGGGGCATTGGTTACAGAAAAAGAGGCCAACATGCCTATGGTCAGTGCACTAAAATGAGTGGCGATCAACATGGTTGCACTCCCTTAGGAGACGCTCTATGTTCTACAACACGGAGTAACTATAGAACTATGGGCTAGGGAGGGTTGTGCGCTCCAGGTAATAAGTGAGAAATGAATTAACATGGAGCAACTGAGCCTACAATGCGATGAGGTCATGGCACAGAACCAGTAGATTGTGCAGGTAGTTGAAGAGGCATGCCAGATGGTCCCTAAGTTGGCCATCCCAGCAAAGGCATGCATCCGGAGGTTAGCAGCAGGGGTGCATGAGGCACGAGAAGAAATGGCTAAGGTTCAGTTGGAGCTAAACCTTCAAATAACTGCAGTACAGTTGAAGGCGCAGCCTTCAACTCCACTAAGGTGAGGGAACAGGGCACCAGCACCATCGCAACGGGAACACAAGAGATCAACAATGCAATGAAGGACTACACCAAACTTTTGGAAGAGTCATTTGGGGTCCTCACCACTCTACAGGAGGACCCGAACATACAACACTTAGAAATAGAGGCGCATGAGCTGCAGCAAAGATATGATTATATAAAAGGGACCACATAAATTATGGCCCTTACACAAAGGCTCACGCGGATTCAATGAGCAAAAGTTCT
This sequence comes from Pinus tabuliformis, assembly GCA_031772625.1. Lineage (NCBI taxonomy): Eukaryota > Viridiplantae > Streptophyta > Pinopsida > Pinales > Pinaceae > Pinus > Pinus tabuliformis. The sequence goes on along the minus strand of CM062817.1, from coordinate 1,381,957,243 downwards.
TTAGGAACAGGTATACATGATGCGACACGACATAAGGAAGTGGTTTTGAAGGTGTGCATCCAATCATGGATCAATGAGGCCTTCATCATTATAGCCTCGATCGAATCCAAGCTCACAAAGATGCATGGAATTTAGGAGAAGATGCAAGGAAGTAGTTCAAATACCACAATCTCTGAATAGCACGTGTAGTAGGTACATCAAGCAGCTGCTTAGTGCGCTGCCGATCTTGCAGTAGTTCGGATAGAGTTGTGAGGTCTTCGCATGAAAATCTCTATACCAAAAGAGTGACTCAAGGGCGATTCACGATGTTTGTGTTGGGGTCCTATTGGGTGTGGGATCCCCCAAGGGAATTTTTGGGGCTTGAAGCCCAGATTTTGACTAAATCCGATGTAAAGACTCCACATTTTGTGGGCGTGGAATGCGAACTTGTAAATGAGTCATAGCATTGTCCACCCTCATTTTTGTAATGTAATGTTGGCTTTAGAGATGTACCCATGGTCCGCGAACCATGGGATTGTATAAATAGAACAAGGCTCTAAGTTGTAAATCACCGAATTAGAGTCATGAATGAAGATGAAGAATTGAGCCTTATCTAAGTGTAGAGTCGAGTCTTTGGGTCGTAGAGTAGGAGAAGGCTCTGTAGCTAAGTGTGCAGAGGCCTAATAGTTCGTAGCTCAGTGCGTGGACCCTTGCAGCTGAGTGTGCAGCGTGAGTCGAGTCTGTAACCATTTGGAGAAGTAATAAAGAATAAGTATTGCATCAATTATGTGTATCTTTTTCCTGTTATATGCATTGAGTATATTGGGTATGAATTTCATTTTTACTATTTATATGCGTGAAATTATATGATTGTGTTGGCTAAGAGAATATAAGACAAAGTATCTATTTACGTGAAGTTAACTAACAATTGTAAGAAGATAAGCAAGATCCACAGTGTAACTTGGGGAATTAGCTCAGATTGCTACCTGGGCAGCGCAAAATCACCTTAGCCCCTGGTGATGGTTGCGTGAAGGTGATTGTAAAAGATGTCAAAGGTCTCATAGTTTAGGAAAGTGTGCGAAGTGACCTACGTGAAGCTATTCATAGTTGGACTAAATAGGCCCCTCAGAAATCTCCAGGGTGTGAAAAATTGGTTCCAGCATCCCCCCATACTACTTCGGGTGAGACCTAATTCCATGGTCTGCGAGCTATTGCCGAAAGGCCCAGTAGTGTAGGGATTTTTTTGGCTAATTAACTCTGAACCTGGGTCAAGTCCCATCAAGCCAACACCGCCACATCTCTTCTCAAAGATAAGCTACCATCTCCCTAGCTAGTTTATTTCCATTTCTATTTGTAAGCATTTTTCAATATTTTACAGTAATGAAATGAAGTATCATTTCTTTTTCATCTCTATATGTTTATATCTATAATTTGTTGCATTCCTATTTAAATATGGATCATAGCCACCCAAACCTCATTCATACAAAAATTTTCAAAAAAATATGACAGGAGATTTCAACCAAAGAGATCCCACCAGCACAACCAGAATACACCAGCATCCTCCTATGGTAGAAATTTTTACAAGGAACCAATGTATGGGGTTCTTTGAGCTACTGAGGGGATATTATGATAATGTGGCTAGAGAATTTTCAATGTCACTCATACCTCTAACTCGAGCCAGTGCCACTACTGTAGTGAAGGGTTTGTCAGTAGAAATTACCCCTAAGAGTATTAGTAGGATAACTACACTCCCCCTAGGGCTGCAATGGAGAAAAGAGAACAAGACTAACAACACTCTTGACATGAAGGGCTTTTTCTTGGAAGGAGAAGAACCAATTGAATACAAAAATGCGGTTAGTAGAGAAAGAATTCCATATCCTTCAAATGAAGTTACCACATCATCAAGTATATTTCCTATTAAGGTAGATACAGTGTAGTGTATGGGTAACACTTTAGACTCCTCCATGAGCTAATATTTGGAGGTGAGAAACCTCCTCATAACATACTTAGTGTACCTTAATTTTTGTTACAATCAATAATAGACATGAGCATCAAGGTACAAGAAGGGAAACATTAACAACTAGCACATCATGGGTTGATTAGAAGGTGAAATTCAAGCCATTGAGTATGATAGAAGCCCTATTCCTAGTGAGGGAGAAGAAGAAAAAGAAGATGAAAAAGAAGAAGAAAGAGAGAATGGAAAAGAGGATGAAAAGGAGGATGAAGTATAGAAGGATGAACAAAATTCTGAAAAATAGAGTAGGGAAGAAGAGGAATCACCAAGGGTGTCTCCAGAGCCTACAGAGAAGGAGGCAGTAGCTACTTTAACTGCCCTAAGTAAACCTGTCAAATCAAAGGGAAAGAGATAGAGGCAAACTCCCCTTTACTTCAGAACAAGGAAGAGCACTCTGATTAAACAAAGGAGACCTCAAACCCCTACCAAGATTCCAATTATCATAGAGGACTCACCAAAATAATAAGAGGAAGTAGCCCCTCTAGAGAATACGGAAGAAGAAGAAACATCAAAACAAGCTTCTCCTAAGTCACAAATCACCTATGTTAAGAGACCTATCACCAAGTCGGCCTTAAGAAAACAAGTTAAACAACCTTTGACCCCCTCAAAAAAAGGTAAAGGTCTCCTACAAGAAACACGGATAGAACTGAAGCAAAAATGGTCGTATAGGAAACCATGTCAAAGCTACAGGAAACACAGAGAAAGGATTAGGAAAGGCCACAATGGAAAAGGGAAGGAAAAGAGGTAGAAATTACTCAAGAAACAATAGAGGGAGAGTCATAGGAGTTGAAGAAACCTAACCCACAACCAAACGTTAGCTCCTACAATATATTCATTGAAGAAGGTAGGGTGATACCACAAAAATTTAGCATTCCTCTATTCTTTGAACTTGAAAAGAGAGAGCAAGGACACATCGGTGGATGCAAATTTCTAAATCAAAAGGGGTGGAGGATGTAGGCCACATGGAAGAGAAGCTACAAGAAATGGGAAGAGAATTAAGTAGCATAAGAGACAGGGAAAAAATGGTGAAATCTCAATTAGAGGCTGAGAACACATGGCTAAGAAAGCAGCTATAGGAAAATGAAGGCCAATTGGAAACTATGGCAAGTCTATCCATGGAGGAAATTCAATGCAGGATGCTAGCAAAATCATATGCCTTATACATCAAAGAATAATGATTACAGTTTCATATAAAAACCCTAGCACAAAGAGAGACTATGCATTTCCAAGACTACAGGAAATCCATTGACCTCTATGACCAAAGCACCCTGGAGGATAGAGAAAAGATATATGAATTCTACCTACACAATTTAGCTATGACAGGTTTAAATGTGTGGGGCCCCAATCCAAAGCTAGGGGACTTACAACTAATGGATTTGGCATCTTGGATGAGTCATGAGGAAGCCAGAGCTACAAAAATGAAAAGGGTACTAGAAAGTGAAGAAGTAAGACCCCTTTTCATCAAAGCAGAACAACCTAACTCAATGGTTGTCATCAACACTCACAACCTCATTGCAAATGATCTCGGGCTTAAAGCATGATACCTTGTTGTACAAGAATAAACAGACATTAATTTTTAAGACATCATGAGATTTATAGGAGATGAGAGCCAGCAAGCCTGCCAAAGGAGATGGAACACCTTACCCTACAGCCTCAATACCAAAGAATATCATTCTCCTGATAGAATGAGGGATGCACTAGAAAGAGTCCCGATGTATAGGCAAACATTACAAAGACTCAAATTCAACTGGGTTGTATTGAAACTTAGCCCACCATTTCTTTTAGGTATGTTAGAGGGGAGAAAGGAAGAAGAAGAAAGAAAGCAGTGGGAGGAGATAGAGAAAATGCAAGGTTTTATCCATAATAGGAGGAGACTACAACAGAAACCTAGAATCTGAGGGAGGCCACCAAAGAAATGAAAGGCATGGACATATATTGAGTTGCTTAGAGGGTGAGAAAAATTTCCAGTAGGGGGGTGATGATGAGGTTCATCAATGGGTAAATTATATGGACCGTAATGCACCTCCAACTTACTAAAATCAACTTTTCTAATTCTTTACATGTTTTAATTATATTTTTCTTAATGAGAAGAGTAGAGATGAAATGTCATGTCTAGTGGTCTAATGTGCATTGACTGTAGGTTTTGGAGCAGCTTTTGGCTAATTAAAGTGAAGGAACTTGAATGAGACAAGCAAGAAGGATTCTAGGTGATAGGATCTCCCTCCTTAACTCCTCACTCACTCAAAGATTCCTCAATCAAATCCCACCAGCTTAGAGTTGCAAGCAGTTGAGTCATGAGGTTCATTGGAAACCAAGCCAGTGACAGTTGAAGATCAGTTGATCTCGAGATTGGGAGCCAAGCGTACCTAATTTTAAGGAATTTTTTGGTAACTTTAGTTGTATAAATAAAGATCCCTAGAGCTTCATTAGGATTCAGATTTTTTGTGCAAGATAGCTAAGCAACATTTTCAAGTTGAAGCATTGTAACCAAGCACTCTTGTGTATTTCTGTTATTTTAATGAAAATGAGAAGCATTCCCTTGATCCATCATTGAGTTGACTCAGAGGGCTAAAGATATTGGGTTAGGGCCCAACCCTAGTAGTAGAGGTTCCTCTTGTTGTATATGTATGCTTAGATTATGCTCATAGTAAGTTGCTGAACTGATTTTGGTGTTGTTAATTTGCAAGTAATGGTAGGGATAATTAGTTTGCTTCCATTTCTAGATAGTTCTAACAGTAGCATCGTAGTGACAAGAAGATATTCCAGAAAGGCTGATAGCAAGTGGTTTTCACCTCATTTCTCTCTTTCAGGGATCATGGCTTGAGGAACACTTCCCATACAACCCAAAAAAACAAAATTCTTTCTTTTTGCATAATCTAGGGTTTCCTGCTAATTAGGTCATTATCTTTCAGTTTCATAATATGAGATTCAATTGGAATTTATGATCTCTTAGGTTTTACACTGATTTCATATCAAATTTTTTTTGTTTTCAAGCACTTACATGCATGAACTTAGTAAATAAATGATGACAACTATGTTTTCCTCTATTTGAGTAAACCCTTCTTGTTTTTAGATGAATTTATGTATAAATGCCAAAAATTATGTGTGTTGTTGCAGGAGTTTCTACATTGCAGGGAGACCTCATCTCATCAACCTCATCCAAGCCATATCCACCCATGATTTCCAAAAGTCACTAAGGTCTCAATTCGAATTCTTGTTTTATGAGGAAAACTTGTCATTTCCATTGAGAAAATCCAACCATCTTAAAGCTTTTGCTTGAGTTCTGAGTAATGCCTACCACTTCCATGCCTTATTCCCTCCTTATCCACCTTTTCCAAGCTCCATTCCACCTTCTAGACCACTCCCTAAGCTTTCATCCTATTCCTGTAGTAAAACAAGGGATCATGTAGGAGAACTAGTACATCCTGTAGGAAAACCTGTAGTAGCCTATTTTGAGCCCGAATTGAGAAAAATCATCACTGAAGCTAGGATTAGGCCCCTACTTAACCTCCAAGCCATCAAAACCATTGTACCCCTCTTCCTCCACACTTTTCTTCCCTTCCAAAGAACAAGGAAATATTATCATTTACATTTTTCAAGCAAAAATATAAAAAAAATGAGGTCTTTATATTTATTCATGCACACAACAATTAGTACTCTCTAGATCAGATTACATACTTAGATTAGTTAAAAAATCACATGTGTTAAAGTAGGGTTCTTTTGCAAGAAAGGTATGTTAGCAAGTAGATAGAGGATTTCATGTTATTTTGAAAGATTTTTTTTCAGTCTTTCATTATTGCAATAGGCAACATTTCTTTTCTCCCAATTAGGTTAAATTTCCATTCTCCAATTGGTAATCAGAATTCTTCTAGTCAATAGAAGGTTGGTTTGAGAAACCCTAGTGGTCTATTTCCCCAGCTTAGTAGTGAAAAAGAGTAGACCAATTAAATCTATTTGTGTATACAACATTGCCACCTCCAAGTTTGTATGAACCTTCGGTTGATGAAGTAAAGTCGGTAGCCCTAGGAGTTAGAACATCTTTGCTGCAATATTGGTACTCATCAATAATAGTTTTCCTTGTCACTGCTACTGGCATCTTATGAGACTCATGAGACTTCCTAGATGGAAATATCTCCTCATACCTAACATTCCTACTCACTCTAGTGTTCCTCTATCCTACAATGAAAACCTTGTAAGCCTTTGAATTTTTTCTATACCACACAAAATTTCCTTGTCTATTAAGGATGTTGTCCTACTTTCTAGTGGTACAACATATATTAGACAACCAAAAATTCAAAAGTGACCAAAATATGACTCACTAAAAATAAAACCTTCTCTACAATATTGTCCTATAAGACCTTGTGAGGACTCTAATATTTCACAGACATTGTCATATTTCATACCTCCACCAAAAGAGTCACAGGTAGACCCTCATCGTGAATCATCAGCGTGATAGCTCCAACTATGGCCCAATTCTTCCTCTCAACAATGTTATTTTGTTGGGGGTTGTCAGGTATTGTCAAATCCCTCCTAATCCCTAACTCCTTACAAGAATATTTGAATTCATTGGAAGTATACTTTCCCCCATTATCTGACATCATGAATTTGAAATTGTCTTCATGTCTCATTCTCCACAAGAGCCTTAAACTCCCATAATTTTTTGAAGACCTTATACTTGGTCCTCATGAATTAAATCCACATCATCCTAGAGAAATAATCGATGAACATCACATAGTAACTAGAGCCCTTCACCAAAAAAATCTATATGTATTATATCCAACATCCCATGGACTTGCTTTTGTTGGTTGGAAAAGAAACCTTGACATATTTTCCAACTGAACATCCCTTGCACACTCCCTACTAATTCATATTTAACTTCAAGATATATTTAACAATCTCAATCGATATGGAAAATTCTCTTTGGTGCAAGTGACACATCCTGCTATGCCAAATATCACACAAGTTGTCATTATGAACTATGGATTGTATAAATTAAACCTTCAACATATATATAAATAGGCAGGGACTTGCAACAAATATTGTAGTACTTGGAGAGATATTTATAACAAGGTATTGTACACACCAAACAGAGATCATATGAAAAAGTCACTACCCTGAGAAGTTGGTTGCCTAACTAACCACAACAGGGCCCACAAACTCTTGGTATTCCATCTCTTGGGGATAGGACTTTGGTTTTTTAGGGTTTCCCTTTGTTGTTCAATAATAAAACAGCCCTTGAGCCTCATTGTAACATAGTTCAGAGGCATGCAGCCACCACATCCCTTCTTAGAGACAAGTTAACATAGCCAGAGCTACTTTTTTTCCATTCTACTTGTAAGCATCTTTCAGTTCTTTGATATTAATGAAATGAAGATTTATTTATGCTACATATTTTTGTTTATGTTTATATATATATATATGTATATATATATGTATATATATATATGTATATATATGTATATATATATGTATATATATATGTATATATATATGTATATATATATGTATATATATATATGTATATATCTATATATATGTATATATATATACATATATGTATACATATATATATGTATATATAGATATGTATATATATATGTATATATATATATATATATATATATATGCTTTTGCATTCCTAAATAATTCTGAAAAAGTGGTATCAAAGCGGTCTTCTCTTTCTCTTTTTTTCTTTGCATGTCCCCAACGAGGTCAAGGTATAAGGAGTTAGGGCTAAAACTGGTTGAACATTTGCAATACCAACCTCACAAACCCCAATGACCTCCCATGGCAAAAGAAAATAAAGATGAGTAGTATATCCTTTCAAAATATTGCTTGAGGATTTCCTCGAGTGATAGAGGAACGTGATGATGGATAACTTTGCCCAGATCCTTCGAAAGCTACCCATAGGGGACACATCTTCATCTAGAAACCACTCTAGAGGTGTCACTCCCTTTAAGGTACAATTCAACTTTGACATTCCCATACTTGAAGGCCAAATAGATGAAGATGTAGTAGATAGATGGTTAAATCTATTGGAAGGATATTTTTCAGTTCATTACTTTTCCACTAGGGAAACAATTACCTTTGCACTCCTCAAAGTTTCCTCCCATGTAAAGGACCGGTGGGAAACTTACTGTGAATAGAAGGACAATAGGGAACCCTCACTATTTTCTACTACACTCACTTGGAATTATTTCTGAGATGCCATCAAGGAACAATATTACCCTGCTGGGAGCTATGAAGATAAATACTTAAATTCAACCATGCTATGACTGGGAAAGGACCAAGATGTGCTAGAGTTCACAAATATTTTTCATACCCTTCACACAAAGTTGGGTATCAAGGGTTCTGATTGACATTTGGTACTCAAGTATCGCAGTTGTCTACACAAGTACATCTATGATGATATGGAGTTCCTAGACATCTCCTCGCTTGGAACAACCTATCAATATGCTATCAAGATCGAGCAGATATTTAAACATAAGAAGCAATACTTTGGATATGTGAATCTGAAGCAAGGGAAAGGTGCTCCAAACCATAGAAAAAGGGAAAAATCCAAGACAAGGTGACCCGAGAAAACTTGCTAAAGCCACAAGAAAAGAAAAACACCACGAAGACAAACAAGGGTAGGGAAATGGTGTGAGTTCCATAAGAGCCCCACTCACAACATAGTGAGTATCAATCCAAGCAGTCAATGGTGGCCAAATGGAAGGCTTCTGAATCAAATGCATGTTCTAACTTTGAGTCAAAGCCCAACAAGGGGAATGAGAAATGGAAGTAGATTATTGATTCGGAGCCTAGTGCCATCATTGACACCACCAAGATCCAGAAGATTGATCACAGAGATCTAGAGGAGGAGGAGAAGCTCTTCCATTGACAAATGTGGGTGAAGGGTTCTCCATTGTGATTCATTATTGACAGCGAAGATGAAAATAACCTCATTTTAGCAGAGGTCATGAAGCATTTGGGCCTACCAACTGCACCACACCTACATTCATACACCATCGGTTGGCTTCACCAAGGATGAGATCTTTGCATCAGATAACAATGTCAACTGCCCTATAGAATCAAGCCCTTCACAGATGAGGCACTATGTGATGTTGCTCCTCTTGAATATTCTAATGTATTATTAGGCCAACCATACTTGTAGAATCATCGTGTTGTTTATGATTCTAGGCCTCGCACTATTATTATTTCTTTGGGCAATAAGTTATATAGGATACTGGAGGTATCACCACCTACCACCATCTCTTTGATCTATGTGAAGCAATGCAGTAAGATCTTTTCCCAGACCGAGAATTTTTTCTTCCTTGTGATTCACTCTCAGGGCAAGAAGAAGACTCTGTCCACATCCACAGCCTTCAAACAAGGCTCCTCCACACACAAAAGTAGATGGACAAGGTCATGGAGGAGTACAGGGACATATTAACCTCACCCACAGGGGTACCCATGCATTGTTAGGTCAAGCAATCCATTGATCTGATGTTGGATGTACCACTACCCAACAGACCAATATACTAACACTATGTTCTAGAGAACAATGAAATTAAGAGGTAGATTTAGGATCTGTTGTAGAAAGATTACATCAACCCAAGTTCATCTCCCTATGGGAGCCCGATCATGTTGGTTTAGAAAAAATATAGCACCTGGAGACTCTGAATTGACCATCGAGCATTAAATAAGATCATTTTTTGGAATAAGTACCCAATCCCATAGATTGATGTCCTTCTACACCAGTTGAAAGGGGCCAAATATTTTAGCAAGATTGATTTTAAGTCTAGTTATCACCAAGTGCCAACCGAACCCTCTGATGTGTGGAAGATTGCTTTCAAATCCAAGGAGGGCCTTTTTGAATGGTTGGCCATGCCTTTCGGTTTGACAAAATACCATCACAACCTTCATGAGGTTGATGGATGTCATCTTGTAGCCCTTCACCAACTCATTCATGGTAGTGTATTTAGATGACATCCTTATCTTCAACCATAGTTGGGAAGAGCACCTACGGCATATTCGACAGGTTCTCCAAACCCACCGACAACACAAGTTGTGTGCCAATTTATAGAAATGCACTTTTCGTATGACCTAGGTTCAATATATGGGGTACATCATTGATGAGTAGGGTGTGCATGTGGACCCAGCCAAGATACAAGTTATTTGAGATTAGCAAGCCCTAATCACTCTCACATAGCTACACAACTTTTTGGGTCTTGCCAATTTCTACCATAGGTTCGTGTTGGGTTTCTCTCATATAACTTGGCCTTTGAGTCAAGTCACCAAGGGTGGAGAAAAAGAAAATTTCTTCTAGTTTGAATCCCAAAAGAAGGCATTTTTTGAGTTGAATCATCACCTTTTCTCTACACTAGTGCTCACATTACCACACCTGCAGGAACCATTTGAGATTGAGACAGATGCATATGACTATACTATCAGGGCAATTCTTACTTAGCAGGGGCATTCGATAGCGTATCATAGTGAAACACTTTTAGACACAGTCTAAAAGTAAACAACCTATAACAAAGAGATGTATTCCATTGTGTAGGTCTGTCAACAATGGAAGCATTACATTTTGGGGAAAGAAATGGTCATCCACACAGACCGCCAACCCCTAAAGTTCATACATATACAAGGAAAGTTGCAGAATGATTTCCATCAGAAGTGGTCCACATATTTGCAACAGTTCCATTTGAACATCAAGTACAAGAAGGGTAGCACCAATAATTTTGCATACTGTCTTAGTTGACCACCAGTTATGGTGTTGACCATTGTGCTGGACCCTTCTGGACATGAAACTTCGGGGTGGTCATATCTTTACAAGAGAGATCTAGAATTCATAAACACATATCAGATGCTCCTGGAAGACAAGCAAGTTCCAGATTTTTGCCTTCATGGAATAATCTTATGTCACCTAGGACACCTCTGTGTTCCTTTAATTGAGTGTGCCAAGATGATTTGGGAGGTGCACTACAGGTGGGTAGTTGGACATTTCGAAGTAGAGAAAATAATGGCAGTGTTGTAAAAGTATTTTTATTAGCTGAATCTTTGACGGGATTTTGGGAAGTACATCGTATCCTACACTTCTTGTGCCATTTAAAAACCAAGAATCAAGAAGAAATTCATATATACTCCTTTACCTACTCCTAGTCATCCTTGGGAATCTATCTCCACGGGTTACATCTCGAGCCTTCCTACTACTAAGCATGGAAACGACTGTGTTTTCATGGTCGGTGATAGATTCTCTAAGATGGCCATTTTGGTGGCCTGCAAGAAGGGTATCACATCATAAGCCACTACTAATCTCCTCTTTGAATGAGTGTGGGTACACTTTCAGATACCACAGTCCATTATCTCAGATCAGGATAGCAAGTTCCTGAGTACATTTTGGTTAAACCTCTAGTCGATGTTTGATACCAAACTCACTAAGTCCATGGCCTTCCACCCCCAAACTGATGGCCAAATAGAGATCGTCAACAAGATGATCATGCACATTGTACGCATGTGAAACTCAAATCATGCATGCACATGAGATGAAAGCCTCCCTTATGTCTAGCACAACTACCATAGAGATTTCCATAGCTCAATTGGCCATAACTCCTTTCTGGTGGTATTAGGATTCCAACCATTATGTCCCATTGATGTGGTCATACCATTTGTAGCTACTCATGTTGATTAGTTTCATGTCTAGTCTGAAGATGACAGAGCTAACAGCTTCATTGAGCGCATTCATTACAACCGCAAGCAGGTCCATGACATATTTGACAGAGACAATGCTAAGTACAAGCAGTGTCATGATCAACATCGTGTGCCACACAAGTTCCAGGTGGGTGACAAAGTTTGGTTACATTTGCAGAAGGATTTCCTTCTTGTGCCCACTGCAAGCTTCTTCCACTCTGATATGGGTTGTACAACATCACCAAGGTTGTAGGGGACAATTCTTTTGAGCTCAGCATTCCACTATTCCTTGGCCTGCACCCATTATTTAATGTGGACCAACTGCGACCATAATTTCCCCCATTATTGGACATATCCAACATTTCTGAGAATTTGACATCAACATAGCTCAATCCAAGACACATCAAACATGCCACAACTAAAAAGATCATGGACACACATATTAAGAACACTAGATAGCAAAGGATCCATCTATATCAAGTTGTCAAAGTAGACCAACTCCTTCACGAGGGCAGGTGATTCACCAAGGACTAGGATCAACAGAAATTTCCTCACCTCATGGAGGCTTTGCACACAATGGATACCATTTCTTCCTAAGGGGGGAGGACTAATCCAGGTGGATATTGGTGGCCACCCACCTATTCTACCAAGACCTCTAGTTGGTTTCATCAGTTTCCTTGATTATAGCAGCATTTACTATTTCTAGTAGTTTCTCTAGTGGTATTCCTACATAAGTCTAGATTTTTAGTATTAGAGAAATTTTCTCTTTCTCTATTTTTCTTTACATGTCCCTAACAAGGTCATAGTATAAGGAATTAGGGATCAAACTCGTTGAACCTTTGTAAGAACAGCCTCACAAACCTCGACGACCTCCCATGGCAGAAGAAAAGAAAGATGAGGGAGCAAGAGATCCTTTCAAAATATGGCTCGAGGAAGCCCTTGAGCGACAAAGGAATGCGATGATGGATAAATTTGCAAAGATCCTTTGATGACTAGCCACAGGTGATGCATCTTCATCCAAAAACCACTTTGGAGTTGCCACTCCCTTTAAGGTACAAGTCAATTTTAACAATCCCATATTTGAGGGCCAGATAGATGTAGACATTATAGATAGATGGTTAAATCTATTGGAAGGATATTTTTTGGCTGAATTTTTGAGTCAGGAAAATATTACTTTTGCATTCCTCAAAGTCACCCCTCATGTAAAGGACTAGTGGGAAACCTAATGTAAACAGAAGCATGAGAGGGAATTGTTACACAACATTTTGTCACTATCCCTTTACTCCCCGTCCATGATCCTGGAGGACCTCTACATTTAACCCTACATGCTTTCCCATCATGTCCCTCTTCATGAGAAGAATAATTCCCCTTTGCATCATTTCCCAAGAATCTTCCTTTTACGCCAGTTTACAATACCGACGCTACCGACCAGTTTCCCCCTCATGTAGATTTGCAGAGACTAAAACTAGGAGTAGCATCGTACGCTGATACTGAGCCTTTTCTCATTCACATTGATCCTCTTTTGGAAAGTTTTTAAATAGTCGAAGATTCCAGGTATAGAAGCTTCATAACGGTTGTTTGGTAAATGGTTGGGCTAGATGGAGCTGAGGACGTTAGTTTTTTCTCCTTTCCCCTATTATGATGGAACCAACCCAAGAGATAAATCCTTCTCCCATGATAAGAGGAACCATATCCCCTCTATCCAAGCTATATAAACCCCTCCTTTTACAAGCTTCACTAGTTTCAGTATTGGTATTTTTGGAGCTTGAATAATCAGCAAGACATCTATAGCTTGTAGCTTTCTAGTGTATGTTTGAGGGAGAATAGTGTGTTTGGTTTGGTTTGAGACTAAAGGGAAGAGGCCTTAAAACTTCCATTGTTGGGGCTATCCATGAGATGCTAGCAGAAGTGTGGGAACCCGAATACGTCGGAGGAGACCAACAATGTCAAGGCATTGGTTGTAATCTCTTTCTGAACTTATATGAATATAACTATTGATTGATTTCCTACATTGAAGTGTTATATTACATTTGATGGCTTAATGTTCCTTGACCTTTTAAATAGGTTGAATACAATATTGTATGCTATCAAGTTTGTTGTTGTTGTTTGTTTGCTTGTTTTAGGTATTCGAAGGAAGGAAACGAAAAGTAGTTGGAGTGAGGAAGCAGGATCATCACCAAGCATAATAATGTTCTAAGAGGTAGGCCCTCTTATTTGATTCTATCTTAAGTAGATTTTCCAAACAATGTTTGTTTGTGGCTAGACCCGCTCTCTCAGGCTAGAGGAATTGTTTGTGTCCGCACTAAGAATTTACCTGCACCACAAATTGGCGACTCCGTTGGGGAGCCAATAATTCTATTTGATTGATTTTCATTTTATGGTTTTGTGTGAACTTTTCTAGTATCACCATTTCCCTTTAGTTTTCTCTACTTTACCTGGTTTACTACTATGAGCCTGAAATTTACAGTGGCAAGTATGGTTTTAGCCTTTGAATTCTTTTTTTTTCCTTGAATCCTCGGTCAACACATTTATTTTTTTGACAATCAAGCCGATCAGTGCAAGTTTCTCAAAAACAGTCACACTAACCCCCTTCTAGTGCTGGTTGTCAGTTAGGCAGTCGTTCCAATTCCTATAGGTGAAGATCAGGGTTTCCCCTAGATCATAACTAGTGTGCTTTGCCCTTCTGATTTTTGTCTCTTAGCTTGTTTTGACTGTGTTCTCCCTGACTAGAAAGCTCTATTAGCTTAGTTTATATGCTTGTTTGGTTTTCCTTTTCTTCACTTGGTTTCTTGAGTTCTTGAATGGTTTATAACCCTAGGGCATCTAGGTCATCATCCATTCACCTATTTGTGTGCTCAGCAAGTCAAGTCGATAGTTAAGTTGCTCCTTGCATTTCATTTGTTAGTCCTTTTGTTGCTTTGATTTCCATTTAACAAGTTTGAAAAGTTTCATTTGTCGGTTGAGTGTCTCTTTTCAGGCATAGATCACATTGCTCATCTTGTTTTTGGTTGAGTCTTTGCATCATTAGTTTGGAAGGAATTCTCTTTTGTGCTTTTCATTTGCTTGAGGTTGATTGTATTGGAAATGTTTCATTGAAGTGTTTGTGAAAGATTCGTTTTCTCATTTCATTGAAAAATACATAATTCTAGTTTGCTGAATCAATATGTTACATTAGTTAGCATCATTGAAGACTAGAGTTGCATCGTCATTTGCATTAGAAAAGAAATGAATTCTCTTTACTAGTGAAAGGACTACTTGAAGTGTGTTTGATAGGAAAGATAGGAATTGGAAAGAGTTTTTCATCATTTTTTTTCAAAAAGCAAAATAGTGAAAAGTTCATTTTTCTTTAAATTGCTTGTTTTTTGCATTGAGTGTGTTTTCTACTCTCTTTAGTGTAAACAATTCATCAAATTGAAAGCGTCTTGTCTCATTTAGCTGCATATAGAAGTTTTTCCAGTCACATCGATAAGGCCTGAAAACTGAGACATAATTTCAAGATAAACTATAAAATGTATTCAATTAACCTAAGGTGCATTTGAAACCTAACGATCACATTTAGAAGGTCTAGGCTAGAGACATGTTCCAGCATCTTTAAACCTAGTAGTTGTTGTTCTCTTCGGCACTAGATATCTTTAGTATGGAATTGTGCTCCCTGTACCATCGCGTATATAAGGGGAGAGCCCACTAGGTTGTAATACTTTATCCATAGGAAGTTGAGCCTACCACTTTGTAAATGTGATACACCGAACACAGGATTTGGGGAGATTCCCTGCCCGTACTTCTCGGTTCGCCAGCAGGTATTCTATAGTTCACGGTTACCTGGTAATCCTTTTTGCCTAGATCATCCTGAGTAGTCATTCTGATCTTTTTGACTCCCTAAATATAAAATATCATTCAAGCATGTATCCTTTCGAGCTCGTTTCAAACCGAAAGTGATAGAGTCACCTTTGCTTCTTTCTCAACTCTTAAAACATGAAAGAGAACCAACTTGTTTTTGTGTCATAAAAAATTGTTGTCCACAATCATATAACATTCATGTTAGTCTTTTTTCTAGACCACATCATGAGTATACCTTTAAATACATTTTAAAGCCTTGGAATCAATCTCTCTCTTCTAGTTAATTGAGACAAAATCATCGTGGCTGAACCATCAGGTTCACCTAGTTCCTCTTCCTCTCCTCTATCTGAAAGATTGTCTGAGGAGCCTTTTCCTAAATTGCCGCACTCACTTGAGGACCAATGTGTTGAACTTGGAATTGTTCTGAGTATTCAACCTTTGTCGTCTCATCCTCCTCCTCCCTTAGAGACTGGGTCACTTTCTGACATTGGCCCGGAATATCCAGATAATCCTATCCAGACTTCTAAGAGTTCATCGACTACTAAAGGTCAACTTGGACTGGTTGTTTATCCCCCGAAACCTTTGTTTGATACTATTGTGATATCAACGCGATGTCCATACAGTCTATATGACTAGTTTGGTATTCCTTTGGAATTATCCCCTCAAACATCTTCGGTTGTCCATCGTCACCTGTTTTCATCCATGGAATGAGAAGGTGAAATCCCAGCCTCCTCTTCGGGTCACTTAGAGGTTTCCAATCCACGTACAGTTGAGGACCAAGAATATCATTTCCCTCCTTAAGGTTTCCCTTACACGGGAAGCATTCCGACCAGTGTTCATCATGAGTTACTACATAATTACATGACTTTAGCCCAGTTGGTTTCAGGTATGCCTACTGCCTCATCGCTATATCACAATCCTATTTGGGCATCTGGCGCTATGCCTACTTCAAGTTCGTTCATTTAGAACCCAACCTTCGAAATGATGGTGCATTATATAGTTACTTTAGTCCCAATGCAACCCACCATTCTGAATCCTCTTGTTTCGTCAGTCCAAGTAACCCGCCCAATTCAACCAATGGTCTTGAGTCATGTCTCTGTTTGATCTTCGATCCCTCCAGTAAGTGGACAGGCTATGCCACCACCTAGGGGAAAAGTCCAAATGTTTCTATGATGTCTGGTATGACCAATGTGAGTTGCTCACAAGCTCACATGGTCGAAATGAATCAGCCCTCTTCAGGTGCCATTCTAAACCCTGTTGGTCCTGCTGGATCGAGTAATGTCCAGTACCAACAGCTGAACCCTGTTCGTCTATCTGGGTCAAGTAACATCCAGTGCCAACAGACCAATATGGCTTAGGTTTAGTACAAACCTCCTTATGTTCCATCTGGTTCACAAGCAATGGTTAATCTGCCCTACATCCCTCAACCTGGACCTTATGCCTAGCCTGGTCCGTCCACCGCGCTTGGTGGGTATGGCCAGATACAGTTCAGGAACTTTCAAGTTGTCATTCCAGGAACTATTCAAGTACCCTTGTAGTAGCAAGGACAAATTTTGTAGCAGTAAGGGCAACCTTCTTTGCAGCAAGCGCCATCCATGTAGTAGCAAGGCCAGATGATGCCACAATAAGGCGAATTGCAACATCCGCAGGGGCAACCCTCGCAACCATTGTAGCAAACCATGTAGCCACAAGTGAAGTATGTGCCACAATCCTCCCAGCCTATTCCTCCATAAGGCCAACCTCTACAACCGTAGGGATAGCCTTTACAGTCACAAGGTCAACCCTTGCAGCAACAAGGTCAACCCTGGCAACAACAACCCTTATACTCATATCAGCATGTTCAACCTTCACAAGGGAAAGGTCACGGTCAAGTCCTGTAGTAGTAGGTGAAAAATCCTTATGTCCAAGGGCAACAGGTTCAACATCCTTTTGTCCAAGGGCAGTAGGTCCAAAATCCTTATGTCCAAGGGCAACAGGTTCAACATCCTTTTGTCCAAGGGCAGCAAGTCCAAAACCCTTTTGTCTAGGGGAAACAGGTTCAAAACCCTTATGCTCAGGGGCATCAGGTGCAAAATCCATATGTCCAAGGCTAGCAGGCTCAACAACTCGTTAACCCGTGTGTTGCTTATCAGCAACCTATGGTTGGACAGTTTCAATGCTTTCAAGTTCAGAATCCTCCCTACGGGCAAGGTAACCTACAGTGGGAGCAAAATAAAATTCCATATGGACAAAACTCTCCACTATGGGGAAAAAATCCTTACCAGCATGGATGGGTCCTGCTAGTTGGGTCCCCTTATCGACCTCAAATTCCTTTCAATACCCAATTGTCATTCTTGACTACACTGGAATTGCCATATGTGTCTAGAAGCATGAATGACCTAATTCTTCATTTGCCATACTGGCCTCTGGTTCCATCCAAGATCCCGAGCGACTGTCTGAAGTTTGAAGGAAAAGCAAAAGAGGATCCACAAGCCCACGTAATTACATATCACCTCTAGTGCTCCTCTAATTCCTATGTTGATGATTCCATCCATCTTTGTCTTTTCCAACGGACTCTTACAGGTGCTATAGCTAAGTGGTATATCGAGCTACCTCGGAATACCTATCATGAATTTAACACTCTAACCATGGCCTTTCTCACACATTTCCAGTTGCCAATTCACTATGAAACTGGCACCCATCTGCTAACATCGCTCAAGCAAGACACTACGACCCACATCTTAGATCACATCCATGAATGGAGACGCAAGTGTCGCCTGATTAAGTTTGATATTTTTGATCATTTGTTGACTGAGTGGTTCACCAAATCATTTGTCAACAAAATTGCTAAGGACATTGCAATGGGTGGATGCACCACTGAGAAACAAGCCATCGCATGTGCCTAGTGTCTAGACCTCGTCTATTCACAATATGGGACTTTATATGATGTGTTACCCGATGCGCCCAAACCATCATCTGATCTGACGACATCTAAGTATCTGGCTACACCTCCTATTGATGGAGTAATTGGTTCAGTGACTTAGACCCCTGCAAAATATTCTTCCAAATAGAAGTTGGTCTCCAACACTGCTCCCAATGATTCCTCTCGCAATTCATTAAGCCCTGGTAAAACCTTAGAGGTTAACGTTTTCCATTCTACTGCAGCAAACAAATCCTCTAAAGGTAAGAATAAAGGAAAAGACAAGGGTAAAGCCGATGCCCTGAAACAGGGTCCTCCTTAGTCATCTATTGGTGATGCTTCCCAACGAAATCCTAAATATCCATGCCTCATTTGTGAGGAGGACCACTATACTAAGGATTTTCCTAGACGATCAAAAGTTAGTTGTTTTCTCAAAGGGACACTAGCTATCCTACAAGATCCCTTTCCATCCTAGCAGACCCAAATGGTAGACCAACCTCAGTCATCCGCTTCCACAAGTTCACAAGTGTTCATGATGAATACACCGATTAATGTGGCTACCAGGTCAAAATATTATTAAACTCCTACCCCAACAACAGGGAAAGAGAAAGAAGGTACCCCTTCTTCTTTTGCCTTGTCCAATTTTGGTCCTCTCCATATAGAGCGACCTAATCTTGATTTTGCCATCTGACCACCTTCTTGAGGTGTACTATGAATGTCCTTGTACAATCCAAATGCTTGGGCCACTCAACATTATAACATTGTTGAAGATTTTTCTCAAGCGCCATCAACTATGTCTACTCTCGAGGTCCTTCAAAGTTTTCCTTCTCAGCGGAAATCATTACTGTAGGCCATTAGGGGTATTGATCCATCTGACTCTAATCTCATATTTTTTACCTAGAAAACCATGTTCTGCATTTACCTCATTAGATTTCCTTTCTCATTTAGGTGATCATAAATGAGAAAACCATTCATAATACCATCATCAATGAAGGTGCTTCTACCTGAATCATGTCTGTCACTTGTTGGAAGGCAATTGGTTCTCCTAATTTGAACCAATCCCCTAATACTTTGGAAGCTTTTGACGAGTGTGATTCGCAACCATTCGATGTCCTTCCCAACCTTGCCATTACTTTGGAATGCAAGGAAATACACGTCGAAGTAGAGATCATTGACGTTAATGTTAACTACAATATTCTACTCAGATGAAGCTGGACACATGCCATGCATGCTGTAGCCTCCTCCCTTTCCCATGTGATTTGTTTTCCCCATCAAGGGAAGATAGTCACAGTCGACCAACTGTCTTTCTTTTCCTCTTCCTCCTCATACAACAATGTTCCTTATGTCAAGCACATTAGTGCTCCTTATGAGAGTGTAGGGGAAGGACTCTTTAAATATCCCACCTTGATGGGTATTTTTCCACTCCCACCTTCTCATGTTGCCTCTGTCAACAGAGTTTCAGTCAAGTCTGATCCTTGGGTAATTCCTTCACCAGATCTTGTTGATACATGGGGTGAGGTTATGCCACTAAGTCCTGCCAAAATTAATTATGTGGAAATTGTTTTGGCTTCGCCTTCGGTATCCTCTGATGTATCTGTTTCGAGAACATATCTTGATGTGTATTCTCAATCCCCGTGGCTTGGTTCTTTGGAATCTCCCAATCCCTTAGCTAAGACTTTTCTTTCTAAAAAGAGTATCATGGAAGTAATGTCTCTAGAGGAAGTACCTTGGAACAACACTCATCATCGTTCCTCATTCTTTCCTTGCCCAGTGGTCATGTCTATGTGTCTTGAGAATTTCTCTTCTCCGATGCCTATTGACATGTCAGTTTCTCCTGACATTGTTAATATCTTTCAACTGAGGGCACCTTTATCTCTTCATAGATTTAGGTTTTTTCTCCCTCCCTGACTTTTTACCGATTGTCCATTATTGCAATGGGGTTTCCATCTTATGACTCGTAACCCTCCCTCGCCTAGGGAGAATGGGGGCACAGCCTTATATGAGTTCTACTCTATTATTTGGCTGATTCGATGCTACTCATCATGTCAACTGTAAAACTCTAGTTTTCATCTTTGTTGATTGATTACCTGACTCCGAGCATGGACTCCCTTAAAAAGTACTATGCTTAGGTCATCTTGCGTGGCTACCTTTGTATAATATTGTGTTATTCATTTTTGTTCAGTGTGGTTTGGTGTTTTGTTTTGCAAGCAGCTTTCCTGCTTATTATGTTTCTACCTACTTTGTAGATGTCGGTGTCTCCTCACATCGGTTTCACTGATGGTGCTTGCCATAGTACCCAGAATCTATCATCCACGGCATGGGCCATTTATGACCCCCATGGTGAGTTGATTGATATTCAAGGTATTTGTCTAGGTCGAACAACTAATAACATCACTAAGTATAGCGCAATTATCGAATTGTTGTCAAAAGCTATCGCTCTTGGCATCCAAGAATTGGTTGTCAACCTTGATTCACAACTTGTTGTTCTTCAACTCAACAGGCAATATTCCATCAGAAACCCTCAAATATTGAGAATGTATCTACGTATTCATCTATTGGAGATAAATTTTGATTAAATTACATATTATCATATTCCTAGTCATATGAATACATTGATAGATGCATTAGCTAATTATGTGTTGGATAGACATTTGCAAAATATGTGAAAATAAAAAGAAAAAAATTTGTATCATAGTAAGCAAGGAAATATATGTATATATATATATCTATATCTATCTATCTATATATATATATATATATATATATATATATATATATATATATATATATATATATATATATATATATATATATATATATATATATATTTAGATATATATATATATCTGTGTGTGTGTGTGTGTCGATAATGTTTGTCATACTTCAAGACCCAAAAAAATAATACGCGTGTTCAAATACATCTGTGGCTCATAGGCCTCAAAAATGTGGAATGCTATACCTATGCACTACTTAGCATGATGCTCATGATAGCATGTAACTGCTCATACTACATGAGCCCGCAGTTGGTGGATCTCGTCTAATACCCCCACTGTGTGCCTCTTACACTGGCATGGGATGTCACCCACCCAGGCATACTCTGGGATACCGTGGGTCAATCCCTCGAGGCTCCATGTGATCTACTCCTCATTATCACTTCCTTCTTAATAAGGAGTGACTTCAAACTACCAAGCAATGCGCCTGGAAATTGGAGACATCCTAGGAGGACGCTTTGGTCCCACATCTGCATTTATAAAATCAAAATTTCATGAATGCATATATTTCAAAAACAATAAAAAATCAAAAAATTAAAATTGTTTGTTTTAACCTCCATCATCATAATCCTCCCCCTTTGGAAGCGGCATATCTAGATCACTGCAGAAGTCGATACCACTATAAGGCCAATCCTCTACTATGATTAGTTGTCGTCATAGCCATGAGAAGAAGGTGGGCTTATAGGACATTTGTTGGCCCCTGGTAATCCTAGGCATTAATGCACTCCAAGGGACCATCTATGGGTTTCATGGCAATCGCGGTTCCACCTCAGCAAGCTGGTAGTGAAATAGCGGGACCAACTCTAAAAACAAGGTCACTAGAATGGAACTGTAGCAGAACTGCTTCAGGTTTCCCACCTTGGCTTTTGATACCTAGCGCTTCATGTTTACCTTCATGGCTTCTGCCCAGTTGAAGATAGTCAGTGTCATACAAAATATAGCATACTAAAACTTCAACGTGTTGGTTTGATGCTGCGCTTGAGCCCCAACTACTCTGTTTATGGTCAACAACAGCACTCTCAACACAAGATCCCGAACAGTCATCATCTTTATCTTGCCACTCTTTGATTTTAGTGCTTCCAAGCAGTGTTATGCAAGTAACATGGTCACGCTTTCCCCAATAGGCCTAGACCCATACTAATTGACCAGCTCCCCTCTTCAAGATAGTCCTGTGATGAAATAAATGTCAGAAGTTTCCAACTCTAGTTCTTGATCATGGATCATAAAAACTTCCTGATTGACATCCCAAGGACTGATCAGATAATGTAGCAATTCAGGTTGAGCTCGCAGACTTGGTGTGAGGAATAATTTGAGGAGCCCACAGTTCCTCAAAGCATTCAAGCAATTTGGATCTTCCATTGCTTGTGTGTCAATGTCCTCATGGTCATGTTCCTTCCAATCCACCATTTTTTGCAATGTTTTCCCTGCGAAAACCATACAATCAAGTTAATAAACATCCTTGGCTAGAAAAATTTGAATCCAATTAGAGAAATTCAGTAAAAACATGAACTTTTTATGTTCACGGTGTCAGCATGACTATTTTAACAATAGTAGAGACGATGGTGCACTTGAAAGTGTTCATAACCCCCAATCGGTGCAATTCTATGCCAGGAAATCGCGCCGACCGAGGGCGAATTCTTTTTACTAAAACCTCCTCAAGAAATCCAAAAAACAGTTAAAAACAGAAAAAACAAGCATGAAAATGGAGCTAAAGGTCTTGGCTCTTACCTGCAACTAACTGATCATCGAAAGGCCTCCTGGATCTCCCGCAACCTGCTTCTACAAATCTAGGGGACAAATGGGTGAAAAATGCTCCACACAAGGTAAAATGGTAAAATGGTGAAAAATAACTATTTTTTCCTCATTTTATTCATTTTTTATGAAAATTTAGGTTTTAAAATGTATATTTTAACTTATTTTTCCTTAGAAATTGGATAATGCATTTACTTTTTGTGTAGAAATAGGTGGCGGATTATTGATGATGGTACTGGAGTCACGGTTAAGCTCTTTTCTCAACTCGTAAAACTCAAATGAAAACATTGCCAAGTATTTTTCCCTTTGTGACACGTAAAAGAGAATACAAATAAGGGGTCCGCTTTCAAACTCTTTTCTAACTCTTTAAACATGAAAATATTGTTGAGCTCTTATCGTTTTGAACTCGTTGAAGGCTGCAAAACATCGTTTACCTAGTATACATTTACCCCTTTTTCGGGATGGGATAGACTATTTACAAAATAGGTACTCGTTGACTGAAATGGTTAAACGGTTTTCTCAAGTATTGTTTTCTGCCTTTTCAGGCTCAAGAGACACAAATGTACGAAAAGGGACCATGTGGAGTTTTCTTTTCCATGTCTTTTTCAAACTCTCTAAATATTAAAAAGATATCGAGTTTCACCTTTGTCAGACTCGTTAAAACATTAAATGACATTGGATTCATCACCATGACGAACATGAACTTCTCCTTCCTAGGGCTCATTAAACATACTAGGTCAGATTCATCTGAAGGATGAACCTACAATGCAAGCACATGATATCCCCTTCAAGCTTGCGATAAAAGATAATTGGGGTACCTGCCAGAAATGGTGGGGAAAATTGGAAATTCTATCAGTTGTGTCAGCAACTCACTCTTGAACACAACACTTTTTGCTTTGTGTCGGGTTGGGATATCCTCCTTTTCATCATTGACGTTCCTGGGTTGGGTCGTTCATTTTTGCTTTCCATTTGATCTCTGCCACGTCACCATGCCCACTGATCCTATGGATCCAAAAGCTACCAAACTCCGAAGTCGTGTCGCCGATATGTTCAAGATTTAGTCCCTCTATAGTTACACTTACTCCTAATTCTATGTATCATCTAAAATCATTTGCATCCCTTTGTGTCATGTTGATGATGTGGGATACATCATGGCCCTCCTTTGACACAATCACTTCCTGTCAACTTTGGCTCATTAACTAGGAAGCTGTCTGAGAGACTCCCTTCTAGTACCTTAGAGCTTGCATGCCCTAATGGCAAGTTCTTCGCACTCGAAGACAAGTTCACATCATTGGCTTTCGATTGGGTGATTTCATGGGTGTTCAACTTCAGTTCCTTTATTCACATTCCGTGAACTTTGCTGCCAGTACCTTGAGAGCCATTGTCAATATTCTTGGTTTCTCTTGCACTTGTTAATGGTTCACATCATTCACCAATAATAAAGTGACTTTATAGCATGTTCAACTTCAACACATTCATTCGCATGTTAGGATTTGTACTTTGATCGGGTCGTTTGGAGCGCAAGACCCTAGGCTCGGATTACATAAGTCCAGGTTGTGAGGTGATGTGACATGATCATGTTGATATACATGTCTCTTTCAGATGGATTGCTGCGACCATACCATGAGTTGTTATATGTGATCCTTCTCATTATCAGATGGCTAGGACCATACCTTGGTTTCGTTATGATCCTCTCTATTGGATGGCAGTGCCCATGCCTTGGATCCATTTGCATGATTATTCTTTGGATGGTTGCATCCATACCACAATTCATGTATCATTTGTGAGAGCTTTCAGTGATGTATATGTATCTATGCTTGCTTGCAAGTTTTCTGACGACAAAATTTGGTTCCCTGCATCCACTTGTAAAGCATTTCACCCCTCACTCTAGTTCAGCCTTCACACTTTAAGGGGCATCTATTACACAACATTTTTTCACTGTCCCTGTACTCCCCATCCATGATCCTAGAGGACCTCTACAGTGAATCCTACCTGCTTCCCCATCATGAAGAAACTCCCATCATGTCCCTCTTCATGAGCAGAATAATTCCCCTTTGCATCATTTCCCAAGAATCTTCCTTCTACCCCAATTTACAAGACCGATGCTACTGACCAGTTCCCCCCTCGCACTGATTTGCAGATATTAAAACTAGGACTAGCGTCATATGGTGCTACTGAGCCTTTTCCCAGTGGCGCTGATCCTCTTTTGGCAAGTTTTTAAATATGGGATTGAAGCTTCCAAGTCTAGGAGCTTCGTAACGGAAGTCTAGTAAATGGTTGGGCTGGATGGAGCCGAGGAAGTCAATTTGGGTTCCTTTCCTCTATTAGGATGGAACCAACCCAAGAGATAACTCCTTCTCCCATGATAAGAGGAACCATCTCCCCTCTATCCAAGCTATATAAATCCCTCCTTTTACAAGCTTCACTAGTTTCATTATTGGTATTTTTGGAGCTTGAATAATTAGCAAGACATCTATAGCTTGTATATTTCTAGTGTATGTTTGAGGGATAATAATGTGTTTGGTTTGGTTTGAGGCTAAATGGAAGAGGCATTAAAAATTCCATTGTTGGGGCTATCCATGAGATGCTAGCAGAAGTGTGGGAACCAAGATACATCAGAGGAGACCAACAAGGTCAAGGCATTGGTTGTAATCTCTTTCTGAACTTATATGAATAAAACTATTGATTTATTTCCTACATTTAAGTGTTATCTTACATTTGATGGCTTAATGTTCCTTGACTTGTTAAGTAGGTTGAATACAATATTGTTTGCTATCAAGTTTGTTGTTGTTGTTTGTTTTGTTGTTTTAGGTATTCGAAGGAAGGAAACGGAAAGTAGCTGGAGTGAGGAAGAAAAATCATCACCAAGCGAAATAGCGTTCTAAGAGGTAGGCCCTCTTGTTTGATTCTATATTAAGGAAATTTTCCATAGATTGTTTGTTTGTTGCTAAACCCACCCTCTCAAGCTAGAGGAATTGTTTGTGTCTACACTAAGAATTTACTTGCACCACAGGAACCCTCACTATTTTCAATCGCACCCACTTGAAATTCTTTCTGAGACACCATCAAGGAACAATATTACCCTATTGAGAGCTACAACGATAAACACATAAAGTTGACTACACTCTAATAGGGAAGGGACTAAGATATGTCATAGTTCACAAATATTTTTCATACCCTTCCCACGAAGTTGGGTATCAAGGATTATGAGTGGCATTTGGTACTCATGTATCTTGGCTGTCTACATAAGTACATCCAAGATGAGATGGAGTTCCTGGACATCTCCTCACTTATCAGTGCATATCGATATGTTATCAAGATCAAGCAGAAATTTAAACAAAAGAAGAAATACTTTTGGTGAGCACCAGTATTGCAGCAATAATGCTGCAATTCCTAGGGCTTCCTACTTTACTTTTATCAACCTGGTAGTTCATAACAAACTTGGAAGCGACAGTGCTCTATGCACAAGTACTAGCTCTTACTGTAGGCTATCACTTGGTCAGCTGGCATAATATCACTAGGAGCTTAAGCCAACTTCTATGAATTCTCAGAAGAAGCTTTTAACTGTGATGAAAGAAATCTTACTCTATGGAGGTTATTCTATTTGTAGAAAGAGAAGGAAGACTGAAATGTAACACAAACCCTAGCAAACCCTAATTTATCCAACTAACCCTACTTTCGTAGAAAAAGAGATGGAAACTGATGAAATGAGTGCCATTGACTACTGAAAAGGTAAATCACATCTACTTAAGCTATTCCAAGAATAAAATAAGAAAAGAACACCTTTTTGTATTTTTTGAGTGTTTTTATGTGAAATTATTATAATGCAATTTATCGGATTGTGATTGTGCAGAGGTTTGGTGGCAAAGGAAGATTGACTTGGTTTTTGCAGAGGTGGAGGAAGATGTGCAGAGGTCCTAAGAATCCCCTAGTACCCTTCTGAAGACTTCCATTGCAATCGGACTTTGAAAAACCACTTACAGGGAATTCTACAAGAGGCTGCAGGGGATCTAAAGGAGGATCTATAGGAGGATCTACAGGACAAGGCCGAGAGTTAGTTTTGGAGGTTTTGAAGGTGGAAAAATGATGGCAAAGGGTAACTGAAGGCTAGATGAAGGTTTTTAGGTGTCTGGAGCTTGTCAAGGAAGATCAAGAGGGAACATGATGGTTGGATTTGTTCAAATGGCAAGAAGGAAGTTTATGGAGAAAAATGCAGAAATTAGGGCAGATTGGTGAAATGTTGCGAATGACTTGGGGAATCTATGAGAAGTGAGATGATTTTGGCTACTTTATGGATGTATGGTGAGCTAAGGTGTCCTAAAAGAGATCTGCACATCTACTTACAAAAACTGATCGAAGAAAGGACTAACTATACCATGGAAACAAAAATTTCTCTAGCTTGACCTAATTTCTGTCCTACAAACAGAAAATGCTGAACAGTAACCTTTGAATAGAAAAGCATGTAGAGAGATCTATTGTAAAAGAAAAAGAAATGACCTAGGCAACTAAATCTGAAGCAATACATTAATCTTTCCAAATCAAGTCATCACACTAGGATTTTCATGGGAGAGAAAAACTGTGTTATTGGTGGCAGCAGTAGTGCCTTGACCTTGAGTCATAGTCCCAAAAAGGGAGAAAGGAGATTAGGGCCTACTGTTGGCCTTTTTGAATCTTATTCTTTCACTACATTAACCTACTTGAGCAACTGAAACAAAAACAACTATGCAAACCATCAAAGGAACCTAATCTAAACAAAGTAAAATGAATCTATGTAACAGAAATTAACTCATGAACTGAAGAAAAAACATATAAGTACAAAGCAAGAGGTGTTGGGTAGCTTGGGTTGGGCCCTAACCCAAGAGCTTTAGCCCTATGAAAGTGATCAGTGTTGGCTCAAAAACTGGTTCATCTCCATTATCAAAAGTAAAATCCACATTACATGAACTGTTCTCGAAAAGGAAGCTTGAAAATGAGCTAAACAAGTGCTGCACAAAAGTGCGAAAGTTCTACTAATGACTGGCTAAAATCCAACTAAAAAACTAAGCACCTAAGCCCTGATAATTATACAACTCAAGCCTCCAACATCTTTCCTAAAATCAAGGAGCTCAGCTTCCCAAAACTGCAAATAAACAACAGTCCTTCTTTACTTACTCAGCAACCCCTTGGATGCACTAATGTGGCTGATTGTGCTCCGAGTCTCTAATGGAAAATTTGAGGTAAAGGTTCATAAATGAAGGGAAGACCCCCTACAAATCCTCTTCCCTATTTTCCTCGAATATTGGCTGCAAAATGCTCATAAATCCTTTGACTTTGTCCAAAATTGACCAAAAAATCTGCACAAAGCGCACATTAGACTTCATGGCATAATGACTAACCCAATTCACTCTGTTAGCATAAATATAATAAAAAACATGCAATAAACTAGTGAGAATGGTGGATTAAGTCGAATTAAGAGGCAAAATGAGCCCATATACTTATCCATTTCCGGGGCTCATCATTACCCCCCTATTGAAGGTGTTGCTCATCCTCTGAGCAACTAATCCATCTCCTCATTCTTGATTGCCTTAATGGCCTCCCTGACATTCCATGCCTCA
Organism: Pinus tabuliformis; assembly: GCA_031772625.1. Lineage (NCBI taxonomy): Eukaryota > Viridiplantae > Streptophyta > Pinopsida > Pinales > Pinaceae > Pinus > Pinus tabuliformis. Next base: position 1,381,928,725 of record CM062817.1, on the reverse strand, counting down.
GATATGAGATCCTCTTCCCTATCGTGGAATCCAACTTTTTCATCTACCTCTTCCCACCGCTGTCTTTCTTCTTCTTCCCTTGTGCCTTCCAGTAATCCTAGCAGCAGTGGAGGACTTAGCTTCAGACCAATCCAATGGACCTTCAAACTTTTCATAGAGTGCTTATATAGGGGCACTCTCCTTAGTGATTCTCTCATTCTGTTTGGGTAGTGGTACTCCCTGATTTGTACGTTGTGGGGTAGTGTGTTCCACCTTCTCATGTAGGCATGGATGCAATCTTCCCCAAACAATCTTTCCATGTCTTCAAAATGTGCAATAGCCTGAGCTTGCTCATTGATGTACTTAGGGGCACTTTGAGGATCAGCTGCAATTTTTTGGTGGGTGCTAATGAGAGCCATAGGGTCTGATGGTTCTGCTCTAATCATCAGAGGTTCATTCTATTCTTTTACCATCATTTTCTGGATTTCTACTGCTCTCTTGTCCTCATGGCATATCCAAGATGCCATGGCCATCAACTGTAAGTCACCCAACTTTGCATTAGGGTCCCATAGGTTCATATCAGAAAGGGCCATGTTATGTAGATAAAACTCTACCAACCTCGCCTTGTCCTCTGCTGAACTTTGTTCTCACAAGTCTATGAATTGCCCATAATTATGGAAAGGTATTGTGCCCCTCTAGGCCAGGGTGTTGATATGAAATTGAAGCCACTGATCCTTGAGGTACACTATATATGATTTAGCTGGTTTCCTGCACTGTAGTGCCTCCATAGCCCAACTGGCCATGCATGCTAATTGGGCTTCTCTTTCCTATAGTTGTCTTCTTAATATTAATATCTCATTTTCTACTTGGGGTTCCCTCTGTTTCTTCATTTGTGGTCTTTCCTGTCTCTACTGGCTTTGTTTCTTTTATCCCTATTTTGGTTTGTTCCTCTTCCTACTTAGTTTTTTCCTTCTCTGTGGTAGCCTTTTTCTGTACTGTCTTAGGATTTTTCCTTTCTGTTCCAAGCCTCTTCTTTTTCTCTGCTGTGGTTTTACCCTTTTCTGCTTTTGATTCTTTCTTCTTCTCTGCTTTAGGATCATCTTTGGTGGTGTCATGTTTCCATTTTTCCATCTGGTTTCCTTCTTTCTCTGTGTGGGGTTCCTCTTCTTCCATTTGAGTGTTCTTTTCTTCTTCATGGATTCCCTTCTCAGCTTCTCCTTTTTGTTCTTCCTCTTCACTTTCAGACAGACTAAGGTCATAGTGAGAGTTTTTGTATCATCCTCTTTAGTCATGTTTCTGAAAATCTCCTAGGATATGGGGATTGTGAAAGTGTGGAGGGCATCCTCCACCAGCTATTCAATTAACCCATGGTGAGCCAATTGGTCTAAAACCCCTGCCTTCAATTTGGTGCTAGATTCTATTAAGGATTGGAGGAGAAAATATGGAATACTGAGTTTTCTGGATGCAGGAAGGTCCATGCCATATCTGAGTTCATGTAACAGTCTGAAATGGTACCCATAAAATATTCTATATCATCCTTCACAGGAGATGTATTTCATAATCTGATAACTGACCATATCCCATGGGTAAGGTATACTTGTTCTCTTGATGCCATTCTTGTCCTCCACAGGATGTTCATTAGGCTGGAAAAAGGTCTTCTTGGCAACTTGACCCAATGGTTTTTCTTCCTTACTCTAGGGTAGTCCAAGTGGGAGACTTGTAATCCTACTATTGAACTTTGGGGTGATTTCTATAGTTAGACCCCTGAAACTAACAGTGGCATGGGTTTTTGAGTGAGGTTTTAAAGACAATATAAATTCCTTTGTGACTTCATAATCATACCCATGCAAATTTTCAAGGAAAGGCATCCAATTTGCTCTAATGAAGAGGGCTACCACTTCTGGATGTTCATGCAGCTTAGTTGAATTTAGAGGCTCCTTCCTCATAAAACACCCTGCCATGATGTTTCAGATTCTGCTAGAATATCTCAGTTGAAGAGGGGGGCAGCAAGTTTCAAATCTGAAAACAGAGGAACAACTGAGGTTTCCTTTCAAGAAACAGGGAGAGAGTTTTTGTGTTCTTTCTTTAAAAAAAAAAAACAAAATTTCAACTTTCCTTCCTTCCAAAATCCGTTCTCTAGACTCACATTACTTCTCTGTTTTTTTGAGGGAAACAATATCTTAAAAAACAGAGAGCATGCAGAACTATGTTTTTTCCTTTTTCAAAATAAGAAGATACCCAATGCAAGTTCACTCTTTACAGGCTTGATTTTCTAGAGTTGCATCATTTCTTTACATAGGAGAATACCACGGAGGAGAAGGAGACAGTCTTTCAGTGCAAAGAGCAAATGGAGAAACTGTATATATATATATATATATATATATATATATATATATATATATATATAGTTTCTCCATTTGCTCTTTGCACTGAAAGACTATCTCTTTCTCCTCCGTGGTATTCTCACTTTCCTTCCTTTTTCAACTCAATACCTTGCTTGGAATCACACCACCTTTTATATATATGGAAATGAAAAGTGGGTTTTATTGAGCCTACCTTTTCCAGCCCGAATTTGTCATGAAGTCCTAAGTTTTCCTCTGCGGTTCTACTCACTAACCTTCCTGTAGAAAGGCTCCTGTAGGACTGTGTTTTCACTCCTGCAGAGCCTGATAAGCGGAAGGGGTCTGAAACTGACAAAGAGCGATTGTTTCAAGGCTCTGGAGGTGGTAGGTAGGTTGCTACAGCTGAGATCTCATCGACACAAATGAGAACAAAGGTGATGAAGGTGGTTGACTGCACCGTACTTAAGCTTACGGGAGCATTCTGTGGTGACGAGGTGAGGTGGTAGGAAGGGTACATTACCCTCATCTGTATCGTTGGTCCCTACTTCAGTGTCATGATGAAAATTTTATGCCGCCTACCATAATTATTTAAATCATTCCTCTTAGATGTCGCCACTACCTATTATGAGATTTTCCGAGTTGACTGAACACACGTGCTGATTGCACCCACTAAGCGTTGTTTGAACTGGATGAGGGTGGCTAGTTAGTTGGCCACCAATCTCATTTAATCACAACCATCTCACTTGTCCATGTAGTTTTTAAATTATACTCATGCAACAGAGGAACGGGTTTGGTCACTTACCTATTAGTCGAGAATTGCGTGCTATCGTGTTGTTGCATGCTCAGACTTTGGCGTTCTATTCATGGATTTCTATTGTTGGTGCCCGTGGATTCTGAATTGGTGGCTTGGCTACCTTGTACTAGTGATCTTCAATCAAGACAGGGCTCCTTACACATTTTATACATCTGTGGCTGCACTGACCCTGCCTCTAGAGCTCAATTTTTAAGGGGATCGGCTGCTACAGGAATCCTGTAGGATTTCCTGTAGCTGCTTCTCGCTCTAAAACTTTTGGCTGAGGCTTGAGCAGGGACTAGAGAGGTAGCTGAGGAAGGTTCTGTCAATTAAGGAAAAGTAGCTAGTATGCACTAGGTAAAAGTTAAGTTAAGGATGCACTAGTTTATTCTTCATTTTTCAAAAAAACAAAAGAAACAGGATTTCTGTGCTTTCTATGCATGGAAGAAATAAGCGAGTGGAAATGTAGTGGTGTAGGTATGGGATGGAGAGTTAGGAGGATGAATGGTGGTATGGGGGTCCACAGGTCTTCTAGACAAGTTTCTAGCCCTTTGATCCTTTTCTTGACTTGATTTCGAGCTCTTTGTGATCTCTACAGGAGCCTCCTGTAGAATGCACAGAGCCTCCTGTAGGATGCATAGTTTTCTAGAACAATTGAAACCAAGGACTGGGAAAAGACAATAGCGATGGAGACATGGTCTATCAGAGGTGTATTTGGCTTGACCATGTCCCTTTTTCTTCTGTGGCCCTTCTGCAATATGCAATGCATTCAAAGAAGTTGATTTTTTTGTTCCTATTTTTTCTTTTTTCTCTTTTTTTTTTTTTTTTTTTAAGAGACAGTTAGGGTGCCTCCAGGAGGTTTTCACCTAGGGATCTTTTATTCTCCTCATTTTTTTTTTTAATTTTTTTTTTAGGGTGTGGGTGGAGTTGAGGCAGAGACTTGCTCCACTACCAACACTGTTTTACTCAAATTCTCAATGAATTCTTGCTTGGAGAGGGGCTCCCTGTAGATTTTCAACTTATGCCCATTGACAAGCATGGGGATGGCTTCTTCATCGATGATCCTGATCAAAACTAAACTATTGTCATTGCACCTTTCTACTATGTACGGTCCCAGCCATCTTGTCCTTAGTTTACCCTTGAAATCTTTATACCTTGAATTATACAACAACACCCAATCTCCTTCCTGGAATTGTTTCTCTTTGAGGTGTCTATCATGCCATATTTTTCTTTGAAGCTGGACTACCTCTGAGTGGAGAAGGGCCTGCAATCTTTGTTCATCCAATCCATTTAGCTGGAGTAACCTTTCCTTTTGTGCATGGCTGAGATCTAGGTCCAGCTGAGTTGCCATCCTTAGTGTGTTATATTCAAATTCTAGTGACAGCAAAGCCTTCTTCCCATTGACTAGCTCATAGAGGGTGAACCCTATGGTGGTCTTCCAGGTGGTGTTATAGGCCCAGGTGGCCTCAACCAATCGATCTACCCAATATTTTATGTTGCTACTCACTACCTTGGTCAAAATCCCTTCCAAAGCTCTGTTAGTGACTTCCACCTATCCATTTCCTTGCGGATGGTAAAGGGTGGAAGTTCTGTGCTTAATTTTGTGATGTGTAAGCAGGTCTTCAATCAGATTGGAGGTAAACTAACTCCCTTTATCTGTGACTAATTCTCTTGGATATCCAACTTATAGAATATATTCTCTCTTTAAAACTCAGCTACTTTTTCTTCTATTGCTACCTTGATTGCCTTTGTTTCTACCCATTTTGTCAGATATTCAGTGCACACGATGATGTAATATTTCTTCTTTGAAAGAGGGTTGACAGGACCCACAAAGTCCATGCCCCACTTCTCAAATGGCTCAAAATTCACTTGAGGTTGCAAGGGCATCTCATCCCTTGGAGTAGGTTTCCCCATCCTTTGACACCGGTCACATTGGCTGATATATTGCCTTACATCTTGATGAAGAGTGGGCCAATAGTAACCTGCTTGCAAAATTTTGAAGTTAGTCCTCTTTGTTACAAAATGGCCCCCACAGGGCCCATCATGAAAGGTCAGGAGAATGTCAAAAACTTCCTCCTCCCTGACACATCTTCTCAAAACCTGATCTGGGCCAAGTTTGAAGAGAGTGCCCCTAATCCAAGTGAAAGGGGCACTTTTCCTCATGATCTTGCTCTTCTATTTTGAGGATAGGTGTGGTGGGAACTATGCGGAAACTAAGTAATTTGCTATATCAGCAAACCATGGAGAGAATACTGAGATAGAAAATAGGTATTCATCTGGAATTTGATCATCCACCATTCCTTCTTCACTTGCAGATAGATCTATTCTAGACAAAAAATTAGCAACAACATTTTCCTTACCCGGCTTATCAACAATGGTTAAATCAAATTGCTGCAATAAAAGCAACCATCTAATAATGCGAGCATTTACATCTGGTTTGTTCATTAAATACCTAATTGCAGCATGATCAGTGTGTACAAATGTTTGATAGCCAGTGATGTAGTGTCTGAATTTATTTAGGGAATGGACTACAGCTAGGAGCTCCTTTTCGATTACAATGTAGTTTAATTCTGCCTTCAACAAGTTTGTACTTACAAAATATATGGCATAAGGCAGCTTCTCATCAACTTTCCCTAAGGTTGCTCCTATCGCTTTGTTCGAGGCATCTGTATGAATGTGGAAAGGTAGGACCTAGTTTGGACCTCTCAAAATTGGGGCAGTCACCAATTTACTTTTCAAGGTATCCAGAGCTTCTTGACAGTTGTCAATCCATATGAACTCAACATCTTTTCCCAAAAGACCAAACAATGCAGAGGCTAGCTTATTGAAATCCTTAATGAATCTTCTATAATACCTTGCTAAACATAGGAAACTTCGAACATCTCTTAACTTTTGAGGAGGTGGGACCCTTTGAATGATGGCAATTTTGTTGGGGTCCACCTATAATCCTTGCTGAGAGAGTGTATGACCTGGCACAGTCCCTTCAGTCATCAGGAATTAACATTTTTCAGGACTGAGGGATAGGCTCATTTCAGTACACTTGTCCAAAACTTTTCCCAAGTTAGACAAAGCTTCCTAGAAGTTAGAACCATAAGGGGTAAAGTCATCCATATAGATTTCCACTACATCATGAACCAGTTCAGCAAATATACTCAATACTACTCTATGGAAAGTGGCAGGAGCACTGCACAATCCAAAAGGAAGGACCCAATATGCAAGGCACCCCAAGGACAAGTGAAAGTTGTCTTATCTTGGTCTTCTGGGCTGACTTGGATCTCATTGTACTGGCTAAACCCATCTAGGAAGGAGAAAAACTTCTTCCCTGCCAGGCCATCTAACACTTGATCTATGAAAGGCAAAGGAAAATGGTCCTTCTTGGTGGCCTTGTTTAGTTCTCGATAATCGACATAGATTCTTCACTTCCCATTTTTCTTTAGCACTAGCACCAAAGGAGAGACCCATTCACTGTCAGAGATAGGGTAGATGAATCCTGCATCCAGTAACTTTTGTAGTTCTTCTTTGACAATGTCCTTAAGGGCTGGATTCATCCTCCTTTGAGGCTACCTGACTAGTTTGCAATCTTCCTTAATGTAAATGTGATGAGTACAGACTGAAGGGCGCACTCCCTTCATCTCCTTATAGCTCCAAGCAAAATCATCCAAGTGATTTCTTAATAAGCTACATAGTTCTTTATCCTGAGAGGTGGATAGGGATGAGTTGATTCTCAAGGTTCTTTCTGGGCCAAATTCCATATTATTAACTCGGAGAGAGGTCGGGTCAACCACACAGAGATCAACTAAAGGATTGGCTTGGGTTTCTTCCACCAGCTCTTCTAATGGCAACACACTGGGGGGTGGATTCTAAATCAAATTTTCAATAATATCATCCTCGGCTTGTCGTTTCCCCCCCATGGTAGCTTCCACTGCACACAGTGGTGTGGAATAGACTTAATCCTCATCTTCCTCCTCCAACCAGAGAGGTAAATCATGTTCTAACAAAGGTTGGGCAGGAGGATATAGGACTAGCTACTTGGACATATGCCCATTCTTGATTGTCATGTTCCCAGCTCGAAAACTGATGTAGGCATTTGCACTAGACAACCAAGGTCTTCCCAGGATGAGAGGATACCCAGTGAGCTTTGCCTTTGGTTAGAGAACCAGGAAATCAGTAGGGTACTCCCAAGAATCGATGGATACCATTACATCTTCCACAATCCCTTCAGAAGTCACGGTGGAGTGGTCTGCTAACTGGAGTACTGTTGTGGTCTTTCTCAAGGAGCCCTGAAGGTTGAGATTGAGCATAGTTTCCTTGGTCATCACATTAATGGTAGCCCCTATATCAATCAGGGTATGGGGGATTATGGTGCCATTAATGTGGACATTGACTACAGGGCTTCCAAGGTCTAGTTATTTCGGACAGATTACCTACCCCAACATCAGGTTGGACAGTTGTCCTATGATATTGATAGTTGGGGCATCTCTCCTGCGCCTGCCTAGATGCCTGAAGCACTTCTCCTTGATCATCTTGTTATATATAGGCACATCCTTTATGGCTTGGAGATGTGGTATCTTTACACATAATTGTTTCAATTCTCCCAGAAGTTCAGTTTCTTATGGGGTAGGTTGTGTTGTTCCAGATAATCTCTCAGGAAATGGTGGAATGGCTTTTGGTTCACTTTCTTCTTTTTCTTCCTCACCCTCCTTAGGGGGAGGCTGGTTATCTGGGAGAACCTTCCTAGATCGTAGGTTAATCTCCTAAATCTCCATAGCATAGGTCGGGCATGATGGTTCCCCACTATATACCTGTTGGGCCTGTCTGTTATTTGGGTTTGGGTTCAGTTGAGCAGGTATTTGGGGTTGCCTTGGTGGAGCAAGAGGCAATGGTTGTGGTTGAGTAGGTGGTGGAGGCAAAAGAGCAAGAGGAGAGTTGTACTGGGGCCTCCACCCCTGATGAGGTGCATTTCACTAAGGTTGTGGCTCAACATAAGAGTGAAATGCATGAGCAGCTGGTTGAGCATGGTATTGAGATGGATATGGCCAAGGAGGGGGTGTGGACCAAGAAGGATGAGTAGGGGGACCCCAATAGGCATGGAAGTGGATTGATTAGGGTTGTAATATGTTTGAGATGTCCCTTGTATTCCCTGCTGGTAAGGTCTGGGTCCATGTGGCCTCCTTTGGTTCATGAAATAGAGTGGTTCAGTGGCTCCTTCAGCCCCCTGGTATGCATCTTTAAGTCTGGGCAAGGAAGGGCATTGATTCGTAGAATGGTCTTCTTCACAGACTGAACACACTTCTATAGAGTTCAATGGACATTCATTCTTAGGATGCCTTCTGGTGCACCTAGGACAAAAAATGGCCAAGGCTCTTTCTTCATCCTCTTGTTTCCTTTTTATATGCAAGGTATACATTTGCATGGCAAGAGTCTACATCATCTCGCTCTTGAAATCTTTCAGCAGATTTTCAAATTCACCTCTAAGAGATGAACTAGATGAGGATGTACTGGCTAGGGGTTGACTTCCCCTACCTCTCTTTCTAGTTTCCCTAGAATGGTTTCTAAGCACAGTCTTTATGTCTTCATAAGGTAGTTGGTAGATGTCCCCCCCTAGCCAGCAAATGGACGGTATCTAGAAGGTCTTTTGGGACTCCTCTGAGCAGGACCAACTTCAGAGATTCGGGGTCAAGTGTGCACCTGGCCCTTTTATAACTGAGCTAAAACCTCTCTTCATAATCTTCCAAGGATTCATCGCTTCCCATGGTCATTTGGAAGATTTCTTCCTTGGTATCCTTTGACCTACAGTAGTCTCGGTATTTGTTATTAAAGGCTTGCTACATCTGAGCCCAAGTTGTGATGTTGTTGCCAGGTAACCCCATGAACTAGCGCAATGCTGCATCCTTGAGGGTAGAAGGAAATAGTTTCAACTTCTGCTCATCTTCTGCATAGTCATAGGTTCGACAGATAACAACAAATTCAAACAAAAAGGTATCAAGATCTTCAGTAGTCAACCCATGGAAGTGGGGTAAGGCTGAAGGACTTATGTTCTTCATTTTAGTGTCCCCATTGGTCTCTCAGATGGGAAAGGTACCCTCTACTCTTTCCCCATTCCCTCTAACATTTCTGTTTTCAGCCATGGTCTCAGGAGGGATGGTTTCTTCCTCTTCTTCTGCTATAGGATCTTCATATATCTCTGGTTTTTCACCTATAGGTTCTTATAGATCACTACCACTGAAGAAGAGAGAAGGGTGACTTTGTGATGTGGTGGGGGTGTTGGGTAGGAATTTCCCTAAATTATCTCCGTTCCTATGAGGAATGAAAGGAAATCTTTGTTTGGGTGATTTTTGTTTTTTCTGCTTGTACCTGCAAAACTGAAATTGATTGAACAAACAAATTGCAACTAACTAAAATGAACTCGCTGAAATGAAATTGCAAAATTGAAATGAAAGCAAGGAAATGACTAATCTACTTTTGCTGGAATGGACATTTCATAATTGAAATGAAAGCAAGGAAATGACTAATCTACTTTTGCTGAAATGGAAATTGCATAATTGAAATGAAAGCAGGGAGATGACTAATCTACTTTTGCTGGAATGGAATTGCATAATTGAAATGAAAGCAAGGAAATGACTAATCTACTTTTGCTGAAATGAAAATTGCAGAATTGAAATGAAAGCAGGGCAACAGCTAATCTACTTTTGCTGAAATGGAAGTTGCAAAATTGAAATGAAAGCAAGGAAATGGCTAATCTACTTTTGCTGAAATGGAAATTGCAAAATTGAAATGAAAGCAGGGAAATGCCTAATCTACTTTTGCAAAATTGAAATTGTAGAATTGAAATGAAACAACTACTCTACTTTTTCTGAAATAAACTACTTAGCAGAATGTTGCAGTAGAAAATAGAAGAAAAGCAATAATCACAAAATACTCTTACGCTTCCCAGACAACGACGCCAAAAAGTGGTGAGCACCAGTATTGCAGTAATAATGCTGCAACTCCTGGGGCTTCCTACTTTACTTTTATCAACCCGGTAATTCGTAACAAACTTGGAAGCAACGGTGTTGTATACACAAGTACTAGCTCTTACTGCAGGCTGTCACTTGGTCAGTTGGCGCAAGATCATTAGGATCTTAAGCCAACTTCTATGAATTCTCAGAAGAAGCTTTTAATTGTGATGAAAGAAAACTAACTCTATGGAGGTTATTCTATTTTCATATAAAGAAGGAAGACTGAAATGTAACGCAAACCCTAGCAACCCTAATTTATCCAACTAACCCTACTTTTGTAGAAAAAGAGATGGAAACTGTGTTGGCATTATGATGCATGTGTTGTACTTGATGGCAACCCACTCGTAGAAGAACATCTCACTTATTTATAACTAGATGAATCTACATAAGAGATATCATATGTGACTGAATGCATGGGATGCAGGACAACTCAAAGGAATCAGATGACAGTTCTCAGTAATGACAAGTTAGCTTTGCCATCAAGTCCAAAGGGGGAGATTTTTGGCATTATGAGACAAGAGTTGTCCTTGATGGCAAATCACACAGATGACAGATCATAGTGCAGTGGGTTAGTAGCAAGGAATTGATGATCAGACTATAAGAATGAAGAGGGAAAAATATATATACGCAGGTTCACCTTAACGAAGCCGCATATACACGCGGGTTAGACATTCGAAAGACGCGTATGCGTATACACGCACTTTCATGCAAGGAAAAGCGCGTACATGTGGGAGAACTTATTTTTGGTCCGTGGTATTTATTCCTTGGTATTTGAACCTATCGTTTTGGACCATGGTATCTCGTCAGATGTGTTGATCCCAAGTATTGGGTCCATGGTATTGTTTCTAAATGGTTTTGGACCATGGTATTGAGTAAGGCCTAAGACTATAAAAGGAGAAGAAGATCATTAGGCAAATGCATGGAAAAAGTCTTGAATATCTGATGAAGTATGAGATCCAGTATGCAGGTTATGGGTTTATGATGCATTGCTTGATCTAAGCTAAGGAGGAATCTCAATGGTTGATGGAGAACAAGATCTAAGGATAGATCGGGATCTAATGGCTTGGAATGAATCATCTCTATACGGTTTGATCTTGTTTAGTCTAGATCTGTATACTGATGCATGTAATGTTCTGTAAATGTTATGATTTGGGTATGACTGATGTCTAGAATAGCTGCAAAGCTCTAAGTTAATATTTGCAAATGTGTACGCGGGTTTGTTTCATCGTAGTAGCGTATACATTATGAAGTATGATATTTGAAGTTGCAGTTGGGTATGATTGTTATTGTAGAGTTTTGTTGTCTGCTCTGTGTTCTGGTGACTATGTTGTTGACAGGGTTTCAGTGTTTCAGTGATTCAGAGATTGATAATGCTAGTATTGATTGATTTTGTGCTTCAATGATATTGATGGGTCCAGTATGAAAATTGGATGAAACGTGGCCTTCAGATTATTGTGTTGTGCTTCAGGAGTATCCAGTCTGAAAATGTATGAAACATGGTACCTAGAGGAAGAAAGAGAAGGTTGTAGCCTTCTGTAGGTCGGCACCTACGTACTAGTACATCAGCTAGTACAAGAGCTAAGGGGGTGGTAGCTCCCTTCCAGTAGCAGCTGGAAAACGAGTAAATATTGGAGCATTTCAGTAAGCCGGCACCTACATACTAGTAAATGGATCGGCTAGTACAAGATCTAAGGGGGTTGTAGCTCCCTTCCAGGAGCGTCTAGAGAATGAGAGAAGGTTGTAGCCTTCTGCAGGTTGTAGCTTGCGTACTGGTAAAGGACTGCACCCGTACAGAATCATTGTAAAAAGAAGTTTGTAATTGAAAGAAGATAGATACATATTGCAACAGGTGGTTTTCACCCACATTGGGTTTCCACCTTATATCATGGTGTTCATGTGTGCTTCTTGTGTGTGATGATCTATTCTGTTTTACTGCACCTGCTTATCGTTCATGTGGTTAATGAAGTTTTGATGCACTAACTAAAGATCAACATTTAATGGATTAACTGAATCATAAGTATTCTGGATATACGCTAGTTGCATTAGACACAGTTGCATATACACGTGGGTTCACTTAACTGAAGTAGCGTATATGAATCTTAATATGGAAATGAAAAAGTTTTGTTGATTTGATAACACTGATTCACCCCCCCCCCCCTCTCAGTATTATTTCCAACAATTGGTATCAGAGCCGATCCTTTGGTAGAAGCTTGATCGCTTGAAGGAGATCCGTGGAACAATGGGAAAGAAGCTTAAGAAGAAGAAAACATCTCAGAAGAACTATGATAGTGGGAGAATCGATTGGGGATTATGTGGAAGAAGCACTTCAGATTTAGAATCACTTCAGAATGAAGATGAACTATCAGGTATGAATTTGTTATCCTTTGGTGATACAGTTATCTATCCATTTGAAGATGATGAAAGTGATAGCGAAACAACTGAAAATGCTCTTATGGGTGAACAAGAAAGATATCAAATAGAGGTAGAATTTAAAAGGCTTACAAACACAATCATAGATCAACAAGATCTATTGAACAAAAGGGAATGTGCCTTCAAAGAAGAAACTACCAAACTAAAAGCTCAACTAGAGGAAGCAAACAAGGTAAGGAAGGTATTCAAGGACAAGGTAGTTTAATGTCAAAATTTGCAGGATGAAGTGACATCATTAAGAAATGAAGTCAATGAAAGGAGCACAACAATCAAGAAACTCAGAGAAAGATCCAGTTACTATGAAAGGCTTGAAGCTATGATCCTCTCAGTAAAGGAAGATCTTGAAGAATCAAAGTAGAATAAAGAACTACTCCAAGCTCATGAAAAACAAGTTCTTGATCTAAGACATCAGTTGGAAGAAGGAAGAAATGTTGAAGAAAACATGAAGAAGCAGTATCTTGAAAAGGAAGACCAACATCATGTTGAGGTAAATATTCTAAAAGATAAATTAGAAGAAAAAGATAAGCTCTTATGATTTCAAGATAGTACTAAGATCTTGCATGATATTCTTAGTAGTCAAAGGTCTCCTGCTATCAAAGTTGGTCTTGGTTTTCATGAATTTGTTGAAGATGAATCTAGCTCACAAGGAGAGGCAAGGAACTCTAATGTAGAATCTGAAATAATCAACAAGGAGATGAGAGGACAACCCCATCAACAACCAAGGAAATAAATTCTTCAAAGAAAATATTTTACTCCTCCGATGAATAATGTTGAATGTTATGTATGTCATAATATTGGACATGTTGCAGCCAGATGCCGAAGTAGAATGGTTCAAGATCATCACACAGAAAGATCATCACATTCCAGGTACTTTCAGGGATATTGTTTTTCTTGCAATATGTTTGGTCACAAAGCTGCTGATTGCTACAGGAGGAATATGAAACATGTAAGATGTTATGCATGTAACTAGCTTGGACATATAGCAAAGGAATGCAGGAACAAGGTACGGGCACCACACCAAAAGGAGAAAACATCATCACACTTGAAGATATGGAAGAAGAAGGAAGTATAGTCAGAAAGATGTGGCACAGCATAATATACAGACATGACAGACTCAGAGGGATCTGAAAGTGTAAAACTTTAGTGTCCTAAATCTCATACGCAAGTTGCATAAATGGAAGTTGTGTATATACGCGAGTTAGTTACTGCACAGTCGCGTATATGATAGTTTGAGGAAAAGCAGTGGGACATGCTTAGGAGAAAGGGTCTAATATGATTCAGTCCATAATGGTTACAATCTGCTGATGATGTGTGGAAATGTCTTGATACTTGTAAGATGTTTTAAAGTGTTTCATGATGATGATGCCTTGATACTTCTTGCTGATATATGCATGATCAGATCTAACAGTGAACAGATGGCATAGGTTCAGGGGGAGCATATACTTTTAATAATGCATTGTTGGCATTATGGTTAGTAGTCCTTGGTGATGATGCTTGTATGGCTAAATGATATATCTTGCTATGATATGGTTATGAGTTGTCCATCTCATATGATTCTTGGGGTTACATAGTTGGTGTTTAATTCAGATTTGTGGTTGATTCTTTGATGATGCATATATGGTGCTTACATGGTGATCTTCATAAGGATAAGGAGAAGTACAAAGTACATGGTGATGGGCCACTCATATGCTACTGTTGTCATATTCATAAAGATCATGTAATACAGTTATGATACAGGATTCCTATAGTTCTTGGCACTCACATGGATGAAGATTGTGGATGTTGATGATATCAAGAAGACTTGAGCTCTAGATACATAGTGCTGGATACATGGAGTTGCATTGTTGGAGATATGATGATGATGAGTTCTTACCTATATGATGATAGGTTGATACTCACATATGTTGATTGATGATTGTCAGATAAGGGATATTCCTGTGTAATGTTACATGAATGGTATATAAGATCATGCAGATCTTGATGATATGACTGTGGTGTTTTTCACATATAATATAACGTGAATAATTTTATGATGATCTTCAAAAGGATGAGTTGATATCTATATGCAGACATACCTTGTTACAGGACATTTACAGGTTGCTGATCTGGAAGTGGTTGTATGTGAGTTTTATGAAGAACATCCGCGTATATACGCCTATTTCTGTGGATACAGTCGCATATATGTTGGTTTGATTTCAGGTGGAAGGAGAACAGAAGGAGAACATGGTTGCTGATCTGGATAGTGCTGATGATATTAGTTATTGGTGACTTTCATCTTCTTGCTCTAGATATTCCGTCTCTATGTCATGTATATCTTTTATTATTATCAAGGTCATGTAACGGCCTAGTTTGGTTTCCCCACTATGCCTGGGATGAATGATGTAATGTACTTGGTTATCATATGTAAATTTCTGATGTATCCCCACTTGGTTGGGTGGATGATCCCCACTTGGTTGGGTGATAGATGTATGTATAGAGTCTTTGATGATAGGAAGGTCAGTTATGATGTATGAGTCATGGTTCTTCTTGAAGAACATCTTTTTGCAGATCTTGCCTACAGTCAGGGGGAGCATGAACAACACACTTCAGTAGAGCTCATTTAGAGATTTCAGCAGGTACTCAAGGGGAGTATGGACATCGGAATGTTTATCAAGGAAAGAGAATATCTTGGTCCGCCCTTTGCCCTTGATGTCAAAGGGAGAGAGTGATTTGGTGTTGTTTCCATCAAGTCCAAAGGGGGAGATTGTTGGCATTATGATGCATGTGTTGTACTTGATGGCAACCCACTCGTAGAAGAACATCTCACTTATTTATAACTAGATGAATCTACAGAAGAGATATCATATGTGACTGAATGCATGGGATGCAGGACAGCTCAAAGGAATCAGATGACAGTTCTCAGTAATGACAAGTTAGCTTTTCCATCAAGTCCAAAGGGGGAGATTGTTGGCATTATGAGACAAGAGTTGTCCTTGATGGCAAATCACACAGATGACAGATCATAGTGCAACAGGTCAGTAGCAAGGAATTGATGATCAGACTACAAGAATGAAGAGAGAAAAATATATATACGCAGGTTCACCTTGACGAAGCCCCGTATACACCTGGGTTAGACATTCGAAAGACGCGTATGCGTATACACGCACTTTCACGCAAGGAAAAGCACGTACATGTGGGAGAACTTATTTTTGGTCCGTGGTATTTAGTCCTTAGTATTTGAACCTATAATTTTGGACCATGGTATCTCGTCAGATGTGTTGATCGCAAGTATTGGGTCCATGGTATTAGTTTTAAATGGTTTTGGACCATGGTATTGAGTAAGGCCTAAAACTATAAAAGGAGAAGAAGATCATTAGGCAAATGCATGGAAAAAGTCTTGAATAGATGAAGTATGAGATCCAGTATGCAGGTTATGGCTTTATGATGCATTGCTTGATCTAAGCTAAGGAGGAATCTCAACGGTTGATGGAGAACAAGATCTAAGGATAGATCGAGATCTAATGGCTTGGAATGAATCATCTCTATATGGTTTGATCTTGTTTAGTCTAGATCTGTATATTGATGCATGTAATGTTCTGTAAATGTTATGATTTGGGTATGAGTGATGTCTGGAACAGCTGTAAAGCTCTAAGTTAATATTTGCAGATGTGTACGCAGGTTAGCTTTGGTAAAAGCGTGTATGTACGCAGGTTTGTTTCATCGTAGTAGCGTATACATTATGAAGTATGATATTTGAAGTTGCAGTTGGGTCTGATTGTTATTACAGAGTTCTGTTGTCTGCTCTATGTTCTAGTGACTATGTTGTTGACAGGGTTTCAGTGTTTCAGTGATTCAGAGATTGATGATGCTAGTATTGATTGATTTTGTGCTTCAATGATATTGATGGGTCCAGTATGAAAATTGGATGAAATGTGGCCTTCAGATTATTGTGTTGTGCTTCAAGAGTATCCAGTCTGAAAATGTATGAAACGTGGTACCTGGAGGAAGAAAGAGAAGGTTGTAGCCTTCTGTAGGTCGGCACCTACGTACTAGTACATCAGCTAGTACAAGAGCTAAGGGGGTGGTAGCTCCCTTCCAGTAGCAGCTGGAAAACGAGTAAAGATTGGAGCATTTCAGTAGGCCAGCACCTACATACTAGTAAATGGATCGGCTAGTACAAGAGCTAAGGGGGTTGTAGCTCCCTTCCAGGAGAGTCTGGAGAACGAGAGAAGGTTGTAGCCTTCTGCAGGTTGTAGCCTACGTACTGGTAAAGGACTGCACCAGTACAGAATCATTGTAAAAAGAAGTTTCTAATTGAAAGAAGATAGAGACATATTGCAGCAAGTGGTTTTCACCCACATTGGGTTTCCACCTTATATCATGGTGTTCATGTGTGCTTCTTGTGTGTGGTGATCTGTTTTGTTTTACTGCACCTGCTTATTGTTCATGTGGTTAATGAAGTTCCGATGCACTAACTAAAGATCAACATTTAATGGATTAACTGAATCATAAGTATTCTGGATATACACTAGTTGGATTAGACACAGTTGCGTATACACGCGAGTTCACTTAACTGAAGTAGCGTATATGAATCTTAATATGGAAATGAAAAAGTTTTATTGATTTGGTAATACTGATTCACCCCCCCCCCCCCCCCCTCTCAATATTATTTCCAACAAACTGATGAAATGAGTGCCATTGACTACTGAAAAGGTAAATCACATCTACTTAAGCTATTCCCAGAAGAAAATAAGAAAAGAACATCTTTTTGTATTTTTTGAGTGTTTTTATGTGAAATTATTATGCTTGCAATTTATCGAATTGTGATTGTGCAGAGGTTTGGTGGCGAAGGAAGATTGACTTAATTTTTCCAGAGGTGGAGGAAGGTGTGGAGAGCTCCTAAGAAGCCCCTAGTACCCTTCTAAAGACTTCCATTGCAATTGGATTTCGAAAAACTACTTACAGGGAATTCTACAGGAGGCTGCAGGGGATCTACAGGAGGATCTACAGGAGGAGGCCGAGAGCTATTTTTGGAGGTTTTGAAGGTGGAAAAATGATGGGAAAGGGTAACTGAAGGCTAGATGAAGGTGTTGAGGTGTTTGGAGCTTGTCAAGGAAGATCAAGAGGGAACATGATGGTTGGATTTGTTCAAATGGCAAGAGGGAAGCTTATGGAGAAAAAT
The DNA here is from genome assembly GCA_031772625.1 of Pinus tabuliformis. Taxonomy (NCBI): domain Eukaryota; kingdom Viridiplantae; phylum Streptophyta; class Pinopsida; order Pinales; family Pinaceae; genus Pinus; species Pinus tabuliformis. The sequence goes on along the minus strand of CM062817.1, from coordinate 1,381,911,022 downwards.
GCAGAAATTAGAGCAGATTGGTGAAATCTTGCGAATGAATTGGGGAATCTGTGAGAAGTGAGTTGGTTTTGGCTGCTTTATGGATGTATGGTGATCTGAGGTGTCCTGCAAGAGATCTGCACATCTAATTACAAAAACTTATTGAAGAAAGGACTAAATATACCATGGAAACAAAAATTTCTCTAGCTTGACCTAATTTCTGTCCTACAAACATAAAATGTTGAACAATAACCTTTGAATAGAAAAGCATGCAGAGAGATATATTGTAAAAGAACAGGAAATGACCTAGGCAACTAAATCTGAAGCAATACATTAATCTTTCCAAATCAAGTCATCACACTAGGAATTGCATGGGAGAGCAAAACTGTGTTTTTGGTGGTAGTAGTAGTACCTTGACCTTGATTCATAGTCCCAGAAAGGGGGAAAGGATATCAGGGCCTGCTGTTGACCTTTTTGAATCTTAGTCTGTCACTACATTAACCTACTTGAGCAATTGAAACAAAAACAACTATGCAAACCATCAAAAGCAACCTAATCTAAACAAAGTAAAATGAATCTATGTAACATAAATTAACTCATGAACTGAAGCAAAAACATATAAGTACAAAGAAAGAGGTGCTGGGCAGCTTGAGTTGGGCCCTAACCCAAGAGCTTCAGCTCTCTAAAAGAGATCAATGTTGGCTCAAAAACTGGTTCATCTCCATTATCAAAAGTAAAAGTCACATTACATGAATTGTTCTCAAAAAGGAGGCTCGAAAATGAGTTGAACAAGTGCTACACAAAGTTGTGAAAATTCTACTAATGAATAGCTAAAATCCAACTAAAAAACTGAGCACCTAAGCCCTGCTATTTATACAAATCGAGCCTCCAATAGCTCTCCTAAAATCAAGGAGCTCAGCTTCCCAAAACTGCAGATAAACAACAGTCCTTCTTTACTTGCTCAGCTACCCCTTGGATGCACTAATGTGGCTGCTTGTGCTCCAAGTCTCTGATGGAGAATTTGAGGTAAAGGTTCATAAATGAAGGGGACACCCCCATACAAATTCTCTTCCTTGTTTTCCTCGAATATTCGCTGCCAAATTCTCATAAATCCTTTGACTTTGTCCAAAATTGACCAAAAAATCTGCATAAAGCACACATTAGACTTCATGGCATAATGACTAACCCAATTCACTCTATTAGCATAAATATAATCAAAAAAATGCAATTAACTAATGAGAATAGTGGATTAAATCGAATTAAGAGGCAAAATGAGCCCATATAATTACCCATTTCTGAGGCTCATCAACTTTAGATCTGTGAACCAGAACCCGACAAGGGGAATGACAAAGGGAAACATATTATTAATGCAGAGCCTAGTGCCACTGTTTCCACCACTAAGATCCAAAATATTGAGCCCGAAGATTCGAAGGAGTGGGAGTGACTCTTCCACTCATAGATGTGGGTGAAGGGTTCACCACTGCAGTTCATTATTGACAGTGGAAGCCATAAGAACCTCATTTCAGCAGAGGTCATGAAGCAATCAAGCCTACTAACCACACCACACCCGCATCCATACACCATTGATTGGCTTCACTAAGGATGAGATCTTTGCGTCAGCAAACAGTGTTGCCTTCACTATAGCATCAAGCCCTTCATAAATGATGTACTATGTGATGTTGTTCCACTTGAAGTTTTTGATGTGTTATTAGGCCAACCATATTTATGGAAGTTTCATGTTGTGTATGAGTCTAGACCTATCACTGTTATTATTTTTTTGGGAAATAATTTATATAGGATATCAGAGGTAGCACCACCTGCTTCCATCTCTTTGATCTCCACGAAGCAATGCAGTAAGATCATTTCCCAGACTGGGAAATTTGTCTTCCTTATGATTCTCCTTCAAGGAAAGAATAATAGTTTAGCCACATCCACAGCCTCCAAACAGGGCTCCTCTACACAGCAGCAGTAGATGGACAAGGTAGTGAGGGGGTACAGTGGCATCTTCACCTCATCCACAAGGGCACCCCTTCATTTTCTGATCAAGCACTCCATCGACCTGACCCTAGGTGCATCACTACCCAATGAACCAATCTATCAATGCTCTGTTCTAGAGAACGATGAAATTAAGAAGCAGATTCAGGAGTTTTTGCAGCAATGGCACATCAAGCCAAGTTCATCACCCTATGGCAGCCCAATAGTGTTGGTTCAGAAGAAACAAAACACCTGGAGACTCTGTATTGACTAGTGAGTGCTTAATAAGATCATTATTCATAATAGGTACCCAATCCCACAGATTGATGATCTTTTGGACCAGACGAAGGGGGGGAAATATTTCAACAATATTGATGTGAAGTTTTTTTATTAGTAGGTTCCAATCGAACCCTATTATGTGTGGAAGACTGCCTTCAAATCCAAGGAGGGCCTTTTTGAATGGTTGGTCATGCCTTTTGGTTTGACAAATGCCCTCACAACCTTCATGAGGTTGACCGACGACATCTTGAGACCCTTCACCAACTCATGGTAGTGTATTTGGATGACATTTTGATATTCAGCCATATTTGGGAAGAGCACCTACACCATATTCAGTAGGTCCTGCAAAACTCGCAACAACACAAGTTGTGTGACAATTTGGAGAAATGCACTTTAGGTATGACCCAAGTTCAATATCTGGGGTACATCATTGGTGAGTGGGTTATGCATGTGGACCTAACTAAGATACTGGTTATTTGAGATTGGCCATCCCCAACCACTTTAAAAGAGCTACGCAACTTTTTGGTCTTGCTAATTTCTATTGTAGGTTCATGTTGAGTTTCTCTCATATCACTTGGCCTTTCAGTCAAATCACCAAGGGCGAAGCGAAAGCAAATATCTTATGGTCTGAATCCCAAAAGGAGTTTTTCAAGTTGAAGCATCACCTTTGCTCTGCACTAGTGCTCACATTACCAAACCTGTAGCAACCATTTGTTGTTGAGATAGATGCCTCTGACTATGATATTGGGGAAGTTCTTACTCAATAGGGGCATTCGATAACATATCATAGTGAGACACTTTCAAACAAAGTCCAAAAGTATCCCACCTATGATAAAGAGATGTATTCCATTATGTAGACCTTACAACAATGGAAGCATAACATTATGGGAAGGAAACAACCATCCACACATACCACTGATTCCAACAATTCATACAGACACAAGGAAATTTGTAGAACAATCGAATCAAAAGTGATCTACATATCTACAATAGTTCCATTTGAACATCAAGTGAAAGAAGAGAAGCATCAATAATGTTGTAGATTGTCTCAACCAACCACCGGTTATGGCATTGACAACTGTTCTCGACTCTTGTGGTCACAAGACTTCATGGTGGCAACATCTTTACAAGAGAAATCCATAATTAGGCAACACATACCAGATGCTCCTGGAAGGAAAGAAAGTTCCATATTTTCATCTCCATGGCACAACAATGTAAACTTTGAAATGGGAACTATAAACTCAAAACAGGAACTCTAGCCCAAAAAACCCCAAAAAAACATGAAAAACAGTGCTAAAAACAAAAAGTGTTGATGCTAGAATAACACTTTTTTTTTCTAGGGTAAATTTTCAACATGTTTTAAAAATGGCAGTGAAAACCAATTTTTTAATGCAAAAATTGTGCAAAAAACACCCTCAAAATGAAAATTGTTGATGCTGGAATAACACTTTTTTTTCTAGGGTAAATTTTCAACTTGTTTTAAAAATGGGAGTGAAAACAAATATTTTGTTCAAAAATTGTGCAAAAAACACCCTCAAAATGAAAAGTGTTGATGTTGGAATAACAATGTTTTTTCCTAGGGTAAATTTTCAACATGTTTTAAAAATGGCAGTGAAAACCAATTTTTTGTGCAAAAATTGTGCAAAAAACACCAGCAATTTATGTTTAGAACTGTAGCCAACATTGGATACTTGAGATGAAGACACCAGAGGAGACTTATTCTAGTAAGAGGCTAGATGTTGATCACTTCAGGATTTTTGGGTGATTGGTTTATTTCCATGTAGCCAAAGATGCACAGAAGAAGCTTGAGCCAACAATAGAGTTGGGGATCTTTGTGGGGTACACCGATACACCCCACAACTATCAAGTGTACATGTTGACCAGTCGGATGACAGTGGTTCACAAGGATATCAGGTTCGATGAGGAGAAGGTCATGCGAGTATCCCTTGAGAGGGAGCTTGAGCTACATGTGGATGAGGAGCTTTCTGCTCCTAAAGTTGAGGGGCCTCAAATTGATGTGGAGAAGCCACATGCAGAGGTTCAAAGAGTGGAGACATCCACTCAAGCAGATGCTTCCAGAAAGGGAAGAAATCGCACTAGAGAGGATGACAGATTGTTGGATGATGCACGAGAGAATGTGGGAGCACCCTCTTCTCAACGCAGACAGAGGAGGTCACTAGAGAGGTACATTGGATACATGGCACCCATATGGGTGCATGTGTTGTGTCAGAGCCATCTTCCTTTCAGGAAGCAGTGCAGTAGTCAGTTTGGATTGATGCAATGGTGGAGGAGTATGACTCCATAGTTCAAAACAGTGTTTGGGATGTGGTCCCTGGACCAGAGGACAAGTTAGTTGTGAGCTCCCATTGGATTTACAAGGTAATGCAAGCTACAAAATGGTAGTGTGGAGAAGCATCAGGCTAGATTTGTGGCTCGTGGCTTTTCACAGGTAGAGGGGATCGACTATGATGAGACCTTTGCTCCTATTGCAAGGTACTCATCAATCAGATCTATTTTGGCACTATCAGCATAGATGGGTTGGAAGATCCATCAAATGGATGTGAATATTGCCTTCCTCAATGGCATGATTGAGGAAGAGGTGTAAATAGAGAAACCTGAAGGTTTTGAAACCTTGGATGGTGAGTCGCATATGTGCCGACTCAAGAGAGCATTGTATGGGCTGAAGCAAGCACCCCGTGCTTGGTACACCAGGATAAATAGCTACTTCACTGGGTTGGGCTTCACGAAGAGTGAAGCAGATGCGAACCTATATCACAAAGTGGTGGAAGGTAAGATGTCGATCATTGTACTTTATGTAGATGATCTCATACTGAAGGGTGATGAGAATCTCATCAAATCTTGCAAGGAGGACCTTGCAAGAGAGTTTGAGATGTAGGACATGGGGCTCATACATTACTTTCTTAGCATGGAGGAATGGCAGGGAGATGGGGAGTTGTTTATATCTCAGGTAAAGTATGCCAACGAGATACTCAGGAGATTCCGCATGGAGAGCAGTAAACCCATGAAGACTCTTCTAGCTGGTAACTGGAGGAAGGAGGATGCTACTTCAGGGGAAGTAGTGGAAGCTATTGTTTATAGGCAACTTGTGGGTTCACTCATGTATTTGGTGAACACACGACCATATATGTGCTATGCAGTTAACCAGCTTAGTCAAGCAATGGTTAGGCCTACCAAGTTGTATTGAAATGAGGAAAATCATGTATTGAGATACCTCAGAGGCACTACTCAATTTGGGTTATTGTATAGACGGAAAGAGGGAGTGAAGCTTCAAGGCTTCACTGATACAGATTGGTCAGGGAGTCCATCCGCCAGGAAGAGCACATCAGGAGGGATCTTTAGTATTGGGTCAGCGACAATTTCTTAGTACAATAGGAAATAGAGATCGGTTGCACTCAGTTCGGTAGAGGAAGAGTACATGGCTACAAGTCAGGCAACATGTGAGGCTATCTGGATGAGGAAGATCCTGGTTGGTTTGTTTGGTCAGTAGATGGATCCGATAGTGATTTATTGTGATAATCAGAGTTGTATCAAACTCTCTGAAAATCCAGTCTTTCATGATCGGTCCAAGCATATTGATATCCGGTATCATCATCTCAGATATTGTGTATTGAGGTGGATCATGTTGTTAGATTACATTCCCATGGAGGAGCAAGATGTTGACATCTTGACAAAGGCATTGTTAAGATGTAAATTCGAGTTTCACAGAGACAGGATCAGGGTAGTTGATAATCCCTTTCTTGTTGAGAGGGAGTGTTGAGAAATGGCAACAAGAAATTCTAGTTTAATTTGTCCTTGAATTAAACTATGAATTAAATTTGAATTCTATTCTCATAGAAACTTAAAATAGTTAAATTAAGTTTATTAAACTTAATTAACTTAGGAAATTCAAGTTTTAAGTCTTTTGGAAGTCATGTATATATTATCCCTACTTTGTAGGAGTCCAGTGTGAGTTAATTGTGAGTTGTAAAATAGAAGACTCAGTTTCATGAGTCATTTCAGTTAAATTAGTTCTCAAACTGATTGAGAGAACTAATAGTGAGTTAACAGTCAGTGGTGACACTAATGAACTCCACCAATGCTACTCTAGTTAACTGAATATTTACTCATCAGAAACTCATGCATGTCGATTCTGAGAAAGACCCAGTTGAGACTAGAGTGCAGGGACAGTGTACTATTTGTTTTAGATTTTTCTGAGTTGCACTGATAGTGCATGCATTCAGGAATTGATCCTTGAGGGATTGTGCTATTTTTAGAGGCTTTATTTCCCTTTAAATACAAGTTATCCTTCATAGGAATTACACATTGGAATAGAGACTTGGAGAGCATGTGAAGAGGCTAAGCTTTGGCCTTGAGATTTCTTATGATTTGGAGATTGAATTTCTTGAGTGATGGGATTATTCTAGAGAGACAAGCATTGTAATTTCATCTTGATTTTCTAGATTAATACAAAACAGATAGTGAGGTTTTGAGTTGTGGCTTTCCCCATATATTTATTGTGTTATGTGCCTTTGATTCTCTTCCTTTATTGATTATTGTTTGCTCAATGTTTATGGGCTTCCATTGTAAAGAGTAGAAGTAGATTCTTGTCTCTTTCTTTAGCAAATTGCATTAGCTTGTGAATCTATAGGATTTTCTACATATCTAGCCCCAATCTTCTTTCCTAGTGGTTGAATTGGCCCCATGAAGTCTATCACCCATTTATCAAATGCTTGTAATGACACCTGGGGTTTAAGGGAAATTCATCCCTTTGCGATGGTCTCCCCATTCTCTGACAGACATCACATGCACTACAGTAAGCCTTGGAATCCTTATGGATAGCTGGCCACCATAGTCCTTGTAGGATCTTTTGCACAAATTCTCTTCTCGCATAATGTTCTCCCGCAACCCCTCCATGGGATTCAGTGAGGATACTTTGTCATTCATACTCCGAAACATACCTATGCAATATTTCATTAGATCCTATTTTATATAAGTGTCTTGCGATAACAAAGAAATCTTCATCCCGGACCACCAATTCTTTCTTTTGTTGTGTCGTATACCCTTCAATAGATGTACTTTTAGACAAGAATTGGATTATGTCTGTGAAATGGTCATATGCTATGCGCACAACAAAGAGTTGTGCATTAGGTAGTCCTTCCTCCAGATTCATAGGTTCATCACCATTCTCAATCCTCGAGAGGTGATCTTGTCCCAAATTCAGTCGCCCTGGCTTCATGATTACTTCAAAGTCATATTCTTGAAAAAGCAGCAGCCATCTACAAATCCCCTCCCCCAACACAAGCCTGTTGAATGGGTACTTCAAAGAAGAATGGTCTGTGTACATCTTGAAGTGCGCACCCAAAAAATAGTGCCTGAACTTCTAGAGCACATACACCATTGCTAATCCTTCGTGCTACGTGGTTGAATAATTATTTTCTTCCTTCAATAACTTCCTGATTGCAAACACTATCGGATGGTTGATATCACCTTCGCCTGGTTAGGTTACCACAGCACCTAGTGTAATGCAGGATGCCTCTACATGTACATGGAACTCCTTCTTCTAGTTGAGGAACACTAGAATAAGAATTGTGACCATTTTTTCCTTTAATACATCCAAACGCTTCTGGTAGTCATCGTCCTAGAAAAATTTCGCATCCTTCTTCAGCAATTTTTCCATGGGCACAATGATTTGTGCATACACTTTGATGAATTTCCTGTAATACCCGGTGTGGCCCAATGTCACGCACAGTTGTTTCACATTCTTTGGAGGCTCCAGATTAATAATAAATGCAATTTTGGCAGGGTCTACCATCAACCCTTCCTTACAGACTACATGGCCCAACAATGTCCCATACAGTATGCAGAATATGCATTTCTTCAGATTAAGGGATATTTGATACTTTCGACAAGTATCCAACATGAGGAGAACACTAGCAACATGTCTCTTTACTAACCCAAATACTGTCCAATAATTGAAGTTAACCTCCAAAAACTTGTGAATAAATTATTTAAACGTTGTGACTACCACCCTAGATAATATTGCAAGCGCATTCTTAAGTCAAAAGGGCATAACCGTACACTGAAAACATCCCCATTCAGTCAAGAAGGTGGTCTTACTCCAATCCTCCAGCGTGACCTTGATCTAATGATACTCTGAGAACCCATCAGCAAACGAATAAGCTTCCTGACCTCCCACATTTTCTAGTACTTCATTTTTGAATGGCGTAGGAAATGGATCATGGACACAAGAATCATTCAACTTCCTTAAGTCTACGCATATTCAAATCTCACCCTTAATATTCTTTTAATGAACTACCATAGGACTAACCCAGTCTAATTCCTTAATGAGCTCATTAATCCCGACTGCAATCATCCTATCTAATTCGTCACGCACTTTTTTACTTGTACTTGGGATTCAATCGATAAGGGCATTGCTTTACTAGATTTGCATCCAGCTTCAGAGTGATCTTCATAATGCCTAGATCCCCTACTATCCCTTTCAGATCAGAGAACTTGGTGGGAAATAAGTCCTCATACTCCCATAGTAACTTCATGACTTTGTCCATTGTGCCTTCGTCCCAATAGTCGCTTATGTCTTCGAACTTCAATTGCATTTCCAATCCAATATTCACCTGCTTGGTATTTAGAGGGTTGTGAGATATCAAGGACTTCCATCTTAGGCCCTGCAACTTCACGCTAGCCTTCTTACTTAGGAATACTGATGTTCCTAGGATCTTCTTCACCTTCCTCAATGGACACATTGTAGCATTTGAGTGCATGTTGCAGTTGTGTACTCCAATCTGGTTGTACCCATGCAATAGGTTTTTTAGGAATTATGAATATTTCAGATTTGATATCTTGTAATGCTTCATAAATATACTCAAGTCCATATTCAAAGCTAAAAGTGAGCAGAAAACTTTCCTTCATAACATCTCATTCTGCAGTTCCATGTCACAACTCTATTTCTAAGTACCAATCCATTGAAAATGTATCCAAAGTGTGGAAGAATATATGAACACATTCTGGGTGTAGTTCTTCTCCCCATGATGTTGTCCATCGAGCCAAATGCTCGCACAGATCGTCCTTCCCTGTATATTTCTCTAAAATGCGGGTATTGTCATACCCAAGCCACAGCTTCATCATTCGTCGATATTCCTTCCAATCTGCAAAGTTGTTCTTATGTGTACCCCACCATCTTGTAGGCATAGCTCTCAGTGCGATGTCTAATGCCTAGAACCAATGTTCCTCCGGTACATCCCTTTCAAATTTATCCAAAAATAAATTGACATCTTCTAAACCATCATAATACGGTAAGTTGCGTACCTCAGTGGATATACATCAGAGTGACTTTGTAAGCATATTTCATCGTAGCAACGATACCTCATGCAACCTGTTTTTCTAGTTTTTGATCTCCTCATCTAAATTTGAATTGCAGGAGTTGTCCTTCTCCCATGTAATTCGCCCATCCGCCATAGGGTTGATCCAATATTCATCCCATGCAGTAAGCTTATAGATTTTCTCAATATCATCTTCTTCATCATAATCATGGACTGGTTCAGTATATCGTGCACCCTCAGCTGGATCCAATGGAACAATAACCCTTAGTTCCTTCTTTTCAAATGTCATACTACGCTTCTTAAGGTTGATGACTGCATTCATATCAAATTCCCAATCAATTCCAAGCAGCACTGGGTATGGGTTATTGTCATCCACTATTTCAATCACTTCAAAATCGGCTATGGTGCACACCCCCTCAATATCCACAATCACTCCATGTAGGTGCCCCATAGGAATAATCTTTTGCTAATTTTCCATCCTCAGCTGGATCGAGGACCACTGTAGCATTGGTATTCACATTCTTTCCCAGGTTTTCTTCGGCATAACATTTGCATCAAACCCCAAATCAAGAATTACGTGGTCCATTTTGAATTCTCTAATCTGGGCAGTCAATCTCATTTCGCTACCAAACCTTTTCTTACTTTTTTCCACCTTGTGTACTACACATTGTTCCGATAGTGGCTTATTCTTTTCAGTGCAGTTATCTATTAACTCTTGTAGTCCCTATACTAATTTTTGGCCCCTCAGGAGCTTCATGCAAGTTTATAAGGAAGATGCCAACAATAATGGATTTGTTTCTTACGTATTAATGGTTCCTTCATGTTTCTTTGTGTGCGTGCTTTGAGTCATTGATGTAGAAGATCCTACCTCCGTAGAGCTCCTTTTTTCTTCCATAAACATTTCCTTCACTTTATTCACATTGAATCCAACTTCCTTGTCAGTAGCCTTGCGAACCGATATATTCTCCTCTGGTCATTTTTCTTTATCCTCCCTGATAGCTATGCCGCTTCATGTGACGATTAACACTAGGACCCTCTTCACATGATTCTGATCTCATCATCTAGATGTTATGAGTAGGTTGTTGAGTCTAGGTCTTCTTTTCTTGGATTTTCACGATGAGTATGGGACAATCTTCTATGACGTGATCAAACTAGCGATAATATTCACATGAGGGGTGCATTGGATTCTGACAATCTCACACAAAGTTACCTAGTTCTCCATAATTGTAACACATGATCTGGCCACGAACTCTTCCACCTCCTCCTCCTCCTCCTCTTCCTCGACCCTGAAATCCTTCACGCATTGTAGTTGTGCCTTGATCCTGAGGACATGCCTCCATCTATACTCTATATGTTGGTGTTATGTCCATCTTTAATTCATAACTTTGGAAATTGCACTCGTCATGACCCACAAACTTACAGAAATTATAGAATAGTTGTTGGGGAGTCTAAACAAACTTCTATGGTAAATGGAAATTATTTGTCATAATTTTTCTTGTAATCTGACAAATAGTGCACCACGGTACTACACCTATACTTGGCCCAATGGTATTCTCAGGTTTCAAGGGAATAGGTCCTCCCCCAACTAGGTAATTCTGATTTATTGGGCAATGATCCTTATCATGACCATGGCCTTTACATTTTAAATACCAGACTTCTGTGCGGACCTCACTCTGGACTTCTTTTACCTTCTCGAGGCTCTGCAACTCCATATGCAAGCTAGCCAATTGTGACTAAATCTGTTGTACTCCTAGGTTCATATCCTAAATAGGTAAGGCTTCCAATTTCATAGCAATCTCCAATGTCTTAGCCTACATTCCAATCTTCTGTTGAGATAGTGGCAATCTCTAATGGGGCAATAGAGAAGCAATGTACCAATCCTTTTGTTGATCATCCGTGATCTACATTTTAGCCTGCTAGAGCAGGCATTTCAACCTCTAATCAAAGTCCCACACGGACTCATTCACCTTCTGCTAGATCTCTTTGACCTTTATTACTAACTGGGCTTGTGACTTAGGCTTCTTGAACTCATTATTTAGCATGTCCTTCGTTTCTTTCAACTTCACATTTGGATGAGTCGTACTATACTTAATATACCAACTTAGCACTCTATCTTGCAATGTTGTGACCAGTTTTTCTTTCTTCAGGTCATCATCTGTAGCCTGTTGTGACTTCCATATAGCATCTGCTACAAACCAAAATTGTTCAGGGTGTTTTATCCCAAGACCTCAGAATGTGGGCATCTTCTAGCATTCACCACGTTGAATAGTGGAGGTGGAGGTGGAGGCGGAGGTGTAGGTGTAGGTGTATGAGTTGGACGTGATGGAAGAGGTGGAGTGGATGGATGTAGTGTTCCCATGATACCCTAATTTAACATCTGTAATGCACCTTGAGGTGTTTTCAAAATACTACTTTCTTCGTCACTATCAGACGCTCCCAACATAGGATTGTACTTAGCGCTTGAATATAGATTTCCTCTTAACATATTTCTACTTCACGTAGTTCCTGTCAAGTCTTTTCTAAACATTGATTCAATGGCATAATGCTTTTCTCGCACAAGAGAATTTTAATCCAAGTTTTCAGGGACTTTAGATACTTACCTCTTGGTCCTTCGAAAAACCAGCATTCAACTTCGCTATAACTGATAGATGTATTGATTGTGAACTCAGTGATTAATCCACCCAAAATGTTATCAATACAGTAATCGAGAGTCCTCGCAATCCTGTTTTTTGAATCTTCTAGGCATTTCACCAATCTGGAGTCAACACAATAGGGTTATCCAACTTCAACGTACCTTGATTATCGCCAATTTAGAAAACCACTCATGTATTTCACATGGAAAAGAGCAAAAGAAAATCCCTTGTTCATCTATATATAGGTATCTATTCAACCACTCTTCCTTCGACGGGTGTGGATTCTTGTTTTCTTAGGCTGCAAATTTGTGCAGCTTCCGATCTATCCACTTCTCGATTTCCTTCTTAGTTGGGAACCATTTATTAGACATCACACATTCCTCAGACAGATCCTACTCTTGGAAACAGAACCATTTGTTGGCTTGAGGGGGTCTGAACCCAGGTTCAAAGTTAGTTGCGCCGACCAACAAAACCCTCCACTGTTGGCCCTTTCGGCAACAACCCATGTAGCACAGGCTGTAGCCTCACATGAGGCATTATTGGGGGATGATAAAACCAAGTTTCTACGTCCATAGGTTTGTGTGATGGGTTTTTGTTTCTTCTAGGGTTTTATTCGAACCTCTATGAACCCTAATCCTTAAAACTCGGGAATTACAGTAAATTACAGATAACAGATTCTAACCCTGTGTTGATTTCTTTATACATTCATATCATCAAGTAAATTAATAGATCTACCACTTTCACGCATCTATTAAGTGTTTCTTATTTCAATAAATAGAGCGAATTCACAATAAATGCAGAAGTAAACATAAACACACAGATACATAGATATTGCTCCAAAATAGTATTTATTATGTTCAATCCTTCTATTACAAACTCTTTCTTCCCTGTGCACACAACTATAGGGGCCCACGCACTCAACTGCAGACTTACCAAGGTCTCCGCGCACACAGCTGTAGGAGCCTTCCCCTTCACCTAAGTACAGAAAACAGACTCCTCTAACTTAGATCACTTTCCCATACATAGATCTTCAATGGATAGATATCTCCTATGACTCTCTATGACTCCTTTTTATAGCATCTTTCATTACAATACCATGGTTCGCGAACCATGGGCGGGTCATAAAAAAACTTAACTTCTAACAAACTAAGGGGCTTTGACCTTCCTAAAGCCCCTTTGACTCCTAATGACCTTCATGCTCCACTCCTCAAAATGCAAAGACTTTACAAAAATACAAAATTATTTGTAAAATTGACCCCAGGGGACCCTGTCCCAACAAGATGACATCATATTTGGAAGTAGTGAATATTCTATGAGTCAAAGTTTTGCCTCAGTCATGCAGCAAGAATTTTAAATTCCATTACTTGGTGAGTTAACATACTTTCTTGGTCTTCAAGTTCAACAAGCAAGGAATGGTATCTTTCTCTCGTAGACTAAGTATCTCAAGCAGATTTTAAAGAAGTATGGAATGGAAGACTACAAACCTGTATGCACACCAATGGTAATAGGTTGTAACCTCAGTTCACATGATGATTCTCCCTTAGTAAATCAACCAGAATACAGATATATGATCAGGAGCTTGCTCTACCTTACAGGCATAAGACCAGACATCATGCATGTAGTTGGGATTGTTGGATGATTTCAAGCAAATCTTAAAGAAACTCATCTCCATGCAGTCAAAATAATATTCAATTACTTACAAGGAACTCAAGATTATGGTCTATGGTATCCCAAAGATGCATATTTTTCTCTTCATTCTTACAAAAATGTAGATTGGGCTGGTAACATTGATGATCGAAAGAGTACTACTAGAGGATCATTCTATTTGGGACCTCGCTTAGTATCATGGTTCAGCAAAAAATAAATCTCCATTGCTTTATATACTACTGAGGTGGAATATTTTTTTGTTGCATTTTGTGGTACTCAACTTATATGGATGATGCAAACATTACAAGACATTCAAATCACATTTCCTCAACCTATACCTACTTTTTTTATAATACTAGTTCCATAAGTATTTCTAAACATCCTTTCATGCACTCAAAAACTAAACATATTCCAATCAAATATCACTTTCTAAGAGAACATGTGCTTGAACAAAAGGTCAAACTAGAATATTTTCCCTCAAAGGAACAAGTTGTGGACATATTTACTAAACCACTTCCATGTGATTCCTTTGAATATCTCAGATAGAAATTAGGAGTGGTCTCTGCTTCATCACTTTGTTAATTATTCTGATAGATATTTCATGTTCAGGGGGAGATGAGTCTAAAATTACTACAGTTTACTTTTTGTACACAGATCCCATGAAGGGCAGTTGTATATATACATGATTTTGGTTCTTGATAGTAGTGTATGTTTCTCTTTGAAGAAGAAACTATGGGAAAAACTCAAGGAGAGGTTCTGGTATACTTCAATCAGTGGTTCTTTGGCCCTCTTCTTCTGATATTGATTGGTTACAGTCTGTTGTTGCTCAAATGAAACTTAGAAGTGATATTGGCTTATGATGGTTGCTAAATGACATTTTTGCTTTAATGACACTACGGATTGATGAAGTTACTTTGATGACTTTACTGGTGAATGTGATCAATCCTAACAATGAACAAATGGCACAGGTTCAGGGCGAGAAATTGTTATATCTCTAAATAATGTACATTGTTGGCACTTGATTTCTTGAGCATTCCTTGTTGCATAATGATTCTCATATTGTTGCTGACAGATGCTCATCCTTATATGGTGAATGATCTTTACTAATGACTATCATGGTCTTGCTACCTCACTATTGAGGTCTTTGGTTTTGGTTATAAATTTCATATTTTTCTCTTGATGTAAAGGTCATGTAAAGACTGATGATATGAAATTATTATATTCAGTCATGATTGAAATATTAGAGACAAGTCCATTATCTATGTAATCCCATTATTTTGGGCACTTGATGTAATGTTGAGTCAAATATGTAAACCCACTATGTTGGGAAATTAATGTACCCATAAGTCCTTGGTGATAGGAAAGGTCTTATTTGGTTGAGTCATAGCATCATGTACTTCTTTGTATATCTTCTAGAAGTTTCATCATATTCTCAGGGGGAAGATGGTCAGTGCTCATATTCAGTAGCATCAAATCTGTGTTTGTCATCTCTACAATAGAAGTCTTCATTCAGCATTGGTCAACCCTTTTCCCTTGATGTTAAAGGGGGAGAGAAGATTGGTGTTTGGTAATGCTTGGTGACTTGGGATAGAAGCTTGGTATATCTATAGGTGGTGGTGACCAGACACCAAAGTGGTTGCCATTAAGTCCAGAGGGGGAGATTGTTGGCATTGTGAATAAAGTGTTGTCCTTGATGGAAACCTACTTGATAAAGATGTCAATATGATGGTAGCAAAATTAGTATACAGAGTAGTACAAATGTGACGGAGAAATTGGAAAAAGGAATATCAGTTTAGAAACCGAGGAAGGATATAGGTGATGTTTTAAGAAGCATATGCGGGTCCTGTGAATATAGGTCACATACATATGTGGGTATGGTGAAGAAAAGTCGTGTACAGTTTCTCCACCATAGTATTTTCTATACCACGGGTCTTTACCATGGTATTGGCCCATAGTAATGAGTTCGACAATGGATATTTGATCCCATCAAAGAATACCATTGTCATAGCTACGGAATTGGCCTAAGGTATTGGCTAAGGCCTAAGCTATATAAGGAGATGGAGATAAAAGTGTTAAGTGTGCAAGTATTGGGCTATTTGTTGATTGATTTTGTCTGAAATAGGTGTGCACCAAGGAATATGATGATGGATCAAATATATTAGATTTGAAATGACTACATACTGAACAACCTGCTTATGGTTTGATAGATCTGTAATGATGATGTTATGATGTATATCTATTATGGTGTATGCTGAGATTTGGGTTGGACAGGTATTCTATTGTGCAGTGAAAGTTTAACTCAGTAATTACAGATCTATATGCAAGTTTTCTTCAAAAAGGTCATGTACATACATAAATCTACTTCTGGGTAGTTGTGTATATATTCTACAGTATGGATAGATATGTACACAGGTTTCAAGTATCAATGGTGCGTACATACACAAAAATTATTTATAAGGGTCACGTACATCTGCTAAGGTTTTCCAGTATGAGCTGATGATAATGTTTGATTTTTTTTATTATGTTTGATGCTTTCTTTCAATGAAGTCTTGCAAGATAATTTGTGCATAACAATGTTGTTTGGGTTGAACTGTTGAGTAGTAATGATGTTTCTATGATATGATTTGAATGTGGTTCAGAGATCAATGATGGGGTCAGTATGTGTTTCAGTGATTCTTTAAGTAGTGCAGAAATTCAAATTCAGATTTCTGTGTTTTGAGATTTGTATGTAGGTCATCTAAAGAGAAATCATGTATATATGCGGGTGTTGGGCCACTAATTTTTCATTATTATTATCACTTCTTAACGCCTATTTCATCCATTTCTACCATTCTTTATCACATCATTTATCATAAATTATCATACAACTCTATTTTATAATTATTTATGCTCTTATGGATAAATATTATTTCTTCTCCTTTATTTTTAATAAATCGATGATTATTATACATGATTTTACCAATGATGGTTATTTAATGGATTTGTTGTAACATCACTTATGATTTTAGCCTCCAAGATCTTTTCTAGATTGCAAATTTGGTCTCCAACTCATAATTGAATATTCCAACTCAGAAATTCGTTGGAATAAGAAGTGACAGTTTTGCATTAGATGTTTCGGACAAATGAAGGAGAATCTAGAATATATGAAACATGGGTTTTGTCCAAAACGGACCGAATTAGTGTTGTGATGATAAGTTTTCCAAAATTCAGTTTGTATTAAGAGAAACGGAAGGTTCTTCGAAGATTATTTTCTCAGATTTGTTGTTGTGGCCGTTTTTCAAATTCTTCCAGTTGCAATACCAAATTCAACTTATTCCTGTTGAATGTTGATGGAAAGATCTTTCAGATATGATGTTGTTGATCAATTTGTTTTGTACAATCCAAATTTGTAATGGAAATCATTTTGTAATCAGATTTTTTGTAACTTCCCTTTGCTCCTTGTGTATTTTAATGAAAATAGAGATCAAAGAGAGGAGGAAGGATGAGGATAATAAAGGAGGAGAATTGGAGGATAATTGGGGAGATAATTGAAGGATAATTAGGAGTTATGAGATGGAAAATTATTATATAGGATGTAGGAGAAGAGATAAGATATGAGAGATGAGAGGATGAACAATTGTTGAATTTGAGGCAAAGCTAAGAGCTTCATTATGTTGTAATTATTTCTCCCATATGTTTTAATGAAGGAAGTTATCCATTGAGTTCTACATCCGTTATTTGCAATCTGATTTGAGTTATTTCTCAAGGTGGAATTGAGTCTTGGTTAATTGGGCCCACTACCTTGGATGAGGTGTTGCCTTGAACATCTACAGTAGTTTAGTTGTGTGCTTGTTTCTTTGAATTCCAATCATTGTTCTTTAAAGTAGATTTCCTTTCCTTTAACTAATTTGTTGTTTGCTACATTTTCCAGATTCATTATTTCATCCAATTTCTAAATTTCATTTGATTTGTTGCTCTAGATTAGAATTTGAATTTTGTTGAGTGCAATATCTTAAATTTCCAATTTAGGAAGGTGTGATTTAATTTAGCAATGATTCAAGTTGTGCGATTAGCATAATTGTTTTTCCTGAAATTTACTTTATTCTTTTTGAATTTGTATTGTCATTCAAGTCTTACATTTTATTTCTTTTCGAATGAGCTTGATAGTATAGAACACAATCATATAGAACTTGTGTTAGATGTTGGTATTGTTATGCATATATTTTGCTAATTGCCTTGAAATAAAAAGACACTCTTCGGGTTGATAATTAATGTCCAAGTGATTAGTTGTTTTTATTAAGCAATTAATTTTACCCAACAGCAAGTATGCTTATGAACAGTCACATATATATTCTAACATATATTTAATCAGGGTTTGCAGTGACAAGATCTAGTTTCTATGATGAACAATATGTAGTCTGGTATTCTAATGAATGGTTATATAGTGACATAAGTTGGTATGGTTGTTTGAATAAGTTATTTCAATATTTGATTTGGTGATCCAGTTGGTTCAGTGACTTGATACGGTGTTGATTTCAGTATTTCTATCAGATATTTGGAATGGATCTAGTTTGAAAAATTCTTAAAAGTGATCCACAAAGAATACAGGATAAGGGGGTTGTAGCTCCCTTCCAGTAGAAGCTGGAGAACAAAATAAGGTTGTAGCCTTCTTCATGATCTGGAATTTATCTAGGACAAAGAATTAAAGGTATTACAAACTCATGTGCATGGATCTGCCTATGTTACTTTATGCAACGGATTGATAAGATTGTGAAATACATAGACACTGACAGGAAAACATGTAAGCATGACAAATTTAATAAGGAGTTCACCCAATACTCCTGGGCTACGTCTCCTAGTCCAGCCTTCAATGGTGGCCTCCCTATTATGTTTTCAAAGCAGAGTTTTACAACACTGAGCTCAATTTGAGTCTCACTCAACAGATATAAATCAGTAGGACTGGACTTGGATCCCCCAAGTCTCTGGAGTACATAGACTCTCCTTACTGAAACTCAACCTCTATTGGTCACAGTAGTATGAGCCCAATCTGAGACTCATACATGACAGGCTATATACAGAGGAGTTTGTTTGAACCTCTCAAGCCTTCTCTGAAGTACACAGACTCTCTGACTCTCTCTAGCTCTATCTGGCTCGATTCTGCCCTCAGGATAGCTCGGCTTCTTCTCTCTATTCTCTGCTCTTAGATTTCTTACTCGCTTTTCTCACTACTTGCTTTTTTTCTGTCAGTTCATGGCTTTAAATCCAATCTGCTTTCTGACTGTTCATTTCTGCTTCCCGGTGCTCTGGTTTTCCTACCTCTATCCATTTGAATTCCTCTGTTCTACGTCATCATCACTTGTGTAACACCTTTTAGGGAGGTGGCCACCTCTTTCATAATGAACTGACTGTCAGTTCTCTTGGAAATGTTTGAACTGCTGTTATTTCTGTTTAACTTCCCAGAATGCCCGCGAACATGATTCCTCTATCAACTCATTGTTCATGCCAAACTTCAAACCTTTATACAACTCGGCCTATTTACCCCATTGAATCTGGTCATCCATCGGATTGCATGTCCACCGTTGATCTGGAGCCTCTAGATCCTACAATTTCCGTCCATATCAAGCAGGTAAGTTGCATGACGTTTACTCATCCGATGTGAGTGGTTTTCTCTCTCTTCTGCCAGATGCGTGGCACCTAGTGTGTGGCATCGAGTAGGACTCGGTTGAAACCGCTTACCGCTCGAAGCCCTTCTGATATCCTGTTAGTTTTTGTGTGGGACCCGCCTCTGACGAAATCGTCGAATTCTGTACGGTTTTTTACTTTTCGGGTCCGGGTCGCTCAGGGATTTTTCTTCTCTGAGGGGTTTGCCTGGTGATATGTGATTAGTGACTTGTCACTAATCGCATATCAGAAACCTCCCCCGTTTCTCAAAAAGGCTTCCCATTTTGTTGTTTCATGGCAGCGCACGTTACCATGGGCCAACGGTCGGCGCGCTTGACCGAGGGTCCTCATTGCTTTGCGCTGCTCACAAATTACAGCTGTTCGAGGATATTTCTGATAAAATCAACCTTTGTAGGTCTTTGAAACTTTGTCATGAATTTTACAGAGTTATGAAAACTTAGAGAGTTCTTTAGGATCCAATTCGGATCACGGCCTTCACACTGAAAATATTTTGGACCACCAAAAGTTGGTTTTTAAGCATCAATCAAGTGAGGGTATAGATTCCTCACTTGCCCAATTTCTATCCATTTCACACTACTTGGTTTTGAATCTTTGATTCCAATCCTCAAGTACTCAACATCCCCCTTGCATGTAGTTCTCACCTTCCTGTCCATAACTGTATCTTCCTGCAACTCATTAAGATATTCAGGTAACAGATCATCAATAGAAGGCAATTAACTCTGCTCTTCGAGATCTTCAATCAATTAAGGTTCAAATAGTCTCAAGCTATTTGCATTAACAACTGAGTAGATGTGCATGTAAGCTGGTAAATCAAGGCGAAAAGCATTCTCACCAATTTTCTCAAGTATCTTGAAAGGTCCATATCTTATTGGCTTCAACTTCTTACCTTCACCCTACATTCTATCTTTGCTAATATACAGCCAAACTTGATCAACAACTTGGAAACTATGCTCAGTCTGATGCTTATCATGCCTTGCCTTGTACATGGCTTGGCTCTTTTCTAGCTGTTCCTGTACTACCTGGTGAATCTCTTGGATTTGTTTGATGAACTTGGTTGCCTTGTCCACATCACTATGTCCATCAACCACTATGTCTTTACCAAAGACAAAATCCAAGGGAGACCTTGGTGTGAAACCAAAATAGGTCTCAAAAGGAGATCGTTGTGTAGAAGAATGTTGTAAGCATGTTGCACATAACATAAATGTTCATCCCAAAGCTTGGAATGCTTGCTGCAATAGCCTCTGAGCAATTGGATCACTGTCTTGTTGACCACTTCTGTTTGGCCATCTGTTTGCGAATGAAAAGCTATGCTCTTCTTCAGTCTAGTGTCCATTAATTCCCACAAACTTGACAAAAATTTCCCAACAAATCGGGTATCTCGATCAAATATAATGGAAGTGGGTAATCCAAAATGAACCCATACATGCTCAAAGAACAACTTTGTAGTTTTTTCAGCTCTAATCTATTTGTTACAAGGTATTAAAATACACATTTTGCTGAACCTATCCACAAAAACATATCAATAGTCATGACCTTTTCTAGATTTAGGCAATCCCCCAACGAAGTCCATAGAAACACTTTCCCAAGTATGAGAAGGAACTGGTAGTGGAGTGTACAAGCCTAGTTTTCTATTGCTGGGTTTTCTTTTAGAACACATAGTACACCCTCTTACATATCTAGAAACTATCTCATTCATTTTTGGCCAATAACAAAATCTTTGCAGTTGTGCAACTATTTTACTTGTACCAAAGTGACCTAATATTAGAAAAGTGTGTTCTTCTCGAATTATCTTTACTCATTTTGTTTGAGGAATGCATAACTTTCCCAAATGATACAAGAGTTGGTCCTTAACATGATAATCCAATTCTTCTACTTGTTTTCCATGACTTAAAGTTGCATATACATCTTTAAAATCTATATCTTGAGCATATTGTTCAATGTAGCTTTCATGCAATACTGAATTATGCTTAAGTATAGTGGATGCATTTATGATTGGTCTAGACAACATATCTGCAACTTTCATGCAATATTGAATTATGCTTAAGTATAGTGGATGCATTTATGATTGGTCTAGATAACATATTTGCAACTTTATTGTGTATGCCCTTTTTATATCTGATGACGAGATGAAACTGTTGTAGAAAACCCATCCACCTATAGTGTCTTGATTGTTGCAACTTAGTTTGTGAGTGCAAATATTGAAGTGGTTGATGATCAGTGTGTATAACTATCTCTTTTCCCATTAAATAATGTTTCCACTTTTTCACACTCTATACTAATGCATACAATTCTTTATCATATGTGGGATAGTTAACTATTGCAGAATTAAATGTCTCAGACTGATAACATATGGGTTTACCGTGCTACATCAACACTGCTCCCATGGCATAGTTACTAGCATCTGTTTCAATCTCAAATGGTCTTTGGAGATCAGGCAGTGCTAGTATTGGTGCTATACTAATCTTTTCTTTTAAGGTGTCGAAGGCTTTCTATTGTTTGCCTCCCCACTGAAACACCTTTTTCAATCCTGTTAAAGCATGTAAGGGAGCTGCAATCAGGGAAAAGTTAGAAATAAACTTTCTCCAATATTGTGCTACTCCTAGGAAGCTTCTAACTTCAGTAGTAGATTTAGGTTTAGACCAGTTTACAATGACTGTAACCTTAGAGGGATCTATCTTCAATTCACCACCCCCTACAATATGACCCAAATAATTCAAAGATGTCTTCCCAAATTCACATTTTAAGAGCTTAACATAAAGGCTCTCTTTTTTCAAAACATCTAGAGTCTGCTTGACATGCTTTAAATGTTCTTCCCATGTTTTACTAAATATAAGGATGTCATCCAAATATAAAATGACAAAATCATCAATAAAAGGCCTGAGTACATCATTCATTATTCTCATGAAAGTAGCAGGAGCATTAGTTAAGCCAAAAGGCATAACCAACCACTCATACAATCCCTAATTTGTTTCGAAAGCAGTCTTCCATGCATCTTGCTCTGCAACTCTGACCTGATGGTAGCCACTATGCAAGTCCAACTTGGAAAAATAAACAGCTTCTTTCAACTGATCTAATAGATCATCTATGCGAGGAAGGGGATAACGATTTTTTATCGTTATCATATTCATTGATTAGTAATCAATGCACATTCTCCATGAGCCATCTTTCTTTCTCACCAAGATAATTAGAGACCCACAAGGCAAAGTGCTAGGTCTTATGAACCCTTTCTTGAGTAGCTCATGTACCTACTTCCTGATTTTTGCATTCTCTAAAGCAAACAACCTGTACATTCTGATGTTAGGCAATGGAGCATCTTGCTGCAAATTAATATCATGTACTATTTCCTTTTTTGGTGGCAGACCTTTAGGTTCTTGAAATAATATATCATATTGTAAAACAACTTTTTCAAAATCAGCTTGTTGTTTAGCATTACAGCCCTCAAATACATTGGTTTTGTCAGGTTTCTTTTCCTTTACAACCATTAGTAAAAATTGTTTGCATGAATTTACAATTCTTTTCATCTGCCCTGAGTTTATGAGAGTATAATTATTCTTGAGTTTATGAGCTCTTACAATATATTCTATTCCATCTTTAATGATTTGATGCTTGTTCTTAGCTCTATAGAAAATAACTTTCCTATCATACAAGTAAGGACTTCCTAAAACAATTCCACATATATCCAAAGGAACTATATCTACCTCAACCTCATCTACAAATGTGGACCCAAAAGAAAACCTAAGTTTACATTGTCGAGTCACTTGTAGCTGTGCTTTATCACATAACCAACCTAATGGATATGGCTTTTTGTGAGGTGTGGTTAGTAATCCCAACTTCTTTACAGTTGCTTCAGAAATTAAATTTACTTGTGAGCCACTATCAAACAAAGTATCAATCTTTTGATGCTTGGAAACAAATCTAATATGAAAAAGCTCATGTCTTTTCCTCTCATCTTCTTCATTATCAGTAGATTGTGCGAATTACTAGTGGATGCTTCAAAAATTTTACCTTTTATACCTATGGCTGCAATTGTTGTTTCATCTCCTGAGTCTGACCCCAAATCCTTTTGAATAGTTGCAGAAGTCTTCTTCTTTTTGCCATCGTACTTCTTGGGTTTTAGCTCCGAATGTAGAATCCAGCAGTGTTCATCATCATGGTCATCCTTCTTACAGTGAGTGCATGAAGATTTGGTCTTTTGTACAGTATTTGTCTTCCTCTCTTTCCATTTCTGTTTTCTTTTCTCCTTATTCTTGCTTGCAATGGGTTTTGATGATCCCCCAACTTCTGGGTTCACATTCTTACCTCTAGCCTCTAGATGTGTAGCTTGAACAGATACCTCATCTATGCTAGTGGGATTAAACATGAGAATAGTGTGCCTTAAGTAGCTGTGTAGACCACCTATATACTTCAGCAAAGTTTCAGGTGAGTCTAAAGAAATTCCTAGAATCAAAGCGGTTTTCCTAAATTCTTGGGTGTAACTTTGTACAATTTGCCCTTTTAATTGTCGAAGAGTTTGCCAGCTCATCATGGCTTGCTACATATAGGCTAGTGGATATAATTGTTTTTTAATTGCAGAAACGAATTCACTCCAAATAGAAAGAATTTTACCATGCTTCTTCATGTCAGCTTGTGTCCTGCCTTCCCACCATACCAAGGCAGTGCCTCCAAGGCATAGGCTGGCCAGATGAATCTTACTATTGTCTGAATCAATGCTCTACACCCTACAATACACATCAATCTGTCTAATCCAATTGTCCAACTTCTCTGCATTCAACTCTTCATCATATATTGGTAAATC
Organism: Pinus tabuliformis; assembly: GCA_031772625.1. Classification (NCBI taxonomy): domain Eukaryota; kingdom Viridiplantae; phylum Streptophyta; class Pinopsida; order Pinales; family Pinaceae; genus Pinus; species Pinus tabuliformis. Next base: position 1,381,886,717 of record CM062817.1, on the reverse strand, counting down.
AAATTTAACATATAATTTAATCAAAGATGTCTTCTTTTTGTTTTCAGGGCTACTAGGAGGTGTGGGAAGTTTTTATTCTTTCCCTTTGCCTTTAATGTGGTCATGGAGGAAAGATTATTCTTCACCTTTATCTCGTCTGGAGTTTGATGAATCTTCCTCTCTACCTTTCTTAAATTCTCTATACATTTCCTCTACCATGGCTCTCATGGTCATGAAACTATCCATGAACTGAGGGTCTGATTCCAAGGGACTTTCTTCTGACATTTTCCTCTTAGGATAGACTCTTCCAATTTTAGGGTTAGTTTCAACCAAATCTCCTTCTCCTAATTTAAGCTTTGATCTAGTTAACATTCAACAACAAAATCCAGCACAAGCTTGTCTAACCTTAGTAACCTAGAGCTCTGATACCACTTGATCTGGAATTTATCCAGGACAAAGAATTAAAGGTATTATAGACTCATGTGCATGGATGTGCCTATGTTACTTTATGCAACGAATCGATAAGATTGCGAAATACATAGACACTGAAGCAGTTAGAGAAAACACAAAAGGAAAAAATGTAAACACGACAAGTTTAATAAGGAGTTCACCCAATACTCCTGGGCTACGTCTCCTGGTCCAGCCTTTAGTGGTGGCCTCTCTATTATGTTTTTAAAGCAGAGTTTTACAACAGTGAGCTCAATTTGAGTCTCACTCAACAGATATAAATCAGTAGGACTGGACTTGGATCCCCCAAGTCTCTGGAGTACACAGACTCTCCTTACTGAAAATCGACCTCTATTGGTCACAGTAGTATGAGCCCAATCTGAGACTCATACATGACAGGCTATATACAGAGGAGTTTGCTTGAACCTCTCAAGCCTTCTCTAGAGTACACAGACTCTCTGACTCTCTCTGGCTCGATGTTGTCCTCAGGTTAGCTCGACTTCTTCTCTCTGTTCTCTGCTCTTAGCTTTCTTACTGGATTTTCTCACTACTTTCTTTGTTTCTGTCAGTTCGTGGCTTTAAAGCCAATCTGCTTTCTGACTGTTCGTTTCCGCTTCTTGGCGCTCTGGTTCTCCTACCTTTGTCCATTTGAATTCCTTTGTTCTATGTCATCATCACTTGTGTAACGCCTTTCAGGGAGGTGGCCACCTCTTTCATAACGAACTGAGTGTCAGTTCTCTTGGAAATGTTTGAACTGCTGTTATTTCTGTTTAACTTCCCAGAATGCCCGCGAACATGATTCCTCTGTCAACTCATTGTTCATGCCAGACTTCAAACCTTTATACAACTCGGCCTATTTACCCCATTGAATCTGGTCATCCGTCGAATTACATGTCCACCGTTGATTTGGAGCCTCCAGATCCTACGGTCTTCGTCCATATCAAGCGGGTAAGTTGCATGACGTTTACTCGTCTGATGTGAGCAGTTTTCTCTCTCTTCCACCAGATGCGTGGCACCCAATGTGTGGCATCGGGCGGGACTCGGTTGAAACTACTTACTGCTCGAAAACCTTCCGATATCCTGTCGATTTTTGTGTGGGACCCGCCTCTAACAGAATCAGCGAATTCCGTACGGTTTTTGACTTTTCAGGTCCGGGTCGCTCAGGGCTTTTTCTTCCTTGAGGGGTTTGCCCGGTGATATGCAATTAGCGACTTGTCACTAATCGCATATCAAAACCTCCCCCATTTCTCAAAAAGGCTTCCCATTTTGTTGTTTTGTGGCAGCGCAAGTTACCATGGGCCAACGGTCGACGCGCTTGACCGAGGGTCCTCGTTGCTTGGCACTACTCACATTTTACAACTATTCAAGGATATTTCTAATAAGCTCGACCTTTGTAAGTCTTTGAAACTTTGGCATGAGTTTTACAGAGTTATGAAAACTTAGAGAGTTCTTTAGGATCCAATTCGGATCACTTCAGGTGGGCGCCTTTGTACTGGTATGATTCTATGCCAGTACAAGATTGTAATAAATTTATCTTTATAATAAAATAAGAAGACAGAGACGACAGCAGCAGTTGTTTTTTTCCACATTGGATTTCCACCTAAAAATCTTGGTGTTTATGAGTGCTGATGTGTTGCTTATGTGTGATGGTTTATTTTGTTCTTACTGCACTTGGTTACTATTTTATTAATTTTTATTGAATTACTGATACACTGGTTCAAGTTAAACAGATGATGAATTAACTAAAAAGTTTTTTAATTGGATATACACTACTTTTCTTCATTACATTCACATACATACACAGTTTTACTTCATTACATTAGCGTACAAAAATATCATGTGAAAAGAAAAGGGTTAAGTGGTTTAAAAATATTGATTCAGCCCCCCATATCATTATTTTTCCTAACAACAATGGTCCAAAGATACAATTAGAGAAATTGAGAAATCTTGCTCACAATTGATTGAATCATCATTTCAAGTTATTAAGGAAGTATATATGTCAAATGTTTTATTTTCTGAATATTCAAAAAAGTTAGATGAATACATCAGTGATGTATTGATTCATAGAAGAGGAAGGCAAAGTGACATTGAAAAATTGGAAAAATTGGATATGAAAGCAATTTCTAACTTCCTAATCAAACCACGAAGCAACTACCTCATCATCTGAGAAAATACATAAATATTATCTCAATAATTCTCTATCCTTGCAGATTGGATCTATGTGGGTCAAATTAACATACATTATGTCCAGTTAGATATTATCACCTGCATTCTCTAGCATACATGGACTGTGGAAATCTTACTTCAAAGCCTCCACCTCAATCGCACCAAACAGAGGATTCGTTATCCTTGCTTTGCATCTAAAAAAATCATCCTCTACTATTTTTATCTTTTCTATTTTCATTTCATGTTGTAACAAGATAATATCAAATTACTGAAGCCAAGAGACGTCTTTAAGCCATCCTCATCCATAGTGTTTGGGTTTTTTATTTATTTATATTTTAAATACATTATTTACACTATTGTATATTTTATTTTGGAATACAAATTTTGAACCACTTTCCAATTTCTAGTTACATATATCAAATGAATATGGTACTATTGTTGTGATTTCATTTTATTCTTTTATACAAAATTGAGATATTGATTTACTTGGTTTTATCAATATTTTATAAATTGATTAGTTATTGTTAACTAGTTGTTTCATTCAATTATCAAAATAATTGAGTTAGAGATACATGTATGTATGTGTTGATGTTTTTGGACCCACCAACATTCAGGGGATCTCCCCGATATGAAATCCCAACTAGACCTCACACTATTTGGAGTAGGAGTCCCAATAGTGGGTGGTAAAGTTATGTCTTGACTGCAAAAAATCACAAAGTGAAGTACGATAACTTTGGGTGAGAGAAATTGTGTGACCCTATGGAAAGTCAAGTGTGATGCATGAAGGTTCCAACACATGAAGGGAAAAGGAAGTGCACCCCTTGGAAGCCTGTAATAGTACATAGCTTGAAAGGAACACATGAGCATAATGACATCAAAAGCTAAGACATGGAATAGTCCACAAGTTAAAGTGATCAATTAATAAAACAACACGCATTCAAAAAAATTCATACAAATGAAAATGAAATAGTTCATAAGCATAAGTGTAAGTTAAATAACATACATTGCAAATACAACAAGAATAGTCCTACTATATTCACAACATATGCATGAAAGTGTGTCAGCTCTGATTTTATTATTATAAGTGAAATTTCCATTCATACATACACCATTGACAAATCACTATCCCCAATAGTGGAACATTAAAGTCAAGAACACATGCTCCTCCAAATAAGTATACTCACTCCACACTACGGAGAAGCCAAGTCTCTTTAAAATACTCCCAAGCTCCTTCTAAAACTAATCCTAACCAAAAGCTTGGCTCCCAAAATCTCGTTATATGAGTTATGAGGTTCTATTTATAACAAGAGGGGGTGACCCTTCAACTTCCCTTTGTGACCTTTGGACTACCCTCATGACTCTTCAAATTATTACAAAATGACTCATTACAGTACGTCATGAATCTTCATATTCCAATATTGAAACTTGGAATTTCAATTACAACATAATTACAAATAATATTACATTTTACACCTATACCCATATAAGACAAAATAGTGTAGGGGGAACTTGACAACCTAAAAAGACACAACACTATGATGCTTGAGTTTGGGAGAACTCTAGCTCAACAACCTCCACTTGTTACTTCTCGATCACATATTGGTGCCAAGCTTGGTATTGTGTGATTATTTCCCCAAATTGCGTGATGGTATCTAGATGGAAGAAGACTCTCACCTCCATGGAATCCGGGTACAGTGTCTTGGAACCAGTTTCAAGCTCATTCTAAAGCATGAGAAACATTTTTCTAATTTGGACAGTGTTGGGGTGTGTTATATTCTTTCCACGACTAGCCCATGTAGTTAATTGGGGGGTTAGAGGGGGGGCAGAGCCCCCCTTCGTTGCACCGATTGTGTAGCGGGGGGGATCACAGGGGGTTTGAGGCGTACTCGAAACCCCACCTTATGGGGTCCGGGGCAGCACCCAAGAAAATTTTGGTTTTGGACCCTATGTTAGGATGGGCGGACCCACCTATGGTTTTGTGCATGATTTTTGCACATGTTTTTTGGACATGATGGTTTTCGGTCCATGGTATTGGACGCAATCATTTTCGGTCCATGGTATTGGATGCTCCGGCATGTATAAATATGTATTATAACATTGAAAGGAATATAATGAAAAATCAAGCTGGTAGTCCCGATTTTGGGATCCAAGGGAAAATCTCTGTGTATATATGTTATATGTGTTATGCTCTCACATTGTTTATTTTCTGTGTTTTAGAATTCATATGTAGGTAATTTCTGTACGGGGTTAAAACCTACAGACAGGACCACCGATTAAATTTTGCATGTTTTGTATGTTCATCTTTAAATCTTCCTTGGTGGAAATCTATCTTAGTTGCTTGAAGTAATCTTCGATCTCCTACCCAACTTGGTTCCTGGGTTTGGCTTTGGTGAGTGAACCAACAGATGGGATCTTGTGTGTTTTCACCAATACATCCAAAATGTTGAACAATCATACATATGAGGCATGAATGCTACCAATAAATGACGAGATTTGCTTGTTGTTCTGAATCAACATCCAAACTCTCGCTTTCTCCAATTCTGGATGTGGCTTCATTTTCTTCACCAAGGCAAATAGTGCCCCTTTGTATCACACTATCCATTCTTTCACATAGGTGATGACATCTTGTATATTCTTGAGACTTTTAACAAAATATTTGTTATTTTGTTGTCGACCATGCAAACGGACAACTGCTTTATGTACGGTCACAAACCCCTCATAGAGCTTCCGCATGGTTTCTGTAAGTGTTGATACTTTAGCAAGTTTCATTGCTCTCATCTCATCCAATTAAACTTGTGAGGAAACTACACTTTGTTTTGTTGTGCAGAGTTGTTCTGCCTCTTGCCTCGAAGCCTGCAAGTTCTATGCCAATTCTGCATTCTCGGCTGTCAAATACTGAATATTTGATATTTTTTCTCCTGCAAAGGCCAAGTTGGTTTTGGCAATGGCATTTGGATGCTTCTTGGTGTTTGATACTATCACCATTTCTCTAACGAAAGCAAGTGATGCATGATCATCCTAAAAATTCTTTCTCCGTGCTTGGACAATCCTCTTTTGGAACTCATCGAATGACAGATTGTACACATCCATTACCGGATCATCATCAAGGATAACAACATCCCCTTCTTTTCTTGGGGCTGGCACTGATGTTGGAGGTGGTGGAGACTGAGTTGTGACCTATGGTGCACTTGACATTAGATCAAAATATTCATTATGTGGTTCTTGTTCCATCTCCATGTTTGTTACTTAAATCAAGTGCCCAATTTGTTGAGCAAGGTCTCAATCATCCATCTGTTCACATGCCTCCTCAGTTGTTGGTTGATTTTGTTCCTACTCTTCAACCTATATCAACATTGTTTCTTTCATCATTATTCCTTTCCTTTATTCTCCCTCCTACTTTCTCTTGTCATCTTGTTCTCTCCTCTTCAAATCATGTTCTTCCTTCATTTTATGCTTCAGTTCTATTTATAGACACCTATGCTTTTATCTCTTCCTTTGTTCTACTCTATGTATCCTCTGCTTCCTCTTTACTTTTGTTGCAAAAGATTCTTTCATGATAATATGATCTTCTTTCATATTGCAGCTTTGTTCTCCCTCTGGACTATAGGAAATCTTTCTCTTTCCCTTGTCTTGCATGGGATCACCGCCTTCTACTGATGTTTCTTCCGGACTTGTTGTTGTCTATGGAGCAACCTATGAAGTCCCTACTAAAATAACTGGCTCACGAAGTTTGGAGGCATTGTAGCAATTCCTCCATGGATCCTCCTCTAGCTAATGAAATTCCTCGTTGATCCACTGAAAGTAAATTCTCATATAGTGATCTCTACAAATACCATGTGGATCATACGGATTAAACTCTCAAGTACCAAATGCAAACTTCACTATCTCTTTTTCCTCTTTATCTATGACTTTACAATTCTTTATCTTGTATAATCCAATTTTCAAAGGAAGAGTGGGCCATGGTGCTTTCTTATTCATGTGCAAAGTTGTTGACTAACCTGTGGCGAGATGATATGACACTTCTTGCATGACAATCTTGTCAATGTCATACCTTGGTAAAACACTCGGAGGATTCTCTCCATCGAACAACCTAAGGAAGGTGCCACTTGGTGAGGCATACCAATATATGACGTTTAATATTGCCTCCATTGCTCCTCATGACATGCAAGGTGTATCTTCTTCAAAGATGAGCTTGTAAAGCAGGATGATGAAGTGGGGAATTAGTTGTGCCATTACTCCTCGATGACTACAATTCGAAAGAAACTTGCGATAGATATGCATGGCAGATTCTCATGGTGTCCATGTCCAGTTCATGAAAGCGAACTGTTGTTGTGCACATATTTCATCCATTAAATATGCAAACATATAGAACCTTTCTTTCTCACCATCAAGAGGACTCTAAGCCTGTGCTACATGGGCCCTCAATTATCAAGCCAACAAATCTAACCAATTGGACAGCTTCCCCTTGTTCACAACCTAGTTTAATAAGACTTCCCACCCTTCAAGAAAGGTCTTCATTCTCTGCTGACCATGGATCCTGCAAGCTAAGCTAACCAAGAGCTGGTAGGCCTTCTTGAGGGACCTTATCTTGTATAAATGGGTGGTGTCTGTCGAAACTTTGATGGCTCTTTCACCCAGCCTTTGACAATGTATTGTTGATTTGTGTAGCTTGGGAGGTACTCCAAGACCTAGGGTTTACAGTTTATAGGACAAAGTGCCACACGGTAAGCTTGTGGGCTTGGAGCCCAAGTATGGGGTTTCGGCACCCATCGTGTTTTGGGACAAAACCATGATGGATTCATGGCATGTGATGGATGAGGATAATAGTGCTCATAAATACAATTCCAACACATCGAAATCATCTGAATACAAGTTTTCGTTAGAAAGATATGAATTTTTGAAGTTAACATAATTATTATTGGGTGTCAAGTAGGCCAACTTGAAGAATCCAATGAACGTCTTGCTTCAAACATGATGTTTTGGGAGCCCTTATTTATGGTATATATAGAAGGTGATATGGAGTCATTTTAGGCATCCAAAAAGTGAAACACACAAGGAGAAAACAAACTCATTGGAGAGGAGAAATCTCTGAACTAACCGCAGAAAAGGAGGAAGGGACAGCATGGGAATTTTAGGGATGTTGGAGCCTCTTTGTAGTTGGTTGAAGGGTTGTTCTATGCCATAGCCAGGCCGATTTTGTTCAAAGGTGCACACAAGTCTATTGGGGGAAGAAACAAGGCAAAGGAGGATTGTTTTGTGAGGGTTGAAAGTGGCAACACATTGTTCTGGTAGGTTGCAGGGATAGCCATTGCAAAATAGGGCAACATGGAGGTGTTATGGGTTGTAAAGTTCCCAGAATAATAACATCATTGGAGAGGATTTTTGGAGGGTTGTCTATGGATTTTTTAGTGGGTTGAAGGGTTGTTACAATGTGATCACTTGCCCTAACCAGAACATTCAAAGGACAGTAGGAACAACAGACTTGGAGGGCGGTGTTAGATGTGTGCTGGGTCAAGAAGTGGCCAGTTTGGATCAGATTATAGTGCAACATGATGGAGCCAATTGGAGGACATTCTCAGGTGATGTAATGTCTTCCTAGGTGGAGATCTGACAGTGACGAGATTGGGTGTCCTAGAGCTAGTTGGAGGGCAACAAGTTGGCCACCCAAAGTAGCCCTAGAGAAGTAGACAATAAGGACTTTGTTGGTGCGATATTGGGTGACATTTTGGTGCCATAGTGCAGCACTTTGATGGAAAAAAGTTTTTGCTATCCTGGCAGATTGGAGCTCGGGAATTAGGCCTACCCAAAGATAATTTGATGAGCCTGTGTTCGTTATAGCAAATGTGACTTGCAGCAGTGATAGGAGGAAACCCTATTGGACTCTCGATGTGTAGATGCCTTGATGTAATAAGGCACTACTAGTGAGCAGTACAAGAGCAAAGGACCAGCAGGACAAGATATGACATAGAAGTTGCGCAACAAAGTTTGTCATTATATCTTGTAACCATAGACTATTGTATTTATTAGATTTGGATTAATATAACGAAGATTGGTGATTGTATATTATTTTACAATTTTTTTTAAATTTGTTTATATTGTGCATATATGATTTACTACTTTATATTTCCGTTGTGCAAAGTAGTTTATGGTTGAGATTCTTGGTTTGGTAGCATTAGTGATTTTAAGACTCTAACCTAGACCCAAGGTCGTGGAAATTCAACATGTCTCCCGTGTTAACATAGTTGTGGGTGGCATAGAATAATGATTCCATGAGCTCCACTGGCTTAGGCAAGTGATACATGTGCTGATAATATTCTGCTTGAAAAGTAGAAATCTTTTTTCCTCTGGCACTGCTCAATGTCATGGTCTTCTCATCAATGTGTGAGACAATCCAGCTAATGGCATCTGCACACAAGAAGGTTGGATATTTGCATGCAACCTTATGTATTCTTGAGTGCCGGATACTGAGATACACCTATCGGTCCTCTAGATCTACCTTAAGGCTCTTTGTTGAAAGAGATTCATTAAATTGTTTACATGTTAGTATTGACCCCTTTTCTACAAACAACTAAGAGTCTGCATACACTGAAAAGTTTATTGATGTTTGCTCAACTGCTTCCCCGGTACTGCTTTTAGTGGTCTCTTTTGAAGTAGCTCTCTTTGGTACCATGGTAACAATGACTTGCTAGAGATAAGTGCTTCAAAAGTGTGGTATTTGTGGGAAAATTATCACACTGATGGAAAGAAAACATTAGCTTCAGCAAATCTACCTTCAAAGCATGATCAAGCAGCAATTCGGGCAACTAGAGATAAGGATTGCATAATTTTTGTCAACAAGGGTGATTGTCTAACTGTGGGAACTGTGCACTACGTAGTCCCGGTGGCCAAGGATGAAGCTTGAGGCTTGGGACTGTGTAATGTGTTGTCCCATCCTAGGTAAAGATAGGGAGAGATTGCACATTACACAGTCTCAGTGAATAAGGTGATAGGATGATCTTTGGAACTATGCAGTGTACAGTTCAAGCTAGCTTGTACTATGCACTGCGCAATTATAGAGGTCAATCTTGTGGCTTGAGCCTTAAGATTGCATAGTGCCCAGTTGAGAAAGGCAAGATATGGAAAAATCAAGTGCAGATATGCCCGATGGAAGTGTGAAAAATGAGAAGAAGGGATTCATGATGTGAGGTTGAGTGAAAAAATGGATAAGTATGAGTAAATCAATGTACATCAAGTGCAGCAACTAATCAAATAGAATAAAAATTAAGTATCTTAGGAGAGTCGTCGCAAGAATGACCATCGGTGCAGAAATAGGAAAATCGATGTGACACTTGTGAAAGGAAAACGAAAACTTAAAAAAAACACCTCTACAAGTTGAAACTCTAGCAACTATGAAGAGAAACAAGTAACAACACTCACACAAGAGAAACGAATGTCATAGTTGTAAGATTGAATGTGAAAATGAGCTCTAGAGGTGTCGATTAAATATATTTGAGTGGATTAGGGTTTATGATGTGCATGCCCAAAATCAAGGAAAAGGTGACACTTTGCGGAAGTTTTTAAAAATAATGAAAGTGTCTCCTTCAAGATACTAAAAATAGACCCTTATTTTTTAGGATTCTTTTTTCTTTTTTAACTTTTTGCTTTTTTTCTTTTTCCTAGGAAACTTATCATGCACACTTCCAGGAAAGATTGTGCAATTCTGGGAACTGGGAAACTTTCTGGCTTAATGCACTGCGTAGTTTCTGATCTTAGTGAGGGGTTGCATAGTTTTTGGGCTCAGTGTTGGGATGCCTTCCATGACTATGAAATTTCTGAGCTCAAAGTTGATTTCTAGTCAGAACTATGCGATTCCCATCATCAAGGCTGCTTTCCCTCAAGGATTACGCAGATTCTGGAGGCAAGCCCAGAAATTTTGTGAGACCAAGTCGGGAGATCATATTGTGAGTTGGAAAGATCAGATAGGTGTGGAAGCAAGCCAATACAATCATAAATGAAAAATAAAAGTCTCAATCAAAGCATGAATACTTGAATCAATGCAAGATTATCTCATGCAGATAGGAGGGAAGGCTCCAAAATCGAAGCATAAGAAAAATTTTGGATGGTGGTTACGATCGCTACAACAGTATGTTGTATTTTCCTTTAATTCAATTAACTATTTAATTGAATTTATTTTCATTTATAGTAGAGTTTATTTTATCCATTAGTTTGAAGATCTAAATCTCATACTTCTTTCTAGTTTTCCTGAATTCATACATAACATTAATATAATCTCAGGATATAATATAGTATAGAAATAATAGTTTTATATAGAATTTATATTTAAATTTATAGCAATCCTTTCACTACTCTTAGAAATTCACTCACTAGCACAATATTTAGAAAGTTTCTAGCTTTTGGAGCATACTCTCTAGGTGGAAAGCAAGCCCACTTACCAATCGAAATCACCATCCCAAATGGATAAAGGTGATTTACCAAATATTGATTTGGTTGTTTCTTAGCATCAACATTTTTGGTGCTAGAATGAGGGCTAACTAATGATGGATGGAACCTAAGCCTTCATGGAAAATCAAGGGTCGTCCCCAAAGATCACAAACACCTCCAACCATACACCCATAAGTCCATAATTCTCTAATATTGAATCACCATATCCTCTATTTCACATCATTCTGAGGAGGTAAATCATCCTATTCATCAGGAAGCATCTATATCTCATACTTCTCAAGACCCTTTTGCATATTCTGGTCATAGAATATAGTAGTCCTTCAAAGAATTCCTTAAAAGGACAGTTTCATGTCCTCTCCCTTTATAGAAAAAAACTTCAGGACTTGTTTCTTCCAAAGAAATATACTCTACTATTGAAATACAGCATTTAACCAGCCACAAATAAAACAAAATAAAAAATTGGACACCAGCTAGTCAAACATCATTATTCCTAAGCATAAGGCTTATGAAACTTAGAGACATCAAACTCCCTCCCAACTAGAGGAGCCTAGTCCAAAAAAATAAGTTTAAGCATCATATCCTCCTCTATCTTTGAGTACCCTACATAATCAACCTATAGTAATCCCCCCCGTATTATTAACCATTACAGTTACTAGTTCTACTGTCTTTGAGACCCTGGAAAACTCTAGTAGCAATTAATATTCTAATGACCAACATGAGTTACCTAAACACCTTGAGATATTTTTTCCAAAAGATGCCCTTGATAGTAAATAATCTCTAAAACATCATATTAATAAATTCATGTTAGCTCTTAACCTAAGAGGTGTTGAAAATGAAGATGTTGTTTGCAAAAAAAAATCTTTATAGCTTTGAAAGTAGAGCTTCCACATGGTATTTTTCCTTGCTAGTTAACTGTATCCATAATTGGGATACTTTTGAAGATATATTTATAAAGAAGTTTGGAGATGATAAATCACTAGTATCTTTATTTGTTGAATTCTCTAGAATAAAGATGAACTCCAAAGAAAAAATAAAATATTTTAATCAAAGGTTTCTCAAAGTCCTCAATAAAATTCCAAATGCATTTAAGCCTACAATTTATGTTCAAATTGAATTTAATACTTCTCTCCCTACATCAACTTATATGTTTGTAAAACGTGTAGCAAAGATTACTTTATTAGATGCTCCACCTACCAATTTTTAAATATATAAAATAAAATACTGAGTATTACCAACAAAGCTAATGTGGAAGAAAAGAGACCTGCTCCATCTACCAAGAAGGTTACCTTTAAGGAGGAAAAGAAGGAGAAAGATGCATTCAATATGGAAAGTCTAGTCAAAGAAGTGGTCGACTTGAAGGACAATATCATCAAGAGTCTAGTCAATGAAGTGGTCAACTTGAAGAAGAAAGTGGGAGAAGAATATTCTCGTAAAAGACCTTTTATGCCATTTGTTAAAAGAAATCCCCCAACTCCTTCAAGTCATAAAATTTCAGCAGCGGACATCCAGGAATAAAATGAAGAAGAATAACATGTTGAAGGGGAAGAGGATCTACAAACTCCATAAGTCAATGTTACCTTGGACATAGTTGGAGATCATGTAGATGAAAGAAAGGAAGAATTTTTTGCAATTCAAACCAAAAGAAATGGTTCACCAAATACCACTGCAAATACAACTCCTCCTCCTACAAATTATCCAAAGAAAAATTCTTGTGAGGACAAGTCAGTTCCCAAAACTTTGATAATGATTTATAAGCTAGATTATGATATTGTAGAAAATATGAAGAAAACTAGATCCAACATATCACTTTTTGAATTAACTAAATTGAAACAACAAATGAATAGTTTGTCAAAAGATATAAATGTTACTAAAAAATTATCTTTACCATCTACTGATGTTACAAATAAAGTTAAAGGAAAATATCTTCAATCTTCAGCTTCTAATAAAAATAAAAAAGTTAATGTTATCCTTATAGGTGACAAGTCAAACTCACATACTCCTTCCTTCTTACTTTTGAAAATTTTAATAAAATTGTATATAACTTCTTAGTTGACTCAGAAGCCTCTTCAAACTTTATGTCGTATTCTATTTATCTCAAGATCAATGTGCAACCTTAAGAGTCAACTACTCAGATAGCACAACTTGACAAAACAAAAGTAAAAATACTAGGAGAATTAAAAAATATTATTATTGGTAGTCAAATTAAGGGTATTGTTGGATATTTTACCTGGAGTAAATACGTGGTAAGTGTTGGATGTCAACGACTGGGGAGATGAGAGGGAGGCAGAAGCGAGGGTTTCTGTAAATCTAGGGCAAACAGCGGCAAGTCTGTAAGAGGGGTGACAACGGAGACAAGTGCAGGAGAGCAAGTCTTCTACGCGCAACTGGGTCTGCGACATCATAAAAAAGAGGAGGAAGGTTATATAAATCAGGGAGGAGCTGAAAGACGCCATGGCAGGGGAACTGGGGAGGGGAGAGATCCCCTCCTACAAAAACGTGATAGCAGGAGAATCAAGTGGAAGCGGAATACAAAGAGACCCAAAGGAAAACAGCAAAGATGCGCCAGTAATGGGAAATCGATGGCAAACAAGACTTGGAGGCAGATGTCTACCCAGAGCTCAGAAAAAACCAAGGTTCGTAATACCCAACAACAAACTTGAAGAGTACAGATGTTATATGAGGGACCATGCGTTGATATGTAAGTTTGTAGGGTTTTGGCCTTCGGAAAAGGACCTGGCAAAGTGGATACAACAAAGATGGAAGCCGAAAGGGCATATAGATCTAAAGCTAGGGGCAAAGGGCTTTTTCACAGTGATATTTTCAAACCTAGAAGATAAGGAAAGAATCTTTGAAGGGGGACCGTATTTCATGAATAACGCTGGTTTATTTATGAGGCATTGGGAGGACTGCTACAATCCAGACCATGAAAAGATGCTAGCAGCACCCATCTGGGTAAGAATGTTTGGCTTACCAATGGAGTTCTGGGATCCTGATATTCTGGAAGGCATAGGCAATACAATCGGGACTTTTGTCAAAGTAGCAGAGACAACAAAAAGAGGGAAGTATACATCCTATGCAAGGATATGCGTATATATGAATATAGCAGAACCACTGCCAGAGTTCATAGAGCTAGAATACCATGATGAAGTGTGGCAACAACCGATGGATTACGAACACATACCCTTCAGATGCAGAAGGTGTCATGAATATGGCCATCTCTTCAAACAATGTCCACTGAATGATGCAGAGGAAACATTAAGGAAAAAAGAAGAAGAAAAAAGGAGGACAGAAGGTACAGAAGGAGGGGAAGAGGGTTTCCAAGAAATACCCAGAAAAAGAAGACCAGGGAAAGAAATGATAAGAACACAACAACCCGTTAAAACAGTGTCAGTAGAATGTCAAAACAAGTTCAAGGTCCTACAGGAAGAAGAAGGGGAGATGGGAAAAGACGAAAATGTGGAGGAACCTATGGAGCTCATAAAAGATATAAAGGAGCCAGACCTAAACCAAGATAGTGTGGCGGGAGGAGGAGCAGAGGAAAGCATGGATATGACAGTAGAACAACCTCAGACGGAGATCGACCCCCAGAAGGATAGTGGAAGTGAGGAGGAACGAATATTGAAAAGGTTGTTACAGGACTGGAAAAATCTTGATGAAAGGTTTATCCCGGAAGCCCAAAAGCAACTGTATAAAGAGACATTCCAGAAATACAAGGAAAAGAAAGGAACTACTCTAGTAAATCAACTGGATCAAACAGGATTGCAAGGAACTCCAAGTTTAGGAATGGACAGCTCTGGCAAAGGCGGTAGGAAAAGAGGGAGGCAGACAATGAGCGAAACCATACAAGCGGTTGGAGAAATACTGGTTAACTCAGGCAGAGTTATACCTCTCTCAGAGGTATTTCAACAACCCCCCAAAAAGTTATGAAATGATAGTCACAAGTTGGAACATTAGAGGCCTTAATAGTAAAGGAAAACAGAGGTATCTGAAGGACAGGGTGAAGAAAGACAAACCCAGTATAATGATAATCCAAGAAACGAAGATCAGCTCCCAGAAATTAGAAGACATAATGAGAAAACAAAAAATACATTATGAGGTGATGGGTCAGGATGCGAATGGCACGGCAGGAGGTCTAGCAATCCTCTGGAATCCTGAAGAGGTGCATTTTGAAAATTGGATAAGCTTACCCCGAATCCTCTCAGGCTTATTCAGATTGATAGGGTCATCTGAGTGGATTCTCATCACAGGTGTCTACGGTCCGCACATACCAAGGGAACGAAAAAATTTCCTTAAAAACATGCAAACCACCAGAAAGATCTTCCCAGGGATCCCGTGGATTGTAGGGGGAGACTTTAATATGATCAAAACAATAGAAGAAAAGAGAGGAGGTATAAATAGACCGGATCAAGACATGGAGGAGTTCAGTGAAATGATTACAGAGCAAAGACTGGTAGACATCCCGACAATAAACGACATCCACACTTGGAATAATAGAAGAGGAGGCAGAAACCAAATAGCTTCCAGGTTAGATCGATTCTTAATTTCAGAACAAATAATGAACAGGGATGTATTTGTTGAGGCTACGATAATGCCGGCGATGGGCTCAGATCATTGGCCTATCAGACTGGAGATAGACATCAAGAAAAACCCCCTCAACAGACCTTTCAGGTTTGAGGTCTTCTGGCTCAGGAATCCACAGTTTATATCTAAGGTAGAGGAATGGTGGACCCAAAGTCAACAAAAAGGAAAATGTAAGATGCATACCTTTCAGCTAAAGCTCAAAGAACTCAAAGGGAAAATCAAAAAATGGAATAAGGAGGAGTTTGGAAACATACTAATGGAAAAGCAGAGACTAGAGCAAAAAATGGAAGAGATACAACAAAAAATTATTATAGAAGGACGAAACGAAGAGAGAAGCAGAGAGGAGGGAATCCTAATTAGCCAACTTGAGGAGCAGAGGAAACAGGAAGAGATCCTATGGAGACAAAAGTCCAGGACAAATTGGCTCCGCGAAGGCGAAAGGAACACCAAGTTCTTTCACCAAGCCATGATCCAGCATAGGCAAAGGAACAGAATTTTCTCCATCAAAAACGAAGAAGGGGAGAGAATAACAGAACACGAAGGAATTGAACAGGTACTAGTAGGGTACCATAAAGACCTGCTGACGGAACCACAAGTGGACAGAGGAGCGGCTACAGAAATAATCTGCAAGGAAATCCCAAAGATAATAACGGAGGACCAAAATATGGCTTTGATGAGGGCAGCAACGCTAGAAGAAGTGGAGGAAATTGTGAAGGGCATGAAGAAAAACAAGGCCCCAGGACCGGATGGATATACAGTGGAATTTTACCAGGCAGGCTGGCATTTTCTTGGACAAGAGATACTGGAGGTGGTAGAGGAATCTCGCATCAAACAGAAGGTATGGCCGGGTCTTAACTCTACTTTTTTTACTCTGATTCCTAAAACTGCTAATTCCGAAACTGCCCACGGTTTTCGCCCAATAGCCCTTTGCAATGTAATTTATAAAATAATCGCTACATTGCTGGCTAAAAGACTGAAACCTATTCTCTCTAGTATAATATCACCGGAGCAAACCGGCTTTGTGGAGGGAAGACAAATCCTTGATGGATTAGTAGTCACCCAGGAAGTGATCCATTCTCTAAAGCAAAAAAAGCAGAGGGGGATGATGATAAAACTAGATTTGTCAAAAGCTTACGATCGCCTAAACTGGAAGTACCTTAAGGCAATCCTCATGGCTTTTGGGTTCAGTAACAGATGGATAGACTGGGTTTATAATATGATATCAACGCCTAACTTCTCTATAATGTTGAATGGGGCGCCAACTTCGACCTTCAACGCCACTAGAGGATTAAGACAGGGGGACCCCTTATCTCCTTTTTTGTTTATATTGGCTGCGGAGGGTCTGGGAAGGTATTTCAAAAAAGAGATGAGGGAAAGAAAGATCAAAGGGCTGAGGCTATGGGGAAGCAACCTGCCTATCACACACCAGCAGTTCGTAGACGACATCATGCTCTTTTGTGAGGTCTCTCTAAAGGAAGTAAGGGGAGTAAAAAGGATTTTGGAATTGTTTATGGAAGCCTCGGGTATGGAAATCAACAAAGATAAATCTTGTACATTTATCTTCAATACCCCAGAAACGATCAAAGCTCATTTAACCAGAATGCTGGGATTCAGATATGGAGAACTACCGACAAAATACCTGGGGAATCAACTAGATGTAAATCCTACAAGAATAGCAAACTGGAAGCAAATAATAGAAAAACTCAAGAATAGACTAGCGAATTGGTCCTTTCGCTCGCTGAACATAGCAGGAAGATTGGTACTCCTGAAATCAGTCCTCCAATCCATACCTATCTACCCTTTATCGGTCATGGCTGCTCCCAAAGGTGCTTGTACAAAAATGAAGGAAATTTTCGGAAAATTTATATGGGGAGGACCAAAACAGCAAAGGAAATGGGCACTAGTTTCGTGGAAAAGTCTGACAAAACGAAAAGAAGAAGGAGGTCTAGGACTCCGAGACCCGGGCATCCTAAACCAAGTTCTAGGAGCGAAGCTGTGGTGGAGGTGGATGAGGGGAGGAAATGACTTATGGAAAAAAATATGGACACAGAAATATAATATGCCCTCAACATCAGAAGGCATCCTCAGACTAGAAGAAACCCCAAAAGGATCTACAATATGGGAACTGGCAAGCCAGAACAGAGACATCATAAACAAATATGCCTTCTGGGAAATAAGAGGAGGAAGTACAGCTAGATTCTGGGAGGAGGCATGGCAGCAAAGAGACAGAATGGTCAGTATCCAAGCTCTGCAAAGTACATATCAGAAGGCTGTAATGGAGGGGTTAGAGTATGTAAGAGAATACTGGAAAGAAGAGGAGTCAGATGAAACATGGAGAACATGGAGAAAACCAGAAGAATGGGACGAAAATATAGATCAGGAGCAGAAAGGGATACTTGTAAAAGAATTGGAGTCAAGGAAAATTAAAATTAGATCGGGACAGGATATTCTTAGATGGGGAAAATCCACAAGAGGGACCTTCACAGTCAAAGAAGCTTATTATTTAACAACTCGCCAGGAGAGAGAGGAGGAAACTTTGGAATGGGGAAAAATCTGGAGTAATAAGTGGTGGCCGAAGGTAACTATATTCGCATGGCTAGTTGGGAAAGAAAGAATACTGACGTGGGATAAGCTTCAGAAACGGGGTTTCCAGGGGCCACCGAGATGCAGCCTTTGTAAACAGGAGAACGAAACCCAGGAACACATTCTGAACTCTTGCCCATTTGCTCAACAACAGTGGGTTGAAGTCAGGAACCTCTTTGGAAAATCTAATAGGGACCCTCTGGATATTAAAAAGACCATCTTCCAATGGGGAAAGGGCCAATTCTCATGCCCGGTTGTAGGGAGAACCTGGAATCTAGCCATAGGTTTTGTTATATGGCTTCTATGGAAGGAACGAAATCGAAGGATCTTCTTAGACAAAGCCAATCCACCAGAAAAGATATGGAGAAGAACGCAAAAATTAATTAGGGAGACTGTTCTGGCTGAGACCTGGGAGGAAGAGGATTGGAGAGCGAACCCTGATGAAGGACGAATCCTAGCTAATCTAAATATGGAATATGGTATGGTATATCCCTCGAAAGAAAGACAGCAAAGATCTCAGACTCAGAGTCCAGAGCAATTCAGTTACCCTGGGAAAAACTTCATTAAACTGAATTTTGACGGGGCTTCCAAAGGAAACCCAGGGCCGGCAGGCTTTGGAGGTATCTTTAGAGACAGTGAGAGACGCACTAGATGGGTGTATGCGGACTGGGGAGGCATAATGACCAACAATGAAGCAGAATTGATGGTTGTATACCAGGGTCTTAGAATAGCAGTAAGAAATGGCTACACAAATCTGGAAATTGAAGGCGACTCGCAGATAGTAGTTGAAATGCTTAGAAATCTCAATAATGGGAAGGACTGGGATCAAGTTGCAAGGAGCTGGAGGACGGCAGGGATCATTCAAGACTTGGCAGACATATTGAAGCGTATTGAATATAAAATCATCAACCATGTTAGGCGAAAAGGAAACAAAGCTGCAGACTTCCTTGCAAATTGGGGATGCAAAGAACAGGGAGAAAAGGTGGATAGCATCTGGCCAGCTGTAATGAACAAACCAGGATGGGAGAACCTCATCACAATAATCACTCAGGACCATAATGAAACCACAGCTCTATAAAAAGGATCCCCAGAGGTCCTCGATCGGGGTGAAAATGGCGGCGATGAGGATGATTAATACGTCGGGGGCGAATGGCCATGATAAGCCATTTGGTATATGGGTAATGATACCGGCGTACAGGAAGATCCACAAATGTGATATAATCCCAAGGAGGAGCAGAGATAGAGTAATGAAAGGCAGAAGTGGTGGTAGAAGCGCTTCAGTGATGGTACGTGGGTATGATGGCACAGAAGTAAGACGAGGAGGAGTGGGCAATTATGGGAGCTGCAGGTGGCTGCCAGAGGGAAGTGGGGAAGAGGAACGAGGATGGGCGGCAAAGGAAAAACTATGAAGAAGGGAGAAGGCGCGAGGGAAGGAATTCGGTATATGAAACCAGAGAGAGAGTGCAAAGAAGCAGGGTGGTGGAGACCATAGCAAGGGTTAACGCAGGAAGGAGACGGCTAAAAGACAGACCACCCACACCCGGAAGGATTGAACGAAGGGCAACAGTGGGAAGAATGAGGAAGGAAGAGACTGAGGTGAGCAGGGGCAGAAAGGGCACGGGCAAGGAAGGAAATATGGTCGATTTATGGGAAGCAATGGAACAGTATCAGACAGGTATGGACGGGCCGGAAGAAGAAGAGGAGATGTATAACTCAGAGCAAGATTGTCAAGAGAAGCCAAGGAGAAGCGTAATGGGGAAAGGGAAGTCCCCTAAGGATAGGTAGTAGGAAGAAACAAAGAATAGAGAAAAGAGAGGCAGAGGACGAAGAGAGGAAAGTGACTTGGTGGCCCTTCTGGCATAGCGGGTCAGGGTAGCAGGGTAATGGATGATAACAAAAGGAACATAGGATGGGGACGGAGCCGAAGAGGTAGAGGGAGAGGAAGGCCAGCTGGAAATCAAGAGAGAAGCGAACCTTCGACAGTGGGTAAAATAAGGGATAGGAAAACGCTAAAACGAAGGGTCCAGTACGCAGAGAGGGCTTACAGCGAAAACATCGACGAGGACATCCGAAAAATAATCTAGAGAATGGAGGAAGAAGCTATTCAGGGATAGTCAGATTCCGAAATGGATGACTGGGAATACTTGTTGCAGGATCCATGGAATACCAGAGGGCGCATGACCCTGTACAAACAGGCACTACATGTGTATTGGGTTATGAAGAGGCTGCTGGCAAAAGCCATGGAGCAAGTGGCTATGGAGATGGCGGAACTGGCCCAAGGAATTCCTAACTTGAAAAAAGAGATGCAGAACATTCAGGTAACCCTTCTTATGCAGGATAACAAACTAGAAGAGATAAAGCAACAGATAAGGAAGATTAACTCAGGAATAAAGGAAGAAGGCGACCCGCTGGAAGCCATGGCAGACTGATACTTAGAGATATGTATAAATTTCCATAGTAGGATGCAGAGAGTCAGTTCAAATTTTGTTACAATATATGATGCAATATATGAAGCAGATAGAAGTTAGTAGTAATCTTTTTGAATGTTTAGTATACTTAGCTTGGACAAGAAGACTTGACATTTTTTGTTTTTGGATGGCTGTTAAAAACTTAAGGTGGCCAACAGACCCGGTTTCCCTTCGGGGCGGGTTGAGGCCACCATGTGCATGTACAGGTTTCAATCCGAATTAATAGAATATGAATGGTCACGTGTTAGCTTACAAAAAAAAAAAATTATTATCATGCTAGCATCCCATCCAAAAGTTCATCAATTCATTGACATTATGGTTTAGATAATTCTTCCAATAAAATCACAATACACTTATTTTGTCGATGTTTTTCGAACCACCCAATGTGATTCATCGTCAAGACTAAGGTGAATAGTCTAATATAAACAAGCAATTAAATATTGTCAAGAAGAAAATAAGGGAAAAATGAAATTTACAACATTTAAATCCTAATAGAAAGAAAAATAATAATACTTTACTCGAAAGAACCATTAAAGAGCCTATTAATTATTACAAAATAGAAAATAGAAATTAAAAAAAAAAATAAAAGAATCACCTAATTAATAATAAAATTAAAAATAATGAACTAAATATAAAATAAAAATTAATAAATAAAATTAAAACGTACCAAAATGAATAGAATTACTAACAATTATAATTAATACATTCACTCATTATTTTACTAAGTATATTGGTCCTTTTCTTATAATTTATTAATACATTTACAAATTATTTTAATGTCTGTGTTATATTAACTCTAGTCATTTTGGTCCCTTTTAATGCTATTTATTAATTTTTATTTTAAATTTAATTCATTACTTTTAATTTTATTATTATTTATTTGATCTTTTTAATATTTTTCTTATTTAAACTCTTTAATTTCTACTTTTTAATAATTAATAGGCTCTTTAACGGTTATCTCGAATAAAGTATTATTATTTTGGTTTTTGTTAGGATTTAACCGTTGTAAAAAAAAAATCCTTATTTACATCTCTACAATATATAATTACTTACTTAGATGAGGTTATCCTCTTAGTCTTGATGACGAACCACATTGGGTTGTTCAAAATGCATTGAAAAAATAAGTGTATTGTGATTTTACCAAAGAATTATCTAAACAATATGAGTTACAGAAGCTTAAATTTAGACATTGTGGTTGTTGATATACTTGAATAATATGGCTTGATTTTAAGACATGATTGGTCTGAGAAAATGAATGGATAAATTTCCATAGACTAGTCAAAAATTTGGCTACAATATAATGGAAAACCTATCAGATAAATGTGGAATGTGAAAAACATATGAAACACATTGTCATTGATATTGATGGGAAAATGAACCTATTAATTTTGCAAACAATATAATTAGTAACTATTCTGTCAATTCCTTCTTTGGAAATTTGGTTACACAAAGTTCACCTTTTCCTCATTTATCTATTCAATTTGAAATCTACAATATCTCACAAACCGATTTCTCAAGATGTGTAAATATTGTAGATACTCATATCAATAATGTTGTAGATAATCAAGTTTTGTCCTTTATTTCGATGAATCTATATCTAATGATGGTTCAAGAGTAGGTTACATCTTACAAAGTCCCAATAGGGAAAAATATATGTTGATCTACGTATTGGAATTTCAATTTACAAACAACATAGCTAAGTATGAGACATTAACATAACGATTCAATGTATTATAAATTTTTTGGATTTCGAAACTCTTTTCAAACAAGTAAGAAATACCATCCATTATGTTTCTAATCACTTAAAGAATTGTTAATAAATATTTCAAGACCTGATATGTAATTTCTTATCATTTAATATCACTACCATCCCTAAATTACAAAATGTTGGTGCTAATATTCTTACCAATGTTTCCTCCAACCTTATGCCACCTGAGGATTTTAGTCCTAATATAATTTCAGTATAATTATTGTTTAGATCTTTTGTACCAAATAATGTGACAAATGGGAGAGTCTTTAATGATGATATTGATATCATATATACACTAACTTGCGAGGGAACCTATGATAATATTGTTATTGATGAAGAAATGCATGACCAAGAACTTAATTGAACATCCAAAGATGACAAAGTTAAATAAAAAAATATAAAAAATTTGTGATCAAACTGAAAGGTTTTTTATGATTTGAATGACTGATTTAAATCTCCTACAAACTATAAAACAAATAGTTCTTCAATGAAATATGAAGTGATCAATTTAGATACCGAACAAAATCCTCAAAATGTTAATTTGGGTATGGTTGTTCACTGTTAGAAAGACTTGCATTCTTTGGATTATTAAAACAGTAGAAGGGTGTGTTTTCATGGCCTTATGATGATTTAAAAACTTATGATACATTAATAATCCAACATACTATTCCCATGATCCCAAATGCTAAACTAGTCGAACAGAAGTTAAGAAAAGTTGATCCTAAATTAGAAACCCAAATTAAAAATGAATTAAACAAAATTCATAGAGAAAAAAATAATATTTCCTATAAAACACTCTAAATGGGTTGCTAAGTTAGTTCCAGTAAGAAAAAAAAATGGAAACATTAGGATATGTATAGATTTCAGAAAAATTAGCAAGGCATCTGAAAACAACGATTTTCTATTGCATCCTATGGATTAAATATTACATTTTATAACTAGATCTAAACTATTGTCTTCTCTTGATGGTTTTTCAAGTTTAAACATATTTTGGTTGATCCAAATGATTGCTTAAAAACAAACTTTTGAACTAAATGGCGAATGTTTACTTATCAAAAACTGCTTTTTGGATTAATTAATGCTAGATATACATTTTAGAGATCCATGGGAATTGATTTCAAAGGTATAATTAACAAATAATTTGTCATTTATTTGGATGATCTTATAATTTATTCCAAGAAAATATCTTATCACTTACATCATTTGAAGCATATTTTTGAAAGATGCAGAAAATATGGAATTTCTTTGGATCCGATTAATATTTTTTCCATTAGATTAAGGGAAAATATTAGGATTTATTGTATCCAAATATGGGATTATAATAGAACCATATATAGTTAAATAAATCTTTGAAATTCCTTTGCCACATAACAAAAAATTTATGCAATCTTTTTTAGGTCAAATAAATTTTGAAAGGCATTTTTCCCAAGCTTTTGCCCAAATCATATTGCCCTTGCAAAACATGATCAAGAAAGGCATTATTTTCAAGTGTAATTCTCAAGAAAGAGTAGCTTTTGACTTAATAAAACAAAAAACTATTCAAGCTTCTTCTCTCCTTTCTCTTGATTATAATAAAAAGTTTATTTTTTATATGTTCGCCTCTAACCAATCTTTTGCTACAGCCCTCACTTAAAAGAATGATCAAAACACTGAGGTACCAATTTCTTTAAAAGAATGATCAAAACACTGAGGTACCAATTTCTTTAATGAACTTAGTATTGCAATGATATGAACTTAATTACACTAATGTTGAGAAGCAAACCTATGTTGTCTTCAAGGCTATAAAACATTTTAGGACATTCCTATTGAAATCCCATATTAAAGTCGTAGTTCCTTATTGTGAATTGAAAGATATGCTTGTCCAAAAACGACTTGGAGAAAAAAGGGCACATTGGGTGACAACACTCAAAGAATATGACCTAGAAATGAAACCTTCCAAAATCATTAGAGGTCAAGGATTATTAAAATTCGTTACCCAATAGATTGATTATGAATCTAAAAAAACTTGTGATGATTAGGATATCAAAACTTATTCTCAAGAATTACAAGAAGTATGTGTTATTCCTAGTTTGTCCAATTAATGGTTTTCGTATTTAATTTATTATTTATCTCATGGTTGTACTCCACCTAATTTCAATTTCAATAAAAGTAAGGCTTTAAGATTAAATCTAACCAATATCAATTACTAAATGGACTATTGTTTTGTATAAATTACAATTATGTTTTGCTTACATGTTTAGAAAAAATAAAATATAAAAAAGTGTTGCATGATCTGCATGATGGATTTTTATGGGGACGTTATGATGGAAATATCACCACTCACAAAATTCTACATGTACTTTATTACTTGCTTATTTTGTTTAAAGATACACATGCATATGTTAAAAAATTCTAGGTTTATCCGACAGAAATGGGAAAGGACAAAAAAATAGCCTTTCCACTGCAACACATTATTATTACATAAAGATTTGAGCAGTGGGAACTCTAATGCAGGTGCATAGATGAAGCACAAAGTTCGATGAAGACTAGACTGGAGCTTGGCAATGTGATGGGACGGTCTCATGACGATACTGAGAAATATTTTAAATTTTTTGTAGATATTTTGATTAGGAAGTGAGTTTTGTTTTCATAATAAGTTGGAGGAAATATTTCCTAATGTAAATGTCATTTCATTTTCCCTATTTTGTGAGAAGGAGAAATGAACCATCACTTATGACTCTTGGTTACCCATGTTAGCTTTCTTTATAAAGAAATTAGTGTTTGAGAATAAGTGTGTGCATCAGAGGAGAAGGGCATTGAAAGAAGATAGGATAAGCTCCAGGGTTAGGATAAGAGGTAGAGGATGAGAGGCCTAGGATGCACATGCCCACATCGCAAATTTGGTCAGTTTAATGTATGTCTAGACTTGATTAATGAACAATTTATTTAGATCCCTTTGTGGTTTTGTACCTCTCTATTTGTATATGATTAATGAGTTGTTGGTTTTTGGATAAATAGATTTCTATCTAAACATGTGGCTATCACCTTTTATTCATGTGCATCGTTGTTTTTAGAAATATTCCCTTGATATCATGTGATGAAGTGTGGGTTCCATTGATGTCTTATTATGTACCATGTGTAATTTTGGTTTGATTCCTGTGTATTTCTTATCTTTGAAATTTTGTTCTTAGTCCATAGAGTTGTATTGAGAATCTATGCATTGAAGCCTCCATCCATGCATTCTAGAGATTAGTGGGCGCTTGGGTTTTGTGATGTGGAACCCATTAATAAAAACATAGCACCATTGTTTGAATGCAGTCACACCCTATTGAATGTAATGCAATGTGTTTGTTTGGTTATGTATTCCCCTGAGGTTAGAAACAGTGTGCTTGAGAATGGAGCAAATCTTCCTATAGAGTGTAGTTGTACCAACGTTATTAGTTGAGTCGTTATTGTTGTAGAATTCCTGTATATGGAGGAAAACCCAAGTACCCTATTATGTGAACGTTGTCAAACCCCTTTTTTTTAATGGTTTTGATTGGCGTATGTGTTAGATTTACAATCCCCATGGAAAAAGGCATATGATGTTGTTGATAGTGTTAAGGAACGATTCCAGACTCTGGAGAATAAACCTTGTAGAAGTTCAAGTCGTTTTGGTTTATGGGAATATGAAAATATAGAGTTCTGGAAGCACTAGAAAAAAAAATTGTACCGCCTACAAGTTTTAAAATAGCTCTAGAAAAATATTTTGTAGTGCCTGCATCAAGAATTTTCAGGGCTGTGTGTGAGTTGTTGAAAGCTTGTTTTGACTAGCATGATGTGCCACTGATAAGTTGAAGCCTATGGAGTTGTATGAGGTGAGAACAAAGATTGGAAGGATGAGAGAAGGCCCTCTCATGGGAGTCTTGTGAAGTCAGATTCATATTCTTTGTTTGAGTGCATATTTTAAATTAATTTATGAATTTCCAAAATTGGTTTAAAATAGAGTTATGCTTGTGGGTTTGAGTATCCTTGGTTATGGCTAGTCAGGGTAACCTGGCCTGTCCCCATTAAGTGGTATCAAAGCTCTGCTATGTTTTTGGAGAATGTTAGAGCCACAGAAATATTTCAACTTTATAGCTATTAGAGAAAGATACAGGGATCATTTGGAGGAAGCAAATTTTACAAAAGGTTGAGGTAAGTCTTTGTTGAATTGAAATTTGTTGAGTGTGACGTGTTGTGAAGACATAGTGGAGAGTCTCTACCTTGAAGTATAATTGATTTCTATTTTGTGATGCAGTTAGAATAGCAGAGATTAGATTTTAGTATAGCTGGAATTGAAACAAAGTGATAGTGGGGATGCTTGCATGTTTGAAGACATATTGATAGTGAAAAGAGGTTGAAGAGAAAAGGAACCTTACAGTAGTAAGTGAGGTGATTGCAGGGAAGTGAAAAATTGATATGCTCTTGAGAATGAAAAAGTGTATTGGCTGGAGAGGAATTGTCTTAGAAAGTAGTGGAAGATAAGATATTGTTATAGATCTTATCAATGTGATTTTGAGGTTTTTTCATTAAAAGAATTGTGTTTGTAGGACTAAATTGGTAGCAACTTCCATAGCAAGTAATCTATGTTAAAGGAAAAGGAGCAAGAATAGCACTTGGATGAAGAAATGGTGATAGAACCTAATAGTAAAAATAAGAAGAATGAGCAGTTGAAGATGCAGCAACTAACAACTTTAAAAGTTAAGCAGCAAGTGTGCTCAAGATGAGGTTCTATTGTAGAGAACCTAGAGAAGAGAATATATCAGGAGGATGACTTGATATGGGTGAAAAGTTGTGAATTGTTACAAGAAGGGCTTGTTGCAGCTCACTAGTAGATAAGGAGAGTTCACAAGAGGAAGAGATGAAGATGGCTGTTATTGGTCATAGCATGGGTTTAGAGGAAAGTGAAAAGCAGAAGAAGAAAACTTCCAAAGTAGTGAGGGATGAAGGATTTGAGAAGGAGATGGTTGAGTTGGAGCAAAACCCAATCATGTGAAATAGTTGCTACAATAAATTCAAGATGACTATAGTTATGAGTAGGAATAATGGTGTTGAACAGGAAGGTGTGCAACAGTAAAGGGATGACAGTAGTAAGAATATTTATGTAGTAGTTGTGTGTTAAAGTGAAGATTGAAAAAGGAGGTAATGGTCTTTTTTTTCAGTTAATTGTGGATTTATTGTTGATTACAAGTAGCAGTGATGAATGTTTGTAGCTGAGGATGATGACAAGCAACCCTGTGGTAGAAAGTGAGGAAGAAAAGTGAAGTTCTTAGAGGAAGAGGGTGAGTCAATTGCATGCAGATTTTAGAAGAGAAGAGAGTGCTCAGATGAATATTTCATAGGAAGGAGTCATCAAAAATACCAAAAGACTAGGCACATAAGATATTAATGTGGTATTTACAAACAAGTTGATGGAGTCAGCTTGTTGTAGTGGCTTGTGTGCAACTTACCGTGAGCAGGGAGGAACTCAAAGAAGAAGGATATTTTTTACTATTGAAATTCATAGTAAGCATTCAGAGAGAATCCATAATAGATCAACTCAAGACAAACTGGACAGAGAAGTAGCTGAAATAAAATTACAGCTAGAGATGATGAGAGGATTTTTATAGAAAGATAAGGAAGAACAAGGTTACATATGAAGTCTCTAGAAGAAAGAAAAAGGAATTTGTTGCAGGTGAAGCTGGGACAAAGATCAAATTTTCAATTGGAGGAAAGCTCAAGGGAGTTGAGTTGTAGCCATGGAAGAATAGTTTAAGGGTAATGAACACATGTGATGAAGTAGATGAAGATTTGACGAGCAGCCTGAAGATAGTAAATTACATCCAAGTATTGAGTTAGAAGATGAAATAAACAAAGGTAAAGAAGAGAGGTATAGTTGGTTGTATGAAGAGACAACCTATGATTTGTTGGGTTGTGTTATATTCTTTCCACGACTAGCCCACGTAGTTAACCGAGGGGGGTAAAGGGGGGCCAAAGCCCCCCTTTCGTTGCGTTGATTGTGTAGCGGGGGGGTCACAGGGAGTTTGAGGCATACCCATAACCCCACTTTATGGGGTCCGGGGTACCGCCCCGGAAAATTTTGGTTTTGGACCCTATGTTAGGTTGGGCGCACCGACCTATGGTTTTGTGCATGATTTTCACACATGTTTTTGGACGTGATGGTTTTCAGTCCATGGTATTGGACGCGATGGTTTTCGGTCCATGGTATTGGATGCTTCGGCATGTATAAATATGTATTGTAACATTGAAAGGAACATAATGAAAAATCAAGTTTGTAGTCCCGATTTTGGGATCTAGGGGAAAATCTCTATGTATATGTGCTTTATGTGTTATGCTCTCGCATTGTTTATTTTCTGTGTTTTAGAATTCGCATGCAGGTAATTTCTGTACGGGGTTAAAACCCACATTTGGAATCAGAGCCATTTTGGCTTCAAGGGGACGCCTTTGTTGCTGAGGGGTTTTTCTCGGGCCTGTGGTAGACCCTGTTCAGTGGGAGATCTACGAGATCGATTCTAGTGGTGAAAGAAGATGGCGAGCAGTGGAAAGATAGAGATCAAGAAATTTAATGGTCAGAGTTTTGAGTTGTGGAAACTCAATATGGAGGATCTGTTGGTGGATAAAGATCAGTGGATCATGGTAGATCCGAGTACTAAACCAACGGGAGTGTCTGATGAAGAATGGAAGAAGTTGGATCAAAAGGCAAAGAGCACAATACGATTGTGTGTCTCAGATTCAGTATTGCTGAATGTATCAGGGGAAGCTATGGCGAAGGCTTTGTGGGACAAGTTAGGGACTTTGTACCAATCTAAGTCTCTGGTGAATAAACTGTTCCTACGGAAAAAGTTGTATAACCTGAGGATGAAAGATGGAGACTCAGTGACAGAGCATCTGAACGCATTTAATACTGTGGTAAGTCTGTTAGCATATATTGATATTAAAATTTCAGATGAAGATAAGTGCATCAGTTTGTTTTGTTCTCTACCAGATTCGTGGGATAGTCTGGTTATTGTAATAGGTAGCAATGCAACTGCCTTGTAGTTTGATGAAATAGTCTCATCCTTGCTGACGAAGGAGATGAGATGGAAAAATATAGAGAGCCAGAATGGTGATGCCTTGTTTGTACAAGGACGGTCCCAGAACAGAAACAAAAATAAGTCATCGAGTGGTAGATCTAAATCTAGAGGGAGATCTAAATCTCCAAGAAAATCTGTAAAGGTGGTGTGCTGGAAATGCGGAAAGGAAGGGCACTACAAAAGGGACTGTAAATCTAAAGCTCCTGATAAAGGAAAGGGATCTGATGATGCTCCTTCTGCAGAGGCGAAAACCACCTTAGATGAAGGTGGGGATGTGTACTTGGCTTCTTCAAGTACACATGTAGATCATGAGGCATGGTTGATTGACTCAGGTGCATCCTTTCACTTCACTCAACATAGAGATTTTTTTTTCGAGTATGAGAAATATGATGGTGGTGATGTCTTCTTGGGGGATGACAGGAAGGCTAGAATCATTGGTCATGGAAAAGTAAAGTTGAAGCTGCAAGGTGGAAGGGTTAGAACACTTCCGGGTGTTTTGCATATTCCTGCATTAGCCAAAAATCTAATTTCTGTTAGCAAGCTGGATGATGCAGGTGTAAAAATAGTGTTTGAGAAGGATACCTTCAAGATGGTTCGGGGAGCACTGGTATTGATGTGGGGAGTTCGGATTGGAACTCTGTACAAGCTGCAAGGTAGTGCTGTTATTGATGGATGCAACAGTTCTGTGGTTCTCGAAAGTGGA
The DNA here is from genome assembly GCA_031772625.1 of Pinus tabuliformis. Classification (NCBI taxonomy): domain Eukaryota; kingdom Viridiplantae; phylum Streptophyta; class Pinopsida; order Pinales; family Pinaceae; genus Pinus; species Pinus tabuliformis. The sequence goes on along the minus strand of CM062817.1, from coordinate 1,381,856,525 downwards.
GCAAAAAATTTAGTGGTCTCTGGAGAGAAGACCATGTTGTGGCATCAAAGGCTTGGACATATTGGAGAGAAGGGCCTTCAAATACTTCATGGTAAAGGTATGGTAGAAGGTATGAGTAATAGCTCTCTGGATTTTGATTTCTGTGAAAATTGTGTATATGGGAAGCAGAATCGGGTGAGTTTCCCCTCTGGTAGTAAGAGGGCGAAATAGATATTAGAACTTGTGCACAGTGATGTGTTTGGACCTGTGAAGGTTCCATCATTGGGTAAGTCTGTGTACTATGTATCATTTATATATGACTTCTCAAGGAATACATGGATATATTTCCTTAAGAAGAAATCTGAAGCCTTTGACAGGTTTAAAGAATTTAAGGCTCTCATAGAAAATCAGACAGAGAAGAAGATAAAGGTGCTGAGGACAGATAATGGTAAAGAGTTTTGCAGCAAGGAATTTGAATAATTCTATAAGAAGTGTGGTATAGCACGACAGAAGACTACTCCATATACACCTCAACAAAATGGAGTTGTAGAAAGAATGAATAAGATGTTGATGGAAAGGGCAAGAAGCATGCTCAGTGGTGTTAGGTTAGGACAAGAATTCTAGGCAGAGGCGGTGGATACTACATGTTACCTAGTTAATAGGTCACCTTCATCAGTGTTGGAGGATAAGACTCCACAAGAGGTATGGATTGGTAAGAAACCCTCTCTTTCACATCTGAGGGTATTTGGATGTGATGCATATTTACATGTTCCAAAGGAGAAACGAACCAAGTTGGATAGTAAATCTGAAAAGTGCATCTTTATTGGGTATAAGGATGGTTTAAAGAGTTATAAGCTTTGGAACCCAGTCACATGGAAGGTTGTGTACAGCCGAGATGTGGTGTTCAGAGAGGTAAAAGATGTTATTAAACATGAAATCCATCTAAAGAAACCTGAGAAGATCGAGTTTGAGATTAAGGACGAAGAATCAGACTCTACAGCAAAGGAGGAATCAGAAGATGAAGAGCCACAAACTCTGGGTGTGAGAAGATCAGTTTGAGAAAGAAGGTGGCCAGAAACGTATAGTCCATCTACTTTCTGTTCAAATTTTGCTTTATCTATTACTGATGATGATCCCAGAACTGTGAAGGAACCAGTAAATTCAGAGGATGGCAAACTCTGGAAAGCAGCCATGGTTGATGAAATGGCAACTTTGCACAAAAATGAGGCTTGGGATCTCGTGGAGTTTTCGGCTAGAAGGAAACCCATTGGCAGCAAATGGGTGTTCAAGAAGCATACAAATGCAGAAGGAAAAGTGGAGAAATACAAAGCTCGGTTGGTAGCAAAAGGTTATTCCCAGGTGCCGAGAATTGATTTTGGTGATATTTTTTCTCCTGTTGCCAAGGTAACTTCTATTAGATTACTTTTATCTGTTGCTGCTACTTTTGATTATGAGGTAGAATAGATGGATGTGAAGACAGTGTTTCTTCACAGGGGTCTGGAGGAGGAGATCTACATGAAGCATCTTGAAGGTTTTGCGGTGAAGGGTAAGAAAGAATTGGTATGCAAGTTAAATAAGTCTCTGTATGGGTTAAAACAGTCACTAAGGATGTGGTATCAGAAATTTGATACATTTATACGAGGACTTGGCTTCACGAGAAGCAAAGCAGATCACTGTGTGGATTTTAAATTAATTGGTGACTGTGTTATTTATTTGGTCTTGTATATGGATGATATGTTCTTGATTGGAAATGACAAAGAAATTATCCAAGATTTGAAGACCCAGTTGTCCTCCAAATTCGACATGAAAAATCTTGGTGCTGAAAACTATATTTTGGGCATGGAAATTAAAAGAGATCGTACAAAGAGGAAGCTCTGTTTAAACCAAAGGAATTATGTCAAGACAATATTGCAGAGGTTTAATATGCAGGATAGTAAACCGGTGAAGGTTCCTATTCCTGTAGGTGTGAAGTTATCTACTGAAAAGTGTCCCAAGACACAAGAAGAGGAAGAGGACATGTCCCATGTTCCATATGCAAGTGCAATCGATAGCCTGATGTATGCAATGGTCTATACTAGACCAGACATTACACATGCAGTGGGAGTATTGAACAGGTTTATGTCAAAACCAGGGAAGGAGCACTAGACAACAGTGAAACAGGTTTTCAGGTATTTGCGTTGCACTAGTGATTATGGCTTGTGCTACTAAGTGTTGTGGGGAAAAATGCCTATGCAGGACGATCCTATCCACCTAAGGTGTGACAGTGCCTTAGCAACAAACAGAGACAGCTATTCTAGTATTCTTCCTTTATGAATTAAGAATGAAGAGAGATGGATGGACTAACCGGTGTCTTCCGTTTGTCCCTCGATCCGGTTTCTCTTCTCTTGGAGAGTTCCCAGCTACTTGCCTTCTCGCTCGCCCAGCTTCAAGAGGTTTCTGCAAGATCACAATAAGAGAACACTACACAAGACATGGATTCATATTCATAACTATTTCAGGATTAGAAACAAACTAAACATACTAATGCAATCATACATCAAAAATACATCAGTATATAGGAGAAACCAAGATAGCTTTATTGATGAATAACAAGGTTCAGGAAGAGATACAACCCAGAGGGCTCCAATCCAGCATCTCCTTCCTAGCAAATGGAATTCCTATCTTCACCCCCTTCAAAGCATTAAGCACCCAATGATTCCAATCTCAAACCAACAGCAATTCTTTGCAATAACAAAATTCCAGCCTCTAGATCTCATGGAGGAGAGATCCATATATAGATGTTTGGAGAGAGGATGAGTCAGCTTGAGATCTGACTAGTGTCCTGTCCCTCTGTCAGTTCTTGATTCCACTTGGCGGTTCTTGCTTCCACTTGGAGATTTGGAACCTCTTACTCATCACCAGTCGAATTCCCTGAGGCAAGTGTCATTTTGGAAGCTTCCTGGGTTTTGACACCTTGAGAAATGAACTTGCCACATGTCCACTCTCGCTCAGCGTAGGTAGCTAGCGTTGCCTTTGACATTCAGCGCAGGTAGCCAGTGTTGGCTTTGACATTCAGTGCAGACAGCTAGTGTAGCCACTGGAATGATCCTGAATTGACTTATTTCTGAGCAGTTTCTGGTGGAGAACTTCTGTGAATTGTTGTGGTTTGTTAGCCTTGTTCCTCTAGGGGTAGGAACAACATGTTTAGGGACTTTGGATCCCTTAGATTATGGACATCTCATGCTCAATGCTGTAAGGCACAAAAATGTCTATAACAGTTGCCCCCTAAAGTATGAGGCCGTTTATCGGGTGAAATGCTTTATCAGAGGGATCCGAAGTTCATCCAATGCTGGGAGGAGACTTGTAATAAGATACAATACAATACATTATTTTTCATACTGCTTTCATGATCTAGCTGAGGCGGGCATTCCCATGCTCGGCTTTATAAATTCATTTTTCTGTACATAGAACAGACAATCGTCTGATGGTAGACTGATAATTTTGATGAAATTATCATCCTTTAGGGTAGGATGATTATCTGCTGCGATGATGTACATGTCAATGTCTTTATCTTTCCTGAATATATATCGCAGCCCAGATGGATGAAACTAGATCCGGGGTCTTCAAACTCGTTCGATCTTCACTCTAAGTACAAGTCGATCCATGTGAGAAATTTCCTGAAGTCGAACATGGAAAGACATCGCTTGATTACCGGTCAATGAGGTAAACCATTAACAAGCGCGAGAGGAATCACCAATAATGATAATGACCCTCAAGGTACTGCAACACAATTCACGTGGTGTGAATAAAGGACTTGGCGTCGAACACCACGCAAAATCTTTTGGTCGAAGGTCATTGATGTATACCTGTCGCCGGAAGTGAGAAACTTGCCATTGAGGCATGCAAGCTTCAAAGTACTGAAGGGGTTGTTCCTAGATGAACTTCTTGGATAATGAGCTGATGTCGACAAGAAGCGATCCATCAAAGGAGGGCCTTAATGAATCCCACATCAGTGACACGGAATGGAGCTAATGATTTTGATGGAGGTGAAAACGATCTGAGACATATGATTCAGGGTGGCAGTCATGAAAGGATGAAGGATAATGTACGGCAGTGGATGGGACACGGTTGACTTTTCTGAACGACTTCTCTTGAACATATGGCGACACTGATGCGATGGATCGGTAGCATTACCCCAAATATGGATGGTATGGCGAGACCATGGTGATGTGATTGGTGAATGAAACAACCCAACCCGATTGTGGTACGGAGGAAAAGTGTCATGTTCAAGAGCGACTTGCTACCATTAAAGTTTTCTTGAGTTTCTCCCAATTTTTCCCCAGTCATTGCTGACCAGTACCTCTTTATTTTTGTCAAGCTTGAGGAGGATAACATATGCTTGTTCTATAACTTGCCCTTCGGGCAAGCCCATCGCTATGTTTTAACGAGCCTAGCGATAGTGAAACTCGTTCTCGTCTAAAGACAAGTTTGTCGCTATTAATGATTTTAACGAGTCTAACGACAAGGATAACTCGGTCCTTTTCATTTTTAGAGAGTCTGAAAAGGTACATAAAGTTAACTCCAAAAGTCCTTTTTCGTCATCTAATCCCTTAAGTCTGAAAAAGTATAAAACAATACAGAAGGGATGAGTTTTCGATAGTTTTAACGAGCCGAACAAAACAAGCGCTCGATCTTTTTGTGCAATAATCCCTCAGGTCCAAAAAGATTAAAATATAGAGGAGGGATAGCTCTTCCGGTCGCTTTAACGAGCTGGAAGGCCAAAACTCGGCAATCTTTTCATATTTTACGAGTCAGATGAAAAGAGCTTAAAGAAGACTCGTCTTTTGAGGAACGAGTGATGAAACGGGTTAGCAGCTGATTCCAGGTACAGGTTGGAATTTTCCAATCACGGCAGTGTCACAAGGATGGCTAGTGAAATCACTCTTCGCAGCTGTTCCTCAAAATGGGTAAACAAACATATGGAGGTGAACGATCGGCCAATGAAAAGTGGAGGTGACGGTGCAAACACGACCAAGGCTTTAATGGCTGATGATATTACATTCACAGTGGTTATTTACCGGTAGTTCATTTTTTAACGAGCTTAAACGCGGGTGGAAACATTTTCTCGATCTTATGTTTATTTTTTAACGAGCATGAACTATGCACTAAAACTGCTCGGATCTTGCGTTTATTTTTTAACGAGCATGAACTGTGTGCTAAAACTGCTCGATTACCCAGTCATATGATAAGAGTGTCTCATCAAGATTCTATTTTTTATGGAGCTTCATCTCACTAAGCTTTGCTCCGCATCCTTTCTTTATGCAAGTTAGGAAACGGCTAACCCAAAAAACAGATAAATAACCGCTCTTTGCTTGCACTCCAAAAGGTTTTCATGCCCCCAGGTATAAAGTACGATTTCAAGGTTACCTCTACTTCTTTTCCGTCAAAACAATTGTTTTAACGAGAGAGGCTTACCTCTTTCAAGTTACCCAAAGATTGTCTCGTTAATCTTTCAAACAAAACACTTCCTCGGCAATGTCTACCGAAATAGACAAAGGTGAGCGACGATGCCCGCCAACTCACATAACTTTGACAAAAGAATCTTATTCTAGAATAACCCTCTTCCAGCATGGGTGGGGTACAGACTAGTCATATTCTCCCGCGGAAACCTACCCTATACCCAAAGTTTTCCTGCCGAAGCAGACCAGGACGCATGCCCCCTGGGTTCCAGTCATATCCTCTCGGATTACTCGCGCTCATCAGGAGGACGGACCGTGGGTTGAGACATTTCTTGCGTGAAGAGACCATTTAGGGATGGTATATGACTATTTGCGATGCGTGATCCGGGAAATGAAAGCTAGTCCACGAGCTTGACCACTCTTCCTTCATGCGGAAAACACATTACTCTAAAGAGTGAGGAGACGATGGCTCCCATGCAATATATATAGTCTCGTCCAAGGAGTAGGTTATAATCCAAGGGTCCTTGAACGACCATCACGTTCATTTGAACGTTCTTCCCTTTCAATGTTATGGGCACATTGGGGAGGATCCCTAAAGGTCGACTGGTTCCTTTATCAAAGCCTGATAGATTTCTCATTTCAGGCAAAAGCGTTGGCGAACCAAGCGCTTTCCAAGCAATAGAGGAAAGGATACTCACAGATGCCCCCTCATCAATGATAGTGCCAGCCATTACCATTCTGTATATTTGAACGATAATTCTGAATGGTATGCTTGCTGGTAACCGGGGTCTGCCTAGTTGGTTCCAGTCGAACGAGACAACTAGGTTGCTTGGTGGTGGGACCGAATAGACGGCCGGGTATGACTCTGACGAAGTTCCTTCCTGCGACAAAGGAATGGGCAAATTGCCCCCTTATTCGTCGGAGTCTGTGTTGATGAAGAGAATTTGGACGGTGTCTTCTTTATTCTCCTCTGTGATGGTATCATTCGAAGATAGAGCCTCTGAAGGCAAAACCGGGTCAACTGCCACCTCAACCTTTTGACTTTCGTCAGGTATGGATTCAGACGGTTCATCTTCAATGATAGGTGCTTCGGCTGACCACCTGAGCGGGCCAGCCGGGTTCTCAACTGGTGAAGGACTTGGCAGGAGTTTTTGATATCCAGGAGGAAGTTGCACTGGTAAAACTGGGCGATCTTCCAAAACTCTTTTAGCCTCGTCTAAGAAGGGACAACGGTGGATGGCATGGTCGCCTTCACACAGTTTGCAGGGAAATCTAGTTTTCCCTCTCTGTCCTGGGACTTCACTTTCACTAGTTGACGGTGAGCTATCAACATGGCTATCAGAGGTTGACGCTACCGAATTGTGCAAACGGGGAGACCAGTCCCTTAGTGTCCGAGGGATGCAGGGACAATCTCTGTGGAAGTGGTCTCCCTTGCATATGACACATGGCGATTTAGGCCTAGTCAGTGCTGTGTGTGGATTTTTGTCAGACGCCACTTGTTTGCCCCCAGTCGCTTTTGGCTCCTTCTTCTTCTTCTCTTTCTTCTTCTTTTCCTTCTTCTCCTTAGGAACTTGGTTTTTTGTTTTACCAGCTCCGTCAAGCGAAGAGGAAGGAGGAGAGGAAGAATTAGATGAAGTGGAAGGCTGGTGGGCAACTCTGGTCTGGTCTAGCTGTTGATTCGACTGTTCAGGAATAGTGGTGTTCTGAATGACATTGGTTGAAAAGAGCCAGACCGGCAGGCCAATTGTCAGTCCTGGAAGTGACAATGTGGCCATATGGGGCGCACCAACATCTCCCCAAGAGGAGAAGGGACTAGGATTTCCACCAAGGGGAATTCCTTGGTTGGTGTGCTCCATTTTTTCAACCTAAAGATCAACGCAGGAATAAAGGGTGATTGTTCCGTTTAAAATAAATTTTTAACGACGCTTAGACACAACTTGCTTTTTCACTTTTAAAGAGTCGAGAAAAAGCTAAAGATGACTCTAGTCTCCTTCGATGTTTTAACGAGCCCGAAGTGACAAATGCTCGGATGGACTTTTTCCGTTATAGAGTCTGAAAAAGGCCAAAAGGAACTGCTCTGGAGTTCTAGGTAGAGGGTGTGCCAAACTTTTCGCAAAATCGCAGAATACTTTTTAGGGTACGGGCGGTCGATCTTCCTGAATGCTGTGTTCAGTGCATTGCGATCAGTAGGGCGGCCGACACGACTTCCTAAGGATAAAGGTTTTATGCCTATAGGGGTCTCCCAATATATACGCGACGGTACGTGGGAGCACAATCCGTACTGGCGCTATCGTCCCTCAGGAGGAATCACCCACCATCAACGAGATCGACAGTCACCAGGCTTTACGACGCCGGAACACGTCTCTTAGCCTAGACCTCTATATTGTGCGTTATGTTGCAAAGCGTTGTTAAGTTCATTCAGTTTATTCAGTTTATTTTAGGTTGATCTTTTTAGAAGTTTTCCTTTTGAGGTTCACCACGAGATTTATGATACAATTCCTAAATGCAGTCTAAAGATGATAAGCAAGCTTTATATCTTTTCAACTTATGAAAATCCTAGCTACTAAGGGAAAAGAAAGACACCATCTTTTCTCAAAGAGCAATCAGCACACTCTAATGCACTTTTCCTAAATCAATCATGCAAACTATCAAGATGAAAATGCACAATGCAGGTGTTTGTTTTCCGCTTTCTTAGTATTGATGCCTACAAAGAAAGCTTTTTGTACAACTTTGAATTTGCTTTTAAATGACAAGTACAAACAAGTTTACTTTTTCGAAATCAGAGAGGGTAGAAGAGATTACAACACTTAATGATTTTCGAAATGAATACTTGTTTCGACACTTAAAAGAGACAAACTAAAACCAAATGCAAAAGTAAATGTATAATCAACTGCAAACAGCCAATGAACTCTCTCCTAAGATCACAATCAACAGATCTGAATCAAGGGCTACAGGATGACTATTTCACTCATGCAAAGGAAAACTGCAAATGATGCCACAAACACATAAAAACACTTACAGTCTTTTTGTACAAAAGGAGGCGGAATTTAAGCAGAGAAAAGGAGTTATCAGACTGGTACCTATGCTGGTTATAGGCTGCAAAAATCAGAGATCAAAACAAGGCAAAACAGAGCAGAGAACCCCAGCTGCACAAGGCCAAACTGGTTCAGCGCAACCTCAACACAGGGGTTTTGACATTCAGCGCAGGTAGCCTTCATGGGACGTGCGTTGAAATGCAGAATCCCTTCACAGGGTTTGCGCTGAAGGAGAAACTCTCGTTTCTCACTGGTTCTGGGTCACAGATTGCTAATTAATCTACTGTTTCAGGCCAAATCAAAGCAACAAGCAAGGTGTAATCAAAGGGATGCTTTGAGGGAGTACTAAGATTTATCACAAAGGATCATCAAATCATTTGTGAGTCCATTGTTCAGATCATAGACAAGTCCAGTGATTGGATCAAAGCAGCGACTGTCTACTTTGCATCTGGGAATAGCAGATGCAGTTCGATTGTTGCTGTCGAGTCTATGAAACAAACAATGATAGAAACACAAATAAAATGACTAAACAGATCTCCCCAGTGGAGTCGCCAATTTGTTGTGGGGAAAAATGCCTATGCAGGACGATCCTATCCACCTAAGGTGTGACAGTGCCTTAGCAACAAACAGAGACAGCTATTCTAGTATTCTTCCTTTATGAATTAAGAATGAAGAGATATGGATGGACTAACCAGTGTCTTCCGTTTGTCCCTCGATCCGGTTTCTCTTCTCTTGGAGAGTTCCCAGCTACTTGCCTTCTCGCTCGCCCAGCTTCAAGAGGTTTCTGCAAGATCACAAGAAGAGAACACTACACAAGACATGGATTCATATTCATAACTAGTTCAGGATTAGAAACAAACTAAACATACTAATGCAATCATACATCAAAAATACATCAGTATATAGGAGAAACCAAGATAGCTTTATTGATGAATAACAAGGTTCAGGAAGAGATACAACCCAGAGGGCTCCAATCCAGCATCTCCTTCCCAGCAAATGGAATTCCTATCTTCACCCCCTTCAAAGCATTAAGCACCCATTGATTCCAATCTCAAACCAACAGCAATTCTTTGCAATAACAAAATTCCAGCCTCTAGATCTCATGGAGGAGAGATCCATATATAGATGTTTGGAGAGAGGATGAGTCAGCTTGAGATCTGACTAGTGTCCTCTCCCTCTGTCAGTTCTTGATTCCACTTGGAGGTTCTTGCTTCCACTTGGAGATTTGGAACCTCTTACTCATCACCAGTCGAATTCCCTGAGGCAAGTGTCATTTTGGAAGCTTCCTGGGTTTTGACACCTTGAGAAATGAACTTGCCACATGTCCACTCTCGCTCAGCGCAGGTAGCCAGTGTTGCCTTTGACATTCAGCGCAGGTAGCCAGTGTTGGCTTTGACATTCAGCGCAGACAGCTAGTGTAGCCACTGAAATGATCTTGAATTGACTTATTTCTTAGCAGTTTCTGGTGGAGAACTTCTGTGAATTGCTGTGGTTTGTTAGCCTTGTTCCTCTAGGGGTAGGAACAACATGTTTAGGGACTTTGGATCCCTTAGATTATGGACATCTCATGCTCAATGCTGTAAGGCACAAAAATGTCTATAACACTAAGGAAGACCAGGATTGGACAAAGTGTTGGATATTCATGGCTTTGTTGATGCAGACTGAGCTAGAGATCTGGATCAGAGAAGATCTACAAGTGGGTATGTGTTTAACCTATTTGGAGGTGTAGTCAGTTGGATGAGTAAGAAACAATCTGTAGTGGCACTATCAACTACAGAGGCAGAATACATGGCAGCCACTCATGTAAGCAAGGAAGCAGTTTGGTTGCAAAGATTGTGTTCAAGTATGGGGTTAGTACAAGAAGCTGTTAGGATAGACTGTGACAGCCAAAGTGCAATTTTCTTGGCAAAGAACCCTGCATATCATTCAAAGACAAAGCACATTGATGTTCAGTATCACTTTGTGAGGGATATGATAGAAGACAAAAAGGTGTTGCTGGTAAAGGTGGACACTTTGAAGAATACTGCATATGCATTCACAAAATTTGTGAGCTCTGAAAAGTTCTCTTGGTGTAGAGAGACAATGGGTGTTTCGGGGCTAGAAAAATGACTAAGCTCTCTTGTGGCCCCCTGTGGAAAGAAAACAACGAGTGGGAGAATGTTGGGTTGTGTTATATTCTTTCCACGACTAGCCCACGTAGTTAACTGGGGGGTTAGAGGGGGGGTGGAGCCCCCCTTCGTTGCGTCGATTGTGTAGCGGGGGGGTCACAGGGGGTTTGAGGTGTACCCGTAACCCCACTTTATGGGGTTCGGGGTAGCACCACAGAAAATTTTTCTTTTGGACCCTATGTTAAGTTGGGCGGACCCACCTATGGTTTTGTGCATGATTTTGGCACATGTTTTTGGACGTGATGGTTTTCGGTTCATGGTATTGGATGCGATGGTTTTCGGTCCATGGTATTGGATGCTTTGGCATGTATAAATATGTATTGTAACATTGAAAGGAACATAATGAAAAATCAAGCTGGTAGTCCCAGTTTTGGGATCCAGGGGAAAATCTTTGTGTATATGTGTTTTATGTGTTATGCTCTCGCATTGTTTATTTTCTGTGTTTTAGAATTCACATGCAGGTAATTTCTGTATGGGGTTAAAACCTACATGATTTTAGGATATTTTTGGAAAGTTTGAACACTTCGGCAGCAAGTAATATCTCAGAGTTCGTAGTGGAAGTGGTTGAAGAAGGTACAAGTTGATTAAGGATCCAGTAAGAGCTTTTTTTCACTGTGTAAGTGACAGTTAAGGAAAGTGAGGAGATTTATAGCAGCCTAGAGCAAGGAGTGTTTGAAGGGTTCCAGGGAAGAGAACTAGGAAGATGCCAAAAGCCAAAACTCAAGAGAAACTTTGGTGAGGTGTCATGTAGAAAGATGGAGACTTGTTACTACAGAGGCATGTTGCAACTCACGAGATGAGGTTGTCATGAGAAGACTAAGAGGTCATATATTTTCGTACCTTAGGAATTTGATGGAGGTGCATATATGGAGCACAAAGTTCGATGAAGATTGGACCAAAGCTTGCCAATGTGATGGGATGGTCAAATGATGATGCTAGGAGATATTTTAAATGTTTTGTATATATTTACATTAAGATGTGAGTTTTTTTTTCAGAATAAGTTGGAGGAAATATTTCCTAATGTAAATGTAATTTCATTTTCCCTATTTTGTGAGAAGGGGAAACGAACCATCACTTGTGCCTCTTGGTTACCCATGTTAGCCTTATTTATAAAGAAATGATTGTTTGAGAAGAAGTGTGTGAATTAGAGGAGAAGTGTAGTGGAAGAAGAGAGAGGAAGCTCCAATTCTAGGAGAAGATGTGGAGGATGAGAGGTCTGGGATGCACATGCCTGCATGATAAATTTTTCTAGTTTAATGTATGTCTAGATTTGATTAATGAACATATTGTTTAGATGTCTTTGTGGTTGTGTACTTCCGAGTGTGTATATGACTAATGAGTTGTTGGTCTGTGGATAAATCGATGTCTATCTGAAACTGTGGTTATCGCCTTTTATTCCTTTGCATCGTTGTTTCTAGAAATCTTCTCTTAAGATCATGTGATGAAGTGTGTGTTCCATCGTTGTATGCTTATGGACTATGTGTAATTGTGGTTTCATTCTTTTGTATTTCTTATATTTGAAAGTGTGTTCTTACTCCATTGAGTTGTATTGAGAATATGTGCATTGAAGCCTCCATCATTGTGTGGTGTCCCTTGGTGTATTGATTCATGTTGTGTCAGCTTAAATCTTGAGGAATAAAGTTCCCATGTGTTCTAGAGATTAGTGGGTGCATTTGTTTTGTGATGTGGAACCCTTTAGTAAAAAAAAGCAACATTGTTTGGATGTACTCACACCCTGTTTACTGGAATACGATTTGTTTGTTTGGTTATGTATTCCCTTGAGGTTAGAAATAGTGTGCTTAAGAATGGAGAAAAATTGCATATAGAGTATAGCTATGCCAACATTGTTTTTTGGAGTCATTGTAGTTGTAGAATTCCTGCGTATGGAGGAAAACCTGAGTGCCATGTTATGTGAACACTCTCAAACCCCTTTTTATGACTGGTTTTGATTGGTGTATGTGTTAGCTTTTCAATATCCATGGAAAAAGTCATATGAAGTTGTTAATAGTGTAAAGGAGTGATTCCAGACTATGGGGAATCGATCTTGCAGAAGGTCGCGCTATTTTGGCTTCCTGGAATACAAAAAGATGGAGTTCTCAGAGCCTTTTTTGGCCATCATGATGTGTCACTAATAATTTGGAGCCTATGGTGTTGGATGACATGAGAACATAGATTGGAAGGATGAGATAAGGCCCTCTCATGGTACTTGTGAAGCTAGATTCGTATTCTTTGTTTGACTACATATTTTAAATTATTTTTTTTATTTTTAGAATTGGTTTAAAATAGAGTTGTGCTTGTGGGTTGGATTATCCTAGGTTATGGGCAGTCAGGATAACCTGACCTATCCCCATCACACTTGATGCCATAGGTGAAACCACCCCAAGTTCCTTGAAGAACCGCAGGTAAACTTTGGAAACAACTAATTATTTTAGTAGATGAGTGGGGCCATACCCTTGAAAATTGCTACATCATAGCATGTAATATGTTTTATTGATCATTTTATAATTACAAGGTTTGGCATCCCAAGAAATTTTGTATTTAACCATGATACTTGTTTTTCTTTAGCCCAACTCACTAAATTTTCTCTATAAAATGGTAATAAACTCAAATAATCTACAAATTATTAACCTCCATGAAATGGTTTAGCAAAATCAATTAATAAAAACATTTTAAAAGTCACTAAGAAAACCATTGCTTATAATCAAAAAATTTGGCATAAATCTCTAGTGAATGCATTATGGAGAGATAGAGTAACATATAAAGCTTCAATAGGAAACTCCCCATACTTCCTTTTGTATGGAAAAGAAGATATCCTTCTACCTAATGTGGCTCTACCTTCCTTATTGTTAACCAAATCAGTTCAAGAGGAGCCTTTCTCTAGCATATAGCATTGCATTGTTGAACTACTTAAACTAGAAGAAATTAGAGATAAGTCCAAACATACCCATACTAATCACCATGATATCATTTAGAAATGGTTTGATAATCGTTCTTTAGGTAATAAAAAATTCAAATAAGGCCCATGCGGAAAAAAGAAAACACACCAAATTTCAATAACTTTGGTTAGGCCCATTTCAATTCTCCCAAAAGATTGGCCCATCTAATTTCCTATTACAATCATTAAACAAGGAAAAAAAAAACTCTTGTTGTCAATGGGAAAATATTGAAAAAATATTTTTCTTGAAGTTTAGATGAACTAACCCTTGTAAATATGTCTAACCCTTGTAAATGTGTAAATATTTGTGTTTTTCCTTTGATTCCTTTGTCTTGTGTGATTAAGGTTTTTGTCAACCATCAATAGTTAGCATCACACAACAATTAAAATTATCATTGCCATGTATATTTATGAAGAATTCTCATGTATTGAATTGTAATATGGATTGCAAAATTTGTAATGACTATGATATAATCATGAAGTATAAAACCTTTATGACTAATTTATCATTACATAAGATATATTCTCAAGAAAACTGCTTTGACCCAAAATCCTTCCTCATATTCCCTTCAATTTCACACTAAATTTAAGAGCACTATTAGGAATGGAAAATCTTGCACCATGAAATTGCAATACATCAAAATAAATTATGTACCACTCCCCTTCCTATTTGCCTAGAATTGCAAAATACAAAACTAATCTCAAATTTTCTTCTATAAAAATGGTTACTTTTAGATTTTATCATAGGAATTTGAAAGCACCAAAGGTGTGGGAAGAGTATGAAAAACCATCAAGGTTATGGATGATCTTTGGGTTTGGTTCAATGTATATATGATACCAAGGGAACTTCATTGAGGCCATGGATTATCGTTGGCAGTGAAGCAATTTTGAGTTATAGAAAGATGAGTTGAACTAATTGCATTAAAATCATCGCATGCAAAGCTTCCCTTACTAGTCATATTAACAACCTACTTTGTAGTCAATTATTTTTAATAATTAAATAATGAAATCCCTTTAATGTTACTTAGGATGATGGATTGGAAATGTTACAAGTACTAAAGTTTTCTTCTTAATTTTTAGTGGTCAGTGATAAAAACAAAACTCATGATTACATCAAAAAGTTACAAATATATATATATATATATATATATATATATATATATATATTACAATTCAACACTTATGTTTTCTTATAATTACTTATTGATAGAGATAACTACTTCCTAAGTGATTCAAATTATCATAACATGACAAAAAACCCCATTATGTATTTATAAAAATAAATAATGGGGACCCTTATGCTTCCAAAATCTCATTCATATCATATTAAACTTTTAGATCTATTTACTTCTAAATAAAAATATTTACACTAGTTTGATTTTCTATGTCTATATCCAATTATAAGCCTTAATAAATCCTTAGAAATCATATATATGTGTGGGTGTGTTTTATATTCTTTCCACGAATAGCCCCATGCATGAAGCAGCGGCTTAGACGGGGGGTCGAAACCTCCCCTTCATTGTGTCAGGTGTAGCGAGGGGGCAAAATACCCCCCCTATCGGGGGTTTGGAGGGGGGCAGTAGCCCCCTTGCACGGGGTCCGGGGCATCACCCCGGGGAAAAAAATTCGACCCTATATTACGTGGGTGGACCTACCTATCATTTTGTGCATGGTTTTTGCACATTGTTTTGGGCATGATGGTTTCCTGCCCATGGTATCTTGTAGATCCGGTCAAGGTAACTATGGTTATGTTCTAATCCAAGGTTAATGGATTGGGGTTTATGAATGCTTCGGCATGTATATATATGTGTTGTAACATTGAAATGAATATAATGAAAAATCAATCTAGTAGTCCTGGTTTTGGGATCCAGGCAAAAATCCCTGTGTATTTTCATTTTGTTTCTCACCATCATATATTTTCTGGTTTTTTAAGAATTCATTTGTAGGTAAATTTTGTACAGGTCTAAAACCTACATTTGGTATCAAATTTTTCTTCTTCAAGGGGACACCTTTGTTGCTGAGGGATTTTTCTCAGTCCTTTGGTAGACCCTATTTAGTGGGAGATCTGCAAGATCGATTCTTGCAGTGAAAGAAGATGGTGAGCAGTAGAAAGATAGAGATTGAGAAATTTAATGGTCAGAGTTTTCAGTTCTGGAAACTCAAGTTGGAGGATCTATTGGTGGATAAAGATCAGTGAATCGTGGTAGATCTAGGTACTAAACCAACAGAAATTCCAACTGAATACTGGGCGAAGTTGGATCGGAAAGAAAAGAGCATAACATGGTTGTGTATCTCAGATTTAGTATTATTGAATGTATCAGGGGAACCTACGATGAATGCTTTATGAGACGAGTTGGGGACTTTGTACCAATCTAAGTCTCTGGTGAACAAACTGTTCCTACAAAAAAAGTTGTATAACCTAAAGATGAAGGATGGAGACTCGATGACAGAGCATATGTACACCTTTAATATTGTGGTAAGCAAGTTGTTATTTGTTGATATTAAAACTTCAGATGAAGACAAGTGCATCAATTTGTTGTGTTCTCTACTAGATTCGTGGGATAGTCTGGTTGTTTTAATAGGTAGAGATACAACTACCTTGAAGTTTGATTAAATAGGCTCATCCTTGCTTTCGGAGGAGATGAGATAGAAAAATATGGAGGGCCAGAATGGATATGCCTTATCTGTATGAGGATGGTCTTAGAATAGAAAAAAAAATAAGTCCTCGAGTGGGAGATCTAAATCTAGAGGGAGATCTAAATTTCAAGGTGATCCAAGATTTTTTTTTCTTATAGATGCATCAAAATTGACATGTGTTACATTGAGTTACATTGCTTAAAAACCATAAAAACATAAGCATGGAAAATGAAGACAAAGGGACATAATCACAAAATATCATGACATAAAGATTTGATTATAGAGTTCATCCAATTTGGACTACATCTCCGAGCCTTGCTCAATAGTAGGAGGCATTCTTTTATTAAGTGGCATGAAAAGAGAGAAATACAAGTATATTTATACATAAACATCCTTATACCTCCAATCTAGAAGATAACTAGAAAATGGAGAGCCTAGCTCTAGAAACAGATAGCAACACTGACTTCCTGGCGAAAAATAGTGCAAAAACTCCTATTCGAACACCCCATTCAGATAATCGGCCCTTCTATAACCTTCTCGGAACCTTCTAATCTCTGAGATAAGGTCTCAACCACCTGCCAGGAGCAGGTGCCACTGTCATGCTCTGCAAACCTACACTACTCTCTACTCTCCCCCTTCCTTTAGGCCAAAATAGTCATATATATATGATGGTGTGGCTAAATCCGTCATAACTGAGCATTTTTCAAGAAAATGACAAATTTGTCAAGTGGGTTTGTCGTGAGACTGAGGATCTTGGGCTTGTAGGATACAAGGCAACCAACCTCACAAAAAATGGTGAAAACCCATTTTAACCATGCGTACATCTCAGTGGAAATACTTATCAGTGGACATCTCTTGGTGTTTTACATCCTCAACATAGAAAAACCCATCAAAGAGCAATCCAACAGCATGTTTCTGTTTTAGGCCTCAAACCGGCAGCTCTCACAAAGAATCGGCGTTCATTCAATCGGAAAACAGGCCAAGTCTAAACAACAGAACTCTGCGCAATCGGCGATACACGGACCCAACGACTTTATCAAATGCAGTTCATAAAAATCTTGCATCTAGCAGTCTATCGCAACTCGCAATCAGCGACTTCTATCAGTGGACAGACCCAAGTCTGCATAACACAGACACGTCGGGTTTATTCAATACAGTTTATAAATATTACGTCCTGGCAATCCTATCTCAAATCACAATCAGCGATTACATCTGGACTGCTTCACAAACACAAAGCCTTCGATGCGATTGTGATATGAGACATGTATCACATTGCAACTAAGTCTAGTCGGGGTCAATGCAAAACCTCTCTTGATCTGCAATCGCGATATGAGATATTGCATCACAACGAAGTCCTGTCGGGACCAATCCAAAACCTCCCCCGATTTTTGATTGTGATATGCAATATCACATTGCAACAAGGTCCTGTCGGGGCTGATTTACCTTTATGTTCTTCCTCCAGCCTACGATATGCAATATCGCAATCGCAGCCGAGAATGCCAAGGGTCGATTCTTCCTTAAGCTCTCCTACTTTTCGTTGATATGCGATATGCAGGGTCCAATGGAATCCTGCCATGCGGTGCTCCCTTATTCACTAAAACTATGCCATGTCATCTTCTCCCTCCTACCTAGACAAGTCAAACTCAAACTTTAAATTGCTCTAACTTTGTCATATGGACTCGGATTTGAGTTTCGTTCACACCGTTGGAATCAGGATGACGAGAACTTTGATTCAATGCTAATCTTATCCATATTTTTCCACTTTGAGTTTTGAGCCTGTTATCATGCCACTGGTACTTTTCTGAAGATCCACCTAGATCAATCCTCCCCACTAAGAGAAGCTTTTGGTCCTCCAAAAGCATTAATTAATATGAAACTATTCAGTACTCTATCTACATTGCAAGTGTCCTAATAGGTCATGCTTCCTTCTCCTTCACCTATGTCCTTCGGAGCCATGAGTGATAAGCCAACACCTACATCCCCTACAAATTTGTAGTACAATATCTTGCACACTACATGTTTAGCTCTATGACCAAAATGAGCCAAGCATCCCATACTTGCCACTATTTTATAACACATACTTTGTGGTCAAGTTTACATAAAAATGGAAACAATACTCCAGTTATCAAGACAAGGCCAAACATCATTGTTGCTTCAACAAGTGATGGAAAACGCATCATCACTGTAACACATGATTTACAAAAACAAGACCAAACACTATTCTCGCTTCCAAAAGTGATGGAAACACATCATTGCTTTCACAGTTCAAAAAGAAACACAAAATAAGGCCAAGCATCATTGTTGTTGCAACAAGTGATGGAAAACACATCATCACTTTTACAATTTAAAATGCAACATATGAAAAAATAAAGCCATGACATTCTACCACACCTATAAGAACCATATCTCACTTATCAAAGTGAATGGAACATCTTCCTTTTGGCATGTTCGCTAGTCGAACAACTGTTTCACCTAGTTCATGCTCAGATGATCTTGTCCTTGCGACGTTACTTTGGATGGAGCCTCCAACATGTGGCTCTCTGATGACCACCTCTGTCGCAATGACTATAATGAGCCTTCACCTTCCAGATCTACTTGATCTTCTTCTTCTTTTCCTGTTGTTTAGAGGGTCTTCTATGCCTCATATTTTTCTATGCTGCTATTCTTTTCCAACACTCTGAAAACATATGGTTATGAAATCCACAAAAACTGCAAGTTCTTTTATGCCATGATCTACATCCATTATTAACAATTCGATTGTAATCAAAATGAACATTAAAATACTGAGACTAGTTATACCTTTTTTGTCGATCTCTGGTATGATCATGGGAACAAGAGCTTGCATCATCTCTGTGTTTTCTATGCATACTGCCATAGGTTGATGGTGATGTATTCCCATCATCCCCTTTCCTCGATCGTTTCAACAATGTCGTGGAAGCTTCTAACACATTCTCCTTCAGTGCATCCCAACCTTGCATATTGAGGTCTTTGCTCACCCTCCAATTGCAGAGTTATGCCTTGGTTATTACCACCAAGTCCTTCTTTGTACCTCATCCTAGTAAGGAGTCTCATGTTTTTCCCTGTGATTGGTATCTTCACATTTCCAATAGAAATTATACCATGTGAATATGAAACTAAAGGGAAATCAACATATTTTACCTCCACTATCGAGTTGGAAAGAACTAATCAGTCCTTTTTATCATCTACCATTCATGGTTTGCTGGTTGTAATAGTTCTTTTCTCAGCTTCCCTCCTGACATACCCAAGTCATGTTCGACAGGGTAGTTCTTCTACTTTGATGGGACTGACAATTCCTTGGCCATTAATGCCCAAGCCTTTTCCTTCATACCCCATTTTCTTTAACATTTTGGAGCCAATTCCTATGTTATGATTTTCAAAAGCAGCGAAATCATCATCGAGAAACATAAATGAAGTCGAAGAGTGAATTTTTACCTCACGAGAGTCACACTACAGTTGTTCCACGACCTCATCCTTAGCTTGCAACTAGCATAGAAAACTTTGTTTTTCATCTTCCTCTTTCTGTAGAAGCCTCCTTAATCTAGTGAGATCTGCTTGAAGACTCTGGTCACTGTGCTTCAATTCTTCTAGGGCCTCATTTGTGGCTCGCAGCTGAAGCTGCAATCACTGCCTCTCCTCATTCGCTTTTCGCAAGAGCTTTCTTAATTCAGCATTCTCCTCTTGAAGCCTCTAGTTAATTTCCCCATTCAAGGAAGGCAACAATTGAAAAGAACCGAAAGAGGTAGATGATATATCTCTCCCTGATCCCTGAGTCTCCTCCTCATTGTGCCTCTCAGATGATGCATACATACTATCCACCATTTTGGACATACATAGGAAATCCTCACGTATTCCCTTGTCATGCTCCATGGCTACAAACTTAATCATTCATTCACAACTCTGTCATTCATGCACACTCTACCAGAAATTGTATTGTATCTCTCCCCCATGAGCCTCAATACTTGCCATGTCTCCTTTTTAAGATGCTCATCCTTTGAAGTCTATCTCTAGTTAGATAACTCATGCAATTCACATCACTTAAGCCATGCTCTAATACCACTTGATCTAGGATATTTTTTTCTTATAGATGCATCGGAAAAGACATGAGTTGCAGTGCTTAAAAAAACATAAAAACATAAGCATGAAAAATGAAGACAAAGAGACATCATCACAAAAGATCATGACATAGAGATTTGATTACGGAGTTCTTCCAATTTGGACTACATCTTCGGGCCCTACTCAATAGTGTGGAGGCCTTCTTTTATTAAGTGGCATGAAAAGAGAGAAATACAAGTAGATTTCTACATAAACATCTGTATACCTCCAATCTGGAAGTTAGCTGCCAAAGCGAGAGCCCAGGTCTAGAAACAGACAGTGCCACTAATTTCCTAGAGAAAAATAGTGCAAAAAAGCCTATCTGAACACCCCATTCGGATAATTGGGCCTTATGCAACCTTCTTGGAACCTTCTGATCTCTAAGATAAGGTCCCGACCACCTACCAAGAGTAGGTGCCACTATTGTGCTCTACAAACCTGCGCTACTCTCTGCTCTCCACCTTTCTTCAGGCCCAAATATACATATATATATGTTGGTGTGGTCTAATCCTTCATAACTTGGCAGTTTTCAAACAAATGACCAATTTGTCAATTGGGTTTGTCGTAAGATTGAGGATCTCAGGCCTATAGGATACAAGGAAACCGACTTCACAAAAAATGGTGAAAACCCCTTTTAACTATGCATACATCTCGACGGCATTACTTATCGACGGACAGCTCTTGTTGTTTTACATCCTCAACATAGAAAAACCCTTCGAAGAAGGAGTCCAACAGACTGTTTCTGTTTTAGGCCCCAAACCGACAGCTCTCACAAAGAATCGGCATTCGATCAATTGGAAAATAGGCCAAGTCTAATCAACAGCATTGTGCACAATTGGTGATACATGAACCTGATGACTTTATCAAATGTAGTTCATAAAAATCCCACACGTGCCAGTCTATCGTAACTTGCAATCGACAGCTTCCATCAGTGGACAGACCCAAGTCTGCATAACACAAACTCGTCGGGTTTATTGAAAACAGTTTATAAATATTAGGTCTGGGCAGTCCTGTCGCAAATCACAATTGGTGATTACAGTCGGACCCCTTTGCAAACACAAACCCTTTGATGTGATTGCAATATGTGATATGTATCACATCGCAACGAAGTCTTGTTGGGTCCGATACAAAACCTCTCCCAATTTGCGATCAAGATATGTGATATCACATTGCAACGAAGCCTTGCTAGGGCTGATCCAAAAAATCTCCCGATCTTCGATCGTGATATGAGATATCGCATTGTAACAAAGTCTTATTGGGGCCAATTTACCTATCTGTTCTTTCTCTGACCTGTGATATGTGATATCGCAATCGCAGCCGGGAATGCGAAGGGTTGATTCTTCCTTAAGTGCTCCTCATTTTTTCCGATATGTGATATGCAGGGTCCAATGGCATTCTACCATGTGGTTCTCCCTAATTCATTGAAACTATGCCATGTCATCTTCTCCCTGCTACCTAGACAAGTCAAACTCAAACTTTGACTTGTTCTAACTTTGTCAAATGGACTCGAATTTGAGTGACGTTCACACCATTGGAATCAATATGACAAGCACTTCAACCCGATGCTAATCTTATCCAGATTCTGCCACTTTGAGTTTTGATCCTATTATCATGCCACTAGTACTTTTCTCAAGATCCACCTGGATCACCAGGAAAAACTTGTAAAGGTGTGCTAGAAATGCAGAAAAGAAAGCAACTTCATCAAGGACTGCAGATTTAAAGATTCTAAGAAAGAAAAGGGATATGATGATGCTTCTTCTACAAAGGCGAAAACCACCTCAGATGAAGGTGGGGATGTGTACTTGGATTCTTCTTCAAGTACACATGTAGATCATGAGGCATGATTGATTGACTAAGGTGCATCCTTTCACTTCACTCCCCACAGGGAGTGGTTCTATGAGTATGAGAAATATGATGGTGGTGATGTCTTCTTAGGGGATGGAAGGAAGGCTAGAATCATCGAATGCAGAAAAGATAAGTTGAAGTTGTAAGGTATACTCTTCCAGGTGTTCTGCATATTCCTTCATTAACCAAAAATCTAATTTATGTAAGCAAGATGGATGATGTAGGTGTCAAAACAATGTTCGAGAAATATACCTGCAAGATGGTTAAGGGAGCACTGGTATTGATGCTTGGAGTTTGGATTGGAACTCTCTACAATCTTGTGGGTAGCATTTTTATTGATGGGTGCAACAATTTTGTGGTTCTGAAAGTGGAGCAAAAAACCTAGTGGTCTCTAGAGAAAATACCATATTATGGCATCAAAGGCTTGGACATATTGGAGAGAAGGACCTTTGAATACTTCATGTTAATGGTATGGTAGAAGGTATGTCTAATTTCTCTCCAGTTTTCTATTTCTATGAACATCGTGTATATGGGAAGAAAAATCGGGTGAGTTTCCCCTCTGGTGCTAAGAGGGTGAAAGGGATATTAGAGCTTATGCACAGTGATGTGTTTGGACCTGTTTTAGTTCCATCACTAGGTAAACATGTGTACTATGTATCATTTATAGATGACTTATCAAGGAATACATGGATATATTTCCTCAGGAAGAAACTAGATGCCTTTGACAAGTTTAAAGAATTTAAGGTTCTGGTGGAAAACTAGACAGATAAGAAGATAAAGGTGTTGAGGACAAATAATGGTGGAGAGTTCTGCAAAAAATAATTTGAATAGTTTTGTAAGAAGTGTGGTATAGAAAAACTAAATACTACTCCATACACATGTTAGCAAGACAGAGTTACAAAAAGAATGAATAGGATGTTGACAGAAAAGGCAAGAAGCATGCTCAGTGGTTTCGGGTTAGGACAAGAATTCTTGGCAGAGGTGGTTGAGACTACAGGTTACCTATTTAATATATCACCTTCATCAGCATTAGAGGATAAGTCTTCACATGAGGTGTGGACTAGTAAGAAACCCTCTCTTTCACATATGAGGGTATTTGGATGTGATGCATATGTACATGATCCAAAGGAGAAAAGAACCAAGTTGGATAGTAAATTTGAAAGGTCCATCTTTATTGGGTATAAGGATGGTTTAAAAGTTTATAAGATTTGGAACCCATAAACAAGGAAGATTGTGTACAATTGAGATGTGGTGTTTATAGAGGTGAAATACGTTATTAAACATGAATTCCTACCAAAGGAACCTGAGAAGATAGAGTTTGAGCTAAAGGAGGAAAAATCAGACTCTACAGTACAAGAGGAATCAGAATATGAAGAGCCACAAACTCCATCTCTGAGAAGATTAGTTCAAGAAAGAAGGCAGCAAAAAAGGTATAGTCCATCTACTTTATGTTCAAATTTTTCTTTATCTATTACTGATGATGATCCCAAAAGTGTCAGGGAGGTATTAGATCATAGGATGGTAAACTGTGGAAAGAGGCCATGGTTGATGAAATCGCATCTTTGTACAAAAATGAGGCTTGGAATCTAGTGGAGTTGTCAGCTAGAAGGAAACCCATTGGAAGAAAATGGGTGTTTAAGAAGAAGATGAATGCATAAGGAAAGGTAGAGAAATAGAAAGCTTAGTTGGTAACAAAAGATTATTCCCAGGGGTCGGGAATTAATTTTGGTGATATTTTTTCTCCTATTTCTAAGGTAGCTTCGATTAGATTACTTTTATACGTTGATGTTTCTTTTGATTTTAAGGTAGAAAAAATGTATGTGAAGACAACATTTCTTCATGTGGATCCAGAAGAAGAGATCTACATGAAGCAACCTTAAGGCTTTGCGGTGAAGGGTAAGAAAGAACTGGTATGTAGGTTAAAAAATTCTTTGTATGAGTTAAAACAATCACCAAGGATGTTGTTGGGAGCAGGATCCCCCAAGGGCAGTTTTGGGGCCAAAAGCCCATGTTTGAGTTAAATTTTGTAATAAAATGGTAAAGTCTCCGCATTTTTTGGTCGTGGAGCACGAAGGTGCTATGTGTCATAAAGGGTAGTCCGCCCTTAGTTTTGTAAAATAAAGCCGATTGTAAGAGTTCTACCCATGGTCCACAAACCATGGGATTGTATAAAAATAGCTAAGCTCTAAGTAGTTTTAGAGATACATAATGATGAAGAATGTAAGAGAGTGGTAGCTCTAAAGTAAGAAGTCTAAATCTTGGGTCGTAGCATAGGTAGAGGCTCTGCAGCTGAGTGCGCAGAGGCCTAGGGTAGAAGTCGCAGCTGAGTGCGCAGAGGCCTAGGGTAGAAGTCCGCAGCTAAGTGCGCAGACCCTTGTAGTTGTGTGCAGGGTGGACAGAGTTTGTAAACACTTGGAAGATATTAATAAAGAAATATATTCTGCAATTTATGTGTCTTTGTTTTGTTATTGCATCTTGATATGTTCTGTATGAATTTCCTTTATTATGCTTATATGATGTGCAAATGAATACAAATACATAGGATAACTGAAAGTGATCAAGGATATCTATTTACATGGGGTTAATTTTAATTATTTTCAAATCACTTAGACTAATTGGGGAATCTACACGGCACACTGCCATAGCAGCGTGAAAGTACCTGAGCAGCTAGCTAGGGCTACGCGAGGGTCGATAATACCCTTTCGCAGAGGTATTAAAGGACAAAATAAAGGGCTTGTCTTACAAGCCCTAGAGTGAACCGAACTGCGCGACGGCAGGGATAGAAGGAATCAAACGACATCACAACCATCTCAAGGTGTGGAAACTTGGTCAAAACATCACCCCATACTGCTTCGAGTGAGACTTTAGTCCACGCTCCGCGGGCTGATTCCGAAAGGGCCAATAGTGTAGGGATTTGCTTGGCTAATTAATGATGAACCTAGGTCAGGCCCCCTCAAGCCAACAGATGTGGTATCAAAACTTCGATACATTTATATGGGGACTTGGCTTGCCCAGAAACAAAGCAGATCACTATGTGTATTTTAAATTAATTGGTGACCATGTTATTTATCCGGTCTTGTATGTGGATGATATGTTGTTGATTTGAAATGACAAATAAATTATCGAGGATTTGAAGACCCAATTGTCCTCCAAATTCGACATGAAGGATCTCAGTGCTGTAAACTATATTTTACACATGTAAATTAACAAGATTGGGCAAATATGAAGCTTTGGTTAAACCAGAGGAAGTATGTCAAGAAAATATTGTAGGGGTTTAATATGCAGGATAGTAAATCGGTGAAGCTTCCTATTGATCCAACAGGATCCATTGATTCAAATTGTACAGGTGTTCAAAGTGTCGTCATCAGTGTTCATAGGTATCATTCAGTGTCGTCGTCACCTCAATTTATGGGTGTCATTCAGTTTCGACAGTGTTGGTTATGATCAGGTTGTTCACGTAATTTTCATAGTTTTCATGGCATTTAGCGGAGATGGTTTAGCACCTAGTTGTCGACTTGAGTTCATCGACAGTTCCCCAGGGTTTTGGTCGACGACATGCGTTTTGTTGTTCGACTTTGCAGGTTTGATGTGTTGACAACAGTGTTGTCAGTGGCATAGATTCATCGTCCGAGTTGTCATTACAAAGACAACTAGAGTCAACAACATGCATGGCTTGTTGTCGTGGCAGAGGATCGATATCGTCATTTGTCAACAATCAGCATGGGTTTATTGTCATCATGTGATGAATTTCGTGAATGTCGCATTGTGACAAAATTATACACATGGGTTTCTAAAATAAATCCTAATCTATGTACCAACCCTAAATCCTATGCTACATCTATGTATTAAATCCTAGACCTATGCCTTAAACCATAATAAAAACCATGTAGTAATCCTATGCTAAACCCTAGCCTAAAACTATGCTAAAACCCTCACCCCGATACATTAAATCCCTATGTTCTATACTCTCGACCTTTTCAAAATACACAAAAAAAAACATTGTAAAACATTGCAAAACCTTATGACAATCCCTAACCGCCAGATAAACCGTCAGAATAGTTAACCGCGGCGAGACAATGCATGTGATAGGGGTTAGCAAAGTCTCGAGCCTTGACCGCATGATAACAATAGTCCATAAACCATGTTAGGGACCGTAAACATGTGACCATAGTCCTAACCGTCAGGGAGAAAGCTGCAACAGAAATGTTAGGGTAACCAGGGAGTTAGGCCACCAGCGGGAACCGCAATTGAGTGCATGTGATCAGCGATGTCATAACCATAGAGCGGAACTACTGGTGTGATAACCGCAGCTTTGTCCAGCGATCACATGATCTATCACACTCCTCCACGTGGTTAGCTTCCAACTAACGGTTTCGGGCTAACCAAAGTCATTTTTTGATTTTTTGATTGTTAGTTTGTTAAACAAATTAATTCGACCACCATGCCCACCCGCCTAGGTGTCAAGTTACAATTAGGCCAAGGCATTTGAAACCTTCAAGTCAGCACATTCATGTCTAAATTGATCTTGAGGTGGTTTTTATGCATCTTCAGGCATATAAAGGCAGTTTTTCCCTCATTGAGAAAAGAGA
Source organism: Pinus tabuliformis (assembly GCA_031772625.1). Taxonomy (NCBI): domain Eukaryota; kingdom Viridiplantae; phylum Streptophyta; class Pinopsida; order Pinales; family Pinaceae; genus Pinus; species Pinus tabuliformis. The sequence goes on along the minus strand of CM062817.1, from coordinate 1,381,829,786 downwards.
GTGGTTTTTAGCTTTTGTATGCAGGTTCTAGAGGGATAGAGGTGAATTTTTTTTTGTGTTTTGGGAGCATCTGAAGTCAGATTTGGAAACCGTAAGTGGCGTTGGAAAGCTAGTTCAGAGAGCTATCTGATGACAGAGGTTAGAATTGCCTGTGTGTAAGTTCAGTCTATCCAAATCACTATGTAATCGAATTCTTCTTCTCATTCCTAATAAAACGGTTGCTCATCTTGAAAGCAGACCCGGAGACGTAGTCCATTAGGGACGAACTCCGTAATCAATCTTCCTATCTGGTATAATTGTGTTTTTGCTATTTTCACTTCTGTTTTGCATCTTAATTATGGTTTATCAACTATCGTAAAGTGTTCTGCTCCAGCAGTTTTCCTCGATATCCATGCTTTCAGTTATCATTCAAATTGCTAATGGCTAATCAATTCTACATTAGTTTTTAGTATATGGTCATTTTAGATCATATAGTTTGGTATCAGAGCAGGTTTCATTTGTAGAATGTGCCACTAAATGTTGACCAAGTCAAAGTCACAACGAGGAGAAGGAATCCTTGAGCAGATCGATCCAGAGATTGGAAAGCGACGAGTCGTTCAGAAATAAACCATGTCAAGACCTGATGCAGGTGAAAACACTGAAACAAAGATGAGTGAAGAACAGTTTCAACAAGAATTCTTAACTATGCAGCAGATGTTGGGAGAATTGTACGAAGACAAGAAGGCGAGAGATGCAGCTTCTTCTTCAAAGTCATCGAAGAAGGACAAAGGTAAAGGGAAGAATGATAAACCACCTTCACCTCCATCATCTCCATCATCCTCTTCTTCTTCTTCTTCTTCCAGTGCAGAATCTGAAATAGAAAAGAAACCTAAGAAAACATCTCTTTTGAAACTTGATGTTAAATTTGAGTTACCTATTTATGATGGCGAAATGAATCCTGAAAAGTTAGATAACTGGATAAAGCAATTAGAAGTGTATTGTCGCATTCAGAACATTTCTAAAGATAAAACTAAAATTCAGTTAGCTACACTTAGAATGGGGGGAACAACTTTAATCTGTTGGGAAAGTAAAACTCAGATATATGCAAAGCGTAAAGGAAAAGTCATCTCTTCATGGTCTAAGTTTTTGAAAGCTCTTAGGAAATAGTTCTATCATTTAGGATACATGCAACAAGCTGTTATTGATAGGTAACATCTGAGGCAAGGTAAAGGGAAGAGTGTTCAGGAGTTTACTCAGGAGTTCAGAAAGAAAGCATTGGCGCTCGGTATTTCATTGGATACACGTGAAACTTTGTTAAAATACATCGGCAGTTTACATTCATTTTTGAAGCATACTTTATTGATGTTTAATCCTGATGATTTTGATGAGATGTGTGTTCAGGCCATACATATTGAATTAGGTGGTAGACCATTCAAGTTGTCATATCAGTCATCCAAAGAGTTGGAAACCAGAGATTCCAGTGACAGTAAGGGGAAGAACATTTCGAAGAGAAAGAAATCAGTGATCATTCAGAAGGAAAGACCTACTTGTTCTCATTGCTAAAGAATTGGTCCTGCTGAATCAAAGTGTTGGAAACTTCATCCAGAACTTAAGCCCAAAAAGTTCCTTGGCGCAGGATGAAAATAAGGCCATTACAGTAGTCCAGCAAGATCTGGGTTCAGATTCAGGTGATGAAAGGAGGATAACTACCATGGTTATGACAGGTAAAACTTCTGATACTGGTTCAAGTTCGAAAACTATCGTATCTTCTTCAAACATAAATCCTCCACATGAGGATAAAAGAGTTGAACTCTTCCACACAAGGATAATTTCTAAGCATACAAAGATTGACACAATGTTTGACAGTGGATCGCAAGCAAATTTAATATCTGAACATATTGTTAATCAATTGGGATTGGAAACACAGAATCATCCAAGACCATTCCCATTAGGTTGGATTAATAAATCAACTTAGATACATGTCACAAAGCAGTTTCAGTTAAAATTTGCAATTACATCTAAGTACATTGATGAAGTGGAGTTAGATATGGTCCCAGTAGACATATGTGGAGTTGTCTTAGGAAGTCCTTATCTTTATGATAGAGATGCAGTGTTTTACAGAAGAGAACATAAATATCACCTAAAGAAAGAAGGGATTGAATTTATTGTTAGGGCACATAAAGTCAAATCAAACTTGGATTTAATTGGTACAAATCAAGTTAATCAGTTAATAAGATCAAGTAAATATGTGCTCATGTTTATTAAGGAACAACATAAGGATGATTGTTCAAGACGCGAGATTCAGTTTATAGATCAATTGGTCAAGGTGGTTAATTCTTTTCCAAGAAATATTATTCATGAATAGGATAAGCAACATGGGATACATTTAATGTCATATGAACATCTTCTTAAAGACATCAATAATCTCAATTCATTCATTCAACTAACTTCTAGAAACTATCATCATGAGCAGTGTATTGCAGGGAATGGTACATGTGAGTCTAATCAGAGACTTGTTTCAGATGGTATGTTTATTTTTAGTCTCAGGGGTGCAGGTCAGCATTGGGGAAAGTCAGTGTTACATTTCTTTGGTATTGCATCATCATTTCATGCTTTAAAAAGTAATGAAGCCTCTTTGCCAGTGGAGAGGAAGTCTATAATCTTTCATGACAAAGCATTTTTGAAACCAGATCTAAAGTTTACTTATCATGATTTGAAAACTAATGCATTAAGTGAAAGTGTTAGTCAATGGAAATATCAGTTAATAGACAAAGAAATAGTGATTCAAGTAAATCAACAATTACTTAGATACTTTCAAAATCAAACTAATTTGCAGCAGTCTTTACATCACAGCTGGATGAATTCTGTGCAGCAAGTTCACTTATTAATCAGTCAACAGGAAAGTAAATCAAGTCAAGTAATTGATGTGAAGTCAAAATCAAAGGAGGCTTTGAATATTTCAGTTATTCTGGAAAGTAGGTTGTTAATACCCATGAGATGTATTGAACAAAGTTCTACAAATATTGTTTTTAAAGATGTGTTTGAATCACTAACTCATAATTCTTTGTGGAAAGAATTCAATTTCCATGTTGATAGCAGGTTGTTTTCCCATCGTCGCAACTTGTTCATACTGCGGATGGAAGAAACAGGTCATCGAATCGAAAGGTATCATGGTCAACATCATCAGATTCATCACATACAGGTGATAGATCAAATGTATTGGTACATCATTAGGTCAAGGTGGAAAGAGAGGGAGTTCTACCCTCATCAACTAATTGTTTAGTCAAACTTTTGTGGTCCAAAAGCTTTCAAGTGGAGAGGAATGATCTAGGAGGATCCGTTGATTCAAATTGTATAGGTGTTTAAAGTGTTGTCATCAATGTTCATAGGTATTGTTCAATGTCGTCGTCACCTCAGTGTATGGGTGTCATTCAGTTTCGGCAGTGTTGGTTATGATTAGGTTGTTCAGGAAATGTTCATAGTTTTCATGGCGTTCAGTGGAGATGGTTTAGCGCCTGGTTGTCGACTTGAGTTCATCGACAGTTCCCCAGGGTTTTGGTCGACGACATGTGTTTTGTTGTTCAACTTTGCAGGTTTGATGTGTCGACATCAGTGTTGCCAGTGGCATAGATTCATCATCTGAGTTGTCGTTGCAAAGACAGCTGGAATCAACGATATGCATGGGTTTTCGTCGTGGCAGAGGATCGATATCATCATTTGTCGACAATTGGCATGGGTTTATTGTCATCATGTGATGAATTTCGTGAATGTCACATTGTGACAAAATTGTACACATGGGTTTTTAAAATAAATCCTAATCTATGTACCAACCCTAAATCCTATGCTAAATCTATGTCTTAAATCCTAGACCTATGCCTAAAACCCTAATCAAAACCATGTAGTAATCCTATGCTAAAGCCTAGCCTAAAACTATGCTAAAACCCTCACCCTAATACATTAAATCCCTATGTTCTATACTCTTGGCCTTTTGAAAATACACAAAAAAAACCATTGTACAACATTACAAAACCTTATGAAAGTCCCTAACCGCCAGATAAACTGTCAGAACAGTTAACCGCGGCGGGACCATGCATGTGACAAGGGTTAGCAAAGCTGTGGGCCTTGACCGTGTGGTAACCACAGTCCATAAACCGTGTCGGGGACCATAAACATGTGACCACAGTCCTAATCGTCAAGGAGAAAGCTGCAGCGGAAATATTAGGGTAACCGTGGAGTTAGACCACCAGCAGGAACCGCAGTTGAGTGCATGTGATCAGCGATGTCATAACCACATAGCAGAACCGTCGACACGATAACCGTGGCTTTGTCCAACACTCACATGAGTTGTCACACTCCTCTACCCAGTTAGCTACCAGCTAACAGTTTCGGGCTAACCAAAGTCATTTTTTGGGTTTTTGATTGTTAGTTTGTTAAGCAAATTAATTTGACCACCATGCCCACCTGCCTAGGTGTCAAGTTACAGTTAGGCTGAGGCATTTGAAACCTTCAAGTTTTCAAATTTATGCCTAACTTGAACCTGAGGTGGTTTTTATGCATCTTCAGGCCTATAAAGGCAGTTTTTCCCTCATTGAGAAAAGAGAGTGATTTTCAGCTTTCGTACGCAGGTTCTGGAGGGATAGAGGAGATTTTGTTTTTAGTGTTTCGGGAGCATCCGGAGTCGGATTTGGAAATCGTAAGCGGCGTTGGAAAGTTGGTTCAGAGAGCTATCTGATGATAGAGGTCAGAATTGCCTGTGTGCAAGTTCAGTCTGTCCAAATCACTATGTAATCGACTTCTTCTTCTCATTCCTAATAAAACGGTCGCCCATCTTGAAAGCGGACCCAAAGACATAGTCCATCAGGGACGAACTCCGTAATCAATCTTGTTGTCTGGTATAACTGTGTTTTCACTATTTTCACTTATGTTTTGCATCTTAATTATGGTTTATCAACTGTCGTAAAGTGTTCTGCTCCAGCAATTTTCCTCGATTTCTATGCTTTCAGTTATCATTCAAATCGCTAATGGCTAATCAATTCTACATCAGTTTTTAGTATATGGTCATTTCAGATCAAGAAGAGGAAGAGGACGTGTCCTATATTCCATACGCAAGTGCAGTTAGTAGCCTAATGTATGCAATGGTCTGTACTAGACCAGAAATTGCACATGAAGTGGGAGTATTTAGTAGGTTTATGTCAAAACCAGGGAAGGAGCATTTAACAATATTGAAGAGGGTTTTCAGGTATTTGTGTGGCACTAGTGATTATGGTCTGTACTACTACCAAGGAAGGTCAATTTTTGACAGAGTTTTGGACATCCTGTTGGGTTGTGTTATATTCTTTCCACGACTAACCAACGTAGTGAACCGAGGGGTTAGAGGGGGGGCTCCGCGTTGTGCTGATTGCACAGTGGGAGGGTCACAAGGGAGGCAGTAACCCCCCCATCTGAGGGGTTTGAGGGGGGCGAGTAGCCCCCCTCTACGGGGTCCAGGGCAGCGCCCCGAGAAAAAAAAAATTGGACCCTATATTAGGTTTGGCGAACCTACCTATGGTTTTCGGTCCATGGTTTTGGACGCGATGGTTTTCGGTCCATGGTATTGGATGCTTCGACATGTATAAATATGTATTCTAACATTGAAAGGAATATAATGAAAAACCAAGTTGGTAGTCCCGGTTTTGGGATCCAGGGGAAAATCTTTGTATATGTGTTTTATGTGTTATGCTCTCACATTGTTTATTTTCTATGTTTTAGAATTTGTATGCAGGTAATTTCTATACACGGTTAAAACCTACATTTGGTATTAGAGTTGTTTTGGCTTTAAGGGGATGCCTTTGTTGCTGAGGGGTTTCGCTCGTGCCTGTGGTACACCTTTTTCAGTGGGAGATCTGCGGGATCAATTCTGGTGGTGAAAGAAGATGGCGAGCAGTGGAAAGATAGAGATCGAGAAGTTTAATGGTTAGAGTTTTGAGTTTTGGAAACTCAAGATGGAGGATCTGTTGGTGGATAAAGATCAGTGGATCATGGTAGATCCGGGTACTAAACCAACAAGAGTGACCAATGAAGAATGGAAGAGGTTGGATCGGAAGGCAAAGAGCACAATACGATTTTGTGTCTCAGATTCAGTATTGCTAAATGTATCAGGGGAAGCTACAGTGAAGGCTTTATGGGACAAGTTAGGGACTTTGTACCAATCTAAGTCTTTGGTGAATAAATTGTTCCTGCAGAAAAAGTTGCATAACCTGAGGATGAAAGATGGAGACTCAATGACAGAGCATCTGAACGCATTTAATACTGTGGTAAGTTAGTTAGCATCTATTGATATTAAAATTTCAGATGAAGATAATTGCATCAGTTTGTTGTGTTCTCTACCAGATTTTTGGGATAGTCTGGTTATTGCAATAGGTAGCATTACAACTGCCTTGCAGTTTGATGAAATAGTCTCAGCCTTGCTGACGGAGGAGATGAGACGGAAAAATATGGAGAGCCAAAATATTGATTCCTTGTCTATACAAGGATGGTTCCAGAACAAAAACAAAAATATGTCATCGAGTGGGAGATCTAAATCTAGAGGGAGATCTAAATCTCCAGGAAAACCTGTCAAGGTGGTGTGTTGGAAATGCGGAAAGGAAGGGCACTACAAAAGGGACTGTAAACCTAAAGCTCCTAATAAAGGAAAGGGATCTAATGATGCTCTTTCTACAGAGGCTAAAACCACCTCAGATGAAGGTGGGGATGTGTACTTGGCTTCTTCAAGTACACATGTAGATCATGAGGCATGGTTGATTGACTCAGGTGCATCCTTTCACTCCACTCCCCATAGAGAGTGGTTCTGTGAGTATGAGAAATATGATGGTGGTGATGTCTTCTTGGGGGATGATAGGAAGGCTAGAATCGTTGGTCGTGGAAAAGTAAAGTTGAAGTTGCAAGGTGGAAGGGTTAGAAGACTTCCAGGAATTCTACACATTCCTGCATTGGCTAGAAATCTGATTTCTATAAGCAAGCTGTATGATGTAGGTGTAAAGATAGTGTTCGAGAAAGAGACCCGCAAGATGGTTCGGGGAGCACTGGTATTGATGCGAGGAGTTTGAATTGGAACTCTGTACAAGCTGCAAGGTGGCACTGTTATTGATGGGTGCAACAGTTCTGTGGTTCCTGAAAGTGGAGCTGAAAATCTAGTGGTCTCTGGAGAGAATACCATGCTGTGGCTTCAAAGGCTTGGACATATTGGAGAGAATGGCCTTCGAATACTTCATGGTAAAGGTATGGTAGAAGGTATGAGTAGTAGCTCTCTGGATTTTGATTTCTGTGAAAATTTGTGTATACAGGAAGCAGAATCGTGTGAGTTTCCCCTCTGGTGGTAAGAGGGCGAAACAAATATTAGAGCTTGTGCACAGTGATGTGTTTGGACCTATGAAGGTTCCATCACGAGGTAATTCTGTGTACATGTATCATTTATATATGACTTCTCAAGGAATACATGGACATATTTCCTTAAGAAGAAATCTGAAGTCTTTGACAAGTTTAAAGAATTTAAGGCTCTGGTGGAAAACCAAATAGAGAAGAAGATAAAGGTGCTGAGGACAGATAACAGTGGAGAGTTTTGCAGTAAGGAATTTGAAGAATTCTGTAAGAAGTGTGGTATAGCACAGCAGAAGACTACTCCATATACACCTTAGCAAAATGGAGTTGCAGGAAGAATGAATAAGACATTGATGGAAAGGGCAAGATGCATGCTCAGTGGTGTCGGGTTAGGACAGGAATTCTGGGCAGAGGCAGTGGAGATAGCATGTTACCTGGTCAACAGATCACCTTCATCAGCATTGGAGGATAAGACTCCACAAGAGGTATGGACTCGTAAGAAACCCTCTCTTTCACATCTGAGGGTATTTGGATGTGATGCATATGTACATGTTCCAACGGAGAAAAGAACCAAGTTGGATAGTAAATCTGAAAAGTGCATCTTTATTGGGTATAAGGATGGTTTAAAGGGTTATAAGCTTTGGAACCCAACAACAAGGAAGGTTGTGTACAGCTGAGATGTGGTGTTCAGAGAGGTGAAAGATGTTATTAAACATGAAGTCCAACCAAAGGAACCTGAGAAGATAGAGTTTGAGCTAAAGGAGGAAGAATCAGACTCTACAGCAGAGGAGGAATCAAAAGATGAAGAGCCACAAACTCTGAGTGTAAGAAGATTAGTTCGAAAAATAAGGTAGCCAGAAAGGTAAAGTCCATATGCTTTCTATTCAAATTTTGCTTTATCTATTACTGATGATGATCCCAGAACTGTGAAGGAAGCAATAGATTCAGAGGATGGAAAACTCTAGAAAGAGGTCATGGTCGATGAAATGGCATCTGCTCAAAAATGAGGCTTGGGATCTGGTGGAGTTTTCGGCAGGAAGGAAACCCATTGGCAGCAAATGGGTGTTCAAGAAGAAGACAAATGCAGAATGAAAGGTGGAGAAATACAAAGCTTGATTGGTAGCAAAAGGTTATTCCTAGGTGCCAGGAATTGATTTTGGTCATATTTTTTCTCCTATTGCCAAGGTAACTTCTATTAGGTTACTTTTATTTGTTGCTGCTACTTTTGTTTTGAGGTAGAACAGATGGATGTGAAGACAACATTTCTTCACGGGGATCTAGAAGAGGAGATCTACATGAAGAAACCTGAAGGCTTTACGGTGAAGGGTAAGAAAGAACTGGTACGCAAGTTAAAGAAGTCTCTGTATGGGTTAAAACAGTCACCAAGGATGTGGTATCAGAAATTTGATACATTTATACGAGGACTTGGCTTCACCAGAAGCAAAGCAAATCACTGTGTGTATTTTAAATTAATTGGTTACCGTGTTATTTATCTGGTCTTGTATGTGGATGATATGTTGCTGGTTGGAAATGACAAAGAAATTATCCAGGATTTGAAGACCCAATTGTCCTCCAAATTCGACATGAAAGATCTTGGTGCTGCAAACTATATTTTGGGCATGGAAATTAAAAGAAATCGGGCAAAGAGGAGGTATGTCAAGACAATACTGCAGAGGTTTAATATGCAAGATAGTAAACCGATGAAGGTTCCTATTCCTGTAGGTGTAAAGTTATCTGCTGAAAAATGTCCCAAGACACAAGAAGAAGAAGAGGATATGTCCCGTGTGCCATATGCAATTGCAGTTGGTAGCCTGATGTATGCAATGGTCTGTACTAGACCAGACATTGCACATGTAGTGGGAGTATTGAGCGGGTTTATGTCAAAACCAGGGAAGGAGCACTAGACAGCATTGAAGCAGGTTTTCAGGTATTTGCGTGGCACTAGTGATTATGGTTTGTGCTACCAAGGAAGACCAGGATTGTACAGAGTGTTGGATATTCGTGGCTTTGTTGATGCAGACTGGGCTGTAGATCTGGACCAAAGAAGATCTACAAGTGGGTATGTGTTTAACCTATTTTGAGGTGTAGTCAGTTGGATGAGTAAGAAACAATCTATAGTGGCACTATCAACTACAGAGGCAGAATACATGGCAGCCACTCATGCAAGCAAGGAAGCAATTTGGTTGCAAAGATTGTGTTCAAGTATGGGGTTAGTAAAGGGAGCTATAAGGATAGACTGTGACAGCCAAAGTGCAATTTTCTTGGCAAAGAACCCTGCTTATCATTCAAAGACAAAGCACATTGATGTTCAGTATCACTTTGTGAGGGATGTGATAGAAGACAAAAAGGTGTTGCTGGTAAAGGTGGACACTTTGAGGAATATTGCAAATGCATTGACAAAATCTGTGAGCTCTGAGAAGTTCCCTTGGTGTAGAGAAACAATGGGCATTTCAGAGCTAGAAAAATGACTAAGCTCTCTTGTGGCCCCCTGTGGAAAGAAAACAACAAGTGGGAGAATGTTGGGTTGTGTTATATTCTTTCCACGACTAACCAACATAGTGAACCGAGGGGTTGGAGGGGGGGCGGAGCCCCCCCTTCGTTGCACCGATTGCGTAGTGAGGGGGTCACTGGGGGGGCAGTAGCCCCCCTTGTCAGGGGGGTTTGAGGGGGATGGGTAGCCCCCCTCTACGGGGTCTAGGGCAGTGCCTCGGGAAAAAAAAAATTGGACCCTATATTAGGTTGGGTGAACCTACCTATGGTTTTCGGTCCATGGTTTTGGATGCGATGGTTTTCGGTCCATGGTATTGGATGCTTCAGGATGTATAAATATGTATTGTAACATTGAAAGGAATATAATGAAAAACCAAGCTGGTAGTCTCAGTTTTGGGATCCAGGGGAAAATCTATGTATATGTGTTTTATGTGTTGTGCTCTTGCATTGTTTATTTTCTGTGTTTTAGAATTTTTACGCAGGTAATTTCTGTACAGGGTTAAAACCTACACATCCGTGGCTTTGTTGATGAAAATTGGGCTGGAGATCTAGATCAAAGAATATATACATTTGGTTATGTGTTTAGCCTATCTGGAGCTGCAATCAGTTGGATGAGTAAGAGACAATCTATAGTGTCACTTTCAACTACAGAGGAAAAATACATGGCAGCCACTCACGCAAGCAAGGAAGCATTTTTGCTGCAAAGATTGTGTTCAAGTATGGGGTTAGTACAGCGAGATATATGGATAGATTATGATAGGAAAAGTGCAATTTTCTTGGAAAATAACCCTTCTTATCGTTCAAATACAAAGCACATTGATGTTCAGTATCACTTTATGAGGCATATGGTTGAATACAAAAAGGTGTTGCTGGTAAAGGTGGACACTTTGAAGAATGCTACAGATGCATTTACGAAGTCTATGAGCACTGAGTAGTTTTCTTCGTGTAGAGAAACAATGGGCGTTGGACCAACGACTAAGTTCTCTTATGACCCCCTATGTGGAAAGAAAACAACAAGTGGGAGAATGTTGGGTGTGTGTTATATTCATTCCATGACTAGCCTCATTCACAAAACAGGGGGTTAGAGGGGGGGCAGGAGCCCCCCTTGTTGGGGGGTTTGTAGCGAGGGCGGAAGCCCCCCTACACGGGGTTTGTGGCAGCAGCCCAGAAAATTGTTTTCGGACCCTATATTAGGTGGGCGAACCTACCTATGGTTTTTTGCTTGGGTTTTGCACATGGTTTTCGGCATGATGGTCATTTGCCAATGTTGTCTTGTAGATCGAGTCAAGGGAACTATGGTTATGTTCTAATCCAGGGTTAATTGATTGGGGTTTATGAATGCTTCAACATGTATATATATATATATATATATACATATTTTAACATTGAAAGTAATACAATGAAGATTTAATCTGGTAGTCCCGGTTTTGGGATCCAGGGAAAAATCTCTATGTATTTGTATTGTGTTTCTCACCATTGTATATTTTCTTTTCTTTTAAGAATTCGTTTACAGGTAATTTTTGTACTGGGTTAAAACCTACAATATATGCATATGAACCATGTCATAACGGCATCATGTCCCCACATCCCTTAGTCAATCAACTAGACTTCCATTACAAAACCCTTGTGGTCACGAAACTAAGACCCTCATAGCCATCTACCAGGTGTTTTTAACCATTTAGGCAACCAAAAATAATTTTATCAACATGTCCCCAAGCCCCTAGATGGGCACATCCAAAATAACCTTCACGAAACTCATCATGATCATGAGGTTGGGGTTATGCAGTTATTCATCAACTCCAAGAAACGTTTCCCATTAGTTGACAAAAATTATTGACGTCACATCCCTAGGTCCTAAGGCAAGGTCATTCAAACTCACGTTGCAAAATCAATTGAGACTACATTGTCGTGCTACACATTCCTTTGTTAATTCCCAAAAACGTTTCTTGTTAGTCGACATTGATATTCACGTCACTAAATTATTTTCCCTTCAACAGTTTTCTATTTAAACGTTTTCACACCATGCCTTAAAATTTTCCCACATTCATGAACTAACACATCATCTTGGCCAATAAAATTCCACGTCATCACAACCTCACATTCCTGACCCATTGTCATGATATAATTTCACACAGCTAGGACCACGATACTAGGGATTAAGGCTAATCATTAATTAATTTCATTTAATCAATGATTAATGAAACAATAGTTGGTTAATCTCATGACTAGCATATTGTCCTATGCAACTCTCCTTTGAATACTAGTGTTTCTAAAGTGTTAATGCTCAACTCTATGAAGTAAAATTTGTTTCTTTTTGCACATAATTTCCTTCAAACTCATAAGGGAACCTCTAGCTTCATCAAAGCACAATGATTTCTCTCGAAAATTTCGTTATTGTTCTTTCTTATCGCTTCCCTTTTAATTGTGGGTTCTTCAAGGAGCATCTTCTTCAACAACTCATATCATGGGGAAAAACGCCAAGATAACATACAACCCTATGTCAAAGGGAGCACAGACCCTGCAGATGGAGGATTTGGATGATAAGAATCCAAATGCAAGGATTTTCTCCAATACTACACTCAAATTTGAAGCTATCATTTAAAGAACTATACAAATTGTTTGAAGAAGAGGGCTAAGATTATTATGAATAAGATCAAGACATTGTTGGAGTGATTGATACCACTCTGTATGACATAACCAAGTCATCTTTACATAAAATATCAACTAGAGCTAAAAATCTTTCTTACACAATCATTTTTCATTCGTCACTAGATCATGTTGACCTGCCAACAAGGACCATATCTAACCCGAGGAGAAACATTGTGGGTTCGTTTAGACTAGATGACCTACACGATATGGATAAGCACCCTAAAGCCCAAAGTGTTTATAATGTTGAATTCCTTCAGAAGTTACTTAAGGATGAATGTGCTTAATATGACTTAGCTTTACATCAACTAATAAGAGATTGGATGGATAAAGAAAGTAAATTTAAATAAGAAGCCTCCAAATTGTATCATATATCCCCCTGCATGTAGGGACCTTCATATGTCGCAATGATGATGTCTATACTATTTGGGGAGAATTACCTTATCCATTCCAAACTATATTGTGTCCCTATCATGCACAAAACCCTCAGCGGGTATGTCTTCAATTGTGCTAACATTCTATTGGGTAATCTTTAGAGGAAAATTGAGGGTTGCAGGAAAGCTAGGTTTGACTCAAGGACACCTCCTTTTCAAATGTCATCATATATCTTAGATGCCATTTTATTTTCCACTCCTTTTCCTCAATTAAATTTGCACTAGACTAAGGAAAATCTAGAAAACCTCCATCTTTTCCATTCAATATTATGGCAAGATAAAGTTGGAGACAATTTCTACCACATATATCAACTTGTAATGATCCCATTATATCATAATTTCTTCAATACCCTACCTCCTAGGTTTTCCCAAGAAGAAAAACAAAGTATTAAATAGATTGGGGATTGGTACATTGAAGAAACATTCTCTTGTATTTGGATTTATAGATACCAATAACCTCCTCATGCAATTCCCCTATATGCACTAGATAGGTTGGTTTGTAGGGAAGTGGCCTACCAAATAACAAAAAATAGTGTTGCTAGAGAGTTATTTTAAAAGCATGCAAGAAAATATGGCCTCCTTTTCCTTTGCAAGTTGGCCCCTATTGTATAGCTAATCTCTTTCATGGTGGCAACTAAGTTTCATCCCTTTAAGTTATCTTCTATTGAGTATAAATTTCATGACCCCTTGAAGATCGTATCTGAGCATTGTGTACATGTTTACTTCAAAAAGTATGTTAATGAATATTTTCCTTTCGGTGACATCTTCAAAAGAGCATATGCATATTCAGAAGTCCATCAGAGGATTAAATAGCTCCCTAAGGAGCCACTAGTGAAGTTTCTAAATTTCTAAAGAAACATAATAAGATGTATTTCAATCATTTTGCAAAACCAAGGGATGGAACAGGTTCAGCCTAAAGTTGGAAGTTCATCTATTTCTTAAGTCATCCAGCAGAATCCTAAGGAAATGGAGATTCATGAAGCTACACTCAAGTGTCTCCTAACCCTAAGGGAAACTAAAAAGGAGCTTCCAATCATTTTTGAGTAGGTTGTTAAGTCATTGATAGAACAAATCATAAAGAAAACAATTGTGTAAAAAGCTTCCATTGTTGCAGATAAGGTAAGCTTACAATATCAATGGATACAATTTGAAAAGGTTCAAGCAGAGAAGGAAAAATAAGCTCAAACTATACATAAACAATCACTATGGATCATCTCCCATATCATTAGAACACTAGCATATCTAGACACTTAAAGGATTGTACCCACAGGAGTCTTGTAAAAAAATTCTCTTGTTATAATTCCAGTTGACACCCCTCAATACCTCATTGTTGCTTCTTCTTTATATTCAATTGAGTTAGAAGAGATACCTCCTACTTATTTTTTCTTTTGTCCAAAATAAAGATTCATTGTCAATGGAAAGAATAGGAAAAGCAAAGAACATTATCTAGATGAACTCCCTATGCCATAGACAATAGTCTGGGATTATTCTAAGCACAACAATGAGAAATTGGATAGAGAATTAGATGGTACCATGGGTGTTTTTTCCACTGCTAATTTGTGATATGTTAATAATTTTATGGAAATACTTAAGCAGAAAAAGTGAACAATTTTTTCACTTAGAGCAACAATTAAGCTTAAAAGAATACTTGTTGCAAGAACAAGCAAAACTAAAGGCCTCAGAAGGCTAGAAATGATAGCGATAATAGCATCTAAAGAATCAAATTGAAAATATGCAACATGACTTCATTATTTCTGACAACAGAAAAGATTCTTAGATCTCTAAATTATAGATGTGTATTAAGAGCCTCAGTGGAAAATTAATTGACATTTAATAATTTAGGAAGGAATTTCAACAAACAAGTGATTAGATCATCCATGCTCAAAATAAGTTTTGTAAGCAATTAAGCTAACTACAAAGTTAGCAGGAAACAATTGACAAGCTCCTGGAAGAGATCACTAACAAAATATTTTATAGAAGTCAGAGGAAAAAGTGAATATATTGTAGTTGGTCTCCTAGCACACCACAACTAAGATATCAATTTCAAAGATTGCTAAAGCATTAGAAGTTGAAATAAAAAGGAGCAGGATTTCCCTCAAAAGGTGGAAGAGGAATTTATAGCAATTTAAAGATACGATTAGAGAAATTGAGAAAACTTGCTCACATTTGATTAAATAATCATTTCAATTCATTAAGGATGTAGATATGTTGAATGCTCTATTTTTTGAAGATTCAAAAAAGGAAAATGATTACATTAGTGATGTATTGAGTCATTGAAGATGAAGGAAAAGTGATAATGTTAATTTGGAAAGCTGGATATGGAAGCAAGTTTGTAATTTCATATTCAAACCATGAAGAAACTACCTCATTTTATTAGAAACAACATCAATATTAGCTCAATAATTTCTTGTAATATAAGGTCATATCTATGGCAGGTCAAATTAGCATACATTATGACGATCCAAAATTGATCACCCATATCCTCAACATGCATGGACAATGGAAAGATTTCTTTGAAGCATTAGGTCTGTATAATAATATTCCAACCCCCATATTGTTAATGTTGTGCCCCATAGAAGCCCACTATTATTATTGTTGTGCCCTTACATTATTATTGTTATGTAGACCCTAATTATATTTTGACTTTTATATATCCAAGGAGGTCTTTTCATTTGAATCAACCAAGAATTGTTCATTTATGTGATGTAAATGGAGGTTCCCCTTCGAAGTGGATCATTATCAAGTATTTGATCTATCTTTTATTATTTTTCTACATTATTTTGATATGGATACATAACATTTGGTATTAGAAGTCCTGATCTAACGGTTTTGCTACTACATGTTGAAGAATCTAGGGCATCGAGGTTATAGTGAGATTCTTATAATGATGATAACAATTTGTGAAGTACTTTTACTTTTCTTACTAGCACAATATTTTCTTATTATTATTAGAGTGCGTTCTCTTACTTCATCAAACATTTACCAAAACAAAAGGAGATAATAACACAAGATGTTGGCTCTTAGCCAGGGAAAAACCTCTCTCTCCTAGAGAGGAAAACCCTTCTACAAATTTCTCTTATTGAAGCTTTAGTTGAAAAATTCCAAACCCTAGACCCTTGACCAGTTGATCCTTCACAAGACACAATATCGCTTCCTTCATTTAATGCCTTCTTCTCATTTTTACCTTGATCTCTTCCTTCACACTTCTTCCAGCAACTAACAACTCATTTTTTGGCAACTGCAAAAACCCTAGGTCTCCTTAGAGACCTCTTCTTTGGTGCCTTTCTTTCCTTTGCTTGGAAATATTTCCACTTCTTGATATTTTGACTAGATAATGAGCCTCTTCTTCTAGTGTATCTTTGAGTTTAGAGGTTGATCCTCTAAACCCTGGTACAGATCTGATTTCTTCACTTGTGCGGTTGATGTGGGGCTTGAGATAACCCCTTTTACTTGCTCCCTTCATTTGCTAGATGTGGGACCTCCTTCGCTTGATATGGAAGCTTATTTGGAGTCACTTCTTAACCCAATCGAACTTTGTTGTGTTGTTTCCCTTGTGGATTGTTATGTAGTTTTCTTCTTGAATGTGTACAAAAAGAAACTACTTTAGGATGTGGATGACAGATAGCCCTAACAACAAAAATGGTTATTAAACAGTGTAGATCTGCAACAAATGATAGAAACAAAACCTTCCAAAGCCATGATCTATGCCACAGTCATAGTTAAACAGCAAAATGGAATAGTAAAATAAGCACAAATAACTCCAATAATCCAATGGAAACCAGATATATAAAGAATATATTTTATTAAACAACACCTGTGAAGGGAAAAAATAATGTTACCAGTCCCCCTTTATGGGATGGGTTCTTGGCTATCCTCAATGTCTTCAGCTTTTGTAGAGTCTCTCTCCTCTATAATGTGTAAAACCGGGCAAACAAAATGTTTGAGCTCAATGAGAACTCAAATGGAAAAGAAGATGGTGTGCGACAGTGATAATAATCAAAGCTGCAATAGTGAGTGCAACAATGAAAATAATCAAAAGTGAAGAATGAATGGAAAACCCTTCTATTTATAACAAAATATTAGGTTATCCTCGAATAATGAACAATAATAAAATATTATTAACCCCATTCTAAAATTAACCATTTCGAATATTTTATTATATTTGGTTAGAGGGAAAAAAGTATTTAAACTTTTATTTACAAATAATAAATAAATAAATGATGTATTTATCATCTTAAGAAATATGGTTAAGGAATAATAAATAAATAATGATTTATTTAAGTATTCCTAGGGGATTTAGTCCAGCTTGACAAGGAATAATAACCAATTAGTGATTAATTAATTATTCCTAGAGAAAAATAAGATAATTAATTATTTATCTATTTATTTCTCATAACTGGGTCAAATGTGACAAGGAATATTAATTAAACAATGGTTTAATTAATTATTCCTAGAAGATAATTAAATAAATAGTGATTTATTTAATTATTCTTCATGGGTT
Organism: Pinus tabuliformis; assembly: GCA_031772625.1. Classification (NCBI taxonomy): domain Eukaryota; kingdom Viridiplantae; phylum Streptophyta; class Pinopsida; order Pinales; family Pinaceae; genus Pinus; species Pinus tabuliformis. Next base: position 1,381,812,380 of record CM062817.1, on the reverse strand, counting down.
TAATTATAAATGACTTAAAAATGTGGTTTATTAAGTAATTTCTCACAGTGAAAGAAATTTTACTATGGTAAAATTGACCCTACATGGTGTACTTCAATCCATCTAGTAAATTATGGCTAGATGATCAATTTTTTGTGATAACATGGATCTTATGTGACTGAAAAATTTATCTCCTTTCTTCACATGTGTAACATAAGTAGGCCCAAAAATAGTCTTCCCAAACTCAGTTTCTCTTTCCTCTTCTTCGTTGCCCTAGAATCACTTCAATGCTCCTTTTTTGCACCTCTTTTTCGTCCTTCCTTGCTCGCTAGTTTCAAAGATGATTCATGGTCTAATAGTGAAGTCGAACTGCCCTATATAGAGGAGGTTTTCCCTCCTTTTGGGCCGACATTGAGCTAGTGAGGCAAACTTGACTTTAAGTGCACCAAACTTCATTCTTTTAGCTGACTTCAAGAGGATACTTGTCCTTGTGCTTTTTAGGATCACTTTTGACACATATCTTTGACATAATTGCATAGGTTATATAGTGTAACATGCCCACATGGGTCTTCAACAATCACATTGACTCTTTGACTTTCCTAGAAGAACTCAAACGTGTGCTTGACCTATCTATTGGGCAAGAAACCCATTCTTGATAATTACAAAAATAATAATTATTTTCTTTTACAAGTACAAAGATCAAAATTACATTTATATTGAAGACCGAACCTAATTACACTTTCTTCGACACTCCCTCTTAACTAGGGAGGTATTCATAAATCATTTTATATAAGGTGTTTGGACATTTTCAATCTGAAGAATTCATATAAGAGAAATCAGATTGGCAATCCATCTATTATAGCATCGTAGTAACCAACATTGTTTCCACAGCAAGGCCTTGACTGACAACTCTATCTCTCAATAGATCAAATCACAATGTTTGCGAGACTAATGACTATAAACACTTTCATCATTATCTCTCAAGATACATACCCAACCAGGTGTTCACTGAGTATGACCTTCTAGGACTATTCTTGTCTTGGGTTCCTAGCCCTCCAAGAATATCTTTCCTCTTACCTAATCTTATCTTGGATGCCCTACACATCCTCAAAGAACATCGAATTCTAGATGATTACCCAATCCTCCACTATTTCTTCCCAGGTGAAGACAAGAATGTTGTGTCTATCTCTCCCTCTCAACTAGGGAAGATATTTCCATTCCTGTGAAGGAATGTACCCAAGTTCCCTCTAAGCAGAAACTTTCCCAATCTCCCTCTTAATAAGGGACTTGTCAGAGCTCCCTTTCAACTAGGGACTTATTTTCAGCAGAAACTTCTTCTTGTGGGTCCTTCAGCTGCTTGATCAATTTCTTTTCTTGATGTCATGAAATTAAGTCGAGCTTCTTCTTTGTAGGGCATCATCCATCGATCACTTTCCTTCTTGGTTCATCATTTCAATCCTTTATTCATGTAAAGTGGCCTTATTGATACATATATGGAACCCTCATCATATGGCTACTTCTTCTTCGTCATGTTTCTTCAAGAATTTCCATCCACCACATGAATGCTAGTTGTAATTTTACTCACAACCCTTGTTCCAGTAGCCTTGCATGAACCTATCTATATATTATTCAAGAAATGAAAGAATAACATTAAATCAAATAGTACCTTACAAGATGGCTTTCCATCATGACATATTGTTGGCTTGAATCATTAGCATCCTACATTTTCACATCTCCAAGGCCTTTCTAGGTGTTAAGGGTCCTTTGATCTTTTTCTTCCTTTGTCAAAATTCTCGTGCCTTCTTCCGGGAGATGCCTTCAACAGATCCGGCAGATGTTGATTCCTAGTGTCCATGGTGTCCTTTTTATCCCTAATCTCTTTTATTATATGCTTCTTCATAGTTTTCTTAGTCAACCTCCTCATACTCCATATGAGTACATTTCTCATATTTACCTTCATCAGTGTGTGAACCATGCCTTCATGCACATTTTTAATGAAATAGATCTATTGTTTTCTTCTTGACAATGCTTCTAGAGAAATTATCCGTGCTCATTAACACAAATGATTACATGACTTAATTGAAAACATAGATGCATACATACCTCATCTTAGTTCTTTCCTTTGACAACTTCCTAGATTGAGACTACCTCAATCCCCTTTGTTTTGCTACATCTTTCCTTGCCTGCATATCATCCTTTATTGAAACCCCATAAGTGGAATTCCAATCGAGACATCTTCTTTTCCTGAAAGTCATGAACCTTCTATTGGAGATTCCACCAGAGGATCCTAGTAGTCCTCATCCTACAAATGATCCTTTCTACTGATGGTATTAGCCTTCCAAGATGATTCTTCTTGATCGTGATCATTCCTCTATGCCTTGATGAGGTTATCCATTGGCTACATCCTTCCTACATGAATATCTTTATCTAAGATATCTCTACATAATTCTCCTATATTCCTAAAGATTCCATTCTCATAAATAATGCATTATATCCTACTACTACATGTTCCTATGATACCCAAAACTTTAAAGAAGACTTATGTGAAGAATTTGATTTCAATCATAGTAGAGATCCGGAGAGTCCTCCTTCTTCTGCTTCTTATATTATTCTTTCACTTCTTGGGTAATTTGAGATTCTTCTTGTTTCCTCTTATTGTTTTCCTTAAACTTAGGACAATCCCTTTTATAGTGTCCATACTCTTGGCAACCAAATCATTGGACTTTGGACATATCTATCTTACCCTTTATTTGTGGACCAAATTTGCCAAATTTCCCTTTTCTCTTGGCCATAACAGCAAATGCCTGCTCCTTTGATCCCACATCATATTTGGCCTTGAGTCTAGTTTCCTCAATATTGCATAGAGACCAAAGTTAATTCAACAGGGTGGATTCCTTATTGGCATATATACTTGATGTTAAGTTGCCCCATTCCTCAGGTAATGCATTGAGCATTACAATTGTCATCTCTCTGTCTGACATAATTTCTCATAGTTCTTGCAACTGATCTCTCATCTCAGAAACCTTCATGAAGTAGGGAGATTTTCCTTCTTCCTTGGATATCTTCCTTTTGTATAGTTTATTACGCAACGATATCACTTCTCCAACTGTACTAACTGAGAATATCTCCACCAATTTATCATAGATTTCTTTAGATGTTTCAAGTTTGGAAACAAAAGGAATGAGAGGTTGTTTGATGAATTCCATCTGAATCCTTTGAGCCCTTATTTCATCCTTATTATACTTTTCTAGGGCTTGATTTTGTTCCTTAGCAGGGACAGTGACACTCCCTTTGACATAGTCCATAAGTTCATTTTCTTTTAGAATTAGATCAGTCCTCTTTTTCCATGCAAGGAAATTGGCATTCCCAACCAATTTGTTGTTTTCCTTGAAAAAAGACATTTTGATATTTTCAGAAGAGGACAAAAAAATAATTACTTGAGAGAGTTGATATGAAGAGATCTTGTTGCTTCCTTGAATATTTGATGTCTTGACTTCTTAGATCTTGGAGTTATTCAAGATGATTCCTTCAAGGTGCCTTATGAGAGACTTTCTTAGTGATGAGAACTTATCATTGTGTAGATCTGGAGATCTTCAATGATGAATCTAGAACTTGGGTGCCTTTCTTTGAAGACGAAGGATATTTGATGGAGACTCTTCTTGGATGTACCTTCTTATAGAATCCTTTAGATGGAAGGCTTTCTTCTTTCTTTGTTCCCAAGCTAGTAGTCCTTCTTGATGGATCTAGGAGAGGAGATGGTAATCCTTCTTGTCTTTGTTGGATATGGAACTCACGCTTTTAGATCTAATGCTTCAACCTTTGTGTGCCCTTGCTTCTTGATCGTAATAATTAGATCTTCTATGTGTTTTTAAGATTCCCTTCCTTGATGTGTCACCTTAGCTCCGATACCATGTTGAGGAATCTGGGGCATCTAGGTTATAGTGAGATTCTTCTGATAATGATAACAATTTGTGAAGTACTTTTACTTTTCTTATTAGTACAATATTATCTTATTATTATTAGCATGTGTTCTCTTACTTCATCAAACAGTTACCAAAACAAAAAGAGACAAGAACACAAAATGTTGGCTCTCAGCTAGGGCAAAACCTCTCTCTCCTAGAGAGGAAAACCCTTATGCAAATTTCTCTTATTGAAGCTTCAGTTGACAAATGCCAAACCCTACACCCTTTACCAGTAGATCCTCCAAGCACGAGACACAATCTATCTTCCTTCATTAAATGCCTTCTTCTCCTTTGTTCCTTGATCTCTTCTTTCACACTTCTTCCGACAACTTACAGCTCTTTTTTCGGCAACTACAGAAACCTTAGGTCTCCTTAGAGACCTATTATTTGGTGCCTTTCTTTCCTTTGCTTGGAAATCTTTCTTCTTCTTGATATTTCGACTAGATAATGAGCCTCTTCTTCTGGAGTATCTCTGATTTTTGAGGTTGATCCTCTTAACCCTAGTACAGATCTAATTTCTTTGCATGTGTAGCTGATCTAGGGCTTGAGATAAACCCTTTTACTTGCTCCCTTCCTTTGCTAGATGTGAGACATCCTTCTCTTGATATGGAGGCTTATTTGGAGTCACTTCTTAGCCCAATCAAACTTTATTATGTTATTGTCCTTGTGGATCTGATGTGACTACAGAACTGCCCTCCTTTCTTTGCACGTGTGACAGAATTAGACCCAAAAATAGTCCTCCCAAACTTAGTTTCTCTAAACTCTTCTTTGCTACCATAGAGTCACTTCAATACTCCTTTTTCACACCTCTTTTTCTTCCTTCCTTTCTTGTTGATTTCATAGATTATTCATGGTCTAATGGTGAGGTTGAACTACCCTATATATAGGAGTCTGTACATCCTTTTGGGCCAACTTTGAGCTAGTGAGGCCAACTTGACTTTAATTGCACCAAAATTCATTCTTTGAGCTGATTTGAAGAGGAGACTTGTCCTTGTTCTTTGGAGGATCACTTTTGACACATATCTTTGACATAATTTCATAGGTTACATAGTGTAACATGCCCACATGGGTCTTCAATAATTACATTGACTTTTTGACTTTCCTAGAAGCACTCAAACATGTGCTTGACCTATCTAATGGGAAGGAAACTCATTCTTAATAGCTATAAAAATAATAATTCTTTTATTTTACAAGTACAAAGATTTAAATTACATTTATCAAGACCGAACCTAGTTACACTTTCTTCAACACTTCAAACGGGTCATCGTAGAATTTTTGCCATATTTTTTTTGTGAAGCTTCAGATCATGAAATTATTACCACATGGAGGTGAAATATTAATGAATATTTGGTAAACATTCTAACCTTGGTTTTCTATTTTCGGAGATATGTTCCAAGGAAGTTAGGGTTTTTGTATGCTCTAGAATTCAGCCTCAAATAGGTGTCCTAGGGAAAATCATCATAACTTTCTCTTTGAGAATTAGTTTTAATTCCATAAGAAGTAATTAAAATTTCATGGAATTTAATTTTATAGGTATGATTTTTAGGTTCGAAGGTTGAAATAGTAACATGGGGCATCCCATACAAGTTCTCCCTACTAAACCAGTCCATAGTCAAGTCATCGTGGGATATTTGATATATTTATCTTGAAGAATCCAATCTCGATCTGACTTTTGGTGTTCAAAAGAAGAGATATAGAGATACCTTAGGATGCAATTTCAAACCTTGCGAGGAAAAATCATAGAGATCCAATAGTTTCAAGGTCATCCGGATTGACAAGCTCAAAATCAAGCTCTTAAAAAGTGTATATGTTTAAATTTGCATAACTTTTGTTTGAAAAAATAGTTTGAATTGATTCAAAGGGAATAGAAAAGAATATATTTCATTATTTTATTCCAAAACTACTCAAAAACAAAAAACAAAAAAGACACACCCATTAATCCCACAAATATATCTACTATGACACATGAAGAATAGGAAGAAATGCAACATGATATATCAGAATTATGAGAGCAAGTGAAACAATATTCACTCTCACAAAGAGAAGCCAAAAATAAATTAGAAGTGATGATTGATGTTAATATTGATGGTTTAGAAGAAAAAATAAAAGGGAACATGGAAGGTTTGAAGGATGTTTAAAAGCATAAATGGAAGGTTTGACAAAGTTGCTACAAGAAATGCTTCCTAGTGGTGATAATTTATTCCATGAAAATAGTGATGAGAAATAAAGGAATATGAATCATTATTTTAGAGACTCCAAATTTGGGTTGAAGAACCACCACATTCCAAATATCTTATGAGGAAGTTTGATGGCAGGGATTTGGCAACATGGATACTACAAATGGAGCAGTTATTTGATCGACACGATGTGTAACACACACAAAAGGCACACATTACAGCTTTATATTTAGAAAAAAATCACTTTGTGTGGTATCAATGGCTTTGTTTTCATAAATCACTTGTCACATGGATAATTTTTATGGACTCGGAATTGATAGCACATTATGAAGATACAAAGAGAGATACTTTCTTTAGCCAATTGATAAATGTTAAACAAAAGGGTTTAGTTGTGGAGCACATTGAGGACTTCCAACGATTGAATATTAAGGTAAATGATATTCCAAAGGAGCATTTGATTGATGTCTTCATATGGAATTTAAAATATAACATATCACATGAGGTTTTCCTTTGGGAACCTAATTCATTGGAGAATGCATTCAGGGTGATAAGAAAATTTGAAAGAAAAATTATAGTAACAAGGAGGTCTACCACTCACAACTATAAATATGGAATTGTTTTTTCTCTTAGCCTCCCACAATCTACAAGGTTGGCACCACAATATCTAGAGGAAAAGGAGAAAAATGGCTTTGTCATAGTTGTGATAGCAAATACACTAAAGTTCATAAGTGTGCTAAGAAGAAATTATTTACATAGACTGTGAAGAGGAGGAAGAAAAGGAACAAGAAACATCAAAAGAAAAAGATATAAACCAGGAACCAACCCAAAGGGTTGAAAAATAAGAAATAAATCTGACTATATCTTATCATTTATTAGCAGGAATTACCACTCATCAAACTCTAAAAATAGCAAGATAAATCAATAAGAAAAAAGTAATAGTGCTAATTGATTCGGGTAGTACCAATAATTTTATTTATTGTAAGATAGCCCAGGATTTCAATCTCTTTCTATATCCAACACCAAAGTGTCAAGTGATGGTTGTAGATGGAGGAACTATAAATAGCTCAGGTAAGTGCCATAATATCAATCCAACCATGGGGAAATATGTATTAAATAGTCCAATTCTTATCATTCCAATGGGTGGTGCTAATTTTGTATGAGAAGTCCAATGGTTACAATCTTTGGGGATGATAGCTTTTGATTTTCAAGAACTTTTCTTAAAAAAAAATTGGGATGGAAAGGAAAATGAATTAAGGGGTATCACAGGGAAACCTAGGAACATAATCATCTCTAATGGAATGAAAATTATTTTGAATAAGGAATAATGAGGGTTAATTGCACAATTAAGCTCACTAGATGTGCAAAAATCTAAGCAATCCATTTCTCAAGATCTCCAAAGAGACCTCAAAAATAATTCCAAGGTATTTGAGACTCCAAAGGTCTCCCACCTATTCGTTATCATGGTCATGCTTTTCACTTGATGTCAAAAGTGTTCCTCTAAACATCATACTTTACAGATATCTCTATGCCCATAAGAGTGTAATTGAATGTATGGTTCTAGAAATGCTAGAGGAAGGTATAATTCAACCCATCCAAAGTTCTTTCTCTACTCTAGTAGTATTGGTGCACAAGAAAGATGGATCATGGCATATGTGTTTGGATTATAGAAAGCTCAACAAGCTCACTATTAAAATTAAATTTCCCATTCCTATCATTGATGAATTGTTGGATGAACTACATGGAGAAATTTACTTCACCAAGTTGGATCTTCATTTAGGATATCATCAAATTAGAATGAAGACAGAAAACATTCTGAAAACAACATGCATGACTCATGAAGGCAATTATGAATTTTTCGTCATGCCTTTTGGCCTTACTAATGCACCTTCCACATTTCAAGGTTTGATAAATTTCACTTTTAAACCCTTCCTTAGAAAATTTGTGTTAGTATTTTTTTTATCATGATATATTAATCTATGGAAAGTATTGGAAAGATCATGTTCAACATGTTAACAGTGTGCTCAAACTATTGGAGGAGAAAAAATTGTATTAAAAACCCTCAAAATATTTCTTTGGGGTAAATGAAATGGAGTATTTGGGTCATATTGTATATCATGAGGGTGTTAAGGTATACCCTGAAAAAATGAAAGCCATAAAGGAATGGAAAATCCCCATAACGTCAAGGAATCTTTGACGATTTCTTGGGTTGACAAGGTATTATCACAAGTTTGTTAAGAATTCTAGGAAAATGGCAACACCTCTAACAACATTACTAAAGAAAGATGCATTTTTTTGGACTTCAGAAGTAACTGGGTACTTTTAACATGTTAAATAAGAAATGTGTCAAGCTTCGTTCTTAGCTACACCATACTTCACAAAAACCTTCATTGTGGAATGTGATAGCTCAGGAAATAGCATTGGTGTTGTTTTAATGCAAGAAGGAATATCCATTGATTTAGAAAGTTATCCAATCAAGGGAAAGAATTTACGCAAACCTATTTATGAGAAGGAAATGTTGGAAATACTACATGCCTCGAAGAAATGGTGCCCTTACCTAATGGGAAGAAACTTCAAGGTAAAAATAGACCATGATAGTTTTAAATACTTCTTGGAACAAATATAATCTTCAAAAGAGCAACAAAAATGGGTCACAAAGATGTTGGGTTATGACTTTTAAATCATCTGCACAAAATGGAATAAATTTTTTTTTACTCTCAAGAAGGGATGAGGATGTGGAGGCATTGCTCTATGCCATTTCTATTATCCAACCTGATTGGATAACTAAAGCAAGGGATGAATGGAGGAATTACCAAGAGGTGTGGACACCCATTCAAAAGTTGTAGCAATATCCTAATGCATCTGATACATTTATCTAGAAAAATAATTCATGTAAGAACTCCCAACTAAAACAAAAGGTTCTTTTGGAATTGCATACCTCTCCTATATGGGGGCACTCAGGATCTTTAAAAACTTATCATAGGGTCAAGATTGATTTTTTTTGGGATGGCCTTAAACTGGATATTCAAAAAATTTTGGAAGAATGTTTGGTTTGCTAACAAAATAAAGTTGAAACAATTAAGACTCCAGGTATTTTACAACCATAGTCATTCCAGTTTAGTGTTGGGAGGAGGTCTTAATGGATTTTATCTTAGGTCTATCCAAATCTGAAGAAAAGAGTATCATCATGGTGGTAGTTGATAGACTTACCAAGTATGCACACCTTTATGCACTATCTCATCCTTTCAAATCGAGTACAATCACTACTTCATTTGTGGAAACAGTTCAAAAGCTACATGGAAACCCAAAGATTGTTGTAAGTGATAGGGATCTAATTTTCACTAGGAAATTTTAGACTAAATTATTTTCTTGTCTTGGTACTCAAATAGCTTATAACTCATCTTATCGTCCTCAATCTAATGGGAAACTGAGATAGTGAAAAAAAATTGGAAGGATATCTTAATTTCTTTATATTTGATAAACAAACACAATGGATCAAGTGGTTACCTCTGGCAGAATGGTGGTCTAACACTTCCTTCCATACCACAACAAAAATGACCCCATTTATGGCACTTTATGGATATCACCCACCATCCTTCACCTCATCTTTAAGAGACAATTATAAGGTTCAATCATTGGAATATCACATCAAGAATGAATATCAAGTTCTCCAGCTCTTAACGGATAACCTAACTCTGGCGCAGAATCGAATGAAACAATGGGCAGATCGACATTATAGTGAAAGAAATTTTGATGTGGGCAGTTGGGTATTTTTACAGCTACAACCATACAAACAAATGTCCCTCAATCAAGCTAAGAAGGATAATAAATTATCACCCAAATAATATGGCCCTTACAAGGTGTTACAAAAGATTGGTACTATGGCACATAAATTGGATTTTCCTGCATCTTCATGAGTACACCCAATTTTTCATGTTTCATGCTTAAAAATGGTTATTGGTGACAAGCTCATGGTTCAAACTATATTTCCAGAACTTGACAAGGAAGAAAAAATAATACTGGAGCCTGAAACAATCATAGCAACAAGAAACTAGCAGCTATGGAATCTACAAATTTCAGAATATCTCATTAAGTGGAAGAACTTACCCAATGAAGATTCCATATGGGAGGATAAGTATTTTATGCAGAAGCATCCATAACTACTCAAGCATTGAGGACAACACTTTTCTGAAGGAGAGGGGCACTTTAGGTCCATATAATACTAGTTTAGCCCCCATATCGTTATTGTTGTCCCCCATAGAAGCCCATTATTGGTACTCTTGTGCCCTTACATTATTATTGATATGTAGGCCCTAATTATATTCTGACGCTTTAGACTCTTATATATATATACCCATGATATATTTTCATTTGAATCATCCAAGAATTGTTCATTTATGTGATGTAAAGGAGGTTTCCCCCTCAAAGTGTCTTATTATCACGTCATTGATCTATATTTGTTATTTTTCTTCATTATTTTGATCTAGATACATAACACAGATCCTCTAGCTCAACTTCCCAAAACAAATGATTCATAAACTTTGCTTCACATCTCAAAAAACCATCCTTTACTATATTTTACTTCTTTAATTTGTTTTTTCTTGTAACAATATCAAACCAAATTACTAAAGCCAAGGGGCCTATTTAAGCGAGCCTCATTCGTAGTGTTCGAGGTTCTACTTTTTTTAAGAGATAGACTATTTGCACTATTGTAAAGTTTATTTTGGAATACTAATTCTAAACCATTTTTTGATTTCTAGTTGCAGTGCATCAAATGAATATGGTACTATTGTTGTGATTTCATTTGATTCTTTTATACGAAATCAATATATTTCTTTACTTGGTTTTATCAACATTTTATGAATTGATTAGTTACTACTTACTAGATGTTTCATTGAATTGTCAAAATAACTAAGATGTATGTGTATGAATGTTATTTTTGCATTTAATTCAATTAATTATTTAAATGATTTTAATTATATTTGCTGTAGCGTTTATTTGAGCCATTAGTCTAAAGATCTAAATCTCATTATTCTCGCTAGTTCTCCTAAATTCATACATGACTTTAATAAATCTCAGGATATAATATAGTATAGTGATAATAATTTTATATATAATTTTATCTTTAAATTTATATTAATCCTTTCACTACTTCCATAAAAACCACACTCACTAGCACATCCTTTAGAAAGTCCCCGGCTTTTGGAGAAAACTCTCTAGGTGGAAACTAGCCCCACATATCAGTCAGAATCACCATCCCAAACAGATAAAGGTCTAACTGGGGCCTTGACCGAGTGATTTTCCAAATTTTTTCTTAGTGTTGATAGTGCTAAAACATGCCAACATGAAAAGGGGTCTCCCCGATGAAAATTCCCAATTAGACTTTGTACCGTTTCGTATAGGATCCCTTCCAAAAATAAGGCGTGACTACCATTTTTCTTAGATATTTTCCATGGTTGTGATGGTCAGCACAAGAGAGTAATGTAAATGTACTTTTCAATGAACAATTGAATATGCATTGTGGAATGTTTAGTTGTGAAATGTATCAAGGTTCTTTCACCAGAGGGGAAATAGAAGTGATCCTTTAAGAGAAGAGTAATAGTACTAATCTAACAAAAACGCACAAGCATATATGTGTGTGTGTGTGTGTGTGTGTGTGTGTGTGTGTGTGTGTGTGTGTGTGTGTGTGTGTGTGTGTGTGTGTGTGTGTGTGTGTGTGTGTGTGTGTGTGTGTGTGTATGTGTGTGTGTGTGTGTGTTTGTGTGTGTGTGTGTGTGTCAACTAGAAAATTAGTACACATAGAAGTAATGATCATTAAATCAAGTACAATACACCCTCAACAAGATAAGTGCCAAAACCACAAAAATAGTTCAATTTCTTTATTACAGATGAAAAAAACATATATTTCAAACATTCAAAGAATAGTCTTACAAAATTTATGACCTATGCATGAAAGTGTGTTGGCTCAATGAGCTTCAAGTATTAAGAAAAAGTTCCAAGGTACATCGATATAATGAACACCACTAACTCTAATAGTGGAGCATTAGAGTTACCACTTTCTCCTCAAAAGAATTATCTTCCTCCCTAATGCCTAGTTAGAGGAGACAAGGTGAAAAGTACTTTGCTTGAGCTATGAGGGTGTATATATAACAAATGAGGTGACTCTCCACCTCCCTTGTGACTCTTGGACTTCCCTCTTGACTCTTTGACTTCCATATGACCTTTTGACTTCTTCATGACTTTTCACATTCTATAGGTGACTCTTGGACTTCCACTTTACATTATATTTCTCACATTGTTGAAAATTACATAATCAGATCCACAAATGATGTGGAAAATGATGACTCATATGACACCTTAACTTGACACCTTGACAAGACATGACATGAAATTAATGACATGGACTAAATGATGATGTGGAAATGTCAAGCCACTCTTTATGTTGTTATCTTTGTGTCTTCTTGAAAGATGGTACATGATATTCTTCTTCCTCCTCCATAAGGATTTAAGGTAGGGAGTCTTCAATATGATCTTGATCTTTAGTTTGTCATGATATGGTGTCCCTTCATCTTCTCTTTCAATGATCAACTTGTCCTTGCAACTTCATATGTGTCTTCTAGTATAGTTTCCTTCTCCTTCTCTTCAATAATTATCCTGTCATGTGAAGATATAGTACCTGCAACTAGAAATCACTCATGAAAATATGAAATTAGTCCAAAAAATGCCTAGTCTAACATGCTTCTTGAAAATCACTTATGGCATTGGAATTGGGTACTGAACTGGGGAAAGTTGATGGATTCTGCAGTGCACAATTCCAGAAGCCTGGAGTGGAGGATTGTTGCTTGTGACTGCGCAATGCACAGTTTTAGAGGTGTGGGAAGGAAGACTGCATAGTTAAGGAGCTCAATGAGATAGGTTTACCCACTGAGACTATGCAATATAAATTTTAGGGGAGAGAGAGTCCAAGAGATTACATGGTTTCACAGCTCAAGAAGGCAGGGATACAACTTGTTGCTTGCCACTATGTAATGTGCAAAATGAGACAGACGGGCAAGCTTGATTTCATAGCTATGGAGATCAGGGGACAAGAATGGGCACTGTGACTATGCAATATGTAATCCTTGGAGGTAGGAACTATGCATTGCATAGTGCCAAGTGGAAAGGGTACATGATTGAGGCTTGCCACTGTGAAATGCGCAATTTAAGGAGATAGAGTTGGGTCAAGTTGGTTGGGCAAGAAATTTTCTAGAATTTCGCTAAGTGTGGGATCAGTGAAGTGAATTTGAAACTGATGTTGGACATGGACATGATCACACACTTTGAAAAATTAATGAAACATCATAGAACACTTGGCACTTAGAAACAACATGGTCCCCCTATTGTGACGGAAAAATAACATACTCCTCCAAGTGCGACACTTAAGGTACACTTTGTGACGACAGTGATGACACTAGTGCAACAATGCATGAAACTTTGGGAATGAGTCTAATGCATGTCTATATGATAAATAAGACCCATTGAAATCAAATTTTCCCCTTTAAATAAACCAAAACACTACTTTTGCGATGTGTGACGCTTCCCATGCCAAAAGACGACACTTGAGTTTTATTCTAAAAGGGACTGGAAAGCTTAAAGAATATACATGGAATGACTATAGCTACTAGAAATGACAGCATGAAAGGTCAAAGTAGGCTCTAAAATTTGAATGTAGGGTAAAATTTTGGAGGGTTTTATACCAGTGAAAACACTTGGCAACGCACTGGTAGAATTCCAGCTTCTCTGCCTTAGTCTAATATTTTATACAAGGTCTAGTTCTTCAAGAAGTATTAATTCATTGTATGGATTACTCATGATTTTCCAATTCCCAGTTATAGATATATTCCCCTTCATCCCTTTCTCGGTTAAATAAATTCATAAGGATAGACATAGCACAATTGTTTCAATTCAAGGGAAGGGTAATATAGTTCGTGATATTTAAGATATTCAAAGTATGATTTTTCATATCTAGTGTTGCTCCGCTACCAGCAAGCCTGGAAAATACCCCAGTGGAGTTACTATAGAAACACAAGCATTAGTTCATTTCCAGTGAACCTAAACAATACCCTAGCGAAGTTGTTTGTTTCAACTCTCTGCAAACGAAGCCTTTCTCTTCATTCACCCTTTATTTATTTTATTCATAGAACCGTGCTTCAACACTTATTTATTTCAATGAGGCAAAATAGGGATCCTGTCTTATTGAGAGCATAAGAGGTTATTCCACCAGAGAAGCGTATACATATAACTATGATATTAGCATGCTCAATAATATTTTCCCCTTGTCCCTCTCTACTTGATTGGATCATCATGCAAAACATTGAAACATAAAAAACTGAGAGTAGGAAGGAGGTTCCTAGAATATATACGGGTATCATGGTTCTACGCAAAACTCTCCATATGAAAGAATCATATTTTCCATCGAAACATCATCGAATAAAAGGTATGGACCAATATGAAGAAGAAGGACTAAATACTAGCCAAATGTTGTAGTATCACAAGGACCTTTCCCATTTTTCCACACGCATTGGAACCAAACCCAAAACTTTTACATAGGGCTTATTCACAATAAGGAAAATACAACGGAAAAGACTGATCATGAAAAATAGAAAAACAAAGATAAATAATATATACATAGGGTAAGGCATAGCCCTAGACTGCTATTGAAAATATTGTTTCAAATCTTAGCGATTGATAGAAAGAGAGTCCATCTTCACATCCAAATATTGGAGATGATAAGTGTGGTGATGAATCTTGTCATGAACTAGATAAGGTCTAATCCAGAGGGATTGTGGGTTGGACCTTAGTGTGTTTCCTCTTCTCTTCATGGGCTTTATCCCACTTCAATATCATGTCACCCACATTGAATTCTTTCTTCCCTACAGACTTCTTATCAAACCATCTCTTGATACAGTTTTGATGAAGAGTGAATTTTCCTTTTTCTTTCCTCCTTTCTTCCTGTAACTTCACAAGAGTATCTATACTACTCTAAACCAAAATACAAGGCTTATCTCGACACTCTTATGAAATTTGAAGGGCAGAGAGGTAAATTTTAGAGGTATAATGGATTCTTTTTCATATACCAAAAAGTAAGGAGAGGTTTTGAGAGAGGGCTTAGGCATGACATGGTCATCCCATAGAGCATTCACCAAAGCATTGTGTCAGTTCCTTTCTTCAGAGTAAACATTTTCTTGATAATATAGATCAAGTTTTTATTGGTTGACTCAACAAGAAAATTACCATATGGATAATAATTAGATGAATGTTTCAATACGATGTCATTTTCTAATGAAAATTCATAGAGTTTAAGTTATGAGAAATAAGTTTCATTATCGAAAACAAGTGATGTAGGAATCTCTAACCTCGTAATGATATTATGTCTGAGGAAATTGATGACCTCCTTATCATTCACTTATTTGAGAGGAATGATATTATGTTTGAGGAAATTGATGACCTCGTTATCATTCAGTTATCTGAGAGGAACCACTTTTGTCCACTGCGTAAAGTAGTTTGTAGCATTGAGAATGCAGCGGTGTTGCTTCGATGAGTGTGGAAGGATTTCATTGATGACATCCAATACCCATTATTGGAAAGGTTCTTCTACAACAATAGACTACAATGGGGTAGATGACTTCTTATCTTGGCCAGCACATTTCTGACAAACTAGACATTTACGAGCATAAGCATGAGCATCCTTGAAAAGTGTGGGCCAATAGAAACCAGCTCTCATAATCTTGTGTGTTGTAGTGTCACCCACATAATTCCCATTGGCTAGCTCATCATGGAGGTCTCCCAATACCCTTTCTAAATCAGGTTCTTCCATACATCTGATTAGGACCCCATTATGGTGCTTTTGAAAAAGCACTATGTGTACCAACTGGTATGATAGAGATTTAAGTCAAGTATCCATTTTCTATCTTACCGATAAGTGTGGAGGAAAGGTACGATGCTCAACATATTGTCACACATCTGTGTACCAAAATGTGGATGTGTCAGTGGGGGTAGCTTGTTCAATTTTAAATATTTCAATTTCCTGCTCCCATCTAGAAGAATCATCTTCTGGTGAATTGATTTCTTAAGCTACTAGATGGCATAGACCATGGCCTTTTATTGTGTGAATTGTCTTGAACTCAATATTGTACTCTTGCAATTTTTTCATCCAATTCACTCTTATTTCACCTAGCTCTTATTGAACAAATAGCGATCTGACTGTTGGGTGTGGTACAAATATGGTAACATGATTTTTCAAAAAATAAGGCCTGAAGTGTTTCAACGCATTGTACATTTTGTAGTCTTTCTTATTAATGGTTGTATACTTTAATTCAGGTCCTTGCAAGATTAAATTCATGAATTATATAGGTCGTTGATTACCTTAATCATCCTTTTACGTGAGAATGGCAGCAAGGGAAGAATCAAAAGTGAAAGTGTACAACAGGAAATATTTGTCAAAAATTGGACATTATAGTGTTTGAGCTTCTATGATTACTTGCTCAATATGGGTGATACCATCCTTTTCCCTTTTATCCCACTTGTATACTACATCCTTCTTTATCATATCCTGTAACAGTTTCACTATCTGTGCATAGTGTAATATGAACTTGTGAAGGAAATTAATTTTCCCTAAGAAAGACTATGTAGCTTTCTTGTTTACCGAGAAGGGAATCTGAGTGATAGTTTTGACCCATTCTGGGTCCACTTTAATCCCACTCTTCACAATGATATGACCCAAGATATTTCCCTTCGACACTTTGAAAATTATCTTCTTAAGATTCTGAAATATCTCGCATTTGCAACATCACTAGAAAATTGCCTTAGATGGCGCCAGCGATCATATATCTTCTTTGAAAACATGGCCACATCATCTAAGTATACCACAACCCTTTGTCCAATCAAATTGTGAATTGTGATGTCCATAGCACATTGAAGAGTAGAACCTACATTAACAAGTCCAAAAGGACTTATTTTGAAGGAAAATGTACCCCACTTGGTTTTAAACATATTTTTGTGCTTGTCGGGTTCTGCCACCAAAGCCTGGTTGTATCCCGAGAAACCATCCAGTAACAAAAACATTTCAGACCTGATATTATTTGCAAAATCTATTCCATTAACAACACTGGGTAATTATCTTTGTCTGAGGCATGATTCAAATTACAAAAATTGACGCACAAGTGTATCTCCCTGGACTTCTTCCCTACAAGAACTAGATTGGAGACCCATGTTGAATGCTAACGTTAAATATGATCCAAGAATCTAGCATTTTTCTTAATTATTTTTGAATGAGGAGTTCAAGTGTGGGAAAAAAAATTCTCAGCTTCTACTGGAAAGGCTTGACCCCTTCCTTGATGGGAATTACATGCTATATTATTTGTGTGTCATAAGTCTTACGATCATCGTATGTCCAAGCGAAGACATCTCAATACTTCTTGAAATTTTGGATAATATCTTGTCTCTGTTGAGGTGTACAACAAGCATTGATATTTACATACTTCGGATCTTCTTTTGTACCAATATTTACTTGTTCGTGCAAAAGTGTAGAGCTATGTGTCTTTAAATTGATCGTTCCCTTGAAGTGATTTTGCAGGTCATACATCTTTTCCAATGTCATTACACCCTTGGGCATGGGGTTTCCTCTACTTGCTTGAGCTGAATCCTGCAAATCTTTCTCATGATCATCTTTATTGATAGTTGTGACCCTGAAAACATCAGCATTCGCCATGAAATCCAGTATTTGTTGGTTGTAATTAAAAAATCAAAAATAAGTAATGTTATCAGGAATGGATGGCCTATCAAGAATCTCAGCTGGAAATCCATCCCTTAAAGGTGACAACCTAGAAGCAACATTTTCTAATGTATCAGCAACATAACTATGAATTCGAGGAACATAAATAATATTAAAATCTTGGAATTGTGAAATTCAATGTCATACCTCTTGTTGATAATTTTTTAGATTAGATGACACACAGTGTATCGTATTCCATACCTGCCATGTGATGATTTCAGAGTCACCTATTTCTTTTAGCACTTCAACTTTGAGGTCAATGGATTTCTTCAAACCTAGAATGAGTGCTTCATATTCGGCAACATTGTTGGTGCACTCAAATTCCAAGTGGAAAGAGATCTAATGTTTTTTCTATTGTGTTTCTATTAAAATGCAACCATCTCTAGATCCCTCCTATGTTTTCGAACCATTAAATTATAATATCCAATTGTCAACAATACTAGTGATATGCCCTATACTAGTACTATTTACATATACTATACATAAGTCAATTGCACTTGTTGGATCTTGAGGAAGCAGTTCCAATTGTGTATCTAGTGGGACGGGTGAAGGTTGTGCTAGGTAA
Source organism: Pinus tabuliformis (assembly GCA_031772625.1). Lineage (NCBI taxonomy): Eukaryota > Viridiplantae > Streptophyta > Pinopsida > Pinales > Pinaceae > Pinus > Pinus tabuliformis. The sequence continues at coordinate 1,381,793,888 of CM062817.1, read as the reverse complement.
TATTTGTGATCTACTTCCAAAAAATAATTTCTGAAAATGACATCTACAAATCCCATTGGTTCATTTTTCCCTCAAGTTGTGTCACGATATGTTTGATGTAAGGCTCACTTTCTACTTGAATCTAGTTATTTCTTCCTTTATATGGAAGCCACATATGTGTCCAATTAGTTGAAAAGTACCCTTTTAACTTGTTGGACATATCTCTGCTCAACAATAAACCACACATTTCAGGAGTGTCCACAATTACAATTGTTATGCATTGGTGAACTCTATGGTCAGATGACAAGCGAATGGTAAGATTTTTGAGTTCACCAATGGCCTCGACAAATGATCTATCCAGTTTTATGACTTGTGCGTTAGTTTTATCCCATTTAGCATTAATTTTCTTAACAACAGATAATGGCATAACATTTGTGGATGCACCAAAATCAACCAAACAATTATGGACATTATAATTAAAGATTTCAAAAGTTAAAATAAATGGAGGAAAAAGTGTGTTAGGTTTCAAATTGAAGACATTAACTATAGATTTGATAATATCGTGAGTATTACCAAACATTACCTAAGAAGCAGAAACTTCTTTACCTACCGAAGAGTGCAATGAGAGTGCTTGGATAATCAGTTCTCACTGACCTGTTATCTTTGTGAGCTCAAATATTGAAATGTTGGCCCAATATTTTTCCATATCATCGACAACATTGTAATCAATATTTTCCATCTTAAAGGGTTGTGCTGACGAATTGGGTGGTGTATCCTTAATTGATGTTTCACGAGTGGTGTACTTTTTCTTGTTGTTGGCGGAAGTGTTCTTAGCAGAAGGAGCACTTCTATACTTGTTTGTGAGTTATGATTTGGATTAGACAGTGGTATAATTCATCACAACAATTTCTTCTTAAGTTCCTGCTCAAAAACAGGTCCCTTGATCCTCAAATTATAATGACCAATTGACTTTTGGGGAGAAGCTTCACTCAATGACAGTTCATTAGCACTCTACTTATCCGCACCCAAACTTTCTTCGATTCATTGGCTTCTTCTCTCTACTCAGGTTTTTCTTATGCTAGCAAGGTATGTACCAAATCAACCATCATAGATTTCATATTATGATTCCACTTGGGCATGTCTTTTTGAATTTTTATCTTGGTGATAAGTATAAAAATTGTCCATTCTCAAGTTGTCGACATTGGACACTATGTTAGAACTTTGGGCATATTTGGTCGACTAAGAATTGTTATTCTTCTTAAAGAAAGGTGGTCTAACAAACTTGTTGCTAGTAGTGGATCCCTCACTTGACATCCACTTTAACTATGATAATTCATTCGTGAGTAGCTTCAAATATTTGGTCAAGCTTTCCATATCGAAATATTTTTTCTCCTTAGCTTTGTCAGAAGAGGCTTGAGTCTTATTACCAGTTTCCTTGGACTATTTAGGATCATCGATGTCTTCAATGAATCTAATAGAATGCAAAAAAAAATTGACTACAAGAACTTCTGCAAAGTTTCAAGAAAAAATATTCTTTGCAGCCTTTTTGACAAACAGATTCAATTATTGAATGAATCCAATAGTCTCCATAATACTTTCCCATCCTAAAGGGTAATTCATTTAATTTTATAAAAATAAATAAACATAATACCTCTAAAAACAACTCAAAACAATGATGTTTAAAAACTTTACATACTATTTGGATATTAATAATTATAATTATATAGCCTCATAAAATAAAATTAAAAGTTTGTAATTAAAGAATCATAAATTAAATTAGTCAAATGGAAAAAGAAACATTAATACAAAAAATCATATTTCATAACAACCCTAATAACTAATTAAACCCTAATTTCACATTAAAATCAATACATTACATTGGATAGTGATAATAAATCCAATTAAAATATCACTAATAATGGAATCTCCATTTTAATTAAATCAACTAATGATCTAAACCACATAATTTAATTTTACCCAAAATGTCAAATAACCCTAGCCGACTAAATCATTTCATATTGATCATTTCCATAAACTACATATATACATAAGATTAGCTCTATGATACATCATTAATCTCCTCTTAATCAACTGGTTTATCCCCTAAGGATGGACTCACTTAGAAGTCTGAAACGTTGGGTTAAATAAACTCTATAAATAGGTTATTCCTCTCTCATTAAAACAGAGAAATGTTAATTGGCAAGGACATTGTATAGTAATATTTGGTAATGCCATCATGTGACTGTACATCAGCGAGGAACTTGTGCAACAACTGAGTAAATATTTGGTTAAAATATTTAACTCTTTCTTTGTCCCCCATTTTCAGGTTCCCAGGCACTTTTACTAACATGGAGGGAGTTTTATCATCAGCAAATTTTCCCAAAAAAAGCTTCTTAAAATCCCTCTAATTGTGGATTGAATTGGTCGGAAGACTGTAATACCATACATGAACTCTACCTTCTAAAGTGAATTGAAAGAGTCTACAAACAATGTCATTAAAACATACCTCAAGCATTAGTAAATGCATTTAGAAGATTTCAGTATGGTCTTTTGCTTTAGTCTTCTTATCAGGATCAAACTTTGACAGCAGATTTTCTAGATGTTTTGGAATCTTATAAAGATTATCTGGAAGAGTGAGTGTCCCTTAGGCCATCTAATCTAATTCTACATCAGTCATGTCTTCATCTCCTTCCTCTTCCTCCTCTTCTGAGTCTGAAGAGGTTTATCCTTCACCATTAAAGTATGTGTTATAATCAAGATGTTCCTCATCTAAAAACTAAAAATCTTCCCCTTCAATGTCCAAATTCTCTTCAATAAGTGGAAGTTCCTCTTGGTGATTTGTTCTTTCCGTAGGATCAACTAACTCTACAAGGGTTGAAATAACCAAATATGCCACCGAATAAACAAATATGCCACTTGGAGTGGCTTCTTTCATTACAGGCTTATGAGGTAGAGTAGTAGCAATAAGGAGTAAACCAAGGAGTCCATTGTCCTAGTATTTTATCAAATCCTCTCTCGTAATGAGCACTAGAGTGACTCACTACTTATCTGATCTTATTCACAGGACCTACACAATTTTCAACAATATTTCAATTCAAACATAGGGCTCGGCAATGAGCTCCAAGGTGTTTTTCCTTCTAAATACATGGCTCCATATCTCCAAGCTCAACTTTGAACATCCTTGGCTATTTAGTGAGAGATATTAAGAGAGAAATAACACACACATGACCAAAAACCAACCTAAGACCAAAACGATTAACTGATGAACAACTTACATTTCTCTTCTTCTTCTTCTTCTTCTTCTTCTTCTTCTATGTATATAGATATATATATCATCACATCATGTATCTGATAAAGTGATCCTTTGGCTCTTAGATCTACTCGGGGAATTGGGCATCGACCCATGCCCCTCACAACCCCAATCCAAATTATTGAATACCTCTCACATGGTGACTTCTCTCCAATCAAAAAAATCTATTGGACGATGCCATTAGCCCGCAACTGGTGTCTTAGCAATTTAATTCAGCTGGGTTATGGATTTCAAGTTATGCAAGTAAGCAAGCCCTCAAGTTATGGATCCATAAGGCATTCCTTCCTTGGTAGTTAATTAATTTTAAAAAATTAATACTTAAATGCTTAATTATCATATCATCCATCCTTGACTCGCCACATTATCAATACAATGATAATCTCATATTACATAAATAGGGGAAAAGTGAAGGATGTTACATTAGCTTTCCAATACCTCTTTTCCTTGAAATTTAACAATGAGATAATGCTTTTCCATTTCATGAAACTATTTATAATTAGAAAAACTTTATTATATTACAAATTACTCGTATTACCCTTTCAATTCGTCATCCCATTTCTTTAGTAACTTCCCTTTCCAATTCCCTTTTGTCTTGCAAGATAACCACCATGAAATGATTTCGTATTCAAAACCTATATTCACCCTTCAAGAATATTTCTTCGATTGCAAACTACCCTTGAGAATCCTCTCCATACTTCTTTGATCATTTCCCGTCCATTCTCTCTTTTCTTTGGTTATTATCTTTCCAATACCCTTTAGCTTGGGAAACTAATTACTAGGTAATGATTTTCCATTTTAAAACCTCTATTCACAACAGAAAAATCTGTATTATATTGGAAACCACATTTATAACCATTTCCCATCCATATTCTCTTTTCATTAGAAAATTATCTATTGAATACCCATTTTTATTTCCCTTCCAATGCCCTTTTTCCTTGAAATATAATGACAATGAAATTCTTTTCCATCCACAACATTTATTCATAATTCAAAATATTTTATGTATTGAAAACTACTATTATGTCATCTCCCCATCTACAATTCCTTGATTATTGTTATGACCCCTTCCCATACACGATCCCTTTTATCTGGTACATTATTTTTCCAATAACCTTTTCTTAGCAAACTAACCACTATGTAATGTTTTTCCATTTCACGCCCTCTTTTCACAATGAACAAACATTTCATGTATTGGAAACTACCTTTGTAACCATGTCCTATCCATACTCTATTTTCTTTGGAAGATTACCTTTCCAATGCCATTTTTACTTATAATCTAATCACCATGTAATGCTTCTCAATCCACAACCCCTATTCATCATTCACAAACATTTATTGGATTTCAACATACTCCTTCGACCCCTCCCCACCCATGACCCCTTTTCCATTGTAGCTTTCCTCTCCGATGCACTTTTTCCTTACAACCTAACCACCATGAAATGATTTTCCCTTCACAATCCCTACTTGCCAATAAAAATATTTCTTGGATTAAAAACTACCTTTGTAACTTGTCCTTGCCCAAAATTCCTTGACTAGTATTGTTATGACCCCTTCCCATGCATGATCCCTTTCATTTAGTATCTTATTTTTCCATTGTCCTTATTCTTATCAAACTAACTATTGTATAATGATTTTTCATTTCACAACCTCTATCCATGATGAACTAACCTCTCTTGTGTTGGGAACTACTCTTAGATCCCTTTCTAATTTATATTTTCCTATCTTTGGAAGTCTACCTTTCTAATACCCCTTTTTCTTTGAAATCTAACCACCATGTAATGCTTTCCAATTTCATTATTTGCATTCATGGTTCATAAACCTTTATTGGATTAAACTATTTTTCTCACCCCTTCCTATCCACAATCCATTTTATTGGGTAGTTTTATTTTCCCATACTATTGAGAAGTGGAACAAGAAAGGCTTAATTTGACTTAGCCTTGGTCAAATTAAGTAAATTTGAAATTTCCACATTAGAAAACAACTTGGAGGCAGTTAACTAAGGTGACATGGCTCTTGTCACTCAGTTACCTCAGTAAATTCGAATTAGTGGGCTTGGAGTTCAGTTTGCATGTGTTGATTGCTAATTTGTAGCAATCCAATTCAGTTATTTCTAGTTGCACTTAGTTAAACTAGTTCTAACAGTTAATAGAACTAGTTGGAGGTCAGTGATGCAGTGGGACAACATTCTAACTCAAATGTCATCCAGTTAACTGATCAATCAACCAAATATAGCTCATGAATGAAAGGAATTTGAATTGAGCAGTTGTGGTGGATATTCTAAGGAAGTGTAACATCAGTTGTGGACCAGTCTTGAGTGTACATGTGTCGCATGTAATTAGTGATTAATCCTTGGGAATTGCACAATCAATTTGGAGGAAATTCCTGAGGAATAGGGGCCAATTTCCTTGGGATTTGCACAAGGAAATAGGAGCTCAAGTGGGGGCATAAATTGACTAAGTCTGGTCCAGAGCTTCTCGTTTAGTAGAGAGAAAAATTATTCACTTGCAAGTTGAGCTCAGAGCATGCATGCAATTATAATACATTCTCTATTCATATGATTAATTCAAGAAGGATTAAGGGATTTTTACCATTTGGTTTCCCCTAGATAAATTTGTGTACTTATGTATGTCATTGATGCATGTTTGTGAATGTTTTTCTAAATTGTGAATTAATTTCTGCAAAGTAGTAGAGTAGAATTGTGTCTCTTGATTTTGATTAAATTTCTTAAGCAGTTGCAATTCTATCACCATATTTCTAAAAATACCAATTTTATTTACAAGCTAACAACCATGAAATACATTTCAATTTGCAACATTTATCCATCATTCACAAAACTTTCTTGTATCACAAACTACCCTCATTACCCCTTCCTATCCATAATTCCTTGAATTTGGTAAAATAACTCTCAAATATCCATTTTATACCATGAATTTATTCTCCATACCATTACATCTATTCAAGATTCATAAATCTTATTTGAATATCAAACTATGTTTTTGACTCTTTCTAATCCACTGTGTCCCTTTTCTTTGATAACTTACCTACCCAATACCTTGAATATAGTATTACGAGCCTGCCAATTGTTGAAAAATTACAAAATCATCATTATTTATAAAAAAAAAATAATAATAAAAACTTACCTTTTCAATACTTTATTTCTAAGTGAGCTAACAATGATATAATGCTTTTCCATTTCATAATAACCTCCAACCATATCCACACAAAAAATTCTTAAACTAGAAACTACCCTTATAACTCCTTGCAATCCACAAACGCATCTTAATAACTTAATTTTCCAATGTCCTTTGACCTTGTGAATTAACCCTACTTTATAATTTCACAATTTATTACTTTCAAAACTTCTTCCATTCACTAACCTACAATTTTTTTTCCATACTTTTTATACATGTCAAACACAAAATATTTTGTAATTAATTTGTAATTAGATTATTTAATTTTTTAATTTATCGAACTTTGATAAAATTTATATTAAATTAAATATTTTAAGATTTTAAATAATATTTAAATATTTAAATATATATTTTTATTATGTCAATAGGCATCTTATTGTGAGGTTCTTCTTACAGACACTGTAGATATTCTTCGTCAGATTGTGTTTTGTACAGGTCTCAATCATTTTGCTTGTTTTTTGTACAGGTGTCAGTGGTTTTCCTTCCTAACTACAATCGAAAGGATACGTGAAAGAAGAAATTAAGGCCTTTTCTTAGTGTAGTTACACAAATGGAGATGGAAGTAGCTATGTGTTGGGAAAAATATTAAAGGGGGGCGTGGCGGCAGTGGTGGGGGGGTGGGGGGGGGGGGTGTGGGTGAATCAGTATTTTAAAAACTCACAATAATAATTTTCTTTTCTGAAATATATATGTGACTTTACTAAACCCAACTCGCGTATGTACGCGATTGTTGTAAAAGAAACTAGTGTATGCTTAGTAAACTTGTAAAACAATTAATTCTTTATCTGTTAAACTTAAACCAGAATGTAAGAGATTTATCAGGCATTTGATAAGAAGTAAGAAAAAAATAAAGTATCACACATAAGAAACACACATGAACACCAAGATTTAAGGTGGAAACCCAATGTGGGAGAAATACACCACTACTATCATCTCAGTCTTCAAACTTGTTAATGTCAAAAACTTCTTACATTCTTGTACTGGTGCAGACTCATGCCAGTACGCAAGCACCCACCTACTGAAGGCTACAACCTTCAATCGTTCTCCAGCTCCTACTAGAAGAGAGATCCAACCCATTGATCTAAGTACCAGCTACTACTGGTAGGAATCTTCGAATTCATCACTGAAGTCTCCAACACTCAGCAACATACGTGGATAACGTTTCATAAATTTTCACACTAGATCCACCTTCTTTAATACATCACAACTTGTAGATCAACTAAATCAAACACCAACTTAATTCAAACAGAACATTGAGATCACTATAACCATAACACAAAACTAAACTCATAATACTGCATCAACACATAGAATCAACTACAACCCTGAACATTCATATTCCAACATGTATACGTTACTTCACTTAAGGCAACCCGTGTGTATAAACTCTTTTCTGTAGAGAAACCTACATACAGATCTCAATATACTAAAAGCTTTTAATTATGAATCAGACACAAAGTTGACCAAGGTTATTATGAAATATTATGTTAGCTTACAAAATCCTCATACAGTTAGCAGCATCAATAATTTTTTCAACCAATCAACATGTAACCAAATTCGACTTCATCATTCAATCAGTTCTATTTCAGACATTATCACTCAACCCAGATCAACATGAGGAAATCATTGATAGGCAGGAGAGATACAACAGCACTAATCAGGTTGATCAGTCATTTATGAATAGAAACCTTTCCTTTATATACATTAATTTGAAGAAACGAACCTGTGTGTATACACGACTTTACCGAGACCAACTAGCGTATAGATCTGCAAATTTTCACCTAAAATTTCACATCTCTTCAGAACTTCAGAAAGACCCAGATCATAATATTCAGAGATAAAAACATGCATCAATACTTAGATCTAGTCAATCCATGAGCAAATCATACAATGGAAATTCATTTCAGGTCTCATGATCATGATCCATCATTGTATTCATGGTGCATAATTATTTCAAATCTATGTATCAACTATGGCCCTTACAATGCAAATATACTTTAGATTTAAGTATTCATCAAAAACCCTTTCACATGCACACTTAGAACTTTGATCTTCACCTCCTTATATAGTTAGAGCCTTAGCCAATACCATGGGTCAAAACTACATTAGTGTTGGTGGTAATCTTGGACGAGATCAAGTAATCATTACGGCACTCAATATTGTGGGCTAATACCATGGTAAAGACCCTTTGTATTCTTAAATTAGTGTTCCATCATGTATGTGACTTTTCTTCTTTATACGTGCATGTATACATGACTTGGCCTTGACGAACCCGTGTATAGATCTTCAAATATTCACCTTTATCAAACTTCTGATTCTGATCTGTAAACATTTGTCCCATCATTCTGTTATTTTGTTCCATCACTCTGTCACCTATGAACTGACCTATGGATTCATCTAGTTACCATATACTTGTTCTATTACAAGTGAGTTGCCATCAAGGACAGCAGATGCATCATAATGCCAGCAATCTCCCCCTTTGTACTTGATGGAAACCATGTTGGTGTTGATCACCTCAACCTATAGAAACCTATTAGATACATCAAATAATTGTTATTAAAACACCAAGATATTCTCCCCCTTTTAAATCAAGGGCAAAGGGCGGACCAAAGCTCCCCCTTTGGATATGGTTTGCACTATACTGTCCATGCTCCCCCTTTGGATATGGTTTGCACTATATTGTCCATGCTCCCCCTTTGGATATGGTTTGCACTATACTGTCCATGATCCCCCTTTGGATATGGTTTGCACTATATTGTCCATGCTCCCCCTTTGGATATGGTTTGCACTATACTATCCATGCTCCCCCTAAGCACATGTTGAATCTTCAGAAAAATTTTAAAATGAAGATCATGGCTCTATAACTCAACTGAGTATGACCTTCCTATAACCAAGGACACATACTTACATCAATCTCCCAACCAAGTGGGGATACATATTTGACTCAACCGCCCAACCAAGTGGGATTACATTTTTGACACTACCACCCAACTAAGTGGGATTACGTATTTGACATGACCTAAAAATTCCATACATGACTCAATATGACAATTATTACTTCATAGGTCTCCACATTACCTCTACATCAAATGATAGATATGAAATTAATAACTGAGACCAAAAGATATTAATAGTAGCGTAATTCAGCAACCATAATGCCAACAATGCATTATATTCTGCAAGGCTAATGCTCCCCCTGAACCTATGCTACATCTTCATTGTCAATGACTCATTCATCATAGCATCTGCATCAATGAGAAAAACATAACTCAATACCATATCAGCAGACTGTACCCATCAACACCAGACCAACAAAAATCAAATCATAGCTCTCAATAGCATGCTACAGGTTGATCTTGATTATGTCCCACTATTTTTCTATTATAGAAAAAAATACACGATTGTCTGCAAACAAAATTGTGTATATATGCGACTATACTTCATGAAACCCACGTACAGAAAGAAACCTTCTGAATTTTCACCTATAGACTGAGCAGACTAGATTAATAGCAAAATGAGGCAGAGAAAACTCCTAGTTTCTGTCTGAGATATTCAAATGCTTCTCTGGGAAGAGGTTTAGTAAATATATCAGCAACTTGTTCTTTGGAGGGAACATACTCCAATTTAACCTTTTGCTCAAGCACTTGTTCTCGTAGAAAGTGATACTTAATTGGAATATGCTTGGTCTTGGAGTGCATAACAGGATTTTTTGAAATACTAATAGCACTTGTATTATCACATAGGATGGAGATGGGTGGAGAACATTTGATTTGTATATCTTGTAATGTTTGCATCATCCAAAGAAGTTGTGTGCAACAAGATGCAGCAGCCACATATTCTGCTTCTGTTGTAGATAAGGCAATGGAACTTTGTTTCTTGTTGAACCAAGATACCAATCAAGGCCCCATGTAAAATGCACCTCCACTAGTGTTTTTCCAGTCATCAACATTTCCAACCCAATCTGCATTTGTGTATGCATGAAGGGTAAGATCTACATCTTTAGGATACCATAGACCAAAGTCTTGGGTTCCTTGGAGATATTTGAATATTCTCTTTACTGCCTGAAGATGTGATTCCTTTGGATTGGCTTGGAAATGTCCAACAATCCCAACTGCATGCATGATATATGGTTTGGTACCTGTTAGATAAAGCAGACTTCCAATCATAGACATGTACTCTGGTTGGTTTACTACAGGAGAAACATCATTAGAACCAAGGTTGCATCCTATCTTCATGGGAATACATACATGTTTGCAATATTCCATCCCATACTTTTTCATAATTTGCTTGAGATATTTTGTTTGTGAGAGAAAGATGTCATCTTTTGCTTGTTGCACTTGTAGACCAAGAAAATAGGTTAGTTTCCCAAATAAAGACATTTCAAATCCTTGTTGCATAACAGAAGCAAAGTTTTGACTCATAGATTCTTCATTACTGCCAAATATGATATCATCAACATAACCACAATAATTAGCAGTTTATCATTCTCAATTTTTGTGTACAATTTGTTGTCTACGGATCCTTTTGTGAAACCTTACTGTTGAAGATATTTTTCAAAACGATAATACCATGTCCATGGAGCTTGTTTTAGCCCATATAAAGCCTTTTTGAGTTTGCATACAAAGTTTTCATCATTCCCCAAAATGAATCCTTTTGTTTGTTCAATATATACTACTTCTTCTAGACCTCCATTAAGGAAAGTAGATTTTACATCCATTTGATGAACTTTGAAATGTCAAAAACTTGAAAGTGCAAGAAACATTCTTATGGCTTAAAATTTGGCTACTAGTGCAAATGTTTCTTCAAAGTCTATACCTTCTTGTTGAGAATAACCTTTACAAACAAGTCTATCTTTATTCCTAATGACCTCTCCATTTTCATTCTACTTATTTTTGAATATCCATTTTGTCCCAATAACATTTTTACCATGAGGCCTTGGAACCAATTCCCAAGTATCATTCTTTCCAATTTGATCAAGTTCTTCATTCATGGCCTTAACCCAACATTCATATTTACTATCTTGATTTACATTTTGTGGTTCAATGGTAGATAATAAATCTAGATAACTAGGAGATCCTACAAGAGTTCTTGTTTGTACCCCAGATTCCTTATCTCCTTTGAGTTTTTGGATGATTCTTTTGAACATACCTGGATGGAGCCTTTCCTTTGTTTGATGTGTCTTCTTCTGTTGCTTCATTATTTTACTCTTCTATATCATTGCAATTTGATTTGGGAAAGCATTCATCATCATCATCCTCTTTTGCTTATGTTACCTTCTTCGGATTTGTACATGCTTCATTAATCACAACATCAATGCATTCAACAATTTTATGAAGTCCCTTATTGTAACATTTGTACCCTTTGCTTCTAGATGAGTAACCAAGAAGTATTCCTTCATCTTCTCTAGCTTCAAGCTTACTAAGTTTTTCATCATTATTTTTTATGAAACATTTTCTTCCAAAGACTCTAAAATTCTTTACAGTGGGAGGCTTACCATATCAAAGTTCATACGGAATTTTCTCGCTATTCACACGAACATGAGCCTTGTTGAGAATAAATATTGCAGTATGTGCAGCCTCACCCCAGAAGGCATGAGGAGTTCTAGACTCTTCAAGCATATCATGAGCAATTTGTTGAACAATTCTATTCATTCTTTCTGCCACGCCATTTTTTTGAGGAGTTTTAGCTATAGAAAATTGTCTTTTTATGCCATGTTATTCACAGAAATCAAAGAATTATTTTGATATGTATTCTCCTCCTCGGTCAGATCTAAGACATTTTGTTTTTAGATCTAATTCATTTTAAACTAATGCTTTGAAGACTTTAAATTTATCAAATGCTTCATCTTTGTGTTTCAATAAACCGATCCAGCACATTCTAGAAAAGTCATCAATGAATAAGATATAGTATTGTTCTCCACGAGGTGAATTTTTATTTATTGGTCCACACAAATCAGTATGTATAAGTTTAAGAGGCTTAATTTCTAATCCTTCTTTGGCATTGAATTGTGCTATAGTTTGCTTACCAAATTGACATGACTTACATATGGTACTTTCTGGTAGGGTGATGTTGGGTAGATCACGAACAGCTTTGAGCCTACTTGATTTTCTTATTTGAGAGAAGCTTATATGTCCCAACCTTCTGTGCCATAACCAGTTTTCCTCTACCTTGCCTAGGTAACATTGTTCTTGGCCACCTTTCAATATATACAGATTGCTTGGGGTTCTTGTTCCTTTTATTATGGTTTTTCTTGTGTCAAGTTCACGAACCACACATTCTTTTGATCAGAATACAACCTCATTTATTTTGTCACACATTTGGCTAACACTCAACAAGTTATGTTTTAATCCATTAACATACATAACATTAACAACTTTAACTTTGCTTTTATAAAAATAGAACATTTACCCTTAATGATAGTAGGTGAGTCATTTACAAAAATGATATGAACTTTTCTTTCTTTAAAGCATTGTATGAAATAAGTTTATCTTTATCACCTGTCATGTGTTTTTAGCATCCACTATTAATGTACCATTAGTTTTCTTATCCTTCTGCAAAAAATTTGATGCCACAGCGTTCAGACTGTAACTCCTTCCTTTTCCATACCTTAGAATTGGTTGATATTTGATCCTTTTGATATGTTGGCTATAATTTGCTCTTGTATTAAAATTCTTCATGTCCAAATTTATTACAAAATGAACATTCAATTTCATCTTGAAGAGATGAGAAGTTGTTATAAGTGCTCTTCTTGACTTCTGTCTCATTCCTTTGTTATCTTGCTTCTCTAGTCACGATGGTTTTATATGCAACACATTGAGCAGCCTTATGACCAAAATTATGACATGAGAAACATTTTCCATTAAAGAACAAATTTATGTGATCATAGAATCTTTTGGTGTTGTTTACCTTTTTACTGGTGCTTCTGTTGTTGTTCATCCTTGGATTAGAGTGAACATGATTTACTATGGAATGCCTTTATTCTTTTGCTGAGGTATGAAGCTTTGTTGACTGGTTTTTGCTGCATTTAGATAGCTTCCGGTGGTGGCTGAAGACTTTTTTGTTTGAGATGTTTCTCCATTGTATCCAAGACCTATCTTCATAAGAGGAGAGATATGTACCTTGCTAATTTCATCTAAGGTTTAAGATCCTTTAGCAAATCTAAGATTCAGAGTTTTTATTTTCTCAAGTTCCTTTCTTAGACTTACTACTTCACATTCTAACTTTTCATTATGCTTTTCCTTTTCTTTGAGTTGATGCTTCAATATATCTATGGCTACTTTGTTTTGTTCCAATAAAATTTTGAGTTGAGTAATTTCTTCAAAGAAATCTTTTTCCTCTAAAGCATCCACAAATTTATCATTAGACTCGTTAATATTTTTCTCAAAATTCATGAGTAATTTAAGATCTTGATCAGATTCTCCTTCTTAACTATTTAACAAGCCATCACTATCTTCATGAGTATAATAACTTTTTCTATTGTCAAATTGTATCCTATTACTTTTGCAGTATCCTTCCCTTTGTCATGGTTGTCTTTATGAGGGCATTTAGTAGCATAATGACCAACTCTACCGCAAGCAAAACATTTGAAGAGAAGCTTACCTCTGAACCTTTCGGTGCCCAGTTGAAGTTTCTTTACAAAATTCACCTCATCTTCCTCTGATATATATCCTAATTCCTTGTGTTCTTCCTTTTCTTTTACTGATACTTTAAATACGGCTTCTCTGACTTCTGAGGGACCTCCTTTCCTCATTTCAAAAGCAGTCAAGATCTCGTGAAGTTGAACAACAGTAGGAGTCTGGAGATCATGCTTTTCTTTGATAGCAAACACTTTTGACTTGAATTTATGAGTTAGAGATCTTAATATTTTCTTTACTAAAGTGGTGCCCTTTATTTCTTCACCCATATTTTTCATGCGATTTACAATCTCATCTATACGTAGAAAGAAACTAGCAATACTTTCATCATTATGCATTTTGAGAGTTTCATATTGAATTCTGAGAGTTTGGAGTTTAGCACTTTTTACCTTGGTATCGTCTTCATAGCTTTGAATGATTCTATCCCATATTTCTTTTGTTGTGTTTAACTGCATAACTTTGACAAATTTTGATTTTGTCAGACTTCCCAATAATGCATTGACAGCTTTGGCATTGGTTTCATACATCTTCTTTTCTGCTGCATCTGTGGGAACTGCGGCTAGATATTGGTAACCTCCTTCCACAATTTCCCAAACATCTACTCCAAGGGACTGAAGATAGGATCTGGTTCTTGTCTTCCAATATATTAAATTATTTTCACTGGAGAGTGGTGGTCTAATAAATTATGTTCTGTCTTTATTGCTCATCTTGGGAGATCTTCTTGCAAGCGATCAAGCTTCTTTTGAAGGACCTACTCTGATACCAATTGTTGGGAAAAATACTAAGAGGGGGGATGAATCAGTATTTTAAAAACTCACAATAATAATTTTCTTTTCTGAAATATATACGCAACTTTATTGAACCCAACTCGCATATGTACGTGGCTGTTGTAAAATAAACTAGTGTATGCTTAGTAAACTTGTAAATTAGATAATTCTTTATCTGTTAAACTTAAACTAGAATGTAAGAGAATTATCAGGAATTTGATAAGTAGTACGAACAGAATAAAGTATCACACATAAGAAACACACATGAACACTAGGATTTAAGGTGGAAACCCAATGTGGGAGAAAACCATAGTTGTTGTTGTCTCGGTCTTCAAACTTATTAATATCAAAATTTTCTTACATTCTTGTATTGGTGCAGACACATGCCAGTATGCAGGCACCCACATGCTAAAGGCTACAACCTTCACTCATTCTCCAACTCCTACTAGAAGGGATCTCCAACCCCCTTATATGATTACCAACGACTACTGGTAGGAAGCTTCGACTTCCTCACTGAAGGCTCCAACCCTCAGAAACATTTTTGAACCATGTTTCATAAATTTTCACACTAGATCCACCTACTTTAATACATCACAACTTGTAGATCAACTAAAGAAAACACCAACTTAATTCAGCTAGAATAGTGAAATCATTTTAACCAGAACGCAGAATTGAACTCAGAATACTGCATCAACACACAAAATCAACTACAACCCTGAACATTCATATGACAACATGTATACACTACTTCACTTAAGGCAACCTGCGTGTATGTGTGCTTTTTTGTAGAGAAACTTGTGTATAGATCTCAATATACTAAACACTTGTAATTCTGAATCAGACATAGAGTTGACCAGAGTTATTCTGGAACATTATGTTAGCTTACAGAACCCTCATACAGTTAGTAACATCAATAAATTTTTCAACCAATCAACATGTAACCAAATTCAATGTCATCATTCAATCAGTTCTACTTCAGACATTATCACTCAACCTAGATCAACATGAGGACATCATTGATAGACATCAAAGATACAGTAGCACTAATCAGGTTGATCAATCATTTATGAATAGAAACCCTTCCTTTATATACGCGACTTTGAATAAAAAAACCTGTGTGTATACACAACTTTATCGAGACCAACTAGTGTATAGATCTGCAAATTTTGACCTAAAATTGCGCAGCTCTTCAGAAAGGCCCAAATCATAATATTCAGAGATAAAAACATGCGTCAATACTTAGATCTAGTCAATCCATGAGCATATCATACAATGGAAAGTCATTTCAGGTCTCATGATCCTGATCCATCATTATATTCATTGGTGCATAATTATTTCAAATATATGTGTCAACTATGGCCATTACAATGCAAATATACTTCAGATTGAAGTATTCATCAAAAACCCTTTCACATGCACACTTAGCACTTTGATATTCACCTCCTTATATAGTTATATCCTTAGCCAATACCATGGGTCAAAACTACACTAGTGTCGGTGGTAATCTTGGATGGGATCAAGTAACCGTTACTGCGCTCAATATTGTGGGCTAATACCATGGTAAGGACCCTTGGTATTCTTAAATTAGTGTGCCAGCATGTACGTGACTTTGCTTCTTTGTACCTGCATGTATACGCGACTTGGCCTTGATGAACCCACGTATAGATCTTCAAATATTCACCTTTATCAAACTTATGATTCTGATATGTAAACCTTTGTCCCATTATTCTGTTATTTTGTTCCATCACTCGGTCACCTCTAAACTGAGTTGTGGATTCATCTAGTTACCATATACTTGTTCTATTACAAGTGAGTTTCCATCAAGGATAGCACATGCATCATAATGCCAAAACTATGTCATGGGTGGAACAATTGCCATTCTACTAGATATAGCATGGGATGAATCATGCCCGCATAGTCCATCAGTGTCCCTAGACCAAGATTTCAGAATGGATATGATGATATACTATGATGTGAGACAACCTACCCATCGATATAGTATCCACTGCAGAGATATGGTCAAGATATGGAAAATTATTTGTTGCAACAAACCCGTTCATAACCACCCCTCACGTGCAGACCATTAGAAGAAGAAGAAGACAATTCATTGGAGAGAGAGAGAGGTAATAAACATAATACAGCAGATATTAGGAGTAGTAACAATGAATAGAAGTGGAACAGTAGCAAGAAACTTTCATTTATGTCTTCCATTTATCTTTATCCATGTGTGAACCACGCTTTTCATGTGTTGCAGTTATTCTTCTTCATGGAGAAAATTGGTTGCCTATAACAACCCCTCTTCATCATATATGAAGAACAGGTGGGTTTGGTGTTTATTTCATGGGTTTGGATGATGCATTTATAGATTTTAGAGGTTATGATGTGTTGTGAGTTTTTGGAGAAAGAAGTATGTTTGGGAAAATGGCATCGACTTCTTATGAGGCGCACAACCAACATGTCTTAGTTGGGTGCATGTTCAAGCATTGAAAACATTCCTCCAGGTGAGTCTTGCCATGAAGAAAAACAAAGGGAAACCAACCCAATTTCCCCAAAATCTATAGTACCCACCATCCAATTAACATGACAATAACATACTCATTTTGAAAAATAAAAACAACACCTGTGGGATGAATCCTTATGAGGGAAATAATCAACCACCATCTGTGAATGCCTTCTTGAAGGGTATGGCTCCATAATTGGTCGTACCATATCCAACTCAGCCCTTCATGGGATAGGGGTGGTTTCATTTTGTTCATGTGAGTGTGAAAATATGTTGGCTTGATGGGGCCTAACCCAAGTTCGGAGTTAATTATCCAAACTAATCCCTACACTATTGGCCCTTTCAGCATCAGCCCGCAGTGTGCAGACTGAAGTCTCACCTGAAGCAGTATCGGGGGATGCTGGAACCAAGTTTCTGCACCCTTGATATGTCTGAGGGGTTGATTTAGTCCAACTGTGCCTACTTTCGTGTAGGTTACTTCGTGCATTGTTTTGACCTGCGATACCTTCACAATATTATAATTGTCCTTTGCACAGCCCTAACCAGGTGGCTGAGGTGATTTTGTGTTGTTATGGCAACGATCTGTGCTATTTCCCCAAGCTACACCATGTATCTTAATTATCCTCTTATAGATGTTAGTCAACTTCATGTAACCAGATACTTTAACTCACATTTACTTAATCTACACAGTTATATATGTTCACGCACCATATAGACAACAGAAATGAAATTTATACCCAATATATTTGATACAGAAAATAGGAAATAAATACAAAGAATTGATGTAAAACTTCTCTTTATTAATGCTTCAATAGTTACAGACTCGACTCGCCCTGCGCACTCAGCTGCAAGGGACCGCGCATTCAACTGCAGACTACTAGGCCTTTGCATACTTAGCCGCAGAGCCTTCTCCTACTCTACAACCCAAAGACTCGACTTTACACTTAGATCTTCTGCTATGCTTCTATTCCATGATCACTTCTTAAATTTGATTCTCTCAACTACTTAGAGCCTCACTCTATTTATACAATCCCATGGTCCGCGGACCATGGCTAGATATCTAAAGTCGACGTTACATTACAAAATTGAGGGTGGACAACCCTATGACTCATTTACAACTTCACGCTTTGCACCCACAAAATGTGGAGCCTTTACATCGGATTCACACTTTTTAACCAAAATTTGGGCTTTAAACCCCAAAAATTTCCTTGGGGGATCCCACGCCCAACAGGCCCCCAACACAAACATCCTGACTCACCCTCGAGTAACTCTATCGGTGCAAATATCTTCGCACGAAGACCTCCCAACTCTGCCTGGACTGCTGCAAGATCGCAGCGCACTGAGCAACTGCCTGCTGCACTTCCTGGACGCGTTGTTCAGAGACTGTTGTAGCTAAACTGCTACCCTGCACCTATTCCTCTGTTCCCTGCATCTGCACAAGCTTGGCTTCAATCGAGGTTGTAATGATGAACACCTCATCGATCCATGGTTGTATGTGTGCCTTCCAAATAGCTTCCTTATGTCGCGCAACGTCTACCTGCTCCTTGAGCGCTTTTTCGTGTTGCATCTGCGTGAGCCTCTGTGTAAGGGCCACCATCTGCGTTGTCCCTTTTATTTCATCGTACTATTGTTGCAGCTCGAATGCCTCTATTTCTAAGTTTTGTATGTGTGGGTCCTCCTGCAGAGTGGTGAGGACCTCAAACGACTCTTCAAACAATTTGGTGCAGTCCTCCACTACACTGTTGATCTCTGATATTCCTACTATAATGGCACTAGCGCACTATTCCTTCACCCCAGGCGGAGTTGAAGGCTGTGCCTTCAATTTCAGCTCAACTATCTGAAGGTTCAACTCCAGTTGAACCTTAGCCATTTCATCTTTCGCCTCATGCACCCCTGCTGCTAGTCTCTGGATGTGCGCCTCCATTGGTTCCTCTACTGGGATGGCCAACTCAGGGACCATCTAGTAGGCTTCCTCAACCACCTGCACTAGTTGTCTATTCTGTGTCACGACCTCATCACACTACAGGCTCAATTGTTTAATATTAATCTGTTGCTCGCTGATCCCTTTGAGTGCAGGGCCCTCCCTAGCTCATAGTTCTACAGTCACGCCATCTTGCAGAACCTAGAGTGTCTCCCAAGGGAGCGTAGCCATGTTTATCCCAATTCCCTTCAATCCACTGACCATAGGCCTATCAACCTCATTTTCTATACCTAGTGCACCCTCTGGCAGCACTATGGTGTTGGTCATGCAAGCGCGCAGCATTTCCTCAGCCGCGGTTGTGCCTATTACGAGGCTGGTTGATAGAGTACTAGCCTAAGGGGTATGCACCTGCAACTCCTATATCTATGTCAGGAGGGCCCCCAACACCATCTAGTTTTCCTCCGCAAACTGCTGGAGGGCCTCCATGGTGACGTCTAGCATTGTCTCCCCTATTTCATGGAGATCCCCCTCAGTGAGGGTGATTGGGTCGAAAGAAGTCTTGGAGGCTTTTGACTTCTTCTGCGGTCCCACCTGCTCTCTCGGGTGCTGTCACTTTAGTTGCGTGGATGCTATCTGCGGGTGTCTGCCATCTTCCTCTGGATCTGTCTCTTGTGCAGGCAAAGGCGACTTTTCTCCCTCGCGGTCCTTCTCAGCTGCCCTCTGCTGCTCTTCTATTGCCTTCGCAGTGTCACGTGCCTCCTATGCCTTGGCTACTACTGCTTTGTTCCTCCTCTCCTCTGCCAACTACACCATCCACAGTTTGGCCTCCTCCTTTTTCCTTTGTGCAACGAACTTCTCCACTTCCACAGCGGAGCTGGCGGGAGCATGCCACCCCGAAGGCCATGACTCAAGCACAGTGAATATGAAATCGTTCGTCGCTAGATAAGGTAGCTCCTTCCATGCCTTCGTGAGGTCCTTCCTTGCCTTGATGTACACATGATGAAAGTATGCCTTGAACTCTGCGAAGCTCTATAGACTATTATAGATAGTGGGTGATAACCGCGGCTTGCAGTTAATCCCCATTCTGATGTTCATCTCCATGAACACCCATAATATCTTGTTGTCTCTGATCCTCTGCACATCTTTAGTTGCCCACAGCAAAGCGTACTTCGCTGCCTCCACAAGATCCTATGTAATTGTGGGGAACTGGCTATCCTCAGGAAATTCCCAAGCCACTAGTACTATGGATAGCATAAGCCATGCATAGTGGAAATTCTTCCCCTGTTGCTATGCCTCGCGGCAGTTTTCCAGGAACTCCCTACACAATTAATCTGCCCAGTTAAACTGGACCCCCTCTGCACATTGCACAGCAAGTACAACCACTGGCACGGGCACCTCATCTGTGCAGCATTTCCACATAACTTTCTCGGCTAATATTTGTGTCACAACTTTGATCGCAACATTATTGATACTGGAGATCGCGTACCCTCTCTTTTTCTTCTCCAGCTTGAACTTCTTCTTCATGGCCTCTGCGATGGCCAAATCATCACTTTTACCCTCGAATATGTTCGCTGGATCCTCCCCTTTGTAAGGGAGCTAGGTAATTTTGTGAATTAGATGATCCGTGATGGAGATGGGCTCCTCTAGCCACAAACACCCATCATGCACCAAGCAGAGTAGCTGCTTGATGACGAAAACAGTCACTGAAGTGCGATGGTAATTTGGCACCCAGAGAAGGTTTAATAATCCTGATTTCTCTACTCCTCGCAACCACTTATGCAGTTCCAACTCTATGACTCCCGCCACTGTATTTTTCTTCGGCCTCATTAGCTGCACGGTTGCCAAATGTGGGAATTTCTCATTGTCCACGAGAACCCAGTCTTCAAATTTTAGAACCAGAACCCGTCCCAAGTACGCTCCATCAAAAATGATATCATCGGGTAGCAGTGGAGTCTACAGAGAGCTCTTGCTCTCATCTAGGTCCTTGGGCACCCTTGCTTTCCCCTTCCACGGAGGAACATATGCAGGTAACATATTCAGAGGGTCCGCACCCTGGGTTTCTTCCTCCATTTCTTTATCCTCCTCCTCTACCAGGATTTCTTTGAAGTCTTAATCCTCCTCACCGGCTTCCAAATTGATCACCTTCCCCTTTTATTCCATGCTAAGCCTCGTCCTTAACGGATTCTGATGAGTGCCAGTATTGCAGCAAGGATGCTGCAACTCCTGGGCTACCAGCTTTACTTATCAACTCAGGGTTCGTACAAACTTGGAGGTGACAATGCTATATGCACAAGTAGAAGTGAAGGTCCTGCCTGTTGTCACTTGTTCATCTGGTGAGAGACCCTAGGGGTTCCAAGCCAAACTTCTATAGAGTCAGAAGAAGCTTGATTCTTTGATGGAAGAAGAGAAAATCTATTCTAAGAGAGCTACTCTAGTGCAGTAATGAAGAAAACAACATATAATGCTAAATGACACCATATCCTAATTAACCATTTAAACAACTATGCTAAATAGAATTGTTAAATCAACACTAACCTAATGTTGCTATCTAAGTTACAGAAGTAAAGAGCATCAAACCAAACTAATGAGTAAGCAAGGAAACTAAACTAAATCTGTTTTCACTTTCTTGGTTTTTTGATGATCAGATAGTGTTAGAGTCTGATTGAATAACCAAATCGAAGCTCAGAAGTGGCAGCATTTAAATGATATGCAAAACAAAGTTCGGGAAGGAGTCAAGTGGAAAAGCAATCGAAGATCGAAATCAGCAAAGGGAGGACGTAATGAAGCAGTAGTGCATAGGAACTGTTGGATCGATCAACGAACAGTAAAAACGGAAGATGAGCGGCAGAGATCTTATCGCAGGATATTACGTGAATACATGGACGAATAGGGTTAACGGGAGATGAATGGCGGAGATCTTATCACAGGGGATTAATTGAATAGATGGACGAACATGATTAATGGAAGATGAATGGCAAAGATCTTATCGCGGGAGATTAAGTCAATAGATGGATGAATAGGATTAACGGAAGATGAGCGGTGGAGATCTTATCGCGGAGATTAAGTCAAGATATGGATGGATCAATCCAAGAACAGGATTAACGAAAGATGAGATATGAAGATCTTATCGCAGAGATTAAGTGAATAGATGGATAGATCACATCAAGTCATGTGTCGGCAGAAGGGTGGAAAACATGTGGAATAATGGAGCGGTCTTCGTAGGTGGTAAGCAGTTTCTCCCGCGCCCTCAAAGTTGTAAGCTCTATTTATAAATTTCATAAGATTAGCCTAAGTGAGTGACACGTAGCACGGGAAAACCACTTTTCTCGCGTGCTCTTGGGCAGATATTGATCGTGCAAGAATTCGCGCGAGATTTCGCGATAGCTGTTGGATCTTGCGGGATTGATCAACGGTGGAGATCATCCAAGCTAGTTGGCGATCGGGTGATGCGATAGTCATTGGATCAGGTGAGGCAAATCGATGGTGGAGATTCAGAGTGCTTAAAGTAAAATTTTGAAATGAATACACATGCAGTTGACGGTGATTGGCCAGGTTTGTTGTTGATCAGACGATAAGGAGATCTACGGGTATAATCTGATTAAGACGTGATTTATTGGCTCCCGCTTAAGCATTTAGTGCTGAAGGAAATGAGAATATGAGTGAGATCTATTACATAAAGAGAGTTATTGAATACGGTAATGATGAAATGAACCAGGTACTGAATCAAGACAACAAACTCCAAAGCTCATGCGATAACTAGAAATCTAAAACACAACCAATCTACTCTACACTGCTGTAATGGAAATGCGGCTACTTAAGAAAATGAACAATTAAACCATCAATCTATGCTAGCATACATGTACAATAAAGAGGAGCCTTAGCTGCTAGGGTTGGGTCCTAACCCAAGAGCTTCAACCCTCTGAGTTAACACGGTGCTAGCTCAAAACAAAACTCATTCTTATTATCAAAAAAATGGATTACATCAAAAACTGTCACAAGTCTTACAGCTCGAAAATAAAGTAGAGTTTTACAATCAACAGTCTGAATCCTACTGAGGTCCTAGGCCTCTCTACTTATACATCTAAAGTCTCCAATGACTTCCTTAAAATTAGGGAGGCTCAGATCCCAAACTAGAGATAAACTGATGCTTTGACTTTCACTTGCTCGGCTACCTTCTAGTCCTCATGATTTGGTTGTTTGCACTCCGAGTTGATGGAGGAATATTCGAATGGAGGGATAATAAATGAGGAGGATTTCCCTCCTATAATTCCTCTCCCTTGTCCCATTCAAGTTTTGACCAAGGTCTTTGCCAAAATTCCTTGTTTTTATCCTTTAATCCTGCATTAAATGCACATTATACCACAAAGAAAAATATCCAACTCTAACTCATCTCATAAACAAAATATAATCAAAAGTATGCAATAAGTTGTGAGAATAGTTGGTTTGACTAAGCTAGGAGGTGAATTAAGGCCCATATAATTACCCAATGATGAGGCTCATCATCAACCCCTACTGAATGTGTTGCTCATCCCCTGAGAAACTTAGTCAATGTCCATGTCCTTCATGGCTCTGGTAGCCTCTCTAACCTCCCATGCTTTTGTTGTGGTCTCTTCTTCTTGTTCATAAAAGCCTACTTTCCTTTCTACTTCTTCCTGGTGCCTCTTTTCCTCTTCTTCTTTTATCCCCTCTAGCATCACTAGGAGTAGTGGTGGATTGAGTTTTAGGCCTATCCAATTGACCTTCAACCTTTGCATTGATTGCTTATACATAGGTGTCATGTTGAGTGCCTCTCTCAACCTTTGAGGGGAGTGATATTCTCTGATCTTCAAGCTGTGTGGCAGTGTGTTCCATCTCCTTGAGTAGGCATGTATACTATCATCTCCTAGCAGCCTAAACATATCCTCAAAGTGTGAAATTGCTTGCTCTTGGATAGCAAGATATCTAGGTGCCAGCTGAGTATCATTTGCAATTAGATTATGGTTGCTGATTAGGGCCATGGGATTTGATTGTTCAGCTATGATAAAAAGAGGTTCATTTTGCTCTCTAGCCAATATTATTTTCATCTTTGTAGCCCTTGACTCCTCATGGTTCATCCATGATGCCAAAGCCATTAATTGTAGATCTCCTAGCTCAACATTAGGATCCCAAGAATTCATTTCAATGAGGGCAATGTTGTGAAAGTAAAATTCAGCCATTTTGGTCCTATCCTCTGGTGTACTTTGATCACAAAGATCAATAAACTACCTGTAGTCCTGAAATGGCATGGTGCCCCTTTGTGCTAGTGTTTTAATCACAAAGATCAATAAACTGTCTGTAGTCGTGACATCGCGCAACTCTCGAGCAGAGTAGTTTATAGTCCCATGCCTCCTTTCAACTGCCTAGAGCGCTAATACTATGCTTCCCACAACTAGTCAGATGGTCGGGCCACCTATGTAAGGCTTCAACTGACTACCATTTACTTTTCCTAGGAAGGGTTCACCATTTAACTTCTCCAACTGCACCGCACCACCATCTGTGATTTCCTTAATAACATACGATCACATCCAATGCATTTGGAGCTTCCCAAGGAATTTATCAAACTTACTAACGTATAACAATACCAAATCACTCACCTTAAAGGTGCGTAACTTGATATGTCGATCATGCCAAGCCCTGTCACGTCGCTTTTGTACCTGCTTATGGAATCCAGCCAAAAATCATTCTTCTTCAAGCTCCTCCAACTGTGCGAACCTCTCCTTCAAGGCTCTGTGGTCCGCCATACCTGTGAGTGTTGCTATGTGCAAACTAGGCATGATATACTCCATCGACATTACGGCTTCCACTCCATAGACCAGTAGGAAAGGTGTCTGTCCCATCAGTTTCTTGCATGTTGTCCTATAAGCCCATAATACTGCAGGTACGCGCAGGTCCCAATCACTTCGCTGTGCATTGCATACCTTGGTCAACGCAGTCTCCAGTACTTTGTTAAACACTTCTATTGTCCCATTAGCTTGTGGGTGATATGGTGTGCTTTTTTGATGATACACCTGAAACTCTTCTGTCAGTGCGTTGATCATCTCGTTCAGGAAATGTGTACCACGATCGCTCATCAAGATCTTCGGACATCTGAATCGTGTCAATACGTGTTCAAACAAAAACTTCGCAGCCATCACGGCCATGCAATCTTTTACCAACTGCGCTTTTGCCCAATGAGTCAGGTACTCTTTCACAGAGATAATATATCTCGCGCCCATTTTTCCTTGAGGTTTGATAGGTCCTACAAATTCGATCGCCCACTTTTCAAAGGGCTTCAATGTCATTTTTAGATTCAAAGGCATCTCATCTGTCCACGATGGTTTACCTGTACTTTGACATACATCACAGGCCTCGCAATGTGCTTTTGAATCCTGATGAAAGGTCGGCCACCACAACCTTGCGCAGAGAATCTTCTGCACGGTCTCTCTCCCTGCATAATGTCCTCCTGCAATGCCCCCATGAGCATTCGCGAGGATATTTCTTCGTTCAAATTCAGGTAAATACCTTCGCAGTATCTCATCATTCCCCATATTATATAGGTGCCCTACAATGACAGAGAAATCTGCCACATGCGCCACTAGTTCCTTCTTCTACTGGATGGAGTACCCTTTCGGCGCAGTTCCAGTCATGAGAAAGTGAATTATATCTTCAAAATTTCCATCCACTATGTGCACAACAAAGAGTTGTGCATCAGGTAATCCTTCCTCCATAATAGTAGGTTCCTCTCCTGTCTCAATGCGCGACAGGTGATCTGGTCCCGCGTTCGATCATCCAAGCTTCACAACAACTTCAAAATCATATTCTTTGAACAATAAAATCCATTTGCATATGCGCCCCCCCCCCACCAAGACAGGCTTATTGACCAAGTATTTCAGCGCGAGGTGCTCTGTATACATCTTGAAGTGTCCTGCTAGCAAGTAGTGTCGATACTTCTGGAGCGCATACACCATAGCCAGTCCCTCGCGTTCAGTGGTGGAATAATTCTTTTCTTCTTTAGATAATCTGCAACTTGCGAACGCGATAGGGTAATCCAAGCCTTCTCCACCCTCCTATGTTAATACTGTCCCCAGCACTGTACTCGATGCGTCAACATGGACATGAAACTCTTTCTTCCAGTTCGGGAAGACCAGAATCGATGCAGTAACCATCTTTTCTTTTAATACATCCAGGCTTTTCTTACAGTCATTGTTCCAGCAAAACATGACATCCTTTTTCAACAGCTTTTCCATCGGCGCGATGATCTAGGCATAGATTTTGATGAACTTCCTGTAGTACCCCGTATGCCCCAGAGTAGCGTGCAGTTGTTTCACACTCCGCGGTGCTTGCAAATTCAGAATCACCATGATTTTCATGGGGTCTACCATCAGCCCTTGTCTACAAACCACATGCCCCAACAAGTTCCCAAAAGGAATGAGAAATGTACACTTCTTGAGGTTGAGCGCAATTTGGTATCTTTGGCATGTATCCAGCATCAAGCGCAGGTTCGCTACATGGCACCTAATTAGCCCAAATACAGTCCAGTCGTCAAAATAGACCTCCAAGAATTTATGAATATATTCCCTGAATGTCGCAACAACTATGCACGAAAAGATAGCAGGGGCATTCTTCAATCCAAATGGCATGACAGTATATTGAAAGCAACCCCACTCAGTCGCGAAGGTTGTCTTTCTTCTATCCTCCAGTGCGATTTTGATTTGGTGGTACCCTGAGAACCCATCAGTGAAAGAATATGCTTCCTGACCGCCTACATTGTCCAACACCTCATCTATGAATGGAGTTGGGAATGGATCATGTACACACGCATCGTTCAACTTTCTGAGATCCACGCATATTCTTATTTCTTCCAACTACTTCTTCTCTTGTACCACCATCGGGCTTACCCAATCAGATTCCTCCATAGGCTCGATGATGCCTGCCGCGAGCATCTTGTCTAGTTCTACGTGGACCTTCTCCTTGTATTTCGGATTTAAGCGATATGACCTCTGCTTAACTGGCTTCGCGTCGGGTTTTAACGTAATCTTCATTACCCCTAAATCTATGATTATTCCCTTCAAATCCGTAGACTTGGTCGGGAATAAGTCTTGATATTCGCAGAGGAATTCAGCGACCTTATTCACTGTCAGGACGTCCCAATAACCTCCAATCTTCGGAAATTTAGGTTCCGCCTTCGTACCAATATTCACCTACTTAGTCTTCACTGGCGTGGTTATGTCAGGGTTCTCAATCTGTGGTCCCTGAACCTCACAGTGGCCTTCTATCTCTAGAATGTTCTTTTCCGCGGATCTTCATCTTCTTCTTCAACAATTACATTATAACATTCCAGCACGCATCTCAGCTGAGTAGCCCATTCAGGCTGAATTGATTCTACCAGCTCTTGTGGTATCCTAAAGATGATTTCTTTTACCTCTTGTGGCGCTTCATCAATGTTGTCCCACTCATCCTCAAAATTGAAGGTCATCAGGAACTGTTCACGCAGAAAATCCCATTCACCTGTCCCGTGGCAGAGCTCTGTTTTTATGTACTAGTTCATTGGTATAACATCCAAGGTATGACAAAACAAGTGTACAAACTCATGTTGTGGCTTTTCCCCATAAGCCTGCATCCATTTGGCCAGATGCACACATGGATCATCCTGTCCATTGTATTTGTCTGTCAATCACAGCATAGGCTTCCCAAATCATAATCACATCATTCCCCTACACTCGCACTAGTCATCAAAGCTCCCTTTGTGCGTACCCCACAACCTCGCAGGCGTAGCACGCAGTACCCAATTCAAAGCCTGGAAGCGTTGCTTTTCTGACACCTCCCTTTCAGATTTATTCAAGAAAGTATCTACCTCACTTAGGCCATCATAAGTAGGTAGGTCCCTTACTTCTGTCGATACACAGTGCAATGACCTTATCATCATATTACAATTTAGTGTAGTCACCTCATGTAACCGATTTTTCCATCGCTCCATTTCCTCATCTGAATCCGAAGTACAGGAGCTCTCGCACTCCCATGCAAGCCGTCCATCCGCAGTGGGATTCACCCAGTCCTGGTTTCACATTGTTATCTTATATATGCAGTCCAAATCATCATTGCTTTCATAGTCGCGCACCGACTCTGTATAGCGTGATCCTTCAGCAGGGTCCAGAGGTATAACTACGCATAGTGACTTCTTCTCAAAAATCATCTTGTGCTTCTTCAAATTAATCACCCCATTCATGTAAGTGGCCCAATCAATTCCTAAGAGTGTGGGGTAGGGATTGTTGTCATCAACAATCTTTATCACTTCAAAGTCTGCTAGCATGCTTGCTCCCTCAATATCCACAGTGATTCCCTGCAATTTCCCCATGGGTATTATCTTCTGTTGGTTCACCATTCACAGCTGAATAGGAGACCGTAGCATAGGTCTCCCCATTCGCTCCCATGTCTACTTTGGTAGAACATTCGCATCCGACCCTAAATCCAGAATTACTTGGTCCATTTCATATTCTCCAATTTGCGTGGTCAACCTCATTTCTCTTCCTATTCTTGTCTTATGCTTTCCAATCTTTCGGACTACACGTGGTTCTCCTGGCATGGTCCTAGCGCATTTGTTAATGAGTTCCTGTAATCCTTTTACAGCTTTACTGTCGCGTAGTAACTTCATACATGTTTCCAAGAACATTGTGAGCATGGATGGATCCATCTCTAGCTCCGATCTATCTTTGCTTCCTGAAGTGGAGGCCTCTACAAAGCTCTTCTTAACTTCCATGAAAGTTTCCCGAGCGCGCTCCAAGTCAAACTCCACTTCTTTCTCGGGGGATTTGCAAACACAAGTACTATCCTCCGGTTGTTTTCCTTTGTCATCTCCCATCATGATTCCACTTCGGAGCACAATGTTCACATCTAGATCGTCCTCGCATGTCTCAGACCTCATCATCTGCCGGTTCTAAGTCGGGGGAGGCGATAGTGCTCCTTTGTCACATATCTTAGCTATTAGTGTAGGAATATCTTCCATCTCATGATCAAACAAGGTGCAATATAAACACAACAGCTGCATCGGATTCATACAATCGCGGGCATAATGCCCTGGCCCTCCGCAATTGTGGCATATCAACTGACCACGACCTCTTCCAGGTCCTCCTCTGCCTCGGCCTCGTCCGTACCCTTGAAATCCTTTTCGTGCCACTCCTGCATTATGGCCTAGGGGCCGTGCTTTGGCCTAAACTTTGTAGGTGGGAGTTCTATCCATCATCAACTCATAGCTCCTACAAGTGCACTCATCGTGTCCCACCGACCTACAAAAGTTACAAAATAATTGTTGTGAATTTTGTGTATACTTTTGTAACAAATGATAGTTGTCCGTAGCATGTTTTCCACCTATTTGACAAATCGCGCACCACAAAGTAGGCGTCGCGCTAGGTCCTGCTTGTGCTTCCAGCCTTAAAAGTTAACGGCATTGTTCCTCCTCTGATGAGGTAATTGGTGAACACCAGGAAATGTTCCTTATCATGACTCTGACCCTTGCATTTTACGCACCACACTTTTTCGCACACTTCTGGTCGACTTGTTCTGTCCTGTTTCAGACTCTACATCTCTAGGCATAAATTCTTTAGCTGCGCGTGGATCTGTTGAACTCCTAAGTTAGGATCCTGCATCGGGGTATCATGCAGCCTCATTGCGATCTCTAAGGCCTCAGCCTGAGTCATTAATTTCTACTGTGATAGCGCGCTCCTTAAATGTGGCATTAGCGATGCTACAAGCCATTCACGATGTTGTCCATCCGTCATATTCATATTAGCTTCGCGAATCATACACTACAACCTGTGATCCAACTCCCAAGGAGTCTTTCCTAGTAGCATCATGATTTCTTTGAATCCAATGATCGACTGTGCTTCACACTTCGGCCTGCTAAATTCTTTGTTTAGCGCTACTTGGATATCCGTGATTCCCGCATTTGGATTATCATTGGAGTGCTTAATATACCAGGTCAGCGCGCGGTCCTGCAAGGCGCTAACCAGTGTCACTTTCTTTATATTTTCATTTGTAACTCCCTGCGCTTCCAATACAGATCTTACCACAAACCAAAATTGGTCTGGATCCTCATTTCCCAATCCCTTGAACACAGGAAACTTTGTCGTGCTTTCCATATTGACTCGTGGTGGTGGTGGAGATGGTATGGGTGAAGATGGAGGTGAAGGCAATGAAGCTAGTGGCAGTGTGGGTGGGGGTGGTATTCGTGGAATTCTTTGCCTTATCAGATGGATCACACTTCGCAACGATACCTTCACGAGTTCTTCCTCATCCCCTCATGGAGGTGAAATCAAGGGGCTAGTTTCTAGTCCCTTATTTCCTTCGTTCCTGTAAGTTTTTCCACTTTGCATAGCCCCGAACATCAAGGTAATTGTGTTACCCTCTTTTCACACAATAACATTTTAATCCAAGTATTTAGGGACTTTATGTACTTACCTTGTGGTCCCTTTAGAAAGCGTCACTCTACCTCGTTGTAGCTCACTGAGGTGTCAACCGCGAACTCAGTAATGAATCCTCCTATAATTCAATCGAGCCAGTGATCAACGGCGCATGCAATCTTATCCTCTGATGCTTCCAACCTTCGCACTAACTCTGGGGTCCACACAATAGGATTTTCAAGTTTCCACCTTCCTTGGCTATCTGCTAGCTTTGCGATCCACTCGTACAACTCAGTAGGAAAAGACGCAAAGAAGATTTCATGGATCTCTGTGTACAAGTAGCAATCTAACCACTCTTCTTTTTTCAGTCGCGAGTTCCTGTTCTCCTGCACCGCAAACTCGTGAATTCCTCTGTCTAACCAGCCTTCAATTTCCTTTTTATTTGGATTCCAACGATACGACATCAGACATCTCTATGCATATTCCGGTCCCAGAAACAGAACCATTTGTTGGCTTGATGGGGCCTGACCCAGGTTCAGAGTTAATTAGCCAAACAAATCCCTATACTACTGGCCCTTTTGGCATCAGCCCGCGGAGCGCGGACTGAAGTCTCACCCGAAGCAGTATGGGGGGATGCTGGAACCAAGTTTCCACATCCTTGAGATGTCTGAGGGGTCGATTTAGTCCAATTGTGCCTACCTTCACGCAGGTTACTTCGTGCACTGTTCTGACCTGCGATACCTTTGCGATTTGTTATAATTGTCCTTTGTGAAGCCCTAACTAGGTGGCTGAGGTGATTTCGCACTACTATGGCAGCAATCTATGTTATTTCCCCAAGTTACATTGTGTATCTTAATCATCCTCTTATAAATGTTAGTCAACTTCGCGTAACCAGATACTTTAACTCACATTTACTTAATCTACACATTTATATATGTTCGCGCACCATATAGACAACAGAAATGCAATTTATATCCAATATATTCGATACAGAAAATAGGAAATAAATACACATAATTGATATAAAACTTCTATTTATTAATGCTTCAATAGTTACAGACTCGCCCTACGCACTCAGCTGAGGACTACTAGGCCTCTGCGCACTCAGCTACAAAGCCTTCTCCTACTCTACGACCCAAAGACTCGACTTTACACTTAGATCTTCTATTATGCTTCTATTCCATGATCACTTCTTAAATTAGATTATCTCGACTACTTAGAACCTCGCTCTATTTATACAATCCCATGGTCTGCGGAGCATAGGTAGATCTCTAAAGCCGACATTACATTACAAAATTGAGGGCGGACAACCCTATGACTCATTTACAACTTCGTGCTCCTTGCCCACAAATTGTGGAATCTTTACATTGAATTCACACTTTTTAGCCAAAATCTGGGCTTTAAGCCCCAAAACTTTCCTTGGGGGATCCCGTGCCCAACAAAATTTATGCGAATAACCCCATGGGGAACAGAGGAGATCATGCCTTGATGAGGACTAAATTGGTCCCATATATGGTTAATCCTTGGGAACATGGTATGCAAATGGTCAAGCCTGCTCATTTTCTTTGGGATTTTTTTTTTTGTAAGCATCACCTCAGTCATCATCGGGACATATACATGTATATGTACTTGTTTTTTTAGATATCTATATTTCATTACTGCACAGAAAAAGATGCATAATACAACTTTGCATTAGGGTGAAAAGCATAGGCATGTCAAGGTGTGTGAAATAGCAGTTTGATATGTTTATCTCACTGCTTATTGGAATTGTTGTTATAACTAAAAATATATTCTCCTTTATTAACCCTTCACTTTGCAACATAAGCAATAAAAACCAAACATGTATGCTTGTAGGAAAACATGTTGTTTGGGTACAAGATTGAAGGTTCAGAAGCTTGTGTGCTTTGTGGGTCCTTTTGCTTATGATTTTTTTCTTCCTGATGCCTTCTTGAATGCAAGCATATTAATGTTACAATTAATATCAGAATTTGGTATTCCTTGTTGGAGATTTTGTTCAAAGTCAACATGACTACTATTGCATCTCAAAATTTCCTTCCAAGCTTTTGGGTTTGGGGTTTTAGGGTTTTTATCATGATTCAATTGATCATTGTGTCGTATAAATAATGGTTGAGATTGAGATGTGGTTGCAAATTAATTGTGGTTGATGTGTCCTTTGTTTTGTATTTAGATCTCACATTAAAATAGAATTTATTGCCAGATAATAAGAATCTTTAACTAAGACCACCCTTTGCGGGACTAAATTCTCTAGACCTCATTCTCGACCTTTAATTTATGAAGGAAAATTTGTGTTATCCTATTATAGACTCTGGAATCAGCTGTGGGTTGTATGTGGATAGCCTACATAATTGAATTTGTCAATATGGCTGACACCAAAAGACCAAACTAGAATCTTTGGTGAGGCATTAACTTTCCATTGACTTTGGAATTTACCTCACTGAGTTAAGGAGCGCCTCAATAAGAGTTGAATGTAGGTGTTTCTAGAAGTGGAACTCAATCATCATTAACTTCCCATTTACTTTGGCAAGTTGCCCCAGCTGGGGTAAAGAGTGCCTCAACAAGAATTGAAGTTATATCTTTCTGCATGTGGAATTGATTCACTATTGATTGGAAATGGAACTGACATGCCTCTATGTGGACCAAGGTGGATTGCAATTATGAAGGCTTCAGCTGCTATTTGTCTCTAGCTTGCACTATAAACTGTTCTCTCATGTAGTTCTCAAAAAGAACCATTTTTTATGTTTCATAATTTTTTTGTTTAATATGTTATCAGGATCTTCGTTTTTCACTTTCCACAGGGATTTCAAATCATTTAATGATTTCATGTTTATAGAGGGCTTACCTCATTTGAATTCTATGCATGTAGATGCCTTTATTTCCCATCAATAGATAAGATTGTCGAAGAAAGTTTCAATTTTGATATCTTTTACTGCCTAGGTTATCCACTTGGTTTCTGGCCATAGCAGGGGTTGTCACAATAACTTATTCTCTTGTTTTCATTTACAGATGGTATGTTATTGAATTTTATTTCATTTTAATTTGTTTGGAATCAGGTGTATTTGTTTTATAAATATCTCTACCCTAAAAATAATAGTGCTAAAATTTGTTGTGCTCTATTATTCCATTTGTGTGTCCTTGTAACACTTCCATTCACTTGTCATGATGAAGATGATATTTTTCCTTAATTCATTGTCAGTTCAGCAAGTGCCAAATTACTATTCTTTCATGCATGTATTGGTTTAATGTGCTTTCATAACATTGTTTGGTTGATCTCTGGAAATCTTATTACTAACATATGCTTTAATTCAGTTAGGAAATGCAGCAAGGGAGTTGATCTTATATCTTCTCTAAGAAATATATTTCATGCATCAGAAGTTGACTTGCTAGAAACAATTAAAGTGGCCAATAACTTAATTGTTGAAATTTTGAATAAAACCCCACGTCCAACGTCAGAATGCCAAGCAGAAGAGTTAAAGGATATTGACACAGGTTGTGATTTATTCGTTGCATTATTTTTCATCATTTAATAGAATTCCTATTCAAGGATGAATGAAATATAATCTAAGTTCAATCATTCATATATCTTCTCCTATTTTGAGAGTCCCATGGAAGAGAGTTTAATTGCATAAAAAGATTATGGAGATGCAATATATGATCGAGGGAAACTTGACAAGCGGATGTTTGTGAATGAAAAGGATAGTTTGTTTGGTTTAGGAAGAAACTTTGGAGGTTTTGTCACTGTGTCTGGACTGTACACATTCTATAGTGGTATTTCTTTCATAGTTTTATCAACCCTGCATAATCATACTATAGTATAATGCTATCCCTCGACCCTATCAAATCTAAATGTTTTAATATTATTTCATGATTTTTTTAATATACATGAGACTAATATCATATTTTTCTGTTCATTTTTGAAAAACTTGTGTCTTCTCTCCCATTTTGTTCATTGCAACTTCAGGAGTTGATTTTCTACTTTTATTTTGTTTTCTTTGTCAAATACACCTAGGATGAAACAGAGGAAGTTTATATGTGGCTTTGAGTCTTAATTCAAGTCTGTGGTCATATTTTAGCCTTTATGTTTTCGTGTATCAAATTTTTATGGTCATATTTTAGCCTTTATGTTTTCATGTATCATTTTTTTTGTTTTTTTGTCAAGTGTAAATATTTTGCTTTAGATTTACTTTTATTTGTATGTTATCTTGATATTTCCCATATTTTGTTGCAATGCCATGTCTTTGCCACACCTCAAGATTGGCACATGGATTTTTAAATAGTTTTGTTTTTAGCATGTTGTGAACATGGTCTGTACTTGTTCCCTTGCAGGGCAACTTTGAAATATGCATTTTAGATTCTTTAAATGGCATATATTTACTATTTCAGGAGTTTTATAGTTTGTATGCAGTCAACTGTCTGATAAGAATAATCACATATTGATTTCAAACTACAAAGAAAATTTAATAGTGTTTCCTTAACTACGAAGGTAATAACAAGTCTACGATCTCTACAAGGCTCTCTCATGGCATCCCTTATGCAAGAGATCTTTGCCATTGCTAGTATTAGTATGCCACCCCCTACACCAGTGAGCACAAAAATGATAACTACAAAGTGGCTTCGAACTGTTATAGCTCCACTTCCTCCAAAACCTACTTCAGAGCTTAGGAATTTTGTTTCATCATGTGACAAGGACATTACCACAAATATCATTGAGCAAGAATAATACTAGAAGCAATTTTTCCTAGTAGTTCACCTGGGGAAAGATGTGTTGCTGTAAGTCTCCAGAGTGCATCCTTGATGGATAGCATATGGGCAGAACAGTGTAGGATGGAAGCATTAAAGCTATATTACAAGGTTTTGACTGCCATGTGTAGAGAAAATTTGAACAGACTCTGAAATCGTAGCTTGACTTCTATGTTGACTAATGGAATGTTCCATAGGTGCATGCTTGCTTGCTCTGCAGAACTTGTTTTAGCAACTCATAAGACAGTTACAATGATGTTTCCTGCAGTTCTTGAGCGATCTGGGATAACTGCATTTGATTTGAGCAAGGTAATAGAGAGTTTTGTAAGGCATAAGGAAACTCTTCCAAGAGATTTAAAACGACATCTGAACAGTTTAGAGGAAAGAATACTTGAATCCATGGCATGGGATAAAGGCTCCTCAATGTACAATTCCTTGATTACACATAAGCCCAGCCTTTTGGCAGGAATTGATCGTTTAGGTCTATTAGCATATCCAATGCCCTCACTTGATGCCATTGCAATGCATTATGGTGCCCATTCTACAATCCCTCAGAGAACTGAGGCTTCATCCGGTAATTAATATTATCTGTTCATACATGGTTGCAATGTATCTTTCTATCTCGCTACACTTTTTGTTTCTATTTCACCATTTGTGTTATTCGTTTTTTTGTTTTTTGGATAACATCTTTTTGTGTTATCTAAGATAGTATGCTTGTTTTACTGAGACATATGTTGAAACTGCATCTTATTGTGACTCCATTTCCAAGCATCTCTGTAGAATTGACAATGAGTGTATTATGTTATATAATAGCTAGAGATTTTCAAATAGTGGTTCATAGTTACAAAAAACTCCTAAATTTTCAAAAAAAATAAAAAATTAAAAAATTAAATAAAAAATTAAATAAAATAAATAAATAAATAATTAAATTAAATTAAATTAAATTAAAATTAAAATAAAATAAAATAAAAAAAATTAAAATTAAAAAAAAAAAAATTAAAAAATAAATTAAAAAATAAATAAAAAAATAAAATAAAATAAAAATAAAAAATAAAAAATAAAAAAAATAA
This sequence comes from Pinus tabuliformis, assembly GCA_031772625.1. Taxonomy (NCBI): domain Eukaryota; kingdom Viridiplantae; phylum Streptophyta; class Pinopsida; order Pinales; family Pinaceae; genus Pinus; species Pinus tabuliformis. Next base: position 1,381,757,365 of record CM062817.1, on the reverse strand, counting down.
ATAAAAAATAAAAAATAAAAATAAATAAATAAAAATAAATAATTAAAAATAAAAATAAAAATAAAAAAATAAAAATTTAAAAATATATATATATATATATTCCATTTGGCCCCAGACTAATATATGCCATAGGATTTCTCCCAACTGAAAGATATGATTATGAAGGAGACAAGTCCAATTTTTTTGCCTAGAAAGTTGAGATCTTTTCAAGTCTTCTATGACTGAAATCCCTGACCTGAATACTGCCTTTTTTTCAATTATCTGAATTACTTCTTTCCCAAAATATGCCACCATATTTTTTTTTGCATGCTTTTTGTATTTCTATAAATGTTTTGTTTTTGTTTTACTTTAAGGTTCGTAATTTTTCATTTTTTTTAAACATGATTTATTAATTACTATGTAATGGATCCTTGGCAAACTGGTGTTTTCAAATTAGAAGCTACTATTGTTTAGTGATTCATCTTGTGGGGAAGATTTTGGACTAATTCAATGGTTTGAACCAATTTTGTAGTAATAGTTGCTCTTCAAATGGAAAGAGATAATTTAAATTCACTAGAAGTGGCAGGAAGTGCAAAAAATATTTACAATCTACCTGACTTTGGAGATTAGAATTTATGGTCTGCGAGGGACTAAAATTGAGCCACAATTATGGGTAAGTGCTAAAACATATCTAGATGTGATTGATTTGCATGTGGAAAAACATGTTAGCCACGATAGCGTAGGATTTTCCAACCATATTATGGAATTTCGGGAATAGTTATGAAATAAATAATATCAGAATGTAATAGAAGATACAATACCCAGGTCAAAAGGAAAATAATAAAAGTGTTTTGGGAGAAGTATCATGTAATGGCATGCTTATTGGCAGATTGCTTTGAGGAACATTTATAAACTAAAGTTTTCAAGCCAAGCAAAAATTTGAAGTAGATAGGTGATATGATTATTTTAGAGAAATTCTTGAAGAAATTGATTTTAGCCCCATGTTGAGAACACACACCCTAATAAGTTTCTTCATTTAACATCTCTTTTGTTTGATCCAATTACCATATTCAGCATAGACCATGTATTAGAATAATTTATTTGTAAATATTTGGTGTTTCCCCTCCTTTCTCCATCAATCTGCATATTCAGCATAGACAATGTATTAGAATAATTTGTGTATAAATATTTTGTGTAACCAATTGTAAGGCATCCTTGATCCTTCCAGTATCACAATGAATCTTTATAATATAATTATTAATATATAAGTCAGTATCACACCCATTGTCATGTTGTTTTCAATACTTCATAATCTTGTTCCATCCTTCTTCTCTCGGAAAGTGCAGAAGTCACAATAGTTTAAGTCACCACATTTGGAGCATCCGTATTCTAGATCATATCAACAAGAAATTCCATGGCATCCTCAAGATTTTTTTTCAACAATAAACACTGAATCATGGAAGTATATGTTGAACAGTTCCAAGAAACTCCACCAAAAATCATTTGGAAAAAGCATTTTCATCCATGAGAGTTTTTTTTTTCACTAGAGCTACCAGGACATCACACCTGAGTGCCTCTACACTCGGTGAGAAATGGCCAAATTGTCTTGGAAACTTATTGTGAAGGATGCAACAAGAGTGACAAGAAAGTGATATTACTTACCAGACAAATTCTTTTAAACTATGTAGCACTTCCATTGCCCTTTATTTGTTAATGCTTTGCTTAGACCATGGTTGAGGCCAAGATGTGGTCCTTACATGTTGCTATGAACTTGTGCTTTAGCTAACAGGGTTGTGGAAAGAAAATCTGCTACAATGGGACTATGTGTTAGTGTTTGTTTAACTTCTAACTGAAGGGAATTTCTCCATCTAAAACACAATTTTGGCAAGAGACACTTTGTGTCAAACAAGGTGAATGAAATCACTATACCACAGTTCTAGAAGAAGCTTGAGCCTATTATAAAGGTGTGATTGAAGGTCTGAATAGAATCAACTACAAATAATAGCGTTTGAAGACATGAGGATTGCATGAGAAGGCGATTTAATCAGCATTGGAAGCAGTGTATCATGATGGAACTGTATTGAAGTCTTTAAAGGAAGGTGATTTTGTGAATGTGTGGATCATGGCACGACTAGATCACATATTGAAACATATGAGGAGTCATATTTTTTAAAGGAAAATCCATTCCAGAAAGGACATTGTCTTAAAAAAATAATAGGAGGTTTATGCAAGTTGTAGTGAATCAAAGTTCTATGACATCAATTGAATTTGCCCAGCAATTAATCTATGGATGAGCATTGAAATTCTTACATGAAACTATTAATCACAAGCATATTTCATTCCAAAGTGGAAAGGCAATGAATGGAGATACAAAGCAATGGTTGAAGGTATAAAGAACCTTATGTTTTTATGAAACATACATACGTGGTTTTATGAGGAGAGGAGATATATTTAGTGGCAGAGGAGAGGACTTATGGAGTGGTGAGATAATAAGTGCTTTGTACATTTTATTTATATTTTAAATTAGTATAATAATTATGTTATGGTGTTGTGCCCATTTATTAATAAAAATTCCAAGCATTACGGAGGTTAATGCATGAAATTGGGTGTTTAATGAAGGAAAATTAGTGTGAGGTGTGTTTTGTTGCCATCAATGTGCCCCACTCACCTAAAAACCTAGACCCATATTTCACCAACCATTGCTTACCAATTTTGATCACCAACAAATATTTTTTACACAATGACAGTGTATTCATCTAACCTTCCTACACTCACTCTGGGTGTGTGGTACTTAATCTGTTAGGCCAACAATATTGTATATAACACAAAACATCTTCCACCATCCATGTGGGGGAAAATAACAAGAGGAATGGCCCACCACCTCGACACAAAACCATGCTCACTACATCAATATGCATGCTAAGTGAGACCCTAACCAATGTTGGAGAGTTCTTGTGGCCTAATTTCGAGGTGGGAAAGATATTTTCTATTCCATCTACTGATAAATGAAAACAAAATTTTATGATGTTTTGAGTTGGCATCACAGCCTATGACGAGTTTTCTTGTGGCTCTTATGATGAGCTTGAACTTTGAATGGTTCAATTAATCTTATAGAAATAGATATATAGCATGGTCATGGAAATTGCTCACCTGAAAGTAGTAGCAACCTGCACGGATCTTGAGACTATAAGAAAGATCTTCTAGCTTGCGTTACTTTGCACAAAGACTCAACCATTAGACCGTACCACTGTGTATGATGTTACTATGGTTTTACAGTCGTTATTTCCAGTTACTAACAAGCTCTAAGTCGAAGAGTAAACCAACTAGCACCTAGTAAAAACTACAAGAGATACTTGGATGAGTATGTGGAAGGAAATAATAGATATTTTACAGGAAGCAACACGAGCAACGATGCTTCTGATGGGAAATTATGTGTGATATTTGCTGAGGTTATTTCATAGAACATTGTTTGAAAAAACAACCCTTGGATTGAGCTCCTAATCACAAATACCCAATCATTGAATTCTACCTTCAGTGTTGTCATTTCATCCAAAAATCATTTTTTTAGCTTTGGGATTTCAATAAAGCCAACTACCAAAATTCTAGACTTGTTAATACAAGATGGCAGTGCCAAATAAACAACCCATATATGGAAAAATGGAAGAAGGAACCTTGGAAGATGGCTTGCAATTTGAGTTTCTTGTGAATTTTCATCATCCAAGCCCACTAAGATCATTTGAATGACTTGATAGATCATTTATTGGAGGGTTGAAATTATTAACTACCCACAGGTACCTCTGCGTTACTCTACATTCATCTACACTTCTATCAGCGTACCTTTGCACCTTTTTGGGTAAATCCTAGTTTTATAATTAATAAATATATATCATGTGACTAATTTTCGTGTGATTGTTAAAATAATTTTAAAAATGAGTATAAAAAAATTATCAACTGTCTTTTAATTTTATTTACCATTTATTAAAGTTGTTTTTGCTTGGTGTTAGGAGTGAAAACCTGCCCCTTATGGACCACCAGCTAGTAATTCCAAGTGGTGTGTTTTTCCTTGAATAAAGGTGATTAATCAGCTTGCATAAGCCATGGCATCACCGCTCCTACTGAGTTCTGTCAAAACTGAATTACAAAAATTTTCTGCCTTTTGTCTGTAGATAGTTCCATTCAGGTGCTGTCGCTATCTCTGATATGCGTTGTCCAGTGGTTCTTTTATGTCGATACGCATAACAGTAACTATGTATTGTTCATGAAGAAAACCAACATAAACCGGGTCTCCTCAGATTTGAGGAAAACAACCCGTCGCTGTTCATGAAATGTTAAGTAGGCCGCACTATCATAACTGTAGTGATTTTTAGGATTTATATATGGTACAAAATTTTGTTGAAAGTAAGCAAAAACAAAAATTCCTGCCAAAAATATCAGAAAGGATGGTGATAAGGTGGCTGTTCCGATCTTTTGATTTGGCCTTGATCGACTTCTTCTATTTGCCAGATGCCCAAATCCTGTTGAAGACCATCTTTAGAGAGCTGATCTGCCATGGCATTTCTTTCCCTGAAAATGTGACATATGGAAAAACTGTTAAACATTGATTTCAGTCTTTGAACTTCCCCCAGAATTTGTTTTAAGACCTGATTTCTGCATGTACATTGACCATTTACCCATCTGATCACGTTTTGGGAATCCCCAAAGATTTGAATAGTGAGGGTGTGCCTTTGGATGAGCCAGCATAAAAGGAGTTTTAGGGCATTCAATTCTGCATAATTATTGGAGCCTATTCCTAGCCCCATAGAAGCTTTTAGAGAGTGAGTTGGGTTTATATGGATGACAAGTCCTGCTCCTGCTATGTTATTTTGAGATGCACCATCGAAGAAAGCCCAAGGGACTCCTTCTGAGATCTGAACTTCAGGGACAATTCTTTGGGAGGAGGTTTCCTTAGGTTCTGGAAGGCTTGAGAAGATGGCAGCTCCCTGAATGGCAGTGAGAGCTACAGGAGTATCTTTGTCTTGAAAGATGCTCCTGTTTCTAGCTATCCAAATCCCCCAACTGATGATTAGGGGAAGGTTGCGCAGGTTTCCATCCGCATGCTCATTCCACCACTTCTGCCAAGCTTCTTGAATATTGTTGCCTTCCCAGACGAGCTGTTTGTTCAAAATGTTTCCAATCTCACACCATACCTTTAGTGATTCTGGGCATTTAATAAAAAGGTGGTTTACGGATTCTGCTTCTGCTTTGCATAAGGTGCATCTCCCAGGCCCGTGCATGAATCTGGTCTGCAGAATCTCCCAAGTTGGGATTTTGCCCCTTAAAATGCACCAGAAAAGGATTTTAGATTTTGGAGGGCTCTTGAGTTTCCACAGCTGTTTCGACCACCACTCCGGATCTCCCCATCCTTTCCTTGTCATAAGGAAGTTATACCCGTTCTTTGGGGCATAATCCCCAGATTTTGCATGAGCCCAGATTAGCTCGTCTTGCCTGTCGCTTAGCCTTACATTGGACCTGAGGAGTTCCTGAGTGAAAACATTCCAATCATTCCACCATCTTTGCTCCAGTTCCAACTCTTCTCCATTCTTCCAAGCTTGCCCCCAGATGGTTGAGAAACCTAGTTTCTCCACTTGACTGAGGAAGCGGAGATCTTTCCCTTCCAACTGCTGAACCAGGTCGGGGGAGAGGGCATAGTTGCCATTGCAGCCAACCCAGGGGTCCTTCCCGATCTTTACCTTTTCACCATTCCCGATCTTCCAAGCTAATCCTTGCTCAATCACCTTAAAAGACTCCAAAGTGGCTTTCCAAATAGCAGAAACATTCTTTTGAGTCTTATTTGGGCTCCTGATCCAATCTTCCAGGGGAGTTGGATCTATGTATTTTCTTTTTACCGTTCTTGTCCAGAGATTTTCCATCTTTATGAGGCGCCAACCTGATTTGGCAGCTAAAGAAAGTCTGAAATCTGGAAGGCTTTTAATCCCCCAGCCACCCCAATCCTTTGGCCTCGCCACTTTCTCCCATGCAACCCAAGGGAGAACCGAGGATTCTTTGGTCCCTGCCCACAGAAATCTGCTGCATATTCTCCTAATTTTCTCCAGGACTCCTTTTGGGACCCATGTTAGAGCTGCCTAGTAAACTGGGATGGCTAGAAGCACGGATTTTATTAAGGTCAATCTACCTGCTCTGGATAGCCATTTGAAGCTCCAGTGATTGATTCTTGCTTCAATCTTAGCGATTAGCCAGGACCAATCCTCCTTCCTATAATCATTTGGCTTCAACCAGAACCCCAGGTACTTGAAAGGGGCACCCATGTTGCTTACTTCATATGGAAAGAAAGAACTGAACTGCTCCTGTTCAAGTCTGCTTAAACCTTCTTCAATGATTTGAGATTTCCTGGGATTGATCTGCATTCCAGTAGCTTTCATAAAGAGGTCAAAGATAGATTTTAGCTCCCTAAGTTCATTGGGGGATCCATTAGAAAAAATCAGGATATCATCTACAAAGAGTAGGTGAGATATGAACAAGTTTATTGCTGCCTCAATACCATTTATCTTACCTTCCCTTTTGCTTTTATGAATCAGCTGGCTCAGGCCTTCTGCCACTAGAAGGAAAAGCAAGGGGGATAGAGGGCAACCTTGCCTCAGCCCTCTCTGTCCTTTGAAAAACGAGGTGGCAGCACCGTTGATGAGAATAGCATAGCTGACATCTGTTATACACCCCATGATCCATCTGATGAAATCCACTTTGAAGCCTAGGTGCGTTAGGAGCATGCGAATGTATGTCCAATTTATCCTGTCATAGGCCTTTGAGAGGTCAATTTTGATCACCGCTCCCTTCTTGTTTTTAATCAGCTTGCATTCACAAATAAAAGCCAGTAATAATTATCCTCACTGCTGGTTTGACAATTAAATTTAAAATATTTTCCCACCATATACATTAAAAAAAAACCTGAGACAAATTTATCACATGGCTACTATGTTGTTGTCACAAATTCCATATTCTATAATTCCCCTTGTGAATGTCTACTCTTAGAACAAGACAAGGGGTTGATTCCCATGCATCTTTCTCCAATCATCCAATTTGACAGTGGAACAACAACAATAGTAGCCATAGATCTCTAATTCATCCAGCACCATCTAACAATGTTCCCCCAATATCTTTTTCAATGGCCAACTACCTCATCACATTTACATGTGTGTACAATATTTCAGTGTATTTATTATTATTATTAACATAAAAACATCATGTTGATCACATTCTAAAATTAATGATTCCAGTAATATTTGTTATTTGAAATTTTGCATAATAATTTTGTAATAATATTTAGGGAATGTAAACAGATAAATATTTATTCATATAATGTTATTTATTATTTGATAATCAGTGTGGTATTTCATTTTTTTTACACTGATAGGCATTTTCTCTGCAGGGTTGGGTGAGCAGACATTGTTCACCCCTACCAATTCAGAGCTTCATTTTTGTCTTCCTCAAACCAATCGTAATTCAAAACGTGTCCTCCTTTTTCCAATGAAAAATGACGTGTTGTAGAACCTTTCGATTATCTGCTACGCTACTGAGTGTTTCATATTAACCTCAAGGGCTTGCGGATAGAATCCAAAGAGTATCTAGCGTGACAGTTCATCCATATCAGGATGGAGAGACTGAGTCGAGGGCCAGCAACAATGGTTGTGATGATGAGGTTGAGGGTTCAATCCTTGCAGACAATAGGCTCTTGAGATATTTTGGCGAAGTCATCAATGGATACGACATCGAGGGCAGAAACCACCTCTTTGGCCACTTGTCTGATACCTGCATTGCCTACGAGCTCAACTTGGTCGACGGGTCTCTTGTAAGGGTTTAAACCAAGCTCCCTAACCTAACTTAACTAGACCCTAATGAATTGACATGTTTAACCTTATTCTCAGGAAAGGCAAGGATTATTATGATGCATTGTCACAACATTCATTCCATTAAACGAGCACAATAGTAGTCTTTCGAGTAGGTTAAAGAGGAAGAGATCTCACCAAATTCCCATGACCAAAGGAGTGAACAATTGAAGATTTTATTATGTTTTTCTGGTTTAGCCTGATGTCTTGAATCATTTTTATATGGTTCCCTTTTCTATGTAAAATTTTCTTTGTTCTCATAGAAGGATTTCCTTCCAATTTGGAAGTTTTTCCACACGAAGAGGCGATGGCAAAGTTACCAGCATTCGCAAACTATGCAATGTCTGGACGAAACACCACGACTCTCAATCAGCAAGCAGCACCATCGAGACCCACCCATCCTCCTGCTATCCATCTCGCTACCGGATCCGGAGTGGGGTTTGCCTACCCTTCCCACTGGACATGGACCCGTGTAACCTCGCCTTTGCAGGTGGAAAAGTCTAGATCTGGACTTGTAGTCACATACAACCCTGTCTCAGCTAAAACAACGCAGATCGGCGATACCATCAAGGGTAGGGGCAGCCGAGAGAGCGAATCCAAAACCAAGAAGTGGGACGAGGGTTTGAAGGAACCTGATCTCAAGGATAAGGGAACTTCCTGCGCCGATGTGAGGGCTTCCCACGATGGAAAGGAGCATATTACAGTGGATTTGTGCTCCAGGGACGCCATCAATCTTATGAAACATGCAAATCTTCAAGGGAAGCCGGATCTGATAAATTTCTGGATTTTTCGTAATCACCCTTATGTTTGGGCACTCACTGCAAACGCATGGACGTTGATATGGAGGAAATCCCCTCACCTAGGGAATAATAAAGTAGCATGTCCTCTGGAATGGTCAAGCAGCCCTCACAAATTCCAGATCGGGGGCCAGGCAATGGTCATGATATCCCTTTGCCCTCACTCCTAGGCCAAAATCGCAGAGGAACACTAGAACGACGAAGATCTAGGGTTCTGGATCTGGATGAACTGGGCAACAGATCGGGGGAAAAAACAATCGACCTCAAACCCCAGAGAAGCGGCTCTCATTCATCTATTCATTAAAGCACCGGAAGGTAGGCATTACTGCCTGAGGTTAGGGAAGGGCAGTAGCATCCAGGATCTAAGGGAAAAAATGCAGAACCTACTAGGCATTCCTAAACAGGGAAAAAATCTGATCTACACAGGACGTAGCCTACAGGACAACTACACCCTACAGGACTACAACATCACCATAGATTCGACCATCATCATCAACCTCCGTCTAAAAGGTGGATGCATAGGAACAAGCTCAAAGAATACAAGCCCCAAAAACACAAGCTTCTTCAAGGACGCTGTAAAGGGTAAAGGGAAAGCGCAAGCCAATCCTGTAACAGGCCCTGTTCTTCCCGGGCCCTACATTGTAGAACAAAAAGCTGAGAATCATGTGATCACCATTGCAATGCCTGAGGTAAATGCTATGTTCTCAGATCTATATTCCCACATAATTATTTGTAGATTCAATGGGTTTTGGCCTAGATCTAGCGATCTGCACCACTAGATCCACACTACCTGGACACCAGACTGTGATATTTACTTATACCCAAAAGGTTTCTTTATAGTAATATTCCGCACAAAATAGGTCAAGGAACACATCCTTAATCAGGGGCCATGGTTCTGGGGCAGCGCAGGGCTCTTTATCACCCCATGGTTTCCAGATTTTGACACCAATATAATGGTAGTATCAAAAATGCCAGTCTGGATTAGGCTGCACAACCTTGCACTACACTTTTGGCACGACAAGGTTTTAACTGTTATAGGAAATACCCTAGGGAAATTTCTAAAGATTGATGAAGACATAATTACAAGGGGAATGTTTACATTTTCCAGAATATGTGTTGAAGTAGATCTTAGCCAAGGGCTACCAGATAGTATAACACTGAACTTTAACAACACTCAGTGGATACAATCCTTGGATTATGAAAACACAACATTCTGATGCCGAGGATGCCTACAAACATGCCACCTTCATAGTGCTTGTCCGCAGGCAAGAAACATCCCCAATCGGAACAAGAAGCAACAAAGGAAGACCAAAGGACGACAAAATACAAAGCCACCAGAAGAAGATGAAGACAAAGCAGACATTACAGAAGACCAAGCAGAAAAGGAAGAACAAAAAATCCAGCACAACATGCAAATGCAAGCGGAAGACCCCAGTAACCTATTACAGCGACACGATTTCCAAACAACAGAAAAGGAAATAGCTGGAAACAAGAGAACTCATGGTTCAGAAGGATCTGAGTCACGCAAGGACTCTCCTAGAAATACAACAGAAAATCAGCTCTCCCTTGTAACTACTTCCCCCAACTCTAGGGGATGGCATAAGATGGAGAAAAAGAAAGGGAGAAAAGAATAGTTTTTTAGTATTAATTTTTGTTGTTCTCTGTGAAAAATAGGAATAGTATTTACTGCATATGCTCCATTAGCATCTACAAAATGTAATTTTATCTTATGAATAAAATTACGATTTTTTCTTACAGGAAAAAAAAGAAGGATTTCCTTCTCCCTTTTTAAAGTATGTCAGACAATCCAATGTACAAGATCCAGTTGCGTGAATATGTGCAGAAATCATCCTTGCCTGCTTTTGTTTACAGGACTACAAAACAAGGGTTTTCCCATGAGCCAAAATTCAAATCAACCTTTATTGTTAATGGGATCAACTATGTTTCTTCTCCTGCATATTTCAGGTACTGCGAGGTTGTTGAGCATGTTACAGTGTGAGTTACTTTAGAGGAGTTGGGTTTCATCCCTAATTCACTAGTAAGTTCTTTGTACCTACATCTTAATACTTACTCCCGTGCTCTGCAAATTCCTCATCCTTGCATATTACTTAAGAATAGCCCATCCTTGTGATTCATGCATCCTACAACACATTTACAAAGAAGGGCTAGCACAGTAGGTGAAGTTATTTTGATAATTAGAAATGTCTTTATCATAATCTTTTATATATATTTTTTGCTATACTTTCACTTTACAATGTTTTCAATATCTAGCTCTTGATATCCAGCTCTCGTATTTTATGGTTTGGAGATAATGCTCGATAATAGCCAGTTTTCAATATCGAGCATTGTCTCTAAATGACGTTTTCAATATCCATCTCCACTAAATATTTTTTCGGAGATATCCGCAAAGGATCTAGAAAGAGCAAGCACTCAATTTCTATCTGTTTTACTTTCTTTTACTATATCTGTTATGGACCATTCTTCATGTAAGATTTACGAGTGATTGAACTATAGCGATGATGAAGTTGATATATGCAACGATTTTTTCAATATCTAAACCAAGAAATCCCTATTGGAGAGCCACAAAAAGATGGAGGGTAAGTATTATATATCTTTTATTTGATTGGATGAAGTCTACATGATTATTTTTTCCAATTTTTTCATTACTACTGTTATCTGTAGCTTTGTTTGATATTAGTTTCACTTGAAGAAAGGTTGGAGCCATGTTAAATCTGGGCATAGCTTATTATAAGATCCAGACACGATGCATATTTGATCTTAAAATGGTTCTAGGTTTTGAGGTCGTGAAGCAAAAGGCTTAGCAGTTCTCACTGTGGTTTAGCAAGTTTGCACTAACATTATAAGAAGTTAGGATCTACCATTTGATGAGAAGAGAGTTTCTTTTTCCCTTATCAATTATATTTTTCAGTTATAGCGAGTAACGATGAACCCTTTGGTTAGAAGTAAGAAGCCATTTGGAGTTGAAACTAATCACATCAAGTTTTGTCCTTGAGTTTCTTATCCGTTGCTTGTTCAAAACAATATTTTAGTCTGTCATGTGTGAAACTTCTGAAAACAAAATTTGAAAAAGGGGTTAAAAATGGAGTTAAAATTGATCAAACAGTTGGTTCAAAGCTAAGGTCAAATAACCATCAATCGTTGTTGACGCAACTCAATTTGGTGACATATGCATTGTTATTATAGCATTTTTTTGTGAGCTTTTCAGTCTTCATTGGCTATACTGTTCATTGTTTAACATTGCCTTCTTTGAAATATTTTCTTGACTTTTAGGGGCTATGAGCGAGGGTTTATTGATGTTGTAAATCTATCCATTATAGGAATAAAGGTAACATTCGTTGCAATAGACAGAAACAGAGCTTTAGATGAGCAATGGACTTATAATGTTGTTTGCATATGATGAGATGGATCCATCCATTTATTTTTGTCTCTCTGTTTTCTTTTCAGATTGGTCACAGGCTCAATAGATGGATTCATCAACTCCTTTTGCCTCTATGTTTTCTTTTCGAAGGCTCAATATATGGATTCATCAATTTCCTTTTGCCTCTTTGTTTTCTTTTCACCTTCATCGCAGGCTCAACAATGTGGATCTTTTTAATTTTACCTTTTTCAACCATCTAGAGAGTGGGTGTTTCTTGTGTGCTTCTGAAAAGGGACTGAGAAGAAAGAGTGTTGGTCTCTTTCTTCTAATTAGATGGCACCCTTTTAGTTCATTATTACCATGAATGCTTAAAACGAAAAATAAAATGTTCATAACAATAAACATAAAACCATTCTAGGCCTAAAATAATTTTCTGGATTATTTTCCAGTGAAAATGGATTTCACTGTGGGACTTGAGCCTTGCCATCAAGGCTTCAACTGACTAAAATAATCTTATAACTTTCGCAGACTTCATTTTCATGTTCATTGCATCTTTGAACAACAAGTAGTGATGTGTTTTTTGCATGAAAAGACAAGTAGTGATGTTTTTGGTTTTAAATTTGAAAGAAAACATGCAATGATAGATAGATTTCTTAAAGCTTGCTTATTGTCTGAATTGGCTGTGTGAGAACAAAGTAGACCTTGGAAGTTGATTGTATTTTGTAACTCAAACATAACATAATCACTTGTTACTTTTGGTTTTGATTTTTATAGACTACAATATAGTTTTTATCATTCATAATTGCACTCTTAAATTCTTCATTCTTATTTAGTTGGAACTTTCATTTACTTATATACATGGTTTTGTTGTACATTTTGAGCATTGGATCACTGCTCATCTATATTATACAATTATCTTTGTTTTTAAATGGAAATTGGGGCAACCTTAGTCAGGATAACATTTTATTGGAGCTTGCCTGGCTCATGGTTCTTCTGATATAGTTGTGTAACTAGTAGATATATTTTCTCATTACTTTCCAAGTAATGAAGTAACTTTGATTATGTTAGAGCTCAATGTTGGCATGATTTGTATTATCAATTCTAAAACATATTCTTGTGTCCTCATTAACTATTGAAACTATTTTGGAGGAATATTTGCCTTCCCTTGGGATGCACTGACATGACTTTAATTATCCTTTTTATCCAATGTGTTTTTGCAGTCTTTATTTACAATGTAATCTACATATTTTCTAAGTTTAACCTTTTTAATGACATGATGTAGACAAGATTTTAAATGTATCATTCTTGGTTTCTTTTCTAAGAATATAGGAAGTATCACGTGGAATGCATTGCCCTCGATACTCAAGATGTTATACAATTTCTATCTAGTTTCCTGTCAATACTTCAAGATGTAGCTGATTTAGATCTGCATGACTGGGAGGTAACTATTTTTGTTGTGTCTTTTTTAAATTTATGTTATGTATTTAGTGTATGAAGCACTAATATAAAGCTTATCAACCTTTTGTTTCATCTCTGAACTTGGTTCTTCTCATTGTCAACCCATTGTTGGTTACAAATTACAATATGGAAAATGTATTTAAAATAGTCTTTGGTTGATATATCAGGAACAGTTGGTGTTCCAAACTAGTTGTTTATAACTCGGGACCATGCTTCAATTTCTAATGGTGTTCCTAAAGGAGGTCTAAGGTTACCACTATGTGAGTTCTTTAGCTATAGGGAAAATGATTGTGAAACTCATATTAGTATTTTTCTTAACACTATAAGCATGAGATAAATTATAGGATTGGAAACACTTATACATTTTCATGTTTCTATATTTTTTTAGTAACCAATCCATTAGTAGGGGATGGTATATTGAGGTCACATGCCTTGTCACTAGAATATGATCAGTTCATCCTGTCAGAGCTTGTAGTGCAATCTTCAATTGCATAATGCATTTGACAGAACTCTTCCAACTTATTTCATTGTTCCACATGGATGCATCCCTGAGGGAACCCCACATTTCCCAAACTCTTAGGATGGGGGGGTGTTCCTGGGGAAATGATTCGCCACATCCCCCTTTTGGGGAAACATGGGGAAGTGTGGGGGATGTTTCTTTGGCGTGGGGGTCATATTTCCCCAAAAGGGAAACTTCTAGTTGTCCTCCTAGGAAGGGGTGCTTCTGGGTTCTCCCCACAAAAGGGGGACTTTTGGGTGCTCCCTCCCCCCACACAAAAAAAAAAAAAAACCTAAACTTCTTGGCGTCTCTTGAGAAAATAGGTGCTTCTAGGCAACCCCACAAATTTTTTCTTATAAAGGTTAAAAAATGAATGTAAAAAGAAAAGAAAAACAATATTTAAAAAATTATGCCTCAATTTCACTTTTACGTTTTATTCTCTTTCACTCCTAGATGCTCATTTTAGTTTCAATGTTCATTACCCATTGTTAATTTTTAGATTTAACTTTTGAGTCTTGACTCTAGATATTAATGACCTCAAGTCAAGTCTCTAACTTGTCACTCTTTACTATGTTTATTTTTTAGTAATTTAAATCTTCTACTTTAGGTGTTGCATGAGGACGCACCTCTCATGTTTTCCATGCTCCAGGGATGGGGGTATGCCAGGGGAAACATTTCACCATGACCCCCCCAATTTGTTTTTCTAACAGCCTATGGAGATAGAAAAGAGATGGATAGAGATTTGAGGATTTTAGGACCTCGAAGAAATTAGAATTTAATATCACATTCAACAAATTTAATAGTTTTCAAGATTTCAGGATTGGTGACATTATAACATTTCAATTGGATTAAATAATGATAAATTTGTGTGGGACGAATTATTATTGGGATTTTATCATATTTCTATTTTTATATGTTATCATTTTAGAGACGAGGACCCCTATGCTAGGGACCCTAGCGTCCCCCCTTTCCCCCCCTGAATTTACCTAAAATTTGGGGGTGCTCCCACACGTCCCCCTTGTGGTCTTCCCACTCTTGCAGTCCTTCATCCTAGAAACTTGGTGGAACATAAAATATTTCATAATTTTATCTCTACTATTTTTCATAGTACTAATTACATTCTAAAACGATGAATTTAAATCAATGTATTAACATTCTAATATTTTTGTTTCATTTATGATTTATGAATCATTGTATTTCATTACTGAAACTGAATTTGAATCATGTATGTAACAGTGCTTCCAAACGACCCCCTGCTTTTGTGCTCTCTGTTCCCAGAAACTTGGTGGAATATTGACTTATTTGGAAACTAGTTTTATCAATCAAGCATGTGACTTGATTTAAGAATCATTATGTTTCATTACTAAATCTGAATTTAAATCATGTTTGTAACATTTACAAATTTTAGTATTACTATTTCATTGTTTACTATTTACACTGCACAATGATAAATTTGCATGGGATGAATTGTAACTGTTGGAATTTTATCACTATTATTTTTAATTTTATATTTTTATAGATGGGGACCCTGACATTCCTGGGTCCCCCTTATATTTCCCCAAAATTTGGGGGTGCTTCCACACGCCCCCTGCTTCTGTGCTCTCTATTCCTAGAAACTTTGTGGAACATTGACTTATTTGGCAGCTAGTTTTATCAGTCAAGCATGTGACCTAATTTATGAAACATTGTATTTCATTATTGAATCTGAATTTAAATCATATTTGTAACATTTAAAAATTTTATTATTATGATTTCATTGTTTACTATTTACATTGCACAATGATTAATTTTCATGGGATGAATTGTTATTGTTAGGATTATATCATTATTATTTTTAATTTTATATTTTAGAGATGGGGACCCTGACATTCCTAGCCCTCCTTGGATTTCCCCAAAATTGGTGGTGCTTCCATAAACCATAAACCATAAATGAGTTGTATTTTATGGTTTGGAGACAATGCTCGATAATTATGGCACTTTTTCCTTTTCCTTCCACATTCCCCAACTCTTCCTATCCACATTCCTTTACACCTCACTATGCAATTGCTAGTATTATATTAGATAAAATGTGGAAAGGTAAACATATCAAAATTTATAGATGAAACAAATTAATATTTGAAATTGTATTCATTGATGCAAAAGAGACAATAATAATATACCAACATATTTTATTTACATCTACCAACATAAAAAGCCTATAAAGATAAAAGCATGACAAACTATTTAAACTCGGTTTCAAGGATTCCAAAGAACTTTAATCCATAATGATCCATGAAAAAAAAAATTATTGTTGTTGTATTATCTTAATGATCCATGAAAAACTGTTTGATCGCTATTGTATTATATAATCGATGCATGTTTTTATGTTACCATATTCACGAGACCTCAGAAGCCCTTTTGATAATATGAACCATCTAGAAAGCCTCTGCAACAAAATTAAACACAACCACTCATAGCAAATTGATCCTATAATAATAAACATGTTGATCATTTTATAGCAAGAGAGTTAATTATATGTGCTTTGAAAGTACCACTTACAAAACACACGGGACATTGAATCAATGGTGTTGAGTGGATTTACCTATGTAGCTACGAGTGACTTTCTGAGCTTATAATAACCATTTTCTCTTATTGTTCAGTACTGCACATTCTCTTGCCCTATTTGACTTTAAAAATGAAAATGTATTATCTTTTAGAAAAATTAAACAAAATTAACATGTATGATTTATTTGAAGCTTATTAATATATATATGCCCTATTTGCATTGGTCTTAAAATAACATCAAGATTCATTGTGGTGGATTTATTTTTCAGTATTACAGATAAGTTCTCCATAGTTTGCATGCTATTCATTTTGTGAATGCTTGTATATGATGTTGGGCACTAAATTTGTTGACAGTTCACCCCTTCCTTCTATTAAGGCTTTTTAATGTGTATCTTAGGCTTAGACATCTCCATTATGCTTATATTTATACATAATGTCATGTTTTGGATGATGAGTTTCTTTATACTTTTTATTTTTCCATAATGATTTGCATTATATTGCTTCATAGAATATCTATATGTAATAACATGTATTGAATTATTTGGGTGTTTACTTGGATAAGCAGTTATTATATGCCATTTTATCGCTTCTGGTAAATAGGCCTGCAAACTAGATCAATCACCATCCGTGAACATGTTGGCATCATCCCTACACAAAGCCCTAAGCATGACCTTTCTAAATAACTGAGTTTCTGGGTCTAACTACTTCAAATTAGTGCTTTTAAGCCCCAGCACACCCTGCCCCTTTAGACGCCTACATTCAGTAGCAGGTTTCTCCTTACTACACCAGCGTTGATCAGTGGCAGCTTGCTCCTTGTTGGGCGTGCACTGATTCTAGAAATTCAGGAAAATTAAAAAGGATCCCAAAGTTTCCTCTTCTAGAAGCTTCCAAGAGTTGTTTTAACCATTTACCTTGAAAAATAAATTCAAATCATATATAATCCTACCTTGGAGATTTCATCTCTTATCCCTTGAGCTCATCTTCCCCTCTTAAGTGGATCTCAAGCCTAGATTGGTAAATGGATAAGAATTCCTAAACCACCATCCCTCTCCTGTAAATTTACTTCCATCTACAACATACGGTTTAGCTTTTGGAGAATTTTCACGCCCTCATGTTGTTGCTTTGAATCTAAGAGAGTAATCATCTTCATGCATTAGGGTGACATTGAGGTGTGCTTTGTGACAAGGAAGGACAAGTCAACTTGGGGAGATCTCTACAATATTAGATACTATTCTTGGTTGTAAAATCTCTCCTATTCATATTAATACAAAGAGTATATTGTTTTCCTATATGTGTTATGTTACTTTTACATTCATGTATTTCAATGCTTTGCTGATCCATTGAATAAAGTAACTGAATTATGCTACATAGATTTTGTGGGTCCTTGGCTTATTTTGATTGTATGTGCAGGTTCTAATTGTAGAAATCGTATCTATGATTGGAGATTACAAGCCGGGAGGAAAGTAAAGATTGTGACAGATTCCAAGTAAGCCTCTTTCCCAAACTTCAATTTCTCTAAAAGAAACTTTATATTCTTTGTTTTTTGTTATTCTAGACTAGTCCACTAGTTCTAGGGAAGATACTTTTGTCCACAATCATAAATTTTGCATAACAAATTTGTGACTCCACTGGGGATCGTTTATTTCTTGTAGTGGTTTCCTTGATCTTATCCCTTGTATAACCTTTTAAATATACCTTCATTGGCTCACTCAGTTCTGAATTAACCCTAGGAAGACCTTTCATTGAGCTTTATTTGATTTTTTACATCAAAACTTGGCCTTATCTTGATCAACAATCCCCTTGGTCTATAGACAGAGCGTGTTGGCTTAAGGGGGCCTGACCCAGGTTCAGCATTAATTATCCAAACAAATCCCTACACAACTGGCCCTTTCGGCATCATCCCATGGAGTGTGGACCGAACTCTCACCCGAAGCAATATAGGGGGATGCTGGAACCAAGTTTCTGCACCCTGAGATGGTCGTGATGTCATTTTATTCCCTTTATTCCTGCCTTTGCGCAGGTCACTTCGCCGTAGGGCTTGGCAAATGAGCCTTCTCTTTCATCTTTCAATACCTCCGTGAAAGGGTACGACTGACCTTCGTGTAGTCCTAACCCTTGATCTAAACACTTTTGCGTTGTTATGGCAGCATACCGTGCAGATTCCTAAACTAGTCCAAGTGTCTTGCTTATATTATTAGATAGTCACAGTTAGCACCATGTAAACAGATATTCTTATATGCGTTTAGTTATCCAACATAATCATACACATTCACGCATCACATAAGCATTATAAAGGAAATTCATACATAAAATGATAAGATGCATTAATCGAAACAAAGACATAGAAATTGCAAAATACTTCTCTTTATTAATCTCTTTCAAGTGATTACAGACTCTATCCACCCTGTGCACACAGCTGCAGGGGTTCGCGCACTCAGTTGTGGACTTCTACCCTAGGCCTCTATGCACTTAGCTGCAGAGCCTCTACCTACGCTACGACCTGAAGCTTAGACTTCTTACTTCAGAGCTATGACTCTCCTACATGATCGATTACCCTAACTACTTAGAGCTTAGCTATTTTTATACAATCCCATGGTCCACGGACCATGGGTAGATCTCTTACAGCCAAATTTACTTTAGAAAACTAAGGGCAGACAACCCTTTATGACTTATAACACCTATGCACCCCGCAACCACAAAATGCAGAGTCTTTACAAGTTTTTGACAAAATTTGACCAAAATATGGGCTTTTAGCCCCAAAACTGCCCTTTGGGGGAACCCATTCCCAATAGGCCCCCAACACAAACATTGACTCGCACTCGAGTCACTCGTTAGGCAGGGATATCTTTGCGCGAAGTCCTTCCAGCTCGACCCGTATGACCACAACCTCGGCCATGCACTAAGTTGTGGCCTCCTTCGTGTCTTCCACTATCTTCTCGGTCACTACTCCTACGTTGTCAGCCTAAATCTTATGTTGTGTTGCCTGCAGAGTCGCAAGCTTGCCTTTGATATTCCTTGTCACTACGTAAGCCTCATCCAACCAGGGCTTTAGTCTCGTCTTGAGCACTGCTTCCTTGTGCAACGCTGCGTCCACCTGTTCCTTCAGCTGCTTGGCCTCCTACAGCTTGGCTAGTCTCTATGTCAGCGCGACGGTTTGCGTTGTGCCCTTAACCTCATCATAGCATTGTTGTAGCTCGCGCACTTTCGTCTCTAGCCTCTATACATTGGGGTCCTCTTGCAAGCTTGTCAGGACCTCAAATGACTGCTCAAACAACTGTGTGCAATCTGCTACTACACTATCCACCACCGCTACTGCTTCTGTGACAGCGGTCACCCGCTGTTCCTTCACTTCTGGTGGAGTTGAAGGTTGGGCCCTCAACTATAACTCTGTAATTTGTAGGTTCAACTCCAACTAAACCCGTGCCATCTCGGTCCAAGTTTCATGCACCTCTGTGGCCAACTTGTGGATGCATATCTCAACTGGCTCCTCCTCCAGAATGGCCAACTCTAGGACCATTCTGCATGCCTCCTCAACGACCTGAAAAATGTGCTTTCTATAATTAATCGCCTCAATCTCAGCAGCGATGGTAGCATTTCTTTGAAGGGCCATCTATTCATTATTGATCCACTATTCACTAATCACCTGGAGGGTGTGGTGCTCACGAGCCCTCAATTCTACAATTACTCCATCCTACAAGAGGTGGAGTGCTTCACATGGGAGCGCTATCAGGTTCAACCCAACTCCCTTTAAGGCACTGACGGTGGGCCTATCAGCCTCATTCTCTGTGGTCAGTGCTCCATCTAGCATCACTATCGCACTGGAAGTCTTCGTGCGCAGCATATCGACATCTCTGAAGTGCCGATAGCCAGACTGGTAGACACCATGTCAGCCTATGATGCGCGGGTCTGCAACTCTTGCAACCCTATCTGAATGTCCCCTAAGATGATCTATTGTTGTTGTTCAAACTGTTGCAAGGCCTTCATGGTGACATCCCTCATTGTGTCACCGATATCAAGTAAATCACCCTTTATTAATGTGATGGGGTCCAGGGAGGTCTTGGTCGCCTTTGATTTATTCTTGGGCCCTCCTTTCTCCAGCTCTCTCGGGCGCTTGATGCAGGTGGATGTATGCTAAGGGTCTGCGCTGTGTTGTTCATTTGTTTCCTCCTCGGTCTCAGGTGAAGGTGACCTCGTACCTTTGTCAAAGCCCCACTCTGTCCCACCTGTCTACTTCCCTGTCTGCTGTGTGGCTCGCGCTACACCTGAGCCTTATCAGCAGCCTCCTTCTTCCTCTTTTTGGCCATCTGTGTCATCTTAAGCTTGGCCTCCTCCTTTTTCTTCCGCGCGGCAGACTTTCTTTCGCCCATCGCTAAATCGGTTGTAGAGTGCCACTCTACTAGCCATTGATTAAGCACCGCATCAATGGCATCATCCGTTGCCAGATATGGCAAGTCGTACCATTTCTGCGCAGGGTCCTTCCGCACCCTGATGGATACTTGATGGAAGTCTTCTTTAAACTCGGCGTAACCTTGCAGGTTGGTGTACACTGTAGGCGACAATTGCAGCTTACAATTGATGGCCATCTGAATGTTCATTTCCATCAAGATCCAAAATATATTGTTGTCCTTAACTCACTGCACGTCCTTGGTTGCCCACAACAAAGCATACTTCACTGCTTCAGGGAAGTCTGGCACAACCGAAGGGAACTGGTTGTCCTCTGGAAGCTCCCACACAACCAACACAATTGACAGCAAGAGCCATGCATAGTGGAATGTCTTTCTAAGCTCTTGTTCTTCACAGAAGATCAACAGGAACTCTCCACGAAGGTAGTTTGACCAGTTGAACTGGACTCCTTCAGCGCACTGTGCTGCGAGCGCGACGATAGGTGTCGGCATCTCATTGGCACCACACTTCCCCATCACCTTCCCCGCTAAGATCTGCATGGCTACCTTCACAACGGGGTCACAGATACTAGATATAGCGTATCCGCACGACTTCTTCACCAGTTTAAATTTTTCTTTCATTGACTCCGCAAGAGCCTGTTTGCCACCTTTTCCACCAAAGATCATGGCCAGATTCTCTCCTGTATATGGCAGTCACGTTATCCAATGAATCAACCTATCTGTGATGGGTATCGGCTCCTCCAACCACAGACACCCATCATGCACCAAGCACAGCAGCTTCTTGATGACCAAAACTGTTACCGGGGTGCGGTTGTAGTGCAGCACCCAGAGCAGGTTAAGAAACCCTACCTTTTCTACTCCCTTGAGCCACCTCCATGGATCCAATGCGTTCATTCCCAAATTCATATCAATGATGCAGCGCATCAGCTGCTTGGTCGCTAGGTGTGGGAACTTCTCATGGTCTTCCAAGTCCCAGTCTTCAAATTTCAGCAACGGCACTCGTGCCAAGCCTGGACCATCGAAAACAATTTCATCTAGCAGCAGAGGAGTTTGCAAGGGAGTCTTACTCTCATTGATGTCCTTTGGTACCTTGGACTTAGGCTTGTGCAGAGGGACATACTCTGGCAATAGAGTAATAGGGTCTGCGCCCTTGGCTTCAACCTCCTCTACTTCGACTCCCATGTCCTCGTCATCCATCGGGATGTCTTCAGTGTCTTCCTCCTTTGGTTCTAAATTTATGTCCTTGCCTTTCTCTTGTGTAGGGGTTTTGATGGCTTTCTCCTTAGCGATGCGCACACTGGTATGGCAGGATGCTTGCCCTTATTGTCCTTCACGGTTTCCTTGGTTGGGGTCGGCTTTGGTCTCGACATCCTCGGAGATTTAGGGACCTCTGCCAGTACTTCGACTACTTCCAGAGCAACTAATTCTGCCTCTCTTTCCATTTCCTGTACTGCCTCCTCTACTACTTGTTCGGTATTTGTAATTTCTTTGGGTGCTAACATAATGCTTTCTAATAGTCCTCGCGGTGTCTCTGGAAAGTTTGCAAATGCGGGAGTCTCTTTGAAAGCCTCAAATAATTCTCGGTCCATGGGCGTTTGAGAGCTCAATAACTCAATTCTCAAAATTCCAAGTGTTTTTTGTTGGACAGCCACTTGTAATTTACAGGGCATTTTGAATTCAAATCTGACCGTTCCCCCCGAATTTGGTTCATTAATGATGGATTGGAGGCACATTTTCAAGGATATGAGCCATAAATTTCATCTTAAATGCCAGCTACCCGCTCCATTTGGCTGCATTTCAACCATCAAACCATGAACAGTGACCTTAACCATCACTTTCTGGCTGACCTATGTGATTTCTTCCTGGGTAGTGCAGCTCCCTGCGTGCTGCCATGAACCCTATGACACTTCCTTGCTTCGCACAATCCTCCAATCACCTAGCTCCCCAACCCAAGCAGTGTATTTTATAGTACCACGCCTCCTTTCAACTGCCTAGAGCGCTAAGACTGTGCTACCGCCATCTAGTCACATGGTCGAACCGTCGGTGTATGGCTTCAAACCACTGCCATTCACCTTCCCTGGGAAGGGATCTCCATTCAATTTGACCAGTTGTACCGCTCCTCTATCAGTAATCTCCTTAATGACATAAGGCCCTAACCAGTGCATCCTGAACTTCCCTGGAAATTTATCAAACTTACTATCATATAACAAAACCGGGTCGTTTACCTTGAAGGTGCACAGCATAATATGTCGATTATGCCATGCCTTTTCGCACTACTTTTGGACCTATTGGTGAAATCCAACTAGAAATCTCTCTTCCTCAAGTTCATCCAGTTATGCGAGCCTTTCCTCCAAGGCTTCGTGATCCATCATACCTGTGAGCATCACTATGCACAGACTAGGCACAATATATTCCATAGGCATTACCACTTCAACACCATAGACAAGCCTAAAGGGAGTTTGTCCAGTCAACTTCTTGCATGTTGTTTAATAAGCCCATAGTACTGCAGGTATGCGTAGATCCCAATCACTTTGTTGAGCATTGCAGACCTTGGACGGCGCATTCTCCAACACTTTATTGAATACTTCCACTGTTCCATTAGCGTGCGGGTGATAAGGTGTGCTCTTCTGGTGGTATACCTGAAATTTCTCCATTAGCGCGTTGATCGTCTCATTCAAAAAGTGCGTACCACGATCACTCATCAAGATTTTTGGATAGCCAAATTGCGTTAGTACATGCTCAAAGAGGAAATTCACAGCAGTCATGCCTGTGCAATCCTTCATAGGTTGTGCCTCCACCCAACGAGTCAAATACTCCATCGCGGTGATAATGTACCTCGCTCCCATCTTTCCTTGGGGCTAAGTGGGTCCCACAAAATCTAATGCCCATTTCTCAAAGCATTGCAATGTCATCTGAGGATTCAAAGGCATCTCATCCCTCCACGATGGCCTGCCAATCCTTTGACATACATCACACGCCTTGCAATACACTTTTGAGTCTTGATGGAGGGTTGGCCACCACAACCCTGTGCGTAGAATCTTCTATGAAGTTGCTCTCCCTGCATAGTGTCCTCCCACAGCACCCCCATGAGAATCTACAAGGATACTTCTTCTTTCAAACTCAGGTACATATCATCGCAATATCTCATCAGACCCCATTTTGTACAGATGCCCAGCAATGACAGAAAAATCTACCATGCGCACCACTAATTCCTTCTTCTGCTGGATAGTGTATCCTTTTGGGGAAGTTCCCTTCATTAGGAGGTGTATTATATCTTCAAAATGACCATCCACTTCGTGCACTACAAATAGTTGCACGTCAGGCAATCCTTCCTCCAAATTAGTGGGCTCTTCCTCTGTTTCGATGCACAACAGATGGTCTGGTCCCACGTTCAGTCGTCCAGCCTTCACAATAACCTCAAAATCATATTCCTGGAACAATAACAGCCATCTACAAATTCCCCCCTCCCCCAACATAGGCTTATTAACCAGGTATTTCAGTGCGGAATGATCTGTGTACATCTTAAAATGGCCTCCTAGCAAGTAGTGCATAAACTTCTGGAGCGCATATACCATAGCTAACCCTTCGCGCTCGGTAGTGGAATAGTTCTTCTCTACTTTAGATAACCTTCTGCTTGCAAATGGATAGGGTGATCCACATCTTCTGCACCAGCCTGTGTCAGTACTACTCCCAGCGCTATACATGATGCATCGACATGTACGTGAAACTCCTTCTTCCAATCTGGGAAGACTAGGATTGGCGCAATGACCATCTTTTCTTTCAATACATCAAGGCCCTTATTACAATATTCGTTCCAGCAGAATGTGATATCCTTCTTCAACAGTTTTTCCATAGGTGCGGTGATCTAGGCATAGCCTTTGATGAACTTTCTATAGTATCCAGTATGTCTCAGGGTAGCACGCAGTTGTTTCACACTCCTTGATGCTTCCAAGTTCAGTATCACCACAATCTTTGTGGGCTCTACCATCAATCCCTGTCTGCAAACCACATGACCCAACAGGGTCCCAAAAGGAACACAAAAAAAGCACTTCTTCAGATCGAGTGCTATCTGATATCTTCGACAGGTAACCAGCATCAGGCGCAGGCTTGCTACATGGTGTTTCACCAGCCCAAACATAGTCCAGTCATCAAAGTATACCTCCAGGACCTTTTCCTTATATTTCGGATTGAGATGATAAGGCCTTTGCTTAACTGGCTTCGCATCGGGCTTCAACGTGATCTTCATAACACCTAGGCCCCTGATTATCCCCTTCAGATCCATAAACTTGGTAGGGAATAAATCCTGGCATTCGTGGAGCAATTCAGCAACCTTATCCACCGTTGTGTCATCCTAGTAATCTCCAATCTTTGTGAATTTGAGTTCTACCTCCATACCAATGTTTACTTGTTTCGTTTTCAGTGACATGGTTATATTCGGATTCTCAACCTGCGGTCCTTCAACCTCGTGTTGACCTTCTGTTTCAAGGATGTTAATCTCCCGCGGATCCTCATCCTCTTCTTCAGCAATTTTGTTATAACATTCTAGCACGTGACTCAGTTGATTAGCCCATTCAGGCTGAATCAGGTCTAAAGGATCCTACGATATCCTAAATATTGTTGCTTTCACCTCTTGTAGTGCTTCATCAATACTGTCAAACCCGTCTTCAAAACTAAATGTCATCATGAATCCTTCGCGCAGAATATCCCATTCACCTGTACCATGGTGGAGCTCTGTTTCTACATACTAATTCATCGGGAAAATATCCAATGTGTGACAGAACAAGTGCACCCATTCAGGTTGGGGATTCTCTCCATAAGCCTAAGCCCATTTGGCCAAGTGTGTGCGCGGATCATCCTGCCCATCATACTTGTCTGTCATTCGCATCTTCGGCTTCCCAAAGCAAGTTCTCATCATTCTCCTACATTTGCGCCAATCATCAAAGCTTCCCTTGTGCGTACCCCACCACCTTGCGGGCATAGCGCGCAGTGCCTAGTCCAACGCCTAGAAGCGCTACTTTTATGGTACCTCCCTCTCAAATACATCCAGAAAAATATCTACATCATTCAAGCCATCATAAGTAGGCAGATTTCTTACCTCTGACGACACATAGCACAGCAACCGAGTCATCATGTTACAGCTCAGCATAGTTACTTCGTGTAATTGATTCTGCCAGCGTTCTAGTTCTTCATCAGAGTCCGAGGTGCATGAACTCTCGCGATCCCATGTAATTCATCCATCCGCCATTAGATTCACCTAATCTTGGTGTCGTGTTGTTATCTTATAGACAAAGTCCATATCATCATCGCTCTCATAATCGTGGATTGGTTAAGTATAGCGCGATCCTTTAGCAGGATCTAGGGGTACTATTACGCGTAGTGATTTCTTCTCAAATATCATCTTTCGCTTCTTTATTGATTACCCCGATTATATCAGTAGCCCAATAAATTGCCAAAAGTGAAAAATATGGGTTGTTGTCATCCACAATTTCTATTACTTCAAAGTCAGCCAGCGCACTCAAACCTTCAGCCCCCCCGTAGCCGCCCCATGGGGATGATCTTCTGTTGGTTCGCCATCCTTAGCTAAAACGGAGACCATTGTAACGTGGGTCTCCCCATCCATTCCAAATTCTATTTAGATAGGATGTTCATGTCTGACCCCAGTTCCAAGACAACCTGATCCATCTCGTACTCTCCTATCTGCACAGTCAGTCTCATCTCTCATCCCGTCCTTGTTTTATGCTTACCTATCTTTCGCACTATGCGTGGCTCACTTGGGGTGTTACCAGCACATCTATTTATGAGCTCCTATAGCCCCTCCATAGCCTTTCTATCTCACAATAGCTTCATGCAGGTCTCCAAGAAATTTGTAAGCATAAAAGGGTCCATCTCATGATCAGGCTTATTGTTGCTTCTGGAGGTGGAGGCCTTAGCGAAGCTCTTCTTTGCTTCCATGAAGGTTTTCACGTGCGTTCTCCAAATTGAACTTAGCCTCCTTCATCGAGCTTTACAAACCCATGTATTGTCTTATGGTTGTTTCCCCTTGTCATCCCCTATTGTGATTCCACATCAAAGCACTATATTCACGTTTGGATCCTCTTCGCGCAGCTTAGATCTCATCATCTGCAGGTTCTGAGTCGAGGGAGGTGGTAGTGCCCCTTTGTCACGTATCCTAGCTATCAGCGTAGGACGATCTTTTGTTTCATGATTAAACAAAGTGAAATACTTGTATGATGGACATGTTGGGTTAGTGAAATCGTGGGCATAGTGTCCTGGCCCTTCGCAATTGTAGCAGATCAACTGTCCCTGACCTCTGCCAGGTCCTCCTCTGCCTTAGCCTTGTCCGTGCCCCTAAAATCCTGTCTGCATCATCCCTGTGCTCTAGTCAAGGGGCCTTGTTTCGGTCTGAACACTATAGGTAAGAGTTTTATCCATCATTAATTCATAACTCCTGAAATTACGCTCATCATTCCCTACCGACCTACAAAAGTTGCTGAACAGTTGTTGCGGCGTCTGTACAAACTTCTGCAAAAAAAATGACAGTTATATGTGGCATGTTTTCCTGCTACTTGACATATAGCGCACCACAATGCAGGCCTTGTGCTCAGTCCTACTTGAGCTTCCAGCCTCAAAGGCATCGGTCTTCCCCCTGTACGGTAGTTCGCAAAGACCGGACAATGGTCTTTTCATGCCCCTAACTCTTGTATTCCAGACACCATACCTCTTCACGCACCGTCAAATTGTTCTGTCATGTTTCAAGCTTTGCATTTCAAGGCAAAGATTTTTCAACTACAAATGGATCTGCTAAACCCCTAGATTTGGATCCTAAATCAGTGTTTCATGCAACCTCATTGCAATCTCCAAGGCCTCTGCCTGAGTTTTTATCTGCTACTGTGACAGCGCAACCCTTAAGTGTGGTAGGAGTGAAGCCACAAACCACTTGCAATGTTTTCCATCTATTAGGTTCATGTTAGCTTCATGGATTGTACATTTCAACCTCTGATCTGGTTCCCAAGGTGTCTCATCTAGTTGCATCGTGATTTCTTTAAACCCTACAATTTACTGTGCTTCAGATTTAGGCCTACTGAATTCTTTATTCAGTGTTTTCTGGATGTTTTCCACTCCAGTATTCAAGTTATCATTAGTGTACTTGATATACTAGGTTAGCACGTGATCCTACAGAGTGCTAACCAATGTCACCTTCTTCATGTTATCATTTGTAATGCCCTGAGCTTCCCATGCATCTTTTACAATGAACAAGAATTGGTTCGGGTCCTCATTCCCCAAGCCTTTGAACAAAGGCAGCTTCATTGAATTTGCCATACTGAACTGCGGTGGAGGCAGAGGTGGTACAGGTGAAGTCGCAGGTGATGGTGGTGAAGTTGGAGGTGGTGTGGGTGGAGGTGGTATTCGCGGGAATCCTTTCCTTATTAACTGAATAGCACTTCACGGAGAAACCTGTGTTATTCCTTCTTTGTCACCTCGCGGAGGCGAAATCAATGGACTATATTCAAGACGCTTTTTTCCTTCATTTCTATAAGTTTTTCCACTTCGCGTTACCCTGAACATCAAGGTAGATGCATAACCCATTTTTCGTACAATAACATTTTAATCCAAGTATTCAAAGATTTCACGTATTTACCTCACGATCCTTTGAAAAAGCGTCACTCCGCCTCATTGTAGCTAACTGAGTTGTTGACCACAAATTCAGTTACAAATCCTCCTATGATGCAATTGAGCCAATGGTCAATAGCACGGGTGATCTTATCCTCAGATTCTTCCAACGTTCGCACTAGCTCTGTGGTCCACACAATAGGACAGTCAAGTTTCCACCTTCCTTGTCTATTTGCTAGCTTCACGATCCACTGGTATGGCTCAATCAGAAAGGAGCAGAAGAAGATCTCGTGGATCTCTGTATATAGGAACTTGTCCAGCCATTGTTCCTTTGTCAATCATAGGTTTCTGTTCTCCTGCACCACAAATTCGTGGATATTCCTATCCAACCAGTCTCTAATATCTTTCTTAGTCGAATTCTAGTGATACGACATCACACATCTCTTATGAAGATTCTAGTCCCAACAATGGAACCATTTTTTGGCTTGAGGGGGCCTCACCCAGGTTCAGTGTTAATTAGCCAAACAAATCACTACACTACTGGCACTTTTGGCATCATCCCGCGGAGCGTGGACTAAAGTCTCACCCGAAGCAATATGGGGGGATGCTGGAACCAAGTTTCTGCACCCTAAGATTGTCATGATGTCATTTTATTCCCCTTATTCCTACCTTTGCGCAGGTCACTTTGCCCTAGGGCTTGGCAAATGAGCCTTCTCTTCTGTCCTTCAATACCTCCATGAAAGGGTACGACTGACCTTCATGCAGCCCTAACCCTTGATCTAGACACTTTCGCACTACTAAGGCAGCGCACCATGCAGATTCCTAAACTAGTCCAAGTGTCTTACTTATCTTATTAGATACTCATAGTTAGCATCGCGTAAATAGATATTCTTATATGCGTTCAATTATCCAACATAATCATACACATTCACGCATCACATAAGAATTATAAAGAAAATTCATACATAAAATGATAAGATGCAATAATCAGAACAAAGACATACAAATTGTAGAATACTTCTCTTTATTAATCTCTTCCAAGTGATTACAAACTCTATCTATTAGCCCCTGAGGTGCAGTGCTGCTATTTTTAGCGGAAATGTCCCCTATTTCAGCTCCGACGGCCACATCTCCTCTTGCTCTGCTTTGGCCATAAGTGAGACTTCAATATATCACTCTCGCATCTATATTTGTGTCATGTCCTGATCCAAATGGATCCAAATATGCTCTCTAAGTCTTCAAAAGCTAGTAAAATCATGCCAAAGATCAAAACCATCGCAGGAGAAGAACCCTTAGAATGGCGTAGAAACACTATCGGGAGGCAGAAAACACATAAAAACAGTGAAAAACAGAGTATCGAAGGCATAAACAGTGAAATGCACAGTAGCCATCAGATCTGGCTGATCAATGGTCCAGATCTGATCGGCGGGTCGCAATCGGCGGATTGAGGGCAGACTGTGTGGAACTTACGATGGCGATTGGTGATGCAACGTGGACCATCGATCAAGCGTGCAAATTGAAAACCCACGTTGCATCGCAGGATCGCTATCAGAAAATACAAGGAGCGCTTACATCGGCCCAGAGCATGAGCGATATCCAATGTGATTAACCAGACCCGACAGTGATATAAATATTATTGCATAAGATTTGAGATCCGCCGAAAGGCATTTTCCTATGTATTTTCACATATTTCATTATTTAACAAAATATAAAGGGACAACGTCGATGCAATAAAACCCAGACCCGAAGGGGTTCGGGAATGAAAATATATAATATTTCAGATCCGCCAAAGCCATTTTTCAAGATTTTCAGTGTTTTTAACGTATTTCAAAATACAAAGGGAAGACTAGGAACAGGCCATTTGTGACTTGCGATAGTGATAAGGACAAACTCAATAGAGGAATAGACCGTGTTTAAGGATTTTTGAAGTCTGAAATGAACAGAGCTTGGCGGGATTTCACAGTGTTGCAGCGTTTCTCTATGTAAAATAGAAAACAGTCATTGTTAGTATTTGAAAGGATTTCAAAGGCCCGAAGACCCATTCCATCACAGAACAGAGGCTAGGAGATAGAGACCAGGAGACAGAAGGCCGGAAGGGGAAAGGCAACAGCGAAACACAACCAAACCAACAAATGATCGTGGAGCATCACTGGCATGAGCGAGCCACCTGACAGCACAACACATTTACCAGAATTTGGTTACTATGTTGTTAGAAAAAGAAACCTCTGAGCTCATGCATGTCTAGTCATGGCATCAAACAGTTAAATAGATAGAGAGAATAGATTAAGACACCTCAAGCCTTTCAAAGCTCGAGAGCACTGTAAAAAGCCTATAAATGGCTGAAAGTTAGAAAGATGAAGGGTTCAACTTTTGGAGACTGTGGAGACTCTGCTCCTCTAAGCTTCTCATTTTCATTCCAGCAATATAAGCTTCTTTTGTTGTTACATGTTCAATTCCCATTTTCTCCTCTGTTCTAAGCTTGTGCTTGAATAGGTTATTCATGTTTTCTTTTGTGTCTACTGCCAGATAACTGTCATCTTATCTCTGCATTGATAAATTATATTTATAAGCTTCATTTTCTTTCTGTAGCTAACCATTCATATGTGTTTATGTATGCATCTGCTGGTATAGTCAGTGTTCTCCATCTATCCATTGAACCTATAAACTATTGAGCATTACTGATCTAAAGCCTTGTAAAGTTGAGGGTGTTCATGCATGTCTTGAGTGAAAATAGAGTTGAAACAGTTATCTGACTTGATCCAAACCATCATCCATTCCAATAGTTCAGAGAACAATATTGAAGATTTATATGTTACCAAGCATCTCCGAGCTACAACCTATGAGAGTTTCCTGGAGTGATAACATAATTGGTGCCACTATCGGGGAGAGGAAACTGAAGCTCAGCTTCCCTGGGAAACGACACAGATCCAGCTTTGATGATAGACAAAGTCTGGGCACTTTTTCAGTTGTAATCATCTATCTGGTGACTCTATTGGAGGACGAACCTCTTGGAAACTCCACTTCATAGTTCTGGCTCAGTTTGTGAGGCATACTCAGAGAAATCCTCAGAAGCCACAAGCTAACCCAGTATTTGACCCTGAAAAAATCATTAAACAAAGAAAGGCATTGCAGAAAGGAGCATCGGGTTCAGGTAGCTCTAAACAATATTCTATATCACTTCAAGAAAATCCTATAATAGAGCAAATACATGTTGAGAGTATAGCATCTAATACTAGCAGTGAAGAAAAAATCTCAGAGATTCATAAAGCTCCTTATTCTTTAGGTTATCCTTTTGTTGTAAGCCCAAAGGAAACCTCACCTCCTATCCATCATACTCCTCAGCCCTTTGTCATTCAAACTTCCAGTACCCTTATAGCCACCACAGCTATGGCGGGACCCCAAGCACCTACCAAAATGGAAATAATCATAGCTGCTGGGTATGGACCTCTAGTACTGCCCACTCCTTTGAATGAAATTCCTACTGGAGAATATCAGAAGTATAGGCCTAAGTTCACTGGGACTGAAGGTGTTTCAGCTAAGGAACATCTTGAATCATTCTATAGCTATGCTGATAATCTGGACATTAGTGAAGATGATGTGTGGATGAGAGTCTTTGTCCAAAGCCTAGATGGAGAGGCTAGAAAATGGTTCAGAGAACTGACCCCAAGATCTATAGTAGATATTGAGGCTTTAGATGATGCATTCCTAAAGCATTGGGGGGATAAGAAGGATCTACTCTACTACCACACCGAGTTTGGGAACTTAAAGAGGGAAAATGGTGAGTTGTTGTCTGATTTTAATAAGAGGTTTAACCGCATGTACAAAAAAATACCAGCTGAAGTAAAACCCACCACTACCTCTGCTAAACTCACCTATGCCAGTGCTTTTGATTCTAACTTCTGTCTACTATTGAGGGAGAGGCGATGTGCTACTTTGGCTGATATGCAGGATGCAGCCTTGGAAGTAGAATCAAACATCATGGCTGTAGAGAAGCTCAAGGGAAATGTTGATAGAAGGAGACAGAGGGGCGAGTCTTCATCATCTTCAGATCCCAAGATAGATAAAATGACCAAGATGATAAAGTCATTGGCCTCTGAAATCTCCAAATTAAAGGTTGAGCAACACCCTAGGAAAGAAAGAGTTCCTAATACCTTTGCTCCTAGAAATCCAAATCCATATAGAAGAGCTAATGAGCAGTTGCAGATTTTACAAAGAAGAAAAGATGCCAATGAAGACCAAAGGGTGAAGACCCCTTTCCAGAATGTAGTCATGGAAGAAGAGCAGTTTCAAGAAGATGATGAGATCCATTGTCTGGAAGACAAAGGCAGTGCCTCCTTTTTGACCTCAATTACCTATGAAAAGTCATTATTCAATGACCAGATCAACCAAGGATGGGATGGTGAAGCTGTTCTGCAAACTGAAGATCGGCACAGATATGATCTGAGGTCAAAGATGAATAATGCCAAGGAAATTCTTGTTCAAAGAGCTGTTGTCCCTACAGTACAACAAGCTAATAAGCAGAAGTGACGGGTAGTTGATCCCATCATCCTCAAAGCTCCAGCTCATGAGGTAGGAGGCTCTGACAAGTCTCCTTCTCCTTTTAGTTTTGAATCAGAAATCCAGAAGCTAAGAATACCTATACCTCTTATTGAACTAGTGAAGAATGAGTCCTTCAAAAGATCCATCCTTGAGGCCCTTGATCCTAAAGCCATCCAAGCCTCCACAGACTATGTAAATCTGCAAGATGACAAACCAATTGTTGTTCTCAGCCCAATGATTGAAAACTATGATGACAGCTCACCATCATTCTATGTCTCTCTAACTATTCATGGCAAAATCCTTCACAACTGCCTTCTAGACACTAGAGCCAGCCATAATCTAATGCCCAAGGCTTTCATGGATGAATTGGGTCTTGACATTACCAAGCCTTATCATGACCTATTTTCTTTTAACTCTAGAAAAGTGAAATTTTTGGGATTAATCAAAGACCTAGCCATCACCTTGTCTCAGCTATCCATGAAAAGCATGATGATGGATATTATGGTAGCAGATGTACCCCCCAAGTTTGTCATGTTTCTCTCCAAAGGTTGGATCAAGAGATTAGGTGGAACATTGCAAAATGATCTGTCCTATGCTATTGTCCCAGTTTTTGGAGGTGAGAGTAGGAGATTATACAGAGAAGCTCAGTTGGCTTATGTCATCAGTGATGAAAGGAATCCCACTAATCATCCTATTTATGTTGTCGACACTGATTTTGGAGCTTGTATTCTTCAAATTGAAGAATCCCAGTTGGCCTCCATGCAGCTTAAGAAACCAGTTTTCCAAATCACAGAGGAAGAAGGCCCACAAATTTGGGACATGTTCTTTGATGGAGCTTGCTCTAAGGAAGCTGCAAGGGCAGGTGTAGTCCTTGTGTCCCCCACACAGGAATGCATTCATTTATCTTTCAAATTAACTTTTCAGGTCACAAATAACATAGCAGAGTACGAAGCCTTGATATTGGGCTTAAACGCTGCTAAAGAAATGGGCATCAAAGGTCTGAAAGTGTTTGGAGACACAGATCTTATCATTCAGTAGGTCAACAAAACTTTCCAAGCAAAGCATCCAAGGTTGAAAGCATACAAAGATGAGGTATGGAAGCTCAAGGA
Source organism: Pinus tabuliformis (assembly GCA_031772625.1). Classification (NCBI taxonomy): domain Eukaryota; kingdom Viridiplantae; phylum Streptophyta; class Pinopsida; order Pinales; family Pinaceae; genus Pinus; species Pinus tabuliformis. Next base: position 1,381,723,167 of record CM062817.1, on the reverse strand, counting down.
ATATTTTAATATTTTCAGCATTTCTTACATCCCGAGAATGAAGAACCAGCTTGTTGATTCCCTTGCTATGTCTGCTAGCACGTTTATTCCTCCTTTGCCTCCTAAATTGACTTATGAAGTTCAGGTGAAATATAGACCATCTCTACCTGACAATGTCAAATACTGGAAATTTTTTGAAGATGATGATGAAATTAATAGGTTTTTACAAGTCGTTGATGAATTTTCTGAAATGCACATCGACCAAGAAAATGAAACCATGGAAGAATGCAACCAGTCCAAGCTAAAGGACGAGATTGGCCACGAAAGCATTGTCCAGCTGCCTAGTAACTATATACCCAAAGGATTTGTGCCCCTAGAGAAGATATTTGATCATAATTATGTACCTTATAATCCTGCCAAAAAAGAAAATGAGTCTGCTATTCATAAACATAATGTAGGGAGTCCAGTCCATCCAAAGTACATAATTTGTCCACTCACTTGTCTTCTACCCAAAGTTCCGAGTATTGCACCCTGATGAAACAATTTGCTAATATTTTTGCTTGGGAATACAGCGATCTTAAGACCTATGACACCAACATCATTCAGCATAAGATTCCACTGGAGAAGAACACCATCCCTTTTAAGCAGAAATTAAGACCTATCAGCCCTCTCTTATTGCCTTTGATTGAGAAAGAAATCAAGAAGCTGTTGGATGCCAAGATCATAGTTCCCCTAAGGTATTCAAAGTGGATAGCTAACCTTGTGGTAGTAAGAAAGAAGAATGGAGAAATCAAGCTTTGTGTTGACTTCATGAATCTGAACAAATGCTCTAAAAAAGACAACTACCCCCTGCCTAAGATGGAACACTTGCTGCAAAAAGTTTCAAGGGCTAGAGTCATGTCTTTCCTAGATGGATTTTCAGGTTACAATCATATTGTTATACATCCAGAAGATCAAGAAAAGACTGCCTTCACTACTCCTTGAGGCACTTTCATGTACTCCAAGATGCCTTTCGAACTGATGAATGTTGGGGCTACTTTTCAAAGGGCCATGGACATAGCCTTTGTGGGAGAGAAGGACAAGTTTGTCCTTATTTACCTTGATGACATAACAGTCTTTTCCAGCACTCACAAGGACCATTTGCAGCATTTGAAGAAGGTGTTTCTAAAGTGCAGACGGTTTGGAATTTCTGTAAACCCAAAGAAGTCACAGTTTTCTCTAGAAGAAGGCAAACTTTTGGGACATATTGTTTCTGCTGAAGGTGTGAAGATCGATCCAGCAAGAGTTCAAGAAATTCAGACATTGTCCATCCCAAGGTCAAAAAGGGACATTCAATCCTTCCTGGGTAAGATTAACTTTGTAATGAGGTTCATTCCAAACTTTGCAGAGCTAGTGTAGCACATCACTTCCATGCTGAAGAAAGGATCAAAAATAAAATTGATAGATGTTGCAAGAAGCTCTTTTGAAGCCATCGAACAAGCTATAATGGAAGCTCCCACTCTAATCAGCCAAGATTACACCAAGGAGTTTTATATCTTCTATTTTACCTCTTATGATACACTTGCAGCAGTTCTATTGTAGAAAAATGATGAAGGCGTAGAGCACCCTGTGGCCTTTTTCAGCAAAACTCTGAGGGATGTTGAACTAAGGTATGAACTTATTGAAAAACAAGCTTATGCTCTCATAAAATCTTTAAAGGCATTCAAAATTTATATCCTGCATTCCAAAGTGATTGCATATGTACCTTCGGCCTCAGTAAAATATGTTCTAACTCAACCAGATATTGATGTAAAGAGAGCTAAATGGATTACAAAATTCATAGAGTTCAACATAGAGGTGAAGCCCACCAAGCTTTTCAAAGGCCAAGGCTTGGCTAAGCTTATGGCTGAGGAAAATTGCAGTTTGCTAGACATAAATTGCATGGGTTCAAATTTAGGTGATGAGCAGACATAGGAAGCAGCAGAAAAGCAAGAGCAGAATCAGTCTTTGGCTGAAAATCTATCCACCTGTGAATGGTATTCCAGTATAGTTCATTTTTTGCAGAAGCTAGAAGTCCCTCTAGGATTTAGCTCAAGTCAAGCCTGGGCCATTAAGCTCATATCAGCCAAATTCTGCATTAATGAAAACCTGCTCTATTGGAAAGACCCATCAGGAATCCTCTTGAGATGTCTAGATAAAGGACAATCTATGGAAGTCATGCACTAGTTCTATTCTAGAATCTGTGGAGGGCATCATTATTGGAAAACCACAGCCCACAAGATCCTGAGAGCTGGGTATTATTGGCCTACTATGTTCTCTAATGTGTGTTCTTTTGTGAGGTCTTGTGACAAATGTCAGAGGTTTGCAGGAAGACAACAGCTAAAATCTCTGCCCTTGAAGCCAGTACACACCAATGGTCCCTTCCAGCAGTGGGGCTTGGACTTTATAGGTGAGATCAACCCACATTCCAGTGGCCAGCACAAATGGATCTTAGTAGCGACTGATTATTTCACCAAGTGGATTGAGGCTATAGCCACTAAGAATGCTAATCATCAAGTTGTCATAAAGTTCTTGAATGGGAATATTTTCACTAGATTTGGTTGCCCAACCAAACTAGTCACTGATAATGCAGCAGCTTTCAAGGCAAAATAATTGGTGGACATGATTGAATCCATGGGCATTCAATTGGTGCATTCTACATCATATTATCCTCAAGGCAATGGCCTGGCAGAATCATCTAACAAGAGTCTTGTAAGGATAATCAAAAAACTGTTGGAGGACAACAAAAAGAGCTGGGATTCCAAGTTGAAGTTTGCACTGTGGGCTGATGGAGTTACCAACAAGAAGTCCATAGGAAATTCTCCATTTAAGATGGATTATGGCGTTGATTTTGTTTTTCCTATCCAGCTGATTCTCCCTGTGGCCAAATTCTTTCAAGAAGAATAGAATGAAATGAATGACATGGTAAAGAGAATGAATAACCTGGTTGAATTACAGCATATCAGAGAGCAGCTGGTTGAGAAGTTAAGAATTCATAAAGAAGAGGATCAAAGAAACCTTTGACAGGAAGGAAAAAGTGGACAATTTCCAAGTTGGTGACTGGGTTCTCAAATGGGATGCATTGAAGGAAAATAAAGGTAATCATGGTAAGTTTGACTCCTTATGGACAGGTCTGTTTGTCATCACTCAAATTTAGTAGAACAATACCTTTATTCCGCATCGTCTAGAAGGAGAAGATGTTTTTGGTGGCCCAATCAATGGGCGGTTGTTGAAACTTTATTTCATTTAAGGCTTTAAAGCCTGGATATTGTAAATATGTTTTTCAGTTTTTATTTTCTATGAAAAATAAACTCCATGCCCAATGGAACACTAGGAGATAGATTTGATTGTGGTTTTACAGGAAAGGCATCGGTCTGTGGTTCTTGAAACCTCACAGGGAGGCTTTCATCCCCAGAAGGAGCTAGTGTTAGCCCCTAAGGTGCAGTGCTGCTATTTTTAGTGAAAATGTCCCCTGTTTCAGCTCCAATGGCCACATCTCCTCTTGCTCTGCTTTGGCCATAAGCCAAACTTCAAAATATCACTCTCGCATCTATAATTGCATCGGGTCCTGATCCAAATGGATCCAAATATGCTCTCTAAGTTTTCAAAATCTAGTAAAACCATGCCAAAGATCAAAACCATCGCAGGAGAAGAACCCTTAGAATGGTGGAGAAACACTATCGAGAGGCCAAAAACACATAAAAACAGTGAAAAACAGAGTATCGGAGGCATAAACAGTGAAATGCATAGCAATTGTCAGATCTCGCTGATCAACAATCCAGATCTGATCGGTGGGTCACAATCGACAGTTATAGGACAAATTGACCTCCTAATAAACTCAGAGGAGAAGGACAAGATGACTAAAAGATTTACCACAGATGCAGGCCCAGAATCCACACTAACGCTCTATGTACATTGATAACCTGCTTTATAAAGCTTGTTTACAAGCATAAAGGAGCGTTAGTCAAGCTACTAACTCATGTTGTTAGACCAGAGGGAGCGTTAGTGAACTTTAGTGATGTTCAAGTGGTTATGCCAACGAATCTGCCATAAAATATCTAGATATCATTTCCCTAAATTTGTGCAAGAAAAGCAAGGAAACTCCAAAAATCAAGATATTTGGAGAAATTCTATTCCGGAAACAAAGGCAAATGGAAAAAGCTGGTAAAAGAGGCAGGTTCATGGTTTTTACCCAAAATAACTATAGGTGAAGTTGGGAAGCCCTAATTCGATTGCTATTTAAGCAACGAGAGGGCCATTGCACAATGGTTAGAGCATTTAGAAGGATAGTACATGGTCCTGTTGTGATATTGTCATATTCTTGAAGGAACTAGCTGAAAGAAGGAGAGAGAGAGAGGAAGAAGGGATAAGGAAGGTTGATGCAATAGGGTTGTTGTAATCACTCTTCTGTTCTGAATATAGGACTGCATTTGTGTTCCACTACTCGAAGTGTCAGTGATATTGTGCATTTATTTGTCCATTCTGATGCTTGTTGTGTTGAGTAGATAAGTTACACATTCATACATGTTTGTTACGGATTCTTTCATTAATTGTCAGAAGTATATGTGGTGATTGGTTTGTTTCGTTCTTTTGTGCAGGAATCATCTTAGAGCCGGTCAGGAGGAGTTATTCTTACCGCATGGAGATCCCCAAGCGAATCTAGAAAGAACCAAAGGTGATCCTTTCTCCATATCCTCTCAATATATGTCAGATATATGAACATGTGTGTAACAGGTACCTTTTGCAAACAACCTTACGATCTATCAAAAGTCCCGGGAAGACTTTCGAGGGTAGTTTTCATCCCGTGCATTTTACCCCATAGCATCGGCGGATTAAGGGCAGACTGTGTGGAACTTGTGATGGCGATCAGTGATGCAACATGGACCGTTGATCAAGCACGTAGATCGACGGCCCACGTTGCATCGCAGGATCACTATCGGAAAATACAAGGAGTGCTTACATCGGCCTGGGGCATGAGCGATGTGCGATGCGATTAACTAGACCCAACGATTATATAAATATTATTGCATAAGATTTGAGATCCGCCGAAAGGCATTTTCCTATGTATTTTCACATATTTCGTTATTTAACGAAATATAAAGGGACAGCACCAATGGGATAAAACCCAGAACCGAAGGGGTTCTAGAATGAAAATATATAATATTTCAGATCCGCTAAAGCCATTTTTTCAAGATTTTTAGTGTTTTTAACGTATTTCAAAATACAAAGGGAAGATTGGGAACATGCCATTTGCGACTTGCGATAGCGATAAGGACGGACCCGATAGAGGAATAGACCGTGTTTAAGGACTTTTGAAGTTCGAAATGAACAGAGCTTGGTGGGATTTCACAGTGTTGCAGTGTTTCTCTGTGTAAAATAGAAAACAGTCATTGTTAGTATTTGAAAGGATTTCAAAGGCATGAAGACCCATTCCATCACAGAACAGAGGCCGGGAGACAAATATCGAGAGATAGAGACTGGGAGACAGAAGGCCGAAAGGGGAAAGGCAATAGCGCAACACAACCAAACCAACAAATGATCATGGAGCATCGTTGGCACGAGCGAGCCACCTGACAACGCAGCACATTTACCAGAATTTGGTTACTATGTTGTTAGAAAAAGAAAACTTTGAGATCATGTGTGTCTAGTTGTGGCATCAAACAGTTAAACAGACAGAGAGGATATATTAAGACACCTCGAGCCTTTCAGAGCTCGGGAGCATTGTAAAAAGGCTATAAATGGCTGAAAGCTAGAAAGATGAAGGGTTCAACTTTTGGAGACTGTGGAGACTCTGCTCCTCTAAGCTTCTCATCTTCATTCCAGCAATATAAGCTTCTTTTGTTGTTACATGTTCAATTCCCATTTTCTCCTTTGTTCTAAGCTTGCACTTGAATAGGTTATTCATGTTTTCTTCTATGTCTAATGCCAGATAACTGTCATCTTATCTCTGCATTGATAAATTAGATTTGTAAGCTTCATTTGCTTTCTGTAGCTAGCCATTCATATGTGTTTATGTATGCATCTGTTGGTATAGTCAGTATTCTCCATCTATCCATTGAATATAAACTATTGAGCATTAGTGGTATAAAGCCTTGTAAAGCTGAGGGTGTTCATGCATGTCTTGAGTGAAAATAGAGTTGAAACAGTCATCTGTCTTGATCCAAATCATCATCCATTCCAATAGTTCTAAGAACAATATTGAAGATTTATATGTTACCAAGCATCTCTGAGCTACAACCTAGGAGAGTTTCCAGGAGTGATAGCACTATCCACCCTACACACACAGCTGCAAGGGTCCACGTACTTAGTTACAGACTTCTACCCTAGGCCTCTATGCACTCACCTACAGAGCCTCTACCTACGCTACGACACGAAACTTAGACTTCTTACTTCAGAGCTATGACTCTCCTACATGATCAATTTCCCTAACTAATTATAGCTTAGCCCTTTTTATACAACCAAATTTACTTTACAAAACTAAGGGTGGACAACCCTTTATGACTTATAACACCTTCGCGCTCCGCAACCACAAAATGTGGAGTCTTTATAAGTTTCTTACAAAATTTGACCAAAATATGGGCTTTTAGCCCCAAAACTGCCCTTTGGGGGATCCCATTCCCAGCAGTGCTCCCCAACCTTCTTTGCACCTATGCTGCAAAGAACTGGTGCCCTTTCAACACCTGTGTTGACCCCTGTTTGATGCAAAAAATTCCTTTTTGTGATTTGATATCTGATTAGATTTATTCCAAGTTGTTCTGCTTGTGTCCCCGAGTATGCCTTGGTCTCTGAAAATCCTTCATCTTGTTTTGTTTTGGCTTTGATTTCCTTTTATAAGAATTTTTTTGGATTTTTCTTTGTTTTTGTCAATTAGGTCATTTAGCAAATTGATTGCTTGACCATTGGTTTCTTGAAAGAATTGTTGTTTCAGTCATCATTATGAATAGTTTCTTTATCAATAATTTAGCATATATCTTAGTTTTCATCTAAAAATTAAGTAGATCGAAAAGAAAAATCCCATGCATTTTGCATTGCATTTATGGTTTTGTGTGTGAAATGTGAAATTGAAATTTGGAACAGTTGCATTAGGGGAATTAATTTAACAAACTTGTTTATTTCATCTTGTATGTTGCATACTCTTTGTTTTCTTCCTTCTTGTATATAGATTTTCATTGAAATAAAAGTTTCATTTCATCATGCTAGATTGCATTCTTTAGGATATTAAGGTGAAATTCACAGTGAGCCTTGAAATTGAAACATAATTCAAGATAAACTATAAAATCTATTGAATCAATCTTAAGGAGAATTTGAAATTTTAATGCAAACATCTAGAGGTCTAGGCTACTGACTTGTTCTGACATCTATAAACATAGGAGATATCATTTTTTTCCAGGGTTTCATTGCGGGGGTGATATCTCGTTCCACCTACGTAAGTGTATCAGATCGTTCTCCACTTACCTTTGGGTATATTGGATGGCGCTCCATGCATGAAAATTATATGGTTACGATCTCTTCTCATGGTTACGCATTAAAAAGCACTAAAATTGACTGCACTTCCACGTATCGTTGAGTATATTTTGTAAGCCCACCATAGATTGATATCCTCACCTTAGGTAACCAAGTTGTTTGCCTTATATATTGCGATGCACCGAACATAGCATTCTTGGATATTTCCTTACTATACATAAATCCTTAGTTCTCCAAGGTGGTATATTGCAGTTCATAGTTGCTTGGTAAACCTTTATGCTTAGATTACCCTCTTTGATTTATTTTTGTTGTTAATTTTTACAATTTATAACAAGCATGGAAGAATAACACCCCACACCCCGTCATTTCCGTAGAATGCAATCTGAGCCTCGTCTTCCACTAGAGGCAACTCCTAGTCATCGTTAGAAGCACAGAATGACACAAACTACTGAATCTAGTACTTCAAGAGTTACCATTTCTGATCCTCCACCTAAAATAGATCCACCATAATCATCTTTTCCAGTGAGTATTGAACCCGATATTACTTCTTGTTGACACCTAATCATAAGTATTAGGTGAACAATTGTAAATAGTGTAAATAAATAATAAGATAAAATGAAGAGTCATCGGGAGATGAAACTCAACAGTCACTCCCTCATGTATATATCTATGAACAGCCTAAATGAAAAATATAATCTCATTTAAGGAGTTACCTCCTGGCCTGACATGGTATCAGAGCCAGCTCTATTTTTAGCATTCCTTACCCTTGTAACTCCCTTCTGTCTATTATGACCACGTTTTGCATTTATGCAACCTGACACATCTGACTTCTGCCAGCACAAATTCCTCACCTCTCTTAGTTAATGCTTCAACGAGATTCCTTTTTGAATACAGCGATTTTGTTTCTAAGACGGTTGGAATTTCCTCAATGCATTTCTCATCTAGCATTTCTCACTGCTTGTTTGCAGCGTTGCTTGAAGCTCGCATAAGAAAACCTCCCCAAATCTCAAAAAATCCACTAGTATGTTCTTCATCATCATCTTTAATCAACCGAAATGGAATTCTGTGCGTCGTGGGTTTTTCATCAACTCGACTCGTTTCTTGGTTATTGTCTATTCTGATCTCATTCTATCTTACCCTACGCAACTCTCATTCTATCTTACTCTACACAACTCTCCACAATGTCACAGCCTTTTTTGCCTCACACACAGCATTCTAGTTGTGGTTGCCTCCCATACGCAACATTTTCAAACCAATATCGCAGTAGACTTGTACGTGAACTTCTCCTACGAAGGTGAAATCCTTGTTAGCATGGGTGAAGTTGAGCTACTTGATGGTGCCCAGGCCCTCATCTCCTTGAAGTAAGGTCGCAAAAAAAAATCAGGCAATATGCTGCTCCCGCATCATTAAACATACGATATTATCCTAATTGCTAGGCTTGTTTCATCACCCAGAGAATTCTTGTTGAACAAAGTCCCATTTCCACTTCCATTACCTAAGGTCTTTAACCAGGATTATGTGGACTCACTTTTAGTTGATAGTGTGGTGTCTCCAGATGCATTAACATTTACAGACTTAGAAGTTGTGCCCCACAAGCTAAAGGGTTATCCTATTGAATTTCTTTTCCAAAAATTCTTTTTTTACCAGAATTTATTTTCCAGTATCATATTGGGGGTCCATCATTTGGTGCAACCTTGGGTAAACTTATCTTCATTGCCTCATACGTAGACCTCCCTTACTCTTACCTCCAAAACTTACAAGAACTACATTTTTTTACCATAACTACATTTTTTTACCAGAACTGCGTTTTTACCAGTAATGCATTTTTGACCAGAATTGCATTTTTTTTCTTGAATATTGCTATTATAGTGCAGTGTTTTTCTTTAACACCAGAAGTGAAAATATTTTATATATTGGCAGGAGAAGTATATTTTTTTACAATTCACAGTCTTTTTAAAATGCATTCATTGATATCTATTATGGGAGTGGTTCTCATCGACAAGGAGAACTATCCAGAATGGTCACGTAAAATCAAACACACTCTCATTTTTAATGAGTTGTAGAAAGGAGTGTGTGTTGGAGACGGAGACAAAGAACTAGAACATCCTACCTCGGACAAGGAATTCACCATTTGGGAAAATAAGAACAGTAAGGCTTATGTCTTGATTGCAGCATCAGTAAATGAAGAGGTGAGTCACCATTTTCAAATGCTTTCGAAGCCTTACAAAAACTGAATGAACTATATGAATTACACTCTGCAGTTGAAGTTGTTCAACTCATGATTAAATTGTTCAACCTTGAATTACAAAATGATTATCCTCTTGCTCTTACATAAGAAGTAAAATCGGTTATGCATGATATCAAAGTCACTAATGTTGAACTGGACATTCCTCTAATAGCTTTTGTCAAGGCACTTTATCCCACTTACTCAAATTATCTTGCATCATTGCAAGCAAATGGAAACCTCAAAGAAATTACCTTTGACTCCCTTGTGAAAAAATTTGCTAAAAGAAAGAAAGCTTTTGGGAAGAAGACAGCTCCTCAGTCTTCTGAAGAGACTGTGTGTCTTGCACATAGAGAGAAGAACCTTGCTCAAGATTCTTCCAAAGGAAGAGGTGGTCAAAGAAGAAGAGGAATAAGAAATTTCAGAGGCAGGGGGGTTGGGCACTCTTAAGGAGAAAAGTCAGATTTACATTGCATACGATGCAAAAGAGATGGATCACATGATGCATGCACATGCAAGTTTCCTTGGGACAGAATTAAGCAGGAAAGAAACCAACCCAAAGGTAAAACTAATGACAAAGAGAAAGGTAAAGCACCTTAATTAGCTCACTATGTTGTAGTGCATTGTAATAATGGAGTAATTGAAGACTTATTTAATGCTTCACTTTCTTCTTGGAAAAATGATTGATTGCTTGATTCAGGAGCGACTTTCCACATAACTTTTAGAGGAGACTTTTTTTGAATAATTTACTAACAATGTTGATGGAGCAATATAATTTGTAGGAAAATCAAAACTCAAGCCATTAGGGCTTGGCACAATCAGGCTTAAATTTCTTGGTCTTCCAAAATTTCTTCTGCATCATGTTTTATATCTCCCACAGCTGAGGAGAAACTTGTTGTCCTTGGTCCATATCCGCCCGCAAGGACACTCCATTTACTGTTTGATGGCAAGGTTGAGGTGATAAAAGCATCAGACCACTCACTTGTCATGACGGGGATAGAAGAAGAAAGGCTTCTCAAGATGCAAGGTACCTCTGCCCATGCACAAAAATTCTCATACAATTCTCATTATGATGAAGGTACATTTCCATCAAGTTTATTATGGCATGCTATATTTGGACACTTGAACTATGACAGCCTCTGCTTGTTGAAGAAAAATGGTGTTACTAGTTTGCCTACAATTCCTAGGAAACTTAAGCAATGTGATGCTTGCATTCTAGGAAAGAATAGCAAACAGTCTTTTCATGATTCACATTCCAGAGCACATAGAAAAGTTGAACTCATTCATTCAGATTTATGTGGTGCAATGCATGTTCCTTCTGCAAATGGAAATAAATATATGATGACATTTATTGATGACTACACCAAAATGTGTTGGCTTTATTTATTAAAGAACAAATCTGATGCTTTTCAAACATTCAAGAACTTTCATACATGGATTGAAAATGATGCACAATCTCATATTGGCTCTATTCGCACTGATAATGGAAAAGAATACACTTAAAATGAATTTGAAAACTATCTTTGCCAACATGGTATCAAACATCAAACAATTGTGCCTTATAATCCCCAACATAACAGAGTAGCTGAAAGAATGAATAGGACAATCTTAAATATGGTGCGCTCCATGATGTTTTTCAAAAATGTAAATTGATGTTTTGGGTTGATGCAGTTCTATGTGTTGTATATGTAAAGAATAGATGTCCATCTAATGTTATTAGAAACAAGACTCCTTATGAAATGTGGTATGGGCACATTCCTTCGGTAAAGCATCTCAGGGTATTTGATTCAACATGTTATGCCTTGATACTAAAGGTACATAGAAACAAACTTGGTGCAAGAAGTCGTAAGTGTATCTTCCTGGGGTATTCAAACACCTCCAAAGAATATCATCTCTATGATGAAGCCAATAAAAATTTTGTTGTATCTAGAGATGTAATCTTTCTTGAATCATCCAAAATTGACAATGTTGTTGAGCGGCAACTTGATTGCTTAGATAGATTTGCAAATGCAAAATCATTTCAAGAATTTGATAATCAGATTCCACATCTTGAAGGGGGGATTCCTATACTGGATCAACTTATGGAATCTTCTTCTGAAGCACTCTCTCCCCCACATGAAACTCCAACCACTTATGATACTTTGAGTGATGTAATTGATAGAATTAGGAGACTCAATCTTGATTCAGTCCCAACTCAACTAAGTAGCCTAGACCATCTCATAAAGGTCCCCCAATGTGGCTGACAAAGACACTTGAAAGTGTTCATCCTGATGAGGTTTGAAAGACAGGAACTAGAAATTCAACCTGGAAAAATGGAGGTGATGTAGATGACTCTGATTCACCTATTCATATGGATGTTTCTTATTATTGTGAATTGAATTTGTCTACAGATCTTGAACCAACTTCCTTCAAAGAAGTTGCTTCTCATTATGAATGGAAAGAAGCGATGCAAAAGGAGTATGATGCCTTGATAAAGAATGGCACTTGGAAGCTGGTTGATCCTCCATTGGGAACCAAACCAATTGGCTGCAAGTGGGTCTACAAGAATAAGTATAAAGTTGATGGTTCATTTGACAAGCATAAAGTCAGGCTTGTGGCAAAAGGTTTTGCACAAAAGGAAGGGGTCAATTATGAGGAGACTTTTCCCCCACAGCAAAATGGGCTACCATCTGGACACTGTTTTCCCTAGCAGCTCAAAACAGTTGGAAAGTCCATCAAATGGATGTAAAAACTGATTTCTTGAATGGAGATATAAAAGAGAATGTTTTTATGTCCCAGCCTGAAGGATTTGTTGTGAAAGGACATGAACATAAAGTATGCAAATTTGTGAAATCCTTGTATGGCCTCAAACAAGCACCGCGAGCCTGGTATGAAAAACTAACTGAGCATCTTCTGAAACTCAATTTCAAACATTATGATCTTGATGATGCTGTGACAGCCCTGGTGAAAATTCCATGTAAAAATATATAAATACCACGGATGATGGAACACGTATTCCAAGCTGAATGGTGGGCAGGACATCCCAGTGGGTGTTCATTTGATTGTTTATGGCTAAGGAAATTGGCAAATGCAATGGATAAGGCATTAAAGAGGAAAAAAGGTATTTTGGCACATTTATTTATGAAAATAATGGAAATTAGGAGAAAAGGAAGGTGAAAGGTCACATGTTGCATGTGAGGAGGAAATTGAAGGAAAACAATGGGAAATGAAGAAAATAGATGCCTCATTAATAAAAAGGCTTATGAGGATCATTGGGCAAGACTTGGTCAATTCAATTTTGGAGCTCTCTCATTATTCTCTCTCTCTCTCTCTCTCTCTCTCTCATACTCTTGGTTACTTAGAGTTTTCTTGGAGCACTCTTGGAGGGTGTGGCATACTTGGATTCTTGGAGCAAGAAGGCATCGGCATCAGCAACTACATCATATTTTCTTGCAGGTATCAAGTTGTATGTATGTTTTCTTCACTATTTTTGGCATGCATGGCACATGCATGTGGTTTCTTGGTTGTGATCTATCATTGGCATGGAGGATTTCCTAGATCGACAGTGGATTGCCTAGCCTCTCCATTTCCTGGATAGCCATGGTGATTGTGGGTTTACTTTCATTGCTTTGTTTTGGTTGGCTCTCATTTTTCCATAGCTTGGGTTGAGTTACTAGTCCTGGAAGCCATGGTTGAACAAATGCTCTGGGAGTCCTATAATAGCTTGGGTTGACTTAGTAGTCCTGGAAACCTTGGTTGGATAAATGCTCTAGAAGCCCTTGGTGGGTTGAGTTACTAGTCCTGGAAGCCTTAGTTGGACAAACGCTCTGGAAGCCCTATATAAGCTGTGGGTTGAGTTACTATTTCTGGAAGCCTTGGAAGGCTTGGATGGAGACCAATATGATGATGGTTTTTGGTGATGTCCAACCGTGAGATGGAATCACTATATGATGGGTTGAGGTGGGTGGCCTCTGGAATACCTGGATGAGTTTTGATTGATGTGTTCTATGAGATCCCACATTCATGCTTGGTTGAAGAGAGATTTGGCTCAGCCAATCTATGGTCAGGTGGAACGTGGTAGTCCCATCTCCTGTTGGTTCATTACATTTATTAATGAAAAAAAATCATTCCCTTTATTTTCATGTGCAAATGTACTAATGTACATATGGATTTTGATGGTTGATATGCTTTTTGTATTTATGTTCCTATTATGTTTTTTATATGCACATTTACCTCGGAGGTTGTTACGGAGTGGTATTAGAGCATGGTTCAAACACTTGGACTGGATGGGCTCTATCATAGGTGAAATGTAGAACAAAGGTTAAATTCTAGACCTTTCTATCATATCTATTATAAATTTTCTTCCGTGGCATATTAGAAGTTGAAAAATTGTCCATATTGAAGGTAAATCCCACTGATAATGTAATAAAAATTCTAGATATTGGTTCACAATACTTGAGGAATTATGATCTAAGGAAGATGACCTTCTTGAATGCACCTTTAAACAGGTCACGTTGGTATTTCTGCAATAACTTTTCTTCTGTAGGCTCTCAGAAGCTGAAATATCGTCCACATTGAGGGGACATACCAATGATTATGTGGTGGAAATTTCAGATAGCGGGTCGCAATATTTTATGAGATATGAGCAGAGGGAGTCGAGCCTTCTGAATGCTCCTAAAATCAAGTCTCAAACAGGTCACGCTGACATTGTTGTTATAACTTTTACTATGGGAACTCTCAGGAGCTGAAATTTTTTCCACAATGAGGGGAAATCCCATTGATATTGTGATAAAAATTTCATACATCTATTCACTATATTTTAGGATATATGACCAGTGTAAATCGAGCTTGATGGATACTCCTAGAATTGTGCACCAAATAGGATTGTGTTGGTATTTTGTTATAACTTTTCATCTATGAAATCTCAGAAGTTGAAACTTGAACCATAATTAGGAATAATTACACTAATCATATGGTTTAGTTTCCATAAATTTTACTACTATAGTTTAGGATATATGCATTGAATCATTTTCTATATTAGTTTGCATGCAAAGTGTTTGATGAAATGCTTAAATGGTCCAATGATTAATTGCATACAAACTGTTTGATAAAATTCCCCAGTGAGTATGTTGTTTGTGGTTGGGGATAGTATTTATGTGTAATGGTATTTCTATAGTTGATATATGCTTACTTGTATGCAAATAGTTTTCTATATTAGTTTGCATGTAAAGTGTTTGAATAAATGCTTACATGCAAATGTAATAGTATAGTAGTTGTTTGAAGAAAATGTAAAAGTATGGTAATTGTTTGAAGAAAATGTTATTTTTTTGGATGGGATAGTATTTTGTATGATAATATGAATTTAGTTGATCTATGCCTATTTTCATGCAAAGAATTTGAAGAGTTGCATGTAAGGAATTTGAAAGGTTGCATGGAAGGAAGGGGGTATGCTCATAGGTTTTTAGTATCGGTGAATGCTGATTTCAAATTAATAGACATGATGTCTTGATTTTTGGAACATTCGCCTGGCTATGTATGAATTATATGTCTCTTACATGTTGATTTCATGATACCTACTTGCATCCTTGTATGTTAGGTTACATTTTTGAATATTTTGATTACATGTATCAGTCTTGTAGGTTGATTACAAGAATTGATCACTTATGTTCGACTACATGCGTTTATGCGTAGGTGTAGTTTATTTGGCATTTCTTATGCATACTATTGGTTGCATGTGGCAATGTGTACAATGGAGTAATGGTTGTTGTTATGAATGTACGGTTGTGGCTATGATTATGCATGTATAGTAGGTCAACCATGCCTTGTGAAGTCATTGTATGCAATTTAGGTCATCATGATGCTATTGATTGTTATGATGCTAATGTGTTGGCTAAGATAGAGCAAGAGATGCAGATCATCATAATGAGGTTGTGGCATTGGACCTTGGGGTAAGAGAAGATCGTCATACATGTATTGTATGTTCAACATGCAGGTATGTAAGTTAAGGATTATTATATGCATTAGGGTTATATACATTAGGTTTATGAACATGTATTTGATGTTATGGTTACATTAATGATAGATGTTGGTTATTTAGTGTAGTTATATGCACATGTGTCAGATAGTCAAGAATGATAGTAACATGTAGTTGTATGCAGTGCTACTGTTATTTTATATTAGATAACCCAATGATTATGTTGTATGTTGTTGATGAGTATGTTATAGGTTAACATATTTATTGTTATATGACAGTTAGCTTGAAGATTCGGTTTTATGTTGTTGATGAGCATGATATATAGCTTATTGTTGTTATATGCTATTAACTTGATGATTAGAGATATTTCATTAAGATCTTGAAGATGTAATTTGGATTGGTCATATGCGTGATGGTTATGTTCATTGCATTGAAGATCTTGATGTTATATGTATGGTGCTAACCTTGTTTGGGCTATGCAGATGGTTATGGTTGCAATATTTAGGTATGAGCCGACATATTTGTGATATGGTGTCATACTAATCTAGATTGATCATACATATGTGATTGTTATGCATGAACGACAAATTCTTATGACCGTATGACGTGAACATGTTAGTTATTGTTAGGGATATCATGATTTATGTTTGAGTTGATATGTTGTGAATTTGTATCATGCTAAACTAGATTGATTGTGCAGACAATATCACCTCCCCTGAGATACATTAAGGTATCAGTTTCTTATGTCATATATCTGGTGTTTGAATGTTGATTATGTCATCTAGTTGATTTATTTAACATGGTATAAATGTTTGATGAATTGCATAATATGAGTATGTGTTTAAATGTTCTTGTTTTAAGATGATTGTACTAAATATATGTGTTGAGACAGTTGATATGTGCTTGAGTATAGTAGGTGATAGTTGTAATATTATGACTGATTACTATGAGTTGACTATGGATTATGACATTATTGTTTGTAAAAGTTGATTTCAAATTGATAAATATGATTTTCTTGATATTTGGAACATGTGTTTGACATGTGTGAGCATGATGCAGGGAGTTGCATGGCAAGAGAGGTTGCCATGAAATCTTGAATAAGGCTCGGGTTGAGCTTTCCCTAGGAACCATGGGGATTGAGTCATGGTGTTTGTTGTTAGTCTTGTGCTTTTGGTCTTTTATGAATTTTTCCGCTTGATTTGCAGCTTTGTTGATGTCTAGTGTATGGCCATACCACTTTGTTTGCAAAGTCATGTTGTTATTGGTTTTTATGGTCTTCTTCTTATTTGTTTCTTGTCTTGCCTTTTATGTTTTAAGTCTTTAGAATTGGTTGGGAAAGAGGAAATTTGATGGAAATCGGGAGAGATGTGTGGTACCCAATAGATGATATAAGACCTAGATGAAGCTCTGTGCATGAGTAAGTGCAGCGAAAGGTAAGACTATGACAGTTGGTTGGACTGGTTGGGTCCGTTGTGGTAAATGGACAGTAGCAGTGCAGACACAAGAAATGTAACCAGAAAAGGTAAAGTAAATGGATCTGAGGTATCAAATGCTTTGGCTATGTTGGGAATTATTGCTCTCAATTCCTATGCATGAATAAAGGAATTTCTCTTAACCTTGACCTTATGTTATCTGGCAATTTTGTTATGACCATGATTATGTTGATGTTTATATGTGTATAAATGTATGTATCTATGTTATTGTCTGACAGGGTTGTCAGGGATCATTCTTGTGGAGGAATGATTGCTTATGCAGGAGAATGACATGAAGAGGTTCATGGTCTTACGAGGAATCAATTTGGAAGAGTAGTCATGACAAATATACGAGGTCAGTATCATGTGGATATGATTTGGTATTGTATACTTGTATTATGCCTATGTTTATGTTATGACAAGTAATGTTGAAGAATACATCAGCAAAGTGAAACCAGTGTGTTTTGTAACATGCTAGGGTAAGCATGGATAAGACATGGGAAGAAAAGTTTCTTGGTAAGGATAGTGTGGTTTTGGATGTGTGGTACTATTGTTATGCATACCTTGTATATGTTGTACATGTTGAATTTATGATGTGTGCACTTGTGGTGTTGAGTATACATAGCATGTGTACATGTTATTTATGCAATGTTATGTACAGGATAGCACAGATAGTGTTGTATGAATGTTACACATTCAATACTGGGTATAGATGGTTCTCTGTACATGTTGGATATGTAGTATTGTGTATATATTGTACTGTGTGCATCATGGATATGCGGTGTTGTGTGCATATGGTGCTATGTGCATGTTGGATATGTAGTGTTGTGTACAGATAATGCTATGTACATGTTGGATATGCAGTGATATGTACAAGTGGTGTTTCATGCATGTGGTACATTGGTACTATGTACATATGGTGCGGTGTGCATGATTGTACAAGTGGTGTCGTGTGACTATGGTGTCGTGTACATGTTGTACATAGGGTACTATGAGCATGCAATGTTGTGTAGATGTCGTGCATGTGATGATATGTACATATGGTGTCGTGTACACATCGTGCGTGTGGTACTGTGTACATGTGGTATTGTGTACATGTTGTACAATGGTGTAGTGTACGTGTGGCATTGTGTACACATTGTGAATGTGGTGCCATGTACATGTGATGTTGTGCACACATTGTGCAGGTGGTGTGGTGTACCAGTGGTACTGTGTACATGTTGTACATATGGTATTGGTGCACGTGTGGTATTGTGTATATGTCATACATGCTGTGTTGAGGGCATGTGGTATTATGTATGGGCATCATGTAGTCATGGCATTGCAGCATGTGTACTTGTTGTGTGGTACTCTATGTAGGTACATGTATTGGGTGGTATTTCACATCAGGTATAAATGGATGCATTGTATTGTATACACTTGGTGTAGGTGTATGTGTTGTATGTCAGGTGTAGATGCATGTATTGCATGGTGTGGTATGTCGTGTGGTTGTATGTGTGTGATGCACACTATGTGTCTATTGACATGGTTGAGTAGAACGCATTGGGTGTTTGTCGGGTGTAGCAACCAATCCGGAGCATGTATGGAATAAAGATGAAGGTAGAAGCTAAGGATTGATGAAAGGATAAATATCGACATTTTATTTCAGTTTTATTATGCATGTGATTTATGACTATGGTATATGATGATTGTATGGGATCTATGATTTTGGTTTATGATGGTTACATGTGATTTTGATCTATGATGGTTGTGTTTGAGCTAACCTCATGTGATATCTTTATATATCTTGATTTGGTCAAGTATGCTAGTTTGACTTGTTGTGACACGAAGCGAACAAGATTGCAAGTATACCTTATTGACGAGCTACCAATGAGGTTGTTAGAGTCGGTCTGGTCATCCCTCCGTCAGAGATCATATCTCTTATTGCATTTCATTTTTAGGTGTCTCGCTCGATTCACTCAGCTGCATTCCGCTAGGGGCATGCCAGAATCTGATGGAAGGATCTTGTCATTCATTACCCCTCATGCCTTATCCATTGTTGGCTCAGGTCTATTCATTAAAATCAAGTTTTAAAATCACTTACAGTCCTGTTTTAGTCTATTGATCAGCGAGAGTCATTTCAGTCACTAGGTCTAGGGTTAGTTGATTTGGTCTTCAAAAATGTCCAACAATGCCAACAGACCCATGAGGGAGGTCCTTAATAAGTTTTCATTTTCAATATTTTCATCATCATATGCTCGACTATGACTTTTCTTCAAAACTCTGTTTTGAAGAAAATTCGTCATTTCGTTTTGTAATAAATTGCCATGTAATTTTCAAAAGTTTTTCAGTTGTTGAATTCTCCAGGCGCAGCCCTGGTCTTCCTTTGTCAAGACATGCCACTATCCCTACAAAAATTGCCAAAAGAAAACATCATTCAAGCCAAAAAATCAAAGAGGAAACAAAAAAGACAGAGTTGTATTAATTGTGAAAAAAGTGCCAAGTCAAAACATTACAAAGTGGGTTTGTGAGAAACAAAAATCAAATCCATCACTATAAGATGTTCTCATTGTTTTAAAACATTCATTTGCATCCAAGAGATCAAAGAGGGTCGAAGTCTAGTGGTGAGAGGGCGAAATTGTAAATTTTCAAGCCAAAGCTGCGTTTAAAGCCAGCGCGGCGCATAGAGCAGGTGGCGTGGCACACTGGGGAGGTGCAGCGCATTGGGCGCGACCATTCAGTGTAAATTAACACGGGCGCAGTGCACAGGGAAGGTGCGGCGCGTTGGGAAAGCTGCAAGGCGCATATAGTTCAAAAGCCCGAAATTGCTAAACCTTGCTCCAAATTGCCATGAAAACGCACGGAATTGCTAGGTAGGGTCTCTATCACTGCATTGCATTCAAATTTGTGCTATGATATGGTGATTGATGAATGGTGATAGTCTAAACTCATAATCAAAATCCACCATGTCAAAACCCTCACATAAGAATGGCTGCCTAGGGTTTTAAAATCTATTTGCCACCAAGTTCATCCTTTTCCATCATTTTCTTTTCTCCTTTATTTCATTCTTTTTCCTTAATTTCAGTCTTCCCTACCCCCTAAAATCATCAAACCCCTATCCCATTTTCCCTTTCCCAAACTTTTAAATGTAAAACCCTAAACCCTATTCCCACACATAAATCTCAAAACCCTCCTACTTTCCCTAATAAAATTTGTCCCAATAGTCCCTAATCCCTTATTTCTTCCCCCTTCCTAACAATCCATTGTTTCATTTGTTTTCCCCTTGGTGGCAAAAATTAAACACATCACAAAAGAGCAGTCCAACACAGCAGCATCTTTCTCTCCAAGGTATTTTGTACAACATTCATGGCATCTGAGCATTCATCTTATTATGGAGTGGAAACCCAAAGTGCATCACCCATGGAGGAACAAGCACCCTGGAGTCCTCATAGAGGAGGCATACATATCAGAGAAGAACCAATCACCCTCACTGAATTACAGGCCTGCCCTCTAGCCATTTTCTATTTTCAGCATCAGTCATGCTATGAGTTTTGTGAGAAGGTGGCTAATGTTCAATTTCATCATGAGTTGGCTCGTCTATTTGTACTACATTTACATGGAGATCAGGTTACTTTGGCTAGTGTCACCTTCACACTTACACCAAAATCTATCTCACTGGCAACCGGCATACCCAACATTGGAGAACCATGGAACAAGAGGAAGAAGATTGACCGGCAGCATTATGAGCCATATATTAAAACCGGTTTCTTGAGGCAGCTCAAGAGAGTGTTTCCATTCTGATATCTTAAAGATGAATATGCTCCACTAATGAAATTAATCATGAAGTATTTCAGCTGTGAGGGACGGTTCTCTCGTTTATATGCTTATCACATCAGGTTGCTCATGCATTTCACCCAGGTACGGATGATGAACATTCCTTATTTCATTTGCCGGAACATAGAGAGGATGACCACCCTTGTGCAGCACAAAACCCCTCAGCAGCAACTTAACAGTGTTTATCATTTTGCTCTCATCAAGATTTTGGTGGTTCATCAGCTTGGATTACATGGCATCACTTGGGATGATTTTATCTCCCGTGATTTCTTCAGATCTTCACAGGGGCTTTCAAGGTTGGGCATGAGACAGGTGGACCTTCTCATCAGTGTGAGCACCATGAGACCGTTAGTGTGCCGGTATTCATCACATATCAGAGGGGCACTAGACATTTGTTTGCAGCAGCGAAGCGAGTGTTATCTCCACCCGGTGTGGAAGGGGCCTTGCTTCCGACATCAACACCACAGGTACAAGACAAAGGCAAGAGGCCAATGCAAGATGAGGGGCCTTCAGGTGAACAAGAGACTGAGTTCATTCTCATTCATGATGATGATACAGATATGGGCCCGGAAAGTGCCAAACTTAGGGAGATCATCTAGGAGCAGCAAACAGAGATCAAAGCCTTATCCCTTGACTTGGAGAGGGCTAAGTGGACTATGAAATACTTGGAGCAGAGGAAAAAATGGCTTGAAGATTAGCAAGCAATCATGGAGTTACAAAACATCTGTGAGAATCGCCAAGCTGCACAAAGGAGAAGGATTGAGTTCACTTCAATTGAGCAGGAGGTTAATGCCAATCGAGAGTCATGGCTTGAAAGAGACAACATCCACTTAGAGAGACTACTGGAAAAGGCCGACAAGGAGAAGGCATTGCTGAGACACATTGCTTTTCGTTACATGGCAAGGAACAAGGTTTGCAAGGCACGAATAAGAAATTTAAAGGAAAAACTAAGGAAGGCATCAAAAAGGAAAAAGAGGCAAAAGGAGAATGATCGACTCCACGTATTGGACGAGGCATCCTTGTCCCATCATAGCTCTTGATGAAGAAGGTCCATCCCAAATTTCAAGAAATTTGGAGCAATTTTTGCATTTTGAAAATTTTTTGCACTAAAAAACAAGGTTTTCCTCCCTATGCGTCGCGCCACGTGGCGCTCGCTTTCGCTAGAGGGCTCCAAATCAAAAAAACTTTGCATTTATGGATTTTTCATGATAAATTATGTTTTCCTACCTATGGACAAGAAATTTGGGCAGGTTTTGAGCCCTCAAAAGGTAAAAAAAACACTCAAAAATGACCTCACTGCCCCTATTTTGACACACAGGAAGCAGTCTTGGGAGATTAAAGTTTTGGAGGGAAAAATGACATCCAAATCAAAAAATTCTACTTGGTTTGGAAAGTAGATAGGCAGGGCTTTCCAACGAGATATCTTGGGCTCAATTTGGACTTCGGGAGGTGCCCCAAATTTAGCTCCAAAGTGGTTGATGCATAGAGAATCAGGCGCGGCGCATAGAGGATTATTTGCCTATTTTTCACTGTTTAGCTCAGAAATTCACCCAGTTTTGACCAGTTTTGCTTTTTTATGTTACTCTTGATCTTGCATGATTTAGTTTGATAACCATGATGTAATATCAGAACAGTTTTACTTGTTCTAGAGGATTCATTCACTAAAAGGTGAAAATTAAATGAATGAACCAGTTTCCTAGCATATAGGGGTAAGTTGTTTGACTACCTAGATTTCAGTTCCTTGTTTAGATATGGTTGAAATAGCTCCTAGAATGATGAGATCGACCCCTAGAGGCATGGGAAGGAGTTAGGCTTGTCTATATCATGTAATTTCTCAGTCATTTTTAGGGTTGGACACTTGGGATTGCTTGGCACTCTATTGTACATTTCATTTCTGCAATTTTGGCAAAGGAAAAACTAGGGTTTTGCAGCACTTGTGGGATCCATGTGGCTCTATGTTTTGATGGTGTTTTTATCTATGTATTTTTAAGTTCACTGATGCTTATTTGTATTATTTTCCCTTCTCTTGTCTTCTGCAATTAAACAAATGAGTGATTAAGGTAGAATTCATTGGACTGCTATGCTTTGCCTTGATATTTTGTTTAATTCTTCATGTTTTCATCTGTTTGAGGAGGACTCTTGAGACCTTCTTGCCCTCCTTGGCTCCTCACCAGTCTGATCCACCCATTCATTCAATCCAAAGCATCAAAAATATTTCCTTCCTTGCCCCAATCAGAACTCTGCAAAAATCTGGCCTCATCCCCGGACCCAAAACTTGCCTGTCCCTTTTTTCCAACAAAACCCTAAAAAACTCAAATCAAATCCTTTGCACTTCATACCTAGCCTAAAATTAGTTTGTATTTCAGTCATCTCAAGCCCCATAGATCATCTTTCGCTGAGATTGACCCGGAGAGAGCCCTCTCCTGTCCTCGTAGGGCTAGCTACGAGGCTGAGCGTGGTTTGATGTGGACCTAGAACCTTGCCTTTTCAGCCTGAGGAAAATCTAGGCCCTAACATAGTGGCGACCATACTGGGGAAAGAAAGTTTATTTTCATTGTTTGGCTTTGTATACTACAAACGGAGCCTGAAGATTAGTCAGGTAGCCTTCGAAACGCTTTTGCTTTGCATTAGCGCAAGTAGATAAAAGCTACTTCAGTCAATCTCCGGTCTAGTTTATAAACTGAACATTTGATCCAAACAATCACCCCAGTACATGTATCAAGTTCAGATCTGATGGTTGATGGTGGAAGACGATCAGACATAAGAAGGTTGAAATCATTCACCTGGTGACTCCTATAAAGACTCCACTGGAGGACTAACTCTTCTCTGAGAAAATGGAAGGATCTTACACAAAGTCCGGGCATCCAAAGTGGAATGGTATTCAAGATCTACTGTGCTTTCTTGTAAATTACTTCTTTGTTGTTCTTGAAACTATCCTGAAAGTTTTTCAGAATTTGTTGTATGATAAAGGTGATCAAAATCTTCACTTGATCTATTCAAAAAGTGTAAATACTGAGTTTCCCTTTGATCCTGGCCTCCTTACTTTTCCCACATCTCATGATGACTCTCTTCAGCGTGATGAGCCTAAAGAAAAAAAAACTAATCCCATAGCTCTTGTATATACTCCTACACCTTTTATAGTCCCAGATAGGTATAAACCTCTTGTTTTACCTTCTATACTCCATGCTTTCCCTGCAAATTACTATCTATATTTGCCAAGATTTGACGGTGAATGTAAGAATGTCAACGCTGAGAAACATGTGCAGAATGTTGAGACTTTTCTAGACCTTTTTGAGGTTGATAAAGAAGATGTCAGTATTAGGCTTTTTACTCTTTCGTTTCAAGGCAAAGTCAAGAGTTGGTTCAAAAACCTACCTGATGCGAGCATTTCAGATTTCCAGCAGTTCGTCAAAGCTTTCCTCGATAGGTGGGTGATCGGACAGAACCTTTTCTTGATTATAGAAGAGTATAACCAGCTGAAAAGAATGCCAGGGGAGACAGTACAACAGTTTTCAGCCAGATTTAACCAAGTTTATTATTCGATGCCAATTGATATAAGGCCTCCTCCTAGATCTGCTCTCTTGCACTATCCAGATGCCTTTGATCCAGAAATGGAGTTTCAGTTGAGAGAAAGGAATGTTGCAACACTTGAAGAGATGCAGAACAGTGCAGTAAATGTAGAGGCTCATCTGCGGATCCGAAGGGCAAGGTTGAAAGAAGAAGAAATAAAAAACATAGATCCAGAGAAATCGACATCTCTAGAGGTAAATCTTGACATTTTGGTAAGTGCAGTGGAAGAGATAATGCAAAGGATCACCACAAGGAATGAGTATAATGTTCAAGCCCATCGCTCGCTGATTGAAGAAGAACAAGTTGCTGATCCAAAACATTTTCTTTCTGATCCCAGTTGTCATAGATCTGGTAATGATTGTTTTATATATCATCTTGGAGAAGAGAGATCTGTTGATATGACATGTATGCTTGATGATGTGTTTTATACTGACGATTTTCATCAATTTGATCAGTATGATGATGATGATTATGTTCTCCAAACAGAAGCTAATCTTGCAGACAAATCAGCAGCTAGTTTGTGGGAGGAGGAAGTTCACTTTCAGCAGCTCGAGTACAATGATCAAACGATGCATATCAGCTATGACAATGACGAGGAAAGTGCAGCAAATTTTGGAGTAAGTGAAGGATCTTTTCCTTTTTGTTTTTCTTTGTTTCAGTTCATCAGAGACAATTTTCATGCAATCAAAAATCAACTGTCAACAAGTCTTGATCTGGACCATCTTGAGGGCAATAAAAACCTTGTTCAAGACTTCTCATATTTAGATATCCAACTCCCAAATGCCATTGATTGTTAAGTTGCATATGAAGACATGGAAGCTGGAACATGTGATCAAATGATACAAGATGATTCCATACCATTTTGTTTTGAATCATTTCAGTTTTTGAAGGGTAAATTGCACAGTAATTCTTCGAAAGAGCAACCTGTAGGAAATCAACAATCTCTCAGTTTTAATGTTGAAGATGAAGATCAGATTACAGATGAAGGTTTGGCAGCCGAAATACATGATCTAATGATGCAAGAGGATTTTGTACACTTTTTTTTTGAATCATTTCAGTTTATAAGGCAGAATCTTCGTAATATCTCTAAAGAAAAAGATGAACAGCCTATAAAATGTCATGCAGTTTTAATGGATACATCGCAACAGTCTTCTCAAATTTTTGATGATCCTATTGCTCGTGTGTTGGATGATGTTTGCTGTAAAATTTCTTCCCCATTGGCTAACCATGTGCCAGAAAAGAATGTTGATAATAATCTTATTCAAAGGTCGCCTTCATTGTCTTGTTTAACAGATTGTTCATTGCATAGCCCATACCAAGGTTTGCAGTCCTACGAGGAGATTGATAAAGGAGACTTTTGTTCTATTTGGAATCAGCAATAGAGTTTGGTTATTCATGAAATTCAGGACCCTTTTGATAGCCTGTTGTTGTCACCAAATAAAGATAGCACAGATGTGAGAAAATATTAATATCCAGATATGAAGATTACTTGGACCAGAGCAGTAATGTGTTAATGGAAATCAATAGCAATGTTTATGAAGATCCTTTCGCAGTAGTATTGAAGTCATCCAGTCAATTCATGCTTTGCAATTTTATCAACAGTCAACTTGATTCTGACTTTCCATGGGAGTTTTCGTTCAGTAGTTTTCTCTTGTTGTTCCTAAGCGAGCACTTGCGGAGAATTCAAATAGCAGCTAGGATGCTTACATGGTTGCACTGGCTATTCCATTTCACTTGATCGGGTGGTGAAAAGAACTGTTAGAGTAGGTTTTGATGAATATGCTCCACTTTGAGCATCATTTCTAGTTTGTCGGTTGTGTTTAATTATCGAGTCAGTTTTTAGTTGAGTGAGAGTCAATTTGTGTTGTCAAGTCGTCAGTTTTCAATCATGCATTTCCGCTTGAGATTTTGACTCCATTGCCCAATGGATAAGGCATTGGTCTACTCTCCAAAAGATCTGCCATTCTTGGCACCTCCCAGGAGCTACCATCCCCATTGGAGCCAATGTTAGAATCGGTCTGGTCATCCCTCTGTCAGAGATCATTTCTCTTATTGCATTTCATTTTTAGGTGTCTCGCTCGATTCACTCAGCTGCATTTCGCTAGGGGCATGCCAGAATCTGACGGAAGGATCTTGTCATTCATTACCCCTCAGGCCTTATCCATTGCTAGCTCAGGTCTATTCATTAAAATCAAGTTTTAAAATCACTTACAGTCCTGTTTTAGTCTATTGATCAGTAAGAGTCATTTCAGTCACTAGGTCTAGGGTTAGTTGATTTGGTCTTCAACAATGTCCAACAATGCTAGCAGACCCATGAGGGAGGTCCTTAATAAGTTTTCATTTTCAATATTTTCATCATCATATGCTTGACTATGACTTTTCTTCAAAACTTTGTTTTGAAGAAAATTCGTCATTTCGTTTTGTAATAAATGGCCATGTAATTTTCAAAAAAAATTCAGTTGTTGAATTCTGCAGGCACAACCCTGGTCTTCCTTTGTCAAGACATGCCACTATCCCTGCAAAAATTGCCAAAAGAAAACATCATTCAAGCCAAAAAATCAAAGAGGAAACAAAAAAGACAGAGTTGTATTAATTGTGAAAAAAGTGCCAAGTCAAAACATTACAAAGTGGGTTTGTGAGAAACAAAAATCAAATCCATTACTATAAGATGTTCTCATTGTTTTAAAACATTCATTTGCATCCAAGAGATCAAAGAGGGTCGAAGTCTAGTGGTGAGAGGGAGAAATTGTAAATTTTCAAGCCAAAGTTGCGTTTAAAGCTGGCGCGGAGCATTGAGCAGGTGGCGCGACGCATTGGGCGCGACCATTCAGTGTAAATTAACACAGACACAGCCCACTGGGAAGGGGCGGCGTGTTGGGCAAGTTGCGCGGCGCATACAGTTCAAAAGCCTGAAATTGCTAAACCTTGCTCCAAATCGCCATGAAAATGCACGGAATTGCTAGGTAGGGTCTCTATCACTGCATTGCATTCATATTTGTGTTATGATATGGTGATTGATGAATGGTGATGGTCTAAACTCATAATCAAAATCCGCCATGTCAAAACCCTCACATAAGAATGGCTGCCTAGGGTTTTAAAATCTATTTGCCACCAAGTTCATCCTTTTCCATCATTTTCTTTTCTCCTTTATTTCATTCTTTTTCCTTAATTTTAGTCTTCCCTACCCCCTAAAATCATCAAACCCCTATCCCAATTTCCTTTTCCCAAACTTTTAAATGTAAAACCCTAAACCCTACTTTCCCTAATAAAATTTGTCCCAATAGTCCCTAATCCCTTATTTCTTCCCCCTTCCTAACAGTCCCTTGTTTCATTTGTTTTCCCCTTGGTGGCAGAAATTAAACACATCACAAAAGAGCAGTCCAACACAGCAGCATCTTTTTCTCCAAGGTATTTTGTACAGCAGTCATGGCATCTGAGCATTCATCTGATTATGGAATGGAAACCCAAAGTGACTCACCCATGGAGGAACATGCACCCTGGAGGCCTCATAGAGGAGGCAGACATATCAGAGAAGAACCAATCACCCTCACTGAATTACAGGCCTGCCCTCTAGCCATTTTCTGTTTTCAGCATCAGTCATGCTATGAGTTTTGTGAGAAGGTGGCTAATGTTCAATTTCATCATGAGTTGGCTCGTCTATTTGTACTACATTTACATGGAGATCAGGTTACTTTGGCTGGTGTCACCTTCACACTTACACCAGAATCTATCTCACTGGAAACCGGCATACCCAACATTGGAGAACCATGGAACAAGAGGAAGAAGATTGACCGGTAGCATTATGAGCCATATATTAAAACCGGTTTCTTGAGGCAGCTCAAGAGAGTGTTTCCATTCCGATATCTTAAAGATGAATATGCTCCACTAATGAAATTAATCATGAAGTATTTCAGCTGTGAGGGACGGTTCTCTCGTTTATATGCTTATCACATCAGGTTGCTCATGCATTTCACCTGAGTATGGATGATGAACATTCCTTATTTCATTTGCCAGAACATAGAGAGGATGACCACCCTTGTGCAGCACAAAACCCCTCAGCAGCAACTTAACAGTGTTTATCATTTTTCTCTCATCAAGATTTTGGTGGTTCATCAGCTTGGATTACAGGGCATCACTTGGGATGATTTTATCTCCCGTGATTTCTTCAGAGCTTCACAGGGGCTTTTAGAGGTTGGGCATGAGATAGGTGGACCTTCTCATCAGTATGAGTGCCATGAGACTGTTAGTGTGCCGGTATTCATCACATATCAAAGGGGCACTAGACATTTGTTTGCAGCAGCGAAGCGAGTGTTATCTCCACCCGGTGTGGAAGGGGCCTCGCTTCCGACATCAGCACCACAGGTACAGGACAAAGGCAAGAGGCCAATGCAGGATGAGGGGCCTTCAGGTGAACAAGAGACTGACTTCATTCTCATTCATGATGATGATACAGATATGGGCCTAGAAAGTGCCAAACTTAGGGAGATCATCCAGGAGCAGCAAACAGAGATCAAAGCCTTATCCCTTGACTTGGAGAGGGCTAAGTGGACTATGAAATACTTGGAGCAGAGGAACAAACATCTTGAAGATCAGCAAGCAATCATGGAGTTACAAAACATCCTTGAGAATCGCCAAGCTGCACAAAGGAGAAGGATTGAGTTCACTTCACTTGAGCAGGAGGTTAATGCTGATCGAGAGTCATGGCTTGAAAGAGCCAACATCCACTTAGAGATA
This sequence comes from Pinus tabuliformis, assembly GCA_031772625.1. Lineage (NCBI taxonomy): Eukaryota > Viridiplantae > Streptophyta > Pinopsida > Pinales > Pinaceae > Pinus > Pinus tabuliformis. Next base: position 1,381,693,940 of record CM062817.1, on the reverse strand, counting down.
CTTCTGGACAAGGCCGACAAGGAGAATGCATTGCTAAGGCACATGGCTTTTCGTTACATGGCGAGGAACAAGGTTTGCAAGGCACGAATAAGAAATTTAAAGGCAAAACTAAGGAAGGCATCAAAAAGGCAAAAGAGGCAAAAAGAGCATGATCGACTCCGGGTATTGGCCGAGGCATCCTTGGCCCATCATAGCTCTTGATGAAGAAGGTCCAGCCCAAATTTCAAGAAATTTGGAGCAATTTTTTCATTTTGAAAATTTTTTGCACTAAAAAAAAGGGTTTTCCTCCCTATGCACCGTGCCACGTGGCGCTCACTTTTGCTAGAGGGCTCCAAATCCAAAAAAAATTACATTTATGGATTTTTCATGATAAATTATGTTTTCCTACCTATGGCCAAGAAATTTGGGCAGGTTTTGAGCCCTCAAAAGGTCAAAAAACATTCAAAAATGACCTCACTACCCCTATTTTGACACACAGGAAGCAGTCTTGGGAGATTAAAGTTTTGGAGGGAAAAATGACATCCAAATTCAGATATTCTACTTGGGTTGGAAAGTAGACAGGCAGGGCTTTCCAACGAGCTATCTTGGGCTCAATTTGGACTTCAGGAAGTGCCTCAAATTCAGCTCCAAAGTGGCGCGATGCATAGAGAATCACGCGCGGTGCATAGAGGATTTTTGCCGATTTTTCACTGTTTAGCTCAGAAATTTGCCCAGTTTTGACCAGTTTTTCTTTTTGATGTTACTCTTGAACTTGCATGATGTAATTTGATAACCATGATGTCATATTGGCACATTTTTACTTGTTCTAGAGGATTCATTCACTAAAAGGTGAAAATTAAATGAATGAATCAGTTTCCTAGCATATAGGGGTAAGTTGTTTGACTACCTAAATTTCAGTTCCTTGTTTAGATATGGTTGAAACAGCTCCTAGAATGATGAGCTCGACCCCTAGAGGCATGGGAAGGAGTTAGGCTTGTCTATATCATGTAATTTCTCAGTCATTTTCAGGGTTGGACACTTGGGATTGCTTGGCACTCTATTGTACATTTCATTTCTGCAATTTTGGCAAAGGAAAGACCAGGGTTTTGCAGAACTTGTTGGGATCCATGTGGCTCTATGTTTTGATGGTGTTTTTCTCTATGTATTTTTAAGTTCACTGATGTTTATGTGTATCATTTTCCCTTCTCTTGTCTTCTGCAATTAAACAAATGAGTGATTAAGGTAGAATTCATTGGACTGCTATGCTCTGCCTTGATATTTTGTTTAATTCTTCATGTTTTCATCTGTTTGAGGAGGACTCTTGAGACCTTCTTGCCCTCCTTGGCTCCTCACCAGTCTGATCCACCCATTCATTCAATCCAAAGCATCAAAACGATTGCCTTCCTTGCCCCAATCAGAACTCTGCAAAAATCTGGCCTCATCCTCAGACCCAAAACTTGCCTGTCCCTTTTTTCCAACAAAACCCTCAAAAACTCAAATCAAATCCTTTGCACTTCATACCTAGCCTAAAATTAGTTTGTATTTCAGTCATCTCAAGCCCCATAGATCATCTTTCACTGAGATTGACTCGGAGAGAGCCCTCTCCTGTCCTCGTAGGGCTAGCTACGAAGCTGAGCGTGGTTTGATGTGGACCTAGAACCTTGTCTTTTCAGCCTGAGGCAAATCTAGGCTCTAACAAAGGTATCATGTGAATTTATTTCAATTTATTTTAAATCTAATGGAATTTATGTTCTTGGTATAGGAATGCATTAAATTCTCAGTTGAGTGGCCAAAATCAACTGCAAGAATTAGCAGCAGCAACAAAGGAATTGAAACGGGCAGCAATATGTTAGTAAATCACTTCATGAGTAGGGCCATTATGGGACACTGGTACCCAATAGTGTACATTGATTTCCATGAGCATGCTATGACCGGTATGGTAGTTTTGAGGTAGGTATATGCCTTGGTCTTTGAATATTCTGATGTGAGGAAGCCTTGCCAAGGGATGGACTGCCCGGGATGGGGGTGCTAGCAAAACTTGGAAGGTGAGTGACTGCACAAAAGGGGTGACCAAATTCCTGAGGGACTGTGTAGCAGAGAAGGGAAGGTCACAGATGGATTTGTTTTGGTCATTAGCATTTCCAGATGGAATCATATGCACATTGGGAGTGCGCCCTAGAACAATGAGCTGGTAATTGTTCGTTGAGTGGACAAGTGGCACAAGATTATAACACTGGACATTGGATGCAAATTTGACTTTGTAGTGGATTCTAAACTTCTTGGGAAGGAGTTGGGTCCTAGTATTACTTTGAGGGTGGAGGTTTGAGCCTCTGGATTCCCTTATTGTTGATGCAGGCATGACATTATTTTATTTGTTGGTTAAGAAAATATGCATATATGTATATGTATATGTGGTTATTGTAAATATCGTAATGAGTTATATTATAAAGCTCCAGTATGTGGTATGTTGTCAAGTTGTCATGATGTTTTTATTTTGAGTAGTTATTTCATTGTAAATACTGCAACGAGCTATGTTATAAAGCTCCATGGATAGTATGTTTTGTTTTCAGTAGTCATGTTGGTTATAGGTGTCATTGAACACCGAGGACAGTGTTCCCCTAAGGGGGAGGGTTCTGTAATAGCCCTGGTGAAAATTCCATGTAAAATATATATAAATACCACGTATGATGGGACACGTATTCCAAGATGAATGGTGGGCAGGACATCCCAGAGGGTGTTCATTTGGTTGTTTATGGCTAAGGAAATTGGCAAAGGCAATGGCTAAGTTATTAAAGAGGAAAAAGGGTATTTTGGCACATTTATTTATGAAAATAATGGAAATTAGGAGAAAAGGAAGGTGAAAGGTCACATGTTGCATGTGAGGAGGAAATTGAAGGAAAATAATGGAAAATGAAGAAAATAGATGCCTCATTAATAAAAAGGCTTATGAGGATCAGTGGGCAAAACTTGGTTAGTTCAGTTTTGGAGCTCTCTCATTATTCTCTCTCTCTCTCTCTCTCATACTCTTGGTTACTTAGAGTTTTCTTGGAGCAATCTTGGAGGGTGTGGCATACTTGGATTCTTGGAGCAAGAAGGAAAAGGAAGAATAGGAAAGAGCAAGAAGGCATCGGCATCAGTGACTACATCAGATTTTCTTGCAAGTACCGAGTTGCATGTATGTTTTCTTCACTAGTTTTGGCATGCATGGCACATGCATGTGGTTTCTTGGTTGTGATCTATCATTGGCATGGAGGATTTCCTAGATCTAAAGTGGTTTGCCTAGCCTTTCCATTTCCTGGATAGTCATGGTGATTGTGGGTTTACTTTCATTGCTTTGTTTTGGTTGGCTCTCATTTTTCCATAGCTTGGGTTGAGTTACTAGTCCTGGAAGCCCTGGTTGAACAAACACTCTAGAAGCGTTGTAATAGCTTGGGTTGAGTTACTATTACTTGAAGCCCTGGTTGGACAAACACTCTAGAAGCACTTGGTGGGTTAAGTTACTAGTCCCGGAAGCCTTGGTTGGACAAATGCTCTGGAAGCCCTATATAAGTTGTGGGTTGAGTTACTAGTTCTAGAAGCCTTGGTTGGACAAACGTTATGGAAGACCTGGAAGGCTTGGATGGAGACCAATCTGATGATGCTTTTTGGTGATGTCCGACTGTGAGGTGGAATCACTATTTGATGGGTTGAGGTGGGTGGCCTTTGGAAACCTTGCATAAGTTTTGATTGATGTGTTCTATCAGATCCCACATTCATGCTTGGAATATGGCATGGGGGTGATTGGCTGAAGAGAGACTTGGCTCAGCCAATCTATGGTCAGGTGGAACATGGTAGTCCCATCTCCGGTTGGTTCATTGAATTTATTAATGAAAAAATTCATTCCCTTGATTTTCATGTGCAAATGTACTGATGTATATATGGATTTTGATGGATGATATGCTTATTTTATTTCTTTTCCTATTATGTTTTTTATATGCACATTTACCCTGGAGGTTGTTATAGATGCAACTTTGTTTGTCAAGAAAGTTGGGACCTGGTTTCATGCTATGAAGTCCCTATACTCTTTGCAGCGAAACAAATTTTCATCAGATCAACAGAAGGCATACATTTTTGTCTACAGATCTGGGGAAGCATGAGGGTTCTAGAGCTTAAAAAAAAAATCCAGGACAAACTGGGAATCCCAGTTGCATTTCAAATCTTAATATTTTCTGGGATATGCATGCAGGAACATCACACACTCCAGCACTACAGGGTAGCAAAGGACTCAACAATTATCCTCAATCACCGTCTGCGAGGTGGGTCAAAGGGATCTACATCAAAACCTACAGGCACCTATCGTGATGCAGCCAAAGGGAAAGAACCTCTAAAGGGGAAAGAACCGGCAGCAGTCAATATATCGCCGGGGCAGTATATCGTGGATCAAATGCCAGAGAGCCCCTCCATCTCGCTGGATATTCCAGAGGTAAAGTGCATTTTTTCAGATCTGAAAAAAAAATGCTGTTATCTGTAGATTTAACGGGTTCTGGCCTAAAACTGAGGCTTTGTATCAATGGATTCACACGGTCTGGACAAAAAACTGCCAGATCCACCTATGCTCGAAGGGCTTCTTCATAGTAGTATTCCTCGTAGAAGAAGAAAAGGAAAAAATTCTCAGTGAAGGACCATGGTTCTGGGGCAGTGCGGGATTATTTGTCACCCCATGGTTTCAAGAGTTTGATGCAAATACTATGGTGGTATCAAGGATGCCAGTATGGGTAAGGTTGCATAACCTCCCAATACACTTTTGGCATTTCAAGACCTTATCAGCTATAGGGAATACCCTTGGAAGAATGTTAAAGATTGATACAGATAGACACTTAAAAGGAATTTTTACTTTTGCTAGGATATGTGTCGAGGTAGATCTCAGCCAAGGATTACCTGAAAGCATCATCCTGAATTTTAACAATATTCAGTGGAAACAACCTTTGGACTATGAGAACACAGCATTCAGGTGCAGGGGATGTCAACAAACAGGTCATTTGCTCAATGCATGTCCCAGCAAGAGCAAGCCACAACAAAGGAAGCACAAAGGGTGGCAGAACTTAGATGAAGTCTTAAAGAGGAGAACCGCACGAAAGAAAGCCCCTTCGGTAACAGAAGAGGAAGAAACAGAAGCAGAAGAGGATGATACCACCATAGAGGAAGTTGAAATAGAGAATCAGAAGGAAAATAGAGCAGTCAACAAGGATCCACAGCCACATACAATTCAGGCAGAGACCCAGCAAAACAATGCAGAGCTGACAAGCGTGGATCAAAGCATGGGAGGCAACAAAAGGCATCACCACTCAGATACTTCAGATTCAGATAAAGAATCAGGGCAGCCGAACGAAACAACTCAGTTAGTCATTGCTTCGATCGAGCCCACTCTGGGTGAGTGGCGCAAGGTCGAAAAGAAAAAGGGGCGAAAAACATGAAGCATGAGTTTTGCTCAAGGCTGGAGACATTTTTTCCCCCTTTTCTTTCTCTTTTCCCTGCTCTTCTCTTCTTCTTTGTGTACATTAGTCTTCTAATATGCGTGGGGTGCGTCAGCACTCGTGCCCAAGTGGCATTTTTCTGAATGCTTCATTGCATCTGCTAGTGTAACTTTTCATTAATTCTTTAATAAAAGGTTACCGTTTTTTTTCCTTGGAAAGAAAGTTGGCAAAACAGTTGTAAATCTTGTGGTATATGTAGATGATCTTTTGATGACAAGGAACAATGAGAGCTACATTTCATCCATAAAAAAGGAATTGAGGAAAGGTTTTGAAATGACTAATTTTGGCTATGTTCATTACTATCTTGGTATTTAAGTAACTCAACACCCGAAGTCCATATTCCTTTCTCAAAATAAGTACATTGGGGATCTGTTGAACAGGTTTGGCATGGTGGAATGCAAGCCTCTGACTACTCCAATGGAACAAAACTTAAAGCTCACATCCATTGAAGGAAAATAATTTGAGGATGCAACAAAGTATAGACAGCTTATAGGAAGTCTCAACTACTTGACTACTACCAGACCATACATTCGTTTGTTGTTGGAATCCTCTCCAGGTTTATGAAAAAGCCTTGTGAGGGACATTGGTCTACTACAAAAAGAGTTCTAATGTACTTGAAGGGAACTCAAGACTTTAGACTCAAGTATACACAGGTGGGCGACTTCAGCTTGATTGGATACTCTAATTCAGACTTTGATGGAGACAAAGAAACTGGGGTATCTACTTCTGGTTATGCTATGAGTCTTGGATCAGGAGCTGTCTCTTGGAGATCGCGTAAATAATCAGTTCCAGCAGATTCCACAATAGAGGCAGAATATGTGGCAGCAGCTGAGGTAACAAAATAAATTGTGTGGCTAAGGAAAATTCTAGAAGATTTGTAGGTAAAACAAGTACATTCGACTCCACTCATGATTGACAATACCTCGGTAATAAATTTGGCCAAGAACCCAAAGTTCCATGATCGAACGAAGCACATCAATACAAAATATCATCTAATTCGACATCATGTTGAGGCCAAAACAATCCATCTTCGCCAGTGTTCCTCTAATGAGCAGATTGCAGAAATCTTCACCAAAGCGTTTGGAAGAGAAAAGCTTGAAAGATTCATAATGATGCTTGGACTCACCAACATCCCTTCAGATTAAGGGGGGGAATGTTGACACCTAATCATAGGGATTGGGTGAAAAATTGTAAATTATGTAAATAAATAATAAGATAAAATGGAGAGTCATCGAGAGATGAAACTCAACAGTCACTCCCTCATGTATATATATATATGAACAACCTAAATGAAAAATATAGTCTCATTTGAGGAGTTACCTCCCGGCCTGACACTTCTCCATTGGTTGGTGATTCTGACACAGTTGAAATAGAAGCGCCTGAAATATCATTACCAGAGGTTATTGAACCTGACTATACTAAATCAGAGACAACACAACCTGAGGAACCTCAGTTATCTGTACCTGTTACTTTAGGCCCTTCCTCTTCTCTTCCTATGTCTCAGACCCAACCACAACCTATATATCTTGGACCTAACGGTGAACCACTTCCACCTGGTCTTGTGAGTATCGAAGAAATTCCATAGGAAGAGCCTCAACCTTCCTCTCCTATTCAAGTAGGGGCTCATTTTTATCAAGCCCATCCTTTTCCTTATCCTCATACTCCATCACAAGCTCCTTTTTTTGGTTCTTTTCCTTTCAACTCACCTTTGAGTTTTCCTCTACACCCTTCTTTGCAAAAGTTATACATGAATGAATCTGTTATGGTTTCTCAGCCTATATCTACTACCATGACCAAGAAAACTGATGTTGCAGCTTCATCCATGTTTGTAACATCACTAGAGACACATTTGTATGGTGGCTTGTTCATCCCGTCAAGTTACCAATCTTTTTTTGGTACCTTTTCTGGCACAGCATCCACTCCATGGACCTCTCCCATGTCATCTAGATATGGAATTTCATCTGGCACTTCTTTGATGAGCACTACACAGTCTTCTCGTCCTCATCCATCTACTCCTATGATTCAGTAGAAGGTTGGTCCTTATCTTAGTGAGTATGGACACCTACATCAACCCAATCCACCTCCTATTGGGACCCTCCTGTTGGGGGGCAATTTCATCTGTATAACCCTCCTCTTTCAGTGGGGGGAATGTTGGGATGGGGTCCCCTGGGTCAGTTTTGGGGTTAAAAACCCAAGTTTTGATGTAATTGTTGTAAATGATGTAAATTCTACATGAATTGTGGATGTTGAGCACGTAGATGATTAGGAGTAAAAGAGGTTTTAGCCCATTATTTATGTAAATTTGAGTCGACTTTGAGATCCACTATAAATAGGTGTTTCTTAGAGAGTCTAAGGCATGTCTATGAGAATGTTAGTAATGGATCAATAGAAGATAGTGCAGAGAAGTGGGTCATATAGGAGAAGAAAGGCTCTATAGCTAAGTGCGTAGAGGCCTAGGTAGAATCCGCAGCTGAGTTCGCGGACCCCTGCAGCTGAGTGTGTAGGGCAGTTTTGAGTTTGTAAATCCTAACTCAAGATCAATAAAGAAGATTATCAAAAAATTCTCGTGTTTAACTATTTCTCTATTTATTTATGCTTGTGATATATGTTGTTGATGAATAATATGCTTATGAAATATTGATCTAATGATGCGTGACTCTATGGAATAAGTCTTAATAACTATACACAATGCATGTTAAATACTTTTGCAAAGATTGTGATACATTCTGTTATGTTTATTAATGCTTAAGTAGATTTGTGCGAGCTCAGATCTAGGGTTAATTTCTCATATGCGTAAGTGGATAAATCAACTGATAAAGGTCTGCAAAATTCAGTCGTAGACCTTTGCAAAGGTCTAAGGGCTGTTTAGACAGAGTTGCAGTACCAAGCCCTAGGGACTCATAGATCTGCGCGAAGATAGATCTAGGGCAATAAAATACATCACACTAATCTCTGGATGTGGAAACTTCGTTCTAGCATCCCCCCATACTGCTTCGAGTGAGACTTCGGCCTGTGCTATGCGGGTTCTTTCCAAAAGGGCTAGTAGTGTAGGGTTTTGTTTGGCGCAATTAACTCTAACCCTGGGTTAGGACCCCCTAAGCCAACAAATGGTTCTGTTGTCGGGACCAGGATCTGCTTGAAGGAGATGTGTGATGTCGCATCACTAGAATCTGACCAAGAAGGAAATTGAGAAATGGTTGGACAAGAAGATTCACAACTTCAAGGCATAGGAAAATAGGAATCCGTACCTGTCAAAGGAGCAGTGGTTAGACAGATATTTGTATACGGAGATACACGAAAGTTTCTTTTGCACCTTCCCTTTTGAATTATACGAGTGGTTAGCTAAGTTGGCAAATGGCTAAGGGAGGTGGAAGCTTGACAGTCCAATAGTGGAGACTCCAGAGCTAGTGTGACGATTAGAAGCCTCTGAATACAAGATCGTGTGTGTTGTTAATCAATGACTCGATCGAATTATAGGAGGATTTGTTATAGAATTTTCATTTGATAACTTGGTTAGCTACAGTGAGGCAGAGCAAAGGTTTTTCAAGGGACTGCAAGGTAAGTATCTAATATCTCTGAATACCTGGATTAAAATGTTGTTGTGTGAAAAATGGGGTATGCCATTGCCTTGATGTTCGGAGCTACGCAAAGTGGAAAAATCTTCAGAGATAGAGAAAGATCAGGTCCTGAATATATCCCATTGATTGGACCTCCTTCGAGCGACAACAAGGGGGTTGTACAGGCTTTGCTGTGGAGTGTTGTTCAACTGATAAGGCAGGGTTTTCCGTGGACACATCAGCCATCCACTCCACCGCATACACCTTCACCCACGCCTCCACTAGCACCACCTCCATTCAACATGTCGAACACAATGAAGCTGTCAATTTTCAAGGGCATAGGGAGCGAAGATACAGATCAGTTTTGGTTTATTGTGAATGTTGTGTGGACTGCGCAGTAGATTATTGATGACAACATAAAGAAGGCACATTTGGTTACTGTTCTGTAGGATTGTGCGCTGTCATGGTATATTAAGTATTGTTTTGATCATCTTGTGGCAACGTTAGCAAAGACTAAGGTTGCTTTAAACAAAGAGTTTAGTAAGCCTAAGTCTGACTCGCAGTTAGTAGTTGGATTTAAGAAGATCACGATGAGGGTTAATGAGACGCCTTGGGAGCTAGATCAAAGGTTAAAGTGTGTAATTCGCGAAGCTAATATGCAGCTCACAGATGGTCATGAACTCAGGAAGAAGCCCTAGAAATCGCGATGAGATTGCATGTGAAGCCTATGCAAGATGCGACCTTGGGGGTACAACAAATCCATTCTTGGTTACAAAGCCTATGCTTAGAATTGAAGAGCTTGAAGAAAGATAAGGAAGCTAAGCCAAAGGTGCGCAAGGAAGTCTGGTGTCTAAAATGTAAGAGCCAGGGACATGATAAATACCATTGTCCCGTATTTGCGAACTATATCACAGGAGGGGGGCCAATTCTCCCGAGGCCAGAAGCTCCAGCTGGACCGAGTATGGGGGTCGCGCTGCGGTGTGCTATTTTTCAGATGGTTGGAAAACACACAACGGATAATTTCCATTTCCTTCAAAAAAAAATTCAGACACCATAGCATTTTCTCTATGACTTCTGTAAATCTGTAGGACATGATGAGCGCCACTGTCATAGCTATGAACTAATGATGGAAAGGATGCATACGAACTGGATGTAAGTGGAAACTCGACCTCCAAATCAGGGTGCAGGAGGAGCGTGTGGAGGTTATCAAGGAAGGTGACGGAGTCGAGGAGGAGGAGGACCGGTTAGAGGTCGCGGACAGGTTATTTGCTATAACTGTGGAACGTCAAGGCACTACACACGGGAGTGTCAGAATCAGACATGCCCATCATTCCAAGATGCAGGAGAAGAAGGCGTAGCCTTAGCAACCTACGTAGAACTTACAAATGATGAGAGTTGAGCCTCGCAAAGAGGATCAGAATGTGAATATAGTATTGAGGAGTGAGATAACAATTGATGATGATATAGGGAAACAGCTTGAAGAGGACGGATGGGTTCACAAGGCCTGAGAAAAATAAGTTGGTTTTGATTTGGCGTGCGCTAAGGAAACTCTTATGGAAGCCAAGAAAAGCTTCGTTGAGGCCTCTACCTTAAGAAGCCAGAACAAAGTACCAGAAACCAGCGCGCCTACAGAGGTTGATCCCTCTATGCTTACCACGTTCTTGGAGACCTGCATGAAGCTATTGCATGATAGCAAGGTTGTGAAAGGCCTGAAAAAGTTAATAAACAAATGTGCTAGTAAAGAAAACGCCCCTCATGGACACCACATAGTTAGAAAAATTGGCAAGCATAAGACTAGAATAGGGCGCAAGATGAGGCTCACCACGCATATAGGAGATTATGAGATGGACTAGGTTATCTTGGATTTGGGGTCTGATGTGAATGTTTTGCCAAAACAAACATGGGAAAGAATGGGGAGACATTTGTTGCAGTGGTCTCCGATCAAGCTTAGAATGGAAAACTAGCAGAAGATCATCCCTATGGGACGACTACATGGAGTAACAATGGATATAGAAGGTGCAAGAGCGCTAGTTGATTTTGAAGTCATAGAGATTGTTGACAATAGTAATCCATACCCTGCGCTCCTTGGAATTCACTAGGCTATTGACATGAATGGGGTGATCAACTTGAAGAAGTCGACAATTTCATTTGAAAAGAAATCACTTTGAGTTGTAGTGTTGTTGGACCCTGCAGAAGGGCCATGCTACACTGAACTGGTCCACGATTATGAGGAAAGTGAAGATGACTTGGATCAAATTTACAAAAGCATAGAGTGAGATCAAGACTGGATCAATCAATATCAAATGGATGGATTGCATGGATCGGGAGAGTTCATGCACCTCTAATTCAGATGAAGAGTTGGAGCATTGGAAAAATCAGTTCCATGAAGTATCTACATTGCGCTGCAACATGATGACTAAATCGTTGCGCTGCATTTCATCGGAGGTAAGGAATTTACCTAATTATGATGGTTTAACTAGCAGGGATAAATTTTTGGATGCATTTGAGCATGAAGTTCCTGAGAATCACCGATTCTAAGCGTTAGATTTGGCATTGCCCACTACGCCCACATGATGGTGGGGTACACACAAGGATAGATTTGATGGATGGGGAGACTATAGAAGAATGATGAGGTTGCAGTTTGGTCGACCTAACCTTCGATTGATTGAGAAATATGATGGGAGGGATGATCCATGTGATCACCTAGCGAAGTGGACTAAAGCTTATGGAATGGAACCGCAGTCGAAGTGGGTACACTTGTTTTGCCATAATTTAGACACAATCCCCATGAACTGGTATTTGGAGACAGAGCTCCTCCATAGCACCGCGGAGTGGGATATCTTGAGGGAAGAATTCTTAATGACCTTCATTTTTGAAGATGGGTTTGACAGCATTGATGAAGCCCTACAGGAGGTTAAAGCAGTGATCTTTAGAATACCGCAAGAACCTCTGGAGGCCTGCAGAACTGTGCATGAGCTGCATATTCTCAAGGATGCACAGCCAGAGGTGAAGGTTACAAAATTAATTGCTGGTGTGCGCGAAGCAAAAATTGAGGTTAGTTGAGTTCAATTTGAACTCAACATGAAGATAACTAAGCTACAACTGAAGATGCAGCCTTTGACTTTGCCAGAAGTCTAGGAGAAGTGCGGAGCCACGATCTAGGAAGGACTGGCCACTCTAGATGCCACAGTTGCAGAGTGCACAACATTATTTGAGTAGGCAATGGAGTTGGTGACTACTCTGCATGAAGACCCAAACCTGCAAAAACTGAATACAGAGGTTAGGGAGCTGCAAAAGTAGCATGATGAAGTTAGGGCAACGTTGCACTCCATTGCTCCAGCGCAGCGCCTAGCAAAGTTGCAGGAGGGGAAGCAGCTCCTTGCGTAGGTAGAAGCGGCGTAGAAGAAGGAAGCCTTACTTAAGGTCAGGTTGGGACCTTGGTTAGATGAAGCTTAATAGGTCACGACCAACATTCAAGAGAAGTTGACAGGCTTGCAGTAGATGCAATAGACAATGAAGCTAATCACGGAAGGACCAACTACAGAAAAGCTAGTGGAGGAGATCAAGCAGGCAGCCACTTAGAGCGTTGCCTACATCGTTGTAGTATAGGTAGAGCTAGGGATCTTCATAGCAAGATCACCGCACCAGCCGAGTGACTTGAGGGAGATTCATTATTTTTTTGTTAGGGGCCTATTGGTATGGGGTCGCCTAGGTTAGTTTTGGGGTTAAAAACCCAAGTTTTGATGTAATTGTTGTAAATGATGTAAAGTCTCCATGAATTATGGATGCAGAGCATGTAGATTATTAGGACTAAAATGGGTTTTAGCCCCTTGTTTATGTAAAGTTGAGTCGGCTTTGAGATCCACCCATTGTATGTAAAGGGCTATAAAAAGGTGTGTCTTAGAGAGTCTAAGGCATGTATATGAGAATGTTAGTAATGGGTCAATAGAAGATAGTGCAGAGAAATGGGTCAGATAGAAGAAGAAAGGCTCTGCAGCTGAGTGCATAGAGGCCTAGGTGGAGTCCACAGCTGAGTGCACATAGGCCTAGGTAGAGTCCACATCTAAGTGCACGGACCCCTGCAGCTGAGTGCGCAGGGTAGTTTTGAGTCTATAAATCCTAACTCAAGATCAATAAAGAAGATTATCGAAGAATTCCCGTGTCTATCTATTTATATTTGTTTATTTATGCTTGCGATATATGTTGTTGATGAATAACATGCTTATGAAATATTGATCTAATGATGTGTGTCTCTATGGAATAAATCTTAATAAATGTACGCAATGCATGTTAAATACTTTCGCGAAGATTGTGATACATTCTGTTATGTTTATTAACACTTAAGTAGATCTACGTGAGCTCAGATCTAGGGTTAATTTTTGATACGCGTAAGTGGATAAATCAATGGATAAAGGTCCACAAAAGCTGGTCGTAAACCTTCACAAAGGTCTACGGGCTGTTTAGACAGAGTTGTAGTACCAAGCCCTAGGGACTTATAGATCTGCGCAAAGGTATATCTAGGGCAATAAAAGACATCACACTGATCTCTGGATTCAGAAACTTGGTTCATGCATCCCCCTATACTACTTCAGGTGAGACTTCAACCTGTGTTATGCAGGTTATTGCCGAAAGGGCCAGTAGTGTAGGGTTTTGTTTGGCATAATTAACTCTGAACCTAAGTCAGGACCTCCTAATCCAACAGGGAAATATGTGGTAGGGATATTTCTATCTCCTCAAGTTAGTGTTGAGCCTCATATGAGTCCTCCACATTCAAGAATGGCTACTAATGTTTACCAACCCACAATGCCCATACAACCTGGTTTAATTGTGGCTTCATCTTTAATCTCTCAACTTGCTCCACCTACATCTCATATTCTTGTTCATCTACGTATATCTCAACATGTTCAAGCTCTAGTGAATGTAAGTCAATATTTACAGGTTGCATCTTTAACTTATCCTATTCCACTGGTATCTAGTGCTTCACAAGCCATGTCTACCCAGCCTTTTCAAGGTAACTTACAATCGTAACCGCTTGGTCAGGTAATTCCTCAAATTCAAGTAGCACAAAATGGATATGGTATGGTGCAGGAACAACATAACCAACCTTATGTTGGGATAATGCAAAATCCCACAGGGAAACAATATCAACCGTATCAAGGTATACCTCAAATGCCTTACAGTCAAAAAATCCAGACCCATCTGTTTCAACCTTTACAAGGTTATCCTTGAGTTGGGAAGCAAGGTTATGTGTATTCTGGTTATCAAAATCCTCCTGTCACACGGAATAAGTCGATCTTGCGGACAAGATAGATCTTCCTAGAATCTAAAGAAGACCTAATGACAAGCAAACCAACGAGACACTATCTTTCTCTAAATATGCTTTAATAAACAATGGCAAATAAGTGTTTTTAGGGCCTACCTTAGGTCCAACGCAAGCTTGTGGATGCCCTCGCTCCTTCGATCCAAATGAGCTCCTTTGTCACGAATCTGCAAACACAAACAAGGCAAACAAATTAAATAGCACCTGAAAAGCCAATTGCATAAAACATATTTAACATGAAAGTCAAGGAGTCCATGAAACAAATAACATGAGATACTTGTTGAGAAAAATGAGTTTGATTGTATTAATTCAAAAGAAGAAGAACTTTACAACCTTTGCCTTGACTTTGTACAAGCTCCTCCTAGGGTCCAGCAAGAAGTCTCCTCTACTTTGACAAGTTTCACTCACTCCCCAATGAAGCCAAAAAGGTATGTGATCTCTCCTCTTAAGCTCAACTAGGAAGTCTTGATTTCACCAGCATTTACCCTCAAAAATGTTCAGCTTCTAACCTCCTTAGCAACCAGCCCAATGCCTGTATTTATAGTGCAATGGAGGGAGGTTACTAGGTCCTCCTTCAAAGGGATAAAGCCCTCCTTCAAAGGGATAGCTCCTCTCATCAAGGGATTAGCTCCTTCTCTTTTGGGATGCATGAACCACTTCAGAGCGAAAAATCCACGTCAAAATTCCTTCTAGAAACCTCTAGAATTAACCCAAAGTGAGTTTTTTAAGATAAAACTTGTGCCTTTTGACTTTCACAGGGGTCCGCACCTACACCGTTAGGGACAGAGCGGGCAGGTCTGCAGTTTTTGTACACAGAAGGTGTGGGACCGCAGGTGACAGTGAGAGAAAGTGCGGAACCAGAGTTACATTGATTTTTAATGTCTTTCTCTCATTTTCAAAGCTTGACTTCAAGAGCTGAGGTCTGAGACTTGCTTAGAAGGATAGTACAAGTGATGATAGACCCATACTGACTACAAATAATCATGGTGACGATATTTTTGTGTAACAGATTGCCCCCTAAAGTGCGAAGTCTGTAGTAGATGAGGATTTCATTGACCATTTAGGAAGAGTGAAGTACTTTATCATTTCGAGGATCATCTTGTGGAGAGCCCGGTTGGAACCTGTAAAAACATTCAATGCAAGATATATATATGAGAGATCATATCATCGCTGAGGTAGGCATTCCCATACTCAAATCAAAACTGACTAGAAAAACTAACTACTGCTCTGATATAGGAATGATCTTGTAAAACATCACAAGTAAAGACTCATGTGGACACAGTATGGACGCAGCCATCTGTTTATGAATAGTCCATTATATAATGAATACAAAATTCCTCGCAGCCTGGATTGTGGAAACTAGATCCAGGGTCTTCATTTCTACTCCCCGAAACAGTACGATTCTATCCATGCGAATGAATGTGTTGATGTCGAACATGGTAGTGTTACACTAAAAAATGTCACCATGGCTATTTACAGTTAGTATGGCTCTATCAACAGTCATGCTATCCTCTTAGGCAAGTCTTATGCCTCTGCTCTCCATGTCAAACTCCAAAAAGAGAGAAAGTCTTTATAAATGTATTTATCTCTGGGTACGCAGGTTCTCTCAACCTTACCTGCGGGTACGCACCCAATGTTCACTAAAACTGCATACTTGTACGCTCTGTATGTAAAGGGGCAGGTGCGTCCCCCTATAAAGGTCAAAATGCGCAAGTTTCATCTTTAAAAAGTTACTTGTGGTCATTTCTAGAGCATTCTAGAAGGTTGTTCGACGTGTATTTTGCGCCTCCAGATGGTTCATGTACCCCTACCAAAGAGGAACTTATCCCATCAAAGAGGGAGCTATCCCATCCAAAGAGGGGATTATCCCATTGATGGTGGACCTGAATAACTTCCTCTAGAGCACTATAAATACAGGCATTGGGCCAGAAGGAGGAGAGGTTGGAAGCTAAACATTTCTAAGGGTAGATGCTGCTGGAATTAGGACTCCCATTTAGAAGCTTGTGAGGAGAGATTGCCATCTTTGCTTGTTCTATTTGGAAGTGGGTGAGCTTTGTCAAAGTAAAGGAGAACTCTTGATGGACCCTGGGAGGGACTTGCACAACACCAAGGCTCAGGTTGTAATTGTTCCTTTTGTTTCCTATTAATGCAAATGAGTCCATTCTTCTCAATAACTTGTTATTTATGAGTTGTTTCATGTACTCCTTGGTCTATGTGTTAAATATGTTTTATTCTATGAGATTATCAAGTGCTATTTAATCGTTTGATTGTTAGTGGATGCAGGTTTCAAAGTGAAGGAGGAGCTCATCCGGATCAGTGAGGCTGGACTGCTACAACAGCGTTGGACTACAGGTAGGATCTAAACACTTGATTTCTTATATAGTAAATGCATGTTTAGAGAAGGATTGCTCTTGTTTGTCTTGTTTGTCACTAGAGAGTCTTAGGCTCCTAGGGAGGTTGGTTGTGTCCGCACTATCGACTCTTTCCACCTGACAAATTGGCGACTCCACTGGGGACTCCATGAATGTGTTTGAGTTCTTTTTTATTTGATATTTTGGTCTGAGAAAAATTGCTTGTTTTCTGATTTTTGGTTGTCTAGCTGTGTATTTGGGTGGGTTAGCTTAGAGTCAATTTAGTTTTTTATTTTTCTTAGCTTTGCCAGCAGTACGCAGTCTCTGGGTTTAACACAGTGCGTACTTGTACGCACTGCGTCTTTGTGCACAGTGCATACCTGCGCCTGTGTGAACAGATGACCTGCGTACCCCTGTCAATTTTGAGAAAATTTCAATTTTTGCTTTTTGCCCTTTTAGATTTTGGTTTTAATTTGTTTTTTCTGCCCAGATCCACTGGTTATCTGCCATCAATCTTCACCTAAGCTTGTTTCATTGGCATTCCTGCTTTAAGCTTTCATCAATTGGGTGTTTTGAGTCTCTTTTTTGAGAAATTCTTGATTTGATTTCCTTTGGTCATTACTTGGAGGTTTGTCTCAGTCTTTTCACAATTTTGCATCTTTTTGCTTTTGTGTATGAGTGTTAATTGCCTTTGAGTGTTTTTATTTTTTGATCTTTGGAACTCTCACCCAATTTTCTCGACTTGCACTTGATTGATTCTTAGATTACATTAGAATCGTCTTGTGTTTGAGAATTCTCTTGCATAGATCACATTTGCATAATTTAGAATTCTCATTTTCAGAATATTATTGAAAATGTGCATAGATTACATTTGCATACTTTTCAAGTGAATTGTGCATAGATTACCATTGCATAGTTTACATTCTAAAAAATCAATCGTAGATTTAGATCCGTTTTCCTTGATTTGAATTTGCACAAAAATAAAAATAAAAAAATGGTTTGGAATTGATTTGCACTAGTTTTTCTTGATAAAATTAGTGCATTAGAGAATTTGTTATATTTTCTCTTAGTGATCAATTTTTTGCATTGTTGGAAGTGAATGGAAACTCTCTCCTTACTTTAGTTAGGATTCATCGAATTGAAAAGATTACATTATCATATTCGATTGCATTCAGTTGAGTCGGGTCATAACACCATTGGTTTCGTATCCATTTACCCATTTGAGTAATAACAGCCTTAATAACACAACGCTTAATTAAAATTCATCTAGTAATTTTTACATTTCTAGGGCTCTGATACACCAACATAGATTAGGCTAGTGTCTTGGAGTAGGAGAGTAATTAACTCTCCAAGACAGTAAAACCAAACAAGTAGCTCATCTTGTGGTAGGATAAATCCAACTGTTACATTTATACTCTGGGAAAGCTCCTCTTAAAGGAGAAGCACGAGACCGTGTCCGAACCAGTGAGGGGATCAATCCTCCTTCATTGGGAAAGACGCCAGATACGCGCGTACTACAAACGGTAAACCTCGGATTATTGTCGAGGAGCCTGGGGTCACTTGTCGGTAAACCTTGGATTATTGTCAAGGAGCCGGCAAGGGGATTGAGCTTGTTACTCTGCCCTTGCGTGCTATCGGGTCGTAGACTGTTCCCCCAGGTGTATTTGTTGCTGTTGGTGACCTTAGTGACCATTATCTTTAGGGTTCTACCCAAGGTGACGGTGGAGGGAAGATCCCACTGTACCTGGAGCAGACGTCGGCTAGACTCACTTGGATTTTCTGGGGGGTTCACTTCACTCGAGACGGTTAAAGTGGAGGAACTTGGTCCAGTCTATTCATTAAGCAGGTTGCCGGGGTAACTGTTCCATCCACCACTTCTGTACTGAATTCGGCGATGTTGGGCTTCATCACCAACTAGTGTTTTCTGTCCGGAAGGCTACTGTTTGTGTATGGTTTGACTCCTAGATTTGATAGCGCGTGTTAATTTGTTTGTTTTTACTTTTAGAGACCATAGGTGTGAACTGTGAATTTTAATTGTTAGGTGTGAATTGTGAATTGTTAATTTTAGTTTTAAATTGTTAATAAAATTCACTGAAGTTGAATATAATGGCAAATGTTCCGGAATTTATCAACCTAGGAACCCCTCCTAACGAGAATCCTAGTACTTTTCCTTACTTTGGAAATGTTGGTCCTCCTTATATGGCTACTTTGTCATTACCTGGATTTACAATAGGTTTACCGATATGGTTATTTTCAACTTCGTTGGCCCAAAATACTCCAATTGTTCCATCTCAACCGAATGCTTCACCTCAAGAGAGTTCACCATCTCAACATCACCAACCTTCTGTTGACCCTTTACCTTCTTCGCCTAATTTTTCTTCCTCCATTTCTTCCTCTTCGCCTGGTAAAAGCCTTGATGCTAGTAACCAGGAGGCTAAGAAGAAGAAGAAAGGGAAGAAGAAGAAGAAGAAGAAGAAGCAAGATAAGAAAGAAGTCAACCAATCAACCACGACTGTAGGTGTTAGTTGTGTTGAGGAAAATTCCGACATGCATCGTAAACCCAAATACCCTTGCAGGCTTTGTAAGGGTGACCACTTCCTTGTCAATTGTCCTGGTATTCCAAAGGTCTTGGAAGTATGGTCAGAAAAATCTCTTCAACTTTCCATTGATCCATCAACCAGTGATAGTCAGGTTCCTCGGAAAAAGGGTAAAGTTAGGTTTCCTTGTAAGTTATGCAAAGGGAGTCATCAAACTCACATTTGCCCTCACATGTATGAAGCCTCAAAATTGTTGGAAAACCTTACTGTTCCACAGAAAGAATTTCCACCTGGTTACCGTAAACTTTCTCCCAACCTACCGTCAACTGACGGAGTGATTGATCTACATTCAAGTACAGTCGATCACACTCTTCCATTGGAGAGTGAAACTCATGTCACTCAGGTTGATGATCCATTAGTTGACCAAGTGGTCGATTCAATTTCACATTCGGTCGATCCCACTTTCCCTTTAGAGAGTGAACTTCATACCGCTCAGGTTCTTCTTGTTACATCAGATTCTTCTATGCCGGGGGGCATTTCACCTGTATCTACAGAACCCCCTCCAAGTACTGAGGTCTTTTCCTTTGATTGGAATAGACTGACAGAACCTCGTCTTCCCTCCTCCATCCCTTTCCAAATCATTGTCAAGGCTGGTGGTAGGGACATACATCGTACTCAGGTAGATGAAGGTGCTTCTGTTAGTATTTTATCCTCAACTGTTTGGAAAGCTTTGGGTTCCCCTCAGCTTGCGCCTATTACGCAGAATCTGAAAGCTTTTAACAGAACCATTAGTGAACCTTTAGGGATCCTTCCTAAGTTTTCTATTACCTTAGAAGGTAAAACTGTCTGTATTGATCTTATGGTAGTTCGAGGTCCCTTGGATTTCAATTTACTCCTTGGGCGAGACTATGTTTATGCAATGAAAGTTGTCGTATCGACACTCTTTCGCGTGATGTCTTTCCCTCACAATGGCAGTATTGTGACTGTAGACCAGCTTTCGTTCCCTAGTCTTGTCTCAACTACCAATAATATGACAGCCCTAAATGTTCCTGATTCTCAAGTGGTATCTACCCTGCCACGGGTTAATTATGTGACAACTGGTCCCATGTTTTCAGTTACCGATGTAAGTGAGCCTCTTACTGTTTGCTCATCTTCCTTTGATTTAGATCCGGTAATTGACATGGAAAACTCTATGGGATTATTTGAACACGATGTTCTTATCCCTTTTGAGTCCCTTGACGTGTGTTCCTTCCAAAAAACTATTCTTCCTTCGGATGAAGACCTTTTGGAAGCCATGATCAAGGTGTGTCCATTGACATGTCTTTCTTCCAGTTGGAAGCCATGATCAATGGTGCCAGGATAGTTTTTTCTTGTATCAACCTCGTTAAAAAATGAAACAAGGAGTATGAGGATAGTTCTTTTACTGAGTCAACCTCATTAAAAAATGAATCAGCTAGATTTTAGGATTTGTAGGTAGATTGTAGAAAGTAGGATTTTGAGGACAGTTCCTATTACTGAGTCAACCTCGCTAAAAAATGAATCAGGGTTATGAGGATAGTTTCTTCTAGTCTCAACCTCGTTAAAAAATGAAACTAGAAGTCATGAGCATAGTTCCTTGTCTTGTGTCAAGCTCATTAAAAAATGAAACAAGGAGAAGCGAGGATAGTTTTTTCCTGTATCAACCTCGTTAAAAAAATGAAACAGGCTGTCACCGAGGAAAATTCCTGTTACTGAGTCAACCTCGTTAAAAAATGAATCAGGTACGAGGAAAGTTCCTTTTACTGTGTCGACCTCGTTAAAAAATGAGACAGGCTAGTATGAGGATAGTTCCTGTTACTGAGTCAACCTCATTAAAAAATGAATCAGGTATGAGGATAGTTCTTCTCTTGTGTCAACCTCCTTAAAAATGAAACAACTCCCTTTTCAAGTTAAATATTGAAAGTAAACCTTCATTCCATCCATCTGGTTGAATGCAATGAAGCCTAGGGGGCATGTACCTCGTTTTGCATCATTACACTGGGGGCATGCAAACTTTTTTGAGCATAGTTCCTTGTCTTGTGTCAAGCTCATTAAAAAATGAATCAAGGATTTTAGAGCATAGTTCCTTGTCTTGTGTCAAGCTCGTTAAAAAATGAAACAATGAGTCTTGAGCATAGTTCCTTGTCTTGTGTCAAGCTCTTTAAGAAATGAAACAAAGGTAGGTTAAGTAGGTAGATTGTAGAGAGTAGTCATGAGCATAGTTCCTTGTCTTGTGTCAAGCTCATTAAAAAATGAATCAAGGATTTTAGAGCACAGTTCCTTGTCTTGTGTCAAGCTCGTTGAAAAAAAGAAACAAGGAGTCATGAGCATAGTTCCTTGTCTTGTGTCAAGCTCGTTAAAAAATGATCAAGGTTTTAGAGTAGAGTTTTTGTTAGGTAGATTGTAGAGAGTAGTTATGAGCATAGTTCCTTATCTTGTGTCAAGCTCGTTTAAAAAATGAAACAAGGGTTTTGAGGATAGTTCTTTTCATGTGTCAACCTCACTAAAAAATGAAACAACTCCCACAAGTCTTTCCAAGATCTTGAAAGTAAAGCTTCATTCCATCCACCTCATTGAATGCAATGAAGCTTGGGGGGCATGTACCTCGTTTTGCGTCATTATGCTGGGGGCATGTGAACTTTTAAGAAGCATAGTTTTTCGTTTCAAGCTTGCGTAAACATGAAACCGAATCCGAGCATAGTTCTTTTCCTGTGTCAAGCTCGTTAAAAAATGAAACAAATCCTCCTCTACTTGAATCGAGAATTTGACTAGATCTCGTAAATGTTAAGTTGTATATTTAGGTTAGTTATTTCAGTGTTTTGCATAATTTTCTTCCAGTTTTAGGTCGAGTCTTTCAAACGATCTCGTACATGAACCTTCATTCCATCCAGCTTGTACTTAGTTGAATGAAATGAAGCTGGGGGGCATGCGCTCTAGCAGTTACGCTTAGGGGGCATCAAGCACAGTTTTCTCTCTGTTTCAAGCTTGTGTAAAAATGAAACTACTTTGAAGCATAGTTTTTGTCTGTTTCAAGCTTTTGTAAAAATGAAACCTATCTCGAGTCAATTTCAGTTATTTTCAAGACTCGTTAAACTCATGAAAATCCCGAGATTATTTTGTTATTTTTCATTCTCGTAAAATAAATGAAAACGCCGAGTTCTTTCCGTCTTTTCCTGCTCGTAAATTAAATTGAAAGTCGGCCATATGAGTACATTTTTATCATTTTTTTTTCAAACTCGTTAAAACTTACGAAAAATGAAAACCATGAGTACATTTTTATCATTTTTTCGAACTCGTTAAAACTTACGAAAAAGTGAAACCTCAGAGTCATCTTTTAAGCTCTTTTCTGACTCCTAAAATATGAAAAGATTGCCGAGCGTTTCTTTTACACTCGTTAAAACGGAATTAGAAGACGGTCCCCTTATAGCTCTTTTCTGACCGTAAAAACAAGAAAAGATTGTTGGGTTTTTGTCGTTTCAAACTTGATACTGGAAATAAAACGACGTGTCCTTGATCGCTTTTTACTTTTCAGCTCATTGGCACTAATTATGAAAGTACTCCTTGGTCGCAAGATCAAGCGGTTCCCCCAGGTATTATTTTATACTTTTTCGGGCTTGAGGGACACAAATCTACGAAAAAGTTCAACTTGGAGTCTTCTTAAGTTTTTCAGACTCTCTAAAATTGAAAAACGCCGAGTTTCTCCTATACTGGACTCGTTAAACATTTCACAGTAAAGGACTTGTTCAATTACAAACAGGAACGAACCACTCCTTCCTAGGGTTCGAATCAAAACTAGGTTGGACTCATCCGAAGGATGAGCTTATAATCAAGCATATGTTATCCTCCTCAAGCTTGTTAAAAAATAAAGAGGTACTTGCCAGAAATGGTGGGGGAAAAGAGAGAAGAATGAGCCTATTTGTTATCTTTTGTCTCAGAAGAAACTTTATTACCACTCTTGAACACGACACTTTTCATTCACCTGGGTTGGGAAATCCTTTACCTCACAGTTGATCAAACCACTTTGAAAGACTTCAGCCGGGTTCCGAGGATTAACTTTGAGTCATTCATCACCAAACCATCTGTCGTGTCGTTATGTGTTCAAGAGGTCTGCAAGCAAAACTTTCATCTGCAAAATACTTGTCATCCATTTGACCATCCCTGAGTCAGTCCTTACAGCAACATTTCTTCAACTTGAACAAATGATTTCGTGTTGTGGGCTTGCCTGCAACGGGTCGCTTTCTATCGACATCAGCACATTATCTAGAGAGATGACTTAGAAATCGTCAGTACCTTGAAGTCTGCATGCATCAATGGCAGGTTTCTCGCCTTTGACGTCAGTTTATATCATTGACTTTCGATCAAAGGATTCCGTGAAATGTTCGACATCAACTCATTCATTCACATCTCATGGATTGTACTGGGTACTTTGAGAACCATTGACGTTGCTGGTGGTCTCTCTCACACTTGTTAACAGTTTACATCATCGACTGGTAATCAAGTGGTTTCTACCATGTTCGACATCAACTCATTTATTCACATGGCTAGAATCGTACCAATTCGGGAAGTAGAAATGAAGACCCTGGATCTAGTTTCCACCATCCAGGCTGCGAGGAGTTTTGTATTCATTATCTAAGTAGACTAATCATAAACAGATGGCTGCGCCCATACTGTGTCTACAAAATTCTATGATTATGATGTACTACAAGATCATTTCTATATCAGAGTAGTTAGTTTGTTAGTTAAAGTTTTGATCTGAGTATGGGAATGCCTACCTCAGTGATGATATAATCTTATACATGTATTTTGTGTTGAAAATTGCAGGTTCTGACCAGGCTCTCCACGAGATAATCCTTGAAATTATAAAGTGCTTCACCCTTCCTAGATAATACAAAACCCTAATCTATTACAGGCTTCGCACTTTAAGGGGCAATCTGTTACACTAAAAAATGTCACCATGGCTATTTACAGTTAGTATGGCTCTATCAACAGTCATGCTATCCTCTTAGGCAAGTCTTATGCCTCTGCTCTCCATGTCAAACTCCAAAAAGAGAGAAAGTCTTTATAAATGTATTTATCTCTGGGTACGCAGGTTCTCTCAACCTTACCTGCGGGTACGCACCCAATGTTCACTAAAGCTGCGTACTTGTACGCTCTGTATGTAAAGGGGTAGGTGCATCCCCCTGTAAAGGTCAAAATGCGCAATTTTCATCTTTAAAAAGTTACTTGTGGTCATTTCTAGAGCATTCTAGAAGGTTGTTCGACGTGTATTGAGCGCCTCCAGATGGTTCATGTACCCCTACCAAAGAGGAACTTATCCCATCAAAGAGGGAGCTATCCCATCCAAAGAGGGGATTATCCCATTGATGGTGGACCTGAATAACTTCCTCTAGAGCACTATAAATACAGGCATTGGGCCAGAAGGAGGAGAGGTTGGAAGCTAAACATTTCTAAGGGTAGATGCTGCTGGAATTAGGACTCCCATTTAGAAGCTTGTGAGGAGATATTGCCATCTTTGCTTGTTCTATTTGGAAGTGGGTGAGCTTTGTCAAAGTAAAGGAGAACTCTTGATGGACCCTGGGAGGGACTTGCACAACACCAAGGCTCAGGTTGTAATTGTTCCTTTTGTTTCCTATTAATGCAAATGAGTCCATTCTTCTCAATAACTTGTTATTTATGAGTTGTTTCATGTACTCCTTGGTCTATGTGTTAAATATGTTTTATTCTATGAGATTATCAAGTGCTATTTAATCTTTTGATTGTTAGTGGATGCAGGTTTCAAAGTGAAGGAGGAGCTCATCCGGATCAGTGAGGCTGGACTGCTACAACAACGTTGGACTACAGGTAGGATCTAAACACTTGATTTCTTATATAGTAAATGCATGTCTAGAGAAGGATTGCTCTTGTTTGTCTTGTTTGTCACTAGAGAGTCTTAGGCTCCTAGGGAGGTTGGTTGTGTCCGCACTATCGACTATTTCCGCCTGACAGGTAGAAACCACTTGATTACCAGTCAATGATGTAAACTGTTAACAAGTGTGAGAGAAACCACCAGTGATGTCAATGGCTCTCAAAGTACCCAGTACAATCCATGAGATGCGAATAAATTTGTTGATGTCCAACATGTCACGGAATCCTTTGATCGAAAGTCAATGATGTAAACTGTCATCAAAGGCGAGAAACCTGCCATTGAGGCATGCAGATCTCAAGGTACTGACGATTCCTAGATCATCTTTCTAGATAATGAGCTGACGTCGATAGAAAGTGATCCGTCGTAGACAAGCCCACAACACAAAATCATAGATCAAGTCGAAGAAATTTAGTTGCAAGGACTGACTCAAAGATGGTCAAGATGGATGACAGATATTTTGCAGATGAATGGCTTATTGGCAGTGACCTCTTGAACAAATAACGACACGGCAGATGGCTTGGTGACAATTGACCCAAAGTTAATACCCAGAAACCGGCTGAAGACTTTCAATGTGGTTTGATCAACTGTTAGGCAAAGGATTTCCCAACCCAGGTGAATAAAAGTGTCATGTTCAAGAGTGGTTACAAATTATGACAAACAGACTCATTTTTCTCTCTTTTCCCCCACCATTTCTGGCAAGTACCTCTTTATTTTTGACAAGCTTGAGGAGGATAACATTTGCTTGATTATAAGCTCATCATTAGGATGGGTCCAACTTAGTTTAAATTCGAACCCTAAGAAGGAGTGGTTCGTTCCTGTTTGTAATTGAACAGGTCCTTTACTGTGAAATTTTAACGAGTCCAGTATAGGAGAAACTCGGCGTTTTTCAATTTTAGAGAGTCTGAAAAAACTTAAGAAGACTCCAGGGTTGACATTTTTCGTAAATTTGTGTCTCCCAAGCCCGAAAAAGTATAAAATAATACTTGAGAGAACCGCTTGATCTTTTACGACCAAGGAGTACTTTTCGTCATTAGTGCCCTTGATCCGAAAAAGTAAAAAAGTGATCAACGACACGTCGTTTTATAACCGATATCGAATTTGAAACGACAAAAATCCGGCAATCTTTTCATGTTTTTACGGTCAGAAAAGAGCTGTAAGTGGACCGTCTTTTAATTCCGTTTTAACGAGTTTAAAAGAAACACTCGGCAATCTTTTCATGTTTCAGGAGTCAGAAAAGAGCTTAAAGGTGACTCTAAATGTTTTTTTGTCGAAAATGATAGATTTCGCCTGAATAATCAGTTATCCTGCACAAAAACACAAACATTACTCATACCTGTTGCAAAAATACCTTTTCAAAGTGAAACATAAACAAATTTGCAATTTATTTACTCAAAAAACTTATAAAAAGGGCCTTTGTCGATTCATTTTTACCGTTTGAGTTTGGGTGAGAAAATAGTGCTTTTGCTCAGAAAACTTCCCGTGAAGATTGCGGAAAATCAAACCATCAGAATCGAACGTCGTCTTCTCCAGGTAATCCACATCATCCCACTCTTCATTTTTAACTGTTTCATTTTTTGTTTTAGTCATTTATTTCATTTTTGGGAGGGTTTTTAGGCATAAAACCCGCGCGCGGGGGCCCGCAGGTTTACCACTGCTAGCCTGCGGACCCCGACTTTTTCTCCATTGGGAAAAAGCTCGGGGTCCGCACCTTCCATGTAGACAAAGTGCGGTCCCACGCACTATGTCTAACCCGGAGGGTGCGGTCCCCATCGCAATGGTTTTTAACCCAAAAATTCTCAAAAATGGACCAATTAAAATAATTTCTAGCAATTTAATTTATCTTTATACTTGATGCAGAGAGTACATCATGCTAGATTGGCGTGAACGAGAGCATGAGGACGTGGATGCTGCTGCATGGAATCATCAGCCTTCACTTGATGCTTTGAGGGCGTGCGGCTTGTACAAATTCTGGGCCATTCCTGGCATGAGGGCTCAGGTGGATTTCTTACAGTGGATGGTTGACAGATGGAGCGTACAGGACCAGTGCTTCTTCATTGGCAACCACCAGCTCGAAATCGAGCTAGCGAACATATATTTCTTGACTGGTTTGCCTAAGAGAGGTGAAGACTTGACTCTGTTTGGAGCTAGGGCACGTGGCCAGTCTGTCGATAGCCTCAGGCTAGAGTACTGCAACAGCCAGGCTAGAGACAAAGGGATATACATAAAGACCATATCCCGTCCTGAGCTCATGGTGATTGCGTTCACTGTCACCAGACTTTGCGGAGCTGCCACATTACATATTGCCACCGGATCCCAGATGCGTATGGCAGTTGATTGCTTTCGAGGCACCATCTTCAACTGGTGTGATGCTGTGTTGGCCAATGTGAAAGGCCAACTGACCAGGGCCAAGAACGGACGACTAAAGACCTTTGGTTATGGGGCTTTGGTCGTGAGTTTTGGCCTGGAGAGGGTTCCTATGCCGATCCCCCAGCACCTTATTGTTGGAGCTGGGCTTCCTCGAGAGCCCAAACTGATGCGATGGGTTGCAGTTATGGCCCGTCACCCGGACGAGAGGACAAAGGTTTCTCGATTCAAACCTGAGTATTTCCAATGGCTGGAAAACCAGGTCTTTTCTATTCAGGACTTCCCTTACTCTGGGATAGATTTTCGTGGTGACCCAGACATGGTTATTCCACCAGGAGAGCAGTGGGATGAGTCAGGTAAAATCCTTTTCAACATTTTTCCTATTTTAATTTTTTTTATTTTTCCATCGTCTCAAAATTGATAGTAAAAAATTTCAAATGCAGATGTGGGTCCACAGCAACCAGCCGCTCTCCGGCCTTATGAAAGGAAGCAACCAGTTGCACCCGCGCCAGCCCCACAAGACGAATCAGCAGAGGTTTTGGCCGAGTTGGAGGGTCATCTCGAGCGCTTGACAAGAGATATTCCTGAGACCACTATAGATGACATTCCTCATCGACTTCAGCGCTACGTGATTGGGGTCCCGGGACCTTTTAGGAGGTTCCTTTGCAAGGTGGCCCATGCAGTGGTTTCTTATATAGATCATTACCAGTGATAGGATGATCACCTATTGTGGGCACATGTGACATTTTTGTTTTTTGTACTTATCATTTTTGCCGATCATAAGGTGTTTTTCAACCTATGATCGAGGACGATGTATTTTTTGACACACTCCTATATATATATATCACTATTACCGGCTTATCTTGTAAATCATGTTATGGAATGGTTTTAAATTTACATGTATGATTATTGCAAATGTCTATTTAACATTCGAGAAGCAATTGCATCTGCTAATGTATTTAAAGATCTTGGAATATGCTGATATTCAATATAATCAAATTCACGTTCCAAGAGACGCACTCTCAAAAATAATCTTAATAACACTGGATTTCTAATGGCGTACACTCTATTAAGCTGTAATACAACGAGTTCAGAATCTAACCTCACTATCAAACTCCGAATCCCAAATGAAATAGATTCAGATAATAACTCAATCACTGCACTATACTCGGCAATGTTGTTCGTTGTTTGACCGAGGCTTACCCCATGCATAGATACTAACTCGTCAGAGGGCGAATAGATAACCCAAGTTGCGGAAGAGATGTTCCGTGTATTACGACAAGCACCATCAGCTAAACCAATGTATGTTTGGAGCGGCATCGACATCTGCAATATCAAGAGTAAAACCAAGATAAGCAGGAATAATGACGAAAAACACTCTCTAAGCTAAGCACACTGTTTAAACTAAAACACACCAGCTAGAAAGAAAAACTATCCTAACTAAAAATCTCCATACCCATTCTTTTAAGCATAATACCTCTTCAAGTAAAGGCCATTTCTGGGTTTACCCAAAGAGTCCCCGTCAAAGTCTACCAATTCATAGGCCCCTTTGGCTAGCTTTCGCTTGACAACATAGGGACCATGCCACATAGGAACGAATTTTCCAGTGCCTAATTTATCATTAGCTTGATCGTAAACTAAGACTAGATCTCCTTCCGAAAAATTTCGAGGGGTCACATTTCGATCATACTGAGCTTTCATGCGTTTTGCGTGAGTCTCGATCGCCAATGCAGCATCACGTCGATTCTCATCTAATTGAGCCAAGTATAACAAACGCTTTTCCTCTTCAGAAGTGGCTGGAAGTAACTCGATGGCCATTTGCAGTGACGAGATTTCGCATTCAATGGGTAACACAGCTTCCAAACCATAGACTAGTTGGAAAGGAGTGAACCCTGTTGATGTTTTTACTGAAGTTTGGTACGCCCAAAGCGATGAAAATAGCATGTTGTGCCAATTTGACCGATGAATCCCAATGATTCATCGGATCATGATAATTAAAACTTTGTTGATGGATTCAACCAGACCATTTGCTTGTGGATAATAAGGGGTTGAACTGTCGTGATGTAAACCAAGCTGGCCTGTAAGTTCGGTCATCATAACGTTTCAAAAATGACGCCCATGATTAGTGATTATCGCTTGCGGGACACCAAACCTAGCAATTATATGATTGAACATGAAAATTGCAGTTGTCTTGCTGTCTGCCTCAAATGTAGGCATCGCCTCGGCCCACTTAGTAAAATAATCTACCGCAAGGATGATATACGCATGCCCCCCGGCCGAGTGAGGGTTACATGTAATAAAATCGATACCCCATTTGGCAAAAGGACCAACGGCAATTATAGGGTGGAGATGAGCAGGTGGAGCGCGCATCTTTCGATCAAAAATTTGGCAGTTGTGGCATTTTCGGACCGCCGTAATACAATCTTTAAATAAAGACGGCCAGAAGTAGCCAGTGCGCAATATCTTTTGGGCTGTGGCAAACCCAGACATATGACCGCCACACGCTCCAGAGTGACGGTCATTTAGAACCCTTTCAGCTTCCTCGTGAGTTAGGCAACGTCGAAAGACAGAGTCCGCCCCACGGCGATAAAGAGTATCTGCAATAATCTTGAATTGTTGGGACTGGAATCGAATTTTTTGACGTTCTGACCTTGAAATTTCTAGCCGAAAGGATTGGGTCTAGAGATAAACGATGATATCCCCATACCACGGATCTAAAGTGCTGATTAGAAACAAGGATTCGTCCACAATGGGCTCCTCCACCACAGTTTCCGTGTTAGCACGCGGGAAGTCACACATTAACTCCGCAAAAACTAAAGATTTCTTAGACTTAGATTTCTCAAATTCCAAGTCGAACTCCTGCAGGATAACGATCCATTTAGAGTATTTTCCCCCTAGCAATTGCTTGGTCAAAATGTAGATCATAGGGTTGCAATCTGAAATTACCGTAGTTTTACGTAGTAGAATGTAGTGACGAAAACGTTGGACAGCTTGAACAGCCGCCAATGCCAATTTCTCCACATGTGATTATTTTAGCTCAGTTGGATTTAAAGTTCGACTAAGGTAATATATCACATGTTCAGTTCCGAATTCATCTTCCTGAACTAAGACCATTCCAATGGTGGAATGAGAGGCAGCGAGATACAAGAAGTAATCCTGGTTGTAGTTGGGAGGATGCAACAACGGTGCATGGGTCAACGCGTGTTTGAGTGCATCAAAAGATTTCTGAGCTATCTCATCCCAATAGAATGGAGTATTTTGCTTCAACAACCGAGTAAAACCCTTTGTAACCTCGACGTAGTTAGGAATGAATCATCGTAAAAAGTTTGCTTTCCCTTGCAAACTTTGGAGTTGGCGAAGACTCGAAGGAGGAGGCAATTTGATGATAGCTTCGACCTTCGAGGGATCAACGCGAATGCTGGCTTTCGAAACTAAAAACCCCAGCAATCGACCTGTTTCTATACAGAAGACACATTTGTGTGGGTTCAACTGAATACAATAATGCGTACACCTCATAAATATTGTTCGTAAATGGACGAGGTGATCAGCTCGATGTAATGAATGAGTAGGCAAGTCATCGAGATAGGGTTGCACAATGTGCTTGATGTCATGAAACGCATAAGACATTGCCCTTTGAAAATTTGCTCCGGCATTCTTAAGTCCAAAAGGTAACTTGCAATAAGCAAATGTCCCCCATGGACAAATGAAAGCCGTTTTTGGTTGATCGGCAAGTAGAATATTGATTTGATTGTATCCGGAAAAACCGTCCATGAAGGAGAATATTTCGTTGTCGGCACAATCAGCAATGATTTGATCGATGTAGGGAGTTGGGTAATTGTCCTTTGGACAGGCTCGATTAATGTCCCTATAGTCGATGCATATTCTTATTGTTCCTTGCTTTTTGTTAACTGGAACAATATTCGATACCCAATCCGTTAACGGGATCGGATAAATGAAACCTGCTTTCAACAATTTTTCAACTTCTGCTTTAATTGCAACAGCTTTTCGTGGGTGAATCTGAAGCAAACATTGCCGGACGGGTTTAGCGTCCGGGTAAGTCTTGATCTCATGAACAACAATCGCGGGATCAATTCCTGGCATTTCCTCATAGGACCAGGCAAACACGTCGCGGAATTCTTGAAATAGGGCCTTATATATTTGAATTTCGTTATCTGTACACGAGGCACCTATATGAATGTTCTCAACAATTCCGAGCTTAACTGAAATGTCAATAGGAATAGTTCGAGAGATGTTTCCCAAATTTAACTCTCAATTGGGATGTTTCATTGGATTCTGAGGTTCCTTGACATATTCAGCTGTAAAAATTGATGAGAAATCATTTTCAAAACGATCATCCTCAAGTAAAAACGAATATCTATGATGGAGATCTTCCCATGGTAAATCATCTACACATAGGATTTCGCGAATTTTCTCATCAGAGTGAACAAGTTTAGAAAACGTGGTTAAATCTGAGGTTGATGTGAAAAGTGATTCCTCACGGACCACATTCATTAAGTCATTTTTGGTTGAACATGGGTCGGTAAATGACTGCACGGCTTCATAGGCAATTTCATATGGACTCAAAGGCATGGAATTACCAAATGAGTCTATCTCAAATTCAGAAGGAATGATCCAAGGATCATCATAAACAATGGTGTCTGATGTAATCATATGAATGGTTGCAAATGAAGACGATGCGTTGATTGGAGGAAAAGGAAAAGTTCCCAGTAAACCGGCATCTTTAACTAGTCCTACTCCAACATCCTTATATGGGATAGTCATTTTACCGACATGCTGAATACTCTCCGAAGAGGCTGGGTCGGATGAAAAGTAAGCCAGCTGGTCTATTGTTACGATCTTTCCATTATGTGGAAACTTTATTACTCAAAAGACCGATGAAATGACCGCTGTCATAGTGTAAGACCAACTTCGACCCAAGAGAAGGTTGTAATCTAGAGGGGCATCAACCACCTCCACATCTAGACTAACGGTTTTTCCTTCAACCCCTTGTCGTGGCGGAAAAAGTCGTTTGTGCGGACACAACTGACCTCCCTAGGAGTCTAAACTCTCTAGCGACAAACAAGACAAAATGGAGTGATCTTTCTCTAAATATACCTTTTAAAACATGAAAACTACAAGTGTTTAGGCTTACCTTATTCCAAAACGCGGTTGTTGTAGTCCGTCCTTGCCGATCCGGATGAGCTCCTCCTTCAAGTCAATTCCTGCAACCACAAACAATCAAACAATTACCAAGCACTTGCATTTCATATAATAAAACATATATTTAACATGCAGACCAAGGAACACATGAAATAACTCATTAACACAAGCTATTGAGAAAAATAAACCAGTTTGTATTAATAACGAAACAAAGAAACTCTTACAACCTGGCCTTGGTGTTGTGCAAGTTCCTCCCAGGGTCCATCAAGGGTTTTCCTCTACTTTGACAAAGCTCACCCACTTCCAAGTAGAATCAAGCAAAGACAATCTCTCCTCACAAGGTTCTAAATGGGAGTCCTAATTCCTGCAGCATTTACCCAAAGAAAATGTATAGCTCCAACCTCTCCTCCCTCTGGCTCAATGTCTTTATTTATAGTGCTGTAAAGAGGTTATTCAGGTCCACCATCAATGGGATAATCCCCCTCTTTGGGTGGGATAGCTCCCTTATTGATGGGATAAGTTCCCCCTTAATAGAGATACATGAACCAACTGGAGGCGCATCCAAATCATCAAACCGACCTCTAGAAAGTTCTAGAAGTAACCACAAGTAACTTTTTTAAGATGAAACTCGCGCATTTTGCCTTTTACAGAAGGACGCACCTGTCCCTTAACATACAGAGCGTCCAAGGACGCACCTTTTGTGAACATGGTCAGCGTCCCCGCAGGTAAGGCTAGAGAGAACCTGCGACCCCAGAGATAAACATATTTTTTACAAGACTTTCTCTCTTCTTTGAGTTTGAGATGGATAGCAGAGGCATAAGACTTGCCTAAGAGGGTAGCATGACTGTTGATTTGAGCCATACTAACTGTAAGTGGTCAAGGTGACATTTTTTAGTGTAACAGATTTCCCCCTAAAGTGCGAAGCCTGGAATAGATTTAGGGTTTTGTAATTCTAGGAAGGGTGAAGCGCTTTATCATTTCAAGGATTGTCTTGTGGATGACCCGGTTGGAACCTGCAATTTTCAACACAAAATACATGGATAAGATTATATCATCACTGAGGTAGGCATTCCCATACTCAGATTCAAAACTTTAACTAATGGACTAACTATTCTGATACAGGAATGATCTTGCAGTACATCATTTTTATAGACTTTTGTAGACACAGTATGGACGCAGCCATCTGTTTATGATTAGTCTACATAGATAATGAATACAAAACTCCTCGCAGCCTGGATGGTAGAAACTAGATCCAGGGTCTTCACTTCTACTTCCCGAATTGGTACGATTCTAGCCATGTGATTAAATGATTCGATGTCGAACATGTTAGAAACCACTTGATTACCAGTCGATGATGTAAACTGTTAACAAGCGTGAGAGAAACCACCAGTAATGTCAATGGTTCTCAAAGTACCAAGCACAACCCGTGAAATGTGAATAGATGTTTTGATGTCGAACACTTCACGGAATCCTTTGATCGAAAGTCAATGATGTAAACTGACGTCAAAGGCGAGAAACCTGCCATTGATGCATGCAGACTTCAAGGTGCTGTCGATTCCTAAGTCATCTCTCTAGATAATGTGTCGATGTCGATAGAAAGCGACCCGTTGCAGGCAAGCCCGCAACACGAAATCATTGTTCAAGTTGAAGAAATGTTGCTGTAAGGACTGACTCAGGGATGGTCAAATGGATGACAAGTATTTTGCAGATGAAAGTTTTGCTTGCAGACCTCTTGAACACATAACGACACGACAGATGGCTTGGTGACGAATAACTCAAAGTTAATCCCCGAAACCCGGTTAAAGACTTTCAAAGTGGTTTGGTCAACTGTGAGGTAAAAGATTTCCCAACCCAGGTGAATGAAAAGTGTCGTGTTCAAGAGTGGTAATAAAGTTTTTTTTTGAGATAAAGGTAACAAATAGGCTCATTCTTCTCTCTTTTCCCCCACCATTTCTGGCAAGTACCTCTTTATTTTTAACAAGCTTGAGGAGGATAACATATGCTTGATTATAAGCTCATCCTTCGGACAAGTCCAACCTAGTTTAAATTCGAACCCTAGGAAGGAGTGGTTCGTTCCTGTTTGTAATTGAACAGGTCCTTTACTGTAAAAGTTTAACGAGTCCAGTATAGGAGAAACTCGGCGTTTTTCATTTTTAGAGAGTCTGAAAAAACAAAAGGAGACTCCACGTTGAACTTTTTCGTATATTTGTGTCCCTCAAGCCCGAAAAAGTATAAAATAATACCTGGGGGAACCGCTTGATCTTGCGACCAAGGAGTACTTTCATAATAGTGTCGTCGACCTGAAAAGTAAAAAGCGATCAAGGACACGTCGTTTTATTTCCTTATCGAGTTTGAAACGACAAAAACCCGGCAATCTTTTCCTGATTTTGCGGTCAGAAAAGAGCTAAAAGGGGACCGTCTTTTAATTCCGTTTTAACGAGTGTAAAAGAAACGCTCGGCGATCTTTTCATTTTTTAGGAGTCAGAAAAGGGCTTAAAAGATGACTCTGATATTTTATTTGTGAAAAAATTACAATTTCCCTTGAAATCCCTTTGTCCTGCACAAAAGCGACACATTACTCATACCTGTTTAAAATAGGCAAAAATACATTCAAAAACATCTTTTCATGGTAAAAAATGAACTAATTCATCCAAAAAACCTATAAAAAGACCTTTTACCATGTCATTTTTACCGTTTGACTTTGGAGGTTGAAAAAAGGAGCTTTTGACAAGAAACTTCCCGTGGTCGCTGCGGAAAATCTGACCGTCGGAATCGAACGCCGTCTCATCCAGGTATTTTACACATCCTACTCTGCATTTCTATCCGTTTAGAATTAATTTTTAGGTCTTAGTTTCATTTTTTGGGGGGGTTTTGGTTTTGGAATGCGCCTCTCGGCGGACGCAGGTGCCCTTCGGGTGACCTGCGTCCCCCGACTTTTTCTCATACGGGAAAAAGGTCGGAAGACGCAGCCCGCCTTCAGGCCAGCTGCGTCCGGGCGCCCTGTGCTACAAAGCCGGGGTGCGTCTTCCGAGAAATGCGCATTTCAAAACCCCAACTCTCTCAAAAAACCACCAAAAATTCCCAAATCAATTTCTAATTGCTATTTTTGATATGCAGGGCATTAATCATGTTAGACTGGAGAGAAAGAGAGCATGTAGAGGAAGATGAAGCTGCAATAAATCATCAACCTTCTCTGGATGCCCTAAGAGCATGCGGATTATACAAATATTGGACCATACCGGGCATGAGGGGCCAGGTAAGATTCTTGGAATGGCTGGTTGAGCGATGGAACGTTCAAGAACAATGCTTTTACATAGGAGGGCACCAGCTCGAGATAGAGCCCTCGGATGTATACTTTCTCACTGGCTTGCCGAACAGAGGTGAGCAACTCAGTCTTGCGGGGACTAGGCCGGGTGGCCAATCCCTTGATAGTCTCCGCGAGGATTGGTGCACACGTGGGGCTCACCATTCAAAAGGCATAGAGATAAAACACATCACTCTACCGGAACTCAAAGTCATAGCGTTCACGGTTACCAGAATTTGCGGCGCGGCCGCTTTACACATTGCTTCCGGATCCCAAATGCGGATGGCAATTGACTGTTACCAAGGCACCATTTTCAACTGGTGTGAAGCTGTGTCGGCTCATATGAAGAGCCAACTGACCAAGGCAAAGAACGGACGACTAAAGACTTTTGGATATGGGCCTATAGTCGTGAGCTTTGCCTTGGAGAGAGTTCCAATGCTGATCCCTCAGCAACTCACTGTTGATATCTTGGGTCCTCGGGAGCCAAAGCTGATACGATGGGTTGCGGTGATGGCCCGGCATCCTGACGAGGGCGCGGCAGTGGTTCGATTCTCAGATAGTTACTTTCACTGGTTAGAGGACCAGGTTTTTTCGATACAGGACTTTCCGTATGCCGGAATGGATTTCAGAGGTGATCCGGACATGGTTCTTCCACAGGGAGAACAATGGGACGACAGAGGTACTTTTATTTTCACAAGTTTTCTAATTATGTATTTTTTTTTATTTTTCATATATATCGTCTCAAAACTAATAGTAAAACTTTTCAAAATGCAGATGTTGGTCCACAGCGTCCAGCCAACCTCCGGCCTTTTGATAGACTACATCCAGCTGCACCGGTACCGGCCCCACAGGACGCGGCTGCAGAAGTACTAGCTGAGTTGGAGCATGATCTAGAGCGTCTCACGGCAGATATACCTGAGACTACTATGGACGACATTCCTATCAGGCTTCAGCGTTTTGTAGTCGCGGTCCCTGGACCGTTTAGGAGATTTTTGCGTAAGGTAGCCCGCGCAGTGGTGTCATACAGAGAGCACCACCAGTGATTGACTAGTCACTTTTGTAGTCACATGTGACATTTTGACTTTTTGTACTATCATTTTGCCGATCATAAGGTGTTTTCAACCTATGATCGAAGACGATGTATATATTTTTTGACACACTTCTATCTATATATATCACTATTACCGGCTTATCTTGTTTAACATATGTGATGAAATGTTTTTAAATTTACTTGCATGATTATCGTAAATGTCTGTCCAACATTCGAGAAGCAATTGCATCTGCTAATGTATTCAAAGACCTTGGAATATGTTGATATTCAATGTAATCAAATTCACGTTCCAAGAGACGCACTCTCAAAAACAACCTTAATAACACAGGATTCCTAATGGCATAAACTCTATTAAGCTGTAATACAACAAGTTCAGAATCTAACCTCACTGTCAAACGTCGAATTCCAAATGAAATAGATTCGGATAATAATTCAATCACTGCACTGTATTCTGCAATGTTGTTCGTTGTTTGACCGAGGCTTACCCCATGCATAGAAACTAACTCGTCAGAGGGCGAATAGATAACCCAAGCTGCGGAAGAGATGTTCCGTGTACTACGACAAGCACCATCAGCAAATCCAATGTATGTTTGGAGAGGCGTCGACATCTGCAATATCAAGAGTAAAACCAAGATAAGCCAGAATAACGACGAAAAACCACACTCTCTAAGCTAAGCACACTGACTAAACTAACACACTTGCTAGCTAGAAAGAAAATCTAACCTATCTAAAAATTTCTCCATTCCCATCATTTAAGCATAATACCTCTTTAGGTAAAGTCCATTTCTGGGTTTACCCAAAGAGTCCCCATCAAAGTCAACTAGCTCATAAGCCCCTTTTGCTAGCTTTCGCTTTACAATGTAGGGCCCATGCCACATGGGAACGAATTTTCCGGCACCTAGCTTATCGTTAGCTTGATCATATAATAGTACTAGGTCTCCTTCCGAAAAACTTCGAGGGGTTACATTTCTATCATACTGAGCTTTCATTCGTTTCGCGTGAGTCTCGATTGCCAATGTAGCGTCACGTCGAGTCTCATCTAATTTAGCCAAGTACAATAAACGTTTCTCCTCTTCGGAAGTAGCTGGAAGTAATTCGACAGCCATTTGAAGTGATGGGATTTCGCATTCAATGGGTAACACAGCTTCTAAGCCATAAACTAGCTGGAAAGGAGTGAACCCTGTTGAATTTTTCACTGAGGTTCGGTATGCCCATAGCGCTGAAAATAACATGTTGTGCCAATTCGACCGATGAACACCAATGGTTCGTCGGATCATGATAACTAGAACTTTGTTGATAGACTCAACCAAACCGTTGGCTTGCGGATAATAAGGAGTAGAGCTATCGTGGCGCAAACCAAGCTGGCTTGTAAGCTCAGTCATCATGACATTTCGAAAATGGCTCCCATGGTCAGTAATGATTGCTTGTGGGACACCAAACCTAGTTATGATATGATTGAATACGAAAACTGCAGCTGTTTTGCCGCTTGCGTCGAATGTAGGCATCGCCTCGGCCCACTTAGTAAAATAATCAACCGCGAGGATGATATACGCATGCCCCCCGGCCGAGTGAGGGTTACAAGTAATAAAGTCGATACCCCATTTGGCGAATGGACCAACGGCAATTATAGGGTGGAGAGGAGCAGGTGGAGCGCGCATCTTGCGATCAAACACTTGACAGTTGTGGCACTTCCTGACTGCAATGATACAATCTTTAAACATAGACGGCCAGAAATAACCAGCGCGCAACACCTTCTGAGCTGTGGCATACCCAGACATATGACCGCCACATGCTCCAGAGTGACAATCATTCAAAACCCTCTCAGCCTCTTCGTGAGTTAAACAACGTCGAAAAACTAAGTCTGCCCCCCGGCGATAAAGTGTATCTCCAATAATTTTGTATGGCTGGGATTGAAACCGAATTTTTCGACGTTCCGCTTTGGAAGCTTCAGGCCGAAAGGTTTGGGTTTGGAGATAAATGATTATATCCCCGTACCACGGATCTACAGTACTGATAAGAAACAAAGATTCGTCCGCAATGGACTCCTCTGCCACAGTCTCTGTGTCAGCACTCGGGAAATCACACATCAATTCCGCAAAAACTAAGGATTTCTTAGACTTGGACTTCTCGAACTCCAAGTCGAACTCTTGCAGGATAACAATCCATTTAGAGTACTTGCCCCCTAGCAGTTGTTTTGTCAAAATATAAATCATAGGGTTGCAATCCGAAATAACTGTAGTTTTGCGGAGAAGAATGTAGTGACGGAAACGCTGGACAGCTTGAACGGCTGCCAGGGCCAATTTCTCCACATGCGAATATTTTAGCTCAGTTGGATTCAAGGTCCTACTAAGATAATATATCACATGCTCTGCTCCGAATTCATCTTCTTGAACTAACACCATTCCAATGGTGGAATGCGAAGCTGCGAGGTATAAGAAGTAGTCTTGGTTGTAGTTGGGAGGATGCAATAACGGTGCATGGGTCAACGCGTGTTTAAGTGCATCAAAAGATTGTTGGGCAATCTCGTCCCAAAAGAATTGTGCGTTCTGTTTCAACAACCGTGTAAAACCTTTAGTGACCTCGGCGTAGTTTGGGATGAATCGGCGTAAAAAGTTCGCTTTCCCTTGCAAACTTTGGAGTTGGCGCAAACTCGAAGGAGGAGGCAATTTGATGATAGCCTCGACTTTCGAGGGATCGACGCGAATGCCGGCTTTTGAAACAACAAATCCCAGCAATCGACCTGTTTCTATACAGAAAACACACTTGTGGGGATTCAACCGAATTCGATAATGCCTACACCTCATAAAGATTGCTCGTAGGTGGACAAGGTGATCAGCTCGATGTAAAGAATGAGCAGGCAAATCATCGAGATAGGGTTGCACAATGTGCTTGATATCATGAAATGCATAAGACATCGCCCGTTGAAAAGTGGCCCCGGCATTCTTAAGCCCAAAAGGTAACTTGCAATAAGCAAATGTCCCCCATGGACAAATGAATGCCGTTTTTGGTTGGTCGGCAGGTAGAATATTGATTTGATTATAGCCCGAAAAACCATCCATGAAGGAAAACATTTCACTTCCGGCACAATCATCAATAATTTGATCGATATAAGGCGTAGGATAGTTGTCTTTTGGACAAGCTCGATTTATATCCCTATAGTCGATACAGATTCTTATTGTTCCTTGTTTCTTGTTGACCGGAACAATATTCGATACCCAATCCGTTAACGGGATCGGATAAATGAAACCTGCTTTCAACAGCTTTTCGACTTCTGCTTTAATCGCAGCCGCTTTTCGAGGGTGAATTTGACGCAACCGTTGCCGGACGGGTTTAGCATCCGGGTAGGTCTTTATTTCATGAATAACAATGGCAGGATCAATTCCCGGCATTTCCTCGTAAGACCAGGCAAACACGTCGCGGAATTCTTGGAATAGGGCCTTGTAAGTTTGGATTTCTTCTTCAGTACATGCGGCACCTATATGAATGTTTTCCTCGATTCCGGGCTTCACTGAAATATCAATGGGAATAGTACGAGAAATATTCCCTAAATTCAACTCTGAATCAGAATGTTTCGTTGGATCCTGAGCGTCTTTGACATATTCAGCGGTAAAGATAGATGAAAAATCATTTTCAAATGCATCATCCTTAGGTAAAAACGAAGATCTGTGATGGAGATCTTCCCATGGTAGATCGTCTACACTTAGGATTTCGCGAAGTTGTTCGTCAGATGACACGACTTCGGGAAACGTTATCCGTTCTAAGGGTGAGGTGAAAAGTGACTCTTCACTGACCACATTCATTTGGTCGACTTCGGTTGAATGAAAGTCAGTAAAAGACATGAGAGCTTCATAAGCAATTTCATATGGACTCAAAGGCATAACATCACCGAGTGAGTCTATCTCAGAGTCAGATGGGACGAACCAAGGATCATCATAAATAATGTTTTCTGATGTAATCATATGAATGGTTGCAAACGAAGGATCTGCGCTGAGTGGAGGGAGAGGAAAAGTTCCCAGTAAACCGGAATCCTTAACTAAACCTACACCAACGTCCCTATAAGGGATTGTCGTTTTACCAACATGCTGGATACTCTCTGAAGAGGCTGGGTCGGATGAAAAGTATGTCAGCTGATCAATAGTCACGATCTTACCGTTATGTGGAAACTTAATTACTCTGAAGACCGATGAAACGACCGCTGTCATAGCATATGACCAACTTCGACCCAAAAGAAGGTTGTAGTCTAGAGGGGCATCAACCACTTCCACATCCAGACTAACGGTTTTACCTTCAACCCCTATAGGCAATTCTTGTAGAATACCAAACGGACGGAACCCACGGCCATCAAAGGCCTTAAGGATGGTGGGGGATTGGTTCAACGAAGGAGAACCAAGCGATCTCCAACATTGAATCGACATAATACACGTAGAAGCTCCCTCATCAATCACAGTCCGATGAATAGGCCTGTTTTTTACTATCACTGGAATTTGGAAAGCCATTTGATGGGGGAGACGTGGTGTACTATTTTCTAGATCAAAGATCATTAGGTTCGGGTCCTGAACATCGACAGCTCCGATAGCCGACAAAAGCAATTTCCGTTGTGCTGGGCATGATTGCAGCACTTCGAGTGCCGACATTGCTGAAGGTGAAACAGCTAAGTCCTCAACAATGTTGTAATTCTGGGCTGCTCTCGCATGTGGATTGAAAGCAGACCTTCGAAGTACACCCTTGGCGGGCGGCTTAATCACTAAGTCTGGGTTAGGTTTTTCGATCTGTAGTGGATCGGAACCAGGAGCTGAGGTTGATGGGTTAGAGTGAGAAGATTCTGCTTCTTGCCATCAACAGGAGCCTTACTACCATAATCTTGCGATCGAGTCGCAATCCTCACATGAGACATCATCAAAATGGGTTCTTCACTGGCATTCGAAGAAGAACCTATCATCTTATTCTCCTGCTCTGGAAATGGATTCTTTAACACAGCAGGAGTGGGAGAACCTTTGACTATTTTCACAACCTCGGCCCGATGAGGGCAATCTCTCGTAAAATGATCCTCTTCACAAATAAGACAAGGATATCGAGGTTTGCGTTTTTCGTCATTGGTTTCCGACTTTTCAGTTTTCTCCTTTGGAGCCTTGTCTGCTTTAGCCTTCTTCTTTCCTTTCTTCTTTCCACCGTTTTTTGATTTGGCCGTAGATGACTCTACAGCGTGAATGTCGGCGGTAAGTTCAGGAGGAGAAGACTCTCCTGTCGGAGAATCAGGCAAAGTGATAATTGGAGTATTAGAGGCCTTGGAAGACTTCTTCTTACTCTTCGTAGTCACGATACCAATCATACCATCAGCGGCATGAGATCCCGAAGGAGCAGCAGCGATTTGATTCGACTTTGGAAGATCCGGAATCTTCTCGTGTAACGTACCCGACTGAGTGTAAACTAAGTCAAGGTATTGTGCCTGAGCAATGACTTGCTCCTCAGTAACTACTCCGGCCTTAGCGACATCTTCAGTAATCTTTGGTAATAATGATTTGACAAACCATTCAGCTAAGATTTGGTCCGGGATAAAAACTTTCACTAATCTCCTTCGACGTCTCCACTCATGAATGTGATCAGAAATATACGTGGACGTCGATTGTTTTAGTGAAGTTAATAACTCCGTGCCGTTATCGTATCTGACCGGCAACTGAAAGTGAGTTAAGAACGAGGTAGCTAACTGGCTAAAGTTGTAAAAAGAGGCCCGTGGTAACTCAATGTACCACTTGGCCGCGAGACCAATGAGTGTACGCTGGAAAAGACGTAAGCGGATGGAATCATCTGAGATAGAATTCGAAGCACACCAGAGGTGGTAAGTCATCACATGATTGGACGGATCCTCTCCAGACTTACCTTCGAACTTGGGTATATCACTGGGCAACTTATTTGGCATTGGCGGCCAGAACTGAAGATATTGAATTGGATCGTTCGTTAGGCGCGTCAAGTCGGGTAAATCCAAAGTTGCAATAAACGGTAACTGCCGGTTAGGATCTCTAAAACTCTGGGTCACAATACCAGCCCCAGGAGGAGGATAACTAGGAACAGGAGTCGCATTTGGGATATTATATCCTCCTGGAAAACCAGGATTAACCGGACCGTACTGGGGTTGTTGAGGTTGTTGATAAGTGTACCCAGGATACGGTTGATACTGGTAAACCGGTTGTTGGACAGCTTGCCCAGGTTGGTACTGTCCCTGGTACGGAGGTTGAACAAATTGAGGTTGAGTAGTCACAACCGTACTTATACCAGGCTGACCTACAGGCATCTGGACCGTGGTTTGAATCGTAGATCCAGACAACGGTAAAGATGTCTGAGGTGTGGTAACAGGGACAGTAGAAACTGGAGCCGTCGATACTCCAGAAGTAAGTATGGTAGATGTAGCGATAGTTGCAGCAGCCGTTTGAGATGGAGTACTAGGTGCAATTGACGGCTGAGTAACTACCGAAGCTACAGAAGTTTGAACATTTGGCTGGACAGGTTGCGGTTGCTGGGTTGGACCAGAAACTACGGGTTGTCCAGCTTGAGGAACCATCTGTACACTTGGCTGCAACACCTGTTGACCCTGTGAGGGATCCCACACTAACATTCCAGGGTACTGACCCGTAACAGGTTGAGGGTACTGAGATCCATAACCAGATTGAGGGTAGGATTGATAATTGTAAGGTGCAGTTCCCATACTTGGAACATATGACTGACCTTGAGGCGGTTGATAACCTTGACTTGAGTATTGACCTTGGGTTGATAACCTTGAGGTAAATACTGATACTGGGGTTGACCTTGACCTTGAGGTTGGTACCCTTGAGGTTGATAACTTTGGGGTTGATACCCTTGAGGTTGCCATCCTTGAGGTTGCCATCCTTGAGGTTGATATTGATACTGAGGTTGACCTTGGGGTACATATTGAGGCTGAGGTTGACCTTGAGGTAAGTATTGCACCATAGGTACATACTGACTTTGAGGTTGCCCCCCAGACACGATTTGTGTACCTTGAGGTTGCCCCCCAGGCGTTAACTGCGGTTGCCCCCCAGGCGGTAATTGGCCACCTTGAGGTTGGGAAACGGGAACTGAACCTGACATCATGTAAATGTCTCCTACACCCAATGGTATATTACCACTGTTTCCAGCAAATAACCCATGATCAATGGGTTGAGGAGATGCCCCCGCAAAGGTACCAGAAAGTGACTGATACCCAGTGGGAACAGAAG
Source organism: Pinus tabuliformis (assembly GCA_031772625.1). Classification (NCBI taxonomy): domain Eukaryota; kingdom Viridiplantae; phylum Streptophyta; class Pinopsida; order Pinales; family Pinaceae; genus Pinus; species Pinus tabuliformis. Next base: position 1,381,649,652 of record CM062817.1, on the reverse strand, counting down.
GACCGCCGTGTAAAAAAGATTCAGGACTTTGTGTAAACACGGACGACTGACCAGACATATTTACAGGAGTATGAATACCTCCAGGTGGAAAAGGAGTACGAGGTGTGGAAAAACCGACTGAGTTGTCTAAAAAATTGGTTAACGCAAGGTACCAAGAAGTACTTCTAGGAGGACTGTAAAAGATGGATTCACGCTCCCTTAGATCAATAGTAAGTTGACCTTCAAGGTGAGAGACACCTATATCTTCTTCTGGAGCAAGTTCTTCTATAGCAATCAAACCAGAAGGTAGATTTTCGGTGATAATTCTTTCTATTCTCGGTGAATCAGGGACACTAGAAGTTGGAGTAACAGGTTCGGAAATTTCAGGTTCTTCGCCTGTTTCACTGGCAGATGAAAAACTACCAGCAAGCTCGGAAACTGTAACAGTTTCGGGATTGTAACCTGTTTCTAAACTTTGGTAATCTGGATGGACTACCAAGGAAGATTCTCCTTCTTCAGGTGAACCTACTCTACTGTCACTAGGAGGAGTTACAAGGACCTTTAACCCTTCTAAATTACCCGGGTCGTCTCGAGGAGGGGATCCCCTAAGTCTACGGGATCTTCTCAACAATTCGGCCACAGAAACAACTTCAGGAGACTGGCCCCGAAGTCTACGGGACTGTCTCGGTAATTCCGCCACAATTAAAGATTTTTAACTACAACACACGAAAACAAAGTAAAAAATTTCAAATCAAACCACCTAAAGTCTTCTAAAGAAGCAAACAAATTTGAAGCACACGCCTAAATAATCTAGAGCGTCAAACCACACACAAACAGTAGTCTTCCGGACCAAAAGCGCTAGTTGGTGATTAGGCCCAACCTCGCAGGATTCAGTACAGAAATGGCGGGTGGAACAGTTACCCCGGCAACCTGCTTAATGAATAGACCGGCACAAGTTCCTCCACTTTAACCGTCTCGAAGTGAAGTGAACCCCCCGGAAAATCCAAGTGAGTATAACCGACGTCTGCTCCAGGTACAGTGGGACCTTCCCTCCACCGTCACCTCGGTAGAACCCTAAAGATTATGGTCACTAAAGTTACCAATCACAACAATTACACCTGGGGGAACAGTCTAAACTCCGACAGCACGCAAGGGCAGAGTAACAAGCTCCAATCCCCTTACCGGCTCCTTGACAACAATCCAAGGTTTACCGATAAGTGACCCCTGGCTCCTCGACAATGGTTAATCCGAGGTTTACCGTTTGTAATACGTACTGTCTGGCGTCGTTCCCAACGAGGGAGGAATGATCCCCTCACTGGTTCGGACACGAGCTCGTGCTTCTCCTTTAAGAGGAGCTTTCCCAGAGTATAACTGAAACAATTGGATTTAATCTACTCAAGATAAACTATCTGTTTGGTTTTGTAGTCTTGGAGAGTTAAGTACTCACCTACTCCAAGACCCTAGCCTAAGCTATGTTGGTGTTTCAGAGCCCTAGAAAAATAAAAATTACTAGATTGATTTTAATTTAAGCGTTACTTTTAAGGTTGTTTCTTAAGTCAAAAGGTGATGGAAGTGAAACCAGTGGTGTGTTGACTCGACTCGAAACCACTACAAAATGCACCTAGGATGATTTACCCACTACTTTACTTTTTCGATGAATTGCTTAACTAAAAAGTTGAGAGAATGCAATCTTTATAAAAGCAACTTCTTAATTGAAGACAATCAAAGAAACAATTCGTTTGTCTTTTCCAAGCATAAAAAACATGACCGCTCTTTACATGCACGAAAAAACTCTTTTTCTCTTTCAAAAACAAAAAGCTACTTGAAACAAGACTTTTAAAGAAGATGTTTTTGTATTTTTCTTTTAATAAAGCAAATAAATCTAGTATAACCAAAAATCAATCTTAACAACTATTAAAATCTATGAAAATGCACTCATAAGCAAACTAAAAGGTAAATTTACTCTAAGCAATCTTAACGAGGCCAAAACTAACAATGATTATTCTAAGGTGTTTTACTTGATCACAATCAAATCAAGGACTAGCTTATTGCAGAACCAAAAACTAGTCAAAACAAAACTCTAATCTTTTTGTTCTTTTGTAAAATGGAAATCAACACTTTATAAACAAGTAATTCGAAATTTGACCCAAAACAACTTAAATGGCAAGCTGCTCACACAAGGAGACTTTTCGACAGGCCCGACTTCTAAGAAGGCTGACTAACCAGAGAGATCTAAGGCTGGACAACTTTCTACCGTCAAAGTCACTACAGGACCTATTGAAAAATCAAACCCTAGGCCTAAACTTCGTTGAAATCCACTAAAACACTCAAAGCTCACAAAACAAGTTCAGGTGAAAATTCTTGACAGGGTACTAAAGGATCTGCGTAGAAAACACTAAGAAAAATCAAAATCTAAAAGCAATTAAAGCAAAAAATGGACTTTTCCTAAATTTTACAGGAAGACGCAGGCAACCCGTTATAACAGGTGCGGGCCCGCTCTGTGCAAACGGAAACAGCGCGTCCAAAGACGCACTGTGCAGTACTCAGAGGGTGCGTCCTTCTGGAAAAGTTGAGAAAAACCAAATCTAACTAAATCTAAAGCTAAGCCACCCAAATACTAATTCTCACAGTCAAAAACCAGAAAATAAAAGTGATTTTCACAGAGCAAAGTTCACACAAAGGAAAAGATTCTCTCATTAATGGATTCCCCAGCGGAGTCGCCAATTTGTCGTGGCGGAAAAAGTCGTTTGTGCGGACACAACTGACCTCCCTAGGAGTCTAAACTCTCTAGCGACAAACAAGACAAAATGGAGTGATCTTTCTCTAAATATACCTTTTAAAACATGAAAACTACAAGTGTTTAGGCTTACCTTATTCCAAAACGCGGTTGTTGTAGTCCGTCCTTGCCGATCCGGATGAGCTCCTCCTTCAAGTCAATTCCTGCAACCACAAACAATCAAACAATTACCAAGCACTTGCATTTCATATAATAAAACATATATTTAACATGCAGACCAAGGAACACATGAAATAACTCATTAACACAAGCTATTGAGAAAAATAAACCAGTTTGTATTAATAACGAAACAAAGAAACTCTTACAACCTGGCCTTGGTGTTGTGCAAGTTCCTCCCAGGGTCCATCAAGGGTTTTCCTCTACTTTGACAAAGCTCACCCACTTCCAAGTAGAATCAAGCAAAGACAATCTCTCCTCACAAGGTTCTAAATGGGAGTCCTAATTCCTGCAGCATTTACCCAAAGAAAATGTATAGCTCCAACCTCTCCTCCCTCTGGCTCAATGTCTTTATTTATAGTGCTGTAAAGAGGTTATTCAGGTCCACCATCAATGGGATAATCCCCCTCTTTGGGTGGGATAGCTCCCTTATTGATGGGATAAGTTCCCCCTTAATAGAGATACATGAACCAACTGGAGGCGCATCCAAATCATCAAACCGACCTCTAGAAAGTTCTAGAAGTAACCACAAGTAACTTTTTTAAGATGAAACTCGCGCATTTTGCCTTTTACAGAAGGATGCACCTGTCCCTTAACATACAGAGCGTCCAAGGACGCACCTTTTGTGAACATGGTCAGCGTCCCCGCAGGTAAGGCTAGACAGAACCTGCGACCCCAGAGATAAACATATTTTTTACAAGACTTTCTCTCTTCTTTGAGTTTGAGATGGATAGCAGAGGCATAAGACTTGCCTAAGAGGGTAGCATGACTGTTGATTTGAGCCATACTAACTGTAAGTGGTCAAGGTGACATTTTTTAGTGTAACACCCCTATAGGCAAATCCTGTAGAATGCCAAAAGGATGAAACCCATGGCCATCAAAGGCCTTTAGAATTGTCGGGGATTGATTTAGTGAAGGAGAACCAAGCGATCTCCAACACTATATCGACATAATACACGTTGAGGCTCCCTCATCAATTACAGTCCGATGAATAGGCCTGTTTTTTACTATCACTGGTATCTGGAAAGCCATTTGATGAGGCAAACGCGGTGTACTATTTTCTAGATCGAAAATTATTAGGTTCGGGTCCTGAACATCAACAACTCCTATAGCCGACAAAAGTAATTTACGTTGTGCTGGGCATGATTGCAGCACTTCCAAAGCTGACATTGCTGAGGGTGAAACAGCTAAATCCTCAACAATGTTATAATTCTGAGCCGCTCTCGCATGTGGATTGAAAGCTAACTTTCGAATTATACCCTTGGCGGGCGGTTTGATTACCAAGTCTGGATTAGGTTTCTCGATCTGTAGTGGATCGGAACCGGGAGCTGAGGTTGATGGATTAGAATGAGAAGATTTTGCTTCTTTACCATCAACAGGACTTTTACTACCATAATCTTGTGATCGAGTCGCAATCCTAACAAGGGACATCATCAGTATGGGTTCTTCATTGGCATTCGAGGATGAACCTATCATCTTACTGTCTTGAGCCGGAAAAGGATCCTTCAAAACAGCAGGAGTTTGGGAACCCTTGACAATCTTCGCAACCTCTGCACGATGAGGGCGGTCTCTTGTAAAATGTTCATCGTCACAAATGAGACAAGGATAACGAGGTTTGCGCTTTTCTTCATTGGATTCCGCCTTTTCAGGTTTCTCCTTTGAACTTTTGTCCATTTTATTCTTCTTCTTTCCTTTCTTCTTCCCACCAGATTTTGATTTGGCTGTAGATGACTCTACAACGTGAATATCGGTGGAGATCTCTACAGAAGAGTCTCCTGTTGGGGAATCAGACAAGGTTATGATAGGGGAAGAATTCTTGGAAGAATTCTTCTTACTTTTAGTGTTAACCGTTCCAATCATACCATCGGCGGCATGAGATCCCGAAGGAGCTGCAGTGATTTGATTTTTCTTGGGAAGATCGAGGATTTTTTCGTGTAACGTACTTGACTGAGTATAGACCAAGTCAAGGTACTGTGCTTGAGCAATCACTTGCTCCTCAGTAACAACTCCGGCTTTAGCAACATCTTCAGTGATCTTTGGAAACAAGGATTTCACAAACCACTCAGCCAAGATCTGATCCGGAATAAATACCTTCACTAAACGCCGTCGACGTCTCCACTCATGAATATGATCTGAAATGTAAGTGGATGTCGATTGTTTTAGCGAAGTTAACAATTCTGTGCCATTTTCATATCGGACTGGCAACTGAAAATGAGTTAAAAATGAGGTAGCAAACTGACTAAAATTATAAAAAGTGCCTCGCGGTAACTTAATGTACCACTTGGCCGCGAGACCAATTAGAGTGCGCTGGAAAAGTCTAAGATGGATTGAATCATCTGTAATGGAGTTAGACACACACCAGAGGTGGTAAGTCATCACATGGTTCGACGGGTCCTCTCCTGATTTACCTTCGAACTTGGGAATGTCACTGGGCAACTTATTCGGCATTGGCGGCCAAAACGGAAGATAATTAATGGGATCATTCATTAGGCGCGACAAGTCAGGTAAGTCCAAAGTTACGATAAACGGTAACTGCCGATTAGGATCCCTAAAACTCTGGGTCATAAGACCAGCCCCAGGAGGAGGATATCCAGGATAACTAGGAATAGGAATTGCGTTCAGGATATTGTATTTTCCCGGAAAACTAGGATTAACCGGACCATACTGGGGTTGTTGAGGTTGTTGATAAGTGTACCCGGGGTACGGTTGATACTGATATACTGGCTGCTGCACAGCAGGACCGAATTGGTACTATCCCTGGTATGGTTGATAAGTAAATTGTGGTTGACTTGTGACAACCGTACTTAAACCAGGTTGTCCTACAGGCATCTGAACCGAAGTTTGAATCGTAGATCCAGACGGTGGTAAAGATGTCTAAGGAGTAGATACAGGAACAGTAGAAACCGGAGCTGTCGATACTCCAGAAGTAGGTGGGGTAGATTGAACGGATGTTGCGGCAGTTGTAGCAGTCGTTTGAGGCAGAGTACGAGGTGTACTAGTCCCAGGCTGAGAAACTACCGAAGGTACAGAAGTTTGAATGTTAGACTGGACTGGTTGCTGGGGTGTACCAGAAACTAAGGGTTGTCTAGTTTGAGATGACAATTGTACACTTGGCTACAACACCTGTTGAGTTTGCGATGGATCCCACACTATATTCATTTTGGGGTACTGACCCATAACTGGTTGAGAATACTGAGGACCATAACCGGGTTGAGAGTAGGATTGATAATTGAAAGGTACATTTCTCGTTCTTTGAACATACGTTTGACCGGAGGGTGGTTGGAAACCTTGGTTCGAGTATTGACCTTGGGGTTGATACCCTTGAGGCACATACTGATACTGGGGTTGACCTTGAGGTATAAATTGATACTGGGGTTGACCTTGGGGTACATATTGAGTCTGGGGTTGACCGTGAGGAACGTACTATCCCATAGGTATGTACTGTCCTTGAGGTTGCCCCCCAGATGCAAACTGTGTACCTTGAGGTTGCCCCCCAGGTGTTAATTGAGGCTGCCCCCCATGCAGTAACTGGCCACCTTGAGGTTGAGGATTGGGAATAGAACCTGACATCATGAGAATGTCTTCTACGCTCAATGGCTTAGTACCATTGTTTCCAGTTAATAACCCTTGCTCAATGGGTTGAGGAGATGCTCCCGAAAAAGTACCAGAAAGTGACTGATACCCAGAGGGAACAGAAGGACCGTCGTACAAAAAAGATTCGGGCGATTGAGTAAACATGGATGACTTGTCCTGCCATATTGATGGGAGTATAAAAACCTCTAGGTGTTGGGTGATAAGGAGCACGAGGTGGTGAAAAACTTAACCCTGAGTTTTCTAAAAAATTAGTCAAAGAAAGATACCAAGAACTGCTCCTAGGTGGACTGTAAAAAATTGATTCATGCTCCTTAGCTCAATAACAGGTTGATTTTCAGGGATAGGGATGCCTACTTCTTCTTCTGGAGAAAGTTCTTCAATAGCAATAAGTCCAGAAGGAAGATCTTGGGTGATTACTCTTTCTACCCTAGGTGAACCAGGACCACTAGAAGTTGGAGAAACAAACCCCGATGTTGGAGTAGCAGAAAATTCACTTTCAGGCTCGGATATTTCAGGTTCTTCACCTATATCACTAGTAGATGAAAAGCTACCAGCAATTTCGGAAACAGACACTGACTGTGGATTATAATCTGCTACTAACGGTTGAAAATCAGGATGTACTATCAAAGAAGATTCTCCTTCCTCAGGTGACCCAACTCTACTGTCTCTAGGAGTTACGAGGACTTTCAAGCCTTCAAGTTGGCTCGGTACTTCCTCAGGAGGTTGGCCCCGAAGTCTACGGGACTTCCTCAGTAACTCAGCCACGTTTACAAACTCAGGAGACTGGCCCCGAAGTCTACGAGACTGTCTTGGTAATTTAGCCACAGTTGAAAACTTTTAACTACTTCACACGCAAACAAAGTAAAATCTCAATGAAAAGCACCTAAAGTCTCTAAAGAACCAAACAAATTTGAATCACACGCCTAAAGAATCTAAGAGATCAAACACACACAAACAGTAACTTTCCGTACTGAAAACACTAGTTGGTGATGAAATCCAACGTCGCAGAGTTCAATACAGAAATGGCGGTTGGAACAGTTACCCCGGCAACCTGCTTAATGAATAGACTAGCACAAGTTCCTCCACTTAACCGTCTCGAGTGAAGTGAACCCCCCAGAAAATCCAAGTGAGTCTAGCCGACGTCTGCTCCAGGTACAGTGGGATCTTCCCACCACTGTCACCTCAGGAAGAGTCCTAAAGAATATGGCCACTAAGGTTACCAACTGAGACAAATATACTTGGGGGAACAGTCTACGATCCGATACGCACGCAAGGGCAGAGTAGCAAGCTCAATCCCCTTGAAGGCTCCTTGACATAATCCAAGGTTTACCAACAAGTGACCCCAGGCTCCTCGACAATGGTTAATCCGAGGTTTACCATTTTTAATACGTGAATATCTGGCGTCATTCCCAATGAGGAAGGATTGATTCCCACACTGGTTCGAACACGATCTCGTGCTTCTCCTTTAAGAGGAGCTTTCCCAGAGCATAAATGCAACAATTGGATTTCTTCCCTACCACAAGATACAGCTACTTGTTTGTTTTTACTGTCTTGGAGATTTAATTACTCTCCTACTCCAAGACACTAGCCTAAGCTAAGTTGGTGTATCAGAGCCCTAGAAATAAAAATGTTACTAGGTGAATTTTACTTTAAGCGTTAATTTTTTATTGGTTTTTGTTTAAGTCAAAAGGTGCGGAGATGAAACTCGTGGTATGAAGACTCGACTCAAAATCACTAAAAATGCACCTAAGATGATCTAAACAATCTTTTTCTCTTCGATGAACTTCTAACTAAGAAAGAGTTTGAGAATGCAAATACTTTGTAAACACAAATCTTTCTCAATTCAACAAATTAAAAGAAGAGTTTTTGTCCTTTTCCAATTCACTCAAAACGAGACAACTAGTTATTTCACAAAAATTTCCCTTTTTCGTTTCAAAGCACTCAATCACTACAAAACAAACTTTTTCCAAAAGAGATTTTTATATTTTTTAATAAAACACTCAAAACTATGAAAATGACTAACTTTGAGATCTACAAATTATAAAAACCTATTTGAAGTCAAAGCCTACTAAAAGTCTTTTTTAAGGATGTTTTACTTAGCTAGATGTAAGCTAAGGACCAATTTATGCAGAATCACAAATAAGTCAAGAACAACCAATTTTGTTTTCTTTTTGAAAATGAAAATCCAAACTTTCAAACACAAGCTTTTCGAAGTTTTGTAAAGAGAAAACTCAAAGTGGATTCCTCAACAAGGGGAGATTTCATAAATGGTCAGACTCATAAGAAGGCTGGTAGACACTAAGGTGATCTGAAGTCCCTACAGCTTCTAAGCTCAGAGCCACTACACAACCAAAATGAAAAACAAACCCAACAAGCAAAACTCCTAGGAATTTCACTTAAAACCCTAACACTAACGAAATCAACCTAAGGAAAGCTTCTGACAAGTTATATGCAGGTCTAGGCAGTGGATAACAATTTCTAAACAAACACTAAGCTGACTAACAGAGGAAATCTTAGGTTTTTCAAAATTTTGACAGGGTCCGCAGGCCCACAGTTGACACAGGTGCGGTCCCACTCTGTGCTAAAAGCCAAGCTGCGGGTAGGTACGCACTATGTCAAACGGCTAGGGTGCGGTCCTCTCCCAAAGCTATGAAAAACAAAAAATAACCCTGGATCTACAAACTCTACCCAATTTTACACACAACAAGCCAAAAACAGAAACAAAAACATAGTTTCTCAGGTCAAAGTAAAAACAAGGAAAACAATCAATTCCCCAGCGGAGTCGCCATTTTGTCACACGGAATAAGTCGATCTTGCGGACAAGATAGACCTTCCTAGAATCTAAAGAAGACCTAATGACAAGCAAACCAACTAGACACTATCTTTCTCTAAATATGCTTTAATAAACAATGGCAAACAAGTGTTTTTAGGGCCTACCTTAGGTCCAACGCAAGCTTGTGGATGCCCTCGCTCCTTCGATCCAAATGAGCTCCTTTGTCGCGAATCTGCAAACACAAACAAGGCAAACAAATTAAATAGCACCTGAAAAGCCAATTGCATAAAACATATTTAACATGAAAGTCAAGGAGTCCATGAAACAAATAACATGAGATACTTGTTGAGAAAAATGAGTTTGATTGTATTAATTCAAAAGAAGAAGAACTTTACAACCTTTGCCTTGACGCTGTACAAGCTCCTCCCAGGGTCCAACAAGAAGTCTCCTCTACTTTGACAAGTTTCACTCACTCCCCAATGAAGCCAAAAAGGTATGTGATCTCTCCTCTTAAGCTCAACTAGGAAGTCTTGATTTCACCAGCATTTACCCTCAAAAATGTTCAGCTTCTAACCTCCTTAGCAACCAACCCAATGTTTGTATTTATAGTGCAATGGAGGGAGGTTACTAGGTCCTCCTTCAAAGGGATAAAGCCCTCCTTCAAAGGGATAGCTCCTCTCATCAAGGGATTAGCTCCTTCTCTTTTGGGATGCATGAACCACCTCAGAGCGAACAATCCACGTCAAAATTCCTTCTAGAAACCTCTAGAATTAACCCAAAGTGAGTTTTTTAAGATAAAACTTGCGCCTTTTGACTTTCACAGGGGTCCGCACCTACACCGTTAGGGACAGAGCGGGCAGGTCCGCAGTTTTTGTACACAGAAGGTGCAGGACCGCAGGTGACAGTGAGAGAAAGTGCGGAACCAGAGTTACATTTATTTTTAATGTCTTTCTCTCATTTTCAAAGCTTGACTTGAAGAGCTGAGGTCTGAGACTTGCTTAGAAGGACAGTACAAGTGATGATAGACCCATACTGACTGCAAATAATCATGGTGATGATATTTTTGTGTAACACCTCCCTATCCCGGAACACAAATACATGTTTCTCAGGCCATCCCATCTTAACCAGGGTATACTCCACCAAACCTCAACAAGAAATTTCCATTCATAGCAACTCTCAAATTGTTGGATCTGACTAGGCTCACCAATTATCCCATTGATCATTCTCCTTGGTGGCTGGTTATTCCCACGAAATTTCCTAGTGATATCCCTAAGTTCAATGGAAATCCTAGAGAAGACTCATCTACACATGTGTTGACTTATCATTTTTGGTGTTCTTCGAACTCTCTCAATGATGAATTTGTTTGTTTGCGTCTTTTCCAATGCACACTCACCGGCACAGAAGCAAAATGGTATATTGAACTACCATGACCTTCATTTGATAATTTCAGCGCCTTGGCTACCATATTCCTAACACATTTCTAGTTTCCCATCCGATATGAGACTAGAACTGAACTTTTAACAAATTGATGCCAGACACATTTTAGATCACATTCATGAGTGGTGATGTCATCGTCATTTGGTTAAAACTTTTATTCTTGACCAATTGTTAGCTGAATGGTTCATTAATTCTTTGTTCCCATTCATCATAGAAGATGTTTCCAAGGGCGAAGTTGTGACCGAAGAGCAAGTAATTTTCCCATTCCCGGTATTTGGATCTTATTTATACCGAATCTGGTGCCCTTTATGATAAAATACCAAATGCTATGTGACCTTCCAATACTTTTCCTCAACCTCCTAGTAAAGAATCACATGTTGGCGATGGCGTGATTTTTCTACCATCCTATAGTCGACGAGTAAACCATCTGGTTCGAATCTTGTTGTGGATGCCCAAATCCCTCCTTCCACCACTCTTGCAGCGTTTAATTCTGAGATCAATGTCATTCAATCTTCCAAAGACAAATCTCAGCAATTAAGAAGTAGGAAGAAAGGAAAAGGTAAAAAGAAGAGAGATAATCCTCTACTGGATAAACAAAACAATCTATCTTCTAAAGAAAATCAAAAACCTCATTACCCATTTTTTATTTGTAATGAGGAGCATTTCACTCACAATTGTCCACACCGGGTGGAAGTGAATCAATACCTTAAATAATCCACTACACCCTTGATGTTGACAGATCTGTTTTCGAATCAGGAGACCAATATGATTGCTCGGGATCTTGCTTCCTCTAAGCCGGTTTTGATGCTTTCCTCTGTTAAGCCAAAAAATGGCGTTATGGTGGCCACCCAAAGTAACTACTACAATAATGTGAATCCCTCAAATGGTTAGGCTACCGATTGACCTGCTAGTTCGACTGCATATCCATTGGATCCTGCTCCAAATGTGTTTACTACCAAATTGACAATTAAGCCTCCCAAAGGTGTTATCCATAAATCTACTTCCAAACCTCCTGCGAGAGTCGATCAGAATTATAACATAGTTGAGGATCTAGCTCAATCTCCTTCAACTATGTCCACTCTCGAGGTGTTGCAAAATTTTCCCGCCCAAAAGAAGGCTTTTCATTTTTCAATTGAATGTATTGACACCATTGAATTCCAACCTAGTAGTTTTTAACCATGAGAACTATACACCTCGACTTCCAGCTCAATTAGATTTCATGATCCAAGTTATCATTCGTGGTAAGAATATCCATCATTCCATTGTGGATGAGGGAGCCTCAACCCTTTATAATGTCTCTGTCTTGTTGGAAGGCCGTTGGTTCTCCTAATTAAGTCAATCACCAACCACTCTGAAGGATTTTGATGGAAGAAGATACAAACCTTATGGAATTTTGAATTCGCTACAAGTAGAATTAGGTGGCAATACCATATCCATAGAATTCGAAGTTATCGATGGACCACTAGATTACAATCTTTTATTGGGTCGTACGTGGGTTTATGCCATGACTGTAGTTGTTTTGACATATTTTAGAATGATCACTTTTCCTCATAAAGGTGGTATAGTGGTCATTGATCAAATCAGCTTCTTTTCCTATAGTTCTCAAGTTACTAGAAGCATCCCTCTCATGCGTGAAACCCCTCACCCGTATCAGCATGTCCGGTTTGGACTACTTAAGAATTCCTCTCTCATGGGAAACTTTTTTCTTTCTCCTCCTTCACTTCCTAACAACTCTTCTTCGATGCCTATATCATTATGATATCTTCTTGTACTACTCTAGTGGATCCTTGGATAGTACCAAATGAATGTAATATCAACAGCTTTGGTGACCATATGTCACTCAGCCCCATTGAGCTCAACTATGAATCCATTTATTCAGCATGTGCAGCTCATTCTGATCCCTCCTCTTCAATCAATTAGGTTGATCATTCCTTATATTATGGCACATCCTTTGATCCTTTCTCTCATATGTTTTCTACTGATGATAGCATCATGGAGATCATGATGCCGAATGATGCGTCATGGAACGATCATCATCATTTATCCTCCTTGCTAGATTCCTTCGAGGATAATCTTAGTGAACTTTACCGACCCAATATCGTTGAGATGTCTGCAAATTCTATATCCATCCATGGTGTTGATTCTAAGAAGCATTTTTCAAACATTGAAGAGACTATCCCTCTCAAAATTTTGATCAAACCCAGAATTGTTGAGAACATACATATCAGTTCATCTTGTTGTCCCAATGAGATCAATACCTATAAGGCCCTTTTCCAAAATTTTCAAGATTATTTCGCCTGGTCTTATGAATAGATGTCAGGTATCAACCCAAACATTGTTGTACATGAAATTAATACGTATCCTAGTGCTAAGCTAGTTCGGAAATGCCTCCATCCAATCCATCTCAAGAAGGTTTCCATTATTAAAGCTAAAGTTGAAAAACTTCTACACGTTGGTTTTATCTACGCAGTACCTCTAATTGATTGAGTGTCAAACATTGTTCCTATCATGAAGAAATAGGGGATAATTCATGTGTGTGTCGATTATCAGGACATTAATCGTGCTTGTCCAAAGGACAATTATCCCACCCAATTCATCAACCAGATCGTTGATGATGGTTTCGAATGTGAGATATTTTCATTTATGGATGGCTTCTTCGACTAAAATCAGATCAACATTCTCCCAACGAACCAAAATAAAACTGCATTTATTTGTCCCTGGGGTAAATTTTCATATTGAAATCTCCCTTTCAGATTGAAAAATGTTGGGGCCATGTTTCATAGGATAATGAATTATGCCTTCCATGACATAAAACATATTGTGCAACCATATTTGGACGACCTGCATGCTCACTCAAAGCTTTTTGTTGATCATCAAATGCCCCTCAGGGCTATCTTTTTGCGTTGTTGACACTACAAAATTAGGTTCAATCCGCACAAGTGTGTGTTTTGTGTAAGTTTTTGTCAACTTCTTAGTTTTGTTGTATCAAAACATGTAATTCCTATTGACCCATTGAAAGTCCAAGCGATCTTAGATCTACTTGCTCCTTCTTCCCTCCTTTAGCTTCAATGACTCCAAGGAAAGGATAACTTTCTTAGGATGTTTGTTCCCAACTACACTGAACTGGCCAAAGGATTTACTCGATTGCTAAATAAAGGGTTTCCCTTCCATTGAGATGACGCTTCTCAAAAGGCGTTCGATGCCCTGAAATTTTTTCTAATTTGGGCATCCTTGTTGTATCCCCCATATTACCAACATGATTACTTCTTGTACCTCGTTATTGCATTTACTACCATCGCTATGGTATTGGTCCAAGAGGATGATGTAGGGACCGAACATTGTTAAAATTGAAAACTAGGGCCAAAATTCATGTGGGTCATCTTATTCATGGGTAATAATATGTTCATTAGATTCCTCTCATTGATAGGTGTAGGATTGATCTAAAGATCATCCGATTCCGATAATTATTCATGGAGATATGAATTTATTTTGATTATGGAATTATTATCAAGCCGACCTACAACTCGTGTAGGTTCATAAGCCCAACAGTCGCATCTATTCAAACATCAAAAGTTGTGTATAAATACAGGAGGATTTCTCCTCATTTGCACTCACTCATCTCATCACATCTCTCTCTCTCTCTACTGCGCAAAAAAGAGTCTCTTCTCTACTGCGCGGAAAGGATCTCTCTCTCACACATGTTAAGCCAGAAGCTGCTGAAACTGAAACTGCAACTGCAAAAGTGAAGTTTGACCTGGGTGGACCAGAAGATCTCCTCATCTGATCTGTTTTGTAGGTTCATCTGAACCTCCTCTAAAGGTTGCAACTTTTGGTGGTGGAATCAAGTCAATCCGACAAACGGTTTGCGAGATATCGACTGCCCTAGTTTGAAGGAAGCTGCTGAAACTGAAGTTGCAACTATAGAAGTGAAGTTTGACTTGCATGGACCAGAATATCTCCTCATTTGAACTACGTTGTAGTTTCATCTAAACCTCCTCTGAAGGCTGCAACTTTTGGTGGTGGAATCAAGTTGATCCGATGGTCAGTTTGTGAGATATCGACTGCCCTAGTTTTGACGATGAAGCCGCTAATGCTGATGCTGCTGATCTAGGGTTTGCTACTACTGATATAAATCAGATTTATTGTACTATTTCTCTCTGCTGAATTATTGAAGATAAAAGAAGATTTGATCAAAGGGTTTCCCCACACATTGTGGGGTTTGTCCTTGGCTAGCCGCCACATCTTGTGTCTCTTGTCTTGGCTTGTTTTCTGTCGATCATTTAATGTTCTATCTACACTTTACTTTATGTACATGTGATTGCTAATCTGTGGAATATAATAAGAAAAAGAAGTAAATTTTTATAAGCATAGAACATACCATAACTTAACATGGTATCAAAGCTGAGGTGAAGACAAAGCCCGAGCAAGAGCAAGAGAAATCACCAAAGAGAAGATTGGCAAGGCTATCCTAAAAGAACTATGGGGTCCTCAACACTCTTTCCTGCTGAAGTCAAGCTCCGTGAGAAAGCTAACTATCACGGATGGAAGATGTCTATTGATCTAACCCTAGAATATCAAGGAGTGCTTGTTATAGACATTTTTGGGCACTGCAACCCCAATCATAAATGTCCATAAACCAAGGGCTCTTAAGTCCCTAAAAGTGTTGTTCCAACCTCTAAAAGAACAAGGTCAACTGATTACATCTTCTCCCAGAAGTTCTCCATGAAAAATTGCTCAAAACTAGTCAAACTGGACCATCTCACCTGCTCCATGGTCAAAGTGAACTGCATCCCACCTAAATACACACAGGAGGTGTGATGCATCTTGAAAAGCCCTTCTATGGGGTGTGATGGGCAAGAGTGGACAAATGACAGGGTCAATCTGCAAGGTGGAGGATCATGGAATCTTCCAGAAACTTCTCCTGTGACACTTGCCTCTATGCAATCGCCCAGGGATGAGTAAGAGATCATCAATCTCCAAGTGGAATCAAGAACTATCAGAGAGAGGACACTAGTCAAATCTCAAAAGCTGACTCACCCCCCTTGCAAACATCTATATATGGATCCCTCATCCCAGAGATCCAGAGGCTGGAATTTTGTGTCTTGTAAGGAAGTGCTGTTGGTTTCTTGGTGCAATATCATAGTGTTGGGTGATCTAAGCTTTTCATGAGGTGAAGAAGGGCCCTCTTGTAGAGAGGATGATGCTGGGTCAGAACAATTGGTTGTAATCCTCTTTGTTATTTCTTGATTATCAATAAAGCTATTCAAGTTTTCCTCCACATTCTTTTATGATTGATGATATATGCATTTGTGTGGTCAATATATATCTGGTCCTATATTGTTTATGATAATAGATCTATGTTCTTGGATAGTGTTATGCTGCTTTGATTCTACAGGTGCTCTTTGAAGTTGGGTAGACGAGGAAGCGAGTGGAAAAGATCTATCAGAAAGGAGAGGAATCAAGCAAGGAACCAAGTGCAAGACAGAGGTTGGTCTCCTTTATTCCCCTCTTATCTATTTCTCATAAAGGAAAACAAAAGTAGTTTTAGTTTGTTTGTTTCTAAGGTAGCTACCAGCCTTAGTGGGACTAGCAGCTCTGCATAGACACTAGATTTCCTGATAACAAAATGGCGACTCCACTAGGGAGCAAGTAGATTGTTTGATTATCTACATTTGTTTACTTTATAAACTTACAGACGGAGCCTGAAGTTAAGCCAGCTAGCCTTCGAACTGCATTTGCTATGCAAGTGCAAAGTAGATCAATGCTGCTTCAGTCTATCTCCGGGTTTTGTTTATGAACTGAACAATTTATTTACAAGCTCTCTAATTGCCCTTGTGGTGGCTCTAGTGTTTATGAACTGAACAATTTATTTACAAGCTCTCTAATTGCCCTTGTGGTGGCTCTAGTAACCTCTTTAAATCTACCCCTGTGATTGATTTACTGATTACCACTTGCTCGGCCTAAATCCCTGAACTGAGCTGCAAATTATGACCCGAAACCTAGTTAAAGTCTCGTCCCTGGTCCAACGCACTGTCTCTTCTGTGAATTCTAGATGCATCACACTTCCCGAGTGTAGTCGGTGCGCTGCATCTCTTTTTCACTGTGTTATAGGTGCGCTGATCAGACAAGGCGTTTCCTGCTCCTAGATTTTGTTTTTTGTGTTCACTCTTTTCAGCTCTATTCAAGAGTTTTGTTGCCTATAGTCAGTACACCTCTGTTGAAACCCCCTTCCTTGCCATTATTCTGCCTCCATTGTTCAAAGAACTGTAAATGTTTTTATGTATTTTGAGCTATTTTCGGTTCTCTTTTACAAAGAAGTAGCGTAATTGAACTGTCGTTTCTTGATTTGAAAGTGTCGCAAGTGTCGTTTTCAATCATAGAAGAGAATCCAATTATTCTTGATAGTCGATTACACTATTACTCTTGTATTTGATTTGAATTAGTAGTTTTTCAAGTGTCGAAAGCAATTTTTCAATTCCAAATCGCAAAGTGTCGTCATTGTCCTCATTTTGTCTTGAAAACAAACTTGCTAGTAATGTCGCTTTGAAAAATAATTCAGATTTGCGCTTAGCTTTCTTTTTACCATTCACACATTAAGAAGGCTGAAAACAAATACATGCACGTGCATTTGCATTTAGACTGTTTGTTGGTTTGATTTAGGACAGTGCATATAGTGTGTGCTCTCTGCTCTATGTTGAAATAACGTCATCTCTCTTTCCTCAGTAGCTAGGATTTTCATTGCAAAAAGAAGATTAAACGACTATTTATCATCTTAGATTGCATTTTAGGAATTGTACATCTACATCACGTGGTGAACCTGAAAGGAAAATTTCTTAAGCAAGATCAACTGTAAAATAAATTTAATGAACCTAAAAACGCTTTGGAACCTAATGCACAACCTCTAGAAGTCTAGGCTAGAGACGTATTCCGGCGTCGTAAAGCCTGGTAACTGTTGTTTTCATTGTTGGTTGGGTGATTCCTCCACTTTGAGACGATAAGTGCCAGTATGGACTTGTGCTCCCACGTACCATCGAGTATATATTGGGAGACCACAATAGGCTTTATCCTTTATCCATAGGGAGCCATGTCTGCCGCCCTATCGATCGCAATGCACTGAACACAGCATTTGGGAAGATTGACTACTGTGCCGTAAAAAGTATTCTGCAGATTTGTGATTAGTTTGGTAATCCCTCTGTCTAGATTTCCAGAGCAGTCTCTTTCGTTCCTTTTCAGACTCCTTAAAGGAAAAGGTCCATCTAAGCACTTGTCACTTCAGGCTCATTAAAAATCCAAGGCGACTAGAGTCATCTTTTGTTTTTTCTCGACTCTTAAAAATTGAAAAAACAAGTTGTGTCAAAGCATCTAAAATTTATTTTAATCAGAATAAATATCACCTTTCCTACGTTGGTCTTAGGTTGAGAAAAATGGAGTTCACCAACCAAGGAGTTCCCCTTGGGGGAAATCCTAGTCCTTTCTCCTCTTGGGGAGTGTTGTTGGGAAAAGTATCCAATACGGAATGACCCTATCCCACTCTAAGGGTGATAGTTCCTTAGCAACAATCAAAGCAAAGCTATCTGAGATTACTTCTTTATGAGATGTAAAAGAGAGGAGAAAGAGATCCACTAACCGATGTCTTTCGCTAATGGTTGATCCAATCTTCTCTCCTTGCTGCTTGTCCCCAGCTCCTTGCTCTTTCACTGACCCAGTTACACCAAGATCCTGCAAAATGGCAAGAGAGGGAAACTACAAGAAGCATACATTCATAATTGATTCAAGGATTAGAATAAATCAAATACACAAGTATAACAATACACCATTGAGACACATGCATATAGAAGAACCTCAAATGCTTTATTAATGGAAGAAGTAAGGTTCAGGAAGTGATACAACCATAAGAGGCCCAATCCAGCATCACCTTCCCAGCAGAAAGAAATCTCCTCTTCACCTCCTTCAAAGCAAATCACCCAATAGTTCTAAACTCAAACTAACAACAATTCTTTACATTCACAAGATTCCCGCCTCCCTAGACCTCATGAGAGAGATCTATATATAGGAGTTTTGGAGAAAGGATGAGTCAGCTTGAGGCTGGCATGAAGCTGACTAGTGTCCTCTCCCACTTCAGTTCTTCTTCAGTTCTTGAGTCCACTTGGAGGTTCTTGCTTCCACTTGGAGATCTAGAACCTCTTACTCATCACCAGTCGAATTCCCTGATCCAAGTGTCATTTTGGAAGCTTCCTGGGCATTGACACCTTGAGGAATGACTATGCCACATGTCCAAACTCGCCCAACGCAGGTAGCCTTCTTTGCAGTTGACATTCAACGCAGGTAGACAGTGGAGCAGTTGACATTCAGCGCAGATGCTCAGTGGAGCAGTTGACATGATCCAGAATTGCCTTGTTTTTAAGTGTTTTCAGGTGGAGAACTTTTATTCAGTGCTGTGGTTTGCTGACCTTGTTCCTCTAGGGGTAGGAACAACATGTTTAGGGACTTTAGATCCCTTAGATTATGGACATTTCATGCTTCATGCTGTAAGGCACAAAAATGTCTATAACAGTTGCCCCCTAAAGTATGAGGTCGTTTATCGGGTGAAATGCTTTATCAGGAGGATCCGAAGTTCATTCAATCGCTGAGAGGTGACCTATAATAAGATACAATACAATACATTATTTTTCATACTGCTTTCATGATCTAGCTGAGGCGGGCATTCCCATGCTCAGCTTTATAAATTCATTTTTGTACATAGAACAGACGATCGTCTGATGGTAGACTGATAATTTTGGTGAAAATTATCATCCTTTGAGTAGGATGATCATCTGCTGCAATGATGTACATGTCAAATGTTTTTATTTTTCCTGAATATATATCGCAGCCCGGATGGATGAAACTAGATCCGGGGTCTTCAAACTCGTTCGATCTTCACTCTAAGTACAAGTCGATCCATGTGAGAATTTCTTGGAGTCGAACATGGAAAGACATCGCTTGATTACCAGTCAATGATGTAAACTGTTAACAAGCGCGAGAGGAATCACCGATAATGATGATGACCCTCAAGGTACGGCAGTACAATCCACGTGGTGTGAATAAAGGACTTGGCGTCGAACACCACGCAGAATCTTTCGGTCGAAGGTCATTGATGTATACCTGTCGCCGAAAGTGAGAAACTTGCCATTGAGGCATGCAAGCTTCAAAGTACTGAGGGGGGTGTTCCTAGATCAACTTCTTGGATAATGAGCTGAAGTCGACAAGAAGCGATCCGTCAAAGGAGGGCCTTAATGAATCCCACATCAGTGACACGGAACGGAGCTAATGATTGTGATGAAGGTGAAAACGATCTGTGAAATATGATTCAGGGTGGCGGTCATGAAAGGATGAAAGATGATGTATGGTAGTGGATGGGACACGGTTGACTCTTTCTGAACAACATCTCTTGAACATATAACGACACTGATGCGATGGATCGGTAGCATTACCCCAAATGTGGATGGCTTGGCGAGACCATGGTGATGAGACCGGTGAATGAAACAACCCAACCCGATGTGGTACGGAGGAAAAGTGTCATGTTCAAGAGCGACTTGCTACCATTAAAGCTTTGAGGTTCTCCCAATTTTTCCCCAGTCACTTCTAACCAGTACCTCTTTATTTTTGTCAAGCTTGAGGAGGATAACATATGCTTGTTCTATAACCTGCCCTTCGGGCAAGCCCATCGCTATGTTTTAATGAGCTTAGCGATAGGGAAACTCGTTCTCGTCTAAAGACAAGTTTGTCGCTATTTAATCATTTTAACGAGTCTAACGACAAAGAAAACTCGGTCCTTTTCATTTTTAGAGAGTCTGAAAAGGTACATAAAGTTAACTCCAAAATTCCTTTTTCGTCATCTAATCCCTTAAGTCCGAAAAAGTATAAAACAATACAGAAGGGATGAGTTTTCGATAACTTTAACGAGCCGAATAAAACAAGCGCTCGACCTTTTTGTGCAATAATCCCTCAGGTCCAAAAAGATTAAAATCTAGAGGAGGGATAGCTCTTCCGGTCCTTTTAACGAGCTGGAAGGCCAAAACTCGGCAATCTTTTCATATTTTAAGAGTCAGTTGAAAAGAGCTTAAAGAAGACTCGTCTTTTGAGGAATGAGTGATAAACAGGGATAGCAACTGATTCTAGGTACAAGTTGGAATTTTCCAATCACGGCAGTGTCACAAGGATGGCTAGGTGAAATCACTCTTCACAGCTGTTCCTCAAAATGGGTAAACAATCATATGGAGGTGAACGATCGGCCAAATGAAAGTGGAGGTGGCAGGTGCAAACACGACCAAGGCTTTTTATGGCTGATAAATTTACGATCACAGTGGTTATTTACCGGGATAGGTTCATTTTTTATTTAAAAATGAGCTTAAACTCTGGAGGAAACATTGCTCACTGCTTATATTTATTTTTTAACGAGCATGAAGACCACGTTAAAACTGCTCGGATCTTGCGTTTATTTTTTAACGAGCATGAACTTTATGCTAAAACTGCTCGATTATACCAGTCATAAGATAAGAATGTCTCCTGAAAGATCCCATTTTTTATAGAGCTTGTGCCTTACCAAAGTTATGCTCACTCTCCTTTCTTTATGCAAGTTCGGAAATGGCTAATCCAAAAAACAGATAAATAACCGCTCTTTGCTTGCACTCCAAAAGGGTTGCATGCCCCCAGGTATAAAATACAATTTCAAGGCTGCCCCTCCTCCTTCCCACCTCTGCTTTTCTTTGGGTGTTCACAGCTACTTGTCGTCTTGCTAGTCCAATTTTAACGATACTTGTCTTCTCGTTAATTTTAACGGGTCTATACGATACTTGTCTTCTCGTCAGCCCAACTTTCAACAGATTTTTCGCAAGATCGCAAGAGAACAGCTACTTGCAACAAGAGAGCAGCTACTTGCGACAAGAGAAGAACACTACTCAAGGACAAAACATTTGTGTTATTGAGGGAGGCTTACCTCTTTCTGGTTACCCAAAGATTGTCCTGTTATTTTTTCAACAAAACACTTCCTCGGCAATGTCTACCTAAATAGACAAGGGTGAATGACCTTTGTCAAACACGTAACTTTGACAAAAGAATCTTATTCCAGAACAACCCCTCTTCCATCCACGGACGGGGTACGGACTAGTCATATTCCCTCGCGGAAATTCTATCTTATACCCAAGGTTTTCTCTGCCCCAACGCAGACCAGGATGCATGCCCCCTGGGTTCCAGTCCCATCTTTCCGAATCACTCGCATTCATCGGGAAGAAGGACTGGGGGTGGAGACATTTCTTGATTGAATAGACCATTCAGGGTTGGTATGTGACTATTTGCGATGCGTGATCCCGGAAATGAAAGTTGGTCTACGAGCTTGACCATTCTTCCTTCGTGTGGAAAACACATTACTCTAAAGAGTGAGGAGACTATTGCTCCCATGCAATATATATAGCCTCGTCCAAGGAGTAGGTTATAATCCAAGGGTCCTTGAACGACCATCACGTTCATTTGAACGGCCTTCCCTTTCAATGTAATAGGCACATTGGGGAGGATCCCTAAAGGTCGACTGGTTCCTTTATCGAAACCCGAGAGATTTCTTATCTCAGGCAAAAGCGCCGGGGAACCCAGTGCTTTCCAAGCAATAGAGGAAAGGATACTCACAGATGCCCCTTCATCAATGATAGTGCCAGCCATTACCATTCTATATATTTGGACTATGATTCTGAATGGTATACTGGCTTGCAACTGAGGTCTGCCTAGTTGGTTCCAATCAAAGGACACAACCAGGTTGCTTGGTGGTGGGACCGAATACACGGCCGGATATGACCCTGACGATGTTCCTTCCTGCGATAAAGGAATGGTCGCATTGCCCTGACGCTCGTCAAAGTCTGTGTTGATGAAAAGAATCTGGATGGTGTCATCCTTATTCTCTTCAGTGAGGGTGTCATTTGAAGATGAATCTTCAGTGACGGTGTCATTTGAAGATGAAACTTCTGAAGGGAGAACCGGGTCAACTGTCGTTTCGACCTTTGGACTTTCGTCCAATCTGGATTTAGTAGGTTCATTTTCAATGACTGACACTTCAGCTGACCACTTGAGCGAGCCAGCTGTATTCTCAACCAACGAAGGACTTGGCACGAGTTTTTTGTATCCAGGAGGAAGTCTCAACGGTGAAACCGGACGATCTTCCAAAACTCTCTTCGCTTCGTCTAAGAAGGGACAACGGTGGATGGCGTGATCGCCTTCACACAGTCTGCAGGGGGATCTTGCTCCCCCTCTTTGTCTTGGACCTTCACTTTCGCTGGTCGACGGTAAGCATTCAACATGGCTATCAGAGGTTGAAGCTCCCGAACTGTGCAAACGAGGGGACCGATCCCTTAGTATCCGGGGAATACAGGGACAATCTCTATGGAAGTGGTCTCCTCTACATATGACACATGGCGATTTAGGCCCGGTCTGTGCTGTGTGTGGATTTTTGTCAGATGTCTTTTGCTTGCCCCCAGTCGCCTTAGGCTCCTTCTTCTTCTTCTCTCTCTTCTTCTTCTCCTTCTTCTCCATGGGAGCTTGGCTTTTGCCGGCTCTACCTTGCGAAGATGAAGGATTGGAGGAAGAGTTATAGGAAGTAGAAGGCTGGTGGGCAGCTCTAGACTGATCTAACTGTTGACTCGACTGTTCAGGAACCATGGTGTTCTGAACTACATTGGTTGAGAATAGCCAGATTGGCAGGCCAATTGTTAGTCCTGGAAGCGACAATGTGGCCATGTGGGGCGCGCCAACTTCTCCCCAAGAGGAGAAAGGACTAGGATTTCCATCATGGGGAATTCCTTGGTTGGTGCGTTCCATGTTCTCAACCTACAGATCAACGCAGGAATAGGAGGTGATTATGTTCCGTTTTAAAATAAATTTTATAACGACGCTTTAGACACAACTTGCTTTTTCACTTTTTAAGAGTCGAGAAAAAGCTAAAGATGACTCTAGTCTCCTTCGATGTTTTAACGAGCCCGAAGTGACAAATGCTCGGATGGATTTTTTCAGTTATAGAGTTTGAAAAAGGCCAAAAGAAACTACTCTGGAGTTCTAGGCAGAGAGTGTGCCAAACTTTTCGCAAAACCACAGAATACTTTTTACGGTACAGGTGGTCAATCTTCGTGAATGTTGTGTTCACTGCATTGCGATCAGTAGGGCGGTCGACACGGCTTCCTATGGATAAAGGCTTTGTTCCTATAGGGGTCTCCCAATATATACGCGACGGTACGTGGGAGCACAAGTCCGTATTGATACTTATCGCTTCACCGTGGAGGAATCACCCAACCACTCAACGGTAAGATATCACGTTTAACGACGCCGGAACACGTCTCTAGCTTAGACCTCTATGTGTTTGCGTTATGTTTCAAAGCGTTGTTATGTAAATTCAATTTATTTTAGGTTGATCTTGTTTAGCAGTTTGCCTTTATGGATCACCACGAGATGTATGGTACAACTCCTAAATGCAGTCTAAAGATGAGAAGCAAGCTTTTTCAATCTTTTCAACTTATGAAAATCTTAACTACTGAGGGAAAAGAAAGACATCATCTTTTCACACAGATCATAGAGCACACACTAATGCACTTTTTCCTAAATCAACATGCAAGCTGCCAAAATGCACATGCACAATGCAGGTATTTCTTTTCTCTTTCTTAATGTTGGTGTACTACAAAAAGAAAGCTGTTGTATAACTTTGAATTCAATTTCAAGTGAAAGCAAACAAGCTTTTTGTCCAAAATCAAAAGACACCTTAAGATTTACTTGTTTCAACACTAGAAATACATAAATTCAAACCATACGACGAAAGCATAAACTCAATCAGCTATGAACAGCAAACAAACTAACTCTTAAGATCAGAACGACACTTATCACAGGTCTAGATCTAAGAGGCCACAGCAAGACTAGTTCACTTTCGTCATGGGAAACTGCAAATGATGTAAGAAATACACAAAGAACAAATACAGTTTCTTTATACAACCGAGGCGGAATAGTGGCAAAGAAAGGTGGTTTCAGATAGGTACATTGACTGATAACAGGCTGCAAAAACAGGGATGAAAACAGGGCAACAGAAAGCAGAGAACTCCAGTTGCACAAGGAAAAACTGGTTCAGCGCAGGTAGAACACTGTCAGTTTGACATTCAGCGCAGGTAGCCCCTTCGGGACCTGCGTTGAAATGCAGACTGCCTTCACAGTGCCTACAATGAAGAGAGAAACTCTCGTTTCTCTTGGTTTTCGGGTCACAGATTGCTCAAAAATCAACAGTTTTTGGCCAAATCAAAGCTACCAATCAAGTACACACTAGAGGATGACAAAGGAGGATGAAAAGCTATCACTAAGAGCTGTTCAGAGTCCTTGTGGATCAACTCTTCAAATCATAAACATGCCCAGAAACTGAGCTAGAGTAGTTGCCCTCTACTTTGCATTTGAAAGATCCAAATGCAGTTCGATTCAGTACTCCCTGTGTTTAGGAAATGAATAGCAAAAACACAAACAACCAACAAGATACGATCCCCAGCGGAGTCGCCAATTTGTTGTTGGGAAAAGTATCCAATACGGAATGACCCTATCCCACTCTAAGGGTGATAGTTCCTTAGCAACAATCAAAGCAAAGCTATCTGAGATTACTTCTTTATGAGATGTAAAAGAGAGGAGAAAGAGATCCACTAACCGATGTCTTTCGCTAATGGTTGATCCAATCTTCTCTCCTTGCTGCTTGTCCCCAGCTCCTTGCTCTTTCACTGACCCAGTTACACCAAGATCCTACAAAATGGCAAGAGAGGGAAACTACAAGAAGCATACATTCATAATTGATTCAAGGATTAGAATAAATCAAATACACAAGTATAACAATACACCATTGAGACGCATGCATATAGAAGAACCTCAAATGCTTTATTAATGGAAGAAGTAAGGTTCAGGAAGTGATACAACCATAAGAGGCCCAATCCAGCATCACCTTCCCAGCAGAAAGAAATCTCCTCTTCACCTCCTTCAAAGCAAATCACCCAATAGTTCTAAACTCAAACCAACAGCAATTCTTTACATTCACAAGATTCCCGCCTCCCTAGACCTCATGAGAGAGATCTATATATAGGAGTTTTGGAGAAAGGATGAGTCAGCTTGAGGCTGGCATGAAGCTGACTAGTGTCCTCTCCCACTTCAGTTCTTCTTCAGTTCTTGAGTCCACTTGGAGGTTCTTGCTTCCACTTGGAGATCTAGAACCTCTTACTCATCACCAGTCGAATTCCCTGATCCAAGTGTCATTTTGGAAGCTTCCTGGGCATTGACACCTTGAGGAATGACTGTGCCACATGTCCAAACTCGCCCAGCGCAAGTAGCCTTCTTTGCAGTTGACATTCAACGCAGGTAGACAGTGGAGCAGTTGACATTCAGCGCAGATGCTCAGTGGAGCAGTTGACATGATCCATAATTGCCTTGTTTTTGAGTGTTTTCAGGTGGAGAACTTTTATTCAGTGCTGTGGTTTGCTGACCTTGTTCCTCTAGGGGTAGGAACAACATGTTTAGGGACTTTGGATCCCTTAGATTATGGACATTTCATGCTTCATGCTGTAAGGCACAAAAATGTCTATAACAGGGAGATGTTGGTGCACCCCATATGGCCACATTGTCGCTTCCAGGATTGACAATCGGCTTGCCCGTATGGCTCTTCTCAACTTCTGTCATTCAGAACACCATGATTCTTGAACAATCAAGTCAGCAACTAAACGATACCAGAGTTACCCCCCAACCTTCTACTTCGTCCAATTCTTCCTCCCCTCCTTCCTCTTCGCTTGATGAAGCTGGTAAAGCCAAAAATCAAGTAACCGAGAAGAAGAAGGAGCCAAAGGCAAAAAGGGGCGACCAGGCATCGTCTAGCGAAAATCCACACACTGCACCATCCAGGCCTAAATCTCCATGTGTCATTTGCAAGGAGACCACTATCATCGAGATTGTCCTTGCATCCCTCGGATCTTAAGGGACTGGTCTCCTCGTTCGCACAATCCGGTGTCGTCAACCTCTGACGATCATGTTGAAAATACACCTTCAACTAGTGAAAGTGAAGCCCCTGGACAAAAAGGAAGATGTAAATTTCCTTGTAAAATGTGTGAAGGCAATCATGCCATCCACCATTGTCCCTTCTTAGACGAGGCTAAAAGAGTTTTGGATGACCGTCCGGTTTCACCGTTACGGCTTCCTCCTGGATATAAGAAGCTCTTGCCGAGTCCGTCACTAGTTGAAAATCCGGCTGACACACCCTTGTGGTCGGCCGAAGCATCTATCATTGAAGATAAACCATCTGAATCCACACCAGACGAAAGTCAAAAGGTCGAGGTGGCAGTTGACCCGGTCTTGCCTTCAGAGGATCCATCTTCAGATGATACAGTCACCGAAGAGAACAAGAATGACACTGTCCAAATTCTCTTCGTAAGCACAGACTCCGATGAACATGGGGGCAGTCTACCCATTCCTTTACTGCAGGAAGGAAGTTCATCAGAGTCGTATCCAGCCGTCTATTCATTCCCACCTCCAAGCAACCTAGTTGTTTCCTTCGATTGGAATCTACTAGGCAAACCCCGCTTACCGGCTAGCGTACCATTTTGAATCATTGCTCAAATATACAGAATGGTCATGGCCGGTACCATCATAGATGAAGGGGCTTCTGTGAGTATCCTTTCCTAAACTTCTTGGAAAGCGCTTGGTTCGCCATCGCTTTTGCCTGAGATGAGAAATCTAACAGGCTTTGACAAAGGAACCAGTCGACCGTTAAGGATCCTTCCCAATGTGCCGATAACATTGAGAGGGAAAACCGTTCACATGAACGTAATGGTAGTCCAAGGACCCCTGGATTATAATCTACTCCTTGGACGAGACTATATTTATTGCATGAGAGCCATTGTCTCCTCACTCTTTAGAGTAATGTGTTTTCCGCATGAAGGAAGAGTGGTCAAGCTCGTAGACCATCTTTCATTCCCCGGTTCACACATAGCAAATAGTCATATACCAACCCTAAATGGTCTTTTCATGCAAGGAATGTCTCATCAATCCCCAGTCCGTCCTCCTGATGAGCGCGAGTGATTCGGAGGATATGACTAAAACCCAGGGGGCATGCACCCTGGCCTATTTCGACAGGAAAACCTTGGGTATAGGGTAGGTTTCCGCATAGGATATATGATTGGCTGACACACTCGTCCATTTTGGAAAATGGGATTAGACCGAAATAAGATACCTCTGTTAAGGTAGGCCTTTCCCGATAGAACAAATGTTTTGTCTGCAAATTGAGGGGTAACCTGGAAAAGGTAGGCCTTTCCCGATAAAACAAATGTTTTGTCTGCAAATTGAGGGGTAACCTGGAAACTCTACTTCGCTATACCTGGGGGCATGCAAACCTTTTGGCATGCAAGCAAAGAGCGACCATTTATTTTTTTTAATTTGTAGGTCCTCTAACCCTTTAAACTCGTAGGATTGGTCGTTTCCTAACTTGCATAAAGAAAGGATGCGGGGCAAAGCTTTGAAAAAATGTCGTTTTTATATGAGACATCCTTATTATACGACTGGATCGAGCAGTTTTAACGTGGAATTCAAGCTCGTTAAAAAATAAACATAAGCAATGAGCAAATTTTCCCCTAGAGTTTAAGCTCATTAAAAAATGAACCAATTTCCGGTAAATAACCATCGTGAATATATTATCATCGGCCTTTGAAGCCTTGGTCGTGTTCTCATCATCACCTCCACTCTGTATTGGCCGATCATTCGCCTCCATTTGATTGTTTACCCTTTTTGAGGAACAGCTGCGAAGAGTGATCCTGTTAGCCTTCCTTGTGACACTGCCGTGATTGGAAAATTCCAAACCTTACCTGGAATCAGCTGCTACCCGAATCTATCACTAGTTCCTCAAAAAACAAGTCTCCTTTAAGCTCTTTTCAACGGACTCATAAAATATGAAAATATTTCTGAGCCATTGGCCTCTAAAGCTCGTTAAAGTGACCGGAAGTGCTATCCCTCCTTTAGATTTTAATCTTTTTGGACTTGAGGGATTATTACACAAAAAGATCGAGCGCTTGTCTTGTTCGGCTCGTTAAAAGTACCGAAAATTCATCCCTTTTGTATTGTTTTATACTTTTTTGGACTCAAGGGATTAGGATTATTGGAGTTTTCTTTACATCCCTTTTTCAAACTCTCTAAAATTGAAAAGGACCGAGTTATCCTTGTCGTTAAACTCGTTAAAACCGAATAGCGAAAAACCTGTCCATACAGACAAGAACGAGTTTCACTATCGCTAGGCTCGTTAAAACATAGCGATGGGTTTGCCCGAAGGGAAAATTATAGAACAAGCATATGTTATCCTCCTCAAGCTTGAAAAAAATAAAGAGGTACTGGTCAGCAATGACTAGGGAAAAATTGTGAAGAAAACTTGAAGAAACTTTATTGGTAGCAAGTCGCTCTTGAACATGACACTTTCACTCCGCATCCGAGTTGGGTTGGGTTGTTCCATTCACTGGTCACATCACCATGGTTCCGTCACACCATCCATATTTGGGGTTAATGCTACCAATCCATCATGTCAGTGTCGCCGATATGTTCAAGAGAAGTCGCTCAGAGAATTCACCTGTGTCTCACCCACTGCAATACATTTACAATCCATTCTTTCATGACCGCCACCCTGAACCTTATATCACCAGATCGTTTTCACCTCCATTAAATCATTTGCTCCGTTCCATGTCATTGATGTGGGATTCACTAAGGCCCTCCTATGACGGATCGCTTCTTGTCGACATCAGCTCATTATCCAAGAAGTCGATCTAGGAACAACCCTTTCAGTACTTTGAAGCTTGCATGCCTCAATGGCAAGTTTCTCACTTCCGGCGACAGGTTTACATCAATGGCCTTCGACCGAAAGATTTTGCGTGGTGTTCGACGCCAAGTCTCTTATTCACACCACGTGAATTGTACTGTAGTACCTTGAGGGTCATCATCATTATCGGTGATTCCTCTCGCGCCTGTTAACAACTTACATCATTGGCTGGTAATCAGGCGATGTCTTTCCATGTTCAACTCCAGAACATCTCTCACATGGATCGACTTGTACTTTGAGTGAAGATCGAACGAGATTGAAGACCCCGGATCTAGTTTCCCCATCCGGGTTGCAATATATATTCAGGAAAATAAAGACATCAAATGTACATCATTACTGCACAGATAATCATCCAACCTAAGGGATGATGGCTCTACCAGAATCATCAGTCTACACACAGACGATTGTCTATCTTATGTACATGGAAATGAATTTATAAAGCTGAGCATGGGAATGCCTACCTCAGCTAGATCATGAAAATATTATGAAGATAATGTATTGTATTGTATCTTATTACAGGTCGCCTTCCAGCTTGAAAAAACTTCAGATCCTCATGATAAAGCATTTCACCCGATATCAAAACAGATTAATAACCTCATGCTTTAGGGGGCAACTGTTATATACATTTTTGGGCACTACAACCCCAATCATAAATTTCCATAAACCAAGGGCTCTTAAGTCCCTAAAAGTGTTGTTCCAACCTCTAAAAGAACAAGGTCAACTGATTACATCTTCTCCCAGAAGTTCTCCATGAAAAACTTCTCAGAACTGGTCAAAACTGGACCATCTCACCTGCTCCATGGTCAAAGTGCGCTGCATCCCACCTAAATACACATGGGAGGTGCGATGCATCTTGAAAATCCCTTCTATGGGGTGCGATGGGCAAGAGTGGACAAATGGCAGGGTCAATCTGCAAGGTGGAGGATCACGGAATCTTCCAGAAACTTCTCCTATGACACTTGCCTCTCTGCATTCGCCCAGGGATGAGTAAGAGATCATCAATCTCCAAGTGGAATCAAGAACTATCAGAGAGAGGACACTAGTCAAATCTCAAAAGCTGACTCACCCCACTTGCAAACATCTATATATGGATCCCTCATCCCAGAGATCCAGAGGCTGGAATTTTGTGTCTTGTAAGGAAGTGCTGCTGGTTTCTTGGTGCAATATCATAGTGTTGGGTGATCTAAGCTTTTCATGAGGTGAAGAAGGGCTTTCTTGCTGAGAGGATGATGCTGGGTCAGAACAATTGGTTGTAATCCTCTTTGCTATTTCTTGATTATCAATAAAGCTATTCAAGTTTTCCTCCACATTCTTGTATGATTGATGATATATGCATTTGTGTGGTCAATATATATCTAGTCCTATATTGTTTATGATAATAGATCTATGTTCTTGGATAGTGTTATGCTGCTTTGATTCTACAGGTGCTCTTTGAAGCTGGGTAGACGAGGAAGCAAGTGGCAAAGATCTATCAGAAGGGAGAGGAATCAAGCAAGGAACCAAGCGCAAGACAGAGGTTGGTCTCCTTTATTCCCCTCTTATCTATTTCGCATAAAGGAAAACGAAAGTAGTTTTAGTTTGTTTGTTTCTAAGGTAGCTACCAGCCTTAGTGGGACTAGCAGCTCTGCATAGACACTAGATTTCCCGATAACAGTGTTGGACCATGTAAGAGGCAATATTGTTGAACCTCCATCAAATGCATCCGCTGCTGCCTGGAACAAATGGAAAAATGGAGAAGTCAAAACAAAGAAGATCATCCGGGACTCTATCAACAAGTACTTGATGGCCTACATCTCTAAACTAGACACCTCCAAGGAAATCTACGATAGACTAGTGAGTTTATTTAAATTCAATGATGCAAATCAAGTTTTGTTTCTTAGAAATAAGCTGAGGGAAATCAAGAAGGGTAAAGATGAGAGTATGCAAGCATACTTCTTAAGAATCACCGAGATCAAGAATGATCTCCTATCTATTGGGGAAACTATTACTGATAGGGAAATGGGACTCACAACTCTTGGAGGGTTACCATCTGAATGGTACGTGTTCAGGACTACTCTTCTGAACAATAATTAATTCCTGGTTTTGAGGAATTAATGGCTAGATGCATTCAAGAAGAAACAAGGGTGGAAGAGCAAGAAATGCCCTTACCTAAAGTTCCTCCTGCTGCCTTTTCTTCTCATGCTAAGAAAAGAAATAATTTCGGGACTAAATAAAAAAGGAAAGGCTGGACCTAAGGGTGGAAGAAAAGGACGATGTTACATCTGCGATAAAGCAGGTCACTATGCAAGGGAGTGCCCTGATAGAAAGGACTCACACCGGGATGATGATCAAAATCCCTCTGATGGAAATCAAAGGAATGACAAATTCAATAGCAAAGGTAAAAGGAGTGTTGGAAATCAAGGAAGAGGACAACCATTCAAGAAGGCTAGAAATTGCAGGAATGAATCTAACGTTGTTGACAATAAGCAGGCTGAATATTATCTACCACCTGCCCTATCTACCTCTGCTCCTTCAAACTCAATGGGAATTTGGCTCATTGATAGTGGTGCCTCAAGACACTTCACTGGTTACAAAGAAGTACTCCATAATCTGGTAGAGAAAGAAACTAACTTGGAAATTGTCCTTGGAGATGACATGAAATACCCCGTGAAAGGTGTAGGCAATGTTTCTCTCAAATTGAATCAAGGTAATACGATCCACTTACAAGATGTATTATATGTACCTGATCTCAAAAAGAACCTGGTGTCCACCTCAGCAATGGAAGACAAAGGCTACAAGGTAACCTTCAGCGATGGCAAGGTACATGTATCAAAAAAATACTGTTAAAGATGCCTTTACTCTTGGGTTTCGTGTTGATTCATTATATCAGGTCAATGAAAGTCAGGTAGATGTCATGTCTTATGACAAATCTCTTCAATCCGAAATATGGTAATAGGGATGCCTGAATTCCGAGTAGAAAAAGAAGGTGTATGTTCGGGATGTGTCGAAGGAAAGCTCAAAAGGGGACCATTCCCCTCAAGCCAAAGCAAGACCTCCGATATATTACAGTTGGTCCAATCAGGCATACCTGAGGCTAGCATTGAGAAGGAGACTACTACACCACATACTCCTGAGCAAAATGGTGTTGCAGAAAGGAAGAACCGTACGATTGTGGAAGTTGTCTCTGTTAGAGTCGGTCTAGTAGCCCTCCATCAGCGATCAAAGCTCTTTGCATGTGCATAAGTAGGTGTCTCATCAGTGTCATCTTATTGCATTCCATTAGGCATGCCATAACCCTGATGGAGGAGCTGATGTCTTTATTCCCCTCTTGGCACTGTTGGATCAAGTTGTTTCAATCATTAAACTTTTTCAAGGTTACTTGTCTTGTCTTGAGGTCAAAATTCTAGGTCTAGGGTTTAGGTCCAATTTGTCTTCAAGGTCATGTCTCTAAAAGTCAATAAATGCCCAGCAGGCCAGAGGGATGATTATCAAAGTGTTTCTTTAAAAGATTTCATCTTGTACAGCTAATTTTTTACCTTGGATTTAAAAACCCTATTTTTAAAGCCAAGGTCATTTCTCAAAATTTTGTAAAAATTGTAAAAATTCAAATTTTTCGAAAGACAGCATGCAGCCCTGGTCCCCTTTACCAAGACTCCTCAGAAGCTATCCCTGCAAAAAAATTTCAAGGAAAAACATCAATTCAACCAATTTCAAGATAAAAAGAAACCGTAAAGTCAATAGCATTCAAATTTTGAAAAAGTGTCATGATAAACATTAGAAAGAAGGTTTTGAAATGAAATCAATTTAAAATAAGAATATAAAACCTCTCTCTCCCTCCATTAGTCTTCATTGTGCCTCAAAGCAATAGAGAGAATTGTGTTGGAGCGAATTTGGGCGAAATTGTGAAGCCTGAGTGCGCGTGACCCATCGAGACTGGTGCGCGACCCGTCAGGCGAGCGCGACCCATCAGGCGAGCGCGACCCGTCAAAGTGCCTTTGCCAGTGAAAAAATTACACGGGCGTGACCCATTGAGTGCGCGCGACCCGTTGGGCAGTGCACGCGACCCGTTGGGGTTTTCTCCACAGAAATTTGCTAGTGAACTGCCAAACGACCCCGGAATTTTTCAAGCTTGCAGGTAGGCCTTCCGTCATCAAGATTGTTATTTTCTAAAGCTTGTAAATAGCATAAGAATATTCTTAAAAAGCCATCATTTGCAAAATAAGGACTCCATGTGCATTTGTTTAAAAATGTCAAAGTGCTAGTGTTTGTTTTGTTGTTTTAAGGTCATCCTTTTCACTCCTATTTTTCCCTACATTTTCCTACATCCCATTTCTTACTCCCCTATCATTTTTCTTTAATTTCCCTACCAAAAATACTAAAAGCCCTGAAACCCTACCCCTATTCCTAAAAAAATCAAGAATCAAACCCTGAACTCTACCTCCCATGACATCCTTGCAAATGAAATTGTATGATGATGTATATGTCATGATTCTTCCCCTTAACCCCCTATTTCACATATTTTTCCCAATTTCCCTTCAAAGTCTCCCTTCCCTAACATTTCCCTTGTGCTATTTGTCCCCTTGAAACAACATCTCAAACAGTTAAAACAGCAGATTTTAAAGCAGAAGCAGCAGTACATTTCAGCCACTTTGCTCCTGAAACTATGTCAGAAACCGAAACCGATTATGAGCAAAGTGATGACCATGAGTCAGCTTCAGAGTTTGAGGTACATAGGAGGCCTCACAGGGGTGGTAAGAGCGGTCACCATAAGAGAGAGGAGCCCACCTCTTTGACCGATTTGCAGGCTTGTCCAATTGCAGTCACATGTTTCCGTTACCTGTCATGTTATGAGTTTTGCGAGAGGATCTCTCAGATTCAGCATCACAGGGAGTTGGCTCGCTTGTTTGTTTTGCATTTGCATGATGGGCATGTGAACCTTGCAGGGGTGGATTTTACATTGACACCTGAGATGATTGCTCAAGCAACAGGGATACCAAATGTTGGAGAAGTGTGGAACAAGCGCAAAATATTGGACAGTTTTCAGTACGAGCCTTACATTAAACCTGCATTTATGAGACTCTTGACGGGTGTATTTCCTTTCAGATTTTTGAGGAATGAGTATGCTCCTTTGATGAGGCTTATCATGCGCTATTTCACCTGTGAGGGCAGATTTTCACGTGTGTATTCATACCATATTCGCTTGTTGATGCATTTCACACGGGTACGGATGATGAACATCCCGGTTTTCTTGTGCCAGAATATTGAGAGGATGGTGCCCTTGATGCAGAGGAAAAGCCCAGCACAACAATATAGGAGCCTTTATCATTATGGCTTGATCCAGCTTGTGGTCATACATCAGTTGGCTCAGCATGGCATCCCATGGGAGGAGTTTATCTCTCGTGAGTTTTTCACAGTACCACCACCACATCCTGAGATTGTTCATGAGGAGGGAGGACCATCACAGTAGCATGATATCCCTGAGACTAGACATGTCAGCTCTCCTCCATTGGTCACTTATCAGAGAGGCCACAGGGCCTTATTTGCAGCAGCTCGGCGAGTATTTTCTCCACACCAGGTGGAAGGGGTCTCGCCTTCTTCATCAGCACCACGAGTGTTATCTCCACATCAGGTGGAAGGGGCCTCGTCTCTGACAGCAACACAGGTATCAGAGAGGGAAAAACAGCCCACGATTGATGAGGGGCCATCAGGTGTTCCGGACATAGAGGTTGTTGACCTTGATATTAGTTCTCCTAGCCTAGAGTCAAAGGAGATCATTCAGCACCTAAGAGCTGAAAATGATTCATTGCAGCGAAGATTGGAAGGGACACAATGGACGATCACATATTTAGAGTAGCGCAACAAGCATTTGGAGGATGAGCACACTCTCGATGAGTTGCGGAGGATTCATGAGGACCGCAACTTGGCTCGAAAGAGACCCGGCGATTTGGTACCCGTTGAGCGAGAGGCTATGCTTCTCCAGGTCAATGCTCATTTGGAGAGGTTGCTGGCCAAGGCCAACCAAGATAAGGACTTGCTCAGGAACATGAAAAATCATTATTGGGCGCGGATGCACGTATGCAAGGCAAGAATGAAAGTGCTCCAAAGACGGTTGGCCAAAGCACAAAAACGAAGGAAAAGGCCCGACCCCCTCCATATCTTGGCTGAGGCTTCTTTGAAGGAGCATGATACTAAATAACTCAACTCCAACACAAATTTCAAAAAAATTTGAGCATTTTGGGTCATTTGTGATTTTTCTGGCAAAAAACAGGTTTTCTTCACCGATGGCGCGCGACCCTTTCGTTTGGCAACTCCATTTTGGAAAAACTCAGCATTTCTGGATTTTTCATGGAAAGTTACACTTGCTCAGCCATTACCAAGAAATTTCACCAAGTTTTGGGCCTCCAGAAAGTCAAAAAACAAGCAAAAAATGACTTTCTGCCACATTTTTGACACACAGGAAGCAGTCTTGGGAGATTGCAATTTTGGAGGGGCAAATGACAACCAAATTTAGAAATTCTACTTGGGTTGGAAAGTAGACATCTAGACCTTTCCAACAAGCCCACTTTTGCCTCATTTGGACACCTGGAAGTGCCTCAAAAGTTCCTCCACAGGCGCGCGACCCATCAGGCAGTTTGCACAGGAATTCAACTTACAGCTCAGCAAAACGCAGTTTTGACTGGATTTGACTTTTTGGAGTTGATTTTCATCCTCCTTGTTGTAAATGATGTAATTTTATGATGTTTAGACAATTATTTATCTCTTCTAGAAGATTCATTCATAAGATAGGTAAAATTTAATGAATGAATTGGTTTCCTAGCTTATAGAGGCAAGTTGTTTTGATTGCCTAGTTTTGAGTGCTTAGTTTAGAATTGGTTGAAACAGCTCCTAGGATAGTGAGCTCGACCCCTAGAGGCAGGGAAAGATGTTATATGGCCTATATTATGTACTTTCTTGCTCATTTTCATGGTTGGACTCTTGAGGGAGAAGCTCTTATTGTATTACTTACTGTATCTCTGCAATTTTTGGCAAAGGAAGACCAGGGTTTTGCAGTCCTTTTTGGGATTCTTGTGGTCACATGTATTGATGGTGTGTTTCTCTTTGTACTTGTAAGTGTGTTATGTGAATCATTTCCTTACTTTTCCTTCTGCAAATTAGGCAAATGAAGTGTTAAAGTAGAATTCATGACTGTCATGCTCTGCTTTTAAGTTTGCTTAATATCAATGTTTTCAACTGTTTAAGGGGAATTCAAGGTTATTGCTTGCTCTCCTTAACTCCTCACCGGTCATTCTCATCCATCCACCTCTATCAAAGGCATCAATACTGTCTCCTACCTTGCCCCAAAGAACCCCCTGTGGAAACTGTGTCCAATCCCCGCACCCGAAATTGCCATTCCCCAATTTTCCACCAAAAACCTAAAAATCCCAAATCAAACCTCTTGATCAGTTTACTAGCCTAAAATCAGTGTTTCCCTATTGGTTATCTCGCCCATTGAAGATCTTTACCGAGATAAACCGGAGAGAGCCCTCTCCTGCCCCGTAGGGCTAGCTACGAGGCTAAGTGGTTTGATGTTGCCTTGGAGTTTACCTTTTTCAGCCTGAGGTGAAATTCCAAGCACTAACAGTCTCTATGGGTAGATGATGTAACAATGCCTGATGTGGAGGAACCCATGGATCCTATTTATCCACCTGAGCCTTCCTCTTCTAGGAAGAGGCCTTCATGGCTTAGGGGGATACTTGATGATGCTGAAGGACATGCTGCACCCCGAGGAACCTTCCGTGAAAGTAAGAAACCTAACAGGTATCAGGGATTCCTGTCCATCATGAGCAAGATCATACAAAATGAGCCTTCATCATTCTCAGATGCCATCAAGCATCAAGTATGGAAGGATGCTATGACCAAAGAATATGAGTCTATTATGGAGAATGATGTCTGGGAAGTAGTTCCCAGACCCCAAGACAAGACAATTGTTACTTCAAAATGGCTTTACAAGATAAAGTTGCAGCAGATGGAAGTACGAAATAGTATAAGGCTTGTTTTGTTGCTTGTGGCTTCTCCCAGAAGGAAGGTATAGATTATGATGAGATATTTGCACCTGTTGCCAGATATACGACCATCCATTTGATCATAGCCCTTGCTGCTTCACAAGGATGAAACCTACATCAGATGGATGTCAAGACCGTGTTCTTTCATGGTTCGATAAAAGAAGAGGTATACATGGAGCAACGCGAAGGAGTTGACATTTATGATCGAAAATCTCATGTATGCAAGTTGAAGAAAGCTCTCTATGGGCAGAAGCAAGCACCTCGAGCATGGTATGAGAGGATCGATGGCTACTTGATGAAGTTGGGATTCACTAGGAGTGAAGCCGATCCTAACCTTTATTTTAAGGTTGAAGATGACAAACCTCTCATATTGGTGTTGTATGTGGATGACCTCTTTCTAACAGGTGCAGACCCTCTCATTCACAAATGTAAGAGGGAGTTGGCTTCTGAATTTAAAATGAAGGACCTAGGACCGATGCACTATTTCCTAGGACTTGAAGTGTGGCAGAAGCCAGGGGAAATTTTCCTATCTCAAGAAAAATATGTGGTAAAGATATTGGAAAGATTTAGTATGATGGACTGCAAGCCTATGACTACCTCAAGGATCTTAACTTTTAGAAGTTATATGGTAGTGATGTTGGACCAAATTTGGGAAATGCCTCTGAGTTTCATAAACTCATTTGCATTGATGTTCTTGGTGAACCTTCGTCCGAACATATGTTTTGCAGTCAACATTGTGAGCTCATATTTGGTTGAGCCTCACTGGATTGATGCCAAGAATCTTCTGAGATGTCTTCGTGGCACAATCACTTATGGGTTAAGATACATTGTCAGAGATGTGAGATTACTTGGATTCACTGATGCTGATTGGGCAGGCAATGTGGAGGACCGTAAGAGCACTTCTGGGTGTTGTTCCTCCTTGGGATCTGCTTCGATATCCTAGATGAGGAGGAAGCAGAAGTCGGTGGCTTTCATCACCGCTGAAGCAAAATATATTGCTGCTAGCATGGCTTCTTGTGAGGTAGTCTAGTTGCGAAAGCTCTTCAGTGAGTTGTTTGAATTTACATTGGTTACCACCATGATCCTATGTGACAACCAGGGTGGGTTTTGTTTTTCAGAGAATCTTGTATTTCATGATCGCTCCAAGCATATCGATATCAGGTACCACTATATTCGAGATATGGTGTAGCGGGGAGCTATAAGGCTCCAACATATCGGTACAGATGAACAGGTCGCTGACATTCTAATAAAGCCCCTTGGGAAAGTAAAATTCCTGACTTTCCGAGAACAACTTAGAGTTGTTCAAAGACCCTCCAATGAGGGTCCTGTATGATGCATTGAGCTCTGGGAGGTCCAGGGGGGGTGTGGGGTACTTCTTGGAGCGACAAATGACCACAGGGTGATTCACCATCCCCTGGTGGTGTACATGTACACCCCATGGCGACTATGTGACAGGATTGATGTGTTCTCTTGTGAGGCCTGGATTGATGAGTTCTCCATGGCGATTGTAGCAGGATTGATGTGTTCCCCTGTGAGGCCTGGATTAATGTGTCCTCCATGGCGATTGTAGCAGGATTGATGTGTTCTCCATGGCGATTGTAGTAGGATTGATGTGTTCTCCTGTGAGGCCTGGATTGATGTGTTCTCCATGGCTATTGTAGTAGGATTGATGTGTTCTCTTGTGAGGCCTGGATTGATGTGTTCTCCATGGTGATTGTAGTAGGATTGATGTGTTCTCCTGTGAGGAGAGGATTGATTAGTTCTCCTATCGATGCATCCTACCCATGCAGTCTAGGACTCATGGGAAGTATCTCTCATCTTATCAATGAGTAGGGAAATGAAGTTAGGGACCATAGTAGTACCAATGGATGCAATGTTGTATATACCGTAATCCCTATGCTAGGATTACCTCCATTGATCTGGGATCAATGATACTGGTCTGGGACTAATGGTAGGAGTGGTACATTCTATGACACTAACTTCGGGTCGGTTGTTAGTAGTCTAGGATCAGTGGTACGCACTCTGAGACTGACTTTGAGTCAGTGGAGGATGTTACTAGTCTGGGACCAGTGGTAGGAGTTGTACTCACTATGACGCTGAATTCGGGTTGGTTGAGACTTGTCTAGGACCAGTGGTACATACTCTGAGACTAACTTTGAGTCAGTATGATACATCCTCGATTATTTCTTCTTCTTCATAATTCAGACAAAAGCAGAGCAGAACAGAACAAAGCAGAGCAGAGCATAACAGAGCAGAGTCGTACAGATCAATATAGGGCAGAACAAGACAAAGTAGAACAGACAGAATAGAGCAGAGCAGGGCAAGGGTCAAGCTGTACAGGGCAATGCATTTGATGGATGAATAGTAGCGACCGACAGACAGATTGCAGATGAAGTTCTCCCTAGTTGAGAGGGAGTGTTAAAATTGGAAACTAGGGCCAAAATTCATGTGGGTCATCTTATTCATGGCTGATAATATGTTCATTAGATTCCTCTCGTCGAGAGGTGTAGGATTGATCTAAAGATCATCCGATTCCGATAAGTATTCATGGAGATATGAATTTATTTTGATTATGGAATTATTATCAAGCCGACCTACAACTCATGTAGGCTCAGAAGCCCAACAGTCGCATCTATTCAAACATCAACAGTTGTGTATAAATACAGGAGGAATTTTCCTCATTTGCACTCACTCATCTCATCACATCTCTCTCTCTCTACTGCGTAGAAAAGAGTCTCTTCTCTACTGCGCAAAAAAGGGTCTCTCTCTCACACATGTGAAGCCAGAAGCTGCTAAAACTGAAGCTGCAACTGCAAAAGTGAAGTTTGACCTGCGTGG
Organism: Pinus tabuliformis; assembly: GCA_031772625.1. Taxonomy (NCBI): domain Eukaryota; kingdom Viridiplantae; phylum Streptophyta; class Pinopsida; order Pinales; family Pinaceae; genus Pinus; species Pinus tabuliformis. Next base: position 1,381,609,183 of record CM062817.1, on the reverse strand, counting down.
ACCAGAAGATCTCCTCATCTGATCTGCGATGTAGGTTCATCTGAACCTCCTTTGAAGGCTGCAACTTTTGGTGGTGGAATCAAGTCGATACGACAGATGGTTTGCGAGATATCGACTGCCCTAGTTTGAAGGAAGCTACTGCAACTGAAGTTGCAACCGCAGAAGTGAAGTCTGACCTGCGTGGACCAAAATATCTCCTCATCTGAACTGCGTTGTAGGTTCATCTGAACCTCCTCTAAAGGCTGCAACTTTTGGTGGTGGAATCAAGTCGATTTGATGATCGGTTTGTGAGATATCGATTGCCCTAGTTTTGATTATGAAGCCGCTAATGTTGATGTTGCTGATCTAGGGTTTGCTACTGCTAATATAAATCAGATTTATTGTACTATTTCTCTCTACTGAATTATTGAAGATAAAAGAAGATTTGATCAAAGGGTTTCCCCACACATTGTGGGGTTTGTCCCTGGCTAGCCGCCACATCTTGTGTCTCTTGTCTTGGCTTGTTTTCTGTCAATCGTTTAAAGTTCTAACTGCACTTTACTTTATGTACATGGGATTGCTAATCTGTGGAATATAATAAGAAAAATAAGTAAACTGTTATAAGCATAGAACATACCATAACTTAACAAACATCTTATAAAAATTATTTGAGTCAGAACTTGAATGATACTGAGATCAAATATACTCATGTTAAAAAGTTGGCTTTGGTGCCTGTCCAATATATCCAAAGGTTTCGCCATTATATACTGCTCTACAAAACTATGGTTGTTTTAGATTGCAACCCCATGACATACATCTTGTCACAACAATTTTTTTTTTGTGGGGGGGGGGGGGAAATTACTCCAAGTGGATTGTCATCCTCTAGTAGTTCGATTTGGAATTCATCAAATCCAAGTTGAATATATCCTTAGTTTTCATTGAGTTATTTTGCAACCTTCCCACTATTGAAACTGAAACAACGTCTAGTGATTCTATTCTGGGCGAGTCGTTGTTCTTGATTACGTCATCTAACCTGTGGTATGGAGAGGTTATCATATATATCCAAACGCAAACCTTTCGGTCTGATACCTCTCTCTCTAACCAACAATGTATCTAATATCAAGGTAAGAATTGTATTATAATCGGTGACACCCTTTATCATTGTGGTATCAATACAGTTTTTTTAAGGTGCATCACTCATGAGGCTGAGAAAGTCTTGAATGAATGCCATGTTAGGGAATGTGGTGGCCATATGAAGAATAATTAAATAAATAAAAATAATAACAAAGACATAAACTTTGAGAAAGATACAGTGGAAAAGGCTTATGAGTGTATTGTATCTAAAAATAATGATAATCATACAATATATAAATACATCAAGAGTATGTCTCAAGATAGCGCATATATTGGATACAATCACTTTGGTTGGGTAAATATCTCAACCACACACTAATATAGGAGCCTAAATACTTGGAGAGAATCTCTCAACCAACTAGACCTAAAAAAACTCCCAAGTTTGAGGAATAGTCTCATTCTAGAATAGACAAGTAGGAATAAATCCAAGTTTTATAATTTTAATTATTTTGAATATTTTGGACTTATTGATTGTTTTATGTGAGAGTGAGGCTAACATTCCCCCCCTCAATCATAAGTCCAAAGTAAGAACCTGGTACCATCTCCAAGTCTTCATGCTGAAACTGTTGAGCTAATCCTCAATGAAGAACTGCCTGAAAAATCACCAAAACTAGATGCTGAAAAAAATCCAATATGAAGAGAGAAGACCAAGAAACATGAATCAATTGCACGTCCGATACATCCCTGAAAGTTGCTTGAAAACTCCATAAAATGCTAATTTGCAATGAAAAAGGATCCATCTATCCTTTGCTTAGACCAATTACAATCCAAGTGAACAAAAGAATGTCCACAAATGCTCTTAATCAACATCCCTATCGCTTTCCACTAGAAAATGGTAATGCCCACTGGTAGATTTAATGATGCCCACTAGCATATTTGTTGATGGCCACTGGAAAATTTGATGATGCCCACTCAAAGATTTGTTGAGTTTGTCGAAACTTTTAGTCTGATAACCATCTTTAATTCCATCATCATTTCCCCCCTTTGTCAGCTGAAAGGAGAGACAATCAACTGCATTTAATTTTTGAACTCCCCCGCTTAAGGTGTAGGAGAATTTCTGTTTTTAATTCTTCAGGAAACTTTTTCTTTACCTCTGTCTTAAGTATATTGTAGGGCTTTTGTAGCTTCTTTAATTCTTTAATTAATTATTATTTTAATCTTCTTCTGCATTCAACATTTCTTTAATAGATGATTTGTCTTCCCACAATGAAGACAAGGATGGAGGTCAAAACAATTACTCTCCATATGACCTAATCTCTTATAATAGTTACACAACAAGATTTTGGGTATTTTCTAGAAAACCTGCACTTACAAACTAAACTGGTTTTGAGAAATCTACAACATAAATAGTGTTTTCTTTGTTATATCCTAAGCCATGTCGATCTTTGTTGAAAGAAATTTTTTCCCAAGGTACGATCACGTTCTTGGAAAGACCATTTTGTTATTGTTATTCACACCTGTTACTATTGCTAACATTCTATGCTTGATTTATTAAGTCACATGTATCACATTGAGCATCAATCATCTCTATTAACAATTCATTTGTATCGCATGTTGCATCAAACTTTTAAATTAGATCTTCAGTACAACTAACTGCGTCATTTAGTAGCACAACTTTCTAGATGAGATCATTTGTGTCACAACTTTCATCAACATGTTGAATGAGGTCATTTATTTCAAAAATTGCAATTGTTGTTTGGATGAGGTTTTTGTGTCGCACACTGCATCTATCTTTTCTTTACATTGTGCATTAAGTAGATCTTGTTTTTCACTCAATTTTATCTAGAGGGCATTAATGAGTTGTTTTTTCATATCTAGTTCATTTTGAATATCTTTTGTTGCTACTAATATGCTAGTCATATGATTGATTATGTTTTGATTTTTCATTAACTTCCACTCAAGTACTTCAATTTTGTTGTGCAATTCATAATTATACCCTTTCAAATCTTTAATTTCTAGCTCTGCACTTTGAAGACGGTTTCCTCCTTTGCCCATTTTTGTCTTTAACACACTCGCTTTTACATGCTCGCTTGATTATCACGCTCGCTTTCTTCTAAGATTTGCTCAATTTTCACGCTCACTTAATTATGTGACCTTAGGATGTCGGATACTACCAAAAATGCACCTAATTTAATGATTTTAAAATGAGATGTAATGAGCATATGAATTCTTATTTGACTGTTAAGAACTCAACCTCGATCAATTTTACTTAATGACTAGTTTAGGGCGTCGGGCTCCACCGATCATGCACCCAATTAGAATCAATCACTCTAGCTTGATCTTGACTTTGACCTAATTGAATTTTTTACAATATTCTTGCAATTTGACTTCTTTGACTCTAACACCCCCCAAAGTAAAAATTACTTTGGGTTACAATTTGTTTCCCTCAAAAAAAAAAATTATTGACCCTTATTGGTCCAAAATTACAAAATCACACCCTATCACTCCAAATTTACAAAAAGAAATTACAAACACTCATTACCTTAAAATTACAAAGCACACCTTCTCATGTTACTTTTTAATTCCCTTTTTAAACTTCCCTTTAAATCCCTTTATGACGTCACTTAAAAAATGAAATAACGATTTATGAAGTCTTGAAAAGATGTATAAATCATTGATTTCAAAAAATGTACCATAAAATAAAAATAAAAATTGTTGAAGACGCAGATACACCACGCAAACGTTGGTTCCTTTTTCTAAACTTTGTTGGCTCCACGCAATGTTGGCTCCACATTATTTTCTAAACTTTGTTGGCTCCACATTGTTTTCTAAACGTTGTTGGCTCCACACTTATGAATATAGAGCAATGTATACAGTGATAACAACTCTTCCAACAGTGCTTCCATTGTGCTCGATCCTTCTGCAGGTTGCCTATTCTCCACGACTCCGCCAATGTGGAAATTATATCTTCACTGTAGTTCATCAGAACCCTCGTTCGTTTAACACAAAATCTACAATTCGCATTAATCTCACTAATCTCACCAAGGGACTTCTCACCAGACATGAAAACAATTACCTTCGGAAATTAAAGAAGATAAAAACCTGATTTAAGTTTTTTTCTATTTTTTTCATTTTCCGTGTCGATGGAGAATACTTGTTATTGGGCTTCTCCAGCCTTTTGGTGATCAGAGGCTTGCACCATTTTTTACTCTCCCCCAATGTAACTACCAATAACAATACACAATGTCATGTGAATTTAAGACTTGCTTGTAGTGAATGCCTAATCCATGAGCCTTTGCAATCGTCCGCCTTTTGAAGGCCTCTTAATTTACCCTAAAACTAATTATGGACGTTAAAACATGTGTAGGTTTATCCCCTAATCTGATCCCAACAAAATAATGCAGCGTTCTACCATTTAGAGCACATGCAGCGATCCCAGATGATGTAGTAAAAAATACAAAATCGGGGTCATACATTTCAAAAAGTACTCGTTTAGAAAATTCAAGCTAGTAACTCTTACCAAGACATATCAAACCTTCTTCAGTGCTAAGACCCAAAAACATTTGAAGTGCGTCCTCTAAGTTGTAGGTGGGGTGTCACTGCACCAAATACTAGTGCCCACTGATATCCCAATTAACTTCACCTGTCGTAGCAACAAGCGGGTATGGTAATGCTAATCACGTTTTCACCCTCATGCTTTTGGAATCCTTTTTGTAATTCCCTCTGTAATTTCCAATGGAACCTTCACCGTGTTCTCCGAGATTAATTTTGTCAAGAGAGCGGCGGTCTCATGGAATCGAGTGAGATTAAGGTTTCACCCAACCTTAGTTCTCCCACGCATCAACACGATTTCGTCGAACAACACTTCTTCACACACAACAACTGAGGCATGTTGCAATAAGATGTCTCCACAAGAAAATCGCAGGTTGAATATATGCCCAGCGCACAGGTCAGTCTCTGACTGCTGCAAGATTCTTGTTGTTATTTGGGGATATAGAGCCAGTGGAGTGCTAAGGGGTTTTGATCCATAGATGTCGGAGAAGACTTAGCCCTGGAAGGTGAATGAATGGTGCTTGAATTTCAATCAAATTCCATCAGCCATCAGCCATCCCCTCTTCTAAAACATGGAATCTAGAAATCTAGAAAGTTAAACCTCTTAGCTAGTGATAGACCACTCGCTTAGTACCTGTCTCCTTGCGCACCCACAGTTCCAATTTTGAGAAACCCGTCAACTATTCGGTTGATCAAGGGATTTCCCATGTCAATCATCACACCCAGAGTAGGCGAATGAACATTAGCGTCATTTTGTCAAGTTCTCCCATAGTGCAGCAACTCTAAAGTACGCAGACCCGTAGAACCTCAACTCTTAACACGCCATTATCTACACATGATATTGTGAGATCGACTGGTCACTTATATTCAAAACTTCTGTGTGCTTGCACTTTCTCGGTCATAACTTCAAGTTGGAAATTAGCGGCATATAATCGGACGCTTCTAAGGTGAACACAATGCACAATTCCAGTGTGAAACAAATTTGGGCCTCTTTCAATCACATCGTTCCAAGCTCGGCTTCACATATCGTACTCTGACCTTCCTTCACTAATCTCTCTTACGCATGTTCTTAACTCCTCAGCTTTTAATATGCTCCACAACACACACTGAACACTGCACACGGCCTCCTCTACTCAAGCTAACAATACCTTGGTGGTTTAATTTAACAACACACTATAAAACCAACACGAGATAAGCTCTCCCTCAACATCTTGATTGGTCTCATCCCACATTCACACCAGCTCTGATACTAAATGAAGAATAATTAAATAAAAAATAATAATATCATAAACATAAACTTTGAGAAAGAGACATGGTGGAAAAGTCTTCTCAGTATATTGTATCCCACACAAAAATAATGATAATCATACAATATATAAATACATCAACATTATGTCTTAAAATAGTGTGTCTATATTGAACCACACACTAATCTAGGAGCCTAACTAGTTGGAGGTAATATCTCAACCAATTACACCTAAACAAACTCCCAAGATTGAGGAATAGTCTCATTCTAGAATAGACAGGTAGGAATAAATCCAAGTTTTATAATTTAATTGTTTTGAATATTTTATACTTATTAATTGTTTTATATGAGAGTGAGGCTAACAACATATCTCTGGTTATGCCACCACACAGAAGACTTTGCATGTTGGTTACTTTTGGCCTACCATGTTTCGCAACTACATCCTTGTTGTCCAAAAGTGTCATGCATGCTAGATATACGATCGAAAGACCCATGCTCCACCCGCTCCTTTGCATCCTATTATCGTCATTGGTCCTTTTGCGAAATGGGGCATTTATTTCATGAAATTTAATCCTCACACAACCAGAAGTCATGGCTACACCATTGTAGAATTTGACTATTTTATGAAGTGGGTCAAGGCGATGCCTACATACAATAACACCGGTGAAAAAACTGCTCTCTTTTTCTTTAACCATGTCATTGCACATTTTGGTGTTCCACGGGCTATAGCTACAAACCATGGAAAACATTTTCGCAGTCACATGATATCCGAACTGACTACCAAGCTAAGGCTCTCCCATGAGAGTTCCATTTCCTACTACCGTCAGGCGAATGGGAAATTTGACGCAATCAATAAAGTTCTCAAAACAATGCTTCAACATATGATAGAGGTCCACAAAACAAACTGGAATTTGATCCTTGATGTGGCCTTGTGGGCATATCAAACCTCTGTTAGGACTTCTACCGGGTTCACACCATTCCAATTAGTTTATGGTCTGGAAGAAATCCTTCCAATTGAATGTGAAATTTCATCTCTCAAACTTGTTTTCGAACTCCTCCCTGCCACTTCTGTGGAAGAGGAACGTCTCTTACATCTGACGCACTTAGATGAAACTCGGTGTGATGTCATGATGGCTAATGAAGCCCATAAGAAACGTATCAAGGCACAATATGACAAGAGTGTCAAGCCTCATGTCTTCTTAGAAGGAGACCTTGTCTTGTTATACAATCAAGAGTCTGATAAATTAGGATTGGGGAAGTTCAAGCCAATGTGGCTAGGTCCATACATTGTCAAACATGTTCTTGCTAAAGGGGCCTATGAGATTGTTGATTTCGATGGAGTTCCAATGGCGCGGCCTAGAAATGGGTTGTACCTTAAGAAATAATATGCTTAATTTTTTGCATAGTGCATTGTGTACATGTTGTATATAGGTGTGTTGAATGTGTTTGCAGTATGCTCCCTTCAAAGTTTCCTACGGTTTCTGTTAATCATATTTACGTTTGGTTTGAAGATTTTAGCATCCCTCAAGCCATATGTTGGTCATGTTGATCACACTAGTCGTAGTACTCGGAACCTTCCTTCCACAACATGGGATATATATGCTCCAAATGAAAATTTATTGATTTTACAAGGGATTTGTATCTGTCTCTCTACCAATAACATCACTAAGTATAGCATAGTGATCCAGCTATTTTCTAATGTTATTTTTCATGGTATCCATTATATAGTTATCAGAGTCGACTCACAACTTGTAGTATTGTAGTTGACTAATGTATACTCAGTTAGAAGTCCAACTACGTTGTGTATGTTCTTGTGGGTTCACCTTCTCGAAAGACATTTTGATTTTATCCAATATCAACACATTTCTAGAAATCTAAACACGTTGACAGATGCATTGACTAATCATATTTTAGACAGACATTTGTGACACAAGTAAATTAAATTCAATACACATCGCATACATTGAAAGAGATAAAAGAACCATAATAAACACTAAAGATGGTTGTATGTGTGTGTGTGTGTGTGTGTGTGTGTGTGTGTGTGTATCAAATTTTGGTTTTACAGAAATTTGTTCCCGAGAAACATATGGCCACACGGCCTATCATATAAAAAATATATATATGTCGTCAAAATATGGCTATAATCCTCCTAGTAGACTAATCATAGTGTTCATGGTAGAACACCATTGCACAAGCCATCTTTCACAGTAGCCGGATGATATGGTTAGGCACACCAATAGTATGTCGTTGTAGTCTCATAGGAATATGGTCGACCTTAGTCTCAGCTATATCATGGGTCAACCCCTCCATGTGACGCTCAACCTCTGCAAGAGTATTGACTACATTGAGATGTTGTAGTACCTCTCGTCCTACCGCAGCAACCTGTACTATTGATGGTGCTTGTTGTGGGTCTCTTGCACGTTGAAGATAAGAGGAACCTGCAAGTTGAACGGGTCCAATATATGAATGTAGAAATCAATAGTTTAGTCTCAGATACATCAAAAATTACAAAAAAAAATTATAAAACTTAAAATCCACAATTATCAAAATGTTTCTTGTTTTACCTATGGCTCCCCATCGCTCGCCGTCAAGAAGCATAGGCTCTAAATCTCCACTGAAATCCATCCTTGCATATGGATAGTCTTCAATCATAATGAATGAGTTTCATGTGAAACCATCAAAAGAAGACTATTGTGAAGGTCATCAATGACGGACTTGCATGTATGGACATGAGATCCACCCACCTCCTCATCCGTAGGACTCTCGAATCTATGGGCTTGAGTGAGATATGTTGTGGCCGTAGCAATGGAATCCACTCTAAGGCAAAAGAAATCAAGATCGAACCATATCCAAAGTTCTTCAATCGTCAATCCTTTGCCTTGGTCGATTATTCTTTCATGTTTTCCAGTACTCCCTCACTCCAGTTGAATATTGTTGGCTCTATACATTCTAGAGTGTATTGCATGTATGACCTATTAGCCAAATGTAGAGTAGAACTATCAGCCAATCTAGCAATAAAGAATAGGATAGTTCTCAAAGGAAATTGGACCACATGTTTTATCTCAATTTTTCCATCCTTGGTAGGTTGGGATCAAGGCTTGGATGTGTGATGATGTAATATTGGACTGTCTCTCCACCCCTTCTCGCACCTGAGAATGAGATGGGGGAACCTCTCCTCGATAAACTAGTCAAAAATTATATATCTTCCACCTATTTCTCGAGCATATGTGCTCCAAGTCTAAATGCTTGTACCTGAACATCCCATGCTCACACAAGATACTCTAACAGCTCCATCTGTTGCCTCGTACCAAGAAGCCAAAAGAATTTCAATATCCCACAATTCCTTAATGCCTAGATAGTGATTGGATCATTTGCTACTTTTATATATTGTTGCCCATGTTCTCTTTCCTGCCATATTAAATACATTTTGTTCCACTGGAAGCCTAAAACATCACAAGAAGGATCATTAAGACAAACCTCATTCAAAAGACTAGATAAATATTGAGAGAAATAGGAAAATTAATTTGGGAATTGCTCTCAGCAAACCCCTCTAAGGGGAGACAATGCATTATAGTGCCCTCCTTAGTGCATTTATTTATTGTTCAACACTCCTTTCAACTTGTTGGGGGTGCGTTGGACCTAGGGTGAGAAATTAGACCCTAGGGCCCTCAAAAACTAAAAAAAATGCATGAAATGACAAAATAGAACCATAAAAAGAGAGAGGAAGGTGAGATATCCTACTTGGAAGTGACAACGCTCGAAAATATGCACCAAATTGACCACAATCAGTTGCAGAAGATTGAGGGCAAAAAGCACTCAAAACTCACTCACTAAGAGGTGAATGTGAAATGGTAAAAATGAAATACTTTTTTTATTATTTATGGTCATTTTTACAATTATTTTATTAATATTTTAATGTTTTGACCTAAATATGATTCAATTTTATCAAGAAACGAGTATTTTTAATCTTTTAGTGGTGTTTTGAATGGGTCGGCAGTTGTTTAACGGATTTAGTGATGTCTAAATTGGAACAGATCATTTTGACTAAAGAGCATACTTTTATCATTTTTTCAGGCTCTGTAAACTTATGAGAAAGGAACCCCTTAGAGTTCTCTTTCAGCTCTTTTCAAACTCACAAAACATGAAAAGATTGTCAAGCACTTGTTTTTTTAACTCGTTAAAGTAAATGAAAATACGTCTAATTAGTATAAGTTTAACCCTTTTCTGGATTGAGATTGACTATTTACGGAAAAGGAATACCTTAGTCGAACATAGCTAAGAGGTTCTCTTAAGTATCATTTTCTTCCTTTTCAGACTCAAGGGACTATTTATGAAAGGGAACCTTTGGAGTTTTATTTTTTGCCTCTTTTTCAAACTCTCCAAACATGAAAAAGATGTTGAGTTTCACCTTCACTGGACTCGTAAAAACATCAAATAATGATGGACTCGTCAAACATGACGAGACTGAACCACTCCTTCTCAAGGTTCGTTAAATATACTCAGAGGGATTCATCTAAAGGATGGACTTACAGATCAAGCATATGTTATCCTCCTCAAGCTTGTCAAAAAAAAAAAGAGGTATTGACCAGAAATGGTTGGGGAAATTGGGAAAATATGGTACTCCACATATTAATGGCAGGGAGTCGAACATGACATTCTTCCACTTCATCTCTGTGGTTGTTGGGTTGGGAAATCCGGTTGTCTTTTATGCTCATCAAACCATATAAAATTCTTCGCTTTTGATTTTGGGTCAATTTTGCCAACTCCATTCAATGTCATTTATATGTTCAAGAGAAGTCATTCAGTTGATATATGCTACAATATTCTTGTCTTCATTCCATGTCTTTCGTTCCTGAACCAGTTCCACATGGACATCACATATCTCAAATCATGATACTCATTTTGTGTCATTGATGGGGGATACATCAAGGTCCTCCTACGATGGGTCACTTCCTGTCGACATCGACTCATTATCCAGGAAATTGACTTAGAAACTCTTCTTTCGGTATCTTGGGAATTGTATACATCAATGTAAGTTTCCTTTCTCTTGGCGACAGGTTTTCATCATTGGCCTTTGACCAAAAGATTATGTATGGTGTTCGACTTCAACTCATTCATTTACACCATACAGATTGTACTACAATACCTTGAGAGCCATTAGCATCATCGGTGGTTTCTCTTATGTTTGTTAATGGCTTACATCATTGGATAGTAATCATATGTTTTCTACCATGTTCGACTTCAGCTCAATTATTTTCATGGTTAGACTTGTACGATGGACGAGCGAGTGAACAAGGTAGAAGACCTCATATCTAGTTCCATCCAATCATGGATCCACACTTTGTCATCAATGGGTGACTTGTTAATCATTGTACATGTAATGTTAGCTTATTTGTTGAGTATGGGTATGCCTCCCTCAACAAATATATCATGATGAAAATGTATTATAACAAATGATGATCTCAACCAATTGTTCTTGATCTGAACTTGTCACAAGGTAAAGCACTTCACTCATCAGTCACCATTTTTGACTTTGCGCTTTAGGGGAAATCTATTATAGGCCATTTTTTCGCATCTGGTCGATAGGCCTGCAAACCAAATCAATCACCATCTGTGAACATATTGCCATCATCCCTACACAAATCCCTAAGCATGACCTTTCTAAATAACTGAGTTTCTGGGTCTAACTGCTTCAAATCAGTGATTTTAAGCCCCAACACACCTTGCCCCTTTAGAGACCTGCGTTCAGTAGCAGGTTGCTCCTTACTGCACCAACGCTGATCAGCAGTAGCTTGCTCTTTGTTGGGGGTGCGTTGATTCTAGAAATTTGAGAAAATTAAAAAGGATCCCGAAGCTTCCTCTTCCAGAAGCTTCTAGGAGTTGTTTTAACCATTTACCTTGGATAAGAAGTTCGAATCCTATCTGATCCTACCTTAGAGATTTCACCTCTTATCCTTTGAGCTCATCTTCCCCTCTTAAGTGGATCTCAAGCCTAGATTGGTAAATGGGTAAGAATTCCTAAACTATCATCCCTCTCCTATAAATTTGCTACCATCTACAACATCAAGGTTGGATTTTGAAGATTGTTCATGCCCTCGTGATACTGCCTTGAATCTAAGAGAGTCATCATCTTCACGCATTAGGGTGACATTGTGGTGTGCTTTGTGAAAAGGAAGGACAAGTCAACTTGGGGAAATCTCTACAAGGTCAGCTACTATTCTTGGTTGTAAACTCTCTCCTATTCATATTAATACAAAGAGTATATCATTTTCCTATATGTGTTATGTTAATTTTACATTCATGTGTTTCAATGCTTTGTTGATCCATTGAATAGAGTAATTGAATTATGCTACGCAGATGTTGTGGATCCTTGACTTGTTTTAATTGTATGTGCAGCTTCTAATTATAGCAATCGGAGCTATGATTTGAGCTTACAAGCCAGGAGGAAAGTAAAGCTTGCGACGGATTCCAAGTAAGTCTCTTTCTCATTCTTCATTTTCTCTAAGGGAAACTTTATATTCTTTGTTTAATGTTGTTCTACACCAGTCCACTAGGTCTAGGAATGATACTTTTGTCCGCAATCATAAATTCCGCTTAATAGTGATTATAAAAATGTGATTTATCATAAATCATATAAGTGTATTTTTTAAAGATTTATATTTGTAATTAAGATTTGAAACATTTTTATTACCAATAAATTTAATATATTTGTAAAAATTGAACATAAGTAAAAAAGATATCAATCATAAAAAAAATAGCCATATTACTACCAACAACAACAAAAAATTAATATATTTTGTATGAGAAAATAAACAATATTCATAATAATCATTAATAATCTTATTCATAATTAATATTTAACCTTATAATATAATATTTATAATTTAAAAATAATAATAATAATAATTAACATAAATAATCAAATTTAACAACCCATAATAAACATAAAGCATTAATCATTTTGAAAACAAATCTACGTTAATTGTATGGTTATTCTTCTTTAAATAACATTTTTCATTATTATAAAAAATAAAATATATCCGTAAAAGACTGTTACAAAGTTTACATCATTTATATAATAAAAAATAAAATATCTCTTAAACAAAATATTACAAAGTTTATATTAATAAATTTTAAATTTTAAATTTTACATCATTTATATGATTTATATAATTCAATTTATATAATATAATAATATAATAAGTATATGAATAGTTAATTTTTTCTTTTCAAAAGAGGATTATAAATTCATAAATTTATAATGATAATTAGTATTTTTAATAAATCTTTTGATCCACTATTGATATTTTTTTTGTTGGGAAAAGAGATTGTAAATCCATAAATCCCTAATAATAATATTTTCAATAAAAAATTACTATTAATAAAATGTTAATATTTATTTTTAATAATAATTAATATCTTCAATAAATCCGTTGATTTATAATTAGTAATTCTCTTATTAAAAAGGATTATGAATCCACACGGAAAGAGATTGTAAATCCATAAATCCCTAATAATAATATTTTCAATAAAATGTTAATGTTTATTTTTAATAATAATTAATATCTTCAATAAATCCGTTGATTCATAATTAGTAATTCTCCTATGAAAAAGGATTGTGAATCCCTAAATCCTTGACCGTCTTTATTTTTTTAAATCAATGAAGGAGGATTGTATTTGTTGAAGTGGAAATTTGAATTTCGTATTTGACTCGGGCATAAGTCAAATGAATCTTTTTCTTGATACAATTTAACACTCCCTCTTAGCAAAAAAATGGTTCTGAACAACCCCAATCCTGATCTTGTGGAACTTAAACTTGCATCTTGACAAATCCTTTGTCAAGATGTTTGCATCCTTCTCCTCTATAAGAATGTATTGTAGCATAACAATCCTCCTCTACACACAATCTCTCAGGGGATGGTACCTAATGTCTATATTCTTGGAGCTATTATGAAACGCTAGATTTTCATAGAGTTTTATACAATGATTTTCACAATGGATCAATGCAGGCTCCATCCCCTGACTGAAGAGACCAACCAAGATATTTCTCATCTAAATAGCCTTGCAATGTTGCTTGACTTGCAGCCATATACTCTGTTGAAATGTGACAACAAGAATATTCCAATTTAATTTTTCCTTGAATTAAATTGTGAATTAAAATGTCTTAATAGCTACTTGGAAATAATTAATTAATTTGTTTCAAATTAATTAGTTGGAGAAATTCAAGTTAGAATTCTTTTTGAAGTCATGCAAGCGTTATCCCTTAAATTAAGGAGATAAGATTGAGTTATATTTGAGTTGTAATTAGTTAACTCAGTTTACTGAGTTAAGTCCAGTGAAATTAGTTCCAAATTGTTTGAGGAATTAATAGAGAGTTAACAGTCAGTTGATGCATGCATGCACTCAACTAATGTACTGCAGTTAACTGAAAATTCCCTCATCAAAAACTCATGGATACCTATTTTGAGAAAGACCCAGTTGAGATTAAAGTCAAGGACAGTGTACTATCAGTTGCATGTGTTTTCTTACAAAGAAAACTCATGCATGCAGTCAAGGTAATCATTACTTGAGGATTGCGCAATTCTGATAGTGTGTGAGAGCAATGTTCCACTTGGTGAGGTTAAGATCATCCACAAGGAATAGCGCAAGGAAATAGGAGCTTGGAGGGCAGAGAGGAAGGCTGGAGAGAAGCCAAGATTTCCTGTGAGCATCTGTGAAGATTGTACTGAGAGCTGGCTAACTGTGGGAGCTAAGGCTTTGTATAATTACTATATATTTCCACCTTGTATGATAATACAGATAGTGGGGTTTTTAGCTGAGGCTTTCCCCAAAGTATTTTCATGTGTATTGTGCGATTGATTCTTCTTCTTCTAGTTATATGTGTTCAGCTCGATCTTTAAGCTTCCGCAAATTGATAGTAGAAGTAGGTTATAGTATTCTTCTTTGATTTATATTGCATTATTCGGTTAACCTACAGTCATATTTTCTACATGGTATCAGAGGTGGAGTTGTAGAGAATTTCTACATGGTATCAGAGTTGTGAACAATATACTGAGAAGAGAATTTGAAGTTTGAAGTTCGGGGTTGCAAGTGCAAATCGAATTCATATCATACTTCAAGGTTGGCCAATGGCATTTTATGGCTTGAGACTCGAGTATTCCTTGGAAGGTAGCTCGAATTACATAACATGGAAAGATAGAATGGATGTTGTATTAGAAGACAATGCCTTGAATGATTTCATTGATCAAGAAATCATAAAGCCAACTTCAACTAATGCACAAGAGTTGCCTGAGTGGAAGAAGTGTGTGGCGAAGGTGAGACAGATCATCCTTGAGGGAGTTCGAGACCATATTGTCTCGAGTCTCCATGGGAAGGATACTCCATTTTCAATGTGGAAGACATTGAAGGACCTCTACCAGAACAGTAGTTATCAGAGGAAATTGGCGCTCAAGGATAAGCTTTGAAGAATCAAGATGGAGAAGGGCGATACTATTTCCACATATCTGAAAAAGCTCACCACATGCAGAGATGAGCTTGGCAGTGTGGGAATAACTACTACCGATGATGATATGGTGAGCCTGGCTCTCCTTGGCCTTCCAAAGAGTTGGAATAGCTACCAGGACTCTATGAATGGAAGGGAAAAACTGTCGGATTGGGAATGACTGTGGTCGGATCTTATGCAGGAGGAGATCAGTAGGAGCACACGAGATGGTTCTTCATCCAAGGATGATAATGAAGAAAATCTAGCCTTAGCAAGTAAGGCAAGGAAATGGAATGGGAAGGCTTCCCATTCCAAATAGAATTCTTCTCATGGAGGGAAGAAGGGTGACAAGTCTAAAGTAAGATGCTTTAATTGTCACGAGATGGGACATTATGCGACTAATTGCCCATCAAAGAAGTCCAAGAAGGGATCCTCGGAAGGATAAAAGGTGAGGCATTAGCCTCTCAGTTCAAAATGGACTTTACCCTCATTGCATGCATGGTGTCATCGATGATGGGTTGTGTCTAGTATCTTGACAGTGGAGCCTCATTCCACAGGACCGACGATAAAAGTTTATTTAGTGCCTTGGAGGAGAAAGACCTCAAGATGCGCATAGAGATGGGTGACGATGGAAGGTATAGTGTTTCAGGAGTGGGCACGGTTGCTTTTCAGAGGGAGCATGGAGCTCCTATCACCTTGACAAATTTGAAGTGTGTGCCTGGACTGAAGAAGAACTTGGTATCAGTTGCGATGTTGGGGGACAAAGGCTACGATGTTGTCTTCAGTAAAATAAAGGCGTTCCTAAGACACATAGCCACGAGTCAGACCAAGAGGATAGGGATTGGGGTGAAGAATCTCTATAAACTAGAGGTATATGACTGTGCAGCATTGAGTAAAAAGCAAAATTGGTGCAAAGCCAAGACATTGGCGAGTTATGGAACAGGTGGTTGGGCCATTTGCATCATGGGGCTTTGAAGATAATGCAGCAGATATCTACAGGACTTCCCAAAGGTAAACTTGAGCAAGTTGACACATGCAAAGGTTGTAGCTTGGAAAGTACACCAAGTTTTCCTTTCATGATCGAGACAGTCGAGCAGAGGCTATCTTAGAGCGAGTTCATACTGATGTGTGTGGACCATTCTCAATGGCATCCATAGCGAAGCAAAGGTATTATGTGATTTTCATTGATAATTATTCTCGTAAGTGATGGATTTATTTCATGCAGAAGAAGGACCAAACCTTCACAAAGTTTTGTGAGTTCAAAGCTTTGGTCGAGAAAGAGTTAGGGAAGAAGATCAAGGCCTTGAGAAGCGACAATGGTGGAGACTATGTCTCTCAAGAGTTTAAGGACTTCTATGCAGCGGAAGGAATTAAACGAGAGTTGACGGAACCTCATAACCCACAACAGAATGGGGTGGCCAAGAGGAAGAACAAAACAGTTGTAGGGGCAGCACAGGCAATGTTGCATGACCAAGACCTACCTCTTCACTTGTGGACTGAGGCATGCAACACAGTGGTCTATTTGCATAATAGAAGCCCGCATAACATACTTGGGATGAAGACACCAGAGGAAGCTTTCTCTTGTAAGAGACCAAATATGGGTCACTTCAGGATCTTTGGCTCATTGGTATATTTCCATGTGAAAAAGGATGCGCGGAAGAAGCTTGAGCTAATGGCAGACTTGGGGATGCTTGTGGGGTACACTAATACACCTCACAACTATCGAGTGTACTTGCCTACCAGTCGGAGGACAGTGGTTCGCAGAGATATCAAGTTTGATGAGCAGAAGGCCATGCAAGTTTCCCTTGAGAGGGAGCTCCAACTATAGGCTGTGGAGGAAATGTTGGTTCCTAAGGAGGAGGAGCCTCAGACTGATGTGGAGTAGCCGCATGCAGAGGTTTCAGGAGTGGAGACATCCACTCAAGCAGAGTCTTCCAGAGATGGATGGAAGCGCACAAAAGAAGCTGACAGATTTTTGAAGGATGCAAGAGAGAATGTGGGAGCACCATCTTCTTAGCGTAGACAGAGGAGGTCACCTGAGAGGTACACTGGATACATGGCCCTTGCTGGGGAATGTGTTGAGATCGAGCCATCTTCCTTTGAGTAATCAGTGCAGCAGCCAATTTGGGTTGATGTTATGGTGGAGGAGTATGACTCCATAGTTCGTAACAATGTTTGGGACGTGGTTCCGAGACCAAAGAACAAGTTAGTTGTGAGTTCCCATTGGATTTACAAGGTAAAGCAAGCTTCTGATGGTAGTGTGGAGAAGCATAAGGCAAGATTTGTTTCCTGTGGCTTTTCACAGGTCGAGAGGATCATGTTGTTGCAGTATATTTCGATAGAGGAGCAAGATGCTGACATTTTGACAAAGGCATTGTCAAAGTGTAAATTCGAGTTCCTTAGAGACATGATCGGGGTGGCAGATAATCCCTTTCTTGTTGAGAGGGAATGTTGAAATGTGGCAACAAGAACATTCCAATTTAATTTGTCCTTGAATTAAATTGTGAATTAAAATCGAATTTATTCTTAACAGCTACTTGGAAATAATTAATTAATTTGTTTCAAATTAATTAGTTGGAGAAATTCAATTTAGAAGTCTTTCTGAAGTCATGCAAGAGTTATCCCTTAAATTAAGGAGATAAGATTGAGTTATATTTGATTTGTAATTAGTTAACTCAATTTACTGAGTTAAGTCCAGTTAAATTAGTTTTAAATTGTTTGAGGAATTAATAGAGAGTTAACAGTCAGTTGATGCATGCATGCACTCAACTAGTGTACTCCAGTTAACTGAAGATTCCCTCATCAGAAACTCATGCATGTCTATTATGAGAAATACCCAATTAAGATTAAAGTCAAGGACAGTGTACTATCAGTTGCATGTGTTTTCTTATAAAGAAAACTCATGCATGCAGTCAAGGTAGTCATTCCTTGAGGATTGCGCAGTTCTGATAGTGTGTGAGAGCAATGTTGCACTTGGTGAGGTGAAGATCATCCATAAGGAACAGCGCAAGGAAATAGGAGCTTGGAGGGCAGAGAGGAAGGCTAGAGAGAAGCCAAGATTGCCTGTGAGCATCTATGAGGATTGTACTGAGAGCTGGATAACTATGAGAGCTAAGGCTTTGTATAATTCCTATGTATTTCCACCTTGTATGATAATACAGATAGTGGGTGTTGGCTTGTTTGGGCCTAACCCAGGTTCGGAAGAGTTATTTAGCCAAACAAATCCCGCAACTACCAGCCCTTTCAGAAATAGCCCGCGGAGCGCGGACTGAGGTCTCACCCAAGGTAGCAGGGGAGGGTGCTAGAACCAGGTTTCCGCACCCTAGGGATGTCTAGATGTGTATTGGAGGGTTCATGCACTTTTCTGTAACTCCTCGCTACTTGACCTTCACGCTGATCTAGGATGATTATAATTTCCTTATTCATGCGCTATCCTACTTGAGGGAAGCAGTTATGATTCAGAACTATTCAACAGGGTCTTTAAGCAAACATTTATCCAACATAATTTATTTGCGCACAAAATGAACCCAGATTCGCATACATTCATCACATTTGCATTAACCAGATATAGAAAGGTAAACCATAAAGACAGATGCGTGATAAGATAGAATTACAGAAGCAAACTTATCTTTATTATTATTCTTCACCAATACATCAATACATCCAGATCTACCCTGTGCACTCAGCTGCAGGGGTCCGCGCACACAACTGCGGACTTTCTAGGCCTCTGCGCACACAGCTGCAGAGCCTCTACCTCCTACCTAACCCTCGACTCAGACTTACAGACGCTTTTAGACTATCTTCTTTTAGGAACCCATTACATTTCATGCCAAAAAGAACTGCCCTTCCCTCATAGAGCCGCACTCTATTTATACCCTTCCCTGGCCTGCGATCCCTGCGCGGGCCGACTCTATTTACATTACTTTTTATTATTTTTGGGTGGACTACCCTTTGACTCAACCTATTACAATTCGCGCTCCACGCGTTCAGCGGAGTCTTTACCCAAAATGTCTAGCTTTGTGCCCCTTAACCGTTGTGCGGGGCTTCCGCTACCCAACAGTCCCCCAACACAATCATCGTGACTCATCCTGGGTCACTGAGCTGGCACGTCCATCTTTGCACGGAGGTCGGTCAACAACTTCAGTGCGTCGCTGGTACTAGTAGCAAATTCTTCCATCATGCACTGCATCCGTTCCACCTGCGGTACCGATATTTCTGCCCCTGTCTCAGGTATCTCCATTATAGCACATTCAACCTTCATGTGTGCTACCTCATGCTCTATGGTGGTTGAAACTACAAATGTCTCGTCCAACCATGGCTAGATACGGGCTTTCACCACTGCTTCCTTCTGTCTCGCGACTTCGGCTTGGAGTTTCATGTCTTGTACCTCCCTCATCTTGGCCAACCGCTGCGGGATAGCAATGGTCTGCGTGGTCCCCTTGAGCTGATCGTAGGCTTGCTAGAGTTCCCGGGCCTCTGCTTCCAATTTACGGAGTGTGGGATCTTCCTGAAGGATAGTGAGTGTATCAATCGACTGATTGAGCAACTCAGTACATTCCTCGAGTGACCGTGTAAGCATCACGTGCCCCATAGCAATAATGTTCCTACGTTGTATTACGACCTCTGGGGGCGTGGGTGGTGGAACCTGTAATTGTAACTCGACAATCTGCGTGCTGAGCTCTAGCTGGAGCCGTGCAGCCTCCTCTTTTGTCCTTCAGAACTCCATAGCCAGCGTACGAATCTGTGCTTCAACGGGCAAGTCCCCTGTAATTTCTAACGTCTGGGCGCTTGAATAGGCTTCCGCTACTACCTTTTCCATCTGCTGTTTTTGTGTGACTGCTTCATCGTGTTGGAGCCGTAGCTGTTCCATATTAATTTTCTACTCGTGGAGTATCTGGTCGATGCGGCTGGCCCTAGTGCGAAGTTCAATTGTGGTATTGTCGTGGAGTTGTTGCAAACTATCATGTGGGAGTGCAGCCATGTTCAGCCCTAGTCCGGTAAGTCATTCTAGTATGGCTCGGTCCACTGGTTGGTTGGTGACCAACGCACCTGCCGGAATTGGAGTAGAATGAGCAACTTGGGCTCTGAGCAATGATGTCGCTGTTGTCATACCGAAAGTTTCTGCAGAAACGTTAGTGCCTACCTGTGCCATTCTTGATCCCAGTTTGTGTAACTGTGTCCGAAGCTCCCCCAACACAATGTGCTACTCTGACATAGCCTCATCAACTGCCTCCCAAGTAGCTTCGCAAATGATGTTTTCTATGTCATTTAGGTTGCCCTTCGTTAGGGTGGTTACTTCACTGTCTATCTTAGATGCTTTTGCTTTCTTTCGTGGTTTCAAGCGCTCTAGTGTGGCTGAGCACTTCAATGGGGTACCCGTAGTAGTGGACGGCATATCCATTGCGGCCGGCTGAGTGGTTTCCTTCTGAGTTCCTTTGTCTTTGGCTGGTGTCTATGCGCCTAGTAGTGGTTTTTTCGTTGCTGCAAGTTTTGCCTCTCACGCTGTGGCATGCTTGGCTTCCTCCTTTTGTTTTTTAATAGCAGCCTTGTCTCATTCCACTGCCTTAAGTCCTCGCCAAGCCACTGGCCAAGCTTCGACAATCTCGTTAACAACATCATTAGTGACGATGAACCCGAGAGGGGTCCATTCCTGGGCTGGGTCCTTCTGTGCCCTAATGTAGACATGATGCATATCTGCTTTGAATTCTGCAATGTGCTTCATACTCTCATAAACTTCATTTGTCAAGCGCGGTAACTCAGTAATCCACTGACGCACATTCGTGTCTATCAAGATCCAAAATATTTTAATCCCACGAATTCTGCTTGCGTCCTTTGTCACCCAGAGGGACGCATATTGCGCGGCTTCCGACCATTCTGGGGTTAAAACGAGAAACTAGCTGTCTTCAGGAAACTTAGTAGTGACCAGCATGAGGGACAGTAGTAGCCACACATAATGGAACATCTTGCCTTCTTCCTAGACTTCATGACAATTGGTCAAAAATTCTTCACAAAGAAACTATGACCAGTTGAACCGCACACCAGCGGCACATTCTTCAGCCAGTGCGATAACGACAGCAGGGACCTCAGAGCCCCGACATTTCCGCATCACTTTTCCTACCAGCAACTGAGTGGCCACCCAGACTGCGTCGTCGAAGATACTGTCAATGACGTACCCTCGCAGTCCCTTGGCGAGCTTATACATCTTCTTCAGTCGTTCTATCATCCCTACATCGTTGCTTTTACCAGTAATTTCCCGAGGGTTCTGTCCGGCGCAAGGAAGATGCGAGATCCGGTGAACAAGTTCTGTTGTGATACTGACAGGTTTACTGACCCATAATGTATCTCCGTGTACTAGACAGAGCAACTGCTTGATGACTAACATAGTAATGGGAGGCCGGAGAAAGTGCGGGATTTCCAGGAGACAAAGTAATCTGGCTTCATCCACCTTTCATAACCACTTCTTTGGCTGTAGAGTGGTCACCACGCCATCTATCTTGTGATCCATTAAGGCATCCATCGCTAGATGGGGAAATTTTGTTCTGCAAGGTCTCAATCTTCGAATTTCATTGTCGCGACACGGACAACCACCGATTTTTCCCTAGGATGGCTTTCGGGAGAGAGGGGGTAGTGATTATATCGTTGAATTCATCCAGGTTGGCAGGTACCTTTTTCGTCTCCTTGCTTGGAGGCACATACTTGGGTCGTCGCACTGGCTGTACAGGGTCCTCCTCGGGGACGTCCTCTTCTACCCGCGTGGGAGACTCTTCTGTTTCTTCCTCGCTATCGATGATAACAGTTTTACCTTTGTCTTTCATTGCGGATTTGCCAACAGGCTGGTGTCGCGGCAACCGTCTAACGAATTCTAGAAGTGGAGGTTTCTTCTTGGTCTTCGGCGTCCGAGGGGATCTAGAGTGCTCGGTTGCCTGCGGCGGCTCTGGCTGTGGGCTAATGGTGGTAGGCTTTTGAGCTTTTAGGATAACATCTTTGTAGTGTTGTGGCAATGCCGGAAACCACAGACTATTTTCAACTTCCTCGTTGCTCATGATGTAGGTAATACGGACCGATTCTCTTGCCGGACAGTACGACGTGGTGGTGTGACCTTTGCTCTGTTTATATATCAATTGAACTCAAAAACCGGCGGCTTGTTCTTGTGATAGCTCATAAATGTGATTTGGATAGTTATGCTTCTACCTTAATGGCCCACCGCCCGCTTCAAGGTGCTTTAAATGCGTCATCATACCATGAGTAGTATCTTTAACAATCACTTTCCATCTTTCCTTTGCAGCAGCAAATCCCCAGGGACGCAGACGCAGTTTCTACATGGATCCGGTGGTCATATCGCGCAACTTTATAGCAGCTTGTTTTATTGTCGCACACCCTCTTCCAACTGCTTGGGGTGCTGGGACTGAACCTCCGACGGATAGTCAGAAGGGCGAACCCCTCACGTGGGTCTTTCGGTTCCCCACTGACCCAGGTCGCGAGCACCCTATATGTCCTTCTGCTTCCATTACGGAACTATGGTGTGCGCTGATGAGCCCCAAAAATGGATAATTATTTGGGCTCATTCAACCTCCTAATTCGACTTAATCCACCATTCTCATTAGTTTATTGCATGTTTTTTATTATATTTATGCTAATAGAGTGAATTGGGTTAGTCATTATGCCAACAAGTCTAATGTGTGCTTTGTGTAGTCTTTTTGGTCAATTTGGAGACAAAATCAAGGGTTGAAATGAGCACTTGGCAGTCAAATTCGTGGAGAGGATTTTTAGGAAGGTGTTCCCTTCATTTATGGGCCCTTACCTCGAATTCTCCACCATCAGCTTGGAGTTCAAGGGCCACCAAATCATTTATCACAAGGGCAGCCAAGCAAGTCAAGTAGGACTGTTGTTAACTACAAGTTTTGGGCAGCCGGGTCCCTAAAGTTTAGGAGGACTTTTGGGGTCCTCAATTTGTATAAATAAGAAGGCTTAGGGCCTCATTTTGGTTAGCCAGTAGTTAGCCAGTAGTTAGTCACTTTGTAGGCAGAAGTTAGCTAGCTTGTAGTTTGATTTTAGTCAGTAGATTAGCTTTTCATTTCAGCACATTTTCAAGCTTCCCCTTGTGGACAGTTTTGATGTAACTCTCCTTTTCTTGCTCAATAAAGATGAATCCAGCTTTGCACCAGCTCTAAATCTCTCTTAGGAGGTTGTATCTCTTGGGGTTGGGTCCATCTCAAGTGCCCAGTACCTCCTTTGTTTATCTTTATGTGTTTTTGCTACATTCTTAGAATAAAATCTGTTATTTAGATTTAAACCTTGTTTTATTATTTAGGTTGTTTTTGTTGAGTAAAATAGCTTTTCATGCTCAGATTTAGTTGATAGGTTGTTAACAGAAAAAGCTTCAAGAAAAGGGTCAAAAAACATCTGTGGTTTCACCTCTCCCTCAGTGGGATCAGGAGCTGTGACTAGGATGACTTTGTTGCCCACAAAAACACTAATTTTGCTTTGCCATGCAATCACTAGTGTTTGATCTTCATGTGTAGAAGTTGGTTACAAGTTCAAACTTTCGTTTGCTTAGTTGCATGAGTTAAAATACATGGTTTCATTGCAGGTCACACTTCTGTTCATTCTCTTTACTGACAGCTAGCAAATTAGGTCAACGTAACTAGGTCTTTGAATTTACAAGTCTTTGTTGGTTCAGATTGGAAAAACGACTTGCAGAGCACCTGTACCACTCCTTCATCTACTTATTCTCCATCAGCAC
This sequence comes from Pinus tabuliformis, assembly GCA_031772625.1. Classification (NCBI taxonomy): domain Eukaryota; kingdom Viridiplantae; phylum Streptophyta; class Pinopsida; order Pinales; family Pinaceae; genus Pinus; species Pinus tabuliformis. Next base: position 1,381,585,108 of record CM062817.1, on the reverse strand, counting down.
CATCCACTCCACCCTCTACTTAGAATCCTTACCTCACGTTTGCCACATTTTCTCACATAACCCTAGTTTTTGTACATCATTGTTTAAGCCTTCTTTGAGCCAACTTAGCTATCTACACCTTCTCACCACTCCATCCACCAGTCCCTGGGCCACTTCAGACCCCTATCCTACCTCCATATCCATTCATGCATCTTCCCTCACTCACCCATCCTCCAAAATCCAATTTTAAAACATCTTGTAGAAATTTCTGAACATCCTGTAGAAATTCCTGAAACATCCTGTAGAACCCCTGCAGACTTCCTGTAGAAGCTCACAAATGAGGTTTCTTGATAGAAAACTCTGTGAAACTCTCTGGAAGGGTGTTAGGGACCCCTTAGGCCCTCTCTGAACCTTCCTGACCTCTTCCAAGCATTTCCTCTCGCCAATCCACCTCTGCACAGTCAAAAGCCAGTTAAAAAGCACATGCATGATAATTCTAATAACTTATTCAAAAATACAAAAAGATGTTTTCTTCATGTAGAGGTAGTCTAGACACATGTATTTTACTTTCATAGAAGTAATGACATCCCTTCCAGTAGTTTGCATTCTCTCCTTTGCATCAGTAGGACTAGCTGGTAGAATTAGGGTTTGCTAGGGTTTGCGTTTTCGTTCAGTTTTTCAATCTCTTTTTGCAAATATATTAGCTTCCTTCGAGTTAGCTTTCATCCATCAATTAAAAAACTTCTTCTAAGAGCTCATAGAAGTTGGCTTAAGCTCCTAGCGGACTTGTGCCAGCTGACCAAGTGACAGCTGCGGCAAGAGCTAGTACTTGTGCATACAGCACCGTCGCTTCCAAGTTTGTTACGAACTACCGGGTTGATAAAAGTAAAGACGGGAGTCCCAAGAGTTGCAGCATTATTGCTGCAATACTGGAGCTCACCATCTTTTTTGCGCCATTGCCGGGGAAGCGTCAAAGTATTAGTGATTGTTGCTTTTCTTCTATTTTCCACTACAATCTTCTGCTAAGTAGTTTATTTCATTTCCATTATGCAATTTCATTTATGCAAAAGTATATTAGCATTTCCCGCTTTCATAGATTAGCATTTCAATTCTGCAAGCGTAGACTAGCATTTCATTCCTGCAATTTCATTTGAGCAAAATAGATTAGTCCTTTCCTGCTTTCATTTCAATTCCGCATTTTCATTTCAACAAGATAGTTAGTTGCAGTTCAATCTATTTCAGTTTTGCAGGTAGAAGTAGAAAAAAGCAAAAATCAACCAAAAAGATTTCATTTCATGCCTTGTAGGAGTAGAGATAAGTTAGAAAAATGATTGCACAACACCCCCACTGCTTCACACAGCCAACATTCTATCTTCTTCGATGGATGTGATTAAAGAACCCTTAGGTGGACAGCAAGACACATTTGAAGAACCTCAAGGGAAGAAGAAGAAGAAACCATTCCTCTGGAGCAAATGGCTACAAGCAGAAATGTTGGGAGCAATACCTTATCCAAAAATGAATTTGCAAATCAGATGGAAGATTTCAAGAGCGAGGTAAGGCAGTTTCTTGCCATGCAACTGGATACCTTGCGGATCCAAAAGAAGCAAGAAGAAGCCAAGAGGGCTTTGGCCATTTTTTGTCCTAGGTGCACTAGAAAGCATCCTAGGAACGAATGTCCAATGCACTCCCTAGAAGTGTGTTTCGTTTGTGAAGAATACCATCCTACGAATCAGTACCCTTCCTTGCCTGGAATCAAAGCTGCATATCAGAGGGCAAAAGGAGCCACTGAATCACTCTACTATATGAACCAAAGGAGGCCACATGAACCTAGATCTTATCAGCAGGAACTGCAAGGGACATCCGAGACCTATTATGACCCCTATCAAGCCACTTTCATGCCTTCTTGGGGTCCCCCTGCTCATCCTTCCTGGTTTACACCTCCTCCTTGTTCCTTCATCGATCCATATTATGCCCAACCAGTTGCTCATTCGTTTCACTCTTATGCTCAACCACAGCCTCCGTGGAATGCACCTCATCCGGGGTGGAGGACCCAATACAACACTCCTCCCACTTCTTTTCCTCCACCACCTGCTCGTCCACAACCATCGCCTCCTGCTCCACCAAGGCAACCCCAAATGCCTGCCCAACCACAATCCCATCCACATCCATCTCAAATATACACCCCCACTCAACTACCTGTACCACCATTCCCAAACCTGCCTATTGGAGTAGCTCAACACAATTGCAATGTTGGGACACAACATGTCCAAATGACTCCTCTTGAGCTCAATGATCTTCACCATAGCTCAGGAAGAGTGTTGCAAAGCAGAGATTATGTTGACAACGTTGAAGGACCAAAGGAAAAAGAAGATTCAAAAGAAGAGATCAAAGAACCCTGGGCTGCACTTGATGAAGAGAAGACATCAGAAGCAGAGATCAAGAAAGCTCCCTCATGGTTACCATCAAATCTTCCATGTATTCAAGAGAAAGATCATCAAACAAAGGGAGATGAGAAAGTCATGATAGAAGGTGACATGAAACATGATCTAGATCAGCAAAAGGACCAAGGATATCAGAGCTATATTGAAATATGGTTTCAGACGGTCACTAAGTTGCAGCAGTACTCTCTTCTTCAGCTATGTTTGATCCCTTCAAAGTCAAATCATTTGGTCTCTGAAATCCGGATAGCTGTCAAAGCATGCATTTCAAGCCTCCACATCATCTTGTCTCTAATCTCGATGTGCACATGGCTCCATTGGAAGTATTCTTATACTTGAAAAGAATTTTGTTTTTCAAGTAGGGTAGGGTAGAAAAAGAAAAAAGAAAAAAGAAAAAGAAAAAATGAAAATAAGATGAAAATAAAAATCTAAGGTGAAAACCTCCTCGGAGGCGCCTTAGATTGGCTCATTGATTGAAAACCTCCATGAGGCGTTCAATGGGTTGGAAAGAAGAGAAAATAAAAAGGGAATAAGATCCCTGGGTGAAAAATTCCCTTGGAGGCGCCCAGGGCAGGCAATTAGGGTGAAAACCTCCATGAGGCGCCCTAGTTGTTTTTCAAAAAAAAGAGAGAAAGAGAAAAGAAAAATAAAGCTAATTTCCATTTAATAATTGCAGGTTGCAAGAAGGACATTGAAGGTCAAGAGGATCGCTAAAAAAAGACAAAGGAAGCTTTGTGCCTTCTACAGGAAGTTTTGTGTCTTCTACAGGAAGTTCTGTGTCTTCTACAGGAAGCCTACAAACGAGCCAAAATTGATCTCTGAAGAGGACCTGAAGGCCGAGAATCTATCCATGAGGCCTGCAAGCATTCATGTTTCCATCCCTCACCCTTCTCCATCATTTTTTCCATCTCATTGTCCTCCTTTCCTCAAAACTGTGTGTTCTACGGGAAGTTCCTGTAGAAATTACAAGATTTCTACAGGAAGCTAGAAATGGATTTGAAAAAGGTCTTTTGGCAAACATGAGAGCTTCCTCAAGGGGTCAGAAGTCCTCCTGCAATCTTCAAACTCCTCCTCCATCATCTCCATGCCTGCATCACAACCCAAGCTCAGTTCTTCTTACCATGCAAAAACTTGCAGAATGCTTTGAAGAAAAAAATACATAGAACAGAATTTGTTTTTGCCCTAACTTGAAAACCATGCATCCATTTGAAAAACCTTTTTACAGGGAATTGTATAGGGATGATGGCAACATGCCCAAGCAGTTTCAGCCCATTCCGATGCACGGTTTCCAACAAATCCACCTCCATCACCGTCAGCCATTTTTGCATTTTCTCCATATAGATGCATCCATTTCAAAACCTATTTCATGGGTAGATGCATATGGGTGATAGTAACCTACCCAAGCAGTTTCAGCTGATTCTGATGCACGGTTTCCAAGAAATTGATCTCTGAAATCTTCAGCCATTTTCCATTTTTCTCGAAATCTGTGCATCCATTGATCTCAATTTTGCTATGGGAGGTGCATCATGATGATAGGAACATGCTCAGCAAGTTTCAGATCGATCCGATCTATCGTTCGGGAGCAATGGCGAAAACAAGTTTTGGTCCTGTGAAAATTCAGCAGCAGCAGCTTGAGGGTGCAGATCTGAACGTGGAAACGAACTCCTGTAGCTTAGATCCGGCTAGAGGATACCTGCACAAGCAAAATAACCACACATCAGACAGCAAAGAGCTTATAGCACAAAGGATCCATCATGCAACCACCGAAACAGATGCATGCAGCAGCAAAAAGCACCTCACAGCAACCATTTGACTTCAGGTACGTGACTAAAACTCATTCCTCTGATTGCATGAATGTAATTCAGAAACAGCATGAGCAATGAGATGGTCAGGATTAAAAAAAATCAGTGGCCAGCTAACTGACCACCGTCATCCAGTTCAATAGCGCTCGGTGGGTGAATGAGACACGTGCGCTCAGCCATCTCAAGAGGAAATCGGAAAACAGGTAGTGATGACCGGTTAAACTTCAGCGTGATTGATGGACGAGATTACAGGTAGAGAACAAACAGTTAAACACTGCAGTGGGGACCAACAGTCTGCATGGGGCCAACGTGCAGTTGGCCAGCTCACCCTCCATCAACGGAAATCTTCATAAACAGCCAATCGAACTCTCACCGTTGTTGTTTCCAGTTTATCATAGTCCTTGCAGCTGCAACAAGCTCCATACCAGCCCCATAGCAGCAAACCAAGCTTTCTCGGCCATTTTTTTAAACCCACCTACGCAAGGGCGTTCTACAGGAAACGGGGGGGTCTTCTACAGGAAGTATGGCACAGCGTTCTGGAACAAAGAAACCTGAGCTTTCCCTCGTCAGATTTGGAGTTCCGAGAAGGGTAGGCTCGAAAACACTCTTCCATGCATGATATATATTTTGAAAGGTGGTGAATTGAACTGTCTGGAGCAGGAGAATTAGAGACCAGTTTGCCTGTAAGTCAAAAATAGCAGTGTGATTGTGTGTTGCATGGAATTTCTCAGTTTTTCTGCATCTCTCCATGTTTCCGGTCTAAAATTCTCTTATAAGGAAGGCATATGCAGCTGTGAGAGCCAGCCTGTGGATGTAAATTTTAAAATTTGCATATATAAATGTGTCCTGAGAAGAAAACTTGGTCTCTGTCCTCTATCTGTAGAAGCAAAACTCTTCCTCTCATAACCAGATAGCTGAAGAATTTTTAATGTCCTTGAGATCTCTTTCTACCAAAAAAAGAAGAGAACCGAAGAAAAAACTTGGTTAGGGTCTTTTGCATGCATGAACATAATTGTTAAAACAGAGTAAGGTATCATACTAGAATTTGATGCAGGTGATCCAGGATTGTAAAGGGATGGAAATCTTAAAGTTGGTAGGGGACTTGGAGAATGGAATTAGAGTCTCACATCAAAGGAGAGACATGAAGATTATGTCACGGATCCAAGCTAGTTTGGAGTTGTCTAAATCGAGAACAGGGGAACAATACTTTGAGAGTGCTTATAAAAGCGATCAGGCTGGGAATGAAAAATTTATTTACTGTGACGGATCAGGCTTGGCAGCTGACAACCAGCTACAGCAAGAAGGATTAATTGAAGGTGCCCAAAATTGTACAAATGAAGGTTTAGCAAACATTGGTGCGACTTAAAATTGACCATAAGACTAATGAGATGAAATAAGTGTAAGGTGGAAATCAGTCGTAGGTTGGACCATTCAAGGCATGTAATTAACCAACCAGGAACAGTAAGTTTGTGTCTTGTCATAGTACAATCATACAATGAATAGGTGGGATCTTTTACATGATCAAGAGAAATACAAGGAGCCAAATAAAAGCGAGAGGGGGAGGACAAGGCTGTATACTCAAAGAACTAATGTTGATGAGTTAGTGGAAGTGGTGAAGAAAAATAAAGGATGGCAAGGAAGAAGAACACATTGAAAAATATGAGAAAACCAATGATGAAGAAACGCAAGACATTCAGGCAAGGCAAGAACAGAGAGGAAAAGGGGCAAAGGCCAAATTGCTGAAGCCTAAAACTGTGGGAGGAACAATGTCACAAACACCCAAAAAAAAAAAGATTTCATAATAGAGCAGAGAGGACTGAAAAAAAGTCCAAACAAGTAAGGGCACACCCAAGGCAACCACAACACAAGTCAAATAGAAGGCACCCCCAGCCATGCAAGCCAAATCAGGGAAAATTGTTTCTACAGGAAGACAGAAAACTGCTTCTACAGGAAGCCAGAAAACGGCCACTACAGGACTTTCTACAGGAAGTCTGGGGAAAGGGCAGCAGAAGGAGAAATTGGCCGAGATTTTAGCTAGGGAGGCAGCAGTTGTGCTGGCCACCCTAAGCACATCCCCCAAGCAGAAGGAGAAGTGAAAGAGGGAGCATTCCATGTATTTTAAGGCGAGAAGGAGCACACGGATCAAAGTGGGCAGACCCAAACCACAGACAAAGGAGAAAATTGTCATTAAGGACAAAAAAGCTAAACAAAAGGAGGAGCCTCCTTCAAGGATGTCCATCACCTATGAATGAGGAAGCCAAAAACCTTCACTTGGAGAGAGAGAATTCAGATAATGGACTCAAAGATAGTTCTACAGGATGCTGAGACAGTTCTACAGGAAGTTGAGAATTCTCTAGGAAAAGAAGCACAGGCAGTGGGAAGGAGCAGAGAGAAAAGCATGGTTTCATGACTGAGAAGAGGACATCACTTCAAAAGCTTGGCATGACAGGGAGGCCACCAGGGCCATCAAAGACGAGGAGATAGATTGGTTGCTCAGAGGATGAGCAACACTTTCAGTAGGGGGGTGATGATGAGCCCCAAAAATGGATAATTATTTGGGCTCATTCAACCTCCTAATTCGACTTAATCCACCAATCTCATTAGTTTATTGCATGTTTTTTATTATATTTATGCTAATAGAGTGAATTGGGTTAGTCATTATGCCAACAAGTCTATTGTGTGTTTTGTGTAGTCTTTTTGGTCAATTTGGAGACAAAATCAAGGGTTGAAATGAGCACTTGGCAGCCAAATTCGTGGAGAGGATTTTTAGGAAGGTGTTCCCTTCATTTATGGGCCCTTACCTCGAATTCTCCACCATCAGCTCAGAGTTCAAGGGCCACCAAATCAATTATCACAAGGGCAGCCAAGCAAGTCAAGTAGGATTGTTGTTAACTACAAGTTTTGGGCAGCCGAGTCCCTAAAGTTTAGGAGGACTGTTGTGGTCCTCAATTTGTATAAATAAGAAGGCTTAGGGCCTCATTTTGGTTAGCCAGTAGTTAGCCAGTATTTAGTCACTTTGTAGGCAGAAGTTAGCTAGCTTGTAGTTCGATTTTAGTCAGTAGATTAGCTTTGCATTTCAGCACATTTTCAAGCTTCCCCTTGTGGACAGTTTTGATGTAACTCTTCTTTTCTTGCTCAATAAAGATGAATCCAGCTTTGCACCAGCTCTAAATCTCTCTTAGGAGGCTGTAGCTCTTGGGGTTGGGCCCATCTCAAGTGCCAAGTACCTCCTTTGTTTATCTTTATGTGTTTTTGTTGCATTCTTAGAATAAAATCTGTTATTTAGATTTAAACCTTGTTTTATTATTTAGGTTGTTTTTTATGAGTAAAATAGCTTTTCATGCTCAGATTTAGTTGATAGGTTGTTAACAGAAAAAGCTTCAAGAAAAGGGCCAACAAAAATCTGTGGTTTCACCTCTCCCTCAGTGGGATCAGGAGCTGTGACTAGGATGACTTTGCTGCCCACAAAAACACTGATTTTGCTTTGCCATGCAATCACTAGTGTTTGATCTTCATGTGTAGAAGTTGGTTACAAGTTCAAACTTTCGTTTGCTTATTTGCATGAGTTAAAATACATGGTTTCATTGCAGGTCACACTTCTGTTCATTCTCTTTACTGACAGCTAGCAAATTAGGTCAACGTAACTAGGTCTTTGAATTTACAAGTCTTTGTTGGTTCAGATTGGAAAAACGACTTGCAAAGCACCTGTACCACTCCTTCATCTGCTTATTCTCCATCAGCACCATCCACTCCACCCTCTACTTAGAATCCTTACCTCACATTTGCCACATTTGCTCACATAACCCTAGTTTTTGTACATCATTATTTAAGCCTTCTTTGAGCCAACTTCGCTATCTACACCTTCTCACCAGTCCCCGGGCCTTCAGACCCCTATCCTACCTCCATATCCATTCATGCATCTTCCCTCACTCATCCATCCTCCAAAATCCAATTTTAAAACATCTTGTAGAAATTTCTGAACATCTTGTAGAAATTCCTGAAACATCCTGTAGAACCCCTGAAGACTTCCTGTAGAAGCTCACGAATGAGGTTTCTTGATAGCCAAACTCTGTGAAACTCTCTGGAAGGGTGTTATGGACCCCTTAGGCCCTCTCTGAACCTTCCCGACCTCTTCCAAGCATTTCCTCTCGCCAATCCACCTCTGCACAGTCAAAAGCCAGTTAAAAAGCACATGCATGATAATTCTAATAACTTATTCAAAAATACAAAAACATGTTTTCTTTAGGTAGAGGTAGTCTAGACACATGTATTTTACCTTCATAGAAGTAATGACATCCCTTCCAGTAGTTGCGTTCTCTCCTTTGCATCAGTAGGACTAGCTGGTAGAATTAGGGTTTGCTAGGGTTTGCGTTTTCGTTCAGTTTTTCAATCCCTTTTTGCAAATAGATTAGCTTCCTTCGAGTTAGCTTTCATCCATCAATTAAAAAGCTTCTTCTAAGAGCTCATAGAAGTTGGCTTAAGCTCCTAGCGGACTTGTGCTAGCTGACCAAGTGACAGTTGCGGCAAGAGCTAGTACTTGTGCATACAGCACCGTCGCTTCCAAGTTTGTTACAAACTACCGGGTTGATAAAAGTAAAGATGGGAGTCCCAGGAGTTGCAGCATTATTGCTGCAATACTGGAGCTCACCATGCGCACCCCTGTGGCTCTGGGTGCAACCGTATCAAGGTAGGAAAGCCATCCATGTTAGTTTCCTTGGGCAATTCCTTTTCGTCATCCAGGTAGGCCACTTCTAATTGAAGTTTTGTGATAGCTTTGTCCAACTTCATACTGTGGTCACGGATTCGGGCCTCAGTTTGTTCCAACTCATCCAGTCGTCGTTTTGCGGGTGCCATCCCTCATGGGATAAGCTATACCTATAGTGGTTGATTTGGCTGTAGGGAGGAGGTTCTTCCTGGCTTGATGATCCTGTGTTCCACTCTAGTCTTTTTGAGGTGTCGGTCGTTCACCATACACCCGTATTCTTCGGGCTATTATTTTATGCCATCTTATCCGTCGCGCATATCTTCCAATCCGGAGTCAAAACTCTTACTTATATTGAGCTTCCACGATTCTTCTGCTAGTACATGTAACCTTTCTGCCGACGCACTGGGTTGTTCCTGTACTACGCATGTGAGCTGTTCTTCAAGGGTCGCGTCCTTCCTTCCCTAGTGGCATTTTTTGTTACATCATGCTGATTGAGTCACCCTATTGTAGTTGAGTGTTGTAACTTCCTGCAATCAATTCTGCCATCACTCTGCTTCCTCCTCAGAGTCCATGGTGCAGATGTTATCACGTTCCCATGAGATTCCTCTATTCTTGGCAGCATGCATCTGATCTTGGTCTTTCGCTGTTATCTGATAAATTCAATCAAGTTCATCATCACCTTCTTCATCGCGTATGGGTTCGGTATAGCGTTCTCCTTCCGCTGGATCCAACGGAACTACCACCCGTAGTGACTTTTGTTCAAAGGTCATCGTGCGCCTTTTTAAGTTAATAATCCCCTTCATTTCTATAGCCCAATCAATTCCCAGCAGCGCTAGGTAAGGATTGTTGTCGTCAACAATTTCTATAACTTCAAAATCGGTCTGGGTACTCACACCATCGATATCTACCGTTATACCTTGAAATTGGCCCATTGGTAAGATCTTTTGTTGGTTGGCCATTCGTAATTGAATCAGAGACCATTGCAGTGCAGGTTTGCCCATCCGTTCCCAGGTTTGTTTAGGCAGTACGTTCGCATCTAAGCCTAAATCTAAGATAACTTGATCCATTTCATAGTCATTGATTTGCACGGTTAGTCTCATCTCACATCCGGTTCATAGAGCATGTCTTCCTATCTTTCGAATGACCTGCGGTTCACTGAATCCGACGCATCTGGTGATCAGCTCTTGCAATCCTTGAACAGCCTTACGATCACGCAACAATTTCATGCAAGTTTCCAGAAAGGTAGTGACCATAGAGACGTCCACTCCTGACTCCATTTGATCCCTCCTATCTGAGGTCGAAGCTTCCGCGAAGCTCCGCTAAGCTTCTCTTGGCCCCATCCTTCCTTGCTTTGACTCCACGCGTTGTTCCTTCATAGGTGTGTCGCACCTATCCCTGCCTTCATTTCCTTTAGTTGCGCCACTTCTTAGTACCATATTTATGCTAGGGTCCTCTTCGCGAGGTTCTGCATGCATCATTTGGATATTCTAGGTTGGTGGAGGTTGGAGTACTCCCTTTTCGCTTAATTGGCCAATTAAAATCGAACAGTCTATTAATTCGTGATCAAACTGCTCACAGTAGGGGCATGAGATCCTAGTTGGGTTAGTGTAGCCACATGTGTAGTGTCCCTGTCCTCCACAATTATAACAAATTAATTGACCACGGCCCTGTCCGGGCCCTAATCCTCTTCCTCTACTGCGTCCATGAAACCCTCCTCATACCTCAGTCTGCACCCGTTAGGCTGGGGTTCTTTCTACCATTAAGTCATAACTTCAGCATGTTCATTCATCGTGTCCCACCAATCGACAAAAGTTGCAATACAGCTGTTGCGAGGTATGGGTGTACTTCTGTAATAGGGGGCAGTTATTTGTCGCATGCTTCCCTCCCTCCTGGAAAATCGCGCACCAAAGTGCCTGCGCAGTACTTGGTTCTGCTTGTACTTCTACCTTTAATGGCATCATACCTCCTCTGGCCAGATAGTTCAAGAAAACTGGGCAATGGTCCTTGTCGTGCATTGGGCTCTTACATTTGATACATCCTACCTCTGGGCGTACCTCTGGTCAGACCTTTCTTCCCTGCTTCAGACTCTGCACTTCCAGGCTCAAATTTTGAAGTTGCGCGTGGATTTGTTGAACTCCTAACCCTGGGTCTGGTATTGGGGTTGCGTGTAGCCTCATTGCTACCTCCAGTGCCTCGGCTTGGGTTGAGATCTTATGCTGTGACAAATCTGTCCTCAAATGGGGTGTCAAGGACGCCACAAACCACGCACAATGTTACCCATCTATTAAGGCCATGTTCGCTTCGCGAATATTACTTTTTAATCTCTTGTCCAGATCCCATGGAGTTTCACTAGGCAACATTGCTATCTCTTTGAATCCAATGACCGACTGGGCTTCAGACTTTGGTCGGCCAAACTCTTTACTCAGTGCGTCTTGGATTGTCGTTATTCCCTCATTCGGATGGTCAGTTGAGTATTTTATGTACCATGTCATTGCGCGGCCCTGTAGTGCACTGACCAGCGTGGCCTTTTTAATGTTTTCATCTATTATGCCTTGCATGTCCCATACAGATTTTATCACAAACTAGAATTGACTTGGCTCTTCATTCCCTATACCCTGAAAGGTCGGTAACTTAACTACAGCCTCCATCCCGAATTTTTGTGGTGGAGGGGGTGGAGAAGGTGTTGGTGTGGATGGACTCTACCTAGGTGAAGCGAGTGGCGATGTAGATGGAGGTGGTATTAGTGGGAAGCGTTCTTTAATCAATCGGACCGCACTTCCCGGTGAGAACCTAGCGAGATCCTCCTCACTTTCTCGCGAGACAGAAATCAACCTGTTGTTCTCTACTTCTCCTGTTCTTCGATAACCCTTTCCACTCCGCATTACCCCAGACGTTAATACATCCGCAAAATTTGTTTCTCGCACAATGCCATCTTAATCCAAGTATTCAATGATTTGATGCACCTACCCCACAGTCCTTGGAGAAAGTACCTTTCTGCTTCGTTGTAACTTATAGTTGTATCTATAGCAAATTCAATGATAAATCCCCCAATGATCCGATCTAACCAGCGGTCTACCACGCACGCAAGTCTATCTTCGGTGGCTTCTAGCCTTCGCACTAGTTCCAGAGTCCACACTATGGGCTGCTCCAATTTTCACCTCCCCACGCTATCAACTAACTTCGCGATCCACTCATATAATTCTATCGAGAATGTTACGAAGAAGATCTCATGTATGTCTGTGAATATATAGTGATCCAACCATTGTTCCTCCGATATCCGCGAATTTCTGTTTTCTTGAACCGCGAACTCACGAAGCTTCAGATCCCACCAATCTTCGAGTTCTTTCTTCGTAGGATTCCAATGTTCCCACATTAGACACCCCTTAGGCATATCCCGGTCCCGACAGTGGAACCATTTGTTGGCTTGTTTGGGCCTGACCCAGGTTCGGAAGAGTTATTTAGGCAAACAAATCCCGCAGCTACCAGCCCTTTCGGCAACATCCTGCGGAGCGCGAACTGAGGTCTCACCCGAGGTAGTAGGGGAGGCTACTGGAACCAAGTTTCCGCACCCTAGGGATGTCTAGATGTGTACTAGAGGGTTCGTGCACTGTTTTGTAATTTCGCACTGCTTGACCTTCGTGCTGATCTAGGATGATTATAATTTCCTTATTCATGCACTATCCTACTTGAGGGAAGCAGTTATGATTCAGAACTATTCAACAGGGTCTTTAAGCAAACATTTATCCAACATAATTTATTTGTGCACAAAATGAACCCAAATTCGCATACATTCATCACATTTTCATTAACCAGATATAGAAAGGTAAACCATAAAGACGAATGTGCGATAAGATAGAATTCCAGAAGCAAACTTATCTTTATTATTATTCTTCACCAATACATCAATACATCCAGGTCTACCCTGCGCACTCAGCTACAGGGGTCCGCGCACACAGTTGCAGACTTTCTAGGCTGCTGCGCACATAGTTGTAGAGCCTCTACCTCCTACCTAACCCTCGACTCAGACTTACAAACGCTTTTAGACTATCTTCTTTTAGGAACCCATTACATTTCATGCCAAAAAGAACTGCCCTTCCCTTATAGAGCCGCGCTCTATTTATACCCTTCCCTAGCCCGCGATTCCTGCGCAGGCTGACTCTATTTACATTACTTTTTTTTATTTTGGGCGGACTACCCTTTGACTCAACCTATTACAATTCGTGCTCCGTGCGTTCAGCAAAGTATTTACCCAAAATGTCCAGCTTTGCGCCCCTTAACCGTTGAATGGGGCTTCCGCTACCCAACAGTGGGGTTTTTAGCTGAGGCTTTCCCCAAAGTATTTTCATGTGTATTATGTGATTGATTCTTTTTCTTCTGGTTATATGTGTTCAGCTCAATCTTTCAGCTTCCGCAAATTGATAGTAGAAGTAGGTTATAGTATTCTACTTTGATTTATATTGCATTATCGAGTTAACCTACAGTCGGATTTTCTACATGGTATCAGAGGTGGAGTTGTAGAGAATTTCTACATACTCGTCCTATTCTGAGTTGAGTGCAACATATCTTTATTTCCTATTGTACCAATAAATTCGTGTTGGCCCAACACTAAAGACTATTCAGGATATGCTCTTCCTATCTGAGGGACTCCCTACCCAATATGCATTTGTGAAGCCTTGGAGCTTCACTCCATCAGTCTGCCTATACCATAAACCAAAGTTTGTTGTGCCTCTGAGGTATATTAGAACATGTTTTGTTGCTTTCCAGTGAAGCTTGGAAGGCTCCACCATGAACTAACTAAGTTGTTTCAATGCAAAACAAATATCAGGCCTTGTGTTCACCAAGTACATCAAGGACCCCACCAACTGTCTATAGATAGTGCCATCTACTACCTCTCCTATAGAAGCATCATATTTCCTCTAGTTAGTACCTAGATGAGTATCCATGGGTTTGCAATCCTGCATATGGAATCTCTGAAGGATTTCAGAGGTATATTTCCCTTATCTAACAAATATCTCTCCATTTCCCTGCCACACCTCCAAGCCAAGGAAGTAATGCATCAAAACCATATCCTTTATCTCAAACTCTCTTACAAGGTCCTCCTTACAAGACTAGATCAATATGTCATCTCCTGTCAATATCAAATCATCCACATATAGAACTAAGATGCCAGATTTTCATCTACCATAATGTAGTAGAGATTGTCATCTACTTCACTCTTAGTGAATCCCAATCCACTGAGATAAGAATCTATGTGAGTGTACCAAGCATGAGGTGCCTGCTCGATATCATAGAGGGTTCTCTTAATGCTACACACATGTGTCTCCCTGTTAGAGGTATTGAACCCCTCAGGCTACTCAATGTAGATCTCTTCCTCAGCCACTCCATTAAGGAAGGCAATCATGACATCCATTTGGTAGATCCTCCACCCCAACTTTGCTTCCAATGCAAGTATGGTCTTGATAGTGGAGTATCTTGCCATAGGGAAAAATTTCTCCTCATAATCAATCCCCTCTAGCTATGAGAATCCTTTGGCCACAAATTTGGAACCAACCACATTGCCATCAGTTGCATGTTTCACCTTATACAACCACTTGGAACCAACAACTAACTTGCTCTCAGGTTTGAGCACCACCTTCCAAACATTATTCTTCATGATGGAGTTACACTCCTCCATCATGGCATCTACCCATATCTATTGGGAAACAACCTCTTCAAAAGAAGAAGGCTTAGAATCTATCAAGTCTATCATGAGTGTCATATATTATGTACATATTTCATGTGATCTCCTTTGTATATGCAAGGAGATAGGAGCTCCAACCTTCTCATGAGCTTCCTACACCTATTTATCAACCATGTTGGTACTCTTCATCCCTTCTCTGGAATGCTCTATGTGAGTGGGTGCCTCCACTCGGTCTGCTCTTTGCTCCTACACATGTGGCTACTCAACATCATCCTCCTAGAATGTCCTCTTGCCTTTGAGAAAGATCTGACTTTGTGGATCTGATTAGGGTTCCTCCTTTGGAGCTAGAAGCTCCTCCTATGGTGGTATGCTCAGTTCTCAGTCTCGAGAACTCCTCATGGTTTTCTCCTCATAAAATCTCACAGCCGTCCTCATAACAATCATCCTGAGTGAGGGCATGAATACCTAGTAAATATGAGGTGTCTCGGTATAGCCTACAAAGATCCCCCTCTCTGTAGTGGGCTCTAACTTTTTCCTACAATCTTTAGAGAAATGACAAATTATAGATTATGGATCCAAAAATGGGAAAGTGGGAGACATTTGGATTCCTCCCAGTGAAAGCCTCTTCAAGTGTAATCAATCCAAGAATTTTATGAGGGATCTAATTCTGCAAGAAAATAGTTTTATTGCAAGCTTCTACCCATAGGGATAGTGGAAATCCCTGGTCATGCAACATTGCTCTAGCATCTCCTACAATACTTCTATTTTTCCTCTTTGAAACCCCATTTTTTTGTGGGTTGTGAGGTGCAATCAACTCCCTTCTAATACCCTCCTAAGCACATAATTCTTTGAAGGCATTAGACACATACTCTCCTCCATTATTACTTCTCAGGGATTTAATTTTCTTTATAGTCTCATTTTCAACTAAGGCTTTCAATTCAACAAACTTTGAATAAACCTCATATTTCTTCTTCATTAAATAGATCCAATGTTTGCAATAAAAATCATTTATGAAGATCACATAATACTTATGCTTTACAGTTGAGACTACAGAAAATTGTCCAAACACATCTGAGTGAACTCGCTCCAATATGCCTCCAACTCTGTTATCTCGACCCTGGAAGGAGGATTTAACATATTTTACAATAGTGCATCCCTTGCAGAGATTGTGTTGATCAAGGGTGAATTGTGGAAGTCCAATGGTGATTTGTTGCATTATTTTCAAAGATCTGTGTTTTAGGTGTCCCTTGTGCCTATGCCAGAGCTCTCCAACATCTCGACCTTAAACATGTTCTACCTTGCTACTCAATGCAGCACATGCATCAACCTCTAGCTTGTATAGATTTTTAACCCAAACACCAATTTGTTTTACTTGTCTAGTATAAATATGCTTCAGATAAGCCTTCCCTTTACTGAACACCACATCATGTCCTATGTTTTCAAGTACAACTAAAAAAACTAGATTTTTCTTTAGACTAGGGACATACATTAGATTATTTAGGTGAAGATGGGAGCCTGACTCCCTGTTAAAGGTGACAATGCCAATCCCTTTTGTTATTATACCTTCCATCATCTCCAAGCTCTATGTGTAAGTGTAGGTCCTTCTCCTCTAATTTGCTGAAGAACTCCTTATTTCCTGTCATACGAAATGAAGCACCAAAGTCTAAGTACCATACACTACCTCGTACAATACTTTCCATGCAATAAATGAGGGTGAAATCCAACTCAAATTTTGATGTGAGAGCATATCCTCCTACTCCTGTTGCAGGCTTCTTACTAGATTTCTTATGTGGACACTTGGTTGCATAATGTCCATACTCATGGCAGTAAAGGCATTTAATTTTACTAAGGTCTTTCTTCTTGCCATGGTTCTGGCTGGATTTTTCCTTGCCTTAGGCCTTCTTGCCTTTGCCTTTCTTTCCTTTTCCTACTAAAGAAAAATTGTCTTCATCATTATTTATAGATGTGACTCCATCTCTAATGTTTCTTCTAATCTCCTCATGAACCAATTCAAACCAAAGTCTCTCACAATCTGGGAGCTTGTCTCTTCCATTACCTAAATCCCGATAGTTGTGCCAGGACATTGGAAGACCAATGAGTAGTAAGATCACAAGTTCATATGGTGGCAAAGTCTCTCCAACTCCTCTAGGTTCATCTCTCACCTGAGTGAATCTAGAGAGGTATTGAACAATAGTTTCATTTTTATTCATTCGAATGTTCCTAATCTTATCTCTCAATGCCAGCTTCCTGAAATCGTTGTTGCTTTCGAATAGATTTGTGAGGGTTTTCCACATTGTAAAAGTAGCTTCCTTTCCTTTCAAATTTGAAACCATATGGTCTCTAACTCCCTCCGGGATAATCCTTCTGGCTTTTGCAATATATTTATTCCACTAAGCCAGTTGATGTGCATCTAATGTTGCTTGTTTTGGAACACCTATTTTTATGTACTCTAATACTCCATTGTCATCCAACATAATTTCCATTATGTCTTTCCAAGCACAGAAATTTGAATTTCCCTCCAATGCATACTCAAGCCTCAATCCATTGAAAGACATTGTTCATGCACTAAATAAATACCTACACCACAAATATGTTATTCGAAATTTCTTTTAAAGATGATGAGGAACCTAGTTGTTGGAAATAATACTGAGAGGGGGGGGGGGTGAATCAGTATTATCAGATCATTAAAAAATTTTCAATGCTCAAAAACATATACGCTACTTCAGTTAAGTGAACCCGCGTGTACACGCTGCTGTGTCTAAAGCAACTAGCGTATATCCAAAAATCTTATGATTTAGTTAGCTTATCTTCAGTAAATGCATCAGAACATTATTAACCATATTAACAGTAAACAGGTGCAGTATAACAGAACAGATCATCACACAAAAGCCACACACATGAACACAAAGATATAAGGTGGAAACCCAATGTGGGTGAAAACCACCTGCTGCAATTCATCTCAATCTTCTTCTTAATAAGAAAATCCTTTTACAATATTTGTACTGGTGCAGTCTTATACCAGTACGGGAGCTACAACCCCCTTTGCTCTTGTACTAGCCGATCCATTTACTAGTACACAGGCTGCTACCTGCTACAATGCTCCAAAGATCTCCCTTAGCTTTTGTACTAGCTTAGATACTAGTACGTAGGTGCTTGCCTACAATCTTCTCTCCTCCAGGTACCACGTTTCATCAATTTTCAGACTGGATACACTGAAGCACAACACATAATCTGAAAGGCCACTTTTCATCCAATTTTCATACTGGACCCATAACTATCATTGAAGCTCAAAACAATCATCAAACTCTGAATCACTGAAACCCTATTAACAACACCGTCACCAGAACACAGAGCAAACACAGAACTCTGTAATAACCATCAGACCCATCTGCAACTTCAAATATCAAGGTTTACAATGTATACGCTACTTCTATGAATCAAACCCGCGTGTATACGCGTTTTTGCCAAAGACAACCCGCGTACAGATCTAAAAATAATTTCTCATAACTTGCAGTTGTACCAGACATCAGTCATACTCATAACACTTATAGAACAATACATGCGTCAGTATGTAGATCTAGAATAAGCATCATAAAGATAGTTCATTTCAAACCATTTGATCCCGATCTCTCCTTAGATCTTGTTCTCAATCAGTCGGTGAGATCCCTCCTTAGCTCAAATCAAGCAATGCATCATCAACCCATAACCTGCATACTGGATCTCATGCTTCTTCAAATATTCAAGACATTTCAGATACACTTGCCTAATGATTTCCTTCTCCTTATATAGCCTTAGGCCTTGTTCAATACCAAGGGCCAAAACCATAGAAATCTAATACCATCAACTTCAAAACTAGGGATCAACACGTCCGTCGAGACACCAAGGTCCAAAACCATAGGCACAACTTCCAAGGAATAACCGCCACGGACCAAAGATAAGTTTTCCACATACACGCTCTTTTACTGAAGCCAACCTGCGTGTACACGCGACTTGGTATATAGCGAACCTGCGTATACGCGACTTGGTATATAGTGAACCTGCTTGTATACGCGACTTGGTATATAGTGAACCAGCGTGTATATATTTTTCTTCATACTTGTAGACTGATCATCAATTCCTTGCTGCTATCCTTCTGCACTATGATTTGTTATCAGTGTGATTTGCCATCAAGGACAACACTTGTCTCATAATGCCAACAATCTCCCCCTTTGGACTTGATGGCAAAGCTGACTTGTTACACTTAGAACTATCATCTGATTCCTTTGAGCTGTCCTCCATCAGTCACATCTGACATCTCTTCTGAAGATTCATCCAGTTATACATAAGTGAGATATTCTTCTATGAGAGGGTTGCCATCAAGTACAACACATGCATCATAATGCCAACAATCTCCCCCTTTGGACTTGATGGCAACAACACCAAATCACTCTCCCCCTTTGACATCAAGGGCAAAGGGTGGACCAAGATGTTCTCTTCCTTTGCTGAACATTTCGCTATCCATACTCCCCCTGAGTATATGTTAAAATCTCTGAATGATCTCCCCCTTTGTTTATGCCAAAGTGTACCAATCTGTCAATGCTCCCCCTGAGTACATGCCGAGTCTTTGTACTGCTGAAGTGTGTTGTTCATGCTCTTCCTGACTGTAGGCAAGATCTGCAAAAGATGTTCTTCAAGAAGAACATGACTCTATACATCATAAAAGACCTTCCTATCACCAAAGACTCATACATTCATCCATCTCTCAACTAAGTGAGGATATACAAAAATTGACTCATCCACCCAACCAAGTGAGGATACATCAAAAGTTTACATATGACAACCAATCACATTGCATCAATCATCCCAGGCATAGTGGGGAAACCAAAATAGGTCGTTACATGACCTTGACACCATGAAAGAGATACTACAAAAGAGATATATGACATAGAGACGAAAGAACTAGACCAAGACTTATGAAAGTCACCAGCAGCATCTGATAATCACCATTCAGATCAGCAACCAAGAGATCCTTCTATTCTCCTTTCGCCTTTGTTCCTCCTGAAATCAACACCAAATGTGAACTAGAACCAAAAGCTTTAAGATAATGCCAACAATGCATCATTGGAAGATTATCTGCTCCCCTGAACCTGTGCCAGATGATCTCTGTCAGACCCATATCAGACTTTCTGCAACCAACATCTGTCCCTGCTGATTTCCTTCAAAACTCCATATACGCGTCTGCATCCACATAAACAAGCGTATATACGCGGATAGGTCTTATGAAACTCGCGTACAGCTATTTTCATATCAGCAACCTGTAAATGTCCTGCAGCAAGGTATGTCTGAACATAGATGTCAACTCCTCCTTTTAAACATCATCATGAAATCATTCACATTACATGTGAAACCACCATAGCCATTTCATCAACGTCAAGATCTACATGATCCAAGTATCATTACTTGGGAACATCTACATCAACCAACATATGTAAGTATAAACCTATCATCATATAGACACGAACTCATCATCATGTCTCCAACAAGGTGACTTTGAGGAGTCATCCATGTATCAGCACTATGTATCTTGAGCTCAAACTCTTTTGACAAAGCTTCTTGATATCATCATCAGCAACAATCCTTATCCACATGAGTGCCTGCATCATAACTGTATGATCTTTATGCATATGACAACAGCAGTATATAAGTGACTCATCATCAAGTGAGGAAGATGTGTATTCAAGCTTTGTACTTCTCCTTGTCCTTATGAAGATCACCATGTAAGCACCATATATGCATCATCAAAGAATCAACCATAAATCTGATCTGAACATCTTCTATGTAACTTCAAGAATCATATGAGAGTTTATCATAGACAACTCACAACCACATCATAGCAAGATATATCATTTAGCCATATAAGAATCATCACCAAGGATTATTAACCATAATGCCAACAATGAATTACTAAAGGCATATGCTCCCCCTCAACCAGTGCCATCTGTTAGATATGATCATGCATATATCAGCAATAAGTATCAAAACATCATCATCCTCAAGTTAGGATCAAAACACTTCTAGACATCATACAAGTAACAAAACATTTCCACACATCCTCAGCAGACTGTAACCAATAGAGCAAATAATAGACTGAATCATATCAGATCCTTTTTCTGATCCTGTCCCCACTGCTTTTCCTCAGACTGACATATACGCAACTTTGCAGTGTCTAACTCGCGTATGTACGCGACTTCCCTTTAAGGAACTTGCGTATGAGATTCAGAACGCTGGAGTTTTACACTTTCAGCTCCCCCTGAGTCTGATATGTCTGTGCTGTGCTGTGTCTCAGTACATTGTGCTGACTGTACTTCCTTCTTCCTCCATATCTTCAAGTGTGATGAGGTTTTCTCCTTTTGGTGTGATGTCCATCCTTTGTTCCTGCATTCCTTTGCTATATGTCCAAGCTTGTTACATGCATAACATCTTACATGTTTCATATTCCTCCTGTAGCAATCAGCAGCTTTGTGACCAAACATATTGCAAGCAAAGCAATATCCATTAAAGTACCTTGAGTGTGATGATCTTTCTGCATGATGGTCTTGAACCCTTCTTCTTCTACAGCTAGCTGCAACATGTCCAAGATTATGACATACATAACATTCAACATTATTCATAGGAGGAGTAAAAGATTTTCTTTGAGGAGTCTCTTTCCTTGATTGTTGATGGGGTTGACCTTTCATCTCCTTGTTGATCATTTTAGATTTCTCTTTAGAGTTCCTTGCCTCACCTTGTGAACTAGATTCACCTTCAACAGATTCATGAAAACCAAGACCAGTCTTGATAGCAGGAGACCTTTGACTACTAAGAATATCATCCAAGACTTTAGAACTATCTTGAAATCGTAAAAGCTTATCCTTTTCTTCTAGTTTACCTTTCAAGATATTTACCTCAACCTGAAGCTGTTCTTCCTTTTCAAGAGATTGCTTTTTCAAATCTTCTTCATCTTTCCTTCCTTCTTCCATTTGTTCCCTTAGTTTGAGAATCTCCTTTTCTTGTTCTTCATTCAGATCCTGCTGCATTTGACGAACTCTGAAGGCACATTCTAGTTGAGATTTTAAGCTGGTGGCTTCGTTTTCTTGTATTGCAATAGCTTGGAGTAGATCTGTATTCTGCTTCTTTGATTCTTCAAGATCTCCTTTTAGTGCGAGGATTGTAGCTTCAAGATTTTCATAGTAGCTGGATCTATCTTTGAGTTTCTTGATGGTTGTGCTTCTTTCGTTGACTTCTTTTCTTAATGATGTCACTTCATGCTGCAATTTTTGACATTGGTCTTCCTTGTCCTTGAGAAGCTTTCTTACCTTGTTTCCTTCTTCTAGTTGGGCCTTTAGTTTGGTAACTTCTTCTTTGAAAGCACATTCCCTTTTGTTCAATAGATCTTGTTGATCTTTAACTTTGTCTGCAAGCCTTCTAAATACTGCCATACTTTTCTTGCTCACCCATAAAAGCATGTTCAGTAGTTTCACTATCACTTCCATCACTTTCACAAGGAAATATAGCAGGAACATCAGAGGATAACACATTCATACCTGATAATGATTCTGAATCTAATTCTGAATCTGAAGAACTTCTTATACCTAATCCCCAATCGACTCTCCCACTGTCATAGATCTTCTGAGATGTCTTCTTCTTCTTATGAGCTTTCTTCTTAAGCTTCTTTCCCATTGTTCCACGGATCTCCTTCAAGTGATCAAGCTTCTACCAAAGGACCTGCTCTGATACCAATTCTTGGAAATAATACTGAGAGGGGGGGGGGGTGAATCAGTATTATCAGATCATTAAAACTTTTTCAATGCTCAAAAACATATACGCTACTTCAGTTAAGTGAACCCGCGTGTACACGCTGTTGTGTCTAAAGCAACTAGCGTATATCCAGAAATCTTATGATTTAGTTAGCTTATCTTCAGTAAATGCATCAGAACATTATTAACCATATTAACAGTAAACAGGTGCAGTATAACAGAACAGATCATCACACAAAAGTCACACACATGAACACAAAGATATAAGGTGGAAACCCAATGTGGGTGAAAACCACCTGCTGCAAGTCATCTCAATCTTCTTCTTAATAAGAAAATCCTTTTACAATATTTGTACTGGTGCAGTCTTATACCAGTACGGGAGCTACAACCCCCTTTGCTCTTGTACTAGCCGATCCATTTACTAGTACACAGGCTGCTACCTGCTACAATGCTCCAAAGATCTCCCTTAGCTTTTGTACTAGCTTAGATACTAGTACGTAGGTGCTTGCCTACAATCTTCTCTCCTCCAGGTACCACGTTTCATCAATTTTCAGACTGGATACACTGAAGCACAACACATAATCTGAAAGGCCACTTTTCATCCAATTTTCATACTGGACCCATAACTATCATTGAAGCTCAAAACAATCATCAAACTCTGAATCACTGAAACCCTGTTAACAACACTGTCACCAGAACACAGAGCAGACACAGAACTCTGTAATAACCATCAGACCCATCTGCAACTTCAAATATCAAGCTTTACAATGTATACGCTACTTCTATGAATCAAACCCGCGTGTATACGCGTTTTTGCCAAAGACAACCCGCGTATAGATCTAAAAATAATTTCTCATAACTTGCAGCTGTACCAGACATCAGTCATACTCATAACACTTATAGAACAATACATGCGTCAGTATGTAGATCTAGAATAAGCATCATAAAGATAGTTCATTTCAAACCATTTGATCCCGATCTCTCCTTAGATCTTGTTCTCAATCAGCCGGTGAGATCCCTCCTTAGCTCAAATCAAGCAATGCATCATCAACCCATAATCTGCATACTGGATCTCATGCTTCTTCAGATATTCAAGACATTTCAGATACACTTGCCTAATGATTTCCTTCTCCTTATATAGCCTTAGGCCTTGTTCAATACCAAGGGCCAAAACCATAGAAATCTAATACCATCAACTTCAAAACTAGGGATCAACACGTCCGTCGAGACACCAAGGTCCAAAACCATAGGCACAACTTCCAAGGAATAATCGCCACGGACCAAAGATAAGTTTTCCACATACACGCTCTTTTACTGAAGCCAACCTGCGTGTACACGCGACTTGGTATATAGTGAACCTGCGTATACGCGACTTGGTATATAGTGAACCTGCTTGTATACGCGACTTGGTATATAGTGAACCAGCGTGTATATATTTTTCTTCATACTTGTAGACTGATCATCAATTCCTTGCTGCTATCCTTCTGCACTATGATTTGTTATCAGTGTGATTTGCCATCAAGGACAACACTTGTCTCATAATGCCAACACTAGTTTATATGTAGCTTTCAATAGCTCTGATACCATGTAGAAATAACTCAAAATTTGCAGTTGTTAATGAATTCAAACTGAAATCAATGGACACAAATTTCTTCTACTAAATTCGGCGAAAGGAAAATTGACAATAGAAACACATGCAATCATCCAATCACAATGAGCACAGTTTTATCGGGGAACCAAACTAGGAAAAACCCCTCCTTTGTTTGTATTATATCATATGAGAACAATGATCTATTACAATGAATGCTTCAATTCTTGAAGCTCAATCTGCACTGCAATACTAATCTCCTCTTGAGTTTTCTATGGAAAATACTTAGCCAAAATAGGCCTCCTACTTCCTCCTATTTCCTTGTGCAATTCTTGCTCCTAAAGAATATGTAAGCTCCTATTTCCTTGCGCAAATCCAACAGAATTAGCTCACATGCTACATGCAAACCCTTTACACTCACTATTATACACTGAAAATTACAATGTTCCTTTTCTCTCCAACTTCACTAGGAAATTTAAATTGCATGCATGACAAGGGTTATTTTTAGTAAATTAACTAGTTAACTGAGAGTTAGTTGAGTTTACAACAGTTACAACTACTCAACTGAACTCATACTGACTATATTCTATAATAGAGCTTAGATAACTAACTTTCACTAAAGATAACACCTCTAGATAGCTAGATATTAGCCACCAACTTGCACACAACTCTACTTCTAGCCCACAAATTCGAATTAACTTACTTAACTCAGTGATTTGGCCATGTCACTCCTACTAACTTCCTAAAAACTCATCCTACTGAAGTGGAAATTCAAATTTCTTCATTTGACTAAGGCACAAGTCAAATGAAGCATTTTCTTGCTACAGTTTAACATACTTTATAGTTATATTTTAAATTAAATTGAGAGTTTTAGATTGAATGGTTATGCAGAGCATAACCATCAGTAAATTCATTTTGACCATGATGATAAAAAATTCATTTACTATAGGAAGTGGTTGAATTTATTTTAATTGTTTGAAATACTTAGGAAAATTAGCATTTAGTTAGAATTGTTGTGTATTTGAGATTTGTTGTAACCAATATCCTAGAAATATTGTAGGAAGATTATCATTTGTATATTTTCTAGATTTAGAACTCAGGTCCACAATTAGTGGATCTAAACTGATTATTCATTTGTATTAAAAGAGGTCTTGTATTTCAAGAGAAGGTTCAGATAGTTAAGGAAGAGTGTGAGTGTGAGAGTGTGATTTTCACTATGTCTCTAAATATAGACATTGAATAAATTAAGGGGATTTTTCCCTTTTGTTATATGGTTACTAATGCTCTATTTGTCTCTAATCATTGTTTATAGATATGTTATCGATTATATGTGTTAATTTTGTTCAGGGTTATGAAAACTCTATACCTTCGAGTGCATAATCAAGAACTACCACACCTCTTTTTGCGGATCAAATCATTTAATAATGGTAAGTTATTACAAATCAATACCTTTGTGGTATACTAGTCGTGGTGTTGGTTTTATTTCAATAATTGTTTAAGAATATGAAGGATTTATAAAAGGAAAATAAGGTATAACAAAGTAAAACCCCTGTAAACTTAAATCAAGAGCACAGAAGTTGAGGTGAAGTTGGAAAATCAGTCCAATTCAAAGTTATGTGAAATTGTTTGAAACTTTTGACCCTGAGTAGGGCCAGGTGAGACCCATTTTTATTGGCACAAGTATTGAATTAGTCAGTCCCAACCCCCTACATATCCCCAACACAGTTGGCCCAGACCCAAGTTGAGAGCCTTTGTAAACAAAAAAAAAATGAAGTTCTAACATGACTTGCTAAAATCTTACAATAGGTTGATTGGTTTGTGGAATATTTAATAAAAGGGAATTTTAAAGGTTTTCTTTAGATTTATTTCTTATTCGTTTTAGAGGAAAATAAAATAAGTTGGGCATTAGTAAGACTAGATTGACATCATTTGTGGTATCAAAGCATATTTTTTCTTAATTAAAAGGAAGAATGACATATCGTCAAGGAGAAGTTCAAGGAATAGGTCAAGGGAGACTTGTAGTAAATGTGACTTTTCAAGCTGAAGTAAGAAGACTTCAAGAGAGAATGGAAACTATAGAGATTGCACAGAGGAGAGAAAATTATGTTGGATATGTCAGTGATGTTGGAGAAGAATCTTGCAGTGATGAAGAACCTAAAGAATCAGAAGATGCAAAGATGATGAAGATGTTTGCTAAGATAACTTCCAGACCAAAGCTAGAAATTCGATATATGAAGGTAATTTAAATGTTGATGAATTGATGGATTGGATAAATGCTTTTGGTAAATATTTTGATTATGAAGATGTTGAAGCCAATAAGCAAGTTAAGTATGCAGTAACCAGATTGAAAGGTCATTCTGCACTCTGGTGGGATGAAGTACAAGTTGAGCAGAAGAGGAAAGGAAAAGGTAAAATCAAAGACTGGGATAGAATGGTGGCAAAACTCAAAGGTAAATTTTTACCCAAATAATATCATATTAATCTTTTCAGTAAAATACAAAACTGTAGACAAAATTTCATATTAGTTAAAAAATATACAAATGAGTTTTATAAATAGAACATAAGATCTAGTCATGTAGAAGATGATGCTAAGAAGGTTGCTAGATATATTAATGGTTTGAGATTTTATATTCAAGATGAAATTGACTTATTGTTTTTAAAGATTGTTGAAGATGCATATCAGGCTACCTCAAAGGCAGAAGGAAAACTTTTTAGAAAGCAAAGTCAGAGAAGTCGAGGAAGGAATCCTGCAAGAGGTAAAGGACAATAAATGGGAAGAGGAAGAATTTAGTCTTCAAGAAGATAAGATGAAGGAAGTTCCAATGGTCAATCACTAAGAGGAGGTGATTCGAGAGGGAAAAAATCATTCTCCAGAGACATAGGTCGAGGAAGGGACTATCAGCCTAGACGTTTAATTTGTGGGAAACTCAGGCATATGTCATGGGATTATCCTAAGAATGCACTACTAGGTCAAATATGTGCTCATGTTGTTGAAACAATAGAAGAAAATTAGAATCCATTTATTATTGAATAGGTTCCTAAAGCGGGAGAATATTTGTTAATGAAAAGAGTGTTGATCAAAGATAAAAAGGAATTCAAGGAACCAACTCAAAGAAAAAGTTTATTTCAAACCATGTGTAATTCAAAGGGTAAGTGCTACAAACTTGTTATTGATAGTGGAAGCACTGATAATTTGGTTTCTATTGGAATGGTAAAGAAATTAAATTAAAATAACCACACATCCTCACCCTTATAAAGTATCTTGGTTACAAAAAGGACACCAATTGTTGCTTAATGAGCAGTGTAAAGTAGATTTTCAGATTAGAAAATATAAGGATGAAGTTATTTATTATATAGTGTTGATGGGAATTTGCCTTTTGTTATTAGCGAGGTCGTGACAATATGACAGGAAGGCCATACATGATGGAAGAAGAAATGCTTACACTTTTGAAAAGGATGGTAAAAAGCATGTGTTGTTACCTTTGTTGATTTTTGGTAGCATTGAATGTGCTCTAGGTCTCACATTTTGCAAGGAGGCTTGGGCACATGTATTCCAAAGAACCCAGAAAGCGTTTTGGGAAATTCCACCCGGAGACAATTTTATTAAAATAATTAATTATTTCTATTGGGACCCTAAGTTTAAACTTAGGAAAATAAAATAATTAATGGGTATTAATCTAACTGTGGGTGTAACTTCTAGAAGAAGATGAGGATCAAGCAGAAATGATCTTAGCCATTTATTAGCTTCTAATATAGGTTGTTGAATGTCAACGAGAAGATTATTTAAGGAGGCTTGAGGGTCATTTGGAAGACACGCAGAGGGAGTTCAAAAGTTCGATTTTCTGAAGCAGAGCAGTTGCCGAGAGAATTTCGATGGTAAACTTTTGTAGAGAGCAAAGGGATTTTTAGCTTGAGGATCTTCTCTGGAGCTAATAATACTCAACAGAGAGGTAGATAGACACACAAGGGAGGCAATGCAGAGGGCAGAGAGGGTGACGTAGAGCTAGGAAGGGTTCACGCAGGCCCCACGCAGAGCAGCACAGCAGCTTCCAGCGCAGAGGTCCGAATTTGCTGAGGGAGTTGACGTTTCTAAAACGAGAGGGCTGGAAAAGTCTTCTGAGGGGAAATTAATTCCCAGTTGAGTTGGCGCAGAGCCTTAGAGGCTTACGCAGGGCCCACGCAAGGGCAGCGCAGAAGTAGTCGAGGAATTCACAGTTCAGCTGCCAGATCAGTCGGGACTTGCAGTGTAGAGTTAGGTAATCTCATTAGTTTCTTCTGCTAATTGATTTTCTCTTTAACTGGATTTCCAGGAGGGCATCCAGTAGTTGTATTCAAAAATACTTTACCTTAATAATAAAACCCTCAGATCTATTGCATTGGTTTTCCTGCATTGGGTTTTTCAAGGGACATTTGTCCAAAAATAATTATGTCATTTGTGTGTATTTTTCTCTATTGTTCAGTTTCTTGTTTCGACATATTATTTAATTGGTGTAGGTTGCAGTGTTTGTATTTCGATGTTTTCCATAGGAAACTACAAATAACTTGTCATGTAAATCTACCAAGTAGAAGAAATATCATCAGTGTTGCAGTAGGAGTTCTCGAGTTTAACGAATTTTCACATGGTATCAGAGCTAGTGCAGGTGAAGCAAGAAGAACAATGCCAGAGAACCTAGCGTTGAGCAAGAAAGGAGGCCGAAAAAGATGCAGGAGGCATCAGTTCAAATCCCTGGAGGAGTTTGTGCAATCCTAGCCAGAGGGCTGAATTTCAAGGCAGTCTCTCTCTGAGTGAGTCGACAGAGAGAAAGGCTTCCAAATTGAAATCTTGTTGTAGCAGAGGGAGCAGCGTTGAAGCCTTGACGTGAGGAAGAGCTGGTGGGATGTTGTTTTTTTGTAGGCCATTTTGTTGGGCAAAAAGATGTCAGAAGAGAAGAGAAGCACTGTGAGGGAATTTTTCCTCAAAAGGCTTCCTGCCAAGAAGTATGTTTTCTTATTGGCTAAGCACCAGCAGTAAGAAGTAGAGAGGAACAGTTCAACAGTTTTCATGGAATAAATGGCAACAAGTGGCTTGAGAGATCAGTAAAGTTGGATGGGACATCCAACTACGTCATCTGAAAGGCAAGAATGTCATTCCTTCTAGATGAGCATGCTCTCAAGACATATGTCGACAACATGGTGGTTATGCCTGCAAATGCAGATCCATCGAAGAAGTACAAGGCATAAATGGAAAACACAAAGAGAATGATCCTCTACAGAGTGAAGGATCATGTGGTTTGTCCCATCACTAGAAGAGGGACTACTAAGGATATGTGGGATGTATTTTCCATGCTATATCAGGGATCTTTCGAGCAGTGGAAGATGTACTTAGAGTAGAAATTGAGATCTGTACAGATGTAGAGGGGGGAGCAAGTGGGTATGTTCCTCACGAAGCTTCAGGAGACCCGAGATGAGTTATCAGTTGTAGGGTCTACAACTCAAGATTCTGAATTGGTTATACTAGCCCTCAATTCTATCTCAGATGAGTGGCAAGTTTTTGTCCAGAGTATCCTAAGCAGGGCAACTTTGCCAAATTGGGATGAGATGTGGGCAGCTCTTAAGAAAGAGGAGCTAAGGAGAGATCTAGTCAAGTGTAAGCTTGATAGAAGCAGTACCAGTGGGTTGAAGCCCAAGTAGGAGGAGGAGAATTCAACCCTTGCATCGAAGGGATAGTAGGAGCAGTGGAGGAGGAAGAAGGGCGTCTCGAATAAAGTGCTTTAGGTGTGGTGAGATGGGTCACTACGCAACACAGTGTCTTCTACGAAAGAAGGACAAAGATGAGAAGCACGATCCGAAGGTTACACCCACGAAGATTGAGGAAGAGTTCTCCATGACAGCCGAGATACCTCTAAGAGGGAGGTAGGATGATTTAGAGTTGTAGTTCAAAATAGCTACATATGGGCAGGATCCTTAAGGAACCCACCTCTCGGACCAATTCCTTGCTACGGTAGCCTAGATTAGAAGTATCAGGATGGACTAGTGCCAGATGATGCCGAGGAGTGTTAAAGAGATAATTGCAGTGGCTAGCAGCACCAAAGACTGAACAACGCATAGCAAAGTTGGCAGCAGTGCAGATGGCACAGAACATAGGTCATCAACAGCGTAGTAGATTCAGAGGGTCAGCACAGAGGCTAGAAGTAGATAGGCTCCAAAATTCACATGGTATCATATTGAACACAGTTAGTTCAGTAATTTGGGATGTTTTTCTATTGCTGATGCAGTAGCAACAACAGTTTGCAGTACAGGGGCAGTTGGTAGTGGCAATGCCAGCAGCAACACGAATGCAGAAATTTAGAGGGAGCTTTAGTACGGATGCAGTGTTCACTGTTGACAGTGGCAGTGTCAGCAGTAATACATTTTAAGTAGCCAAACAGTTGTTGGTGGACAGCATGTCAGACATCAGCAGTGCAAAAGATGATGTTATGAAGTCAGGGTGATGCTTTAGTGGGAAGAATTACTAGAGCACATTCCTTGCTAAGAGGGAGTGTTTATTTCTCGTAGCATCGGATGTTCTCTGAGTCTCAAATTTTACAGGGAGGCTTGGGAACATGTATTCAAAAGAACCCAGAAAGATTTTTGGGAAATTCCACTTGGAGACAGTATTATTAAAATAATTAATTATTTTTAATGGGACCCTAAGTCTAAACTTATGAAAATAAAATAATTAATGGGTGTTAATCTAATTGTGGGTGTAACTTATAGAAGAAGATGAGGATCAAGAAAAATTATCTTAGCCATTGATTAGCTTCTAATCTGGGCCGTTGAATGTCAACGAGAAGATTATTTAAGGAGGCTTGAGGGTCATTTGGAAGACACACAAAGGGAGTTCAGAAGTTCGATTTCTGAAGTAGAGAAGCTGTCGAGAGAATTTCAATAGTGAGATTTCACAGAGAGGGGAAAAGGGAGTTTTAGCTGGAGGATCTTCTTCAGAGCCAAGAATACTCAACAGAGAGGCAGAGAGAGACACATCGGAGGTAGCACAGAGGGCAGAGAGGGTGATGCAGAGCCAGGAAGGGCTCACGCAGGCCCCATGCAGAGCAGCGCAGCAGCTTCCAGTGCATAGGTCTGAATTCGCTGAGGGAGCTGACGTTTTTAAGCCGAGAGGGTTGGAAAAGGCTTTAAGGAAAATTGATTCCCAATTGAGTCGATGTAGGGCCTTAGAGGCTAACGCAGGGCCCACACAGGGGAAGCACATAAGTGTCTGGGGAACTCGCAGTTCAGTTGCCGGATCAACCAGGACTTGCAATGTAGAGTGAGGTAATATCACCAGTTTCTTCTGCTAAGTGATTTTCTCTATAACTGTATTGTCAGGAGAGCATCCATTAGTTGTATTCAAAAATTCTTCAGCTTAATAATAAAAACCCTCAGATCTGTTGCACTGTTTTTCCCACATTGTGTTTTTCTGGGGACATTTGTCCAAAAACAATTGTGTCATTTATGTGTATCTTTCCCTATTGTTTAGTTTCTTGTTTCGACATATTATTTAATTGGTGTAGGATGCAGTGTATGTATTTTTATGTTTGTTGTAGGAAACTACAAATAACTTGTTCATGTAAATCTAACAAGTAGAAGAAATATCATTAGTGTTGCAGTAAGAATTCTCGAGTTTAAGGAATTTTCAAAACCTTTACTAGACAAAGAAATCAAAGAAGAAGCACGTCCCAGTGTGTTTCTTATGAGTGGAAACGAGTTGTTGCAGGAAGCAAAGAAATAATAATTTCAATTTGATTTAATTGGGAAACCATAGGTAATCTTACCAGCACACATTTAAATGATTTGTTAGAGGAAATTAGAAATTGTTGGATCAATTTGTTGATAATATTGTGGACAAGTTATCAAGCAGTCTACCTCCTATTAGAATTATTAGTCATCGCATTGATTTTATTATGGGATCTACTTTGCCAAATAAAGTTGCGTATAGAATGACACCACAAGAAAATGAAGAGGTAAAAAGACAAGTTTAGGAATAATTTGGAAAAAGTTTGATCAAATAAATCTAAAGTCCTTGTGCTATGCCAACAGTGTTAAGTCCAAAAAAAGATGGAGGCTCGAGAATGTGTATTAAATCAGGGGAAATTAATAAGATTACCATCATGTATCAATTTCCACTCCCATGAATTGATGTTTTAATTCAATGTTTAAGTGAAGAAAAAGTCTTTCCAAAAATTGATTTAAAAAGTTGATATCATCAAATTTGAATCAGAGAGGGCGATGAGTGGAAAACTGAATTTAAAACAAATCATGGGTTATATGAATGGCTTGTTATGTCCTTCGGTCTAACCAATGAACCCAGCATTTTCATGAGATTAATGAACGAAGTTTTAAAGGATTTCAGAGGAAAATTTGTCATCGTTTATTTGGATGATATTTTAGTGTACAACAAAACCAAGGAAGAGCATCTACAACATTTAAAATCAGTTTTGGGCATGCTGCAAAAAAAAAAATTGTTGATAAATTTAAAGAAGTGCAGTTTTATGAAAGAGGAGTTAGTTTATCTTGGTTTTGTAATTTCAAAGGATAGGATGAAGATGGATCCAGATAAAGTGCAGACAATTATAAGTTGGTCAGTTCCATGAAATGTGTACAAGGTAATAAGTTTTTATGAACTTGCTAGTTTTTATCGAAAAATTATTAAAAAAATTAGTCGCTTGTGTGCACCAATTATTGAAACCATTAAGGAAATTAACCAGACATTTAAGTGGACTATAACATTAGATAAAAAATAAATAAAAATTAATTAATTAAATTAAATTAAAATTAATATATATATATATATAGAGAGAGAGAGAGAGAGAGAGAGAGATAAATAAATAAATAAAAATAAAAAATTGAAGCAAACTGAACAACCAATTTTATCGTTGCCTGATTTTAAAAAATCACTTCAAGTGGAGACGGATGCCAACAATAGTGCTATTGAAGCAGCTTTAAGCCAGGAGGGACGCCCAATCACTTATTTCAAAATAATAATAATAATAATATGAAGCCAAGAAAAAAAACTCCTCATACGACAAGGATTTTTATGTTGTTGTGCAGGCTTTAAAAAATGGATGTATTATTTAATGCCCAAAGATTTTGTTTTACTTACTAAAAATGATGCATTACAGTTCATAAACAGCCAACCAAAACTCAATTAGAGACATGCTAAATGGGTGGAGTTTTTACAAAATTTTACTTTTGTAATCAAACACACCAGTGGTTCTTCAAATAAAGTAGCAGACACATTAAGTAGAATTAATTTAATTCTACAGGAATTTTAGTTTTATGTTACAAACATTGATGAACTTAGAGAAATATATGAGAGTGATGTTGATTTCAGGGAAGCATATGTAGCATGTAAAAATCTTGTGAGCACAAATATAACACAATGGTCCAGTTATATGATCCAAGATGGTTTATTATTTAAAAATAACAAAATGTGTATTCTAAAGTTTTCTATGAGAAATAATTTAATATATGAAAAACATAATGGAGGGTTGGTCGAACATTTCGGAGCTGATAAAACATTTGTTGTGTTAAATTCATTTTATTATTGGTCAGACATGCAAGCTAATGTGAAGAGATTTGTGGAGAGATGTCAAATTTGTCAGCAAGTGAAACGAAGAAGTCAAAACACTTGGTTATATCAGCAATTACACATTCCCAGCAGAGCTTGGGATTCAATCAGCATGGACTTTGTTCTTGGGTTACCTTGAACTCAATGAGGTAATGACTCTATTTTTGTTATTGTGGACAAATTTTAAAAAATGGCACATTTTATTCCATGTACCAAAACCATTGATGCAACTAATGTGGAAAATTTATTTTTCAAAGAAATTGTAAGACTACATGGATTGCCTCATAATATTGTGTTGTAAGACTACATGGATTGCCTCATAATATTGTGTTAGACAGGGGTACCAAATTTGTAGGCCATTTTTGGAGGACATTATGGAAGAAGCTAGGCACCAATTTAAATTTCAATTCAACATATCATTTGTAGACCAAGGTCAAAAAGAAGTAGTAAACCAAAGTCTAGGAAATATTCTAAGGATTTTGGTAAGTGATCATCCCAAACAATGGGATCAAGTGCTCACCCAAGTCTAAT
The DNA here is from genome assembly GCA_031772625.1 of Pinus tabuliformis. Taxonomy (NCBI): domain Eukaryota; kingdom Viridiplantae; phylum Streptophyta; class Pinopsida; order Pinales; family Pinaceae; genus Pinus; species Pinus tabuliformis. The sequence continues at coordinate 1,381,551,024 of CM062817.1, read as the reverse complement.
CCTTTTGTAATGATTCACCCTACAAGATTATAGGTATGATCCCATTCCAAATTTTATATGGAATTCCTGCTAGAGGTGTATATGAATTAAGAAATTTAGGTAATCAAGAATTTAGAAGTGCGGCAGGAGAAGATTTTGTAATTAGTATGTAGGAGTTGCAAGAAAGGGTGAAGCGGAAACTATGTACAAGAAAATAACAGCAAACATAAACAACAGGTGTACATGAAGAAGAGGCAGCAATAATTTAGGATTGGTGACTTAGTCGTGTACATTTAATTAAAGAAAGATTTCCAGCAAAAAAATATAATAAACTCAAAATGAAGAAGATTGGTCCTTGTAAAATCTTGAGGAAATTTTCATCTAATTCATATGAAATAGAACTCCCTCAAGATATTGTTATATCACCTATATTCAATATAGATGATTTATATCATTTCAAAAAAGAAGATAGTATTTTGAATGATGCAATTGTTAGCGATGAAAATCAGATTGGTGGATGGGAGAGCCAACTGCCAAAAGTAGTCCCAAAGTATATTGAAGCAATGTTGGACCAGAAATTGATGAAAAGAACCATAGGTAAAGAATATTATCGATGTTTAATCAAGTGGAAGAATCAACCACTTGAAGACTCTACTTGGATGAAATAGGCAGAAATTTTAAAGTATGGTACCATTATAGAAACGCTTGTGAAAAATTTCTTTCCAAAGGAGTATGATGCAAGAGCATCACCATAAGTAAACTCATTTTGACTGTGATGGTGAAAAAATCATTTGCTACAAGAAGTGGGTTTCTTGAATTTATTTTAGTTGCATGATATACTTAGGAAAATTAGTATTTAGTTAGAATTGTTATGTATATGAGATTTGTTGTAACAAATATCTGAGAGATATTGTAGGCAATTTATTATTTGTATATTTTCTAGATTTAGAACTCGTATCCACAATTAGTGGATCTAAACCAATTATTCATTTGTATTAAAATAGGGTCTATAGTTCAAGAGAAGGTTCAGATAGTTAGGGAAGAGTGTGAGTGTGTGAGTGTGGTTTTCAATGTGGCTCTAAAGATAGGCAATGAATAAATTAAGGACATTTTTTCCTTTTGTTATATGGTTATTGATACTCTATTTTCCTCTAATTACTATGTATAAATCTATTATCAATTCTCTATGTTAAGTTCTTTCAGGGTTGCATAAACTTTGTACCTTCGAGTGCACAAACAAGAACTACTACACCTCTCTTTGCAAATCAAATAGTTTAATACTAGTCAATTATTACATATCAATTCCTTTGTGGTATACTAGCTATAGTGTTGGTTTTATTTCAATAATCATTTAAGTAGAGGAATTCTTTATAAAAGGTGTGTTATCACCTGGATTGAACCTCAGGCTGAAAGAAGGCAATGCCAGGGTAACCACAAACCACGCTTAGGCAAGTAGCTAGCCCTACTAGGCCGGGAGAGGGCTCTCTCTGTAAGGATCTCAGCCAAGATGACTAGATTAGAAAAAGGATATTAGGCTAGGTATAGTAGCAGAAGGTTTGATTTTATTTTGAAAAGGTTTTGCTGGATCAAGAGGAGCCAGACAGTTAGGGCTAGGGAATTAGCTCAAAATTGCAAGGTGTTCAATGGGGCAAGGTAGGCATAAGGTTTAGAACTCTTGGGCTTGATGGGTGAGGTGTTTTAAGACTGGTGAGAAGCTAGGAAGAGCATGTGATTACCATGGATCCTTCCTAGATTGTAGAAAACATATAATGGTGAATATTTCCTCAAAGCAGATTAGTGATGTTATGAATTATGCCTATCAACTTGAAAACACTCACTTAGAAGCAATGAAATGATTAATGAAGTACACAAAACATTTTAACATATGATCACAAGAGAAGAAAATGAACTAAACTTCATACCACATGGATCCCAAAGAAATAGCTGCAATTCTTATTAATCTCTTACTAAACTACTACAAAATGATGTACAATCAAGGTATAAGCATCCAGCTGAGTCCAACCCTTTACAATGAGAAAGAAGAAGAAGATATAGGCTTTGTTTCAACCTCCTCCCATCCTCAGGGGTCGAATCCCTAAGATGAGGAGCTAATCTAACCAACTCTGAACAAGAAACTGGAATATAGGCATCTTAACAACTTGCCTCTAAAAGTGAAAAAACTGATTCATTTAAGCTCAAATTGACTTTTAATCTAATGAATCTACCCTCTACTACTAATTATCCATCATATTTACAAGCCAAGTCATCATTTACATCAGTAAAACATCCTCCATGAGAGAAAATCCATGAACACAGTCAAAACATAGAAAAATAGCCATCCTGTGCAAAATTTGCCCTACGTGCAGCGCCACTAGCCCAATGCGCAGTGCCACTTTTAGGTCCCTTTTGGAGGCCTTCCTGACATCCAAATTGAGCTCATGATAGCTCATTGGAAAGGTATTCAAGTCTAATTTCTAAAACACCTGGAATTTATTCATTTGAAGCTCATTTGACCCCTCAAAAGTTGATTCTCCCAAGGTTGCTTCTGTGTGTCCAAAAAGTGGTAGAGAGGTCATTTTTAGGGTGTGTTTTGACCTTTTGGTGGACCATTTCTGCCCCAAAAAATTACCAAATCCATAGGGTGCATGTACTCATCGCTCTGAATCCAAAAATGCAAGTCATTTTTCCATTGGGTGCCCCTAGGAAAAGCGCAGCACTAAGCCGATTTTCTGTGTGTGCAATTTCCAAAATTTGAAAAAAACAAAATCTTCTCCAAACCTAACCAAAATTGGTGAGCAGCACCACCATCAAGCATCTTGATGAGACAAGGAAGCTTCAGCAAGCAACCTAAGCCTATCCTCCTCTTTTTTTCCCTTTAGAGCCTGCCTTAGCCTAGCTTTCATCTTTTTGATCCTCATGTTGCAAATTTTGTTTCGAGTCCTGTAATGGTAGGCCATGTGCCTGACCATCTGGTTGTCCCTATTGGCCTTCCGCAACAGCTTCTCTAGGTGTAAATTGACTCTCTCAAGCCAAGTCTCTCTATCATCCTCAATTTCCTTCTCAATAGGAGACAAAGTGACTGGTGCCTCCTTGTCACTTTGTCGTTTTACCTTGAGAAGTTCCAGCTCCATGAGGACCTACTTGTCACTCAACTGATTGTTCTCTTGTTCCAAATATGTGATGACATACTTGGCCCTCTCCAAATTGTCCATCAATGCTTGGATTTGAGCCTCTTTCTCCTGTATGATGATGTTTTCTTTTGGTTGCTTCATCCTGAGCCTCCAAGTCAATTGTCTCTATGCCATGATGAATATGATGTTGTTCTGGCTCATCATGCTCCATCAAATCAAAATCTCTCTCCTCCTCATCATCAAGACTTTCCTCCAGCATCTTTTCTTTCCCTTTATGCAGCTGCTGCACTTGTGCCTATTGTGTTGATGAAGAAAGCAAAGCCCCTTCCACATCCTGTGGAGCTAGATTTTGCTTATGAGTTGATGAAGAAGGCAAGGTCCCTTCCACATCCTGTGGAGCAAACACTTGCCTATCAGCTGCAAACAATCTCCTTGTGCCCCTCTGATATGTCATGTAGGTCCCGAGCACCTCAATGGATTTAGTCTCTTTGGCCTTCTCATCTTTCTTTACCTGAGCACTGCTAGAAGGTCCTCCTAATTCTTGAGACGCTGGTGGAGGAATTTGAGGACCCCTGAAGATGTCATGAGCAATAAATGTCTCCCCTGTCCATGTTTGCAAGTTTTGAGGCTGTGCACTCCTAGAAAAGGGATGGAGGGAGTGAGCAAGAGTGATTAGGAATAAGGGAAGGGGAGGTGATCTTGTGAGGTATTTGGTGGACTAGGTAAACATGAAAATGAGTGGGAGGGTATGAACTATGAAAATGAGGGAGAGGGGCTAGGGTTTTAGGGTATTGCTTTGGGAATGAAGGAAAAAAGGGATATGGAGTGTTATGGAGTGATATAGGGGAGGGGTTTAGGGCTTTAGTGATAGGTGATGGGAGAAATAATAGGGGTTAGGGTTTCTAGGGTATAATTGAGGAAGAAAGTAGGGTTTCACATTTGTCATGGTAAATTCCTTCAAGTACTTCAATTGCAACTTCAATGATGAGGTAGAGAGAGTGCACTTACTTATTTGAGAGATGAGAGGGTTCTTTGGAAGTTTTTATGAAGTTTGGAGGCTTTCTGGTCTTTGCTGCTCAACGCGCAGCACTAACTATAGACTTGCAGTGTCACTTCTCAACACACAGAGCAATGTAATTTTGCACTGCTAAAACCTCCCTACATGCAGCGCCCAGCTTAGACACACAGCGCCACCTCCTAAACGTGCATCTCCACTTCAATCTAACTTTTGGCTGCCTTCCCGATGTCCAAATTGAGTGTGGGATAGCTCGTTGGAAAGCTTGTCGAGTCTAATTTCCAAAATCTTGAATTTTTCAATTTGGAGCTCATTTTCCCTGTCAAAATCTCAATCTCCCAATACTGGTCAAAATGTGGAGAATGAGGCTGCCAAAATGCATAGTGTTGTTTCAGTCAACTTTTGGAGGTCTTCCCCAACTCCAAATTGAGCTCATGATAGCTCAATGGAAATATTTCTATGTCGAGTTAGCATTTGAATCATCAAGCAAGTCATTTGGTCACTCCAGTTAGGAGAAATCTTGTTTTTCCCAAGGTCACTCCAGAAGTGCATCAACTCTCCTGAGGCAAATGATGTTTTGGGCATTTCTCCCAACCCATGAGACTTGTAAAAAAATGGAGGTTTTTCTTCTTAGTTCTATGGTGGACAAAAACCTCTCTCACGTTTGTCAAATTCATTTTTTATTGCTCAGAAACATCATTTGAATAAAACCTATCCTGATGTGTGGAACAGGGGATTTGTAGAAATGAAGGGAAATGAAGGGGATGAGGGGCTTCTAATTTCTTAAGAAAATTGTGGGAAGTAGGGAGGGATGTTAGGAAGCAGGAGAAAGTGGAATTTCAAGGATTGAGTGAGGGGAAGGGGTCCAAAAAGGAAAAACACAGGCCTGACCTAGAAAAGTGTCAAATTGTAGCAATAGGCTAGGGTTTGTGGAAAAATGGTGAATTTGAGGGATATCAGTGATGGGAAGAGTTTAAGAAGGTATATTAAGGATAGGGGAAGGTGTATGAGCATTAGGATACAAGTTTTGTTGATGATTTGACCATCCAAGAAAAATTACCTTCAAAACCCTAGGAGAGGGAAAATGAGCCTTACCAAGCACAACTTAAGCACAAACAAGGTGTAAATGACCAATTGGAACCTGAAATAATGATGACAACTCTTTGAATGATGGTACACTCAACCGAATGGTGACATGTACCAATACTTGAAAAACTTAGGAAGGAGTGAAAACAATCCTAGACCTAATACCTAATGACCAAATTTTACTCGAAGACTCACTGAAATGACAAAATTTGACTTTGACACCCTAATACCACTTTGTAAGAGCATGTTTGATCGCTGGTGGAAGGCTGCAAATACTGACATTAACATTGGCTCCATTGGGGATCGTAGCTCCTTGGAGGTGCCAAGAACACTGTAGACCAAGTAGCCTTATCCATTGGGCATGGAGTTAAAAAAAAAAAACAAAAAAAACAAAAAAACAAAACCAAAAAACAAAACCAAAAAAAAAAAAAAACAAAACAAAAACAAAAGAAAAAAAAACAAAAACAAACAAACAAACAAACAAACAAACAAAAAACAAAAAAACAAACCTCAATCTGAAATACATGACTAAATACTGATGACTCAAAGACACAAACTGACTTTTACTCAACTAAAAACTAACTCGATACTAAAACACAACTAACAAACTGGAAAAGATGCTCAAAATGGAGCTTATTCAATAAAACCTACTCTAAATGTTCCATTCATCACCTGATCAAGTGAAATGAAACAACCAAGTAAGAATTATGGCTGTTGTTTGAATTCCACAAGTGATTGTTTATGAGAAAGAAGAAAGAAGTATTGAAATGCAACTCCCATGAAAACTTGTAAACATATCTAAATTTTCCCAAATTGAATAATATGGATTCTCTATCAGAGTCCAAAAATACTGCATGAGGATCTTGAAATTCATGCGCACTGGGACTTAGCTCATCCAATGGATTACTTTTCTTCTCCTCATACCATGAATGCAAACTTTCATCTAAGTTTTTTTACGAGACTCCTATTGAAAATGACAAAGAAACTGGTTGTCGAATCAAGTTTGTATCAATACTTTTTTCAACCTCAAAGTTATCTAATGGAGAAGGACTTTGACTGCAGATATCATCCAACAAATTAGCTATTGGATTGTGAAAAACTTGAAAATACTGTTGCAACCCATTTTCTATTGGTTCCAATGAGATTGCATGATTTTCTACAGGCTGTTCATCCTTTATTGAAGATATACAATGCAAATTCCCTTCAAAAACTGAAATGATTCAAAACATAATGGTATAGAATCATCTTGCATCATTTGATCATATGTTCCAGCTTCCAAGTCTTCATCTGCAACCTGACATTCAATGGCATTCAGGGGCTGCAAATCTAGATATGAGAAGTCTTGAACAAGTATTTCATTGCCCTATAGATGGTCTAGATCAAAACTTATCGACAGTTGATTTCTTATTGCACAAAAGTTGTCTCTAATGAACTGAAACGAAGTAAAACAAAGAGGCAAAGATCCTTCACTTACTTCAAAAAAATTTGCACTTTCTTCCTCACTTCCATAGCTGATATGCATCAGCTGATCACCAAGTTGTTGAAAGTGAACTTCCTCCTTCCACAAACCAACTGTTGTTTTGTCTGCAATACTAGCTTCTGTTTGGAGAACATAATCATCATCATACTGATCAAACTTAGGCAAATCATCAGTGTAAAACACATCATCTAGCATACAAGTCAAATCAACAGATCTCTCTTCTGCAAGCTGATCTATAAAACAATCATTATCAGATCTATGACAACTGGGATAAGAAAGGAAATGTTTTGGATCAGCCACTTGTTTTTATTCAATCAGTGAACCATGGTCTTGAACATCATGCTCATTCCTTGTGGTGATCTTTTGCATCATCTCTTCCACTACACTTACCAAAATGTCAAGCTTTACCTCTAAAGATGTCGACTCCTCTAGATCTATGTTCTTCCTCTCTTCTTCCTTTAACTTTTCCCTTCTGATCAGCAGATTAGCCTCTACATCTACTGCATTGTTTTGCATCTCTTCAAGTGTTACAAGGTTCCTTTCTCTCAGTTGAAACTCCATTTCCGGATCAAAGGCTTCCGGATAATGAAAGAGAGCTGAATCAGGAGGAGGTCTTATATTAAGAGGCATCGAACAATAAGCTTGGTTAAATCTGGTAGAAAATTGTTGTACTATCTCCCCTGGCTGTCTTTTTAGCTAGTTATACTCTTCTAGAATCAAGAAAGGGTTTTGTCTTACCACCCACTTGTCGAGGAAAACTTTGACGAACTGCTGGAAATCTGAGATGCTCACATTAGGCAGGGTTTTGAACCAACTCTTGACTTTTCCTTGCAAAGAAAGAGCAAAAAGCCTAATACTGACATCCTCTTCATCAACTTCAAAAGAGGTCAAGAAAAGACTCAAAATTCAGTACATGTCTCTCAACAATGATGTTGTCACATTCACCATCAAATCTTGGTAGATATAGGTAATAATTTTTAGGGAAAGCATGGGATATATGAGGTAAAATTAGAGGCTTATTTCTATCTGGAATTTTACAAGGTATAGGAGTATATACAAAGTTTTAGAATTATTATTGATCTCTTGAGCCTCATTAGTTTGAAGACGGTCATCATAAGATTCAGAAGAAGAGTCTTGATCAAGATCAAAGGCATGTGAATATTTTGTATTCGCAATCTTCAAAGGGAAGGAATCACATGCAGGTCTAGGATATTTTCTCAAATACAGTATACTTTGTAAAGCCTTCTTGAAATTCTCAGGAAAAGAGAAGAAATAATTTATAAAAAAGAACGTAATGTCTTGGATGAAATTCCAGATTGAATACCTGATCTTTCCATATTGTCCTTTCATGTTTTTTTTGGCCGGGTTCATCCTCCAGTGGAGCCCTTAGATCTGATCTTGAAATTGATTTACAGTCGCCAGGTGAATGATTTCAGCCTTCCGGTGTCTGATCGTTGTCCACCATCAGCAATCATATCTAAACTTGATACATTTTGCTGAGGAACATAAAACTACGTTCCCCAACATGGTCGCCACTATGTTATCACCTGGATTGAACCTCAGGCTGAAGGAAGGCAATGCCAGGGTAACCACAAACCACGCTTAGCCAACTAGCTAGCCCTACTAGGCCAGGAGAGGGCTCTCTCCATAAGGATCTCAGCCAAGATGACTGGATCAGAAAAATGATATTAGGCTAGGTATAGTAGCACAAGGTTTTATTGGATTTTGAAAAGGTTTTACTGGATCAGGAGGAGCCAGACAGTTAGGACTAGGGAATTAGGTCAAAATTTCAGGGTGTTCAATGGAGCAAGTGTTATAGACATTTTTGGGCACTGAAACCCCATTCATAAATGTCCATAAACCAAGGGCTCCTAAGTCCCTAAAGGTGTTGTCCAACCCCTAAAAGAACAAGGTCAACTGATTACAGCATCTCCGAGAAGTTCTCCATGAAAAACTACTTAGAACTGGTCAAAACTGGACCATTTCACCTGCTCCATGGTCAAAGTGCGTTACATCCCACCTGAATACACACAGTAGGTGCGATGCATGTTGAAAAACCCTTCTGTGGGGTGCGATGGGCGAGAGTGGACAAATGGCAGGGTCAATCCGCAAGGTGGAGGAGCATGGAATCTTCCAGAAACTTCTCCTGTGACACTTGCCTCTCTGCATTCGCCCAGGATGAGTAAGAGATCATCAATCTCCAAGTGGAATCAAGAACTATCAGAGAGAGGACACTAATCAAATCTCAAAAGCTGACTCACCTCCCTTGCAAACATCTATATATGGATCCCTCATCCCAGAGATCCAGAGGCTGGAATTTTGTATCTTGTAAGGAAGTGTTGTTGGTTTCTTGGTGCAACATCATAGTGTTGGGTGATCTAAGCTTTTCATGAGGTGAAGAAGGGCTTTCTTGCTGAGAGGATGATGCTGGGTCAAAACAATTGGTTGTAATCCTCTTTGCTCTTTCTTGATTATCAATAAAGCTATTCAAGTTTTCCTCCACATTCTTGTATGATTGATGTTATATGCATTTGTGTGGTCAATATATATCTAGTCCTATATTGTTTATGATAATAGATCTATGTTCTTGGATAGTGTTATGTTGCTTTGATTCTACAGGTGCTCTGTGAAGCTGGGTAGACAAGAAAGCGAGTAGCAAAGACCTATCAGAAGGGAGAGGAATCAAGCAAGGAACCAAGCGCAAGACAGAGGTTGGTCTCCTTATTCCCCTCTTATCTATTTCTCATAAAGGAAAACGAAAGTAGTTTTTAGTTTGTTTGTTTCTAAGGTAGCTACCAGCCTTAGTGGGACTAGCAGCTCTGCATAGACACTAGTTTTCCTGATAACAGCAAGGTAGGCATAAGGTTTAGCACTCTAGGGCTTGATGGGTGAGGTGTTTTAAGACTGGTGAGAAGCTAGGAAGAGCATGTGATTACCATGGATCCTTCCTAGACTGTAGAAAACATATAATGGTGAATATTTCCCCAAAGCAGAGCAGTGATGTTATGAATTCTGCCTATCAACTTGAAAACATTCACTTAGAAGCAATGAAATGATTAATGAAGTACACAAAACATTCTAACATATGATCACAAGAGAAGAAACTGAACTAAACTTCATACCACATGGATCCCAAAGAAATAGCTGCAATTTTTATTAATCTCCTGCTAAACTACTACAAAATGATGTACAATCAAGGCATAAGCATCCAGTTGAGTCCAACCCTTTACAATGAGAAAGAAGAAGAAGATATAGGATTTGTTTCAACCTCCTCCCATCCTCAGGGGTCGAATCCCTAAGATGAGGAGCTAATCTAACCAACTCTGAACAAGAAACTGGAATATAGGCATCTTAACAACTTTCCTCTTAAAGTGAAAAAACTGGTTCATTTAAGCTCAAATTGACTTTTAATCTAATTAATCTACCCTCTACTACTAATTATCCATTATATTTACAAGCCAAGTCATCATTTACATCAGCAGAACATCCTCCATGAGATAAAATCCATGAACACAATCAAAACATACAAAAATAGCCATCCTGTGCAAAATTTGCCCTACGCGCAGCGCCACTGGCCCAACGCGCAATGCCACTTTCAGGTCCCTTTTGGAGGCCTTCCCGGCATCCAAATTGAGATCATGATAGCTCATTGGAAAGGTCTTCAAGTCTACTTTTGAAAACACCTGTAATTTCTTCATTTGAAGCTCATTTGACCCCTCAAAAGTTGATTCTCCCAAGGTTGCTTCTATGTGTCCAAAAAGTGGCAGAAAGGTCATTTTTAGGGTGTTTTTTGACCTTTTGGTGGACCAGTTCTACCCCAAAAACTTAGAAAATCCATAGGGTGCATGTACTCATCACTCTGAATCCAAAAATACAAGTCATTTATCCATTGGGTGCCCCTAGGAAAAGTGCAACACCGGTGGCATTGTGCATTGAGCCAGATTTTCTGTGTGTGCAATTTCCAAAATTTGCAAAAAACAAAATCTTCTCCAAACCTGACCAAAATTGGTGAGCAGCACCACCATCAAGCATCTTGATGAGCCAAGGAAGGTTCAGCAAGCAACCTAAGCCTATCCTCCTCTTTTTTTCCATTTAGAGCCCACCTTAGCCTAGCTTTCATCTTTATGATCCTCTTGTTGCAAATTTTGTTTCGAGTCCTGTAATGGTAGACCATGTGCCTGATCATCTGGTTGTCCCTATTGGCCTTCTGTAACAGCTTCTCTAGGTGCAAATTGACTCTCTCAAGCCAAGTCTCTCTATCATCCTCAATTTCCTTCTCAATAGGAGATAAAGTGATCGGTGTCTCCTTGTCACTTTGTTGTTTTACCTTGAGAAGTTCCAGCTCCATGAGGACCTGCTTGTCACTCAGCTTCTTTTTCTCTTGTTCCAAATATGTGATGACATACTTGGCCCTCCCAAATTGTCCATCAATGCTTGGATTTGAGCCTCTTTCTCCTGTATGATGATGTTTTCTTTTGGTTGCTTCATCCTGAGCCTCCAAGTCAATTGTCTCTATGCCATGATGAATATGACGTTGTTCTAGCTCATCATGCTCCATCAAATAAAAATATCTCTCCTCTTCATCATCAAGACTTTCCTCCAACATATTTTCTTTCCCTTTATGCAGTTGTTGCACCTGTACCTGCTGCGTTGATGAAGAAAGCAAAGACCCTTCCACATCTTGTGGAGCTAGAATTTGCCTATGAGTTGATGAAGAAGGCAAGGTCCCTTCCACATCCTATGGAGCAAACACTTTCCTATCAGCTGCAAACAATCTCCTTGTGCCCCTCTTATATTTCATGTAGGTCTCGGGCACCTCAATGGCTTTAGTCTCTTTAGCCTTATCATCTTTCTTTCCCTAAGCATTGCTAGAAGGTCCTCCTGATTCACGAGACGCTGGTGGAGGAATTTGAGGACCCCTGAAGATTTCATGAGCAATAAATGTCTCCCCTATCCATGTTTGCAAGTTTTGAGGCTATGCACTCCTAGAAAAGGGATGGAGGGAGTGAGAAAGAGTGATTAGGAATAAGGGAAGGGGAGGTGATCTTGTGAGGTATTTGGTGGACTAGGTAAACATGACAATGAGTGGGACGGTGTGAACTATGAAATGAGGGAGAGGGGCTAGGGTTTTATGGTATTACTTTGGGAATGAAGGAAAAAAGGGATATGGAGTGTTATGGAGTGATATAGGGGAGGGTTCAGGGCTTTAGTGATAGGTTATGGGAGAAATAATAGGGGTTATGGTTTCTAGGGTATAATTGAGGAAGAAAGTATGGTTTCACATGTGTCATGGTAAATTCCTTCAAACACTTCAATTGCAACTTCAATGATGACGTAGAGGGAGTGCACTTACATGTTTGAGAGATGAGAGGGTTCTTTGGAAGTTTTTATGAAGTTTGGAGGCTTTTTGGTCTTTGCTGCTCAACATGTAACACCAACTACAAATGCACAGTTCCACTTCTCAACGCGTAGCGCAGTGTAATTTTGCACTGCTGAAACCTCCCTACGCACAACGCCCAGCTCAGACATGCAGCGCCACCTCCTAAACGCACATCTCCACTTCATTCCAACTTTTGACTGCCTTCCTGATGTCCAAATTGAGCATGGGATAGCACGTTGGAAATCTTGTCAAGTATAATTTCCAAAACATCTTGAATTTTTCAATTTGGAGCTCATTTTCCCTATCAAAAGCTCAATCTCCCAAGACTGGTCAAAATGTGCAGAATGAGGCTGCTAAAATGCAGAGTGTTGTTTCAGTCAACTTTTGGAGGTCTTCCTCAACTCCAAATTGAGCTCATGATATCTCATTGGAAATATCTCTGTGTCAGGTTATCATTTGACTCATCAAGCAAGTCATTTGGTCACTCTAACTAGGAGAAATATTGATTTTCCCAAGCTCACTCCAGAAGTGCATCAACTCTCTTGAGGTAAATTATGTTTTGGACATTTCTCCCAAACCATGAGACCTGTGTAAAAAATGAAGGAGTTTTTTCTTCTTGGTTCTATGGTGGACAAAAACCTCTCTCACTTTTGTCAAATTCATCTTTTATTGCTCAAAAACATCATTTGAATAAAACCTATCCCGATGTGTGGAACAGGGGATTTGTAGAAATGAAGGGAAATGAAGGGGATGAGGGGCTTCTAATTTCTTGAGAAAATTATGGGAAGTATGGAGGGATGTTAGGAAGCAGGAGAAAGTGGAATTTCAAGGATTGAGTGAGGAGAAGGGGTCCAAAAGGGCAAAACACAGGCCTAACCTAGAAAAGTGTCAAATTGTAGCAATAGGCTAGGGTTTGTGGGAAATGATGAATTTGAGAGATATCAATGATGGGAAGTGTTTAATAAGGTATATTAAGGATAGGGGAAGGTATATGAGCATTAGGATACAAGTTTTTTTGATGATTTGACCATCCAAGAAAAATTACCTTCAAAACCCTAGGAGAGGGAAATGAGCCTTACCAAGCACAACTGAAGCACAAACAAGGTGTAAAATGACCCATTGGAACCTAAAATAATGATGACAGCTCTTTGAATGATGGTACACTCAGACGAATGGTGACATGGACCAATACTTGGAAAACTTAGGAAGGAGTCAAAACAATCCTAGACCTAATACCTAATGACCAAATTTTACTCGAAGACTCACTGAAACGACAAAATTTGACTTTGACACCCTAAGACCACTTTGTAAGAGCATGTTTGATCGTTGGTGGAAGGCTGCAAAGACTGACACTAACAAGGTGAATAGGGCGGAACAAATAAAAACCATTGTAAACTCCAATTAAGAGCACAGAGATCTAGGTGAATTCGATAGGTCAGTCCAATTCGAAGTTCAATGAAATCATTTGAAACTTTCGACCCTGAGTATGGATAGGCGAGACCCATTTTTATTGGCACTAATGTTGAATTATTCAGTGTTGACCCCTAATTTATCCCTAGCATTATTAGTCCTGAACCTAGTTAGGAGCCTTTGGAAACAAAAAAAATTGAAGTTCTGACCCGACTTTCTAAAATTATAGAACATGTCAATTAATTTGTAGAATATTTAATAAAAGGGGAATTTTCAAGGTTTTCTTTGGATTTATTTCTTATTCATTTTGGAGGAAAATAAATGAAGTTGGGCATTAGTAAGACTATATCGGCATCAAATGGTGAAGATATGTTCAATCCTCGTCTTTATTTTTAATCTCCACCATCCAACATTGCATTCATCCCATACTTAACATGATTGACTTGCAACTAAAACATCCTACAATTAAGAACCATATCTAAGAGTGGCAGCATGGACAAGTTTATCCTAGTGACACCATCCATCCATGTTGCTAAGAAAACTAGAAGAATTTTTTTATTTGATATAGAAGAAGAACAGACAAAGAATGTTATCTTTGACCATGTTACAAAGAAGTACACCAAGGGCTTCTAAGCAATAGTAATTGCATCATGTATTTTCCTCTGTTTAAGGAAGCCAAATTACTCTGGTGCAAAGCCAATAGGCAGAGTGGATTTTAATTTGTTCACTATAATTTAAGAAATCGGTTTATAAAAAGTGTTGCATAGCGAGATGGGTCGATAATATGAAAAGGTGGAAGCATGTGAAACCTTAGAGATCAAAGTAATGAAAGTAGAGTTATGGCTCGAGAAATATATCCAAAAGTGCACGATTTTTATGAAGCTCGATCTCCACAAGGTTTTCCACTGCGTAGACTAGACATTCTTGTGGTTGGTTCTACATAAGATTGGTATTTTACTACGAGATATTTCATGGATTGTGGTTTGTGTTACATTTGAAAATTTTGGGGTCTTGGTAAATGGCTTAACTACTAATTTCTTCATGGAATCCCGGGGTCTTCGGTAGGGATGTGCTTTGTCCCTTCTTCTTTTCATTATTTTCATAGAGGTTTTAAGCATATTAATTATTGGGGCTCATATCAGCAGGACTCTTTCAGTTGTGCGCATTCCTAGACGTATACAGACTACTCATCTTATATTTTCCAACAACGTTTTTATTTTTGGAAAAAAATATCTTTTTTGAAATGGATAAATTTATATAATATCATTTGTCTCTTTGGTAATGCCTCTAGGCTCCTCATGAACAACTTTGAATGCTTCTTGATTTCTTCTTCCCCCAATGGTGATTTAGTTATGGAGATTGTTGATATTTTTCAGGTAGTGTCCTCTTCCATCGATTTTGGATTTAAATACCTTGTATTTATGATAAAACTAAACAACTATGGTATAAAATACTAGCAGTGGCTTATCGAGAAATTTCAACACAAAATAAAATCATGGGAACACAGATGACTCATTTTGGTAGGTTGATTGATTTTGGTACAGGCAATCCTTCAGAAAATTTTGATATATTGGCTTCATCTCTACTTTCTACCAAAAAAAATCATCAACGTGATCAAATCTATTATATCTAACTTTATTTGGGAGGAAATTTGAGTAACACAAGCTTCATTTGGACTGTCTTAAGGTTTTATCTCAAAGGAAAGAAGATGGTGGTTGGGGCATCAAGGATCTTGAGATATTGAGTTGGGCTTTATTGATGAAGATTTTATGGTGTGCACTGAATGGGGATAGTTTGTGGCAACGTATCATAAAAACTAAATATCTCCAAAATCGATCTATGTTGCAATGGATTAAGATTGGGGCACATATAGCATGTGTCATCTCATATATATGGAGGAGTTTCATGAAAACTGGTCTGTGGCTTTTGAGAAATATCAAATGGAAAATTGGAAATGGCACAAATATTGAAATAGGATTAGACCCAGTTTGTGGATTCATGGGGGAGCACACACTTCCAATGGACCTTCTTCAGAGGATACATAATCTCGGCATTTACTATATCAAATAGATTGTTGTAAATGATGATTTCACTCACCTCAAGTGGATGTTGGCAAACAACATTGGTTTATATGGAGTACATGGCATTAGATGGAATAGATATGTATATGACCTTGCACTTGCGGGCATCACTCTTAATGATGATGAGGAAAAATTTGTGTGGGTTGGTAATGTGGTATAGGGACAACTACTGGTAAAGGAGGCATATTGGTTCATTTCTCCTTCTCCTCACCATTTGGTTTCTTGGAGATGGCTCTTGCATATCTGGAAATGGAATATTCTAACCAAGCCTTCGACTAGTTGGTCTTGAAAAAAAGGATTCTAACTTGGGACAACCTGTGTCGGAGGGGTTTTGTTGGTCCTGGATGTTGCATATTATGTATGGAGGCATATGAGGATTCAATCCATCTATTTTTGAGGTGTACATTTGCCAAAACAATATGGGTAGGAGTTATAAATTTGTTGAATATGCAAGCAGATTAGAATTGCTCTTCAGTGGAAGATTGTCGTTGAGATTGGATTATATATTACAAAGAGCATGTTCCTCTTCCATTATATATAATGTGGGGTATTTGGAGGAGTCACAATTCTTTTATATTTGAGAACATTAATCCTAATATTAGGAGTTTGTGCATTAGGATTGTGGCTTTTTAGAGAGAAGCGGGGTTTGGAGGCAAAGTATCATAAGTGAGGCATATCATTCCTTTGTCTATCTCATATAATATTCAGTGTGGGTTTTTTTATGGAGCCGCAAAGGAGGTGATGTGTGGATGTAGTGCATACATATCTTTATTGTTAGGTACACTGTATCATTTGATTTGGAATGGTGGCAAGGGGTCTAACACTCACGCATAAGTTTTTTCTCTATTGGGTTTATTATATTGTGCTCGAAGGTTTGATGTAGAGATGTTGGAGGTATTCAACGACTCTTAGACATTGGCGGATTGGGCATCAAAAAATACAACTTTCAATTTGCCTCTCTTATATAGCTAAATGAGGAGGACCTAGGTGATTATTGAACAATTCAAGGAGGTGACTTTCTCTCATACACACCGGGAATTCAACATTGTTGCTGACAAGCTGTAAAAAGATGGTTTCAAGCTGCCATTCGATGAGATGTATTATTCATACTTTGTTAACAACAATATATAGTGAAGAGGTAAATTCTCCTATATATGATTCATTTGGTGCTTGGCATTCAATGATTTCATTCTGGAGGTGGTATTTTCGATATCATGACTATGATCTCTGTTTCTACACTTCTTTACGTCTGACAGGATGATCTTTTTGGGACATTGGCACAAGAATGTTGTTGTTTTCTCTTGGATCAATTTTATGCATTAAGGCCTCTAGTTTTGATAGATATATTTATCGTATGGATCATGTACATGTTTCATGTTAAGTTTGCAACTCATAATATTAAGCATATCTAACATGCATATCTCAAATATTATCTCGAAATTCTCTGCAACTTTAAATCGAATGTTTGACAATTTTTGTAAATTTTTTGAAATGTAACTATTCTTGATAACATATATCGATACTTCTATGGTGAAATATTGACTTATAAACTACATAAAAATAATCAATTATATTTTAATATAATAACATTTATGGATACTATATATATAATCAGTTATATTTTAATATAATAACATTTATCGATACTTATATGGTGACCGATTAACTCATGAACCATATAAAAATAATCAGTTATATTTTAATATAATACCGTTGGTTTTTCTTTAAAAAACAAAACAAACAAACATTAACGATATACTACATTTTTTTTATTAATTTTATAATATTCTTTAACACCTAACTTCAAGAATTAACAATATCACAATATAACATTTTAATAGTTTATTAATAATATTATAATATTACATTAAATTATATTTTAACCCTCAACCATTTCGAAAGCACAAGGGGCAATCCCGTTATGACGGTGATCCTGTACAACCGTGCATTTTCTAAAGCTTTGCTTCAACTTTTGGTCCATTGAAGGAAAGAATCACACTTTCCCACCTGTCACTTTTTTGCCACCTATCTGTGCCTGAGACGTGTTCTTTAGCCACCCAAATCAAAGCTAAAGTCATGTCATGGAATAAAACTTGAGCGCATTGGCGCAGAAAGGTCTCGTTCACCGTCGAAAGTGGCAAAGGGGCGTAGCAAATTCTCATCGTCGCTTTACAGGACGGTGGGCTTAAGATTCCTTTCTTGCGCTGCCCGCCCATCAATTTCTTCATTGGCCTGCGATTCCCCTGTATGAGATTGTCCAGATAAGTTTATATAGGACCTCTGTACCTGCAAATTTCTTATGCATTTCTTCTCTGTTTTCAAGCTTTGGAATCTCTGGTACAGCCAGAGCCCACAATTATCGAGTTCCGGCCTGTGTTGCCCATACCTCTGAGAGAAACAACATCAGAATGTTGCCAGTGAGACCAGGGGCACATGCCAGAGACATGACCAGAGGGGATTCTTATGGAACTTCAGCCCCTCCTCATCATCTGTTTTTCCTTCTGATAATAGCTCTAGTGTTTCTGCTATTTTCATGGTACATGAGCTATGAATCCACATATGAGAGCGTCATGGATCAGCTCAAGCTTTTTCTAATGGCGTCTCCAGTTCTGATACTGTTGGCAGTCCACTGGTTGTCTGCAGCGGAGAAGCCCTCTTTTCCCTTCGCCAATGTGGAGGCCAACACAATCCACAGGGCAGGGAGCTCCCCGTGGGGAGTGGGTTTGTTGTTGCTGTTCTTGATGTTCGTGATATCTTACCAGTCAGAATTGCAGGAACGAACATGGTTTCCAGTATGGAGGTCCAGCCGAAGATATTACTGAAGCCCTGTAATTTCTGGTTTTTTCTTCTGTCCACTGCTATATATTGTTAATGGCAGTTTCCTGGACGAAATACCATTTGGGATTTCGACAGATTGAAGTTTCCCGTGATATGTTTTTTGCAGTGTAGTGTGCCCCGAGCAAGCGTAAAGAGCATGGGGTCACATTATTCTTTCACATTAGCCCTATCTTGTAGGCAGGCATGCCACTATCTTGGGATTTCTTTATACATTATTTCTTTTAGTTGGCAGTAACAGCGGCAGATCTGGGGAAAAATCTTTATACATTTCTCCTTTTATTTGGCAGTAACAGCGGGAGATCTGGGAAAAAATCATGTGCTTATATGATTAATATAAATATGATTTTTGTATGAATTTATCTGAATTTGGCTCCTGTTCCTGACCATCATCGAACGTTTGTGAATTCTTGGTTGGGCATGGTTTGATCTACTGTTTCCTGCTCTATAAATTATTTCTTTGTGTGAAATTACAATGCAGGATTTGATTTAATATTCGTTGATTTATGGTAATTATTTCTTTGTACAAATTCGTTATGTAAAATTGCACTGGAGGATTTGATTGAATATTCGTTTATTTTTTTCCAAGTCGAAAAAAGCATAATTTTATTATATAAGATATATAATAAGACAGATGAGTACATTAACATGTAGTTTTGTATATGATTAAAATATAGATCTGAGCCAAAAAGTATCTAGATGAGATGAAAAGCATAATCTAGTCAGAAAATAAGATTTCAGTAAAAAAAAAATAAAACAGTCCAAAAAACTATCAGCAAAATGCAAAATTTTACATTTCTCGTTTAGTTGTTATAGTTTAAATTATTATTTCTTAAGGTTATATTTATGTTCATTGTATATTCTATGCTTCCAATTGATATCGAATAAAGTTAATAATTAATTTTATTTCATAATGATTGGATCTTTAAATATACCATCAACAAAAAGTTATAATTTTCTTTACACTATGAATATTTTTTAATTTTTTCTTTAGCCTAATTTAAAATGTAATATAATTTTAATGGTAAAAGCTGTGGAATGATTCTTAGCCATTCAAAATATGTACTTCAATACAAGGTATTATCTCTCTCTTGGAGAGAGACCCTCTTCAAAACTGAGCTGTTTCAAAATGATGTTTGGATGGTAATAAATTAAATTTGTTTCAAAATGATGTTTAGATGGTAATAATGATGTTTGGATGGTAATAAATTAAATTTGTTTCAAAATGATGTTTAGATGGTAATAATTAAATTTGTAACATGGAGTGGTATATGTTTTTATTTATATATTAAAATTAAATAATATTAAGAAATATATGATTTAGTGGTGACCGGAAGGGATATTGGTTTTTTTTATGTTTTTATTGAGAATGGAATAATACTTAAATGGATTTCAAATTGGTTAAGAGTTCATCTTTTTTTGAGCTAACAACTTTGGTAGGAGTGAAAGTCTACCTCACTTTGAACCATCAACAACTATTTTAGGTGGCATAGGTTTTTATGAAAAATGATAATGAGAATCAGCCCACATTCATGAATAGCAACCAATGATTGTTGTCCTCACTAAGTTCTACCACCTTCAAGAAAAAGTGGAAAGAAAATCCTTATGTGGATACTAAATCATTGTATAAGGAATGGGATAAAAAAGTCTTTACAAGAAAAATGGTATTTCAACATTAAATGTTATCTAGCTTAGACACATGGCTTATAACCTTGAATGTAATATATTGCTTTTATTTATTGAATTATAATGTGATAAATAATGTATTATTGTATTACAATGTTTATCTTTATCTTAGTGAATTCATGTGGGTTAAATTATAATAGCCCCATGCTATAAAAATGTGAAATGCACTGTAAATTTACATATTGTGGAACTCGAAGGTAAAGGTTGACTAGTGGATCCTTACTTATCCTCATAGTGGGTTAGAATTATGGTGTGGATTTTAAGTTTTCCACATTGTACTTATGTTATATAAGGGATATATAAAAGGAATGTATTAACATTTTATCTACAACCATGGTTTCTTAAGAGAGCAACAAGTGGATCATGATATCATACAATGGGAACAAGGGAGAGCATGGGTGATTTGACTTGACACTTGATTCTTGAGAAGTACAACATTTCTTGTCCATGTTTGCTTACAAGATTTCCCATCTATATTTGCCTCATGTTTTCCTTTGATATTTTCCCTATATTACTTAAAAATTACATCTTCTACATGTAAAGAATGTATGCATTGGGGAAAAACATTATTTGTCCTCATTCATAGACCATTCTTTTACACTCCATTGAGCATTCCTCTTTAATGGCATTTTCCCTTGGATGTGAAGGAACATGTATGAAGCTCATGGTTTTTATGCATGTAATGGCTAAGAGAATCCCATGCACTCATGGATGGTAAGAACTTGTTGAGAATGGGGGATCTATTCAGATTATGAGGTGACATGGAATGGTTTTTGAGGGAAAATAATTGAACTAAACTGTTAAATTTTAACAATCACTACATGCACAACTCTACTCCAAACCTGGAAACTCTAATTAGTTGATCTTACTATGAAACAAGGCCATGTCACACAAGTTAACTATCATCTAAGTCATATTGTTGATGTGAAAGATCGAATTACTCAATTTGACTAAGGCACAAGTCAAATTGGGTCTTTCTTGCTACAATTTTTAACAACAATTCTTGCAAATTGGTGTTGCTAGTTCATTCCTACAGACCTTTGTCGTCTTGGAAGTGATAATGAATTATTTTTCTCCTTAATTCACTATCTTTTGTGTTTCAAGTGCTTGTGCAGGTTGTTGTCCATGGGTTTTGTTGCTCATGGTTTTCCTTTGGCCACCTTGTGTTTTCTCCCCATCCTTGAGCTCTCCCCTCTAGTTCCTTATCCCTCGTCCTTTCCTAATTCTGGTAGTCTATTCTAGCCTACAACCATGGCATTTTTTTGGGACCCTCACCTTGTATTTGGTGCGTCTCATTCTTCGTTGTCTATATTTTTCCTTCCTTGACTCCATTATTATAGTCATCGAATGGTGAATTTCCCTATTTTTTCTTTTAGGTTGTCATCTTATATGTTTGGTTGAAGTATTATTCCTTTTCTTGTAAGTGGAACCTTGGCTTTCTCTTTTTTAGAGGTGGCGACAACAGAGGTTCATCTTGAATTTGCTCTTGCTTGACGTGGCTTCTCCCTTGTCCTTTTTTATAGTAGTGTTGTATGCTTTTCTCTACAGCTCAGATATACCCACTATGTCTCATCAAAGGTAGTGAGTGCGGAGGGGCATTGCCTACTACCAGGAGTGGGCCCACAATGACAACACCCGCGTGCATCACTAGCTGGAAGATTTTCTTTGCACTATTATGAACTCACACCAAGCCATATCTAGAAGGAACTCACACGTGCAAAGGGAGAAGATTCTATGCAAAGACAACCCTTCTCTAACACAGAGATCCTCACTGAATGGGTTGCTTGGATTCCTAACAGTGGTCACACGAGAGGCCACTTCAACCAATACATGCAAACCATGGATCTTTACCGACAAATGAAATTAATTTTAGGACGCACCCTCCTAGATAGACATGAGCACTAAACTGATGTTCTTCACTCCCTAGAGAACCTTCACCATCATTTGAGAGACTTGGATCAGTGCATGGAGAGAATTGAACAACACCTTGCCATTCCTCCATTGACTAGGAAAACATCCAAGGGTTGTAAGGATCCCATCCAAGTTGTAGGTTCTGAGATCGCTCAATTTAGTCTTGGTTATGTCTAGGTGTTTTGTCACCTATGGTGTTGACTCGGGTCTACAGAGATGTTTTGGTCAATGTATCAGGTTTTCTATGCTTACTTTTAGCTCACATTGTACTCAAATGTATCTCTTCTCCTTGCAGAGAGTGAAATTTTGGATCTAGTCAGATCTCCCGAGTGAGAGACTAACCTGAGTATTTTCAATGCCTTTTGTAAACTTCTATTTCTGAATGTAATAAAAGTTTTCACCTTACAAAAAAAAATGTTAAATAGTTCTTTAATTACACTGATATTTGTGTCTATTTTGGAATAGGCTTCCATAATTTTAATTTAATTATTAATAATTATTAGGTGGATGGCAGAGATTTAACCTCCACATAATTCTAGAATATTCACAGTTGTATACACAATTCAAAGGTTGAGATTTATCTCCAAAGTAGTTATGCCATTTTTCTCTCTTTTAATTAAATTGATTAATTTTTAGAAATGTCATATGAACAAGTACCATATGAAGTAAGTTATAGTTTTTTTTGTAGATGTGGTATTGATAAGCCATGGTATTGTAATAAAGCTTATTTACAAATTAAGAACCTCCAAATTAACATGGGGTAAATATCTATGTTTAAGAATCTTATTCCATGTTGTTGAAAGAACTTAGCTCTAAGTATTATGACACAAATTTAAAAAAATATATATATTCCATTTTTTTAAATGTATATTAATTCTTTTAATTATTTATTATTAATAGAGATAATTTAAAATAAAATTATAATTTAATTAGTTTTTATGCTATTTTTTATTTTAACCACATGAGATATATTATATAATAAACGTTTTGATATTTATTTAAATAGATTTATTTCAGTATTTATAACCATTTAATTTATATAACTTATTTAATATATTTTAAAATATTTTTAATAAATTAAAATTTTAATTAAAAAATAAAATACAAATAAATTATAATTATTATAATACATAAATATATTTATAAATAATAATTTACGAATCTATTATATATATATCGAATCTATAATATAATATAATATATTATATATATATATATTATTAATCCTACTTTATATATATAATTAGTAAAAGTCAAACTAAATATATTCTATAAAACACATTATTAATTTAACAGATAATGAACCAAAAATCTTCCCTCAATATATAATCAAGGCTTGAATGCTTAGTGCCATCAACATTGTAGTAGCCCAATAGCCATTGAACCCTGAAAACATGAGTCCAATAAAGCCATAAACGTATATAATAATTGATTTTGTTTTATACGCAAAATAAAGAGGTAATGTTTAAAATATTATTCAAAACAAACCATAAAAGTGTGTATGTGGCCATTTAAGTGCATTGATTTTAATATAAAGTTATAAGTTTACTTTTACAATATATTAATTTAAATATAAGATTTTATGTTTATTTTATTATGATAAAGTTATTAGGTTTATTTTATATTTTATATATATATATAATTATAATTATAATGTATTAATTTGAGCATTAGTATTTAAGTTTTTATTTTATTTTATTATATTACTATTTAGGTTTGATGTTCATATGTTTGCCTTAATTTTGTATGTGTTTTTAAAAATAATATTTACGTGAATAAGTTATTCTAAGTCTTAAAGGTTATAAATTTATGTAATTGTAAATATATTTTATAAATTTAGTATTTTTAATCCACTACAAAATAATAGAAGGTTTCCATAAAATTTAATAAGAATCATTTTGGTTTATATATATATCATTAATATTGAAAAATCAAGTTACAACGTACTCAAAATTATTAAAATGATTTTTTAATAAAATTTATAGTTTTATTAATTTAAAATTACAATTTTATGTTTTGATTTTGATAATAATATATTTGAAAATATAAAGCCCCAAGGGATAGCTCAAATGGTCGAGTTCCTATTGCTAAGCACTTTCCAGTTGGGAGGTCACGGGGTCAAATCTCCTCGACGCCCTCGGGGTTAGGCCTGATATGGCCGACGGCAGATCCCTTCGGGTGGAACTGCCCCACTTCTCTAAGTGGACGTAGCGGCCACTCAGTGCCCGTGAACCACATTGAAAAAAAATTGAAAATATAAAAATCGCATAATTTTTAAAAATTTTTTAAATTAGTTGAATCACATGTACCATCAACTACTCAATTAATTAAGCAAAATATTTAGAAATTTCAAATTCTTTAACTTAGGTTTAATATGATGAATTATCTATAAAATAATTATTAAAAAATACAAACTAAATTTTAAGAATTTATTTTGGTTCATCTATGAAGAATAAGATGAAGAATCAAATCCAAGAACTGAAATAAATAAGTGAACCACACTCGTTGGTTCAAAACGCGTCCACCAGATTATCTCCTATATGATTTTCTTATGTGACTTTTGCCGAAAAATATTATTATAATTAATATGGATCACAAAATTCTAAATTCAAAAATTATGTTTTTTAACATCAATCATTTTCCTAATTATAAAAGATATATTATATAAATTTATATCCCAAACAATCCAACAAATCAAACTTTATTTTATAAAAACCCCAAACAACTCAAACCCTATTTTAATAGAAAAACTTCACCTAAAATATAAATTGTTCAACCTAGGAAAACATACTCAACCATTAGTCCTATCAAATTGTTGTTATGCATAAACATGTTCATGAATACATTAATTCTAATTGGTTCAAAAATGTTTTATTGAAATTTATCATAAATATTTAGATATAAATGAAGATATGTTCTTAGCTTTTCTATGTGAATTTAACATAGATGTTCAAGATAGGACAACATCCTCAACCGTTAATTCTATTAAATTGTTGTTATACATAGACATGTTTATGAATTCATCAATTCTAATGAGATAAAAATGGTTTCATTAAAATTTATCATAAATATCTAGATATAATTAAATAGTTGTTATACATAGACATGTTCATGAATTCATCGATTCTAATGAGATAAAAATTGTTTCATTAAAATTTATCATAAATATCTAGATATAAATGAAGATATGTTTTTTCCCCTTGGAAAAATCGTAATTTTCATTAAAAAAGAAAATTACATGTTGTATATTCAAGTTGTATATCCTATAAGGTAAACATAAATACCGGTCAATACTTAAGATAATGCCAAAAAACATTAGCAGGTGCCTTGATCCGCACAGGGAGGCACAGTTGCTAGATCACCCAAAAATTTTAATCAAAATCTCTCTTCTCAAAGAGTACAAGTCTGTAATAAGTCTGTTACTTTGGAGCAAAAGAAAATATTTACAATTTGATAACTTATAATAAAGAGCATGTTTCAGTTCAGCCCTTTAAACCAGAACATCTATATATGGCCTGTGGTAAAACTGAAAATGGTGCCCGTCCCTTTGTTCCTGGATCAGCCAGATACCGGGAGGCATGTCCGCAGCTTCTTTGGATAGAGAGTCGGCAGCTGAATTTCATTCCCTGAAAATATGAGAGCATACAAAGGAGTCAAAAAAAGTGATAAGTCGAAGGGCCTCGTCCAGAATCTATCTCAGAGAATAAACTGAATATGCTAATTTTTTGTCTAGCCAGTCACAGATTATTTTTGAGTCACCAAATAATTGAAGAGCTCTACAGTGTTTTTCCAGTGCAAATTGAATCAGGAATTTGGCTGAGGATAGTTTTGCAAAGTTGTTTGTACCTCTTCCCAAGCCCATTTGTAAATGAAAATGATGGGAGTCTGATAAGAACAGTAAAGCCCCTCCCCCACAGCCCTGCTCTTGGGCAGAGCCATCAAAATAAGCCCAGGGTAACTGGTGGTTTATGGATTCAGGGACGATATTTCTGGGCTAATGGATGACTGTCTCTTCAGGGATAATGTTGTAATCATGTAAAATTCGAGCTGATATAGAAGGCCAGTGGGGCGAGATGTTCTGAAAAATAAGGTTATTGCGGGCTATCCAGAGAGCCTAGCAGATGAGAAGGGGAAGATTCCTAGCCTTCAGAGGGGTGGCATTAGTCCACCAGATCGTCCAAGCCTCATGCAGGGTAGTCCCCTGCCATCTGCGAGGGGAAGGTAGGGACATAGAGATCAGGCTCCAAAGGTCAATTGCAGCTTGGCATGTCAGGAAAAGGTGGTCCGCAGATTCATTTTCACTTTTGCATAGGCAGCACCAGAATGGCCCATGTTGAGCTCTCTTGAGAAGGTTGTCCCCAGTTGGAATTTTGTTTTTGAGTATTGACCACATGAGCAGGCGAGTTCTGGGAGGGGCCTTTAGCTTCCATAAAAGGCGCCACCATGCCTCAAGCTCTTGGGGCTTATATTTGTCAGCAAGAATCAGATAGCCCTCCTTGGGTGAGTACTTCCCAGACTTCACGTGGGCCCAAATTAATTCATCAGCTCCTTCTTGGATTCTCACTTGGGCTTCAGTCAGAGCTGTTGTGTAGCTGTTCTAGGTCTGTTCCCATTGCCTAGGGATGAGCAGACTTTGGGCTGTCTTCCAGGCTTGTTGAAAAATCGAGGTGTGCTCAGAGTCGGCGATTTGGCTAATGTGAGTAATACCCACTTCCCTGAGGTGTGCCTTTAGCTCAGGCGGCAGTCTGTATGCATTGCCACACCCTATCCAGGGATCCTCCCCAATTCTTACTGCAGTGCCATCATGTATTCTCCAAATTAGGCCTGATCTGATGGTCTCCATGGATTTAAGGACTGCCTTCCAGATTAATGATATCCCTGTTGTGGATCTTATAGGCTGTCTGAGCCAGTCCTATATGGTTAAAGGGGCGATGTATTTGGAAATGGCCGCCTTTGTCCACAGACTATTTGAGGTGATGATCTGCCAGCCTAGCTTTGCTGCTAGTGCTGAGGAGAAGTCTTCCAGCTTTTTAATTCCCCAGCCTCCCCATTTTTTTGGGATGGAAAGAGCATCCCATTTGGCCCATGCAAAGATTCTGCCTGGTTGATTTCCTTTCCATAAAAACCTGCTACAAAGGGCTTGTATCCTGGTGAGGATACCTCTCGGGATCCAAGCCAGGGCCATCCAGTATACCAAGGTAGCCTCCAGTACTGCTTTTATAAGCGTTAGTCTGCTAGCCCTAGATAGGTATTTGAGATACCATATGTTCAACCTTTTTTCCAGTTTTGCGATAAGCCAGACCCAGTCTGCTATTTTGTAGCCTAGGGGTTTGAGCTTGTATCCCAAGTATCGGAGCCCCTCCTCCATTCTTAGAAGAGTGAAATTGAATCGGAGGAGAGTGAAATGGGTCTCATGGGGCGAGCAGCCATGAGCTGTTAGTGTGGACTTGTTGCAGTTTACAATCATCCCCGTAGCTGTCTAAAATAGAGAGAAAGTGCTCTTTAAGGCTGATAGGTCCCCTATTCCTCCATTAAGAAACACCAGAATGTCATCCACAAATAACAAATGAGTCAGGATGCACCCCTCAGAGATTTTGATTCCTTGGAGCCTTCCACGAGAGTGATCTTCTTTGATGAGCCTACTCAGGCCTTCCATGATAAGCAAGAAAAGCAGTGGGGATAGAGGACATCCCTGTCTTAGGCCCCTCTCCGAGAGAAAGAAGGGGGAGGCCGCTCCATTTATCAGTACACTGAAGGGGATGTTAGAGATGCAGCACATAACCCATTTGATGAAGGCAAAGGGAAATCCTAGGTGTGTTAAGAGCATCCTTATGTAGAGCCAACTAACTCTGTCAAAAGCTTTTGAGAGATCCACCTTAAGAATCATTCCTTTCAGGTTCTTAGTCTGTAGGGTGTGCAGGACCTCCTGTGCTGTTCCAACCGCTTCATGGATTTGCCTATCTTGGAGGAAGGCAAACTACTCTGGAGAGATATGGGAGGAGAGGATAGGTCGCAAGCGGTTGGCTATGATCTTTGCTATGATTTTGTAGAGGCAATTTCACAGAGAGATGGGCCGAAAATCATCGAATGAGGCGGGGTTTGCTGACTTGGGGATAAGGGCTATGAAGGTGGAATTTATGGCATCCGGCATCTTCCCCTCACTCCTGGAAGATTCAACTACTTTGAGCAGGTCAGGGCCAATAGTTTCAAAGAAAGTCAAATAGAACTCCACTATCCAGCCATCAGGTCCTGGACTCTTGTCTCTCTTAAAGCCTTTGAGAGTAGCTTCCAGCTCCCCCAACGAGACCTCCTTTTCCAACTCCAGTGCCTCCTCTTGATCCACATAGCGAGGGAATAGTTGGGCCACTCGGATGATTTCCCCTAGAGTGATATTGGGGGGAGCGTTATAAGCTTGTTTAAAGTGTGAGGTAGCCATTCTTGAAAGCTGAGGAAAAGAGCTTAGAGGGATCCCATTCTCATTATTAAGCTGCCAGATGGTGTTTACAGCTTTCCTTCCATTTGCAAATTTATGAAAAAATTTCGTGTTGTCATCACCTTCAAGGAGCCAAATAGCCCTACTTCACAGTCTCCACGTCTCTTCTCTATCCTTTAGGATTTTGCCTCGAGAGGCATATAGAGATTGCAGCTTGTCTTTTTGATCCGAAGAGGTGAAGACTCCCCCTATGGCATTCTCATAAGCAGCAATCTCTACTTCGGTCTCCCTGAGGGTTTTATCGTCCATGACTCTCTTGTTATGGGCCCATGATTTTGAGAGTTTCTTCAATTCTTTTAGGTTGGCAACAAAACCCTCTGCAATGTTCCCTTTGGCCGCCGGTGGGTGAGCCTGCCAGAAAGACTTGACCATTTGAAGATAGGAGGCCTCTTGTAGCCAGGATGAGTTGAATTTAAAAGGACCCTTAAGCTTCTTGATCCTTCCTTTGATTTCCAAATAGATGGGCAGATGGTCTGATAGACCTCCTATGCCCACCCACTGTCTGAGGTTGAAGCCTGAGCTAAGAAAGCTTTCCTTAATGAGGAAGTGATCCAGTCTTCTGGAGAGGCTAGCCTCCCCCACTCTATTGTTTCTCCAGGTGGGTTTCAGCTTTGCTAAAGGGAGATCCACCATGCTGTGTACTTCCAATATGTGCTCAAAAAACTCTGAAAGGTGATCAGCCTGGGCATGGTGGCCCCAGGATTCCGCATGACCTATTGAAAAGTTAAGATCCCCTCCCAGAATAAGGGGTTCCTCTCGGAGTAGTTCAGAACTCAAAAGTTTTTCCCAGAACTCATCCCTCTGGTGACAAGGGGCATACACATTAATGAGCCTGATCTTGGTATTCAGCTTTACTGAGAGAAGGTCAACCCCTAGGTGACCAGGTCCACCCCAGCAATTGATAAGCTTAATGGTCCGAGAGTTTAAGCCTAGGGCCAAGCCTCCCGATCTCCCAGATGCATCAAGGGTCTGAAAGGTCCAACCCGGGAGCATCGAAGCGAGCAATCTGGAGATAGCTTCAGTGCTACCTAGGGTTTCTTGCAGGAAGACAATGTCAACAGGTTCTGCCATGATCATTCTCCGAAAGGCTAGTTTCTTGTCGGGCCTAGCCAACCCTCGACAATTGAACGAGAGTATCTTCATAAAGGGGGATCAGTCGGGGCATTCTCTGCTCTAAGTGCCCTAAAGATGGATAATTGTCTTCCTGAAGCTACATCCTCCCCGGCTTGAAGCTTAGCTTTTGACAGGGAGGAGGGTCTGCCTCGGGGTAGTTTTAGAGGGAAAGGGGATGGGTCTAGGCCGATGCCTAACGGGTCTTGGACCAAAATCCTTGTCTTGGAGCAGGTCGAATAGCGAGAGGGGGGGGGACCAGAATTCTGAGCTGAGGAGAGGGAGGGATCAAAGAATCTGAAGGGAGGGTCGGTGGGAGGGGACAAGTCACAAGGGAAGGGGGTATAGGCGGACCCGCAACAATATTTTCATGAGCAGATATATCTAAAGGAGCACAATTAAGAGAAGAACAGGAGACCGAGGAACTCTTACCCAGATTGCCCGATGCCCCTGCAGCCACCCTTGACCTGGTGATCAGGGGAGAAGGAGGCCGGTATTGAGCGTTTGCCCTCATCTTCGAGGCTTCTTTAGGATGAGTTCCTTGAGCTGCTTTAGAACGGGCCTGGTTTTTGGCCTCTCCTCGCGGTGGAGGGTGATCCTTTGAATGATTGATTCATGTTGGCTCTCCCTTGCTTGCTTCCCCTGCCTTGTTCTTCAGATTTAGAGGGCAGTCCCGAAAGAGGTGGCCTACCTTGTGGCACCTTCTACACCGAAAGGGCACCCCTTCATAATCCAAATTCTGTGCTCTTGAAATATTCCTCCATTGGAGAGTAATGTGCTCCTGTAAACCTTCCCTTGTGTCCAGATGCACCAGAATTCTTGCATAAGCCATCATGCCAGTGGATAGGTAGGCTTTATCATGGTCCAAGTAGGTGCCTAAGGTGTTTCCAATACGACAGAAAACGTCCTCAGACCAGAACTGGAGTGGTAGACCTAGTAATCTCACCCAGAGAGGGCCTGCTCCCAGATGTTCGCTCTCTGGATCAAAGAGTGGGTTCCATCTTCGCAGCAGAACAGGAGCTTGTTCAATATGCCACACAGAAGAGAGGACCCAATTAGTATGCTCAACTCTAGCGAATCGGAGCGTGAACCAGCCTTTGACAAAAGTTTGAACGAAGGGGAGGTCGGTGAGATGATGGCCCCAGACTTCGGTCGCCCATTGCTTCAGCCTATCCGCTGTGTAAAATCTTCCTCAAACCCTGTCAACCAAGACTCGATCTGTTGTTTCCATGGAGTCCCCCAGCTGAATGTCCTCTCCCAAACTAAGGAAAGCTTCTTTTGCCTTGGTCCTAACGCACCTCTATTTCTTGCTTGGACCGTTCCCCTCCCCAGAGAAAGCTTGTGGTACACCCCTCGAAGTCTGAGCAGAGGGAGGGTTAGGATTAGGGTTTGCGGGTTCCAAGGGAGAGACCACAGGGAAGGCACCCATAATCGGCAGAATTTGGGTGAAACTGCCAGAGGGTGGAGCCGAGGTGAGAAATGTCGTAGGGGCCACTAATAAAGGGTCTAGGGGAGCAAGATGGAGAGTGTTGGAACTAACAGAAAGCGGGTGAGAGACGGTACCAGAGGGGGTGTTCACCAGGGTGGCTCCTTCAGAACTGATTATGTGGGTGAGGGCCGGCAGCTGCTCAAGGGTGAACAAGAAGGGCGGCCAAGCAGAGGTGAGCGTTGGGTGTGAAGCAGGCGAGCTCGAGGGCCCTGAGAAAGAGGGAATGGTTTCCAAATCGTTCGAGAGCACTGAGGTGAACCACTGCAAGACCGGCGGAAATGAGCGGGGAGTTGTCCAAATGGGGGCGCCCTCCTAAGGGTCCTACGAATAATCGAGCAAATCCTCCATAACCGCCCCGACAAAACCACGCCAGCTGCTGTCTCGAAAAATTCTGCCTATCGTTGTTGAGGAAGGGTACCAGGTTGTGGAAATGGGAGGGGGAGCTTGGGATAAGATTACCTTTCAACGGTAAAACGACAGATGGATTTACCGATGTGGTTGTACATGATAGAAATCACCCGCGGTTAGTACAGGGTCCAGGTCACAGGAGGCAGCTTGTACAAGATCCATGTCACGAGTGCAGAGCTGTCAGGCCCACTGGTCTCCAGCTCCAAGGAGTGGACCTAACCCTCGTCCTGTTGCTTCCATCGCTTCCTCCAAGCCATCTTGGGATCGTCGCCTTAGGGTTTTTCAGAGCCGAGCTTCCCTGAAGTTCAGATCCGGACAATCTAGATCCCACTTTCTTGTGCTAACTAAAGAAGTATTTCAAATGAAGATATGTTATTATCTTTTCTAAGTGAATTTATTGTCAATGTATTTGATTTTTCAAAGAGTAATTATGTTCTATTTTAACTAATTTTAATTAACTTTAATTGTATTTTATTTTGTATTTATTATATTACAAATATTAGTAATTATTTTAAAAAAAATTATAATAAATATTATAATAATAATATGCATACAAATTAAGTTTAATTTATAAAAGAAATAATTTTAAATTTTTATTTTTATTAAATAAATTAGGTATATAATAAACATATAATAGGGATACAATTATAAATAGAATAAACTAGGTATATAATAAACAAAGAATAGGGATACAATTATATAAAAACATAGGTATATAATAAAAAAAAAATAAGGATACAATTATACATATTATTTTTTTTATAATTTAAAACAAATAAATAAAAGAAAATAAGGATTGTATTAGTTTTCATGACATTTCCAAATACTAAAAGGAATGAAATTTTTTTAGCATTTTTGTTGAAGGTTTTTTATTTCAATTTGAAGTGGATGAGAATTTATTGATTTTTTTTTATTTTTTTAATTGAGGGCCTAGATTGATCTCAATGGAATATGCTCAGCATATGCTTAATCTTAATACTTATCAATGGTTGTAGTGTATTAAAGAGTTTGTTAATTTCTTAAGGATTTGAAATTATTCCAATTCTAATAAGCTCATTCATGATAAGTTCCTCATTATTATTTATAACATTCATTTATAATATATTTTTTTCTTAAATTAAAATTGACCCATAATTTTTTTATACAATGATTAATTAGTTAAATATGTTGTATTACAATGATTTTTTTAAATATTATTTTAAAAAATTAACTATATCAATCACATTAATCTTTTAATATAATTATACTAATCATAACCTTATAAACCACATTAAAATTTATACTAATCATAAAATTATATCAAAACAAATAATTTGAAGTTAGACCAAAAAAAGACAATGTCAACTTTTCACTGCATGTTTTGATGGCACCATATTCACGAGACCTCAACAGCCTTTTTAATAATCTGAAAATATATCAAAACAAATAGTTTGAAGTCACACCAAAAAAGACAATTTCTAACTTGTCAATGCATGTTTTGATGGCACCATATTCAAGAGACCTCAACAGCCTTTTTGATAATCTGAACCATCTAGAAAGCCTCTACAACAAAATTAAACACAACCACTCATAGCAGTTTGATCCTTTATCTGTGCCTTTTTGACAATCTGAACCATCTAGAAAGCCTCTACAACCAAATTAAACACAACCACTCATAGCAGTTTGATCCTTTATCTATGCTGGGCAAGTACCACTTGCAGAATATATAGGAAAATGAATGAATGGTGTGGAGTGCATTTACCTATGTAGCTACGAGTGACTTTCTAATCTTATAATAACAATTTTCCCTTAGTGTTCAGTTCTGCACATTCTCTTGCCCTATTTCACTTGAAAAATGAAAATGTCTTAACTTATAGAAAAAGTAAACAACATTAACATGTATGCCTCTTTGGATCTCATTAATATATACATATATATACATTGGCCCTAACATCAAGATTCATAGTGGTGGATTTATTTTTCTGCATTACTCCATAGCTTGCATGCTATTCGCTTTGTGAAAGCTTCTATATGATGTTGGCACTGAATTTGTTGGCAGTTCACCCCTGCCTTCTATTAAGGTTTTTCAATGTGTATCTCAGGCTTAGACATCTCGATTATGCTTATATGCATACATAATGTCATATTTTGGATGATGGGTTCCTTTATACTTTTTACTTTTCCATTATATTGCTTTATAGAAGATTTGTATCTTATAATATGTCATTATGCATTATATTGCTTTATAGAAGATTTGTATCTTATAACATGTATTGAGTTACTTGGAATGTTAACTTGGAAAAACTTTAATTATGAAAATATAATTTATTATATGGGGTTTATTTATAAGTGTGTTTTTTTAACTATTTAAATTTGTAATTAGGATTTTAATATATTTATTAAGATAATATATTTAATATGAGATAATGATTTTTAAGAGAATATACTCAGCATATGTTTAGTTTTAATGTTTATCAATGGCTATAATATATTAAAGAGTTTGTTAATTTTCTAGAGTTTTGAGACTATCTCAATTCTAATAAATTTCTCAAATTAAAATTGACCCATATCATTTTTATACATTGTTAATCAGATAAATATATACATTAGTAAAACATTCTTGTATTGCAATAATTTTTTTTATTATATTTATAAAATTTTAACTATATCAATCACATTAAAATTAACATTTTTAATGTAATTTTGCTACTCATAACATTATAAACCACCGTTCAAAATATTAATATAATTGTACTGGACATAACATTATATAAATAATTTGTAGTTACACCAAAAAAGATCGATGTAAGCTTGTCCAATCCAATTAGAAACTTGTGCATTTCTCTAAAAGATTGTATAAGCATTTTTAAACAAACTGGAACATGGAAAAACACAAGACCCCCATGGCGTGATCAGCTTTTATTTCAATTCTTTCTGTTCCAAAAGTATTGGATACCAGGTCTTTGTTACTATTGAATCAAAAAGCATTGGTGGTTTAATATTATTTCAGATCATTGGGAACTCACTTGGTGCTGTCAATCAATTTGGTGGATTTAGGATTTACAACTCTGCACTGAGATCGAATCTCTCCCTTGTTTCCTGTCAATACGCCAATGTTGCCCATTTTTATCATGGCCGCAGCAAACTTCGTGCGAAAATCCGCTCCGGAGGTGGCAAGGCTTGTTACCATGCTTTTGGTTGTCTTAGATCTGGCGAGTTCTTGATCAAATTGAAGAACCCCTTTCCCCATGCCCAGTTGTTTGTAATAGCTGTTGTCTATAAGAAACGAAGTGCCTTGGTCAAGGAATACGGTGGGATCATTGTCAAGCGACGATGTCTCAGACGTCGATGGAGACGGGCAAACCTTCTTCAGTATTTTTACAAAGCTGGAATTCATGGAAGGATCCGCCTTTCCCGTTTGTTGAAAGTCGTACAGCCGATCGCTGAAGAAAGCGCAGTGAGACACCCCCACTGTATGTGCACCTGATGTATGAATCATTAAGCACCCAAGTTAAAAACTGATTTTTTTGGTTTTGTTTGTAAATTTATGGATGGTAGATTTCGGAAATATTTTAAAATCAGCCACGTTTGTAAATTTATGGATTGTAGATTTCGAAATATTTTAAAATCAGCCAAGTAAGACATCTTACTGTACGTTCACTTGGTGTATGAATCATTAAGCACCAAGTTAAAAACTGACATTTTTAGTTTCAGTTTGCAAATTTATGGATGGTAGGTTTTGGAAATATTTACTTTTAGAATATCCTCAAAATCTACCCTCTAATAAATCCTCAAAATCTACCATCTAATAAGGAAAATAAGAAAGTTATACAAATTGAGCCAGCTACTTTGTTTATCTATACTACTTTAAAATATTCTAAAAACCTGCCATCCAATAAAAATGTCCATTCAATCTGATATCTAAAAACATCTAATCACATACCAAGAAGAACGACCATATCTTGGAGATTGAGACCCTTCGTTTTGAATTGTCCAGCTGCATCAGCAACTCGTTCTCTGGGACTAGGCAAGTCGACCTCGTTAATAGACGATATGCTTCCATCTCTTCTTCCAGTTGGTAAACTGTAAAACGGCCCTTTTGCCTGTGAATCAGTACATTAATACACTATCAATTCAACTAGAATCTAACAGATAATAACGAGATGAAACAATTAACTTCGCTATATTAGATTCCGAAATATTTCTGAAAATTACAATCAGGATAAAGATGCCCATTAGTGAGTGATATCATACCAGGGATACAGCGTCTCTCGTAGCGAGCGCAATTATATCGGCACAAGATACATTGCGAGGACATGCTTTTTCCAGCAGGGCCTTGGCTTCATCGATGATTTCGAATCCTCTCACCGTTAGGTTGGGGAGTGCTTCTTTCTCTGCTATGTTTTTTCCCTCTATACTGTCGATCAGAATGGATGCATCGCAGCCCTTCATATACACGGCAATACATACATTCAAGTTAATTTGTAGTTTTATTTTCGAGTAACTATGAATTTAAGCAGATATACAATATGGACTTTACTCTTGAGACCAAAATCCTGAGACCACGAAAGAAATTCCAGCAGAGACAGGTCTTTGCCCAATCGAATTTAAATTTCACTCTGTACTCAATGAATCATACAATAAATTAATAATTAATTTATAATTGTAAATGAAAATAATATGATTTACAGCCTAATGTATAATATTTATTATAAACAAATTACTATATGACTTTTTCAAGTGAAGAAATTGCCATTAGTAGTATATTGTCTAATTTGAGATTGTACCATAACCAAACCTCTCACTTACCTCTCACTTAACTATTTGATCACCAAACTTCAATTACTACATAACTGACTTCAATTACTGACTACATGACTTAAAACAATACCCAAGACAGAGAGGTCAGAACTTATCCCAAACCAACATTGTGGCAGATTTACTCTAATGCACTCCATTCTGCCATAAACTATGTCTATGCTTAGAAATAGTGAGCAGCGTAATCTGTACAGCGCGCAATATCATAGGGATGGACATAAGGGTGCCATATCAACAGTGGAGTGATGCTTAAAATAGGGATGGACAGCAGGGTGACATATCAAATCAGTGAAGTGATACTTTGAAAAAGAAAAAAACCATTAACGTTACGGAGACTAGATTGGATGGTGGGGTTTGTGAGAAGAAAATGCTCTCAGACAAATACAGAATACTTCACACTCAATATGCTTTTAATAAAAAACCATATGATAGCCTAGCTCAGAACTAGCTCGCATTAGTTTAAATTTAAGACCACTAGATAAAAGATGCCTCTTCACAAACTTGGTTATTGATGAACAGATAAACATGAAACAGCATTTTTCTTTCTGTTTTCGTTCTGAGCTCGCATTAGTTTAAATTTAAGACCAGTAGATAAAAGATGCCTCTTCACAAACTTGGTTATTGATGACCAGATAAATATGAAACAGCATTTTTCTTTATGTTCTTCTTTTTTCTTTTTATTATTATAGTGAATTGATAATATTTTTTATTATTATAGTGAATTGATAGTTAGTTAATATAATTGGATAAAGTTTAATCTTACACTCTAAGATTTTTAATATCAAAATTGTATTCAATAGTATACTAGTTAAATATATTAATAATTTATAACTTAATAAAAAAAAAATATTTAAATTCTAAAAAATAAATTCAAGATAATAAACATTTTTCACACTAATCAAATTAAATCCACATAGATTTTATAACACATTTTACTCACTAATCTAATTTATATTTTATATATATATTCAAATATCTAGATTCTAAAGAATAAATTCAAGATAACAAACATTTTCCACACTTATCAAAATAAACTCACATAAATTAAATATCATATTTTATTAGTTACTCTAATCAAAATAAATCCACTTATAAAAAAAGAAAATATATGATTCAAATATCTAGACTCCAAAGAATAAATTCAAAATAACAAACATTTTCTACACTTATCAAATTAGACCCAAATAAATTAAATATCACATTTTATTAGCTAATCTGATAAAAATAAATTCACTTATAAAAAAAATATTCTAAGAAATAAATTCAGAATAACAAACATTGTCCACACTAATCAAATTAAATATACATAAAATAAATTATTTACTAATCTAATCAAAATAAATTGACTTATAAAAACTTAAAATATATCATTCACATCAAAGTAAAATTTGTAAGAGAAAAAAATAAATATCACATTTTTTCACTAATCTAATCAAAATAAATTGACTTATAAAAACTTAAAATATATCATTCACATCAAAGTAAATTTGTGAGAGAAAAATGAAACTGGTCAATTACTGATCTATAGCAATGATATAGAAAAATAAGCAAAGTAAACAATTAAGATGATAAACCAAGGTGAGCAACCAAAAAAAATATATCATTCAATATAAATTTGTTATAGAAAATGAAACAGAATTTGTTATAGAAAAGTGAAATAGGTCAATACTGATATACTAATATAGAGCAGTGACAAATAAAATAGCAAAGAGAGCAACTCAAATGATGCAACAAGCTGAGCAACCAAATTAGAAAGTTTTAAAAAAAATCAGAAAGCATTTCACATCACCATCCTCGCTTACCTATTATTTAAAATTCAATTCAACTAAAAAAAGTTAATTTTATTTTTAATGATTATATATATAACCACATGTTATTTTAAATAATCATGAAATAATCTCATGATTTTAAGAATAATTATCATCATCGACATTATACATCACTTATAAAAAAACAAAAACAACTAACTAACTAACTGTTATTTTCATAACCTTTTAAACATCCTAAATATCTCTATCATAAACCATCACTCAACAGGATTAAAAAACTGTTATTTTCATTATTAATCTAATTTTTTTTCAACATCCTAAACATTTTAATATTTTATTGTATTTTTTAAATTGCAATCAAACATTACTATTATTGTCATGATTGAATCTAACTTTTTTTCATTATTAATCTAACTTTTCTAAAATACTAAACAGCTCTATCATAAATATTTTGTTATCTTTTTGTATTTTTGGAATTACAATCACTTACTTTGATCCTGATAAGACATTTTTACTAGGATTACAGATTCCAGAAATATCTAGAGATCTCATGTGCAGCAGAGATCAATTGGTCGGTCAAACAACTCAACTCTTAGCTGTCAATGGGACTCCTAAAATGTCAGCAGGGATCAGCTGGTCAATCAATTCAACTCTCTGTTGTCAGTGGTATTCCTAAATAGCATTCTTATTAGGATTACAGATTCCAGAAATATGAATCTCCAAATCTCATGTACAGCGGGGATCAATTGGTCAAACAAATATTTCCAAAGTTTACAATAAGGATATCAGCAATGTTGATAATGAGGATGAATAAGGATATTAAGCTGCTTACCCTTACAAAACAGTCATGGAAGTGCATGCGAAGGAGCGCAGCTGGAACGGACTTGTCATTACGGAAGTACTTAGCTACAGTCTTTGCTACAATCGTCTCTGCCTGCGGACACTTTTTATTGTAAAACCCCACCTGCAGACCATTTTTCGTCTGGGCCAAAGCGGGGCATATGAGCTGCATCAAACTGAAGCCCATAGCCAGCACCAGAAAATTCATCACCAAACTCATCTTCCACATTGCAGAAGCTGGTATGCCTGGAATTATGTATACCAGCAAACCCTAATAAGCAAAAACAAAAAACAAAAATTTGAGAGAACAGTATGGGGTGCCGATGGATCTTTGAGTTAAGGGCCCCCAACAAATATATAGACCTGAGGAGGGATGTATTGATTTGCATATATATCGTAAATAGTAAACAACACAATCAATCTGGCGGCGACGTTGCCTGAAATTTATACAAGCTGTTGGCCTGCACGATCAACCAACAAGCTCTTGCTAGCTTACATTTCGATTTACGTAATGAAGAAAATGCAAGTGCGCATGCAGTCACTTGCAGCAAAGTTTTCTGCGCAATTACCTCAACCGATCCACTTCAAAAATATAATCTATAAATTGTGATGGTGTGGACATTGATTTGTCCAAGGAGGAGGCAACGAGCTTATCCATATTTTCTCATTTCAAGAAACACCAAACTTGCAGTGTGAGGAACCACCTTATTACCATTCATATTTTCCTTATATTTTAAGTGCAACCTTAGAATTTACATTATTGTCTTCAATAAAGTTAACATGTGAAGTCTCTATTGACACAAAC
Organism: Pinus tabuliformis; assembly: GCA_031772625.1. NCBI lineage: Eukaryota > Viridiplantae > Streptophyta > Pinopsida > Pinales > Pinaceae > Pinus > Pinus tabuliformis. The sequence goes on along the minus strand of CM062817.1, from coordinate 1,381,511,319 downwards.
TACAACGCAATGGGTCGTCATAGTAGTTATGTATGAAACACAGACATGCTCCTAACAGAGAATTAGAGCGATATTGAGAGATGATGCACTCATGTATTAAGGCATGTTTTCAATGCCTATAACAAGGTATTAAATGTGTTGTTAATTTAAAATGTTTACTTAACAAATTTATTCTGAATACGAAGGTTATAATTAGATACTAAATGTGAATAATCATTTTCAAATTTGGAGCTCTTTGTCTTCGATCGATATTTAACAATTTAAAACAACTCCACACTCATTTCAAGCTTTCCTTCTTTTTATTGTTTTACCTTCCCAATAAAGTAGGTCCCTACTACGTACCTATGCATTCGTGGTTTGTGCCCGTCCATGAATATTATAGCTCCTCCTCCCGTTCAAGGAGATTGTATCTCCTCCTCGGCTACTCTTTATTTTTACGAGTAGTATCATTAAATGTGGTTTTTATCGAAAATATTACAAGGTTTTATTGGGAGAAAGGTTTTTATATTGAAAGGTATAGAAAATAGAGTTTAAAGGTAATGAAAAAGTATAAATATGTTATTGAAAAAATTTACACCTACAATATTTAGTGAGAGTAGAGTTTTTTTAATGGGGAAGATGTATTAGGTTTTTATTAGTAGGGAGTTAAATAATGTAGTTTTTAAAGGTATTTTCTAATATGTAATCAAATTAAGATTTTTTTTAGTATGTCACTAATGCACTTGATATTGAGTGAAGCCCCCATGGAAATTATTCACACTAAATCTTTGTAACATTCCCCACAAATATCACAAATATCATGTTATTCCAAAGTAGTTTAATGTTTTAAGTTTTGATCTATGTTATTGATATATTTTTTAATTAATTGAAAATAAGGTGAGAATTTGTAATTATATATTTGAGTAATTGAATTTATGTAATTTCAGTTTATTAGGAATTTCTAAAAATAGTAAATTTATCTATACATTTAAAAACACAATTTAATTAATAGAAATGTATAATTTCACTATGTATATACACTATTTTGACGATGTCTATACATGTACCTTTTATATTAGGTTGGTGAGTCGGAAGCACTTTATTGGCTTGTGCACCCATGTAGTTGCATAGATAGTGATATGGCGATTTTTCGCTAAGTGGTTAGAGGAGCCATGATGTGAATATTGTAAACATTGTAAATGTGCATGTCTTTATGTGTTAATAAAATAAGTCTAGTTTTGAAGCCCACTCCATGGCAAGAGTATAGGGGACACAACTCCAAGGAAAAAAGACAACGATTACATCTTTTAGTGAAAAGTGCACCTGGTGCCAATGAGGGTTCTTGTAGAAATTCCTTGTAGATTCAAACTACTAATTGTAATATGTTAAAACAATAGACTTGAATCTACTCTACTCATCAGCAGAAACAATAAATGATCGATGAAATCACGAAGCATATAAGAGAAAGAATTCAATCACACATAACACAATGATTTTCTGGGGAAAGCCACAGCTAAAAACCCCTGCTATCTGTATATTGCATTAATCAGAAAATATGAGAATATTACAATGATTTGCTCAAGCCCGAGCAACCTCTGCACTATCTCTATCTATCTCACTACTTCTTAGACAAACTCAAGCCAATACTTAGCCAATTTCTTGATTGCCTAAGTCCCTATTTCCTTGCGTTTTTCCCTTGGGAATTAAACCCTATTTAATTGGGAAATTCCACAATTATGAATTGCGCAATCCTCATAGGTCTTCCTCTGATTGCATGCACCATCGATTTAATTTAGATGATTTTACAACTGATAGTACATTGTCCCTGAACTCTAATCTCAACTGGATCTTTCTCTAATTTGACATGCATGAGTTAATTATGAGTGAATCTTCAGTTTACTGGTTGATCACTACAGGCAGCACCACACTGCACTTCAGGCAGCACCCTATTGTACCACAGGCAACACCATACTGCACTTTAGGAAGCACCCCACCGTACTTCAAGCAGCACCACACTTGACTGCAGGCAACACCCCATTGGACTGCAAGCAGCACCCCACTACTAGACCTCCCACTAATTCCTCCATCAATTGGAACTAGTTTAACTGACTTTAACTCAGTTAGACTAAATTAAATAATTACAACTCAAATAATGCTCCTAATTGTAGGAGACACTCTACATTACTCTAGTTAGACCCTCAACTCGAATTAATTGATCCAACTAAGTCAAATTAACTTAGTTAAGTATTACAAGTTGTCATGAGATGTGGAATTACAATTTATTCCCGATTTAATTCAAGGACAAAATTAAATTAGGATTTTCTTGTTGCATTTTCAACACTCCCTCTCAACAAGAAAGGGATTATCTATTGCCCCGATCCTACTTTCGTGAAACTCGAATTTGCATCTTGACAATGCCTTTGTCAAAATATTTGCATATTGCTCCTCTGTAGGAATGTACTCCAGCAACATGATTCTCCTTTGCACATAATCTCGTAGATGGTGATACCAGATGTCAATATGCTTGGATCGATCATGAAAAACTGGATTCTCAGAGAGTTTGATACAACTCTGATTGTCACAATAAATCACTGTAGGATCCATCTGTTGACCAAATAACCCAACAAGGATCTTCCTCATCCAGATAGCCTCACAAGATGCTTGACTAGAAGCCATGTACTTTGTTTTTGCTGAATTGAGTGAAACTGATCTCTGCTTCTTAATGTACCAAGAAACTATTGTTGACCTAATACTGAAGATTCCCCCTGATGTGCTCTTCTTGTTGGATGGATTCCTAGCCCAATCTGCATTTGTGAAGCCTTAAGCTTCACTCTCTATGTCTGTCTATACCAAAGACCAAATTGAGTGGTGCCTCTGAGGTATCTCAACACATGTTTAGCTACCTTCCAATAGAGTTCAGTTGGCTTAACAATTGCTTGACTAAGTTGGTTAACTACAAAACATATGGCAGGTCGTGTGTTCACCAAATACATGAGTGAACTGAAAGCTGTATATAAATATTAAACTCCGCTACTTCACCTGAAGTAGCATCTTCCTTCCTCCAATTACCTACTAGAGGAGTCTCCATGGGTTTGTTTCTCTCCTTATGGAACTTCTTCAGTATCTTGTTGGCATACTTGCCCTGAGAGACAAACAGTTCCCCATCTCCTTGCCATACTTCCATACTAAGAAAGTAATGCATGAGCCCCAGGTCCTTCATCTCGAATTATTTTGTAAGATCCTCTTTGCAAGATTTCATCACCTTCTCATCACCTGTTAGAATCAAATCATCAACATATAATACTATAAACAACAATTTACCTTCAACCACAAGACTACAGCTTGCAAAACACCAAACCATGCAATAACATGGTTGAAGAAAAATAGAGCAGTTGTTTCACTGGTATTATTATATGTAGGCATCACCTCGACCCACTTGGTAAAATAGTCAATCGCTGTGATGATATAGTCATGCCCCCTAGCCAAGTGAGGGTTACATGTCATGAAATCAATGCCCCATTTCGCAAAAGGACCAATGGTGATAACGGGATGCAAAGGAACGGGTGGAGCACGGATCTTACGATCATATACCTGTTATGCATGACACTTTTGGACGGCGAGGATGCATTCGCTAAATATGGTAGGCCAAAAGTAACCAGCACGTAGGATCTTCTATGTAGTGGTGGCATATCCAGACAAATGACCACCACATGCCCCAGAATGGCATTCATTTAAGACTTTCTCAACCTCCTCATGGGTGAGGCACCTTCAAAAAACCATATCGATACCACAACAATAAAGAGTGTTGTCAATTATAATATAATGTTTGGCTTGATATCAGATACGTCACTGGTCAAAGCGAGAGGTATTAGACCGAAAAGTTTAGGTCTAGAGATATATGATAATGTCTTCATACAATGGGTCAGATGAAGAGATTAGAAACAAAGACTCATCTGGAATAGAATCGCTATATGTTGTTTCAGTTTTAGAATTGAGAAGGTCGCAAATTAACTTAGTAAAAACTAGGGATTTCTGTGACTTGGATTTGATGAATTCCAAATCAAACTTTTGTAGGATAACAATCCACTTAAAGTATTTCCCCCCAACAAATGTCATGATAAGATGCACGTCATGTGGTTGTAATCTAAAACAACCATAGTTTTTTGAAGAAGTATGTAATGGAAAAATCTCTTGACAACTTGGACAATCGTCAAAGCTAACATTTCGACATGGGTATACTTGACTTTGGTATCATTGAGATCTTGACTCAAGTAATCAATAAGATGTTCAGTTACTACATCATCCTCTTGAACTAATACCATAGAAATGGTAGTAACTACAGCGACAAGGTACATGAAATAATTGTGTTGGTAATCTGGGGGATATAACAAGGATGCCCAAATCAATACATCTTTCAAGGCATCAAACGCCTTTTAGCAGTGTCATCCCAATGGAAGGGAACCCCTTTCTTTAAAAAGCGAGTAAATCCTTTGGTTAGTTCGGCATAGTTGGGAATGAACCTCCGAAGAAATTTATCCTTCCCTTGGAGTCGTTGAAGCTGAAGGAGGGAAGAAGGAGCAGGCAGATCAATGATCGCCTGAACTTTCAAAAATCAATATGAATTCCTTGTTTTGATACAACAAAACTGAGAAGACGATTGAAGCTTACACAAAATACACATTTTTGTGGATTGAATCGAATGTTATAATGTCTACATCGTAAAAATATGGCCCTAAGATGCATCGGGTGATCAACCCGATGTCATGAATGAGCAGGAAAATCGTCCAAATAAGGTTGCACAATATGTTTGATGTCGTGGAAGGCATAATTCATTGCCCTCTGAAATGTAGCCCCAACATTCTTTAATCTGAAAGGGAGTTTTCTATATGCAAATGTGCCCCAGGGACAAATGAATGTGGTTTTATGTTGGTCTGCCAAGAGAATGTTGATTTGATTATAGCCGGAGAAGTTGTTCATAAATGAAAAAAAATCAGAACCGACACAACCATCAACAATCTGGTTGATGAACGGGTGGGATAGTTGTTCTTTGAACAAGCACAATTGATGTCCCAATAATCGACACAAACATGGATTATTCCATGTTTCTTCATGACAGGAACAATGTTAGATACCCAATCAGTTAAAGGTATGGGATAGATTAAACCAACGCGTAGTATTTTTTCAACTTCAGCTTTAATCGTGGCAACCTTCTTTGGAGGAATGGGATGAAGGCATTGCCGAACTAGTTTAGCATCAAGATACATCTTAATTTCATGCACAACAATGTACAGATCGATCCCTGGCATTTCTTCATAAGACCAAGCAAAAACATCTATGAATTCCTGGAATAAGGTTTATAATTCTCGACCTCATGAGGAGAGAAATATGCACCGATATGTATATTTTTTACAATATTGGGTTTAATTGAAATGTCGAGACGGATAGTCTCTTCAATGTTCAACAAGTTCTTCTCATAATCAACATCGTAGAAGGATGCAGAATTCGTAGATAACTCAACGATATTGGGTCAATAAAGTTCATTAACATTGTCCTCGAAGGAATACGGCAAGGAGGAACGATGATGATGGTCATTCGATGGTGGATCATCCGGCATCATGATCTCCATGATGCTCTCATCAGTGGAAAATGTACGAGAGAAAGGATCAGACGATGTACCATAATATAAAGAATGATCAACCCAATTGATCAAAGAGGAAGGAGCAAAATAGGTCGCGCAAGTCAAATAGATGGATTCATAATCAAGCTCAATGGGGTTGAGCGGCATACAGTCACCAAAATTGTCGATATTATATTGATCTAGTACTACCCATGGATCAACTGGAGTAGTACAATAAGATATCATATTAATATAGGCAACTGAGGTAGATTTGTTGGGCAGTGAGGGAGGAGGAAGCGAAAAGGTTCCCATGAGAGGGGAATCCTTAAACAGTGCAACCCTAACATACTGATATGCGTGAGGATTTTCCCCCATGAAAGGGACACTTCCAGTAATTGAAGAATCAGTGGAAAAGAAAGTGAGTTGATCGATGGCTACGATACCACCTTTATGAGGAAAAGCGATCATTCTAAAATATGTGGAAACAACCGCAGCCATGGCATAGACCCACATACGACCCAGTAGAAGATTATAATCTAGAGGTTCATCGATAACTTCGACTTCTACTGATACAGTCTTGCCACCTAATTCTACCTGTAGATAATTCAAAATCCCACACGGTTTATAATTTCTTCCATCAAAATATTTCAAAGTGGTTGGTGATTGGCTTAATTGGGGAGAACCAATAGCCTTCTAGCAAGACATGGACATAATACAGGTTGAGGCTCCTTCATCCACAATGGAACAATGGATACTCTTACCATGAACAACAAATCATGAAATCTAACTAAGCCAGAAGTCGAGGTGTATAGCTCTCATGGTTAAAAATTATTAGGTTGGAATCCAAAGGATCAATACATCCAATTGCCGAGAGAAAAGCCTTCTTTTGGGCGGGGCAATTTTGCAACACCTAAAGAGTTGACAGAGATGATGGAGCATGAGTTAGATCCTCAGCTACGTTATAATCTTGAGAAGCTCTTGCGCGAGGGTTGAATGTTGATTTATGGATAACTCCCTTAGGAGGCTTAATCATTAATTCAGTAGGTACAACATTTGGATTAGGATCCAAAGGAGGTGCGGTCAAACTGGTAGGTTGATCAGTAGCTTAAACAATTGAAGGATTCACATTACCATAGTCTTTACTTCTTGTAGCCACCATAACATCATTTTTGGGCTCATCAGAGGAAAGCATCAAAACCAAGTTAGAGGAAGTTGGGTCCTAGGTAACCATATTGGTCTCCTGATACAGAAATGGGTATGTCAACACAGTGGGCATAGCGAATGATTTAAGGAATTGATTCACCACCGCATGGTGTGGACAATCACGAGTGAAATGCTCCTCATTACAGATCAAACATGGGTAACGAGGTTTATGCTTTTCTTCAAGAGATTGATTGTTTTGTTTATCCTGTGGAGCATTGTCTTTCTTCTTCTTACCTTTTCCTTTCTTCTTACTTCCTAGTTGCAAAGATTTTCCTTTGGATGATTGAATGACATTGATCTTGGAAGTAGAAGTCATAGGAGTGGAAGGAGGGCTTTGAGCAATGACAACAAGAGTTGAACCAGATGGTTTACTTTTTGACTATTGGCTCATAGAACCAATCATGCCATCAGCATCATGTGATTTTTTACTAGGAATTTGAGAAACAATATCAGTAGGTCATGGAGCATTTGGTATCTTATCATAAAGCGTGCCAAATTGGGTATAAATGAGATCCAAGTACTGGGCACAAGAAATCACCTACTCTTCGGTTATGACTATGCCTTTGGATACATCTTCTGTGATAGATGGAAATAAAGACTTAATGAACCATTCAGCTAACAATTGGTCAGGAACGAAAGTTTTAACCAAACAACAACGACATCGCCACTCATGAATATGATCAAATATGTGAGTGGAATTAGATTGTTTGAAATTGGTTAAGAGTTTTGTTACATTCTCATATCTGATGGGTAACTGGAAATGTGTTAGGAATGTGGTAGCCAAGGCGTTGAAGTTATCAAACGAAGCTCGAGGTAATTCAATGTACCACTTTACTGTCATACCAGTGAGTGTATGCTGGAAAAGACACAAATGAACAGAATCATCATTGAGGGAGTTTGAAGAACACCACAAATGATAAGCCATCACGTGCGTGGATGGGTATTCTCCAAGATTTCCATTGAATTTAGGAATATCATAAGGAAATTTCGTAGGAATAATCGGCCACCAAGGAGAATGAGCAATAGGATTGTTGGTGAGCCTGGTCAAACCTGACAATTCAAGAGTCGCTATAAATGGCATTTTGCCTTTCAAGGTCCGGTGGAGGATATCCTTGATTAGATAAGATAGCTTGAGCAACTAATATCTATGTCCCAGGATAGGGAGGATTTTTATAACAAGTATACACATAACCCTGTTGTCCAACTATGGGATAACCTTGCAAAAGTTGAAATAACTGAGTTTGGACTTGCTGACCGTACGACATTTGAGGGATACCTTGATACGATTGATATTGTTTCCCTGTGGGATTTTTCATCATCCCAACATAAGGTGGGTTCGGTTTTGGTTGTGCTTGTGCCATACCATACACATTCTGACCCATTTGAGTTTGAGGAATGGCCTGCCCAAACTGTTGTGACTGTAAGTTACCTTGAAGAGGTTGGGTATACATGGCTTGAGATGTGCCAAATACCAGCAAAATAGGTTGAGTTAAAGGTACAACCTGTAAATGTTGGCTCACATTCATTTGAGTTTGAACATGTTGAGATATGGGTTGTTGAACAGAAATCTGAGATGTAGGTGGAATAGGTTGAGAGACTAGAGATGAAGCCACAACTGAACCAGGTTGAATAGGCATAGTAGGTTTCCAAACATTAGCAACCATTCCTGAATATGGAGGACTCATTTGAGGCTGAGAACTAACTTGAGGAGATGGAAATGAACCTACAACAATTTCCCCCCTACTAAAAGAGGAGGATAATACGGAGGCAACTTCCCCCCAAGAGGAGGTTTCCCAAGAGGAGGGTTCCCAATAGGACGTGGATTGGGTTGTTGTAAATATCCATGCCCACTAACATAAGGGCCAGTCTGCTACTGAATTGTAGGTGTAGATGGAGGAAAAGGAATAAACTATGTAGCACTCATTAAAGAAGTGCCAAACAGAATTCCATATGTAGATGTCATGGGAGAGGTCCATGGACTGGATGTTGCACCAGAGAAGGTACCAGACAAGGATTGGTAACCAGGTGGGACGGACAGGCCACCATACAAATGTGCCTTTGGTGTCGTTACAAACATGGATGAGGTTGCAACTTGGGTTGTCTCAGCCATGGTAGTAGATACAGGCTAGGAAACCATAACAGACTCAATGATGGTTAATTGTCCCAAAGAATATTGTGAAGGAAAACTCATAGGTGAGTTGAAAGGAAAAGAACCAGACAAAGGAGGCTAAGATGGAGTATGAGGAGAAGGAAAAGGATGGGCCTGATAAAAATGATCCCCTACTCAAATAGGAGAGGAGGGTTGAGGCTCTTCCTGTGGAATCTCTTCGATACTCACAAGACCAGGTGGAAGGGGTTCACCGTTAGGTCCAAGATATATAGTTTGGGGTTGTGTCTGAGACAGAGGAAGAGAATAAGAAGGTCTTGAAGTAATAGGTGTAGATGGCTGAGGTACCTCAGGTTTAGTTGTCTCTGATTCAGTATATTCAGGTTCAATAACCTCAGGTAAAGATATTTCAGGTGCTTCAATTTTGACTATGTCAGATTCACCAGCCAATGGAGAGGTAATCTCGGGCTCTGTACTCACAGGAAAAGATGATTCTGGTGGATCTATCTCAGATGGAGGACCAAAAGTAATAGCTCCTGAAGTACTAGATTCAGTAGTCTGTGTTTTCTTATGCTTTTGATGATGACCAAGAGTTGCCTCAAGTGGAAGAGGAGGCTTATTTTGCATTCTACACGAACGACGGGGTAAATGGTTTTGTTCTTCCACGTTGGATTAATAAATTTTAACAATTAACACAAAAAATAAATCAAAGAGGGTAAACTAGGCATAAAGGTTTACCAAGCAACTGTGAACTGCAATATACAACCTTGGAGAACCAAGGATTTATGTGTGGGAAAGAAATCTCCCCGAATGATATGTTTGGTGTATCATAGTGTACAAGGTGGCCGACTCGGTTACCTATGGCAAGGATAGCAACCTATGGTGGACTTCCAAAATATACTCGACGGTATGTGGAAGTGCAGTCTGTGTTAATGTTGTCTAATGCATAATTGTACGATGAGAGCATTCCCATATACCTTTCATGTGTGGAGTGCTATTCAATATAATCAGACGTACGTGGGGAACGGTCTGATACACTTACGTACGTGGAACGAGATATCGCCCCTGAAATGCAACACTAGCAAAAAACAATAACTCCTATGTTTATAGACGTCGGAACATGTCTCTAGCCTAGACCTCTAGATGTTTGTGTTAATGTTACAAATGCTCCTTAGGTTGATTCAATAAATTTTAAAGTTTATCTTGAATTAAGTTTCGGTTTTCAAGGCTCACCACGAATTTCACCTAAATATCCTAAAAAACAAACTAACATGATAAAATGAAACTTTTATTTTCAACAAAAATCCATATATGGGAGGGAAGAGAATAAATAATATGCATCATACAAGATGCAACAAACAAGATTGTTAAGCAATTCCCCTAATGCAATTGTTTCTAATTACAATTTCACTCACAAAACCCTAGATGCAATGCATGATGCATAAAATTTTTCTTTTCAATTTCACTTAATTTTCAGATGAAAACAAAGATATTCACCTAATCACTGATAAAAAAACAATTTTTAGAACGATGACTGAAACACCAATTCCTTCAAGCAACCCAATGACCAAGCAATCAGTTTGCTACTTACCTAATGACAAGAACAAAGAAAGATCTAAACAAATTCTTATCAAAAGAACTCAAAACCAAAAGCAAACAAGATCAAGAATTCTGAGAGAGCTAAACACACTCAAGGACACAAGGAGGACCAACTAGAACCAAGTTAATCAGAAAGAAAACCATGAAAAGAAAATTATTTGCATGAAATAGGGGTCAGGGCAGGTGTAGATAGGCTACTAGTTCTCTACAACGCAGGTGCAAGGAAGGCTAGGGTGCTCTACAATGCTCTGTCAACAGACCAGGGGGTGCACTGATCAAGGAAAAGCCAGTTTTCGACATAAAAAATCAAATGCAACTCAATGAAAGGTCTTCCTAGGGTCAATTCAAACTGAGTGAGGCATTGGAGGTATGTTCAAGAGGTGTAAAAAGGGATAAATTCAAGGAAACCACTAAGGGAATGAATCGATCCTTAGTATGGTCACCAATTTATTATACATAATCTACGACTATGGATAGAAGTATCTTCCCTAGACCTAGTGACCTTGTCTAGAACAATAGAAAGTAAAGACTATAAAGTTCTCCTTGAAGAAATTGGAGAATGGAAATATGCTTACTTGTGATCTATCGCAAGCCCTTCTCTCCTCTTGGCTTGTAAGCTCCAACCTTGATCACTATAATTAGAACCTGCACAAAAAAATAAACATAAGCCAAAGTCTATGACATTTATGTAGCACTATCCAATCACTCTATTCAATGTATCACCATAACATTGAAATATATGAATGTAAATATAACATAACACATATATAAAAATGGTATATACTCTTTGTATTAATATGAAAGGGATAGAATTTACAACCAAAAGAAGAAGTTGATCTTGTAGATATTGTAGAGCCTCTACTTTACACCTTATCATCCATCATTACCTACTGTTTTCATCACTTTCCTCTCTCTTTTGCCTCATTTTCCACCCAGATCATTACATTAGTTGTCATTAAACATGATCAAGTGAGCTTTGCTAATGGGTGACTGTTTTGTTTAGTTTTTGACATATTTGCAGAAATTCCGCAGCTGTCTGGCAATTCCGCAGCCATTCAGCGATTCCGCAGCCATCTGATGATTCCGCAGCCATTTTGTTGATCTCAAGGTTCCACGTGCTATTTTGCAAAACGAGCCACGTGGGCATGTTGGAATATATGTGCTCGAGGTTCCTGTGCCATCAGTTCAGCCAGCCACGTCATCTGTACCTCCGGTCAAAGGGGGTCAAGTTACGGTCAAATAAAGGCAGCTTAACGTTGATGCGTAAGCTGTTTGGTCACGTCGGTGGAAAAGATGACTTGTCCGTGTTTTGTAAGCTGTGGGGAACATGATCCAATGCTGGATTCATTGCCCATAACGACCAGGACCTCCAGCTCGACCATGAATCATATGACGTGTTCACTGCACCTTTAATACGCATGATATTCAGTTTATTTTCTGTTTTATGCTTTACGCATTAGGCCATCTTGCAGATGCCTATAAATACTTGCGTCTGCGTACGCTTATGTTAACTTTTTAGCTGTTGTAGTTTATGAACTTGTGAGAATTTTAGCACCTTTCTGAACTCTGTTTTTATAGAGCTGTTCCAGCACTTTTGACTATGTATTTCTGCATATGAAGTAATGGAAACAGTGCTGTTTTGAAGTTTTAAAGCATCTGAGTTTTCTGTGGGTTGTATGGATGGAGGGCCCCCGTTCATGACTGCCCTTGTATAAGTATTTCATGTTTATACTTCTGCAATTTCTTTATTTCACATACAGCATTTCCTTTTCTTGAGTTATGTACAGCTTAATTTCTTTTCATTGCTGCAGCCTTTATTTTCACTGATCAGATTTGCTTCTTTGCAGGTTTTTAACCCGGGAATTGAGTGTGTTGTATTTGCTTTAATATCTAATGGTAGTTGCAGTTGTCTTATTCGTAATGCTGCCCTTTTTACTCTGTTTTCTAGATTAGTTTTTAGCTTAGTTTTACAAGCTGGATGCTAACTAATTTATGCTCTCTTTATCATGAATGGTTTATCTTTCAGAGAACAGAACACTAATTAATTGCAGCTTGTTTTTAAGTAGTCTTGGCTTGTGGCACTAATACTTTTTCCACTTGTTACACATAATCATATATGTAGGAAGCAGTATGATGGAAAAAGCTTAGTAGTGTTATAATTTGTCATTTATAGTTTTTATCAATTCTTGTATTTGTCTTCAGCTACTTCCTAATCGTGTTTTACACAGTACTATGTGGTAGAAGTAGGGAGTTAGGAAGAGATAACCATTATCATCAGTCCTTGAAGTGATTTTCTTGTTTCTTTTATTTGCAGCAATATGAGTAGAGACTAATGCCATTAGAACGTGGTCATTTACTTTCAAGTCATTTCAAGTTATTCATTTCTTTCAAGTTCTTTTCCTTTACAAATTCAGCAAGTAATTAGAAATCACCAATCACACACTTTCACTCATCTAGAACTCACTTTTCACACACTTGCACTCATCTGTCTATAATCATCATTCCATTTTAGGAAGATAAATCAACCACAAACAACACCCCCAAACGACAAAAACTCTAAGAGGTTGCTTAAGTACATATAGTACACCTTCACTTCATCAGCTTACGAGCCCCGGGTTGACAATTAATGACATCAATTTAGGAACCCTAAATTGACTAAACAGATATCTCCCAAGTTTACTTGTCCTTCCTTGTCACAATGCACACCTCAAGGTCACCCTAATGCATGGTAATGATAACTCTCTTATGATCAAAGTAGCAACATAAGGGTATGATTAGTCTCCAAAAGCCAACCCGTAGATTGTAGATGGAAATAAATATATAGGAGAGGATGGTAGTTTAGGAATTCTTATCCATTTACCAAATTAGGCTTGATATCCACTCTTGATGGGAGGATGAGCTCAAGGGATCAGAAGTGAAATCCCCAAGGTGGGATCAAATAGGATTTGAAGTTCTTATCTAAGGTAAATGGTTGTAACAACTACTAAAAGCCTCTAGAAGAGGAAGCTTCAGGATTCTTTTTATTTTTCCCGAATTTCTAGAATAAGCACACCCCCAATAAGGGACAACCTGTTGCTGATCAGAGCAGGTGCATAACTGATCAACCTGTTACTGAATGCAGATCCTATTGACGTGCTAAAAAACTATCAACCAAAGGGTCTCCCTGATGTGAAGTCCCAATTATACTTCACACTATTTGGAATAAGAGCCCCATCCGAAATATTGGCATGCTTGCCATGTATTCTTGTAGATTTGCCTTGGCTCTAACTATCAGCAAGAGAGAGGAGTGCAACAGTACTTTCAAAAAGCAAGAAGGTGTGCCTAGTGAATATTCAGTTGTAGGTGTGTCAAAGTTCTTCTAATGTGGAGGGAAAGAGTAAAGTGAGCCTCTAAGAGAGAGGTAATAGTACCACCCTAGAAGAGACACACACAATCAAGAGGGATCCATCTAACATCCAGCGAAACAGTCCGAAAAAGATGTCATGGTCATTACAACCAATCAATGAGAAAGATACATCTAGTATCCTATGGAATAGTCCATAAGGATGGGACATCAATAAAAACCACTACAACACATTCTCAATAAGATAAGTACTAAAATAACTGAAATAGTTTAATAACTTTAGCATAGATGAAAGAAAACATGAAATACAAACATCCACAGAATAGTCTTACAAATATTCATAATCCATTCATGAAGAATGTGTTGGCCTTGAAGGATTTTGTTATTAAGTAAAAGTTCCAAGGCACATGTATACAATGAACATCACTAACTCCAGTAGTGGAGCATTGGAGCCACTCCTTGCTTCTCATAAGAATTGATTTGTCTCTCTAATTTTGTGCAGGGGGAGCCAACGTAGAAAATTCCTTTGCTCGTACAATCAGGGTGTATATATAAACAAGTGGTGATGCTTCACCTTCCTTGTGACTCTTTGACTACCCTCATGATTGTTTGACTTGCTATGAATTTTCAACTTTACATGACTCTTCATATTATGAATGTGTCCTTTGGTTACATGACTCTTCATATTATGAATGTGTCCTTTGGAGTTCCACTTTATAATACATTTTGAATAGGTAATTACATAATCCATAATAATGATGTGGCATATGATGACTTGTGACTGGACATGACATGACATTGATGACATGGACTACATGATGATGTGACAGTGCCAAGTTGTCCTTCTTGTTTCTTTTTCCTTTATGTTTTATTGAAAATATGGTACATGTTCTTCTTCCACCTCCTCCTTATGACTTGAAAATGAGGAGTCTTCCATGTTATCTTCATCTTCATCTTTTGTTAGATTTCAATGTTCCTTTGTCTTCTCACTTGATGATCATATTATCTCTTCAAATCCATATGTGCCTTTTAGCATGTCCTCCTTCTCCATCTCCTTCTTCATCACCTTGTCATAGCATGATAGAGTACCTACATTTGCAATCCACTCATGACAAGATGACATCAGTCCTATAAACCCCTATTCTAAGATGGTGCATATTGATCCACTAACTGAGCCGAAACGGGTGATAGGCTAGGAAAGAGGCTCAGTAAATGTGCAATTGCGTAGCTCAGGTAATCAGGGGTGAAGCTTGGTCCTTGAGACTACACGATGTGCAGTTCAAGTTGGACTGAGGAAGAAAACTGCGCAATCCGGGAGCTCAATGTGATAGGCTGAGGGGATGGGCATTGGATCAGCCTATTGTGTAGTTCTGGAGGATAGAGGAGCCTAGGTGATTTCACAAACGTGCAACTCAAGAGCTCAGGGTTGAGCTTAAGTCGTGAGACTTCATAGTGCGATGTTCAGGTAGGACTGGGGAGACAAATTGCACAGTTTCTGGACTCAGTGAGCTTAGTTGCGGGGTTTTGCACTACTTGGGAGAACTTCACAGTTCTAGGAGGTATAGGAGGCTAGGCCATTGCATAATTATGTAACTTAAGAGCTCAAGGGATGAGCTTGAGGATAGATATTGTGCACTATGCAGTTGAGGCCAAGCTGGGAAGATGAATTATGCAATTCTGGGAGGCAAGGTCGGGCTTGAGCACTGGAACTGCACAGTGCAGTAGTCCTGGGAAGCAGGAACTGTGCATTACATAGTGTCAAGGGACAAAGATGCAGCTTGAGGGTTGGAACTGTGCAATGCGCAGTTGAGGAAGGCCAAATGAAGCTAGGTTGCTGGGGAATTTCTGGAAAATTGGCTAAGTGTGGGACTGAAGAGACTAATGTGAACAGTGATATGACTTGACTGTGATCACACACTTGAAACACTTTGACGACACAACAACATAGATCATATGGAACATGTTAACAACATATTTCCCTCAATGCGACAACTTTGCGATAACTTTATGACAAGTGCGACACTAAAGGTACACTTTGCGACGACCGTGACAACACTTGTGCGACAATGCTTAAAACTTTGGGAATGAGTGTGATTGATGTTTACATGGTTAGACCAACTCATTCACACAAATATAACCCCTTGAAACCACCAAAACAAGCATACATACATTGTGTGACAACTAACATGTGAAAAGACGCCAATTTCTAAAGTGCGAACGACTCTTGTGATATGTGGATGAAAGTGAAAGTAACACATGCCAGAGAAAAGATAACATGAAAATGACACTAATTAGAGTGAAGGAAAGTGAAAGTGACAATCAAAAACATGAAAATGACACTCGCGAAAACAAAGGTGCGCAAAGGCAACAGTTTGCAAAACTCACCGAAATGGAAGTACGAACGCAGCTAGAATGTGAGAAATTGTCGTTGTTAGTGTGCACCGACTGTCGACATGGATTGAAAATTGCATAGGAATAGTCTTGATGGAATGAGCTATGCTTCTCCAATATTGCGTAAAATAAAGTGTTCATGAACTTGATGTGGACTCAGCGTGTGTGAGAAAGTGACTTCGACACTTTCAATCCAAAAAGGAAGCTCAAAGCATCAACTAACCAACAATTAACTATGGATTGACTGATCGCAAGATCCATAGTAGGCTCCAAAACTCAAGTGTGCGCAAAATTTTAGAGGGTGTTTGTCACAGCGACACACTAGTAGAACTGCAGCTTCTCTCCCTTGGTCAATTATTTCATGCATGGTCTAGTTCTTCAGGAAGTATTGATTCATCATTAAGATTATCGTGGCTTCCCCACTTACCCCATGCATAAACATAGTCCCCTTCATTCCTTTATTTGGTTAAACATGAACATAAGATCAACGATCACACAATGTTTTGAATCATGATAAGGTAATGAAGTTCGTGGGCTTTAGATTTTCATAGTATAGTTTTTTCATCTCTAGTTTTGCTTCGCTACCAGCAGGCTTGGACAATACCCCGACGGAGTTACTTTAGGGACACAAACATTTCTTCACTTCCAGTGAGTCTGGACAGTACCCTGGCGGAGTTGCTTTCTTGACCTCTCTTCGCAGGAAGCCTTTCTCTTCTTTTGCCTTTATTTATTTATTTGTATAGGATTGTGCAATGACATTTATTCATTTCATGGGCAAAAGAGGGATCCTGACTTATCGAGAGCAGGAGAGGTTGTCCCTTCAGAGAAGCATATATAATACCTCTGATAGTGGTTTAGTCATTTAGATTTTCCCCTTGTCCTTCTCTACTTGATTGGATTAGCCTAAAAACACGGAAACATAAAAACCCGAGTGCAGGCATGAGGTTTCCAGAATAGACATGGAGGTCATGGTTAGACACAAGGCTTTCTTAACACAAGGATCGTATTTTCCATCAGAACATCATCGACCAAAAGATGAACTAAGACAAGGAATAAGGATGGAGAGTTAGCCAAATGTTGCAGTGTTACAAAGTCCCTATCTATTTTTCCACATTCCCTTTTATGCCAACAAAGCATCTCCATGCAAGATCTTACTAATGGAACAAAGAAGAAAGACATAATACAATAAGAAATCAAAACTGAAGCACAATCAAATGAGGCTAAACCAAAACATAATGCAAGACATAAGTGAAAATATAAGAGAAACTAAAGAGAACAAGCAGTGGATGAGTGCAAGAGGGGGGGGGGGGGACTAGGATGCAGTTGATCCTACTCCTAACCTAACAACTAGAAGGTCGAGTTCACGTATAATGAAATTTCCAATGAAGCCACTATAGTTGTTCCCGACCTACAATGACAAAGATATGATCGATTAAAATAGATATAAAGTAATGTGCAACAGAAAAAATAAGAACTTGAATAGTTTGCACAAAAATCTGAAGGTCTTGTCTATCAGCAGAAAGATAGGCCATAGCCACCGCTTCTAACCATTTTATATTCTTACCTTTTTTATGAGAACCATCATTCAAAAAACCTCTAAATCTTCTTGTAAAGGTGTCTACATCTCCACCGAACTCCTTAGTAAGCATCCGGAAAGATCAAAACTTGTTATTTGCGATGGAGCTTGCTAGATAAGACTATTCCAACCAATCAACGATTGGATTGTAAAATTCATGATAATCCTCTTAAAAACCCTGAAATCTTTGAAAAGATGAATTTTCAATTAGAGGCACAAGATTACGATGGGAATCTTGTGAGGGAAAATGTATATTATCATATTCAGCAGTCATGTCGAGACAGTGAGGACCTGATATAACCATCAGCGAAGGCTAAAGTGCCTCAACCATTTGAAAAAAATCTGAATAGTGAGATGTTGAACGATGAAGATCGAAGGATGTAAAACAACTATCATTGGATATACTGGTGGGAAAATGATAAAACGAATGACAATCATCAAAGACAAAATAATGATTAGATGGGTTGATTAAAGCATCAGATTCCCAGTTTGTAATAAATGAAGATAAATCAATTTGAACAGTTTCACAAATGCTTTAAATAATAGAATCATCTTCCTCGCATGATGAATGTGAGAAAATATTTCTTTGTAACTGGTAACACACTACACTAGCATCGTAATCATCGAAAGAAGTGAAAAGGAATGCCAGTACAACAAACACATGAAACTAGTCAAGATGCAGTGAACGAAGAAGAATTTGATTCGCACAATAACTCATGCATTCATTCGCACTCAAGAGGATTTCAGGTGCGATGAAGAACAAGATTCGCAATTTGATATTCATAAGGAAATCCAGGAGCGGCTCATCATGAAATAAATCCATAGATATGATTCCTTCATCCAAATATGGTCTTTGGAACGATCAACTTCACAATTCCATTATTTATGAACGATACACATTCCAAACCCGAGTTTGTTGGGAAAGATTTGCATGAAGATGAATTAACTGAAAAGGATTCCTGAATATAGTCAGAAGTAAAATCTTGGAAACTTGAAAGATCACATCCAAGATACCAAACATTTTTCAAAAAGAAATATTCATCGAGTGAAACCATGCAAATAGAAATATTATGTGATAGAAACCAGATCTAACTTAGGTCGAGGGGCTTACCAAAGTCACGAGATACTCACATAACCATCAACAAAAGTTGAATTTCCTCGACTCCTGTTGATGGCGCTAGACCCGCCAAGGTAAGCTAACACGAATAGCACTCACGGATCAGTCTGAGACAAGTGTGACATTGATATAGCAATGTTCATGAGAAAGGTTTGTCTGATGTCCAGCAGAGCAGTGGACATGAACAGTGATAGCGTTAATAACATACACAACACATTAACAACAAGATTCATATAATTGCATTCAAATCAGTTCATATACAAGTACGTAAGTTAAACAACATATATCATTAAGGCAACCGGAATAGTCCAACTACAATAACAACATATGCATGAAAATGTGTTGCCTCTTATTATATAAAGAAGTGTAAATCACAATCATACAATACACCATGTAAACCTGCTAGCCCCAACAGTGGAATGTTACAGCGACATCAGCCTACTCCTCCAAAGAGATGTACTAGATCCGTGCAGTGGAGAAGCCAAGGCACATTACAATACTATCCAAGCCTTCTTCAAAATAGTCTTAGTAGAAGCTTGGCTGACCAAAAGCATGTACAATGAGTTATGAGGGACTATTTATAGCAAAGGGTGGGGTGACCCTTGACATTCCCCTTTGTGACCATTCAACTACCCTCATGACTCTTCACCTACTCTATGATTGTTACATCCACTCTTGACACTTGACTTACACTTGACACGACTCAACATTACAATGCACATGTACCCATGTGAACAATGGCTTGGACAAGCCAAACTAGACATCATTCAGACTTAGATGACCATAGAAGTCCAAATACTCGACATCCTCATGTTGATCAACAATGACATATTAATGCCAAGATTGGTAGTCCTTGAGAGTGTCCATGTGTTCTGTTGTGACATCCGTCTGAAACTTGAACCTTGCCTCCATAACATCTGGGTACACTGCTCAGGCTCCTCTGTCCAACTCGTCTGTGAGCATGTGCATCATTGTCTTTAGTGTGGCCGGACCAGCAACGTACTTGCGCATGATGTCTGCACTAATAGGCAAGTCTGGGCTGGTGGCAGTGCGCATCAGCTCATCGAAGTACGAGTCAAGCTCTTGTTGGACCTACTTCTTGGTCTTCACCTGAGTGAGGGTCCCAAGTGATGGGATCGCATGAGTGTGCACTATAACCTCCATGCTTTTGAATACTCGTGCATGGGAATCCTGTATGCTAGTGATGAGTTGCGGTAGGTCTTCATAGTTCCGGATCTGACTCCGGATACGTGCTTGCAGCTCGATCGCATTGGCCTTCATCATATTTGGCAAGTGAAGTGGGGCTCCCTTGTACTTCATCATCCATGCTCGCATGTTATCAACGGTAATATGTATGTTCTTCAAGATGCGTACTCATCTTGCACATCATTCTTGCCATCCGTGGAGATGAACGACTGCTTGATGCACAATACCAAACTTGGAGTACAATGCTCACATAACTGTGTCCAAGGACAACACTTCATCCAGTATTTCCTTCTTCAGTTCAGCTCAAGCGGACATTGTCACCAAGTCTCCTCCCTGCTTGGCCACCTGTAGTTCCTTCGCCATTCGCTCATTCTCAGCTATGAGAAAACGAAAAATTGAGCTAGTGGCTGTGGCATACACTCGAGTTACATCAGCCAATACAGCTGGATGCTTGTGCACATCAGTCACGATCACTTCCTCTTCAAATTGTGCAGAGGATGTTTGGTCTTCCGGATTTGGTACTCCCTAAGACTACACAACTCTGTGATGAGATTCATCAAATGAGATGTTGTGCATCTCTGCTTCCAGTTAACCACCAAGGATCTCAGTGCCTCCCTGGTCATCTGAGACTTGCTCATCATCTGGATGCATTGAAGCGGGTGAGTCAACCTCTCTTTGGTGAGGCATGAGGTCAGTGTCCTATTCCAACTCCTGCTGCTCCATGTCTGCATCCAACTGTTCAAGAGCCTGTTCTATCTCATGAGCAAAGTCTTTCCCCTGTGAGGGTTCACCCTGTCCGTCTAATGCCTGTTGTTCAGAAGAATCAACTACTTGTACAGGTGTTGCTTCATCTGTCTGCACATGATGCGCCCCCTGCTGAATCTGCTAATGAGCTTCCTTCTCATGTTGGCGCGGCTCTTCTTCTTTCCAGAGTTTCTCCCTCAGCTCATGCAACTCCTTCTCTGCTTCTTCCATTCTCTCCTTATCCCTTTGCCTTCACGTGATTTGATTGTCACACTACTGCCTCTTCCGTTGAATAGCCATAGCTGCTTGTTCTACAAGTGGATCTACTCGAAACTTGCATCTTTGTTCCTCCTTCATGCGGTCGACAATCTTTCTCTTCCCTTTGCCACGCATAGGTATGCTTAGGTCTACTGCTTCTACTATTGCTGCTACTGTTGGTGTTCTCCGTGGTGCTGATTCATGTTGTCATGCTAACCACTCTACGGCGAAACCGACTTGTTCATTGGGTCTCAAGTAATTGTAGCAATACCTCCATGAGTCTTCCTCAGCCCAATGAAATGCCCCATGGATCCAATTGAACTGAACTCTTATGTAGTGATCCTTCACAATGCAATGTGGGTCATATGGGTTAAAGCTTTGGAGGTCAAATGGGTACTTCTTCATCTGTTAGGCTTCGACATTCGCTTGCTTGATACTCTAAATCTCGTATAACCCAATCCGCAACGGAAGAGTGGGCCAATGTGCCTTCTTCTTCCGCTGCAACCTAGTTGCTAATCTTGCTAAGATATGATACGCTACTTCCTGCATGACAAGCACGTCCAAAGAAAACTTGGTTAGAACATGCGGAGGCTTCTCCACACTGAACACTCTGATGAATGTGTCATCTGGTGAGGCATACCAATCCGCAATGCCTAACAATGCCTTCATCGCTTCTTCTGACATGCAAGGTGCATCATGTTCGAATATCAACCTGTACACTGGGGTGACAAGATGGTCGGGTAGCCGTCTGATTACTCCTCTAAAACTGCATTCGGAGAATAGCTTGAAATACGTGTTCACAACAGTCTCTATTGGTGACCATGCCCACTCTAAGCCCGGAACTCATGTCAGACCCAGACTACATCTAGAATGTAGGCAGACATGTAAATTTCTGCATGCATGCCTTCAGGCAACTCTCGAGCCTTCGTGACTTGCTCCTTCAGCTGATGAGCCAGTATGCCAAACTAGTTGCATGGTCTTCCTTCTCTAGCCAATTAGTCCAGCGCGACCACCCAACTTTGAGGGAAGGTCTCAATGCTTGCTTGGTCACTCATTCGACATGTGAATATGACCAATTATTGGTATGCCTTCCTCAATATCTTCATCTTATAGATCTAATTGGGTGTCATCCTAAAACGAGCTAGCTCCTTTACCCAATCCTTTAAAATGTCCCTGGAGTGGCCTCTACTGTTGGGTAAGTTGAACGGAGGGTTCATGACAGTCATAGGCTCGTCCATCTAATACATATCATCATAATCTCGTGCCTAGAAGGTTGCAAGATTCTTCCCACTGACACTGCTCAGGGTCATCATCTCGGGGTTAGTGTGAGAGACGATCCAGTGAATCATGTCCGTGCATGGGAACGTGGGGTATCTGCATGCAATTTAGTACAAGCTGGACTTATGAATGTTCCCATACACCTGACGGTCTTCAAGGTCTTCCCCAAAAGTACCTGAAAATGTTTCATTCACCTCTTGCCACTTCATTTTGATGTCCTTGTCTAGATACAACTTCGTATCTTCATAGATCAGCAAACCAAAGGACACTTTCTCAACTACTGCTCCAGTTGTCATACCATCAGTGTCCTAAGATCTTATTCTCTTGGAAGCCATTGAGATAGATGAACACCTGAAAGATTTGGAAACAAGCAACATGCATGGCAAGAAACATGTCAATGAAAACAAAGCAACTCTGGAGAAGGACACTACCTGGGAAACTTATGAGAAAGATTTCGAAAATTTCACTAGGAGGCTGAGTGACTGGCTGCCAAAACTGTGCAAAAGGTAGTCTGGACTGACTAGGAGGCTTGAGTGGCTGCTGGATCTGTGAAATGCGCAATCCATTTGGGCAGTTGGCTGCTGGGATTGTGCAATGTGCAATCCCAGCTGGGAAGGACTACTGGCCCTGGACATATTTGCGCATATTCTTGGACCAATCAGCCACTGCCCTCCAGGAATGTGAAAATCAGTCTAGGAGGCCAGTGTTGGGCCAAAATGCACAAATTTGGAGAGGAAGGTGAGCCTTCCTTCTCCAGATTGCGCAATGCAGCCTTGGTGAAGGCAGAGACGGGCCAAGGTTGGCCCGATTCACCGACGGGAAACTGAAAGCAAGTAAGTCGATGAAATGCATGGCAACACTAAGTGATAGCTGAAGTGATAAACACTGCATGCAAAACATGAATGAAAGATTTAGCAAACAGATTGACATGCATGTGGGTGAGGTCGTTCGCCGGTTGGGCAAACGTCCGTGCAAAATAGTTTCATGCATGCGACAGTAGTGAGATAGAAATGAAAATTGAAACAAAGCTAGGACAAGATAGAATGTATGTAAATGATAACAGGCGTTCAAAGAAATCAAGCAAACAATACTCACACAAGCGAATACACAAAAAGCGAGAGAAGTGTTGAAAAAGACAAATTGAGGCCACTTACCCGTGGATAGTGTAGAAATTTTGAATAATTTAACACATATTCAACAGAGATTATCCTGATCATGTACTATTGTGGAATACATACACAATACATAAGCTCCTATACGTTGATCATCAATATAGCAGCATCAATAACAATAAAACATCAAGAGCATTCACACATTAACACAGTATGTAACCCGGGGAAAGCATCTCGCTAAAAACCCCACACTATCTGTATATTAATGATTGAGACCATGTAACATTACAAAGTACAATGCTTATCACAAGCAATCCAGTACCAGCTCCACCTGTTACACACAATACAGCTAAGATCTGATCTCCAAATCTATTCCACTACTTGCCTGCCTCCACTACTCAATACCTGCTCAAGAATGAATGAGAATGGTCTACCAAACTCGTATTTCACCTCCAAAGAATCACTCACAATGTGTAAGACGTGAGAAGAAGCTACAAACTGGGCAAATACATGAGCAAACTCATTGGCATACTCAATCCCTTGATTGTGCAAGATCTGATGCACAACTATAGTCACAACTGATAGCAATCTGATTCTCTAACACCTGTCCCTGCTGAACTGAACATGCACTGACATGCAACTGAGTTAACTGATGTATTCTATAGTTGTATTATGAGTTAATAATTAGTTTAACAACTCATCATTAGTCTATTTGCAGTTAGACTAACTACAACTAGTTTAACCAAGTCAAACTGAACACAACTCCATCAACTCCACAATCAACTCCACCAAACTCAACTGATTGAGTTCTAACTGAAGTCATGCATGCAACAACTCAACTGACTCATAAGAAAAGTGTACTTCCTTCTGACAGCTGCATGGGCCACATCTGTAGCTCAAACTGAAGTGCTCCAAGAGAATAAGATCAAGTTTATAGTCCAAATATTATTATGAGACAATAATATTTGACTTTTCTATTTTTGACAGCCAGTCTAAAAATAGACTTTGATCACCCACACTGTGGTCACCCACACTTTGGTCACCCACATTGTGGTCATCCACACTGTGATCACCCACACTGTGATCATCCACACTGTGATCAAAAATAGAACTTGCGCCATAATTTGCCTGCGGGCCCACTTAGTGAAGGCGACTCTTTTCACTAAGCTCCATCATCTTGTTGCAATCTCAACACTCCCTCTCGACAAGATATGGATTATCAGCAACCCCTATCCTGCCTCGGTGGTACTCGAATTTGCTCCTGGTGAGAGCCTTCGTCAGAATATCAGCATCCTGATCCTCCGTTAGAATGTATGAGAGCAACATGATCCTCCGCTGCACACAATCTCTGATATGATGGTACCTGATGTCCTTGCTGCCATATACTCGGCCTCTTAAGCTCCCTACCCAATCTGCATCCTCCTGTTTGTACCAAGATCCATATCCCGATGTGCCTCTCAAGTAGCGCAATACATGCTTTCCCTCCTTCCAGAAGAGCTTGGTAGGCTTAACCATAGCTTGTGAAGGCTGGTTAACTGCATAGCATATATCAGGTCGTGTATTGACCAAATACATCAGCGACCCCACCAATTGTCGATAAACAGTGGCATCCACTTCTTCTCCCGAAGTGGCATCCTCCTTCCTCCAACCTCCAGGAAGAGGAGTATCAACAAGCTTGCAGCCATGCATGTTGAACTTCTCTAGTATCTCCCGAGCATACTTGCCATGAGAAACAAACAGTCCACCACTGCGCTGCCATATTTCCAATCCTAGGAAATAGTGAAGGAGGCCCAAGTCCTTCATCTCAAACTCTGTAGCAAGATCCTTCTTGCATGACAGTATCAACAGCTCATCACCCGTTAGAATCAAATCATCAACATACAGTACAATGATAAGCAACTTACCCTCCACCATAATCTGGTATAGGTTAGGATCCGCCTCGCTCTTGGAGAATCCAAGTCCTGTGAAATAGTTGTCTATCCGTGTGTACCAAGCACGTGGTGCTTGCTTCAACCCATACAGCGCTCTCTTGAGCCTGCACACATGCGACTCGCTGCTGAAGACCTCAAAGCCTTCGGGCTGCTCAATGTACACCTCCTCCTCAATGACTCCATTTAGGAACGCAGTCTTCACATCCATCTAATGAATGTGCCATCCCATCTGCGCTGAGAGAGCAAGTATCGTCCGTATGGAAGAATACCTTGCGACAGGTGCAAAGGTCTCCTCATAATCGATCCCCTCTATCTATGAAAAGCCTCGGGCAACAAATCTTGCCTTGTACTTCTCCACACTCCTGTCAGCTGCCTGCTTAACTTTGTAGATCCATCTCGAACCCACCACTGATTTCCCTTCCGGTCTAGGAACAATCTCCCATGCACTGTTTCTGACAATAGAATCATACTCTTCCACCATGGCATCTACCCATGCCGGATCCTCCACAGCTTCCTCGAAAGAGGATGGCTCAGTCACAACACACTTGCTCATCAGAGCCATGTATCCAGTGTACCGATCAGGTGACTGTCTCTGCCTGCGTTGGGCTGTAGGTGGTCCTACAACTTTCTCTGCATCTTGAGCCAGTCGCTCAGCTTCTGTCAAGCGCCTTCGCCCTCTGATGGTTGGCGCTGCATGAGTGGTCTCTTCCACTCCATGAACCTCGTCCTGTGGCTGATCCACGTCCTGAAGCTCATCCTTAGGAACTAATAGCTCCTCATCTGCATGCAAGTGTAGCTCCCTCTCAAGCGAACACTTCATGGCTTTCTCCTCCTGAAATTTTATATCCCATCGCACAACAGTTTTACCACTGTCTGGCAAATACACACGATAGTTGTGGGGCGTATTAGTGTACCCCACAAATATCCCAACCTCTGCGGTCGGCTCCAACTTCTTCCTGGCATCCTTCGTCACATGCATGTAAACGTTAGCACCAAAAATCCTCAAATGAGAAAGATCAGGCTTCTTACCAGAATAAGTCTCCTCAGGTGTACTCATGCCAAGTATCCTATGAGGACAACGGTTCTGCACATAAACTGTTGTATTGCATGCTTCCGCCCACAAGTGAAGGGGTAGGCCCTGATCATGCAACATTGCCCGTGCAGCACCCACAATCGTTATGTTCTTCCGCTCAGCTACCCCGTTCTGTTGTGGGTTATGGGGAGCTATGAGCTCTCTACGAATCCCTTCTGCCTTGCAGAAATCCTTGAACTCGTCCGAGATGTATTCACCACCATTATCGCTCCTAAGAGCCTTCACCTTCTTCCCCAACTCCTTCTCGACCAGTGCTTTGAATTCACAGAACTTTGAATATGTCTTGCTCTTCTTCTGCATGAAGAAGATCCAGCACTTACGAGAGAAATCATCAACAAAAATCACATAATACCTGTGTTTTGCTGTCGAAGCAACTGAGAAAGGTCCACACACGTCTGTGTGAATTCTCTCAAGGATCGTCGTGGTGCGACTATCCTTCTCGTGAAAGGTGGCTTTCACAAACTTCCCCAAAGTACACCCCTTGCACTGATCTGACTGCGCAAGTGTGCCTTTAGGAAGCCCTGTAGTGATCTGCTGCAGTATCTTCAAGGCTCCATGGTGAAGGTGACCCAATCTCCTGTGCCACAACTCGCCATCATCCCGGCTCACCAATCCTTCTGCCTTGCCCGCCATTGCTGCGCATCCATCTACATGCAACTGATAAAGGTTCCTCACTCGAACCCCTATCTTCTGGGTCTCACCAGTTGTCTTGCTGCGCAGGAAAGCCTTTCCCTCGCTAAAAACAACATCATACCCCTTGTCTTCTAACATCACCACTGAGATGAGATTCTTCGTCAATCCTAGAACATGCATGACTTCCTTCAATACGAAGGGTTTACTAGACTCCCTCTCAAAGGAAATGGTACCGATACCGGTCGCACTGTATCTACCATCATCGCCCATCTCGATGTGCACTCCAAGATCTTTGTCCTCCAGATCAGAGAACAAATCTCTATCTCCCGTCATGTGAAAAGACGCACCACTGTCCAAGAACCACACTGATCCCATCACACTTGAAACCAAGCATGCGATCAATGAAAAATCAAGCTCAAACTGTGAGGCTAGAGCCTCTCCTGCTGAAGATCCAGCAGCCTGCTTGTTCTTCTTCTTCTGCGGACAATTAGTGGCATAGTGTCCGTGTTGGTGACAGTGAAAACACTTCATCTTGGACATATCCTGCTTCTTGCCTTTCGCACCAGACTGAGAAGCTTTCTTGCTCTTCCCTTTCTTTGCTTTGGCAGCCAAAGCACAATTCTCTTCATCAAATACCTTTGATGAAGATCCATTCTCACCTTTATTGTTTCTGAGTTTATCCTTGAGCGCCAGGTCGCTCTTGCTTTGGAATAACATTTGCAATCCGTTGAAAGACATTGCTGCGTTGTCACCAAGAAAACACTGTTGCAAATTCGAATTCCACCAGCAACCAACTCAACCACCTCGGATCTAAGATTCGTGAGAACACAATATTTCTCGTACAGAGATTGACTGTATGGGCATTCACCGGATATCTCACCTTCCAAAGGAAGGATGAATCCAGAGGCTACCTGGCCTGATTACAGACTCTGCCTGAAGAAATAGAATGTAAACACTTCCTGAATAGTAGATCTGATGATCAACCCTCGCTTGATATCCTGTAAAAATTTCTTCTACAAATCAAGCCGCTCCGATACCATGTAGAAATTTTGAATAATTTAACACATATTCAACAGAGATTATCCTGATCATGTACTATTGCGGAATACATACACAATACATAAGCTCCTCTACGTTGATCATCAATATAGCAGCATCAATAACAATAAAACATCAAGAGCATTCACACATTAACACAGTATGTAACCCGGGGAAAGCATCTCGCTAAAAACCCCACACTATCTGTATATTATTGATTGAGACCATGTAACATTACAAAGTACAATGCTTATCACAAGCAATCCAGTACCAGCTCCACCTGTTACACACAATACAGCTAAGATCTGATCTCCAAATCTATTCCACTGCTTGCCTGCCTCCACTGCTCAATACCTGCTCAAGAATGAATGAGAATGGTCTACCAAACTCATATTTCACCTCCAAAGAATCACTCACAATGTGTAAGACGTGAGCAAAAGCTACAAACTGGGCAAATACATGAGCAAACTCATTGGCATACTCAATCCCTTGATTGTGCAAGATCTGATGCACAACTATAGTCACAACTGATAGCAATCTGATTCTCTAACACCTGTCCCTGCTGAACTGAACATGCACTGACATGCAACTGAGTTAACTGATGTATTCTATAGTTGTATTATGAGTTAATAATTAGTTTAACAACTCATCATTAGTCTATTTGCAGTTAGACTAACTACAACTAGTTTAACCAAGTCAAACTGAACACAACTCCATCAACTCCACAATCAACTCCACCAAACTCAACTGATTGAGTTCTAACTGAAGTCATGCATGCAACAACTCAACTGACTCATAAGAAAAGTGTACTTCCTTCTGATAGCTGCATGGGCCACATCTGTAGCTCAAACTGAAGTGCTCCAAGAGAATAAGATCAAGTTTATAGTCCAAATATTATTATGAGACAATAATATTTGACTTTTCTATTTTTGACAGCCAATCTAAAAATAGACTTTGATCACCCACACTGTGGTCACCCACACTTTGGTCACCCACATTGTGGTCACCCACACTGTGATCACCCACACTGTGATCATCCACACTGTGATCAAAAATAGAACTTGCGCCATAATTTTCCTGCGGGCCCACTTAGTGAAGGCGACTCTTTTCACTAAGCTCCATCATCTTGTTGCAATCTCAACAAATAGCTGAGCCAAATGTGTCGAAGGGTCCTGGATGTGCTATGGGATGTCAGATCTCCAAGATCAATGTGAATGAATGAGCTCTAATGCATCGAATAAATAAGTTTAGTCTTATGACGTGCATGCCACAAATCTAGGAAAAAGCGACACTTGGAGGGAAACTTCTAAAACAACTTTGCATGTAACCCCCAGCTACTAAAAATATCTCCCTGAATCATGGGATGCCTTTTGCATGTTGTCTCTTGCTATTCCAGGAAGATCAAGTCATGTATGCATGCAAGTCAAGTTTCCTCGACCCCCGGTGGAACTAGTCCACTAGACTGTCCATGCATGCTAGTGCTCAACTGCTTGGGAAAAATGCACATTCTTGACAGTATGTTGGGCTGACTGCCCAAGGGGATTGTGCAATTTATGGGTAGAGCAGCTGACTGTTGCCCAGATTTGTGCAAATCCCGAGCTAAAGAGCCTACTACTAGGAAAAATTGCACAAATCTTGCTAGGAGGGTTGGCTGGTAGGATTGCACAATCCTGGAGCCAAGCAAGCTATCAGAGAGGATTGCACAATTCCTGGAGGGAAGGCTGGTTTCCCTCCAGGAATGCACAATTTTCAAGGGGAAGCTACTCAAC
This sequence comes from Pinus tabuliformis, assembly GCA_031772625.1. Lineage (NCBI taxonomy): Eukaryota > Viridiplantae > Streptophyta > Pinopsida > Pinales > Pinaceae > Pinus > Pinus tabuliformis. The sequence continues at coordinate 1,381,481,325 of CM062817.1, read as the reverse complement.
CTGCAGCTGGACCAAGTCTGAGTAAGCAGCCTATGAGGGGAATGGATCGACTGTGATCGATAGGTTGCCTTTGTGCGAGGAAAACATTGAAGCTTGAGAACTTTACAAAGCAAGACAAAGTGTTGTGTAAGGTTGGTAGGGGAGGCTCCAAAACAGGTTAAGGCAAAATTTTGGAGGGTGGTTGTAGCCGCTACAACAACTCTCTAGCAGGTCCCGGAACTTTCCAGGATTGTAAAGTTGCATTATGAAGATTAAACCAGGTCATGCATGGTTTGAGGATAGTTACTACCACTAGTTTCAATAAAGCCACTACTTACCGGATGACAACCATCTCTGTCACTGATTTTAACATATTTTTCACCTTCAACAACCATATTTCTCAAGTCGAAATATTCGTCTAATCGCAAATTTGAAGTTGAATGATTCTAGGAAATTTCGTGAGCAAGCTGATTTGTAGAGTTGTCTTCATGCAAGAGAAGAGATGATGAGGGATGGGAAGAGCACTCAATGATTTGATTGTTTTCATTTGCATCATAGATAATCTCACCACCTTGTGCCAATTGAGAGGTTAAATCATCGGATGACGAACTTGAAGAGCATGGAGTATCTTTGTCGCAAGTAGATGCATCGCAAATGGTAAAGCACAAGGGATAGTGAGATGAAGAGGAAGTTTCGATAAGCACATCTTCTTTAATAGAATGAGATTCTGGATCTAAAGTAAAATCTTCATGAGAAACCAAAAGATCAGTTGATGCACTTGGGCATTCGTAATCACATACATTAACGAAGTTGTCATCATCAAAATGATTGTTGCCCAAGGTTACAGATTGATTGAAAGAATTGATTGCATTTGTTTCCCTATCGAGATTATCAGATTGAGAATCATCCATCAACAAAGTTGTCATCATCAAAATGATTGTTGCCCAAGGTTACAGATTGATTGAAAGAATTGATTGCATTTGTTTCCCTATCGAGATTATCAGATTGAGAATCATCCAAGAATGGAAGTGCATCATCTTCACATGGAGGATTTTGAAAAAGAGAAGAAAGATTGAAAGTATCTTCACCTTCTTGTTCCCCTACCTGTGTAATATGACTTCCTTGTATCTAATCGCAACTTGAACCAACGACTCGAAAATTGAGAGTGTGAAAAATGAGCTAGTAGAGTAGGTTGATCAGGCGGATTACAGTACAAAGAGTCATGGCATGTAGATGATAGAGGATAACAGAAATCCAGATCAGATTCGAGACTAGATTTATGAATAGTAACATCATCTTGCGGAATGAAGGAGTTAGTCTTCACCATGGGATTTATGAGCCATTATGGGATTTCCTTCATTGAATCTGAGTCATGACAAGCGAAAGAAGAATGAGAAGATGGATTAGGAATTTGATTTGCAGATTTCCCAACTTTATTATCATCACACGAAGACACCCTCATTGAAACTGGAAAAGGAGGAGGACAAAGAACAAAAGGAGCAGTAAATTCCTCCTCTGAAATTAGAGGTGTCTCATGATTCGCAAGAGTTAGGGAGGTAGAAACATCAGGGGGTTCAGGTTCACCATGCAAAGAGAGATGAACCAAACATTGAAAATTTTGTTTAAAGAAATCCCAATTTGCATCTTCTTCGGGAAATTCATAACAAAGGTGAAGGAAACAATTATAGAAATTCTCAACTGATTCATCAGGCTTCATTCTTAACTTATTGATTCTTTTATAAACATTTCGGTAATCATACCTATCAAAGGCTTAATGAAGCTCCTTGAGGAAATGATGGAAATAATGGATGGAGGCAGGTGGTAAGGTATGACACCATTGAATAACATGACCTTCAAGGGTGAGGAAGAAAAGCACACAAGCAAACTCTTCATCATTGATTTCGTAAGATTCACAAATTTTAAGAAAATAAAAAAATGTGTGTGGTTATGGATGTTCCATCCTCACTATCAAACTTTAACTGGGACAAGTGATAGAGAGGCTCATTATGGATTTAAAATTGATAATTGGATAAATTAGAGAAACACCCCGAGAGTGATATTTGAGGATAAGCCATTTGAGATAAGAGGTTCAAAACATACTCAACGAGCACAACTTGTCATCTGGCCCTCCTTCTAGCGCCATTTGTTGGCGATGATGGAAATCTGTGAACCAAGGGGTCTCCCCGATGTGAAGTCCCAATTAGACCTCACAAACACCATCTGAAATATCGGTCTGGTTGCCATGTATTCTTATATGTTTGCCTTGGCTCTAACTGTCAGCAAGAGAGAGGAGTGTAATGGTACTTTCAAAAAGCAAGAAGGTGTGTCTGGTGAGTATTTGGTTGTAGGTGTGTCAAAGTTCTTCTACTGCGAAGGGAAAGAGTAAAGTGAGCATATAAGAGAGAGGTAATAGTACCACCCTAGAATAGACACATGTAATCAAGAGGGATCCATCTAACATCCAACAGAATAGTCCATAAAAGATGCGACAATCATTACAACCAATCAATGAGAAAGATCTATCTACTATCTTGTCGAATATTCCACAAGGATGGGACATCAATAACAACCGTTACCACACATTCTCAATAAATACTAAAAATAACCAAAATAGTTCAACTACTTTAGCAAACATGAATTACAAACATCCGCAAAATAGTCTTACAAATATTCATAATCCATGCATGAAGAACGTGTTGACCTTGAAGGCTTTGTTATTTAGTAAATGTTGCAAGACACATGTATACAATGAACATCATTGGCTCCAATAGTGGAGCATTGGAGCCACTCCTTACTCCTCAAAAAGACTAATTTGTCTCTCTATTTCCTTGCAGGAGGAGCCAAGGTAGGAAAGTCCTTTGCTCATATAATGAGGGTATATATATAACCAAGAGGTGATGCTTCACCTTCCTTGTGATTCTTTGACTATGCTTACGACTATTTGACTTCCTATGACTTTTCAACTTTACACGACTCTTCATATTATGAATGTATCCTTTGAACTTCCACTTTACAATACATTTTGAATAGGTAATTATATAATCCACAATAATGATGTGGCATATGATGACTTGTGACAGGACATGACTTGACACTGATGACATGGACTACATGATGATGTGACAGTGCCAAGCTATACTTCTTGTTGCTTCTTTCTTGGTGTCTTCTTGAAAATATGGTACATGCTCTTCTTCTTCATCCTCCTTATGACTTGAAAATGAGGAGTCCTCCATGTGATCTTCATCTTCATCTTCTGTTAGAGTTCATTGTTCCTTCATCTTCTCACCTAATGATCACCTTATCTCTTCAACTCCATATGTGTCTTCTACCATGTCCTCCTTCTCCATCTCCTTCTTCATCACCTTTCCATAGCATGATAGAGTACCTGCATCTTCAATCCACTCATGACAAGACGACATCAGTCCTATAAACCCCTAGTCTAAGATGGTGCATATTGGTCCACTGACTGAGATGGAACTGGATGACAGGCTGGGAAAGAGGCTTAGTAACATCACAATTGTGCAGCTCAGGCAGTCAAGGGTGAAGCTTAATCCTTGAGACTGTGTAATGTGCAGTTCAAGTTGGACTGATGAAGAAAATTGCGCAATATGAGAGCTCAGTGTGGCAATCTAAGGGGATGGGCACTGGATCAACCTATTGTTTAGTTATGGAGGATAGAGGAGCCCAGGTGATTGTGCAATTGCGCAGCTCAAGAGCTCAAGGCTGAGCTTGAGCCCTAATACTGCATAGTGCGCAGTTTAAGCAGGACTGGGGAGAAAAATTGTGCAGTTTCTGGACTTAATGAGCTTAGCTGCAGGGTTTTACACTGCTTGGGAGAAATACACATTTCTAGGAGGTAGAGTAGGTTGGGACATTGTGCAATTGTGTAACTCAGAAGCTCAAGGGATGAGCTTTAGGCTAGAGATTGTGTAGTGCGTAGTTAAGGCTAGACTGGGAAGATGAATTATGCAATTCTGGGAGGCAAGGTCAGGCTTAGCAAGGGAACTGCGTAGTGTAGCAGTCCTATGAAGTAGGAACTGTGCATTTCCTAGTTTCAAGGGACAAGGACGTAGCTTTAGGGTTGGAACTGCACAGTGCACAGTTGAGGAAGGTCGAATGAGGCTAGATTGTTGTGGAATTTTTTAAAATTGGGATTGAAGTGTAACCACCCTCCTCCCACATCTACCCAAGTAAACGTCCAACCGAGGTAAACATGTGATGAGAGAGGCCACTATGAAGGGATTTAACCTCCTTGGTGACCTTAAGGAAATGGAATCGACGAAACACATCAACCATACCTTACACATCATCAACAACACCCCCAAGAGACATCCCAGCCACTTAGGCATCCTACCCTTGGGTCCCACTAATCTTTCAGACCTCTGGATGCTCTCATGCTATGGGCATGCCAGCATCCAAGGACCTCTCAACGCTCTCACAGGCCTGCAAGCCAGTGTCCAGGGACTTTTCCCACCAGACCTGTGCCAGCATCTGTAGAATTTAAGGAACTTTTCTAGCCTAGAATTCTAGCCACTTCCCGAAACTTGTTGTAACTTTCAGAACCCATCAAAGACATGATGACAAAGCTAATAAACCAAAAATAAACCTTAGGACTAATCTTGACCATCCCCAACCGAGACTGACATTATTTCAAACACTTGGTATGAATAAAACCTACAGGCCTAGGATACAAGATAGAGCATGAATGATTGAAAACACTTATGAAACATGGAAAGAAGGATCACCACCCTCATTGAATTGTTATAACATCAATTAGGTCTTGCATCCATAATTTTAACAATTACAAGTAAATACATGAGATACCCATGACATGAACCAGTCACATAACCATGCTTATAACCACCATTAAACCATGAAAATAAAATAGATAGAATAGCCATTAAATCCACATATAAACAAGTGGACAATCAAGAGAACTTAGCTTTCATTAATCATAGGCAATTATGACTAGGTTCGGGACTTCCACGTACCACTCGATCGTAGACATGGTTGAACCAAATCTTTCTTTCAGCCAGTCATCCCTATGCCATATTCCAAGCATGAATGTGGGATCTCATGGATAAACCAATCCAAAAACAACCAAGGGAATCCAGAGGTTAAACCACCTCCACCCTCACCAAACCATGATCACACCAAAATCGGTGCTCTGATCACAAAACCGAACCGAACTTGGAATGCCATATGGAATCCATCACTATCCTTGAGGAATTTTATGTCTCCTTGTCTCTCAGGGTTTACCACAATCCAAACCTAGATCACTAGGCCCTAAACTGAGACTCCTCCCTCAGGATTTACTGTGTATCCTGCCAAAACCGGTCAAGGGATTCCTAGGCCTTTGGGAATGAACCTTGAGACCACCTCTGCCCCAAATTCTGAAATCCATCTGACAAATCCAAAGCTCAAAACTGAGATAAACATCCCAACACACCATGGCATCTAGAAAAATTCAAGGCTAGGCTGAAAACCACTGTCATAACCCGGAAAAACCATTCCACCAACAGCAAGAGAACCATACACCAACATGCAAAGACATGCATGTCAAAACTAGCTAGGAAACCATACACGCAATATGTTACCTGCAAGTATTCCTGCTGAAGTTGCTTGATCCAACTCTTCCTTGCTTGATCTTTGCTTTGATTTCCTTTCCTTGTCCTTCCTTTACTTTCTTTTCCTTTCCTTGCTCTAAAGCAAAACCTGAGCAAAAACTTGAGCCAAGAGCTTACACTGATAAATAGATTTCGAGTTGATCCTCAGACACCTATTTATTAATGGGGCCTCTATTTTCTTCATTTTCCATTATTTTCCTTCAATTTCCTCCTCACATGCAACTTGTGACCTTTCACCTTACTTTTCTCCTATTTTCCTTTATTTTCATAAATAAATATGGCAAAAATGCCTTTTTCCTTTTGAATGCCTTATCCAATTTCCTTAGCCATAATAAACCGAATGAACTCCCACACCAAGATTTCCTACCCAACATTGAGCTTGGAATATGTGTCCCTTACCTATGGTCTTATTTTTCCTTTGTTAACTTTTATTACATGGAATTTTCACTAGGGTTGTTACACGAAGAGACTAATGTGAACAATGATATGACTTAACTGTGATCACACACTTGAAACACCTTGATGACACAACAACATAGATCATATGGAAGATGTTAACAACATATTTGCCTCAATGCGACAACTTTGCGATGACTTTACAACAAGTGCATCACTGAAGGTACACTTTGCGACGACCGTGACGACACTTGTGCTACAGTGCTTAAAAATTTGGGAATGAGTGCGACTAATGTTTACATGGTTAGAACAACTCATTCACACAAATATATCCCCATGAAACAACCAGAACAAGCATGCATACATTGTGCGATAGCTAACATGCGAAAATACGCCAATTGCTAAAGTACAAACGACTCTTACGATATGTGGATGATAGTTAAAGTAATACATGCCAGAACAAAGATAACATGAAAACATCACTAATTAGAGTAAAGGCAAGCGAAAGTGACACCCGAAAACATGAAAACGACACTCACAAAAAATAAGGTGCATGAAGGCGATAGTTTGCAAAACTCATCGAAATGGAAGTACGAACGCAACGAGAATGTGAGAAATTGTCATTTTCAATGCGCACTTACTGTCAACATGTATTGGACATTGCATAGGCACAGTCTTGATGGAATGTGTTATGCTTGTCCAACCTTACGTAAAAGAATGTGATCATGAACTTGTTGTGGACTCAGCATGTGTGAGCAAGTGACTTTGACACTTTCGATCCAAAAAGGGAGCTCAAAGCATCAATTGACCAAGAAGTAACTATGTAGCGACCAATTGCAATATCCAAAGTAGACTCCAAAATTCAATTGTACGCAAAATTTTGGAGGGTGTTTTCCGCATTAACAACAGGTCCCTAAAGGGCTAGGGTGTGTTGGGCCTTAAAAGCACTGAAATGAAGTAGTCAAGGTCATAAAGTCAGGGATTTGGTAGATTCATGCTTAGGGATTTGTGTAGGGATGATGAAAATGTGTTCATGATTCTTGATTGATCCAATTTGTAGGCCCATTGACTAGACATGACAAAATTTCCTATAACACAGTGATCATCTTGTACATTGATAATCGGGCATGGAAGGATCTAGAATGAGAATATAGGTGGTGCTCAAGAGAAGACAACATTTACATATTTTTGATGGAATATGGTGACCCATGGAGGCAGGATCAGGAGGGAGTTGGTAGCTTCCTAGAATCCTCATTAAAGATAAGTACTTTCAAGACTTATTTTATTTTTTCTATTATTTAGATTTATCATTTTAGACAATTTTTTTATTCTTCCTGCATGGGTATTTGAATGATTCTTTCACTAACTTTTTGGATGAGGATGCAATCAAGGAAAGTATATCCTAAGGATCATCAAGATTTTGAGTAATGCAGGAAAATTTAGCTCCAAGAGGGAGCTGGTGTAGAGCCACTCTCATATCTAGAGACAAATGATAGTCTTGCCTTATCATCAGGGTCACTTTCATTATGTTTATTCACTTTTCTATTATTTCTCTTGCTCTTGTTCTAAGGTCAACATGAAAATCAGATGGGTGTAAGGACCTAGTCCTAAATGTTGAAGTTGAGGGGAATGCAGAGCCATCTCATGATTAGAGTGGAAATGTTGAAGGAAGGATTGCAGTTTCCATGGTTGATAATTATGTTTGAAGAGGTTTCCTATTAAGAGGGAATAGATTGTAAGATTTAATGCAACAGTCCTAAGAGATGTTGACAGCAGTATGTCCTTCATGCAATGATCATTCTAAGATAGCAAAGATGTAGCATTGTCAGATGCTTCCATGATATTAATTCCAGTAATGATAAGAAATATGCTCTAAAAAGGAGAGGACTGCAATGAGATACTAGCACTCGTTGCCCGATGCATTATTATCATATTTATGTGAAGTGAGCTTCCTCCATGATGTACTTAAGGAAGGAGCATATTTGGAGTTACTTCAGGGCTTTTAGGTGCATGAGTAGGAGACTCATGATCGCAGATTGAAGAAAGCCCCATATGGACTCTAGCAAGTCCCCTAGGCTTGGTATGTTAGGACTAATGGACATCTGATCTAGACCCCAACCTCTCGTCATGGTTGAAGGTTTGTCTTTGATATTTGGTTTTATAAGCTAATAATTTATTTTCGATAGGATGAGATCATCTTCGTGTTTAGTGCTAGAGAGAGTTGACCTCTAAGCCTAAGTGACCCACTTCTCAAAGTATAATGGAGAGATGATGAGGGCTTTCTTGTCAAAGATAGTATGTTGTCGGAGACTTGGCATGATGAATTTCAATGAAGCAGTTTAGAGACTCCTATTCAGATATATATTTCGTGGATCACATAAAGAGCCAACAACCAGATGGATCCTTACTTTGAAGCATGTTCTATGAGCCATACAGAGCCTGAACATGTATATTGGGATGCTGCAAAGCTAGTGTTCAGATACTAGATGATGCAGTCATTCATGGACTGAGATAAACTACATGACTTCATGGATATACTAATGTTGATTGGGATGGAAATGTTATTGATAGGAAGAGCACAATTGGGTGTTGTTTTAGCTTGGGTTCTATCATGATTTCCTAGATGAAGTGGAAATAAAATTTTGTTGCTTTGAGTACATTGCTGCTAGCATGACTAGCTCTAAGGAATTTTTGTTGAGAAAGATTTTTGGAAAGTTGTTTGAGCATGCGCTCGACACGATAGTGATTTTCAGAGAATCTTGTGTCCCATGATAGGTCAAATCCCATTGACATTATATATCACTATATCCAGGATATGGTGTAGGGAGTTGTAGTGAGGCTCCAACAAATCTCATTTGATGAGAAAATTGTTAACATTATCTCCAATCCATTCATATTCTTCAAAAAGAAACTTGGACTGGTGGATGTCACCCTTCCGGGAAGGGATCGTGTTTGATCAAGAACATTGAGTTATGCTCTCCCCCCTTATGTTTTGACTTCCACTAAGTTGGAGAGGGGAATGGAGTCGGGGGGCTCCTAGGGTTAAGGGTGCTAGGGTTGTCTTATCCTTGCCACTTGTGGAAATTTTTATCTAAACCCTACTCCACTGTTGTCGTTTGTTATGCAACCAACTCACAAAATAGAAGAAGAGATAGATCAACGACTTCAAAATTAGCCTCTTTGAGGGGGAATCCTCCTTTAAATTACACAAATGAACAATTCTTGTATGATTCAAATGAAAAAAAATTCCTTTCTATGTATAGGAGTCTAAGGGGTCACAATATAATCAGAGTTGACATAACAATAATAATGTAAAGGCACAACAATAACAATAGTGGGCTTCTATGGGGTACAATAATAACAACATGGGGACTACATGGGCACAAAAATAACAATAAGGGGGCTACACTGACAATAACAATGAGGGGATACACTAGTATTATAGGGACCTAACATGCCCCTCATTTGGTGGTAAGTTGTTCCTAAGGAATCAACTCAATCCTTTATCCCTTAATTTATTAACCTGGAGTTCGTCTTTCTATTACAAGGTTGTCGGCACAATCTATGCACAAATAGTGCTTTGATTTACAGGAGTGTATGCAAAATTATCATAAAGCAAAAGCTATGAAAAGATACTTTTAATAAGCATTAAGTCTATTTAAACATAAATGAATCACTCTGGAAAAATCATGGAACTGCTTAACTACTTCAAGAACAAACATTAAATTCCATTAAACCAATTATCCGACTATAATGCAAAACTTCAGTATGAATAACGCTTTCAAAAAGAATCTATACTCAATCACTAATTACCCAAAGTTGCTAATAATAAGACAAAGAAATCACCCTATTGTAAAGAAATTCTAAAATAACTCACAAATCAAATTTTAAGAATTCATAACAAGTCTAGTAAAGGAAATGTAAATCTTCACACAACTAAGTAGCAAGCTTCAAGAATTCACACAACGGAAATCGTAAATCTAAGGATCTATGCAATGAAATTACAAATCAAATGCTTTATCTAAGAAACAACAATTGTGCATATGATAGGAATCAAAAGATAATAATACACGAGAAGACAACAATATTTCCAACGACTGGGCCCAAGGTCTCCAGAGATAACTGCCTTAAAAGAAACTCAATATAAAAGATTAAGGTTGAATCATTCAAACTTTCATTAACATCAAAGTAAAGTACAAAAACAGTCTGTAAATCTTCAAAGCAATTATGTTTTTCACTTTTACAGTTCACCGAGAATAATCAGAAAATCACCATTACTCTCTCTTTCTTACTACAGTTTAATATATATTACAACACATTCTAACATTGGAATGATAAAGCTATCTTGAGAATCAGAAGATTCTCAGGATCGCTTATTTAAATTACAAAATCAGATCATATCTTTCCTGTAACTATTCTTATGCGAATAAATACAAATCTCGGACCAACATGCCAAGATTAATGCGATAATCCTTAAGACTCAATCTTTCTTCATCTTCTTCAAGGGAACAACAACTATCCATCAAATTTCCTGTTCATAAAATAACACGGATTTAGAACTAAAAGATATCTAAAGTATTCATCTTAACTTATCAACAAGACAAATTACTAGAATATTATTAACTGCGTTTATGGAATTTCTATCTATCAAATTATTGTAAACTAGACTTAAAAACCTTGCAAAATAAATATTAAACTAGAGAAATAAGGGGAAAGAAACATACCAATTTCATAACCCAACATCACCCCCCAGCTTACCTTTTTGCATGTCCTCATGCAATAAGATGATTAACATGTAGAAGTGTTAAGGAGTAAGCTGGATAGGATCTTTCACCATAATATCGAAACCCATTTCTCTTTCGAATCTCTTTGAAAGTTGTAGTTTTATCTTTCTCAGTGAGCTCATATTCAGGCTTATAAATATCTGGAGGGTACCAGATGATAGGGCATCTATATCTACAACCAATCCAGTTAGGTCCTTCAGATAGGACCAAACGAGCATATTCCCTCACCCTGTTGGTTGTTGCCTGAAAGTTTCAGTAATTGAATGGCTCTCTATTTTTCACTTCAGTAGAGGACATATTCCATCTTTGCTTAGCTGCATGGAGGGCTTCTTCCCTGATCTCTTCGAAGAATTCTAAACTAGTCTAAAGAACATCATTATGTATAGGTGCAAGAGTAGAAATGACACCTGATTGTTCCATAAATTTCTTGTGTTTAATAAGAGTACGCAGGGGAATTTTTGGTTCTCCTCTAACCCAAAGGTCGAGGCCATTTTCCATTTTTCTATATACATCATGAGCTTTGGACCACTTAACTTGATTTCTAGCAAAAGAAAGGAAGGCTTGAAATTTCACATCTCCAATAAAAGGGCTAGGATTTTCATCCCTTTTCTCCTCCAAGAAAAAGTTATGCATATATAACTCACACAAGAAGTATTTGACATTATCATCTTGTTGTTGAAAAGCTTTAATGAAATCAGAAATAGTAGTGAATTCAATAGATTTTCCTGACCTAGCAGCTTTAATCTTGAGTAACAAGTATCATTCCAATAAGAACAGTGCATAGTTCTTTTCCACGCATCTACAAGACAGAGCATCAAAGTAAATGGAACAAACCTCTTTGATTTGTTCTAGGGATTTTTGAAGTTGACCCTGTACTAATTCTGTCTTTTTCTTTGCCGCTCTGAGCTTAGCATATGTCTCATCTTCAATAATGGACAATGCTTTGTATTTCTGCATCAAATCCTGGTGCTCTTTCGAGGGGACTACTTCACCTCGGTATCGACTCAGAGTCTGTTGTTGTTCCTCCAGTCTTCTATTCAATACTCGAATAGTGGTGTCCATAATTAATGGGGTATATGGAGGTACACTTTCCGTCTGAGTGGCTGTATTGATAAGAACCAACAATTCTGTTTGGCTGGCTGCCTCAACTGTCATGATATTAGGGCCCAAATTAGTCTGGGTTTCTACAGAAACAGTGGGTGTCCCTTCTGTTTGGGTTTCACTGGAAGTAAAAGAGCTTCTAGTTTGAACTTTGGTTGTTCGAATTCTCTGCTTTTTCATGTGATGCCTTCTGCTATTTTTCAACCAATTTTCAAGTTGTTTTACCCTCCTTCATAACCTCTAGTTTTCTTGCTTCAACAACCTTATTTCGTGATTGGTTTTCTCTCTCGTTCTTTCAGTTGGTTTTTCAGTTTGTCTAGTCGAGGTGGAAGGAATAGAAGCAACAATTTCAGGTTCCTTATTTACAATTTCCTCAACTTTAGGAAAAATTACATGGTCTACAGGGCTCTTATCATATTGGAATGTATTAGTAAGATTGTTACATGGCTCAGATGGTGACGGAACTACTTCTTCCGAGGGTGAACCTGGTTCCATAACAGTGTCAATTGATTCTCCTGACTGTTCCTGCGAAGCAGGGTTCCTGGGGTCCTCTGAGGATTGCAGTATCTCCATAGCATTGGAATTGAGAGGAGAGGTCGAGAAATCAGGCGTTGGGGTTCGCGCAGATGGGAATTCTGAACAACCCACGTCTCCCTCATTATTGAAAAAGGTTCCTATGTTCTCTAACACTTGAGCTATCTCTTGTTCCCGAATTTGGGGTGAATTGGCCTGGTGTGTCTCCTGACGTTCAGGGGACTTCTAAAATACATCTCCTGGTAGTTGTTCACTGGGGTCTGAGGGATTTCTCATTTTAGTCAGTCTAACTAATCTTCTTCTTTTAACAGGAAAGGACACCAAGAAGGACGCTATCCTTTTTTCATCTCTAGTCAATGTCTATGAACTTGAGGTTTGTGATTGTTCTTGCGTGACCCTTTATGTTTCTAATTACTCAGGTTTTATAGCAGGTGTCTCAGTTTGGGATGTCAACTCACAATTTCCAACAAAATTTTCCCAAGTTATATGTGCTTGATTTAGTTCCTTATTGACTATTAGCTTAATAAGACAATGATGACTAACTACGGAATTTGGGTCCTTGGCTTGCCAATTCTTCCAGCTATTTCATGTAGAAGAGAATTCAAAAAGAAAGGCAAGTTTATAGTTACCTTATGTCTTAATGCAACCAATAACTTCAAATTTCATGGTCTTACCACATTATAATGATCGTCACAGGTAATGTATCTTTGTACTATCTCTACTAGCTCCTGTCAAGGTTCCAAAAAGGACGTCAGGTGATAGCCTTTGCCTTTCTGAACCAATGCTTCACCAGGGTCTATGAACATCAACATGGCACCATGCAGCCTCGTATGCCTATCTAACCACTTTTCTCCTTTAGTGGAGAGGCCTGTGACTTCCGCTAGAACTGTCTCATTTACTGGTATCTATCTACCCTTGATTGTTGTTATTCCGTTGTGTAGGTTCTATAAGAATTCCAGGGTGACTGCATTGTCGAATCCTTGTAGCCAAGAGAAATACTCAATCCATCCTACCTATTCTGAGATTCTCTGTGCCTACTCAGAAACGCTGAGTTGAGTTGGCTCACTCTGAATTGATATGCCACCCATGCTTATTGTTTCTCAAGAGAAATGATCAGAGACTGTAAACAAAGCTTAAGCCAACAATTTGCAGAAAAATGACAATATGCAACTTTGTAATTCTCGATGTAACATATGCACACAATCGTTATAATGATTAGTCATCCTTATTAAGCATGTCGGTGTCATACCATGCATGTGAATATTTACTTCCCCCCTATGGTAAGAAAGGTCGACCACGATCGTTGATGATTCGGCAAATCAATGGCATATTAATGTATTTATTGGATATAGTGGGAAATGGAACAATTAAGCGAGTTGATGCGACAAAGTGCTAAGGTGCATTTAATGGTAGGATAAGGTGACACATGCATATCTTTGCGACATGCGAAGCATAAATATTATGGGTAAATGACAATATGTGCCAAAATATTGCATGTTGAGAGAGTATAGTAGATTTAACAAAGTCACTTTATAAAAAAAATAATATACTTTTTCCCAATATGTTAGAGATAAAGTTTTACTCATAGAGATCTTAAATTACCACCATATTTATGGTAAGAGATTTCCAAGTTGGGTTTAGTGATTCCTTTGTTATCTATGAAGTAGGGAAGTCAAAGTCACAAAGTATAGATATGGTGATTCCAATTAGACTTCAATACCATAGGCAGAGCCTCTGCTGCTAGCAAGCGTCCATAGCCTCAACAAGGTTGCCTTTTAACCCTTTTTTATATGCCAGTGTCCCATTAACTAAAAATTCATGATTTTTTTTTCTCTAAAGACCATTGTTCTAGTGTGGTGACTAGGTAATAACAATGCCATTCACCAGATCTTTAACATAGTGAACAAGCCAGCTCGTGATGAGACCTCTTGTCCTCTAACTAAAATGTCAGTGGCCATTACCCTGGCTTGGTGACTAGAATGGTAATGTCATTATGTTAAGTTTGATGATCATGATAAGTCAGCTCGTGATGGGACCTCCTATTATTCAGAGAGAAAATATTCTCTTAATTTCTTTTGTTTTTATGTATTTATTTTTCTTAGATCATGAACAATTAGTAAAATGGGGTGGCTCATCAACTCCTTAAGAGTTAGGGATGGCATAAGAAGTATGATAATTTTGTCATTTTAAGTCGTGAATTGCTTCCCCACAAGTTTTATGTTTGAAGGAGATCACCAATCCATATGGAGAAAAAAATGTACTTCAGTGGTAATAAAAATAATATGTTATCAATAAATTATGTTGCTTGTGATATCGGGTCGGCTAAAAATTAGATTCTGATAAGGTTTTTTAAATCAAATAAGATGATCTTCGCAAGGTAATGTTTGGAGTAATATAGTATTTATCCCATGACAATAAAAGAATACTTCGAAATCACAGAGAAAATTGCATAGTTACAAGGGAACAATAACTATACCTAAGGGAACGACAGCTGGTGCAGAAGGTAATAGTGGCTGTGAAAAAGGGAAACAACAATTGTGATAAAAAAAATGACTTCTATAAAAGGAAACAACATGGTTATGGTGGTAAGTTGTGTTGAAATGAAAAAGGAGTTGTTACCAAGGGAACGACGGCCGTAACAAAAGGAACAACCACTGTAACGAAGGAAACAACAATCGCGATTAAGGAAACAATGAGGTTTGCTGTGAGGAAATGAAAAATGTGATGAACGAAACGACAACTATGATTAAAGGCACAATGAGTTGTGCTACAAGGGAACAACAACTGTGACCAATGAGACAACAGCTATGGTAAATAAGACAGTAATTGTGCACTTAATGGAACAACAAGTTGTCCAAAATAAAACAATAGTTGTAACCAAAAGGAACAATGACTGTGACAGAATCAATAGGTTACACTAAAATCATCATTCTCTTCTCCCTTAGTTTCGTTATCATT
This sequence comes from Pinus tabuliformis, assembly GCA_031772625.1. NCBI lineage: Eukaryota > Viridiplantae > Streptophyta > Pinopsida > Pinales > Pinaceae > Pinus > Pinus tabuliformis. The sequence goes on along the minus strand of CM062817.1, from coordinate 1,381,465,946 downwards.
CAAAAAAAAAATTGATAAGCAAATTTCACACAAAAGTATATACAATATATACAATATGAAAGAATTTTCTTTTAAAGTTTCAAGGAGATGTAGTGGTCGGGTTACCTTCCCAGTCGACTAAAATCTTAAAACTAGAATCATTACTTATCTCATGGTAGAAAGACTCCTTTGTAAGTGATCTGATTTAGAATATTAATTTCCAATGCTAAGAGCTTCCTCAGATTATAAACAAAATGCTTTCATTGTGCTTAAGGATTCATCAATTTTTGCAAGTGAAATGAAGAGTTTTTTATGTTAATTTTATGAGCAATATAACATAAATCAGAAATTGAATAGCAACATAAAAATGTACATAACATCATCAAAAACACATTACAACAATCACATGATAAAGGAGTTCACTCCTCATGGGCTATGTGTCCTTGGTCCAGCTTCCAATGGCTTGGGCCTCTCTATTATGCTCAAAAGTGTAAAAAAAAAAACTATCTTTACAATGCTCAAATGCTTCTGAAACCTGCTCCAATCAGTCAAGAATACTTTAAAATGACTATCTAGCCTCTTTTTGCAAACAATTTGGTGGAAAATTGAAGGTGTTATGACTTCTCCTAGTTTCCCCACTATTTGTTCCACAAAATGCTCCACATCCGGCATGATCCTACAAATTAGCCCCAAAAACGCGCTAACTAGGAAAAAATTCACCACGCAACGAGCCATATTCTGTCGACCGACTATTTTATCGCAAATCGAAATCGGTAGGGACCAACGGGCTTAAAGATTGTGAATGCGGCGGTGATTGTGAGATTGCGATCTGGCGGACCCAACGGACGATTAAACCCAGTTCATAACTGTATTGCATCCGGAACCTTTCACTAATCGCAATCGTGGAGTGCCAATGGTCTTATGAATGCGAGACTCTGCCCTGTTTGTGATTTGTGATTGCGATATCACATTGCAACCCTGATCCTGTCGAGGGTTGATTCTGTAGTACTTCACTCCCTTTGCCGATGTGCGATTGTGAATCTCGCATCACACCCTGGCTTGATCTGGGGCTGATTTGTAATGTCGACCCACCTCTGATATGTGATTTGTGAAATGTAGGGACCAATGGCGGCCTGCCACTTGGCGCTTCCCGATCCATTGATGAAACCTGCCACATCATCCAATCTTGTCATGTGAGCAAGTCAAACCTAAACTTTAACACTCTCTAACTTCTGCATACGAGCTCGGATTTGAGTGTCGTTCACACCATTGGAATCAGAATGACAAGCTCTTCGATCTGAAGCTAAGTTTAACAAAATTCTGATACTTTGATTTTTGAGCATAATTTTGAGCACCTGATCACTCCTCCCCACTGGAAGCCTTTTGGACCCCAAAAGGATCACTTTCAATTGTTCAGCAGGTGAGGGTACAGTTCCCTCACCTTTCCAACCTATATCCATTTGGATTTTGAAGGAATTGTACCTTTGAGCCCCACTCGAAGATAATCAATACTTCCCCTTTTTTATGTCCTTGTTTTTCTGTCAAGTATAATGTCTTGTTGAAGCACATCAAGGAATTCTGGAGAAATGTCTTTAATAGATGGAATTTGAAAATTCTCTCCTTGATCTTCCATCAAAGAAGCTCAGACAACCTTAAATTCTCAACATTAACAACAACATAAATTTTCATATATGAAGGCAGATCCAACCTCAAGGCATCGTTACCAATCTTTTCCAAAATTATGAATGGACCATATCTAATTGGTTTTAGATTTTTACCTTCTTCTTTGAGCCTCTCTTTGTTAATGTGAAGCCAAAATTCATCACCAACTTGGAACTTGTGATCTTGACGATGCTTGTCTTCCCTTGCTTTGTACTTGCCTTTGCTTTTCTCAAGTTGTTCTTGAACCTTTTGGTGCACTAATTGGATCTGTTCAATGAACTTATTGCTTTGTGTATGTCGCTGTGACCTTCAATAGCAACATCTTTACCAAAAATAAAATTCAAAAAATATTTAGGCAAGTATCCCATGCATGCCTCAAATGGAAAAGTTTGAGTGGAAGAGTGCTTGGCTCAGTTGTAAGCATGTTGAATACAGTGCAACTGTTCATCCCACAACTTAGGATGCTTACTACAATACCCACACAGAAGATGTATCATTGTCCTATTCACTACCTCTGTTTGACCATCTGTTTGTGGATGAAAAGAGTTGTACTCTTTTTCAGTTTGGTGTCCATGAATACCCACAAGTTTGACCAAAAATTCCCCACAAAGCGAGAATCTCGATCACTAACAACGGATGTAGGCAATCCAAAATGCACCCAAACATTCTAAAAGAATAACTGAGCAGTTTGTTCAGCTGTAACTTGTTTTTTACATGGCATCAAAATACACATTTTTTTGAACCTGTCCACAACTACATACAAATAATCATGACCTCTTTTCGACAATGGAAGACCTCCTAAAAAATCCATAAAACCACTCTCCCATGGTCATGAAGGAACCAGAAGTGGTGTGTACAATCCTAACTTCCTATTACTAGGCTTACTGATTACACATAATGAAAATCCCTTAATAAAACGAGACACACTTTCAAGCATACGAGGCCAATAACAATACCTTTGTAGATGTGCCATCATCTTACTTACACCAAAATGACCAACAATAAGAGAAGTATGTGCCTCTCTTATGATGTTAACTCTTTCTCCCTATGGAATACAAAGCTTGCCAAGATGGTACAACAAGTTATCATGCAAATGATAATCCAATTCCTCTACTTGGTTACCTTGACTCAAGCTTACATAAACATCTTGAAAGTCATTATCTAATGCATATTGTTCAATATAATGTAAAACATAATTATGCTTGAGTAAAGTAGTTGCACTAACAATCGGCCTAGAAAGCATATCAACAAATTTATTGTAGATACCTTTCTTATACCTGATTACCAAGTGGAAGTGTTGAAGGAAACCCATCCATTTGAAGTGCCTTGATTGTTGCAACTTTGATTGAGATTGCAAGTATTTCAATGGTTGATGATCAGTGTGAATGATTGTTTCCTTACCCATCAAGTAGTGTTTCCATTTTTTCACACTTTGTACCAATGCATACAATTCCTTGTCATATGTAGGATAGTTAGTCATTACACCATTAAAAGTTTCTAAATGAAAACATATAGGCTTACCATGCCGCATGAGGACTGCACCCATAATGTAGTCACTAGCATCTGTCTGAATCTCAAATAACTGTCTCAAGTCTGGAAGTATGAGTACAAGAGCTATATGATCTTTTCTTTCAATGCATCAAAGGCCTTTTGTTGTTTGCCTCCCCACTGAAAAACCTTTTTCACGTTGGTCAACGCATGCAAAGGAGTTGCTATAAGAGAAAAAATAGCAATGAATTTTCTCCAATATTGGGCTTCTCCAAGAAAACTTCTTACCTCTCTAACTGTCTTGGGCCTTCGCCAATTTACAATGACATCAACCTTGGAGGGATCTATTTTCAACTCACCTCCTCCAACAATATGACCCAATTAAACTAAAGAATTCTTTCCAAACTCGCACTTTGACATCTTAAGATACAACTATTCTTTTTTTAAGACGTCAAGTACTTATCTTACATGCATGACATGTTCAACACGGGATTTACTGAAAATTAAGATGTCATCTAAGTAGACTATGACAAATTCATCAAGAAATGGCTTCAACACATCATTCATCACACACATGAATGTAGCAGGAGCATTACATAAACCAAACGGCATAACTAGTCATTCAAACAAACCTTGTATTGTTTCAAACGTTGTCTTCCAAATGTCTCCTTTAGCTATTCTAATTTGATGGTAGCCACTTCTTAAGTCCATCTTAGTAAAATATTTTACATCTTTCAATTGATTCAGTAAATCATCTATTCGAGGCAGTGGGTAATGATTCTTTAAGGTAATTTTATTCAATGCATGGAAGTCCACGCACATGCGCCAAGTTCCATACTTCTTTGGCACCAAGACAATAGCTGAAGCACAAGGCGAGGAAGATGGTATGATGATCCCTTTATTCAACAACTCTTGGATTTGCGTCTTGATTTTTGCGCTTTCCATCACTAACATCCTGTACATGCCAATGTTAGGAACAGGACAATCTTGTTGCAACTGTATCTCGTGTTGGATCCCTCTCTTGGGAGGTAATCCCTTTGGTTCCTGAAACATTTCATCATATTGGTTAACTTCGTCAACCAATTCAGATTTCAAATTTGAATCACAACCTTTAAAAGCTTCAATATCAACATCATTTTTGGGTTTGATCATGAGAAGCACGAAATTCTTGCTCGAATTCACCAGTCTTTTCATCTGCCCTACATTAACAAGTGAAATATTTGTTTTCTTGCTGTGAGCTCTCATAATATATTCTACTCCATTTTTGAATAAATGATATTTATTCTGATGTCAATGGAAGGTAGCTTTTCTATCATAAAGGTACAGGCTACCCAAAACCATGCCACAGATAGCTAACGACACAACGTCAAGCTCCACTTCATCTATGAAATTTGTAGTAATAGTGAATCTCAGTTTACACTTTCTAGTAACCTGCAATTACGCATTGTCACATACCCTTCCAAGTGGATACGGTTTATGATGTGGAACAGTTTCTAGATTTAAACTCTTGACAATGTTTTCTGAGATAAGATTGGCTTGAGAGCCATTATCAAACAACGTATCAATCTTGTTATGTTTCGATATCACCCTTATGTGAAACAGTTCTATTCTCCTCTTTTCATTTGGAGTTTTGTGAGTCTGAGGAACTAGTGCTGGAAATGTATTGTTTTCCCTTTAACCCCATGGCTGTGATTTTAGTTTCATCGCCCCAATCAGATCCTGAATCCTATTGAGTGGTTGCAGTTGTCTTATGTTTTCCTTTGTTGTTGTTTCTTTTTTGTTTCATTTTAGGATGAAGCTTCCAATAGTGAGCTTCATCATGACCCTCTCTGGAACAGTGTTTGCATGTAATTTTCTCTCCTTCCTTTTTAATAGATGCATTTTTCTTTGCCTTCCCTTTGAAAGCCTTTTCTTTTCCTTTACTCTTAAATGGCTTTTTACTACCTTATTCTGGGGTGTTTTTCCCTCTTGCCTCAAGATGAGTGGCTTGCACACACACATGATCTAGATTATTGGGATTAAACATTAAGATAGTATGCCTAAGGTAACTGTGTAAACCCCCTATGTACTTTAGCAAAGTGTCCTGTAATTGCAAATCTACACCTAACATCAGAGACCATTTTCTGAATTCTTGGGTGTAATCTTGCATATTTTGACCTTTAAGTTGTCTAAAGTTCTGCCAATTCATGATGGATTTCTGCATATAAGCTAGAGGGTATAATTGTATTTTGATTGTAGCAATGAAATCATTCCAAGAAATTAAGATATTACTGTGTTTTTTAATCTCCTCTTGGGTCTTTGATTCCCACCATACACCCTCCATTCTCAAGGAAGCTAATTGAATCTTTATGTCATCCTCTTGAATGTTTTGAATCCTGCAATAAACCTCTAATTGATGAATCCAATTATCAAGCTTCTCTGCATTCACTTCATCATTATACATAGGCAACTCGAATTTAACATCAAGTTTTAGAAAAGGTGATTTACCAATTCCATTTGAAGAATGATGATGAGTATGAGTAAGGGTTGTATTAGTGGAAGAGTGTGAAGATGCTTGTGAAGAAGAAGATGAAGAAGATGGTGGAGAGGGTGAAGGTTTGTGTCCATTCCCATTACCTCCACCTGAAGAGCCTTCTCCTTTGGGAGGTTTGGAACTTTCTCCTTACAACTTGCTATTCCTCTCTTCATAAAGTACCTTCACCATCTCTGTCATATCAAAGAAAGCCTTTCTAAAGGTTTTGTCATCTTCTGTCATGTTTGTAGGTTCTCCTTCATGAGACATGATCTCTGGAGTCTCAACTGCAAGTTGAGGTTGAACTGTTGTTGGAGATTGTGGCAACCTTGCTCTTCTTCCCCTTGACCCAACTTCAGGGCTTCCAACCAGCGTTCCTTCACCTCTTTTGAGTTTTAACCTTGTAAGCATGACATAGACTGGCAAATAATTAAATCCTTATTTCACAAAGAAAACCTAGTGCTCTAACACCAAATTTATCTGATTTAGAATATTAGTTTGCAGTGCTAAGAGCTTCCTCGGATTATAAACAAAATGCTTTCATTGTGCTTAAGGATTCATCAATTTTTGCAAGTGAAATGAAGATTTTTTATGTTAATTTTATGAGCAATTTAACATAAATCAAAAACTGAACAACAACATAAACATGTATAGAACATCATCAAAAACACATTACAACAAGGATATGATAAAGGAGTTCACCCCTCCTGGATTACGTCTCCTTGGTCCAGCTTCAAATGGCTTGGGCCTCTCTGTTATGCTCAAAAGTGTAAAAGAAATTGTGTTTACAATGCTCAAATGCTTCTGAAACCTACTCCAATCAGTCCAGAATACTAAAAAATGACTACCTAGCCTCTTTTTGCAACCAATTTGGTGGAAAACTGAAGGAGTTATGACTTCTCCTAGTTTCCCCACTATTTGTTCCACAAAATGCTCCACATTCGGCATGATCCTATAAATTAGCCCCAAAAATGCGCTAACTGGGCAAAAATTTCACCGCACGGCGGGCCATATTCTGTCGGCTGATTGTTTTATCGCAAATCTCAATCGGTAGGGACCAGCGGGCTTAAGGTTTGTCAACGCGGTTGTGATTGCAATCTAGCGGACCCGAAAGACGATTACACCCAATTCATAGTTGTATCGCATCCAGAACCTTTCGCTAATCGCAATCACAGAGTGTCGATGGTCTTATGAATGCGGGACTCTACCCTATTTGCGGTTTTCGATTGTGATATCGCATCACAACCCTGATCCCGTCGGGGGCTAATTTTGTGGTACTTCACTCCCTTTGCCGATGTGCGATTGTGAATCTCGCATCGCACCCTGGCTTGCCCTGGGGCCAATTTGTAACGTCAACCCGCCTCTGATATGTGATTTGTGAAATGCGGGGACTAATGGTGGCCTGCCACTTGGCGCTTCCCTATTTGTTGATGAAACCTACCATGTGAGCAAGTCAAACCTGAACTTTGACACTCTCTAACTTCTGCATACGAGCTCGGATTTGAGTGTAGTTTGCACCGTTGGAATCAAAATGAAGAGATCATTGATTTGAAGCTAAGTTTAACAAAATTCTAGCACTTTCATTTTTCAGCATAATTTTGAGCACCTGATCAGTAAGTAACTGGCGATAAAGACGTATTCAACGTCCATTTGCAAGAAAACAGGTTTCGGACCCATCAATGGTGGTCAAGTTCATTGTGCCATTATTATGAACTTTAGAAATTTCATAAGGTCCAAGCCATCTTGTCTGAAGTTTTCCTAGAAAATCCTGAAATATGGAGTCATACAACAATGCCTAGTTGCCTTTCTGAAACGATTTCTTTTTAATGAGGCGATCATGTTGTTTGGTCTTTACTTACTAAGGTAATTTAAGCTCTTAGTTCCTTTATCAACCCGGGAAAGTAGACTTAGAGGCACTCATCTAATGTATATAGATCCAGAAGGAACTAAGGTTCTAATGATAGCCTAATGAAATGAGATTAACAATGCTCTCTTACAAGAGGTCCTTCCTAGTCTTTTCAAACACTTAAGAATCAATTTAGATGAAAAACAAATCGAATGAAATTCTTATTGCCTAAGTAACAAAACAAAGTATTAATGACTGGTTAAAAATCCTAGCATTCCCTTACAAGAATCTTGCTTAATAGAATCCTTTCCAATCCTTGGATCATAACAGTTCAAAACAATTTCAACACCTAACTAATCCAAGCAACAAATAAGATAAGTAACGTTGCAAACCAATGACAGTTGAATCTCTTACAAGAATCACTTATCTAACTGCAAATTGAATTTAACAATTACAAATCTGAATCACTTGGAAATCAAACCATGAACTATCTTTGAAATTAAAGCTAATAAGCAGATATTGAAATTATACAACAGCAAGCATATATATGTCAATCTTCAAGATCAGTATTGGTTGAGTCCTTTTACAAGGCTCTTTTCACAATGAATGCAAATCCTTTCCAATTAACAACTTCAATCACATAACTTTCCTTATAGCACATAAAATAATCTCTGAGTTTTAAATCTATCTATGCAACTAGTAAAGAAACTTGATGACAGAGTGTACCAGCGTAGTGATGAGGGCCCTTCAACACTTCACAAGCACACTGAAAAAACGATTCAGAAGAATATGACTATTGGATCTGAAGGCATAAACTCGATAGTGAAGTTTGTATTAAGTCTGGAATTAAAAATGCATAAACTATACTTTCATATGTCCAAAATCTAGCAAAAACATAGTCTTTTCTCATATGTTATTTATCATAAATCCTATAACAAAAGAAGTTATTCCTCCTCCATATTATTCTAACAGAATTATATTAATTACATCCAAGAAGGTCAAAATTGGATCAGTTCCTTCAGTTATGCAAAAATTCTCAAAATAGAAATTATTTTGTTCACAAAATCTGGAAATTCTATTGAAGTGGCTGGGTTTGACCAGCGTTGACTAGACACCTATTTCCTTCAAATTTGAAAGTGGATAGGTAATCCACCATCCACGTACATTTAGCTTCATGCCCGCAGAAATGGTCAAAAATGATAATCAAAAGAGGATTTTTAAATGAAATGGACAGTCATAATTTGATACCAACATTCCCCCAAACTCAGGATTTTGCATGCCCTCATGCAAATGAATTCTAACCTATCAAATTCTGCCTCTGTTGCCTAAAGTAAAGAATTGATGTTCATTTGGGCTTCATACTCTGTCTTCAAGATTTGATACTTGGTTTTAATTTCCTTCTTTTGCAGGTAAAATTTATAGGCCTTCCTACATATTTTCATTTTATAAGCTTTGAGTTTCTTAACCTTCTTTTTCAATTTTTCATTCTCATCTTGAAATTACTTGCTTTGGACTTTGAGTGTTTCATTTTCTCTTTTCACCACTCTTTCCAAAATTTATGATTCCATAAGTTGCTGTTGTAATTTCTCAACTTTCCTTTCCAGCTTCCTTTTCTTCTTTCTCGAGAATTTTTGTTCTTGTTGTTCCTTTTCCTTTTCTTTTATTTCCAATCCTTGTATGTAATCATACCAGGGTTGTTGTAGAATGTCATATTCCTCCACCATTTTCCCTTTCTGACCAAACTTAGTCTTTCTGGACTTCCTTGTGTAGGTAGTAAAAAATTTATCCTGTTCAGCTTTCTCAGCTTCCTCTCTTACCATTCTTCTTATCTTGATACTGTTGTTGGATGGAGTAGAGTTACTTTGTTTGTACTCTGAAAAGTCTTCCTCTATAGCATCTACATCAATCAATAGTTCAGCATGTTGTTGCCCTTCCTTTAAATTCTGTTGTTCTTCCTGTGAATCTTGTTGCTTTGCTTGCTCCTCATTTGCTATAAACTCATTAGTCACCAAGAATTTCTTCCATGTCACATTTATCTTTTGCAGTTCAAACTCAATCAAGATTTTTACCAAGCCATAGTGATATAAACTCCTATCCTTGTTTTTTCTTTGTTTTTGTATGGTCTTAGACATCTTAGTTAAGCTTTGCAAAAGAAAATAAGGCAGGCTTATAACACAGTGCCCTCTTAGATGCATTAACAGTTTGATATGACAAAGAAATACAATGTTGTATCTTCCCTCACAAGTTATAAATTTTTGAATGACATAAAGTATTTCATCCCATGGATGAATGAGCCAACTCCTAGGTATCCTTGATTTCCAGTCAACTAATGATACCCTTGTTCTGGATATGAAATGTGTCCATGTTTTCTCCTTGAACTGCTTTGTTTTAAAATACTTCTCCCCTTCTAGGCTTATGCCTATTGCTTGAGCAATTGTGTCTTCTGAGACCCTAAAAGACAAGTTTCCTACAATGGCCCTCTCTCCAGTGAATGAAGAGGCAAACTCCCTTGTTATTAGCTCATTGTGCCCATTAAATTTTTCTATGAATGTCAGCCACTGTTTTGCCCTAAAAATGTCTATGCAGTCCTTATGGAATTTGGAAGGGTCAAATTGTTTTGGCTCTATTCTGTTTGCCATGAGAGAAATTTGTTTACCTCTAGTTACCCTGTGTTGTAAGAAGAATTTACGGTTGTAAAAAAAATTACTGCATTTTCCTTATGCTGTAAAAATAATTTTACCATAATTGTGATAAGAAAACTACCTGAGCCTGAGTGCTATGCGTGTCTTTGTTTTTTAGTGGAGGACGTTGTCAATTAAATTGGAATGCCCTTCAACCGGTTCTGTAGAATCTCCCCTGTGTCGTGGCCCTCTTACTCGTATGTTGACATTGTTATTGTCAACATACTCATAACACTATACCCATACGTATTTCAGAGAGGATTTCGTTTTAATCTTCAAAATTTTAAACAACTCTTACCAATCACTAAGAGAAATCCGTAGAGAAATTTGCAGCATTCGGACTTCTACCTATACTCCGTGATAAATATAACGTTCACTGCCCTTTTTCAACACAGTGGTTTCATTCATAATGAACCTTGCTGCCTCCATACAACACTTGATTATGCAACGAACCCTCGGTCCCTTCATGCAGCAGTTACTTCAATGATAATCCTTCAGTTCCTTTCACATGGATTTTTAATGACGTTTGAGCAATCCTGGCAGCAGTCGTGGAATGATGAAATTGGGTATGGTGCAAGCCCTTTGCTGAAATCGTGAGGCTACGGATCATTATGGCGTCTTCAGATCGTGAGGGCATCGAGTCATTATGATTTCTCTGAACTAACCGTTAATCCTCATTATGATAACATACCCTTTGTCTTATCAAATATCTTTTATGTTCTAGATTTTTTTTTTTAATTAGGTTGAAAACCATTAAAAATTATAAATCCTTCATCTTCGTGTCCTTATCCCATCTTTCAAAATTCGGATCTGTAGCTACTAATTGATGGCTTTTAATCTGTAGTTGTCGACTTAATTGGTTCTGAGTATGCATGCTTAGTTTTAGTAGGTCTGTTGGTACTTATGACTATAGGTTGAATGTTGGATTAGAAATGTATGTACAGGATAAAAAAAATAAGCTTTAAGAATCAGGTTTAGGGATATGTACAGGATAGAAAATAGAACTAATGTAACTAGAAATGTATGTACAGGATAGAAAATCTAGTTTTTAAGAGTAGGAATGACTCCAATAGGAGATAAAAAAAAAATAGGCATGTATGATATAGGATAGGCTAGATATTAGAAACTAAAATCAATAATCATCATAAACCACTATTTAAAACTTGGAATTAATAAAAGAAATTAAAAGTATTAAAATGAAAATTCTTACAGCCCTCTGATATTTCTTTGTTTGGAAGCTAGATTTCGTTGTTTGATATGTTCAGGCATAGCAGAATGTTGATGGTGTCCATTTCTCTCTTAAGTGTAGTCTCTTTTCCTTAGGTGCAGTCCAGTCTTCCTCTTTGCAATCTTCTTCTTCTTAGGTGCAGTCTTCTTCTTTGCAGATGCAATCTTCCTCTTAACAGATCCCATTCTGATAATGTGCATAGAACAGGTCCCTTTTCTGAGAATGAGAATTTGTAGATAACAGGTCCCTTTCTGAAAAATGAGAATTTATAGATAACAGGTCCCTTTCTGAGATATGTTTAAAGTTTGATCAAATACTGAACAACAATCATTTCTTGTTGAGAATCCATTAGAAAATGTAAAGACAAATCTCTTCTTCTGTTGGAAATGAAATTAAGGAGATGAAAGCATGAAGAAGTTCAGACTTTCTCCTCCCCTACTGATGTTTTGACTTGTCCTCAAGTCATTTTTCTGAGATTGAAATTGGAAAATGATTTTATTTTAAACATCAAACTGAATGAAAAAGAATTCTTACAAGCCAATTGCTTGGTTTTCTCATAAGAATTCGTGTTTAGAGTATGCCATATTTGATTTTCATATCTAAACGTTATTATGGTTTTTTTTTTTTTTTTTTTTTTTTTTTTTTTTTTTTTTTTTTAAATGCTTAAGGCTTAGATATTACAGTTGACTGTTGTACTATCTGTACCTCCTTTTGCTGTGATATTGTCTCCATGAAATCTTCTTTGTTGACAGGCTTATGATAGATCTTGAGCCTGTGTCCATTTACTAGATATGTTTGTCCTTCCTGGTCAATTGTGGTGAGTTTGACTGATCCATTCTCAAAGACTTCAATGATTTCATAAGGGCCCATCCAATGGGTTGTAAATTTTGCTTTGTAGTCTTTGAATTTTGAGTCAAAGAGTAATGCCCAGTCACCAACTTGAAATTATTTCTTCTTAATTAATTTATCATGCCATTGTCTCCTTTGTTGTTGTATCATTGTTGTCCTTTCCACTGCTTGCAGTCTCATCTCGTCCAGCTGATTTAATTGCATGATTCTTTCTTGCTGAGCTTCAGAGAGATCTATTCCTAAGTCTGCAGCCAATTTGTAAGTATGTATTTGAAATTTTATTGGCAGCATGAATTCTTTGCCATACACTAGTTGATAAGGTGTAAACCTTGTTGTGTTTTTCCAGGTAATTCTATATGCCCAGAGTGCTTCATTGAGCTTATCTACCCAATCCTTCCTGTTTGTTGCCATCGTTTTTGTCATGATCCCTTCTAGTGTCTTGTTTGTAGATTCCACTTGGCCATTGGCCTGCGAATGGTAGGGTGTACTCCTTTTGTGCTTGATTTTGTACTTGTCAGTAATTTCTTGAACCAGTCTAGAAGTGAATTGACTCCCTTGGTCAGTTACTATCTCTCTGGGTACTCCATATCTAACAAAGATTTCTTCAAAAAGGAAATTGACTATTGTTTGTTCAGTTTCCCTTGCAAGTGCCTTTGCTTCAGCCCATTTAGTCACATAATCGATACATACAAGAATGTACTTCTTACCTTTGGATGGTGGATGATGGATCCGACAAAGTCGAGAGCTCATTTTTCAAATGGCTCTAGTGTACTTGTGACTGTAGTGGCATTTCATCGGAGGTGGTTGGTCTGCCCATGCGTTGGCAACTGTCACAACTTCTTACATACTTCTTTGAATCTTTGAAAATTGATGGCCAATAGTAGCCAAGGCTAAGAATTTTGTGTGTTGTCCTCTTAGCTGCAAAATGGCCACCACAAGGTTGATCATGGCATGATGTTAGTATATCAATAATTTCATCCTCTCTAATGCATCTTCTAATGATCATATCATAACCAGTGTAAAACAAATCACCATTAACCCATGAATATCTTGCGCTTTGTTTGATCAACCTTTTCTTTTCCTTTGAACTGAAAGATGGAGGTACTTTTCCTGTGGACAAGTAATTAGCTAAATCAGCATACCATGGAGTTAACACTGAAATTGCAAACAAGTGTTCATCAGGAAATGAATCTTCAACTTGGACAGCTTCACCTAGATTTTGTAGTCTAGAAAAGTAATCTGCTACCTGGTTCTCTTTCCCTGGTCTGTCTAGTATGGTGAGATTAAATTCCTACAGTAAGAGTAACCATCTCGTGATACTGCCATTAGTAATAGGTTTTTTCATTAAGTATCTAATGGCGGAGTGGTTAGTGTGAACGAGGACTTCATATCCAGTTATGTAGTGACGAAATTTGTTCACCGCATGTATAATTGCAAGCATTTCCTTTTCTGTTATTGTGTAGTTGAGTTCAGTAGGAGTCAAATTTTTACTGATAAAGTAAATGGCATAAGTTAAAGCATCTTCTTTCTGCCCTAATGAAGCCCCTACTGTTGTATCGGATGCATCAGTTGAGATGTGAAAAGGTAAAGTCCAATTGGGTCCCCTTAAAACTGGAGCAGTGCTTAGTTTCTCTTTTAGTTTCTCAAAAGCATTTTGACAAGCCTCATTCCAATTGAAGGATACATATTTTGCAAGAAGTTTAAACAAAGGAAAAGCTATCCTACTAAAGTTTTCAATAAATCTTCGATAATAGCTTGCATAACCAAGAAAGCTTCTTACATCTTTTTGATTTGTTGGAATTGGAAATTCAACAATAATTTGTATTTTGGTTTGATCTACCTTGATTCCCTCAGGAGAAATATGATGTCCTAAGACTATTCCCTCATTCATCATCATATAACATTTTTCATTGCTTAAGGACAAGTTTGTTTCTATACATCGTTGTAAAAATTTCTCTAGATTTTGCAAAGAATTGTCAAAGGAATCACCATATACTGAAAAATCATCCATATATACCTCAACACATTCGTGGACCAGATCAGCAAAAATTGCTAATACTGCTCTTTGAAATGTTGTTGGAGCATTGCACAAGCCAAATGGTAGTACATTGTAAGCATAAGTGCCCTAGGTACAAGTAAATGATGTTTTGTCTTGGTCTTCTGAGGCTATACGGATCTGATTGTAGCCACTAAAACCATCCAGAAAGGAAAAAGACATTTTTCCAGCTAATGTATCCAAAACTTGGTCAATAAATCGCAGTGGAAAATAGTCTTTAAGGGTGGCCTTATTCAATCTCGATAGTCAACACAAACTCGCCACTTACCATTTTGCTTGGGAACTATTACTAACGAAGATACCCATTGGCTGTCAGAAATGGGGTAAATGAACTTTACTTTTAGTAACTTCTGCAATTCGTCTCTTACAATCTCTTTGAGCATGGGGTTCATCCATCTCTGTGGCTGCCTCACTGGTTGGATACTAGTGTCTGTATAGATATGGTGAGTGCAAGTTTCTGGGTGAATTCCCTGCATGTCAGTGTAGTCCCAAGCGAATGCCTTTTGGTATTTGGTAAGAAAATCAAGCAATTTCCATTCCTGAGATGTTTCTAGAAATGCCCCAATGTTCAATGTCTTTCCTGGGCTAATTTCTATAGTCTTGCTTTGTGTGTTTGTAATGGAGTTGATTGGAAAGATCTCTTCAAATAATGTTTTCAGAGAATACATGGTACAAGTTTCCTGAAAGATTTGTGCCAATATGTGATCTGTAGCAGTGTATTGTTCATTTCTCAATTCTTCTGAAACATCAGGTTGAGAGATAAACATTTCCACTAAATCTTCATTGTTGTTCTCCTCAATATCATACATTTGATTGATGCTTAAAACAGAGTATATTTCTTCCTTATCATTGTATTTGTCATCAAGCCATAGGTTTTGTGTTACTGTTGGAGCTTGTGCTGATGGGTACAAGGTAAGTTGTTTTCTCTCCGTGCCTCTAGAAATGATCATGTTACCAGATCTACACCCAATGAATGCATCAGCAGTTGCCAACCATGGTCTGCCAAGTATGAGTGGGTGTCCTCCTAAATTTGATTTTGGCTGGAGTACTAAGAAATCAACTGGATACTCCCAAGAGTCCAGTGAAACAATTATATCTTCCAGTACCCCTTCAAGAATGACTTTAGAGCGATCTACTAATTCCAAAACAATCAGAGTTGACTGTAAATTTGTTAGCTACAAAGTTTTCATTATGTCCAATGTCATTACATTTATTGCGGCTCCTAAATCAATAAGAGTGTTTGGAATTGAAATTTTGTTGATAATTGTTGTGACTCTAGGTATGCCTGGGTCAACATATTTTTCCATGGATATGATATTTGACATCAGGCCAGCTAAATTGCCAATAACATGTATTGTTTATGGATTAAATCTTTTCTTTGCAGGATTTTTGAGACAGAGCTCTTTAATGGCTTTGGTATAAATCGGAATATCCTTGATTGCCTAGAGTAATGGCATTTTGACATACACATTTCTCAATTCATCAAGAACATCGAATTGTGGCAATGGTGTGGGTAACTTTGGTTGAAGTAATCATTCTGGAAATGGAGGTGATGGTAGTGTTTTGATTTGTTGACCCTGTTCTAAATTGTTTTGTGTTGGGTCATTTTGTTTACTGCGTGTTGGTTTTTCTTGTTCATCAATTTGACTCTCTTTTTGTGACTGCGTTGTAACAGGTGGAGGTTCTTTTTGCAGAGTTTGACTTGACCTTAGTTCAATGTTTTGCAATGGCATAGTTTGGTATAAGGGTCCTTCATCCACGCTGTAAGTTGGTCTCTCTATTCGGTTATTTGGGTTAGCTATGGGTTGAGTTGGTAGTTGTGTGGGTTTAGGAGGTTGGTTGGATGGTAATTGTAGCTGTGGTGAATTTATTTGTGGAGGATCAGGTAAGATTTGTTGAGGATTTTGCTGTTGATAAGCAATTGGTTGCTGAGGGTATTGTTGTGGATATGGCTGAGAATATTGTTGCTGATAGTGTTAGGGATATGATTGAGAAAATGGTTGCTAATATTGCTGAGGTTGGTGTTGAGTAAACTGTTGAGGATAAGAATATCCTTTCCATCCTTGTTGTGGATATGTTTGTTGTTGTTGATTAAACCAATTTGCCAAGGCATAAGAACATTCCAAGAATTTTGAACATGCATGTTATAATTTGCTGGATTTTGATTTTGATACATACCTTGAGGTCTTGGCTGCCATGGCCTTCTAGCTCCCATGAAATACATGTTCTCCATTTCTGCATTGGCTTCCAAATTATAATTCTGCAAAATTTTCATCTTTGTGCAATCCTTAGTGTCATGATTTTCTATACAAAACCCACAAATCTGCACATTATCTAAAGGACATTCTTTCAAAGCATGTTTTCGTCTGCATTTGGGACAGAATATAGATAACTCTTGTTCTTGTTCATCTTGTCTTTTCTTTGTTTTTAAAGTGTCTATTTGATTCCCCAAGGTGCTTAAAAGGTCTGTTTTGAAATCTTCAAATAGATTGCCTAGTTCAGCTCTAGTAATATTTCCTGTGGCAGATTTAGTGATCTTAGATGTCATAGCTCTTTTTCCATTTCTTGCCCTACTTCTGGAGTACTTTTGACACAAGTCAGCAATCTCATCAAAAGGTAAATTAGAAATGTCCCCTTTACCCATGAGATTGAGGTCATCTAGATACTCATCCCGGATGCCTTTAAGAAATATTGTTCGAATAAGATCAACAGACATGGTTCTATGTTTTGATTTTTGTAGATTATATGAGAATCTTTCCAAATATTCCTCTAAGGTCTCATCTTCTTGTTGATTCATTCTAAAGATGTCATATTTAGAATCTTTTGATCGACAGTAAGGTTGATACTTCTTCAAAAAGATTTTTCTCATGTCATCCCAATCAGTGACTGAATGTTCACCTAATCCCATGAACCACCTAAGTGCTACTGCTTTTAAGGTAGCAGGAAAAAGTTGAAGTCTATGTGCATCATCGGTATATCCATAGGTTCGGCATACTATGTCAAATTCGAACAAAAACGAGTCAGGGTCTTCAGATTCCATACCATAAAAGTTTGGTAATACAGATGGTGGTATATTTTTCATTTTAATTTCCTCATCCATATACTCTCCTCTATCTTGAATTGGAAATTTAAATGTGGATTCCTTTGTTTCTGGTGGATTTGGATTTCCTCCAAACAGAGTATCATTTCCTTGTTTTTCTTCATTCTCTCTTTTTCTTCTCCTTTCTTCCATTTGTCTCTCATACTCTCTTAGTTGTTTTGCAGTAGGTCCTCTGGATCCTCCATCTTCAGCCATTGTGATTTGTGATTTGTCTAAGGTTTCTATCTCTTCTTCTTGTTTTAGTTCTTGAGGGAAAATTTGTTCAAAGATAGGCTGTTGGATTCTTGTACTACTCTCTTTTAGTTTCCCTACTGTAGAAGTCTCAGGTATATATCTTTTCTTTGCCTCATGAGCTAGTAGGATTTTTCTTTCAACGACAGTAAGTCTTTGGCCTGATCTTTGTTTTTCCTCAAGTTTTTCCATAGTAACTTTTCCAGTTGGTGTTGTATACTCAATCATTTCTAATGGTTCTGCTCCTAATGGTGGGTTAGTTGTTGGTTGGGGGGTTTTTGTGAATCTTCCTTTCTCATCCCTAAATCTAGACATAAATAAACATGACTAAAAATTAAATTTAAATCTATGTTTTTGTTGTTTTGTTGATTTTAAGTGTTTTTTTTTAGATTTTTTTTCTAAATCTTTCTAGTTGCACCTCCCCAGCAACGGCGCCAAAATGTTTGGTCTTTACTTACTAAGGTAAGTTAAGCTCTTAATTCCTTTATCAACCCAGGAAAGTACACTTAGAGGCACTCATCTAATGTATATAGATCTAGAAGGATCTAAGGTTCTAATGATAGCCTAGTGAAATGAGATTAACAATGCTCTCTTACAAGAGGTCCTTCCTTGTCTTTTCAAACACTTAAGCATCAATTTAGATGAAAAACAAATCTAATGAAATTTTGATTGCCTAAGTAACAAAACAAAGTATTAATGACTGGTTAAAAATCCTATCATTCCCTTACAAGAATCTTGCTTAATAGAATCCTTTCCAATCCTTGGATCATAACAGTTCAAAACAATTTCAACACCTAACTAATCCAAGCAACAAATAAGATAAGTAACGTTGCAAACCAATGACAGTTGAATCTCTTAAAAGAATCACTTATCTAGTTGCAAATTGAATTTAACAATTACAAATCTGAATCACTTGGAAATCAAACCATGAACTATCTTTGAAATTAAAGCTAATAAGCAGATATCGAAATTATACAACAGAAAGCATATATATGTCAATCTTCAAGATCAATATTGGTTGAGTCCTTTTACAAGGCTCTTTTCACAACGAATGCAAATCCTTCCCAATTAACAATTTCAATCACATAACTTTCCTTATAGCACATAAAATAATCTTTGAGTTTTAAATCTATCTATGCAACTAGTAAAGAAACTTGATGACAGAGTGTACCAGCGTAGTGATGAAGGCCCTTCAACACTTCACAAGCACACTAAAAAAATGATTCAGAAGAATATGACTATTGGATCTGAAGGCATAAACTCGATAGTGAAGTTTGTATTAAGTCTGGAATTAAAAATGCATAAATTGTACTTTCATATGTCAAAATCTAGCAAAAACATAGTCTTTTCTCATAGGTTATCTATCATAAATCCTATAACAAAAGAAGCTATTCCTCCTCCATATTATCCTAACAGAATTCTATTAATTACATCCAAGCAGGTCGAAATTGGATTAGTTCCTTCAGTTATGCAAAAATTCTCAAAATAGAAATTATTTTGTTCACAAAATCTGGAAATTATGCTGAAGTGGCTGGGTTTGACAAACGTTGACCGGACACCTATTTCCTTCAAATTTGAAAGTGGATAGGTAATCCACCATCTGTGTACATTTAGATTCATGCCCACAATCTTCAAGTTCACCAACCTGTTATGCAACATGTTAAACCATGGAGCAATTACAGGGAGTTACAACTTCTTGTAATTTTCTGGAAAATCTCATTTTTAACACAATAATTTCAAAAATTAATTTCAAGCTACAAATAATGATAATGACATCATATCATTTAGTTTCTAAGGATTATAGCTGGAATATGAAGGTTAAAAGGTCAAAAATGATAATCAAAAGAGGATTTTTAAATGAAATGGACAATCATAATTTGATACCAACATTCCCCCAAACTCAGGATTTTTCATGCCCTCATGCAAATGAATTCTAACCTGTCAAATTTTGCCTTCTGCCTCTACTACCTGAAGTAAAGCGTTGATGTTCATTTGGGCTTTATACTCTATCTTCAAGATTTGATACTTGGTTTTAATTGCCTTCTTTTGCTGGTAAAATTTATAGGCGTTCCTACATATTTTCATTTTATAAGCTTTGAGTTTTCTTAGCCTTCTTTTTCAATTTTTCATTCTCATCTTCAAATTTCTTGCCTTGGATTTTGAGTGTTTCATTTTCTCTTTTCACCACTCTTTCCAAAACTTCTGATTCCATAAGTTGCTGCTGTAATTTCTCAACTTTCCTTTCCAGCTTCCTTTTCTTCTTTCCTGAGAATTTTTGTTCTTGTTGTTCCTTTTCCTTGTCTTTTATTTCCAATCCTTGTATGTAATCATATTGGGGCTATTGTAGAATGTCATCTTCCTCCACCATTTTCCCTTTTTGACCAAACTTAGTCTTTCTGGACTTCCTTGTGTAGGTAGTAAAAATTTTATCCTGTTCAGCTTTCTCAGCTTCCTCTCTTACCATTCTTCTTGTCTTGACATAGCTACTGGATGGAGCAGAGTTACTTTGTCTGTACTCTGAAAAGTCTTCCTCTATAGCATCTACATCAATCAATAGTTCTACATGTTGCTGCCCTTCCTTTAAATTCTGTTGTTCTTCCTGTGAATCTTGCTGCTTTGCTTGCTCCTCGTCTGCTATAAACTCATTAATCACCAAGAATTTCTTCCATGTCCTCTCCAGGGGTGGTATGGAGAGGTAAATTTATGTTTGATATGATAATTCTAAAGGGTGGTGGTGATCTTGTGAGCTGTAAATTGGGATCCTCCATTTGTTATTACTTCTCTTGGTAAACCGTATTGCATGAATAGTTTGAATAAGAAGCTAATAGTTGCTTCTTTCGTAGCTTTTGGAAGGGCTACTACTTCCACCCACTTAGTTACATAGTCGATGCAAACTAAGATGTACGTTTTTTGGTTCGATGGTGGATTGAAAGGACCCACAAAGTCTAAGGCCCATCTTTCAAAGGGTTCTATCACCAGTCATGGCTTTAGGAGCATTTCATCAGCATAGCATGGCTGGCCCATTCTTTGGAAGCTATGGATATACTTTTTGGCATCCTTGAATATCGTGGGCCAATAATAGCCTGTTTGAAGTACCTTGTGTCCAGTTCGACGATCAGAAAAATGCCCACTGCAGGGTTCATCATGGAAAGCCTTCAGAATGTCATAAATTTCATCTACGAATTTGAAAATCAAAGCCTGTATGGAAGAGATACCCATCTATCCAGGAAAATCAAGCACTACGTTGAACAATCAATTTCCTTTCTCGTGGTGATAAATGTGCTGGAAGTTTTCCTGCTGCCAGATAATTTGCCACATCTGCATACCAAGGTGTCTGAACTGTTATGGCAAACAGATGTTCGTTCGGGAATTGATCATTGACTGGTGATGGGTCAATTATCTTAGGTACATGAGACAAGAAATCTGCGACGAGATTCTCTTTCCTTGGGCAGTCTTTGATGGTAATATCGAACTCCTGCAATAAAAATAACCATCGAGTCACCCTGCCATTAGTAATCAATTTATTAGCTAAATATTGAATAACAGAATGATCAGTGTACAGAAAAATTGGGTATCCTGTTATATAATGACGAAATTTATTAATAGCATATACAACAGCTAAAAATTCTTTCTTTGTCACTGTGTAGTTTAATTCGGTTGGTGTAATATTTTTGCTAATATAGTAAATGGCATATGGTTTCTTGTCTTCTTCCTATCCAAGGACAACGCCTATCGTTGTATCTGATGTGTCTAATGAAATATGAAAGGGAAAATCCCAATTCGGCCCTCTTAATATTGGAGCTATTGAGACCAATTTTTTAAGATCTGCAAAGGCAACATCACATTTGTCAGTCCAGTCGAACTCGACATTACCTGTTAAAGCATACAATGGTGCAACTATTTTTGAGAAATGTTCTATAAATCGGCGATAATATCTGGCATACCCAATAAAACTACGTACCTCTGTTGGTGTATGGGGTGTGGGTAGATTAAGAATTACCTTGATCTTCACCAGATCTAATTGAATAGCAGCAGAGATATAATGTCCTCTAACTACACCTTTAGTCATCATCATATGGCCATTTTCATGGCTGAGGCATAATCTAGTAGCAATACATCTTTCAAGCACTTTTTTCCGAATTATTCAAAGCTTGGTCAAAATCGTCACCATATGGGGTAAAGTCCTTCATATACAACTCTAGTCCTTCGTTAATCAGATCGAAGAAAATACTCAAGATCGCTCCTTGAAAAGTGATTGGAGCATTACACATCCCAAAAGGTAAAACTCTATATGCAAACGTTCCCCAAGGGCAAGTAAATGTGGTCTTGTCTTGATCTTTTGGGGCGATTTGGATTTGATTATACCCGCTGAAGCCATCTAGGAAGGAGAAAAACTTCTTCCCAACGAGAGTGTCAAGGACTTGGTCTACAAATGGGAGGGGGAAATGGTATTTCTGAGTGGCCTTATTGAGTTCTCTATAGTCTACACAAATCCTCCATTTCCCATTCTTTTTTGGGATGACGACTAAGGGAGAAACCCATTGGCTGTCTAAAATAGGGTATATAAAATTAACATCCAGTAGTTTCTATAATTCCTGTTTGACTATATCCCTGAGATGTGGATTTAACCTTCTCTGGGGTTGTCGAATAGCATGGGCATCCTTCTCTATATAAATGTGATGAGTACATAATTGTGGGTCAATGCCTTTCATGTCTGAATATTCCTAGGCAAAAGCCTGCTTATATCTGTGAAGAATCTGGATTAATTTTTCCCGTTGTTGGTTGTCCAGATTGGCATTAATGTTGAGGGTTTTACCTAGTTCAATTTCAATTGGTATGTTTTTATGAACGACAACCATAGGTATATGATCATTGTTTGGAATTTCTAATGGGTCCCCCTGAGCTTCATTATCAAGTATGGCTTTCAACATTTGACATGTTGGATTCCCTATGGTAGATGATGTGTTAATGAAACTATTAATTTCATCGTTTTCTATCTGGTTTTTGAGTTCGAGGGCTTCGTCTAATGTAAGAGGGGAGCACAAGTTTTCTTCTTGGTATCTGGGTGGGCGTGGTCGATAACTTTCAATAGGTGGGCTAGGTTTGGCAGGTGGGTATAGGATGATATTTTTGTTGGCATTTCCTTTGGTAATCATCATATTTCCTATCTGACATCCTATATATGCGTCTGTTGTTGCCAACCATGGCCTCCCTAATATCATAGGGTGCTTGTCCAATCTATTTCTTGGACTAATGACCAAAAAATCTATCGGGTATTCCTAGGAGTCCACAGAGACAATAATATCTTCTAGAGTACCCTCAGGTCTGACTACTGATCTATCAGCTAACTCCAATAAGGTTGAAGTTGGCTTTAAAGTTGTAATGCCCAAAATATTGCAGGTTTCATGAGTTAAAATATTGATGGCTGCTCCTAAATCTACCAGGGTATTTGGAAAGGTGCAACCTTGAATTTGGATAGTTACTACTGGATTGCCCGGGTCATTATACTTGACAAGTACTTGTTTTCCTAAGATGAGATCAGATAATGTTCCTACAACGTGAACTGTTGGTGGGTCTTTAGGTTTCCTTCTAGGCTTTTTACCACATAATTCTTTGATTGTTTTGGCATAAATTGGAACATATCGTATAGCCTGAAGGAGTGGAATTTTTATACATAAATTTTTCAATTCCCCTATAAGATCAAAATCAAGATAGATGTTCGGTTTAATTATTGTAAGTCTTTCGGGGAATGGAGGAGAAGCAACTGTGGTTTTATCATAGCTCTATTGATTGATAACAACATCAGTTGGTTATGTTTCAGCAATAATTACACTTGGAGGTTTTACTGTAGGTTTCTCTTCTATTCATGTTTCATTGCCTTCCAGTTCCTAATTATCTTTATCGTTCTCAAGGAAGATAGCTCGTCTAGATCTCAGTCGTAGTTCATTGCATTCTAGAGGATTTACTTCATAATTCGAATTTTCGACAATTTGTACATACTGAACAGGTATGTTATTCAGATTAGGATTCAGCTGAGCTAGTAATTATGCTCGTATTGGGGGTTGGGGACTCGAGGGTAAATGAAATGGAGCTTGTAACGATGGTTAAGATTGTGGAAGAGTCCCAACCGGTGGGTTGATTGGTCCTATTGGGCGCTGCCAATTTTGAGGCCATGTTGAGTTTTGCATGGATGGATTATTCCATTCTAAAGGATAGGGATTATTGGCTACATTTTGGCAGGATAGAGTGGAATATTGTGACTAGGCCATACAGACCCAGCAAATGGCTGATTTGGCCAAGGCTATGTGGGATAAGGTTGGGATTGCCAAGTGGAGTTAAAAGATGGTTTTCCCTGCCATATAGATCCAGAGATTTGTTGTTGAACTTATTATCCTGAATAAAACAAATATGGATCTTGCATCATACCTGAGGGACGACCCTGCCATTGTCATCGATGTGCCATGAGATATGCTGGTTCTGGATCTTCTTCTGCTTCTTTGAACACAACCTTTAATCCTAGGAGTGACAAACATCAATCTGTTGAATGTTCTTTAGTGCAAATAGCACATGTTTCAATCTTATGCAGTGGACATTCTCTCTGGCTGTGTTTCTTTTGGTAACATGGATAGAATCTCGCTAAGGATCATTCTACTTCGGCTTGTTTTTGCTTGGACTGCAAAAAGTCCAACTGGGTTACTAGTCAATGTGCCCAACATATCAGTTTTAAAATCTTCTAAAATATTACCAATTTCTGCTCAAGTTACACCTACACCTGGAGTTTTACTGGTTCGAGTGAGAGAATCTCTGATTCCAGATCTGGTCCACATAGTTCCTCGTGAACACCTGATACACAATTTGACAATATTATCATATTCTTCTTGGGAAATATCTCCTTGCCCCATCAAATTCAGTGTCTCTATCCATTCATCTTTCATTCCTTTAATTAAAGTAGTTTTCAGCACTTCCTTTGGTAAAGTAGTGTAAGGTGATATTTGTAGGTTGTACTGAAATCTCTCAATGTATTCCTCTAAGGTTTCACCATCTTTTGCAGTCATTTTAAAGATTTCATCTTTTAAATCCCTAGATCGACAATAATCCTAATATTTGGTAAGAAAATCACTTTTCATTACATCCCAAGAATCTATAGTTCCTCCCCCTAATCCCATGAACCAACCAGAGTTGCTCCCTTCAAAGTGGAAGGAAATAGCTTCGGCTTCTGGGGATCAGTTATATAATCATACCCTCTACATAGAACATTGAATTCGAATAAAAATGTATCAGGGTCCTCTGATGTCATCCCATGAAAGGTTGGAATACTTTGTAATGGGATGGCTTTCATAGGAGCATTAGCCAATGGATCGACTATAGGATATTCTATGGTCGAGGTCTGAGTTGGAGGCCCTTGGTTTGGGGGAACCTGATTTTCCATTTGGTAAAAAATTTGCCAATAGTTCTCAAGGATTTTGTAATCAGGAGGTATTATTTGAGCAGGGGTATTTACTAAGTTCAACCCTCAAGGGGGCCTTACTGCACTACTTAGATCAGGGACTTCAGATATCTTTTCTCCGACTAGAGTCATAAGGGGTCCAAGTTCTGGAACGTGTAGGCCTGTCTCAATAGGTCTAGATTCTATTCCACTCATTTCTCCCTCCCCTTCTTTCAAGTTGCAAGAATTCCCCTCATCAGGAGGACTATGATACTTGATAGGTGTATCTTGAAAGATTTGTTCCAATCCTTCTGTCTGGCTATGAATCTCAGTGTGAGCTGCAGTTGATGATTCTGCTACTCGAGGGGTAATAGTAGAGCCCTTCCTAGATGTTGTTCGGGGACCTACTGACGCTTGAGATTCAGATCTTCAAATGATTTCGTCTATGAAGGTCGATCTCTCAAGGCTCATCGGACCTTGGGTTTTTGGTAGAGGTTTTTGTTCTATCGCTACCTAGTTCCTATTCTTCTTCTTAGTCATACACACCTACATAATTCAAATGTATCAACCAAAGGTGGGCACTGGCACAAGCTCTTTACTTGATGCATACATAGGTTCTTACCTCCCGTCTTCAATACCCAGCCCTTCAAAGATACGATCTATCACTCCTTTGACGACCTCCCTGGCAATAGCGCCAAAATTTTGGGTGCTAAGTTGTTCCTAAGGAATCAACTCAATCCTTTATCCATTAATTTATCAACCTGGAGTTCGTCTTTCTATTACAAGGTTGTCGACACAATCTATGCAGGAATAATTCTTTAAATTATAGGAGTGTACGCAAAACTATCGTAAAGTAGAAGCTATGAAAATATACTTTTAAAAAGCATTAAGTCTATTTAAAAAGAAATGAACCACTTTGCAAAAATCATGGAACTACTTAACTACTTCAAGAACAAACATTAAATTTCATTAAACCAATTATCCAACTATAACACAAAACTTCAGTATGAATAACGCTTTCAGAAAGAATCTATACTCAATCACTAATTACCCAAAGTTACTAATAATAAGACAAAGAAATGGAAATTCACTCTATTGTAAAGAAATTATGGAATAACTCACAAATCAGATCTTAAGAATTCATAACAAGTCTAATAAAGGAAATGTAAATCTTCACACAGCTAAGTAGCAAGCTTCAAGAGTTCACACAACGAAAAGCATAAATCTAAGGATCCATGCAATGAAATTACAAATTAAAGACTTTATCTAAGAAACAACAATTGTGCATATGATAGGAATTAAAAGATAATAATACCTGAGAAGACAACAATATTTTCAGCGACTGGGCCCAAGGTCTCTAGAGATAACTGCCTTAAAAGAAACTCAGTATAAAATATTAAGGTCGAATCATTCAAACTTTCATTAACATCAAAGTAAAGTACAAAAACAGTCTGTAAATCTTCAGAGTAGTTTTGTTATTCACTTTTACAGTTCACCGAGAATAATCAGGAAATCACCATTACTCTCTCTTTCTTACTACGGTTTAATATATATTACAACGCATTCTAGCATTGGAATGATAAAGTTATTTAAATTACAAAATCAGATCATATCTTTCGTGTAATTGTTCTGATGCGAATAAATACAAATCTCGGACCAACATGCCAAGATTAACGTGATAACCCTTAAGACTCAGTCTTTCTTCATCTTCTTCAAGGAAACAACAACTATCCATTAGATTTATTGCTCATAAAAAACGTGGATTTAGAACTAAAAGATATCTAAAGTATCCATCTTAACTTATCAACAAAACAAATTACTAGAATATTATTATCTGCATTTTTGGAATTTCTATCTATCAAATTATTGTAAACTAGACTTATAAACCTTGCAAAATAAATATTAAACTAGAGAAATAAGGGGAAAGAAACATACCAATTTCATAACGCAACACCTCTCTCCTTCAAAAAATTGTTGTCCTCAACGCTTGAGTAGTTCTGGATGCTTCTGTATAAAATTTTCATCCTCCCATATGGAATCTTCAACAGGTAAGTTCTTCCACTTGATGAGATACTCTAAAATTGATCGATTTCATAGCTATCGAGTTCTTGTTTCCGTGACCGCTTCAGGTTCCAATATGATTTATCCTTCCTCGTTAAGTTCTGGTAATATTGTTTGAACTGGGAGCTTGTCACCTATAACCTTCTTTAAGCATGAAACATGGAGAACTGGGTGCACTCGAGAAGATGCAAGAAGATCCAATTTGTATGCCATAGTACAAATGTTTTTCAACACCTTGTAAGGACCATAGTACTTTGGTGATAATTTATTATCCTTCTTAGCTTGCTTGAGGGACATTTGTTTGTATGGTTGTAGCCATAAAAATACCCAGTGGCTTACATAAAAACTTCTTTCGCTACGATGTTGATATGCCTGTTGTTTCATTTGATTTTGCGCCAAAGTGAGGTTATCCTTTAAGAGTTGGAGAACTTGTTGTTGATGCTCAATGTGATCTTCCACTGCTTGAACCTTAGAATTTTCTCTTAAAGATGATGTGATGGACAGCAGATGATATCCATAAAGTGCCATAAATGGGGTCATTTTTGCTGCCGTATGGAAGGAAGTGTTATACCACCATTCAGCTAGAGGTAACCACTTGACCGGTTATGTTTTCTTTCAGATACAAAGCAACGAAGATATCCTTCCAAACATTTGTTCACTATCTCAGATTTCCCATCAGATTGTGGATGATAAGATGAGCTATGAGCTAATTGAGTACCCAGCAAGAAAATAATTTTGTCCAAAAATTTCAAGTGAAAATGGGATCTCTATCTCAAACAATAATATTTGGGTTCCCATGTAGCTTTTGAATTGTTCCCATAAATGCATTAGCAATTGTATTGGCTTTAAATGGATGAGATAATGCAGAAAACTGTGCATAATTGGTAAGTCTATCAACTACCACCATGATGACACTCTTTCATTCGGACTTGGGTAAACCTGTGATAAAATCCATTGAAACCTCCCAACATTGACTTGTAATGGATAAAGGTTGTAACGAACCCGAGGTTTTAATTGTCTCAACTTTATTTTGTTGGAAAACCAAACATTCCGCCAAATTTTTTTGAATATCATATTTAAGGCCATCCCAAAAAAATTCCTTCTTAACCCTGTGGTAATTTTTTAAAAATCTTGAGCGGCATCCTAAGGGAGAGGTGTGCAATTCCAAAAGAATTTTTTGTTTGAGTTGGGAATTTTTACTAATATATAAGTGATATTTGTACCATAATGAATCATTTTTCCAGATGAATGTATCAAATGTATTGGGATATTGCGGCAATTTTTGAATGAGTGTCCACACTTCTTTGTCATTCTTCCATTCATCCCTTGCTTCGGTTATCCAATCTGGTTGGATAATAGAAATGACACAAAGCAATGCTTCCACATCCTCATCCTTTCTTGAGAGAGCGTATGCAATAACATTTTGCTTCCCTATTTTGTAGATGATTTCAAAGTCATAACACAACTTTTTTGTGACCCATTTTTGTTGCTCTTATGAAGATAATATTTGTTCCAAAAAGTATTTAAGACTATCATGATCTGTTTTTACCTTGAAGTGTCTTCCCATTAGGTAAGTTTTCCATTGATTTAGTTCATGTAGTATTTCCAACTTTTCCTTCTCATAAATAGGTTTGTGTAAATACTTTGATTTGATTTGATGACTTTCAAAAGCAATGGGTCTTCCTTCTTGCATTAAAACAACACCAATTCCATTTCCTAAGGCATCACATTCCACAATAAAAAAAATTGTGAAGTCTATCGTAGCTAAGACCGATGCTTGGCACATTGCCTCTTTAAGATTTTCAAAGGCCTTAGTTGCTTCTCGAGTCCAAGAAAATGCATCTTTCTTCAGTAATGTTGTTAGAGGTGCTGCTATTCTCCCATAATCCTTAACAAACTTGCGATATTACCCTGTCAACCCGAGAAACCCTTGCAGATGCTTTATGGTTGTAGGGATTTTCCATTCCTTAATGGATTAATTTTGTTAGGGTCTACCTTAACACCCTCATGAGATACAATATGACCCAGATATTCCACCTCTTGTACTCCAAAGAAGCATTTGGAGGTTTTTGCATATAATTATTTCTCTTCCAATAGTTTGAGCACCCTTGTCTACATGTTGAACATGACACTTCCAAGACTTGTTGTAGATTAGTATATCATCAAAAAATACTAACACAAATTTTTGAAGGAAGGGTTTGAAAATGGAATTCATCAAACCTTAAAATGTAGAAGGTGCGTTGGTAAGGCCAGAAGGCATGACCAAAAATTCATAATGACCCTCATGAGTTCTAATTTTTGTTTTTAGAATATCTTCGGTCTTCATTCTAATTTGATGATATCCTGAACAAAGATCCAACTTGGTGAAGTAAATGGCTCCATGTAATTCATCCAATAATTCATCAATGACAAGAATGGGAAATTTATCTTTAATGGTGAGCTTGTTGAGCTCCCTATAATCTGAATATATGTGTCATGATCCATCCTTCTTGTGCACCAATACTACTGGAGCCGAAAAATAACTTTGACTAGGTTGAATTATACTGGCCTCTAGCATATCTGCGACCATACATTCAATTTCACTCTTTTGGGCATAGGGATATCTGTAAGGCCTGATGTTTGGAGGAACACTTCCTGGAATCAAAAGAATAGCATGATCATGATCATGAATAGGTGGGAGGCCTTTGGGAGCCTCAAATACCTTGGAATGATTGTCCAATACATTTTAGGGATCTGGAGAAATAGATGATTTCGATGTTTGAACCTCTAGTGAGTATAATTGTGAAATCACGCCTCGTTGTTCTTTCTTTAGAAGATTTGTCATGCTATTAGAGCTAATTATATTTCCTGGTTTCCCCGCGACACCCCTTAATTCAACTTCCTTTCCTTCCCAAAAAATATTCAAGAAAATTTCTTGAAAATTAAAAGTTATCGTACCCAAAGATTGTAACCATTGGACTCCTAGTACAATATCAACACCACCCATTGGAATAGAGAGCATCAAACTATTCACTACACATTCCCCCATGGTTAGCTTGATATTATGGCACTTTCCATAGTAATTTATAGTTCCTCTATTTGCAACCATCACTTGAAACTCTGGGGTTGGGTATAGGAAGCAATTCAATTCTATCTTACAATGAATAAAATTATGGGTACTACCCAAATCAATCAACACTATTACCTTTTTCTTCTTGATATGTCCTTCTATCTTGAGAATTTGAGGAGTGGTAATTCCTGCCATTGCATTACAATATATGGTCAGATTCATTTCTTCTTTCTCTAGGGTTGGTTCCTGGTGTATATCCTCTTCTTTTGAAGTTTCTTGTTCCTTTTCCTCCTCCTCTTCACAATATATGTAAAATAATTTATTCTCAACACACTTATGACCTATAGTGTATTTGTTATCACAACTATAGCAAAGACCTTTTCTCTTTTTTCTTCCAATTGTTGTGGTGTCAACTTTGTAAGTTGTGGAAGGCTAGGAGCAGCAACACTTCCATCTTTATAGTTGTGAGTGATAGGCTTCCTTGTTGCCATAATTTTTCTTTCATTTTTCCTTGCCAACCTGAACGCCTTCTCCAATGAATCAGGTTCCCAAAGGTGAACCTCATGTTGGATGTTATCCTTTAAAGTCCCTATGAAGACATAAATCCTATGTTCCTCTGGAATATCATTTACCCTTATATTCAATTTTTGAAAGTCCTCAATGTGCTCCACCATTGAACCCTTTTGTTTGATATTTATCAATTGGCTAAAGAAGGTGTTTCTCTTTGTATCCTCATAATGTGATACTAAAAATTGACCAAGTGACAATTTGTTTACGAGATCTAATTCATCGATACCATACAAACTGATTGGGTTCTAAATATAAAGTTGCAATTCGTACCTTTTGTGTGTTTTGCACATTATGGAGATCAAAATATTGCTCCATTTGTAGTATCCATGTTACCGCATCCTTACCATCAAACTTCCTCATATCGATCTTTGAAATATGGTGGGTCTTCAATTCAATGTTAGAGTCTATGAAATCATGATTAACATTTATTTTGTTCTCATCATGAGTTTCCTCTCCTACCTTTTCGCTAGGAGGAAGCATTTATTGTAGCAACTTTGTCAAACCTTCCATGTCTACTTTTAAACCATTCTTCAAATATTCCATGTATTTTAAACTATTCTTCAAACCATCCATCGTAGCTTCCATTTCATATTTTGTTCCTCTTTGTGAGAGCGAAATTTGTTGCACTTGATCTCACAATTTTGATATATCATGTTACATTTCTTCCTCTTCTTCATGTGTCATAGAAGAGCTTTCTGGTTGATTACTAGGTATGTCCATTTTTTTGTTTCGAGGCATCTTTAAATAAATCAATGATTTCTATGCTTCACTATGTCCTTTGAATCACTTCAAACTGATTTTTCGAACAAAATTTATGCAAAATTTAAAAAATACACACCTTTTTCTTGATTTTTTGGAGCTCGATCTTGAAACAATTGTAACTCTATAATTTCGGATCTCCAAGTTCTGAAATTTATTTCTGTGGTAGCTCTCTGAGTCCTATTTCCAACCCCATAAGTTTTATCGATATTGGATTCTTGAATAAAGAGTTATGCCAAATCTCCCACAATGACCTGATTATGGACTGGTTCAGTAGAGCGAAGTTGTACGAGATGCCACATGTCACTGTTTCAACCTTAAGCCTTGAAATTTCTACATGAAAAACTATAGTTCATGCAATTTCAGCCACTTTTTTATAGAATTCAAATCCAATGTCGAAAACGAGAACGATTTTCTCTAGGTAACCTGTTTGAGACAGAATTCTGGAGCCCATAGAAACCCTAACTTCCTCAGAACATATCTCTAAAAATATAGCGAACCAAGATCTGAAATTTTTACATGAATATCTTTGAGATTTCATCTCCACGTGGTAAACATTTCAGCTTCTGAAGTCTCGTAGAAAAAAAAGTTATAGCAAAAATGCCAAGATGACTTGTTTGAAGAAGTGAAACCCTAGAATCCAAAGCTATGATACCAAATGTTATGCAACCAACTCACAAAATAGAAGAAGAGATAGATCAACGACTTCAAAATTAGCCTCTTCGAGGGGGAAACCTCCTTTACATTACATAAATGAACAATTATTGGATGATTCAAATGACAAAAACTGCTTTCTATATATAGGAGTCTAAGGGGTCACAATATAATCAGAGCCAACATAACAATAATAATGTAAGGGCACAACAATAACAATAAGGGGGTTATGCTGACAATAACAATGAGGGGATACACTAGTATTATAGGGACCTAACATCATTGGAGGGATGTTTGATCCTTTTCATTTGTAGCAATTTGTTTATTTTCCCTAGGCATGTTTGATCCATGCCACTTATGGAAAGTTGTATATGTTGCCTATTGTCAAGTTTGAGACTTTACCAAGTACACCCTAATATGAATCCTATCCATGAGTTGGGCTTGTCAGGATTTCCACCCATCTGGCCAATGTGTGAGGAGATTTGAGACATGTCTGATCCTTTCCATTTATGGCAAGTTTTATTGTATGGATGCAAGTGTTCTACCACTTGATTCTTAAGGATCAAGGTAGGAAGGTCAATAAACAATAGGTGTCTGAACCTTTCCACTTATGGCAAGTTGTATCTATCTTCTATTGTCATGTGTGTATGATCCTTGTTATTATGATAAGTTGTATATGTTGCCTATCATTGTAGGGCGTGTTTGACCGTTGCCGCTTGTGGCAAATGTGTATCTCCCCTTACTTTCAAGTCCATGACTTGATCGAGTGGATCATTCTTCTTCTTTAGATTAAGACATCATTGTTTTGTTGAGATGAGGTCATGGAGATTGACTTAGAGACCAGTAGGTTTTGGAGGATCTTTATCCTTGTGATAAATTGACCTCCCCTATCGTCGATTGTAGATTATTCTTCTTCTATGAGACGAGATGGGATGAGATGAGTCTATATGTGACATGATGTAGCAATGATGAGACTTTTGATGAAGATGTGAATTCCTCCCTAGCTGAGAGGGAGTTTGAAATTTGGGGCAGCTATGGGATGAATTTACCCATAGGAACCCATCTAACCCAAGGAGAAATCATCATGCCCCAAAAGGAGAATTCAAAATTGATAAAAGAAATAATGTTATTGATGTGTTTGGGGCATTCCTCTTATTATTTAATGTGGCACAAATTTATTAGGGCAAGTCATCATCAAGCATGTGGAAAATGTTGGAGAATCTAATTCCAACCACCTGTTAGGTGTCATAACTGTCCATCCAAGTGTCCTAGTTCAGTTTTGGTTGGTCCAGTTTAGTTCAGTCTCACTAAATTCATTTATTGTTGATGTCTCCAATGTAATCTTATTTAATTGATTCGTAATATTGAGAAGAGCAATCTCTGCTCCATGATTTCTCTTCATTCTTTGTTATGGTATCAGAGCTTAGGCTGCATAAGACTCTTTGAGAGCAGCAGAGAGAAGAGGTTAGGTCACATAAGACTCCATAGAGAGCAACGTCTCAAATTTTTTGTAGTGAGTGTCATCTCAGTTCCTGGACGAGAGGTTGAGGAGAAAGTGTGAAAGCAACTTGAATTTCACACTTATGAAGAAAGAGAAGTGCGCCAGTTTCACACTTGTGAAGAGAACCAAGTGCGTCAGTTTCGCACCTTTGAAGAGAACCCAGTGCGTCATTTTCACACCTTAGGAAAAAGGAAAGTGCGCAAGAGAACGACAAACTTACAAAATTGTAGAATTTTTAAGATTGACTCACCCCATCAGTTGAGAGAGTGCGCAAAATTGCGCATAAAAAAACTATTCGAATTTGCACAAAGGAAAAGGCAATTTTTTTTATAAAAATACGATGGCTCCACCAAATCTTTGAAAGTCTTCAACATCGAAATTGAATGAAATTTTGAAGTTTCATTTGTTAAAGGTCAAAAAAATATTGAAGAAGCCTCCTCGGATTTTTCAAAGATCCATGTAAGAGTTTGTTAAAAATTAAAATCCTTGTTCGTAGTTTTCACAAAGCCTTTAAAAAAAAATGACCCCTTTGCTCATGTAATACTTGATTGTGGTTGTATTATTAAAGCTTTATGTAATCTCTCTTTTTTTAAGAGCTCAAGTATTTAGAAAAGGCTTCCTGGATTGTTCCTTTCAAAGGGACAAAAGGACATCTAATGTTTTTTTAAAGGGTCTATTAAAAAGGGAAATGGCGAACAATGATTTAAAAAAAGAAAAGAAAAAGGCATTGCAATATTTTTTTGAAGAGATTTGTGAAAGATATTGGGAAAGTATTACCCTTGTAGAGAATTTGTAGACCCATTTTTTTTGGAAGTTGAGCAGTAGGGAAGTCGCTATGTTTGCAATTCAATTTGTTTGTTGAGCCACAACAAATGGGAAAATATAACATTCTTCCCTTCATCGCAAATACAAAGACAACCGAAGAAGCCCAAAATGCCCTTAAGAGGATTTTTCGTGCAAGGGAGAGTAATCTAGTTGAAGATGAAGAATTTGGTTAATCCCACTGTGCTCGGCCACAAGTGGATGATGAGTGAAGAATTTGTAGAAGAAGCAAAGAAGGAGCACATAGATGCTTGTGAACCCTACTGTGCACAACCACAAGTGGATAAAAAATTGGTGATTCTAGAAACAGATCTTGTTGATGACAACTTGGTGATTCCAACAATAGAGCTCGCTGATGACAACTTGGTGATTCTAGCAACAGAGCTTGTTGAAGACAATTTGGTGGATCCAACAACAGAGCTTGTTGATGACAATTTGATGAATCCAACAACAAATCTTGTTGATGACAATTTGGTGAATCTAACAATTAATATTATTGATGTAAATTTTGATGAAGAATTCCTGGCTAATGATGAATGGTTATGGAAGATGCAATAGAAACATCATATCGACATGATGTTATTCGGTGAGAGAAACCCACTTGAATCTGAAAACTAGTGGAAGACAACCTGTCTGCAGTAGCACAAGTTAGTACATAAGTGGAAGAGACAGAAGCAGAGGCAGAGAAGGAAGCGCAACAAGAGAAAGCTCTCGTTGCAAAGCAGAAGGAACAAAACCAATGTAGTTCTACAAATGTGTTTATGCTTACCAATGATTTCCAATGTGTAGGTAAACTAGACAATTATGAAGAAGAGTTAAATTTCCTTGAAGCATGGCTTGCAACACCATGCTTTGATAAAGTCTGCATAAAAGCTACAGAAATGAATGTTGAAGACAATTTGGATGATGAAAACATCAATGAAATTTTTAGGTATTGGAGTCCTGACAAAATATTTTTTTGTTATAAACTTATGTTGCAACAAATTAATGATGAAGATCACAGAACAAAAGATGACATGTGGCAGTAGTCCACATACAACCCGATTTTTGAAGAATTCCATGACATACTTAGACAACCTAGAACAATGGAAGATCTGCACCATTAAATGAAGAAACTGAGGTTTGAAGGATACAACAAAAAGAAAAAGTTGAAACAATCTAGAGACTACAGGATCTGGAAGAAAATAAAAAGAAAAGGAAATTATAATTATTTTTTTAAATTTGTAAGCCTAGTTGAGACATAGACCAGCAGACATCTTAATTAAATTTTTATGTGGTTGAAATTAAGCGGGAGTGTTGGAGAATCTAATTCCAACCGCCTGCAGGTGTCATAAACGCCCATCCAAGTGTCCTAGTTTAGTTTCAATTAGTCCAGTTTAGTTTAATCTCACTGCATTCATTTATTGTTGATGTCTAACAATGTAAACTTTGAAACGGGAACTCTAGCCAAAAAACCCCGAAAAAAACATCAAAAACAGTGCTAAAAACGAAAAGTGTGTATACTAGAATGATGGTTTTTTTTAGGGTCAATTTTGAACATGTTTTAAAAATGGCAGTGAAAACGAATTTTTTGTGCAAAAATTGTGCAAAAGACACCCTGAAAACGAAAAGTGTTGATACTCGAACGATGTTTTTTTTTTTAGGGTCAATTTTCAACATTTTTAAAAAATGTCAGTAAAACCGAATTTTTATGTGCAAAAAAATAGTTGTTTTTGAGGAAAAAACACACTAATGTTTTTAGTAGAATAACATTTTTCTTTCCTAAGTATAATTTCAACATGTTTTAGTAATAACGATAAGATAAAATAATGGGATCTAAAACACATTAAAATTCTATTAGTTTTCATCCATGTTGTTAAACATATAATAACATGACACTAAAGATCACTAAAATTCTAATTGTTTTCAACCATAACATTAAAGATACAAAAAAATTGTAAAATTTTCAACCATAAAATTAAAAAACCATGACATTATGAACAAATTACATAACTAAATTAATCAAAATGTCATTATTTGTAGATTGAATGAAACATACATTATATCTCTAAGTTCTTGTTGCGTTGTAAATATTCTAAACAATAAAAATCATCATAATTAAAACATATAATCCAACAACATAAAAATGATTCATAACTTCTGATTTAACACCATATGGAAATCAAAATTTTTATTTCAAGATACGATACAAACATTAGTTATATAAACCGTCTTAGACAGTTATTCAAAATCACTCATATTTTCTTGCACACCATCAGAATTCACATCTTCAGATGAATGACTAGATGCAAATGAAGATGTTCTATGTTCTTCTCTTTTATCAACTAGTGCCCCATCTGGGTCCTTATGCATGCCCACCATTTCAGGTTTCAAAATTCTTCTGGATCTACGACTAGTTTCAGCAAACTCTCATCTCAACATTGTTCCTTCTGGTAACAACCTTTTCAGAATCTCTATTGTCTTGAAGTGAAAAGTTCCTCTATTTGTTAAATTGAAGTCATAAACAAGTATGTCAACATCCCCCAATTTTAAGAGGTCTTTGTGGTACCCTTTCTTTTTCTCTTTCTGCCAATTTTTTTATCAACTACCATCTTTGGCTTACACACACCATTGAATGGGTGTGTATTTGTGGCATACCAATGTACTTCAACACCTGTAACATCTTCATTTTCCGTAATGACCTTTATAACCTTAGCAACGCATAATGGATCGCCATTGGGATCTCCATCTGCTAGCACTGCGATCGTGCAACCCTCCTTAATATCTTGTACTGAACCCTTGTAAAGGTCTTCCATGGCTTCACGTTATGCACGAGATCTTCTGGAACCATTATACATCTCTCTTTCCTTTGCCTGTGAAGAATTAATAATACCTTGAGATTGTTGTTGTTCAACAATGTTTCTTTCCTCATGTTCATTTGACACATTTTGTGGCCAAATAAATGGATTTTTCAAAGGTATATCTTCATTTGTTGTTCTTGAAATGATATCACTTTGATTATTGAAAAAGGACTCCCACCAAACTGAATCAGCAATATCAAAGTACTCATATGTATATCTAATACATTTTTTAATTTCTTCCAGGCAATCAGAATAATTTATATCTCTATTCTGTCTACGTGCATTATGAACTTCAGCAACTGATTATAATAACAATATATTTGATGCAAATATTGGATGATCTGAAATGAACTTCAAAAATTTCAAACATGATGACGGTGCCCATTCTGCAGTAATTGAATACTTCTTGCCCCATATGAGTGTTTTCTCATCAATTTTTTTGATATGAAATTGATGTTGGAAGCTAATGTCATTAAGTTGTTCAATGCATTTCTCCTCACCATGCAATCTCAGAATAAACCTGCGCATGTCAACAGTTTATTTCAATCACATCAAAAGTAGGCTTTAGCATGTATGATTTTTTAATACATTCAATTAATGATGGCAAGCTCCCAACTTCCTTCCTCCTCAATGTGACTGAAAAATGACTGAACATATGATAAATATGGTCATGAGCGTGCCCAACAAGAAGGAAACCAACCTTTACCTTCTGAAAAATTATCAATTCAACAAGCATGTTTAGATATCCAAAAACAATCTGATTTTTGTTTTCACAAGTGTTGTCCAATTGTAGATACAAAACTTCAGGAAGATTATGATACCAATGAGAAAGCACATTATGAATTATGGTTATTGTCATATTTACATCATTATGAATGTTTGGAGTTGTGAAGTACACCCTTGGTAACATTTTCCCAATGAAGACCATACAATCGACCAAGTGATACTGAATAAATTTTTCCTCTTGTAAATTTTTGGGTGTGTGAACAAAATGTGGTAAAAGTGTTTTCTTCTGGTCCATACCATCAATTATCAATCCCAAATATTTATTCAGATTATCATAACACTTCTTTTGATGCTTGTACAACTTTTTCCTTTCACTTGTTTGTTGTTCGCGATGCTCCTGAAGTTCTTTGACAATGGAATCTACACAACATAAAAGAAATTCATTAAGAAATACGTTTTCATAGTTGATGACTATACAATTTTAAAAGTTAAAGTTATGAATGCTTACCTCTCTCTGACCCTTCACATTTGTCCCTTTTTTATTTAAGAGAAGCACATGTACTGCAAATCCCCATCCTTGTCTTCTTAGGAATACGGACATTGTTGAATTCTTTCTTCTCTACCTTCACAAATTATTGATATGTAATAAATAGACCATGTCCCTCAGTACCTTCTACATATTCTTTGTAGAAGTTGTAGATTTCTCGTCTTGAGAAATTATCTGGAATATGTATTGTCTCTCTATTTGGCATACACTCTCCATGCTTTGAAAATAAATCTTTCATCCATGACATTGCAGTATTTGATAATGGCCCAAACTGTCATTTATGACGTACTTCTAAATAAAATGTGGGATCCTTTTTCAAATTTTCTTGGATTCTTGAGAGACGAAAATTACCCATTGAATGAAACATTTTGAAAACCTTTCTACAGATAAATAAAGACCCAATATGATAATCATAACCTGACAATGTAGATTGCATGCACCCCACTAAATATGAATTTTGCATGCTTTTATTCATTGACAAATATCTCTTCCTTTTCTCTAATGCAAACTTGAAATCCATATGTTTCAAGCAATCTTTTTGACAACATTCACTTGAAATGAGAGCGCTGATAGAACTTCTTCTCGTCAGATATTCTGCTCTACCCCTTGTATAACTAGAACATCTTGGATTGATATGAAAATGTTTGCTCCTACTTCTCAATACAATATTTCATGGCAACATCTCCATCATTGGATTATCATTTTTATAAGCATTTTCATCATCATTATGAGGAATGTTATCCACACTATGATCCTCTGTGCTTTTGAAATATTGACTTGGAGGATATTCTTCATCTTCCCCTTCTTCAGTGCTACTATCATAGTCCTTAGAATTAGGACTAAATGGAAAATTTGACTTGATGTTTATTGGATATTCTTCATCATGTGCATTGTCAGTGCTGCTCTCATAGTCCATAGGATTAGGACTATGTTGAAAATGTGACTGTTTACTTATTGAAAATTCTACATCCTGCCCTTTGTCACTGCTACTCTCATAGTCCTTAGGATTAGGACTAAGTGCTTCATCCTGTCCTTCGTCACTACTACTCTCATAGTCCTTAGGATTAGGACTAAGTGGAAATTGC
Source organism: Pinus tabuliformis (assembly GCA_031772625.1). Lineage (NCBI taxonomy): Eukaryota > Viridiplantae > Streptophyta > Pinopsida > Pinales > Pinaceae > Pinus > Pinus tabuliformis. The sequence continues at coordinate 1,381,426,274 of CM062817.1, read as the reverse complement.
GACTCTTTATTTATTTGAAAATCTTCATCATGGTCTTCATCACTACTGCTCTCATAGTCCATAGGATTAGGACTAAGTGGAGACCGTGCCTTTCTATTCATTTGAAATTCTTCATCATTTTCTTCATCACTGCTGCTTTTAGAGTCCATAGGATTAGGACTAAGTGGACACTTTGACACTCTATTCATTTGAAATTCTTCATCATGTTCTTCATCACTGCTGCTCTCATAGTCCATAGGATGGACACCGTGACACTTCATTCTTTTGAAATTCTTCATCATGCTCTTCATCACTACTGCTTTTATAACCCATAGGACTAGGACTAAGTGGACACTATGACACTCTATTCATTTGAAATTCTTCATCATGCTCTTCATCACTGTTGCTCTCATAGTCCATAGGATTAGGACTAAGAGGACACCGTGACACTCCATTCTTTTGAAATTCTTCATCATGCTCTTTATCACTTCTGTTGTCATATTCCATAGGATTAGGACTAAGTGGACACCGTGACACTTCATTCTTTTGAAATTCTTCATCATGCTCTTCATCACTGTTGCTCTCATAGTCCATAGGATTAGGACTAAGTGGACACCGTGACACTCCATTCTTTTGAAATTCTTCATCATGCTCTTCATCACTACTGCTCTCATAGTCCATAGGATTAGGACTAAGTGGACACCATGACACTCCATTCTTTTGAAATTCTTCATCATTGTTGATCTCATAATCCATAGGATTAGGACTAAGTGGAAACCGTGACTCTTTATTTATTTAAAATTCTTCATCCTGTCTTTCATCAGTGTTGCTCTCATAGTCCTTAGGATTAGGACTAAGTGGAAGATTTGACTCTCTATTCATAGTGGAAGAATTTCTGTTATATTCATCAATATGAATAGAGTTGTTACATGACGAAGATGTTGATGCTTCACAAAGCGAAACTTCACTATCAGAAGAATCCATGCCTTTCAAACAGAAGAGGTTGAATGATACAAATGCAGACTCTCCTAATGATAATATATAGCTTAAAGAATGAAAATTTCCCTCCAAAGTTTCCCTCCAAAATTTTTCCCTCCAAAAATTTCATTTCATGTATTTCCCTCTATAATTTTCTTCTACAATTTATTGAAAAAATTTAACTAAATTTTTCTTATGAAATAAATCTTTTAAATTAAAATTGTAAACTAAATTTTTAACCTAAATTAATTTATTACTTAAACTATATAATATTTACTAGACAATTGAATTTTATTTATTTTTTTTTTTTTTTTTTTTTTTACCTTCTAAAACAAATTAATCTCACATTCACTGTGCTATAAAACAATTCCGTAATGTTCACTTTATCATAGTTCCCTATATCGCCATAACAAAATTTACATGTTAAAATTTTTATAAAAACAAATTAGTCCCACATTAACCGTACGGTAAAACAATTTCGTAATTTCCGCTATATAATAAATTTCATTATCACTATTCCTCACATCACATCAAGGTTTTTCGAGGTTTGTTAAAAGACTTGGAGCGAATTTGTGGAGCAGCTACATTGCTATCAACAACATATTCAACGGAGGATTATCGCATTTGAAATGTTAGTTTCTTTTTTTCATGTGTGAAATTTTTAAAATTAAATAAGTTTAATGATTTTTTTTTAGAAATTAAAATTTTCAATGATACAAATTTACCCACTACGTCCGTAGTGAGCGTGGTGGGCCCAATCATGCTCCCGGCGACCCAATGGGCCCGTGGGGGAATCGGCCCGCCACCTCGCGGGTCGTTGGGCCGCTAGGGTGGGGCCGGGGGAGAGGGTCGGTCATTGCACCGTCGGGGTGGGGTAGGGGGGTTGGCACCCAGCTCCCCGCCCACTCTGACGGCACAACGGTTGGCCCAGGTGGCGGATTGATTTCCGGGGTGGGGCGGCACGGGTCTGTATTTTTTAAATTTCTTATTTTTAATTTATTTTTTTTAAATTGTTATGTTTTACAAAATTAATTATCATTTATCATTTTGTTTGTTAATTTAAGCTATTTTTTTTTGTAATTTACTGATTTATATGTGTCTTTTTTTGCAAGAAAATGGCATCAAAGAAGATTTATGTGAATCTTTCTAGACCAAATATTGTTAAAGGTGGATCCTCAAAAAGCATTGTTGAACAAACCAAACCTGAGCTGATAGCTACAAATCTTTCAAGTGCCTCAAATGATAAGAAGACGATTTCATACTGGAAGAAATCAAAAGAAGTGAAACTTCTAGAAAATGTATGGTATGTGAAAGAAAGAGAAAGCAGATATGTGCAGATATATTTATATGTTGATATACCTAACAATAGTGGAATTTATGAGGTGCTGGGAAAGGTCATAGACATGTGTTCGGTACCAGACAGTGAAATTGTTTATATACTTACAAAACTGCCCAAGTCAAATGAAAGGATTAAATATCAGTTATTATACTCATTGTATGACATGAGAGAGGTATCTACAAAGTTGTGTAAACAAATCATAAATGAGATTACTCAAAATATCGTAAGTATTGTTATTTATATTTGTGTTTTGCATTATTGTAATTGTCTCATTATATTTTCATAACTTAGTTTTTATTGACATGATATTTTGTTTGACAGAATTTTGTTGAAAGTGTTTCAATTATGTTGGGAGGAATTCATTTCATAGAGCATGATATTATGAATGTTGTCAGCAGCTTCTACTCAGTGTCAGAAGAAGATATGGCAAACAAGCAAAAGTTAGTAATTCATGATGCTACAAAACTACATCCAAGGGATCAGGAAAAAAAAAAAAAGGGAGCAAAAAGCCTCTAGTGGTAAATTTAGCAAAGGTAGACATGTTACTTTTGAAGATGAGGAAGTTGAAACTGACACTGAAGAATATGTTGTCATTACTGAGGATGACATTGGAACTGATGTTAGAAAGGAGAAGAGCCATAAAAGACCAGAAGTAACAATGCCCAAGAATAAATTTGTTCTAGTTAATTATGAGAATGTCATGAGGAAGAAAAGTGAATTTGAGCATTCTCAAGTAGTCATTACCAACAGTGAAGATCCTAGTGAAACTTCAAAAGAAAGCAGAGAAATCATTACACCAAGAGCTGATTAAGAGGATGGCATTATTAAAACAGAACAAAATGCCATTCGACAGAACTTGACAAAGAGAAACTTAATTGAGGGTGGTCGTACATTTGAACTTAAGGTGAGACAAATCTATAAGGCAAGTGAAGGAAACTGTAAATATCAAATTAGAAAGCCACACCACCTGCATGTTCACAACTTGAAGACATTGATGAGGTACAATCCATATGCTCATGTGGTTAATTATGTGCTTCTTGTTGATCCAGTTCAAGTTCCCAACAAAGAAGCATTTGATAAGTCAAAATGTTTTGAATACAATTATTATGTGCTAAGAGGGAACCATTTTGTAGAAGCTCAAAGACAATTGATGGAGGAATATTCAATAACCCATGTTTTGAAACAATGAAATGTATCATTTATGCTCGTTTATCAGATATAGAAACAAAGTTAGTGGCATGGGATCATAATTTAGATAATGAATATAGGATGTCTATGATTTTCATCCAGAGGGTTAGATTTATTCATAGTGAATTTCAAGAAAAATATGGTGGGAATAAGATAAATGTTACTGTAGATTTCCAAAAGGAATGTTGCATGGAAATAGGCTATCAAATTAAGGAGAAAATCAATTCAAAAGATGACAGAGTAAATACTAATTTATTCAGTGGTATTGCTAACATTTTCCAGTTGGCATTTAGAACTAGAGTGATATGAGAATTGATTAATGAGATTTTTAGCATGAGGGAGAACATTGGCATTAAAAACCAGAAAGCCAAAAGGTCTAAACCATTGATATGTAGCAAGAGTAAATCAGGTCCTGAAATGAAGCAGCTTCCAGAAGATATGGCTATCACACCTTGGAGAACATTGCAAGAAGTGAAGGATAAAAAACTTGACAAAGCAATATTATCTCGTGTGAAGTCAGGGGAATTATCATTGGAGGAAATGTCTGAGGAATTTCAAAAGTAAGTTTGTTGAATTATTTTTACTTATTTCTAGATTATAATTTTTTTTTCAATATAACATATTGCTCTTGGTAGTATTTGTTATACATATCATTATATTAACTTTTTTACTTTATCTATGCAGTCACAAAGTTTACATGAAAATACAAGAACAAATGGTTAAATTATTGAATGAAGATAGTTGGGATGATGTTGTACGCAACTATCCAGATTCAAGTTTTACATCAACACTATTTTTTTTATCTTGCATTTAAAAAGGTATGTTGATTTATACATTCATTTTTATTCATCTGTACACTATTTTTATTTTATAACTTATACATATATTTGTTTATTTTATTAAAGATGAGGAAGGATGCAAATGGAGCACCAAATAGTTTCAGAACCTTTATTGAAAAAATTAAGATCGAAAGACTAAAGAAGCAACGTCTTAGGAATGTTGAACTTGATCCAACTCTTACTCATTTCATTTGGAATGGGCTTCATACTATTCAATATCAAGTAATATGGTGCAGGAGCATCCAGCACCCTTAGACAAAGGGAGGAATCCAAAGCGGAGCGAGGAAGACGTGGACTAGCAGAGTTGAACGAAGAAAGAAAAATAGGGAAAATCTGTTTTAAAACAGATTTAAAGATGGATTGGATAAGTCTCTCAAAGACTTGTTATGATTGTTATCTGCCATATGTTATATGCATGCATGCGTATGAGTGCTTTAAGGGCTTTTGTTAGAGGATATGATCAGATCCTTTCAGTGATCTGATCCAATGATCCAACAATGTTTCCATATATATATATATGTATCATGAACCTGCATGTTCAAAAGAGAGGGAACACAGAGTGACATGAATAGATTGTGTAATTAGTGCTTAGACTGATGTAGTTGGGGAAGAACACGTGTTAAGGCTGAAATGCCTTAAGCTGTAATAGAAGTTTGTATATAAATATAATGATAATACATGTGTTGTGTGTTTACAGCGTGTCTATGTTGAATGTCTCTCTGTTTCATATGTGTGTGTGAATTATTTAAATCTCGGTTTCATGCATGTGTTCGACCATCGACCACTGTAGGGTCGATGGTGATCCAATGCTATATATATGATTGTTATGTTGTGTGTGGAAACCAGAGTTTGGCAGAAATTTGTATTTAAAGCACAGAAATCCCGTCAAAATGGCAAGAATACACAGGAGCCGTTTGATCCCATGGATCAACGACCCAGATCCTTTGTCGCATCGACGGAATTCTTTATGATTTATTGGAAACCGCAGTTGGATCGGTGTGATTGTGATAGCCGATTAAATCACAACCTTTGGATCGAGGCTCCAGATCGACGGTTTATATGCGATTGGCGATCGCACATCAGAGAGGTCGAAGGCGGATGGCAATGGGACACCGATAATGAGATGGACCGATATTGTAATATCGTCGATAAGTGATCGGAGTGATCGCTATCGAAGATCGGAGGTTGGTGTGGTACAACGAAAACGATGAGAGCGGACCCGCCGACAATTCTAGTTGCGGGCTTATATAATTTGAAGTCCGGTTATGTGGGCCGGAGCAGGTTTTCACCATTATTCCTGTGTAATTCAATTAATATATGGCCGCGGGGTTTTAAGGCTTAATGCCGATATGTGTAATGCCTCTGATGGGGAAAAAGCTCCCGATTGTTATATTGGACTTGATAGTGGAATGGTTGAAAGGGTCTAATGTAAGTCCATGGTTTTAAAGGCTTATAGCCTCAATATGCTTTCGATAGGCTTTATGGGCCATAACCCATAGGCCTCATAATCAATTTATTTAAGGGAAAGGGATTTTGATTAACCCCCAAAATCTCATTCCCATCATTTGGTATCAGAGCAGGGAAAGTTTCCTGCGAGGAGAAGGATTCTAGAGAGAAAGAAGGAGGTACAGTTGTTTAAAGCTAGAGAGTTTGTGGTCTTATTGTCGTGCAGATAGCGGCAGTAGAAGGTGAGATGATTTGCAGCAAACCTAAAGCATGAAGTGCTCATATGGTTCCAGAGGAGAGAACCTGAAGGATGCAAAAAGACCGAGTGAGGAGGGCTTGGTGAGGTGTCGTGTAACGGAGGAACACTGTTACTGCAGAGGTTTGGTTGCAGCTCACAGAAGACCATGAAGGCAGTTCCACTAAAGAATGCAGTGGGTAGAATTGCTAAGGACAAGGAAAAGCATATGACCAAGAGGTCATAAATTTTTGTACCTTGGGAGTCTGATGCAGGAGCATCCAGCACCCTTAGACAAAGGGATGAATCCAAAGCGAGCGAGGAGGATGTGGACCAGCAGAGCTGAACGAAGGGAGAAAAAGAGGGAAAATCTGTTTTAAAACAGATTTAAAGATGGATTGGATAAGTCTCTCGAAGACTTGTTATGATTGTTATTTGCCATGTGTTATATGCATGCATGCATATGAGTACTTTAAGGGCTTTTGTTAGAGGATATGATCAGATCCTTTCAGTGATCCGATCCAATGATCCAACAGTGTTTCCATATATATATGTATCATGAATTTGCGTGTTCATAAGAGAGGGAACACAAAGTGACATGAATAGATTGTGTAATCAGTGCTTAGACTGATGTAGTCGGAGAAGAACCCATGTTAAGGCTGAAATGCCTTAGGCTGTAATAGAAGTCTGTATATAAATATAATGATAATACATGTGTTGTGTGTTTACAGCATGTCTATGTAGAATGTCTCTCTGTTTCATATGTGTGCGCGAATGATTTAAATCCCGGTCGCATGCATGTGTTCGACCATCGACCATTGTAGGGTCAATGGCGATCCAATGATATATATATAATTGTTATGTCATGTTTGGAAACCAGAGTTTGGCAGAAAATTGTGTTTAAAGCGCAGAAATCTCGTCAAAATGGAAAGAATACACAGGAGCCGTTTGATCCCATGGATCAACGGCCCAGATCCTTTGTTGCATCGGCGAAACTCTTTATGAGTTATCAAAAACCACAGTTGGATCGGTGCGATTGTGATATCCGATTAAATCACAATTATCGGATCGAGGCTCCAGATCGACAGTTTATATGCAATCGGCGATCGCACGTCAGAGAGGTCGAAGGCGCATGGTAATGGGACGCTGATAATGCGATGGGCCAATATTGCAATATCGTCGATAAGCGATAAGAGCGATCGCTATCGGAGATCGGAGGTTGGCATGGTACAGAGGAAAACGATGAGAGCGAACACACCGACAGTTCTAGTCGCGTGCTTATATAATTTGAAGTCCAGTTATGTGGGTCGGAGCGGGTTTTCACCATTATTCCTGTGTAATTCGATTAATATATGGCCGCGGGGTTTTAAGGCTTAATGCCGATATGTGTAATGCCTCCAATGGGGAAAAAGCTCCCAATAGTGGAATGGTTGAAAGGGTCTAATATAAGCCATGGTTTTAAAGGCTTATAGCCTTAATACGCTTCCGATAGGCTTTATGGACCATAACCCACAGGCCTCAGAATCAATTTATTTAAGGGAAAGAGATTTTGATTGACCCCCAAAATCTCATTCCCATCATAATACAAGGTGATTGTGAAGACATTGTTAAACTATACCTAAAAGTGATTATGCCCTAGTTATTACAGATATTCCCTATGGTTTCAATATCCCAAACATTCACTGTGATAGTGACCCTTATACTTATCAAGCTCTTAGTAAAGTGGTTGCGATATTTCTGGAAGTCACATCATCACCATTATGGAGATTTGTGACATTTCATTCACACACACTGTTGGCAATGTTATTGTCAAGCTTCAAGGGGAAAACAAACTCAAGGATGCAACTTACATGGTAAGACGTTGAAAATGTATATTTGATTAATGTTAAAATATTCATTTATGTACAAGTTAATTGAACTTTTACTATTTCATGTTACAGGCAAAAGTCAAATCTTCTTAGCTGTGAAGGTCAACCATTTATAAATGATTGTAAGTTCATTCATATTGATCGTTGGGTAAAAGATGATAGCTATATGTCTATGATTTTTAATCGGGTAGATGGAAAGATTCATAGCCAAGTACCGGCTTATGATGTTGTTGTGAGAAAACTAACGTATGAAGACAAAGAAGCAAAAGGATAGATAGTTAACATTTATCAAAAACCACAGTTATTGATTAATTGTCTTATAGACATATGTTCAAATGAAGGAGATTGGGCTTTAGATTTATTTTCTGGCTCAGGTAAGTTTTATTATATGGAATTGAATTTCAATATCTTCTTTCTTAATTTATATGTCATTATACTAATTTACTTCATTATTTCTTTTGTGCTTGATAATTAGGTACAACACTAGCATGTTGCCTTCAAAAAGGAAGAAATTGCATTGTCATTGAAAAAGATCCAGTACAATGCAATTTTATTCAGCAAAGAATTAATGCTCTTCAATTTCTTCCAGATGCAATGCAAGAAATTGGGTTGAAGAAATGAGCTTTTAGTAAATCCCATGTGGCAAAAAAGACAAAGGAAACTCAACCACCATTACATGGAATGATTGGAAATGCATACATTGGGAGATTTGCAAACATCAAAGATCCATTAGAAGAGGAAAATGAACAAAATGAAGCATAAAATATTGTGGAAGAAGACAATGATGAAACTCTAGAGGATGAAGAGTTTGGATTACGTGATATTGTTGATTAAATTTAAGTTATGCTTAGAAATCAAGCTCATTTTTTGTAACTATTAATTAGTTATACTTGTAATGTTTTGACTTTGACATTTTATGAGAAGAATAAACATTCAATTAATGTTGTTATGTGTTCAATATTTATATTATGTGATTTTCGCATTAATTTTTATGTTACTCATTATTTTTTGAAAAAAACAGTGATTATTATCATTTTTTTGACACGAAATTCATTAAAAAAAAAAAAAACTATTATTTAACCATTTTTTGTTAAATTTTTCCTATAAAAATTGTGATTTTGACATGTCATTTCTATATCAAAATGTGTAATTTTTTAGTTATATTTATGTTGAAAATGGTTATTTTTATGTCAAATGTTAAAAATTATTGTTTTTTAGAAACAATTATTTGATGTGCATTGAAAAATTAATTAACGATGTATAAATATGTAGAATATCGAAACTTTAAAATATCAACCTTCTTCTTTAAATATGCAAAACAATAAAAACCTCACTACAAAAAAAAAAAAAAAATATATGAAGAAGAAAACTACTTCAAAAATTGTTAAATTTAGAAAATAATTATTTATATTTCATACATTAGAAAATTTAAAGTCAAAAAATAGGTCTTTTAAAAAAAGGGTCTGATGCAGAATCACCACTTTTTTAAATCAGCATGCAAATCACTAACATTCTAAAAAGTAATGTACATAAAAAAATTTAAAGTGCCAAAAACTATGCTTAAAAAAATATATGTGTATTCTGCATCACCCCTTTTCAAAATCGGGTCACTTTTTTGCTACCTCTACGAAATGAGTAATCGTATCAGTCCTCATTTCAAAGTTTACATTGTTGTCTCCAATGTAATCTTATTTCAATGATTTGTAATGTTGAGAAGAGCAATCTCTGCTCCACGATTTCTCTTCATTCTTAGTCAGAAACCATATTTAAAGCAAATTCGAATTTATGTTTCCCTCCTTTTAACAAGTCAGCCTCACAAAATAAACAAGTTGACATGCCCCAATAGTTGTAACCCTTCACATGGAGGATCAACTATAAATATGCATTTATCCTCCCTCATTTGGCATTCATCCTTGGAAGACTTCAGACATCTGTGGCATCTTCATATGAGGCAACTGAAACTAATAGAGAAAATATGAGGTGGAGAGGAAGGTCTAGTTCATTTCCTTTCTTGTGTTCTTGCAGGTCATATTTAAGAAGGGTTGTTTATGATATTTAGGGCATAGGTTTGTGGTATTTTTCTATATCAAAGATAAAGTCAAAAGTTTAAATTTAAAGGAGGGTTGAGACCCATGTTGATAGTGGAAGACAAGGCCAAATGAAGGCTAAGTCCCCTCAAGGAGAAGCAAAGGTAATTACAGAGCACAAGGATGTGGGTTACTATATATATTGGATGAAAATTATCTCTATAGGATCGACCCTTGTTCATGGATATATATGAGATGTGGTAGACCTTATTTGAAGGATGAGAATCTTGATGTAATGCATTGTAAATAGACGCAAATCATAGAGGTCTTACACAACTATTTGAGAAGGATTGGAGGTCGAGACTAGGGTTGTCACCAATGCTACAAGAAGCCCTAACCAGGATCGAAATCGCAGGCTCATGTTCACAGGTATGAAGTAAAGGTATGATGTTTTGTTTAACACTTTGATAATGTGAAGTAGATCAGATATTATGACACTTCGTGTACAAAGATCAAGGACTATAAGAAGAGCTCCTAGGAGAGATGTTGTTTAGTATTGCAAGACAATAATATTTATGCTTGTGAGAATGATATAGTGCCTATGATGAATAACAATGACTCTTATTGTAGTGATACTTGTAATAGTAAGTTATAACAGCGCTTGGTAGTATGCTCATAACAATGATGATAGTAATATACATCATTGTGTTCATAACAATGATGGAAATAGTGTAGAGCAATATTTCTTTAGGGCAGTGATATTTTGATAGTGATGTATGATAGAGGCACTTATGATAACAGTGATATGGTTATGATATGTGCTTTTATGACAGAGAGTGACCATGACAATATTGTATGGCAAAACCATATGACAGTGTTTTTGACGTGACAATAATGTATGGCCTGGCTTGAATATGATGTGATAGTGACCTATATGACAATGACCTTGATGCATGACAATGACTTATGATAATGCTCCTATGATGGGTGATGTATGGCCATGTCCAATATTCTTATGACAATGATGGCAATATCCTTATGACAACAGTGTCTTTGTGACAATGTGACCATGATGAATGACTTCAATGCTTTGTATAGTGATGAATGACGGTATCTTCGTGACAATGATATACTCTTTCTCCTATGTATGCAGTGTCCACGATGACAAATATTCTTGACAGAGACATATACTACTTGTGTTCGTGATATGGAGGCAACTCCTTGACAGATTTGTCAATTGTCATCTCATGATCTCGGATTGGCCCTAGGTGGCCTAATGTCACTAATGACGAGTTATGTCTCATGATATTTGTACTTTGTATCTTAGTTGTACATTTGATGAATATTTAATCGAAGAAAAAGAAATTATTATGGGTTTTCCCCCTTGTGGGGTTTTGCCCTAGTCTCAGACCAAAATCCCGGTGTCTCTATTGTGTATTCTTTTCTTCTATTGTTCCTTATTGTTCCACTGCATTGTTGATGTTATTGTTCTCTCTATATAGTTGCTAATGCTGATATGGGATGAATACAAAGTGTAAAATGTTGAAAAAGTTAAAAAATGCAATTATCTACAACAGAGAACAATCTAGCCCTGAAAATTAACAAAAAGGAGCCTTTGTCTTATCTAATATGTTACCCAACTCGAGCCATATTGGAAATGGGTTAATATTCTAAGCTTCTTCACCCATGAGTGAAAATTTTGTAATGTAACAATTGAAATTTGATGTATTAAAAAACAATCAAGTCATTTGGCAATTCCAATAACTCCTTCTTGATGGTTAACTTTAGTTGCTTGATCTTAATGAGCTCAATATCCACTAAGCCCTCCTCCAATTTGTTTATAAATATTTTTGACAACTTGTTTGAGGAGGCTTCCACTCCCTCCTTTATTTGTGTTCAATATAAAATTGACATCATTGCCTTCTATGAGCCTATCAAGAGTGATCTGTTTGTTGTTCAAGAAAGAGGTTCAAATGCCTCCCGATTTTCATAAGGTTCATATATATTTAATAACTAGAATTGTTGACTTAACGTTTGACTATGGACTATATTTCATAGTGCTGAAACAACAACAAATGTAGATGTTAGATCAATAGAGGGTGCCCATCTCATTACCAGGCCCCTTGAAAACCCAAAAACGTCAAAAGAAACAAAATGATAATGATCAAACAATTATTGAAAAATCATTTTCTATTGCGATAATAATTAACATCAATTATTGTAGAAAAATAGCATCAAGATGATTAGAAAGAACCAAATTTTTTAGGCCTAATTGTTTGACTCAACCTCCTAAGCCTCTCATGTACAAAGAGAGAATCTCCATGGCTAAACCCCATGGGGGTTGTGCACTACTCGTAGTGCACCTTCAATGAGACTTTTTTTTACCCTCGTTGACTTCATAAGCCATCCTTGCTTGTGCCAATTTGAATGCTAATTTGTGACCGACCTTTGAGACTGTTGATTCTTTGTAATAATCTTGTCCCAACCCACCTGATTGATTTCTCTCTTAAGAGGGATGGATGATAAGGCCAAAGGAGGTAATGACCTCCTCCTCGACCTTTAAGAAGTTTGGCTTAAGATGCCAATTCAACAATTGACTTCACAACCTCTAATATACTTCCTTCTAAGTCATCAACTAGATTCACTATGTTTAAACCCGACGAGAAAGACAAACTGCCCACAGAGAATGAATCCTTAATTAGAGAATTATGGATTGGGGACAACCTCACTTCTTCTATCGAGGAGAGCTAAGAGGAAAAAGAATGGGAGGCTAAAGATATATTTTTAAGACTCTTCAAGCTGAGAATTGATTAGACTATCATCTGAGATGCCTGCACTCTTTTTCCATAAAGATTCCAAGTTTTTCTATTGAGACAAAGAAAGGTCTAATATATCAAAATTCAAGAGATTTGACGAATGTAAACCATCTAATTGAAGGCCCATTGCACCTACTCATATCTCCTCCTTAGGCTGGAATACAATAGTAAGGGATTGTGCACTCGAGGCATCAAGGACCTTGTCACCTTTTGCTAATTGTGGGTTGCAATGGGTTGACTAATAGAATGAGTAGGTTTGACCTCAAGGATAGGGGAGGCCTGAGGTTCCTTGACCCTCCAAACATTTTGGGTAAAAAATTTATTACAATCTCAAACCAAATGTCCATATAAATAACAATGAATGCAGTAGAAGGGAATATTTTCATAGTTAAGAAGTTGGATGAATTTGGTCAAACCCGCCTCTATCTCCATGGATTCATAGCAGCCCACACTCACATCTAAATCCACTATAATTTTAACAATAGAATGTGCATTTGAAGATTTGTAAGAATTGTTTATAAGGATGAAATTTTCTAATATATAGTTGATTTCCTTTAATGCTTTATTATTCCAAAACTCCATGGGTAGTCGAGGAAGCCTAACCTAAACTAGAGTCGATTTTGTGAATTCCTCCTGAGCATCAAACCCAAGGTGCGAAGGTTTTAGCGAGAGTATTTCTTTGTCAAAAAACCATTGCCCCCCCATAATGCAAATTGCATTAACTTTGGAGTGGAAGATGAAATCTATCCATCCTCGATCCAAGAGGTGAAGGGTTGGCTCTTTCTCCATAATATATCCTTACTAGGACTAGATCCAACTATTTAATGCATTGAACCCCATTTTTTGACCTAATATTTTTCTAAGTAATGTTTTGTTGAGGAGGGAAACCATTTGATCCACTTGCATGTCTTTGCCTACCACAAGAGAAATACCTTTACCCCGAGATTTGACAACCTTTCTTTGTTTTTTTTGTCCTTCTTCTACTACTTTTAGTTTTAGTCATCAATCTAAACATGTTTTCTCATGTCTCTTAGTTAAAGTATCTTGACAAGGAAGGATAAACTCTTCCTTCTATGATGGTAAAACCTCCTCTCCTCCCCCACCCTCTAGAAACTTCTCCTTCATAACAAAACATGATGATGTAACCCTTGCCATAGACGCCAAAGGCAATGAAATATGACTATCACCATCTCCTAGAGTCACATGAATCCACGTGCTATCCACATGTTTGAAGATGTCCTCTTGTAACAATGAGTCCTTCTTGTAATCTGCAAGAGGCTTATATTCACCCATAGTATGGTACTAATAAAGGCAAGCCTGACACCTCTACCAAACCCTACCTATGGCCTTACCTACCAAAAAAACAATAAAGACTTGTAGAAGCCTTAGTGTGAAAGGTTTGCGAAAAACGTAAACCAATACCCTAGGCCCCCATCTCCACCATCGATGGACATTAATGCATCTTATGTTGTCAACATTTTCGTGATAACTTCTTTTTTAAATATAATAATTCATTTATATATATATTACTCTTACCTACTTGTATGCAATGATTTGCATGAATATTAGATGTGTAGTAATTCTTGGTAATGATTTGTTTATTTACCATAATTTAACGAATTTCTAATTTAACTTATTTTTCCGAAATGACACTTCAATTATATGGTGCACATATATATTCCCATGCAAAGGTTGCATAAATAAGAAGGTTTAGTAAATGTTAGTAAATAAATTATTTATTACCCCAACTTTAATGAATTCTTATAGTGACTCATTTTTTCTGAGGTGAGAATTATTTTATACTTTATCTGTGTATATTTGTATGCAAGGATGTGTATGTATACTGATTTTTCAATAATTTTGGGTAAGATTTATTCATTAGTAGAATGTAAGAAGATTCTCATGGATTTAATAGTTTCTTTAAGGGAATTTAATCCTTTTGGAGTTCATAAAAATCTTTCTTAGAATGTGTGTAGAGTGGTGGTAAATCTTCTTCACGACAGTGAAAAGATGTTGCATTATTGTCAGTTGGGAGAATGGACAAAGTTTTCACCATGTAAAATTTTTGGATTTTGTTGATGATTGATTAAACCATCAACACTTTGGTATAATTCTTCAAAAGACCATAACTCAATGATTCAAACTTAGAATTTGATAAAATTTGTATCATTCGAAAACTATTAAAGCACAAAAGGCAATGATGGCCTTAGAAATAAGGTTCAAGTTGAGTAAGGAAAGTGAAAATTCTATAGCCTCCATCTCCTTAAGGTGACCTATGAGGTTTTGGGTGTGTAGGAATGATTGTCACAATAATTAAACAATATGAACTTGAATAAGTTATAAGGTAAAATCATGAATAAAGACATCAAATATTGAATGCATAACACAAATAGAATTTAACAATGTTAACAACATTTCATAAATGTTCTACATAATGCTATGTGGAATAAAGCAAGAAAAGGAAAATATGGTTTGCAATATGCTTTATTGTACCTAATATACATAGGAATTACAAGTAGTGACAATAATGCCCATCTGGTTGTAAAATAGAGTTCTATGTTATCATTGTAGGCCATTGTTTTTTTCTTGGCACATAGGGGTAAGCTCTGGTGGTGATTAACGTGCAGATGCCAAATGTACACACATATCTGTTGGAAATAATATTGAGAGGGGGGGGTGAATCAGTATTATCAAATCAATAATTTAATTTCCAAAACATATTTGTATACACTACTTCAACTAAGTGAACTAGCGTGTATATGCGACTGTACTTAAAGTAACCAGTGTATATGCAGAGAACTTTTGATTTACCCAATTTATCATGCATTGAACTTTAACCAGTATATCATAGATTTATTAAACGGTGCAGTAAAAGCAGAATAAAGCATCACACATAAGCAACACACATGAACACCAAGATATAAGGTGGAAACCCAATGTGGGTGAAAACCACCTGCTGTTGTCGTCTCTGTCTTCTTTTAATAATAATAAAATCTATTTACAATTTTGTACTGATGCAAACTTATACCAGTACGCAGGCTTATACCTGCAGAAGGTTACAACCTTCTCTTGTTCTCCAGCTTCTACTGGAAGGGAGCTACAACCCCCTAACTTTTGTACTAGCCAATATGTTTACTAGTACGTAGGCTGCGACCTACAGAAGGCTACAACCTTCTTTCTTCCTCCATGGACCACATTTCATAAATTTTCAGACTGGATCCATCAACAACATTATAACTGCAATTCAATCATCAAATACATCTGCATCAACCAATCACTGAAACTCAAACATCACTTTCTGAATCACCCATAACTGAATCAATCAATCACTTTGATAGTCAATATGATCAGTCAGAATACTGTCACCAGAATACAGTCACTAGAACCCAAACCAGAACCCAAAATTCTGCAACAGCAAACAGAAACAACTGAAACATACTTTATGAGGTATACACTACTTCCATGTGTTGAACCTGTGTGTATACGTGCTTTTATCAAAGCCAACTAGTATACACATCTGCAAATATTAATTCATAATTCTGCAGCTATTCCATACTTAAGTTATACCTAGATCATAATATTTACAGAACAACACATGCGTCAGTATTCAGATCTAGACTATACGTGATCAACCCACATAATGATAATTCATTTCAAGCCTTAAGATCTCGATCCATCATTAAATCTTATCCTTCACCAGCCGTTGAGGTTCATTCTTGGTTCATATCAAGCATAGTACCATAAGCCAATAGCCTGCATACTAGATCTCACACTTCATCAGATATTCGATACTTGCACACCTGGCCTAATGATCTTCTCCTCCTTTTATAGTTTTAGGCCTTTCTCAATACCATAGACCAAAACCACTTAGGACCAATACCTTGGACCAAATACCTAAGGTCAATACCTCGGACCAGATACCTTGGACCAATACCATGGATCGAAATACCATGAACCAAATACCTTAGACCAAAAACTTAGTTTTCCAAGATATACGCGCTTTTCCTTCTGTGAAAGTGCGTGTGTATGTATACGCTACTTGTGTTCAATGAACCTGCGTGTATACGCACCTTGGTCAAGGTGAACCTGTGTATACCTCTCTTTCTTCATTCTTCCTAGTCTAATCTATAATTCCTTGTTGTTAACCTATTGTACTGTGATCTTTCATCTGAGTGAGTTGCCATCAAGGACAACATGTGTATCATAATGCCAGCAATCTCCCCCTTTGGACTTGATGGCAACAACAACACTAAGTCACTCTCCCCCTTTGACATCAAGGGCAAAGTGTCATGCTCCCCCTAAGCACATGCTGAATTCTCTAATATGCTGAAATGTACTAATTGAGCTCCCATGATTGAGTCCATGCTCCCCCTGAGCACTAGCAAAGTCCGCAAGAAGATTTTCTAAAAGAATAACATGACTTTATAAATCAACTATGTGAGGATGACCTTCCTATCACCAATGACTCATAGATCCATCTCCCAACCAAATGGGGATATACCAAATTTGACTCATCCACCCAACCAAGTGGGGATATACCAATTGTTTATACATGACAAAAACAAGAAATATTACATCATCCATCCCATGCATAGTGGGGTTACAAATATGACCTTTACATTAAATGATATACATGACATTTATAATAAGAACAACTGATCTAAACAAGACCATGATAGTCATCAACAACTATCATACACCATATATGATCTGCACCATCAGCAACATTAGGATCAACAGCCTGTATATTTCCATCATCAAAAGAGTCACCTAAATCAAAGAAATTATGCGGATCTGTACCAAGATCTTCTAAGATAATGCCAACAATGCATTATTAGAAACATATGCTCCCCCTGAACCTATGCCAAATGTTCACTGTCAGATCTGTTTATTGCATATATCAGTAAGAAATATCAAGGCATCATCATCAATCGGATATACATCAAGTTATCAACAACTTATGAGGACCAACATATTTCCACATGTTGCCAGCAGATTGTAACCATCATCAAACAGAGAAAATAATTGACTAAACCATATCAAACCCCTTGTTCCTGAGTCTGTCCCACTGCTTTTCCTCAAACCAACATATACGCAACTACGTTCACAGAAACCTGCATATGTATGTGACTATGCTTCATGAAACTTGTGTATGACAACCTTTTTCTAAAAATAGGATTTAACAGCGAGATGATGCAGCAATTACTCCCAGCTTTTGTTTGAGATATTCAAATGTCTCTCTGGGCAGTGGTTTAGTGAATATATCAACAACCTGTTCTTTGGAGGGAACATACTCCAATTTGACCTTTTGTTCAAGCACTTGTTCACGTAGAAAATGATATTTGATGGGTATGTGCTTGGTCTTGGAGTGCATGACTAGATTCTTTGAAATACTGATGGCACTTATATTATCACATAGAATGGAGATGGGTGGAGTACATGTGATCTGAATGTCTTGCAAGGTTTGCATCATCCAAAGTAGTTGTGTGCAGCAAGATGCAGTAGCCACATATTCTGCTTCAGCTGTAGATAATGCAATTGAACTTTGTTTCTTGTTGAACCAAGACACTAACCTGGAACCCATATAGAATGCACCACCACTAGTGCTTTTTCTGTCATCAACACTTCCTGCCCAATCTGCATCTGTATATACATGAAGAGTAAGATATGTATCTCTAGGATACCATAAACCAAAGTTCTGTGTTCCTTGAAGATATTTGAAAATCCTTTTGACTGCATGAAGGTGTGATTCCTTTGAATTTGCTTGGAATCTTCCAACTATTCCTACTGCATGCATGAAGTCAGGTCGAGTACCTGTTAGATAAAGCAGACTGCCAATCATGGATCTGTAAGTTGGTTGATGTACTACTGCTGATTCATCATTTGAGCTGAGATTGCATGTTGTTACCATTGGGGTACATACTGGTTTAGAATCTTCCATGCCGTACTTTTTCAAGATCTATTTGAGATATTTGGTTTGTGAAAGAAAAATACCATCTTTATTTTATTGAACTTGTAGACCAAGAAAATAGGTAAGCTCACCAAGCAAGGACATTTCAAATTCTCGTTGCGTTACAGACGCAAAATTCTGACTCATGGATTCTTCATTGCTACCAAAAATGATATCATCAACATAAACAATAATTATTAGCAATTTATCAGTGTCAATCTTTGTATATAGATTGCTATCTGCTGACCCCTTTGAAAAACCCTGTTCGTGGAGATATTTGTCAAGACGATAATACTAGGCCCATGGAGCTTGTTTTAGACCAAAGAGAGCCTTTCTGAGTTTGCATACAAGTTTTGCATCATTTCCAAGAATGAATCCTTCTGGTTGTTCAATATAGACTTCTTCTTCTAAGTCTCCATTAAGGAAGGCAGATTTTACATCCATTTGGTATACTTTGAATTTATGAAAACTAGAAAGAGCAAGAAACATCCTTATGGCTTCAAGTCTAGCAACAGGTGCAAAAGTTTCTTCAAAATCTATACCTTCTTGTTGAGCATATCCTTTACAAACAAGTATGGCCTTGTTTCTAATAACTTCTCCATTTTCATTCAGCGTGTTTTTGAATATCCATTTAGTTTCTATGATATTCTTATCATGAGGTCTAGGAACTAATTCCCAAGTATTATTCTTTTCAATTTTCTCAAGTTCTTCATTCATGGCCTTGACCCAACATTCATCTTTGCATGCTTCATTTACATTTTGAGGTTCGGTGGAGGATAGTAATGCTAGATAGCTTGAGGTTTCTGTAATAGTTCTTCTTGTCTATACACGTGCCTCTTTTTCCCCTAAAATTTGAGTTTTTGGATGATTTTTCTGAACATACCTGGACGAATTCTTTTGTTATACCGTTATCTCTTCTTCTAGTGCTTCATTGGTTTCTTCTTTAGAATCATTGTGATTTGATGTGGGAAAATAATCCCCATCTTCTTCATTGTCATAATCTTTGGTTTTTATCTATTTAGGATTTTTGCATGCTTCATCAACTACAGCATCAATACTTTCAACAATTTTCCCAAGTCTTTTATTATAACATTTATATCCTTTACCTGGGTAAGAGTAACCAAGAATAATACCTTCATCTGCTCTGGGCTCAAACTTACCAAGTTTTTCATCAGTCCTTTTGATATAGCATTTGCTTCCAAAAACTTTAAAGTATTTTACCGTAGGATTCTTACCATACCAAAGTTCATGTGGAGTTTGAGTGCTGTTTACCCGAACATTTGCTTTGTTGAGAATAGTTACGGCGACACATGCAACTTCACCCCAAAAGGTTGCAGGAGTTCCAGATTCATCTAGCATAGCTCGAGCCATTTGTTGAACAGTTCTGTTCATTATTTCTACCGCTCCATTTTGCCGAGGAGTCCTTGCAGTGGAGAACTGGCTTTTTTATTCCATGTTGTTCACAAAAGTCAAAGAATTCATCCAAGGTAAATTCTCCTCCTCGATTAGATCTGAGGCATTTTATTTTGCGATTTGATTCATTTTCAACCAAAGCTTTGAAGGCTTTGAACTTTTCAAATGCTTCATCTTTATGCTTTAGAAGACCTATCCAACACATTCTGGAAAAATCATCAATGAACAAAATAAAGTATTCTTCTCCACGAGGTGACTTTTTCCTTAATGGTCCACATAAATCAGTATGAACAAGTTCAAGAGGCTTACTAGCTGACCCTTCTTTTTCAATGAAGTGAGATTTGGTTTGCTTACCGAATTGACATGGTTTGCATATTGTATTTTCAAGAATGCTGATATCTGGAAGATCATGAACAGCCTGGAATCTGCATGCTTTTCTTATTTGAGAAAAGCTTAGATGTCCCAATCTTCTGTGCCATAACCAGTTTTCATCATTTTTGCTTAGATAACACTGTTGTTGTCCTCCCTTGAGTATGTATAAGTTGTTTGGAGTTCTTGTACCTTTGATCATGGTTTCTCTTGTATCAAGCTCACGAACAACACATCCATTTGATTGAAACACCACTTCATTTCCTTGATCACACATTTGACTCACACTCAACAGGTTATGCTTTAGACCATCTACATACATAACATTCCTAGCTTTAACCTTTTCTTTCAAGAAAATAGAGCCTTTACCTTTTATGACAGCAGGAGTGTCATTGCAAAATGAAACATTCTTTTCCTTTTCTAAGGCATTATATGAGTGAAGTTTTTCTTTGTCACTTGTCATGTGTTTTGAGCATCCATTGTCAATGTACCATTGATTTTCTTGTCCTTCTGCATACAAGGCTATACCACATCTTTCTGTTTGAGATTCTTTCCTTCTCCATACTTTGGGATTTAATGGAGTTTGTTCCTTTTGAGATATTTTCTGAAATTTACTCCTGCATTCAGATTCTTCATGGCCAAAGTTGTTACAGATTGAGCATTCTATTTCATTTTCAAGAAGAGAAAAGTTATTATAGGAACTTTTCTTGATCCCTGTCACATTCCTTTGATTTCGTGCTTCTCTAGTCATGATGGTTTTGTAAGCAACACATTGAGCAACTTTGTGTCCAAAATTATGACATGAGAAACATTGACCATTGAAGAAGTTCCTGCAATTATCGAATCTATTGACCTGATGATTGTAGTTTCTATTGATATTCATCTTTGAAGCAAATTGAGTATGATTTACCTGAGGTTGGTTGTGGCTTCTGTTCATCCTTGAAGCAAATTGAGCTTGATTTACCTGGTGATCTTCTTTATGCCTTTGCTGACGATTGTCATATTGTTCACTGTTCTTTGCTGCATCAAGATAGCTTTTAGTGGAGGTTGACGGCTTCTATGATTGAGATGCTTCTTCAGTATATCCAATACTTGTCTTTATTAGAGGAGAACGTTGCACTTTGATAATTTCATTTAAGGTTTCTGATCCTTTAGCAAATCTAAGATTGAGAGATTTTGTTTTCTCAAGATCCTTTCTTAGACCCACAATTTCACATTCTAGTTTTTCATTGTGTTTTTCTCTTTCAGCAAGTTGGTATGTCAAGGTATCTATAATCATATTCTTTTCTTCTAAACAAATTTTGAGTTTAGAGATTTCTTCATGAATGTCATCCTCTTCTAAAGCATCCCAAAAATTATCATCTTCATAAGCCATTAAAAGTCTATAGTCATTACCATTTTCATCTTCATCACTATTTGATAAACCATCGCTATCTTCATGAGTATAGTAACTCTTTTTACTTACATTTTGTTTTCTATTCCATTTTGCAGATTCCTTCCCTTTATCATTCCCTTTATCATATTTATCTTTATGAGGACATTTGGCAGCATAATGACCGACCCTACCACATGCAAAACATTTGAAAGGTAGTTTACCTCTAAATCTTCCGGAACCCTGTTGAAGCTTCTTGACAAAGTTTACTTCATCTTCTTCCTCTGAAATATGTCTTGATTCTTTGAGTTCTTCCTTTCCTTTTGCTGAAGCTTTAACTGTGGCTTCTCTCATATCTGATGGGCCTCCTTTTCTCATCTCAAAGGTAGTTAAGATTCCGTGAAGCTGTGTCATAGTGATAGTCTGTAGATCCTATTTTTCTTCTATGGCAAATACTTTTGATTCAAATTTGGCAGACAAGGATCTTAAAATTTTTTCAACTAAGGTAACTTCCTTTATCTCTTCACCTAGATTCTTCATACAATTAACAACTTCATCTATACATAAGAAGTAACTAGCTATACTTTCATCATTGTGCATCTTAAGAGTTTCATATTGAATTCTGAGAGTTTGTAGTTTAGCACGTTTTACCTGAGAGTCTCCTTCGTAGCTTAGAACGATTTTGACCCATATTTCTTTGGCTGATTGGAGCTACATAACTTTGACAAACTCTAATTGTGATAGACTTCCGAAGAATGTATTGACAACCCTGACATTGGTTTCATATTGCTTTTTACCTGCCGTATTTGTAGGAATTGCTGATGGAAATGTATATCCTCCTTCCACGATTTCCCAGACATCCGTACCAAGTGATTGTAGATAGGTTGTGGTTCTTATCTTCCAATAAATGAAGTTGCTCCCATCAAAGATTGGCAGTCTGACGGATCCCACGCTTTCTTAATTACTCATGATGATGGGTCTCCCTTCAAGCGATCAAGCTTCTTCTGAAGGACCCACTCTAATACCAATTGTTGGAAATAATACTGAGAGGGGGGGGGGGGGGTGAATCAGTGTTATCAGATCAATAATTTAATTTCCCAAACAAATTTTTATACGCTACTTCAACTAAGTGAACTAGCATGTATACGCGACTGTACTTAAAGTAACCATCGTATATGCAAAGAACTTTTGATTTACCCAATTTATCATGCATTGAACTTTAACCAGAATATTAGAGATTTACTAGATAGTGTAGTAAAAACAGAATAAAGCATCACACATAAGCAACACACATGAACACCAAGATATAAGGTGGAAACCCAATGTGGGTGAAAACCACCTGCTAATGTCGTCTCTGTCTTCTTTTAATAATAAGAAAATCTATTTACAATTTTGTACTGGTGCAAACTTATACCAGTACGCAGGCTTCTACCTGCAAAAGGTTACAACCTTCTCTCGTTCTCCAGCTTCTACTGGAAGGGAGTTACAACCCCCTAACTTTTGTACTAGCCGATATGTTTATTAGTACGTAGCTTGCGACCTACAGAAGGCTACAACCTTCTTTCTTCCTCCATGGACCACGTTTCATAAATTTTCAGACTGGATCCATCAACAACATTATAACTGCAATTCAATCATCAAATACATCTGCATCAACCAATCACTGAAACTCAAACATCACTTTCTGAATCACCCATAATTGAATCAATCAATCACTTTGACAGTCAATCTATGATGAGCCCCAAATTGGGTAACTTATTAGGCTCATTTTGCCTAATTGTCCTTGTTCAATCCTCCATTTTTCATAGATTATGCATGTTTTTTTAGTATGTTTATGTTATTTGAACAAATAAGGGTGGTCACTCTACCAAGGAAGCTAATACGTGGTTATTTCAGGTTTTTGGACAAATTTTGGAGCAAAACCAAGCAATTATGGGCCAGGTGACAGCCAAGCTTGAGGTGAGGATTCGTAGGGAGGTTGTCTCTGGCATTAAATGGCCCTTCCTTGAAATCTCCACCCTCAACTCCGAGCTCAACAGGCCACCAAAACGAATTCTAAAGGCAGCCGAGCAGCTTTGGGAAGAGTGACTGTTTACTAGCAGTTGGAACAGCCGAGTCCCTTGAATTTAGGAGGGCTGCTAGGCCCCTCGTAGTGTATAAATAGGAAGGCCTCAGCCTTCGTAGTTTACTTTTGGAACTATTGGTATTTGCACTATAGTGCTGTCCTTTTCTCAGCTTGTTTTCTTGTAGCTACTGTTGTATAACTTTCTTGTGATGATTATTTTTGAGTAATGAGAAGCAACTTTACTTGGCATCAGATCTGAGTTCTTTATAGGAGCCAGCAACTCTTGGGCTTGGGCCCAACCCAAGTACCAAGGCCTCCTTTATGTATTGTTATTTGTTCTTTATGTATTTGCAAAATCATTTCTGTTAAGTAGATTAAATCTTGTTGATTAACTAGGTCACTGTTGATGATTAGAAAGACTTTTGATGTTCAGATTGAGTTGATAGGTTATTAACAGGGAAAAGCTTCAGAAAAGGGCCATCAAACACCTCTGATTTCACCTCTCCCTCAGTGGGATCAGGAGCTGGGATCAACATGACCTTGCTGCCCACAAAAACACTGACTTTACTTTGCCATGCAATCATTAGTGTTTGATTTTCATTTGCAGAAGTTGGTTACATGTTCAGATTCTTGATTGCTTAGTTGCATAGTTAGTATACATGGTTTCATTGCAGTTAAAACTTCTGCTCATTCTCTTTACTGTCAGCTAGATCAGATTAGGTCAACGTAACTAAGTCTCTGATTTTACAAGTCTTCGTTGGTTCAGTTGGAAAAACAACTTGCAGAGCTCCTATACCACTTCTCTATCTGTCCATACTCCATCAAACCCATCTGCTCCATCCCCTAACTCAGATTCTTGCCTCACATTTGCCATTTGCTCACATAACTCTAATTTTTGTGCAACATTGCTTCAGTCCTCCTTGAACAAATCTAGCCATCTACATCTTTCCTCAACTCCATCCACCAAGTCCTGGACCACCTCCAACCCTTATCCTACCTCCATACTCACTGCTTCACCTTTCTCTCTCCATCCACCCTCCAAAATCTCATTTCTGAACAATCTGTAGAAAATTACAGACATCCTGTAGAACCCCTGCAGACTTCCTGTAGAGGCTCACGAATGAGATTTCTTGATAGCCAAACTCTGTGAAACTCTCTGGAAGGGTGTTAGGGACCCCTTAGGCTCTCTCTGAACCTTCCCGACCTCCTCCAAGCATTTCTTCTCGTCAATCCACCTCTGCACAGTCAAAACAGTCAAAGTGCATGTATGATAATTTTGGAAACTTATTCAAAAATACAAAAAGATGTTTTTTTTTTTCAGATGTTACTATAGAAGTAGCTTAGATACATGTATTTACCTTCCTAGAAGTCAATGGCATCTCTTTCCGTAGCTTGCATCCTCTTTCTTGCATCAGTAGGGATAGCTGGTAAAATTAGGGTTTGCTAGGGTTTACGTTTCCTTTCATCTTTCTAGTTTCTTTCTGAAAGTAGATCAGCCTTCTTTGAGTTAGCTTTCGTCCATCAGTTAAAAAGCTTCTTCTCAGAGCTCATAGAAGTTGGCTTAAGCTCCTAGCGGACTTGTGCCAACTCACCAAGTGACAGCTGCGGCAAGAGCTAGTACTTGTGCATACAGCACCGTCGCTTCCAAGTTTGTTACGAACTACCGAGTTGATAAAAGTAAAGAAGGGAGTCCCAAGAGTTGCAACATTATTGCTGCAATACTGGAGCTCACCACTCTTTTTGGCGCCATTGCCGGGGGGGCGTCAGAGTATTTGTGATTACTGTTTTTCTTCTATTTTCCTGCTCTAACCTTCTGCTAAGTAGTTTATTTCAGTTCCATCCTGCAAAAGTAAATTAGACATTTCCTGCTTTCATAAATTAGCCTTTCAATTCCGCAATTTCAATTTTGCAAGCGTAGAATAGAATTTCAATTCTGCAAGCGTAGTCTAGCATTTCATTCTCGCAATTTGATTTTAGCAAAATAGATTAGTCCTTTCCTGGTTTCATTTCAATTCCGCAAGATAGATTTTAGTTAGTTGCAATTCCATCTGTTTCAGTTTTGCAGGTACAAGCAGAAAAAAGCAAAAGCAACCAAAAATCTTTTCATGCCTCGTAGGAACAGAGATAATACCGGAAAATTCCTACCCAACACCCCCACCACTTCACTGAGTCACCCTTCTCTCTTCTTTGGTGGCAGTGACCCAGAAGAACCTATAGGTGAACCTCCTAAGATATACGAAGATCCTATAACAGAAGAAGAGCAAGAAAACATTCCTTTTGAGACCATGGCTGAAAACAGAAACGGTAGAGACGATGATGAGAGAATAGAAGGTACCTTCCCCATCCGAGAGACCAACGGGGACATGAAGATGAAGAACATAAGTCCCTCAGCCTTACCTCATTTCCATGGATTGACCACTGAAGACCCTGATACCTTCATGTTTGAGTTTGTTGTCCTTTGTCGAACTTATGACTATGCAGAAGACGAGCAAAAGTTGAAACTCTTTCCCTCTACCCTCAAGGTTGCAGCATTACGTTGGTTCATGGGGTTACCTGGAAACAGTATCACCACTGGGGCTCAGATGCAGCAAGCCTTTAATAACAAATACCGGGACTACTGTAGGTCAAAGGAAACAAAGGGAGAAATCTTTCGGATGACCTTGGGAAATGATGAGTCTTTAGAAGACTACGAGGAAAGGTTCCAACTTAGCTATAAACGGGCTAGGTGCACACTTGATCCTGAATCTCTAAAGCTGGTTCTACTCCGAGGAGTCCCTGAAGACCTTCTAGATACCCTTCACATGCTAGCTGGAGGAGACATCTACCAACTACCTTATGAGGACATAAAGACTGTGTTTAGAAACCACTCTAGGGCAGCCCAGAAAAGAGGTAGGGGGAATCCACTTTTAGCTAGTACTACCTTCTCCAAGCATGAGTTTGCTAATCAGATGGAAGACCTCAAAAGTGAGATGAGACAGATCATTTCCATGCAACTTGATACTTTCTGAATCCAACAAAAGAAAGAGGAAGCTGAGATGGATTTGGCCATTTTTTATCCTAGATGTACGAGGAAGCACCCTAAGAACGAGTGTCCATTGCACTCAATAGACGTATGTTTCGTTTGTGAGGAGAACCACCCCACGAACCAATGCCCCACCTTGCCTGGACTTAAAGCCATGTACCAAGGGACTGAGGCAACCACTGAACCTCTCTACTTCCTCAACCAAAGGAGGCCGCATGGGCCCAAACCTTACCAGCAGGGGATGCAAGGGACATCCCAAGCTTATTATAGCCCCAACCAATCTGCTCACATGCCTTCTTGGGGTCCCCCTGCTCATCCTTCCTGGTCCGCACCTCCTCCGTGGTCTTATCCACCTCAATACCATACTCAACCCACTGCTCATTCATTTCACTCACATGTCCAGCTGCAACCTTAGTGGAATGCACCTCAACCGGGGTGGAGGCCCCAATACAACTCTCCTCCCACCATTCTGCCTCCACCCCCGGCTCAGCCACAACCATTACCTCCTGCTCCTCCAAGACAACCCGAGATGCCTGCTCAACCGAACCCGAACCCCAACAACCGACAGGCCCAGCAGGTATACACTGGGGAGACAACATGTCCTACCTATGCTGTGGAGATCCAGGAGATCAACCTGCGATTCGGGAAGACCCTTCCAAATCGCCAACCTCCTCCCCTAGAGGACGAGGAAGAGAAATAGGAAAGTGAACCCAAAGCCATTCCACCCTTTCCTGAGCGACTAACAGTAACCACGCAACCAAACCCAGAGGAGACTGAACTTCTGGGAGAACTTAAACAGTTGTGTGTGAAAATACCACTTCTCTAGGCCATAAAAGATGTACTGATATACAACAAATTGATTAAGGAGAAGTGTTTCAGGCACCCAGGCAAGCGAAAGAGAGATGCCTCGACCATCAATGTCATAGGACAACTGTCCGATCTAATGTTGGGGCAAGTAATATGTCCAAAGTATTTGGACCCTGGGAGTCCTGTAGTTGATGTCCACATCAATGGCACCATTATCCCCCATACCTTGATTGATCTAGGGCTGCCATTAATGTGATGACCAGGGACACCATGCTTAAACTCAACCTTCAAAGTTCCTTAAGGAAGACCTCGACAGTCCTACATTTGGCAGATCGCTCCACCGTGACTCCGAAAGGGATTGTGGAAGATGTCTTGGTCTCTTTTGACTCTTAGGAGTACCCTGCAAACTTCTTGGTCCTTCAGCCAAAGGCAAAGCTCACTGGATACCCCCTCATTTTGGGAAGGCCTTGGTTAGCCATTGTGGATGCTTACATCAGTTGCCTAGCTGGAAGCATGACCATCAAGAATGGGCCTATGTCCAAGCAGCTAGTCCTATATACTCCTGCCCAACCTCTGCTAGAACATGACTTACCACTGGTTGGAAGAAGGAGATGAGGACGAGGTCTACTCTGCACCATTGTGCACAGTAGAAACCACTAGGGGAGGCCCTCAAACCGAGGATTTCTGATTGAGACTTTGATTCAAAATCCACCTCCTAGTGCACTGTCCTTAGAGGAATTGGTGGAAGATACCCAAGCCAGCACATTAGTGGACCTCTGTGTGACTGATCTGACCTCTCCCAGAGTTAAGAATGTGGAGTGTGGTCCCGAAAGAACTTTAAAGATCAACTGCTCCCTATATCCCTCCCAGGAGAAGGAGCTGTGTAGTTTACTGAACAATCATTTAGATGCTTTCGCTTGGAGCTATAAGGAGATGAAAGGAGTCCATCCTTCAGTTTGTACCCATCACATTTACATTAAAGAAGATTGTAAACCAGTCAGGCAGCCTCAGAGGAGAATGAATCCAACCCCTAAAGACATTGTCAAAGAAGAATTGCAAAAATTGTTGGATGCGGGATTCATCTACCCTATCTCCGATAGTGAGTGGGTCTCACCTCTAGTGCTTGTGCCCAAGAAGAACGGGAAGTGGATAATCTGTGTAGATTACCGAGAACTTAACAAAGCCACCAAGAAAGACCATTTCCCTTTTCCTTTCATAGACCAAGTGTTGGATGGACTGGCAGGGAAGAAGTTCTTCTCTTTCCTAAATAGGTTCAGCAGGTATAACCAGATCCAAATAAGCCCGGAGGACCAAGATAAAACCACCTTCACTTGTCCATGGGGTACCTTTGCCTACCGAGTCCTTGCCTTTGGGCTATGCAACGCTCCTGCCACTTTACAGAGAGTAGTATTGAGCATCTTTTCTGAGTTGGTCCATGATTCGGTAGTAATCTATATGGATGACTTTACTCCCTATGGGTCCAACTTCCAAGAGGCATTGACTAATCTGGGAAAAGTCCTAACCAAGTGCATTGAGATGAACCTGTCCCTCAGTCCCGAAAAATGTGAATTCCTGATGGCTGAAGGGACCGTGCTAGGTCATACCATTTCTCGGCAAGGATTAGAGGTGGATCCTAATAAGATTACTATCATCTAAAAGGTCCCACCTCCTCAAAAGGTAGGAGATGTTCGAAGTTTCATCGACTTAGCAGGATATTATCGAAGATTCATTAAAGATTTCAGTAAGCTAGCCTCGCCATTGTTTGGCCTCTTAGGGAAAGATGTTGAGTTCAAATGGACTGACCACTGTCAAGGGGCTCTAGATGAGTTGAAAGATATGCTGGTGTTCGCCCCGATCTTGAGAGGTCCAAACTGGGCCCTACCTTTCCACATCCACACTAATGCCTCGAACAAAGCCATAGGGGTAGCCTTAGGACAAGTTGAGGAGAAACTGCCATATGCCATATACTTCGTCAGCAAAAACCTGTCCAAGGCAGAAATGAACTATACTGTAACCGAGAAAGAGTTCCTGGCTGTAGTCCATTCCCTAAACAAGTTCAGACACTACATCATTGGTTATCAAACATTTGTACACACTGATCATGCTGCGATTAGATATTTAATGAATAAGCCTGATGTCAATGCTCGTATCATTAGATGGTTACTTTTGCTGCAGCAATTTGATTTGACTATTGTCGACAAGCCAGGTAAGGAAAATGTTGTTGCTGACTTCTTGTCTAGATTGGATTTCCCTGTAGGTGAAGAAGGAATAGTGGATGACCACATGCCAGATGAACATCTGTTTGTTATCTCAGTACTCTCTCCATGGTTTGCTGATATAGCAAATTACTTGGTCTCAGCACAGTTCCCTCCGCATCTATCCACAAAGGAGAAGAGAAGAATCGTAAGGAAGAGTGCCCCGTTCACTTGGATCGGGGGCAACCTGTTTAAACTTGGCCCAGATCAGATCTTGAGGCGTTGTGTTAGGGAGGAGGAAGTCTTTGACATCCTCCTAACCTGTCATGACGGACCTTGTGGAGGCCACTTTGCAGCAAAAAGGACTGCCTTCAAAATTCTACATGCAGGCTACTATTGGCCTACTCTTCATCAAGATGTCAGAAGATACATCAGCCAGTGTGACCAATGTCAGAGGATGGGGAAACCGACTCCAAGGGATGAAATGCCTCTCCAACCTCAAGTGACCTTCGAGCCATTTGAGAAGTGGGGCATGGATTTTGTGGGTCATATCAACCCTCCTTCAAAGCAAAGGTCTTACATCATTGTGTGCACCGACTATCTGACCAAGTGGGCAGAAACGAAGGCAATCAAAGCAGCAACAAAAAAAAAGGTGGCTGAGTTTTTAAGGAAAATATCTTCTACAAGTTTGGCTACCCAAGAGAGTTAGTCACCGATCAAGGAAGCCAGTTCACCTCCAACCTGATTGAATATTTGCTCGCTCATCAAAAGATCAAGCATAGGACTTCCACCCCATATCATCCCCAAGCAAATGGGCAGGTGGAAGTCACTAATAGAGCATTGGAAGGGATTTTGACTAAGGTGGTGAGCAGCAGCAGAAAGGATTGGGCAGATCGCCTAGTTGAGGCCACCTGGGCCTACAACACTACTTGGAAGACTACAACAGGTTTCACACCTTATGAGCTGGTCTACGGGAAGAAAGCTTTGTTGTCCATAGAGTTCGAGTACAACACATTGAGGGTGGCAGCTCAACTGGACCTAGATCTCAGCCATGCTCAACGTGAAAGATTATTGCAGCTGAATGGATTAGATGAACACCGAATGCAGGCCCTCCTCCACTCAGAAGTAGTTCAACTCCAGAGGAAGATATGGCATGACCGGCACCTTAATGAAAAGCAATTCCAGCTAGGAGATTGGGTGCTGCTCTATGACTCAAGATACAAGGATTTCAAAGCAAAGCTGAGGACAAGATGGTTAGGACCATATACAGTGGAGAAATGCAATGACAATGGTTCAGTCCTTATCAGGACCATTGATGAAGAAGCCATCCCCATGCTTGTCAATGGGCATCGATTGAAAATCTACAAGAAACCCCTTTCAAGGCAGGAGTTCATTGAAACTGTGGAAAAATCAGTGCTGGTAGTAGAGCAGGGTTTTGCCTCTATTCCGGCCACACCTTGATCATCAAAAAAAAAAAGGAATAAAAAAATCCCTGGGTGAAAACCTCTCTGAGGCGCCCAGGGCAGACAGTGAGGGTGAAAACCTCATGGAGGCGCCCCAGCTGTCTCTCAAGAAAATAAAGAAATGGAGTAAAAAAGATCCTTGGGTGAAAAACTCTCTGAAGTGCCCAGGGCAGATAATGGGGGTGAAAACCTCATGGAGGCGCCCCTGCCGTCTCTCAAAAAGAAAAAAAGAAAGAAAGAAAAAAGAAAAAGAAAAAGAAACAGGTCTAATCTCTGGAATTATTACAGGTTGCAGGGAATACAGTGCAGATAAAGAAGGTCGCGCAAAACGAGGACGGGGGTCCGTACCAAGCTACCAGACATCCTCACAGACACTCCCTCCATGGCCACTCACTTTTTCCAGGATTTGAACACATTCGGGTCGAGATTCAACCTCCTATAGGAAGTTCTGAGCTTTCTACAGGAAGTTTTGGGGCTTTCTACAGGAAGTTCTGCATTTCTACAGGAAACATCCTGTAGAGCCTTCGGGCAGGCCAAAATCGATTCTGGAAAGGGATTTAAAGCTTGAAGTCTGTTGATGAGGCCTGCAGCCACCCCTCTCTTCCATCCATCACCAGTTTCATCTCTTTCCACCGCCATTGCAACAATTTGGTTATGTATTCTTGCATAGCCATACAAAGAGTCCTGTTTTCTTCAGATTGAAATCTTTTTTTTTTCCCAAGTGACAAATCAAGCACACAAAGGCTCGCACACTCTACCTGTCAAAGCTCCATCAAGGCCCTTCATCCGCGAATACAACCTTGCTCGTTTCAGCATGCATCCCAGGAGGAGAAGCAGCTACAGGATGTCCTACAGGAATCCTGTAGCAGCTGATCCGTCTGGAGCACATACTATGGAGTCAATAGCAGCTGAAATTGACACAGGGGACATGTAACAAGCTCCGCTTGGACATGAACACCTCCTCGACAGCTGAGAAAAGACAGAGCCGTGCATGCAGCGTTCACAACCAAAGGATCGGGTCCCGAAGCCTTGCATACAGCATCAGCCAATGAAAGAAGGAGTTCCAGTGCCTGTGCACGAAGCAGCAGTGAGCAAAGCCATCGTTCCACGTCTCGAAGCCTGCAAAACATGTCCACAACCACACAGGTAAGTGTCTAACCTTATTCGTCAAATTGCATAGACTATACTCTGAAAACTGCATGTCTGTGAAATGGTGCGGATTGAACAAATTCGGTGGCCAGTCAACTGGCCACCCACAGTCAGTCGAATGGCCTCGTGGGATCCGAACGAGCTCGGTTACGCCAAAGAGACGTGCAGCCGACACGTGGGAAGTGTCAAGTCAGGGAGAATCGGCGGGTTGGCAGTAATGGCGGCGGTTAATGGCAGAGAAAGGAAATGGTGGTCAGAGACATGCCGAAGAATGATGGCCGTGACGTTGGCTAACGGATCGACCTAGACACATCACCCCCCGCCATGAATTGCGCCGTAATTCAAGTGCTTGGCCGAAGAACTCACGATTAACCGCTGTCATTTACACTTGCAACCGTTTTTAGCAAAGTACGTGTCCTCCTCCTCTGCAGTTTGTTAGCCCGAGCTTCTCGGCTCGTTTCAAAATCCTCCCGCGTCCTAGGCTCATTCAGAAGCGCCGTGACGCCCTCCAGAAGCCGGCAAAGCTCTCTACAGGAAGGAGCTCTACAGGAAACGCGGCATAGCCTCCCGGAGCAGAGAAACCTAGACTTTCTGCGTCAAAATTGGAGTTTCGAAGAGAGGTAGGCCCAAAAACACCATTCCCATGCATGATATTTCGAAAGGTGGTGAATTAAACTGTCTGGAGTAGGAGAATTAGAAGCAAATCTGCCTGTGGGTCAAGAATAGTAGTTTGCCTATGTGATACACGGAATTTTTTTCAGTTGGTTCTGCGTCACATTCTCCTCCACGGTTCCTGTTAACAAATTCCTCCTATAGAAACGATAAACCACTGTAAGGGCTAACCTGTGCATAAAGAATGTGACTTTTATGTGGTTGGGGATGAAAATTAAGCTCTGCACTCTGTCTGTGGGAGCCTAATTCCCTTTTGACAGTCGAGTTTTGGGCAGCAACAACATTATAACCAGGGAATTGGTGCAAAGTGAAATATAAACACCTGAGGGATATTGTCTTCAAAGTTCTGGGGAGGAAACCATACACAGAATTCCCCTTCTGATCAGAGCACAAGCCAAAACAGAGCATTCTCACCATGCCAGGAGGGTTTATCAGAAAGGAACCCTCAGATTCCAGGAAATTGCGAGAAACTCCCGAGGTGGTAGACCTATTTACCCGTGCCAATTGGATGACCTTCTGTGATAGAATTCAAGGTCATGACGATGAGGTAACAGAAGAGTTCCTAATGTCTTTGCAGCCTAAATCCAAGATACTGGCCACTGTAAATTTCAGAGGGTTGACCTTAAAGCTTACCCCACAACTCTTTAGTCGAATCACTGATCTGCCATTGGGGATACCCTGGAACAAAGAGGAGAGGACATTGGGCCAAAAAGCCAAAAAGGAATTCTTCCTGCCAGAGGAACAGCTTTCAGAGGATAAGAATGGGGTCCGGAGAGTCAGCTTACATCCATTTTGGAGCGAGGTCAGCCTTCAAATCATGAAATACATTACCTGTGAGGGGCGGTTCACTATTGTATTTGGTTATCACTTCCGGTTGCTAACTGAACTCAGACATAAGATGGATTTGCCCACAGACAAAAGTTAAGCATCCCCTATTTCCTCCTACAACCATTAATTGAGTGTGGCACAAAATTGAAGGAAGGGACACCGGACCAGCTGGCCCATCCTGGGCTTATCAAGCTTCTAGTGGAAGATGCCCTCCATACCTATACTGTCCCCCTCTCTTGGGAGATTTTCCGCAATATGTCCAAGGATGATGATATCCGAATTCTGGGCGAGGAACTCACTTCATCCAGTAGTGAGAAAAGGGAGCACATTGAGGCAGAAGAGAAAGCCAAGGGTAAGGAAACCCAGGACAAACCACCACAGAAAGAGCAAGAAGAGAAACAAGAGAAAGGCCAAGCTGTTGAGCCCAAAACTATGGGTGGAATAAAGGCACAAACGCCAAGGGAGAAACGGTTGCAAATCAGGGCAGAAAGGACTGAAAAAGTCCAAGCAAGTGAGGGCACACCCAAGGCAACCACAACAAAATTAAAAGAGAAGGCACCCCCAGCCAAGCAGGCCAAAACAGTGAAAACCGTTTCTACAGGAAGCCAGAAGACCGTTTCTACAGGAAGCCAGAAAACCGTTTCTACAGGAAGACAGAAAACAGTCAGCACAGGACTTTCTACAGGAAGTCTGGAAAAAGGGAAACAGAAGGAAAAATCGCCTGAGATTTTAGCCAGGGAGGCAGTAGCTGTGCTGGCCACCCTAAGCACATCTCCAAAGCAGAAAGGGAAGCGGAAGAGGGAGCCTTCCATGTATTTTAAGGCAAGAAGGAGCGTGAGGATAAAGACTGGCAGACCCCAGCCACCGTCAAAAGAACCAATCACGATTGTGGACACCCCAGCTACACAAAAGGAGAGGTCTCCCTCCAAGGCATCCATCACTTATGAACGGGGAAGCCCGAAGACATCCACCTGGAGAGAAAGAATGAAAATGTTGGACACAAAGGCCTCTCTACAAGATGCTGAGACTATTCTACAGGAAACACTGGCTAGGCTAAAGGAGACCGAAGAAATGGAAGGTGAGGCAGCTAAATCACCATAGGAGGAAGAAAAGGTGGAGAACATTGTGGAACCTAGCCCCCAACCCAGCTTGGGCTCCTACTATAACTTCTTAGAGGCCAGAAAGATCATTCCTCAAAAATTCACAGTGCCACTTTTCCTTGCACTAGAAGAAGAGAGAGTGAGGACCCACACTTGGATGAAGATCGCTAAGTCCAAGGGTGTGGCAGATATAGGTCCTCTGGAGGAACAACTCAAAGAGGCAAGAAGGGAATTGGCTATGGTACGACATGTGGAGAGCAACCAGCGAGTCAAGCTACAGGAAGAAAATGAGCTGCTTAGACAGCAGCTACAGTTACAGGGATAGAGGAAGGAAGACAGGCCCCACATCTTGGGAGAACAACAGCAACAGGAGGAGCCCACAACAGCCAAAGATACCACTGATGAACAACAAAGAGGGGAAGGGATGCAAGCTGAAATTGAGACACTGAACCGACAGCTACAGGAAAAAGAATTGCAAGCAGGCCTGGAGATACAGTCTCTGAAACAACAAGTACAAGAAAAGGAGGCCCAACTGGTCTGCATGGCTAGCTGGGCAATGGAAGCTCTGCAGTGTAGGCAGCCTGCCAAATCCTATGCCCTATACCTCAAGGATCAGTGGTTACAGTTTCAGATCAATACCTTGGCCCAAAGGGGCATCACCCCATTCCAAAATTATCATCAGTTTGCAGCTCTATGTGGCAGTAGTTCATCAGAGGATAGGGCCAAATTATCAGAGTTCTACTTGCACAACTTCGCCCTTCCGAACATGAATGCATGGGATCCTAACACTATGATAGGAGATGTCCGACTTATGGCCATGGCCTCTTGGATGAGTCATGAGGAAAAGAGAGCAGCAGAGGTCCGCAGCATCATAGGCAGAGAACTTAGTGAGCCACTGATGATCAGAGCAGAGCCGAATGACCCCTCAGCAGTGATAAGCGCCCACCAGCACTTGGCCAACAACCCTTAGGATCTACCGGAATACATTGAGAAACAGGCTCAAGCTATTGCCCACTTTGAGGACATGGAGAGACTATTGGGAGAAAATTGCCTGCACAAGGCGGTGGAACACACTGCCTCACAGCTTGAAGATAAAGGAATACCACTCTCCCACCAGGATGAGGGAAGCCTTGGAAAGGGTACCTCTCTACAAACAGTTGATGCAGAATCTGCAGGCCAATTGGATTGGCCTGAAATTCAGTCCTCCTTTGCTTTTGGGATTGCTAGAAGGAGTTAAGGAAGAGGAGGAAGGTAGACAATGGGAGGAAGTGGAAAGGAAAGCAGGATTCCACGACCGGGAAGAAGATATCACCGCAGAGGCCTGGGACGTGAGGGAGGCGATCAAATCCATAAAGGATGATGAGCTGGACTAGTTGCTCAGAGGATGAGCAACCCATTTAGCAGGGGGGTGATGATGAGCCCCGAATTGGGTAACTTATTGGGCTCATTTTGCCTAATTTTCCTTGTTCAATCCTCCATTTTTCATAGATTATGCATGTTTTTTTAGTATGTTTATGTTATTTGAACGAATAAGTGTGGTCACTCTACCAAGGAGGCTAATACGTGGTTATTTCAGGTTTTTGGACAAATTTTGGAGCAAAACCAAGCAATTATGGGCCAGGTGACAGCCAAGCTTGAGGTGAGGATTCGTAGGGAGGTTGTCTCTGGCATTAAATGGCCCTTCCTCGAAATCTCCACCCTCAACTCCGAGCTCAACAGGCCACCAAAACGAATTCTAAAGGCAGCCGAGCAGCTTTGGGAAGAGTGACTGTTTACTAGTAGTTGGAACAGCCGAGTCCCTTGAATTTAGGAGGGTTGTTAGGCCTCTCATAGTGTATAAATAGGAAGGCCTCAACCTTTGTAGTTTACTTTTGGAACTGTTGGTATTTGCACTATAGTGCTGCCCTTTTCTCAGCTTGTTTTCTTGAAGCTACTGCTGTATAACTTTCTTGTGATGATTATTTTTGAGTAATGAGAAGCAGCTTTACTTGGCATCAGATCTGAGTTCTTTATAGGAGCCGACAGCTCTTGGGGTTGGGCCCAACCCGAGTGCCAAGGCCTCCTTTATGTATTAACAATGTAAACTTTGAAACGGGAACTGATACTGTTACCCGTTTTGTAGAGATAGCAAAAAAGTGACCCGATTTTGAAAAGGGGTGATGCAGAATACACATGTTTTGTTTAGAGCATAATTTTTGGCACTTTAATTTTTTTTTTATGTACATTACGTTTTAGAATGGTAGTGAATGGTAGTGATTTTCACGCTGATTTTAAAAAGTGGTTATTCTGCATCACACCCTTTTTTTAAAAGACCTATTTTTTGACTTTAAATTTTCTAATGTATGAAATGTAAATAATTATTTTGTAAATTTAATAATTTTGGAAGTGATCTTCTTCTTCATATTTTTTTGTTTTTTTTTTTTGCAGTGAGGTTTTTATTGATTTGCATATTTAAAGAAAAAGGTCGATATTTTTTATTTTCGATATTCTACATATTTATACATCGTTAATTAAATTTTCAATCCACATGAAATAATTGTCTTTAAAAAACAAAAATAAAAATATATATAAAAAAGATAAAAATTGTTAAAAAAAAATTATCTCATAAACCATAAAAGAATTTGGAAAAAAAAAATTAAAAAAATATATATAAAAAATTGAGAAATTAAAAAAAAAAAATTAGCAAAAACTTAGAAAAAAAAAAAAATAATAATAAAAAAAAAAAAAAAAAAAAACTAGAAAAATTAATATTAAAAAAAAAAACAAAAAATGTTAAAAAAATTATTTCACAAACCATAAAAGAAATTGGAAAAAAAAAAAAAATTAAAATTAAAAAATATATATTTATATATATAATTAAGTAAAAATAGAGAAATTAAAAAAAAACATAAAAAAAAAACTGGAAAAAAAAAAAAAAAACTAATTTAAAAAAAAAAAAAAAAATTAGAAAATTAACGAAAAAAATTAAAAAAACAGGTAAAATTAATATTAAAAAAAAAAAAACAAAAATAAATTTAAATTATAAAAAAAAAAACCAAAAAAATGTGTATTTTATATTAAAAAAAAAAAAGTGTAATTATTTTTTGTTAAACATACATACTTTATTTACAAATAAAAAATTAAAAATTAAAATCTATTTTTTTTTCAACAAGCTTTTTTTTTATTAAAAAAAATTATGATTTTTTTTTAAACAATTTTTATTATTATTTTTATTTAAAAATACAAATGATTAAAGTTACATTTTATACTTTAAAAAAAATAAAAAAAATTAAACCTACATTTTATACTTTTAAAAAAAATAAAAAATTAAAATTTAAATTTACATTTACATTTTTTTTTTTAACAAATTTTTATTATTATATTATTATAAAATCACAAACCAATTAAAAACAAACTTATTTTTTTTTAATTTAAAATTAAAAAAAATTATTATAAATTTTTTTTTAAAAGTTAATATTTTTTTTTTTTTTTTATTAGGTGGCCTGCTGTCTTATCTCTAGCCATGTGGCATTATATTACCTAAGCACTCGCACATCTCGACAGTTCAGAATTGCAAAATACAAATTTACGATTTTTGTGGTTTCTTGAAGCATAATCCAATAGCATTATCTGCAATTTTATTTAATGAAGCATAGCTTATGTAGTTTTTTTTTTTCATTTCCGTGTCTCCTTGCAGTACTTCAATCCAAATTCGTTTAGATTTTTTGGGCTGATGTGGAAAACGTTGATTTGAAGTGTTTGAGTATAAACGTAGGATAGATTCCGGATCGCTTAATTATCGAGATGATAAATTCCAAAAAAAAGTGTAAATGTTTGCATAATTAAAAATTAAAAATTTATGTCTAGCCAAGGCATCAGCCGAATTGGCAGCAAGCTAGCTGATAATTGACATCTACAAGGGAGAACAACATTCCAGGTCCACCAGAAGCCTACTCTAGAAGTCATTTTCCAGGTATCCGTGATGAGATTGCTCCTTTCAGGTATAGTCTATGAGCCTATGACACTTTAAAGACCATCATACTTTATACGTGTCAATTAGACGTGTAATAGCTCTATTGTTTTTCATGCTGCTCAAGCACTCAAGCTTTTATGTTCTGAAGCTTCCAAGCTCTCTTGCTTTCAAGCACCTAAGCTCCATCGTTATTAGACTGATCATTCTTCCAAGTTACCAGGCCATTTAAATGAACACCATTTATCGTCAAATAAAATAGGAGTGCCCTGCCTGCAGGCCCTCCGCCCACCGCCACGCCACCATGGGCGGCCGGGGGCAAATGGCCACCGAATTTATTTATTTTTTTAAATTAAAAAAAAAATATATATATATATATATATATTAACTTTTAAAAAAAAATAATAATAATTTTTTTAATTTTAAATTAAAAAAAATAAGTTTGTTTTTAATTGATTTGTGATTTTATAATAAAAAAATTTTATAATAATTTTTTTTTTAATAATAAAAATTTGTTAAAAAAAATGTAAATTTTAATTTTAATTTTTTATTTTTTTAAAAAGTATAAAATGTAGGTTTAATTTTTTTTAAAAGTATAAAATGTAACTTTAATCATTTGTATTTTTAAATAAAAATAATAATAATAATAATAAACTGTTTAAAAAAAATCATAATTTTTTTTAATAAAAAAAAAACTTGTTGAAAAAAAAATTAGATTTTAATTTTTTATTTTTTATTTGTAAATAAAATATGTATGTTTAAAAAAAAATAATTACACTTTTTTTTTAATATAAAATACACATTTTTTTTGTTTTTTTTTTTATAATTTAAATTTATTTTTGTTTTTTTTTTTAATATTAATTTTACTTGTTTTTTAATTTTTTCGTTAATTTTCTATTTATTTTTTTAAATTAGTTTGTTTTTTTTTTTTTTTTTTCTAGTGTTTTTTTTTAATTTCTCTATTTTTACTTAATTTTATATATAAATATATATTTTTTAATTTTGTTTTTTTTTTCTCAATTTCTTTTATGGTTTGTGAGATAATTTTTTTTAACATTTTTTGTTTTTTTATTTTTGTCTTTTGTATATATTTTTATATTTGTTTTTTAAATAATCAACATTTTAATCTTAATTTTAGTAGTTTTTAATTTTTTTTGTTAATTTTTCTATTTTTTTTTTTATCTAGTTTGTTTTTAATTTTTATTTTTAATATTTTTTTCTTAATTTTTTTATTTTTACTTACTTAATTTTTATTTTTATTTTAATGTTTGTTTTTTTTTTTTTTTTTTTTTTTTTTTTTTTTTTTGCCAATTTTCTTTTATGGTTTAGAAGATAACCTTTTTTTTATTAATTTTGTTTTCTTTTTTTACATTTTTATGATTGATTTTCCTTTTTTTTATATATTTGATTTTTTTTTCATTTTTCATTTTTATTTTATGTTTTGGTTTTAGTATATATTTTAATTTATGTTTTGTATTTTTTTTTAACTTTTTTTTTAAGTGTTTTTTCATTGTTTTAATTTTTTTTTATTTATTTTTTTATTTTATGTTTTCATTATTTTTTTAAATTTAATGTTTTTCGGGGTCATGATAAAAAAAGTGTTCTCCCAACATTAACACTTTTCGTTTTGAGGGTGTTTTTTAGATAATGTTTGCGCAAAAATTTGATTTTGACCGCCATTTTTAAAACATGTTGAAAATTTACCCAAAAAAAAATGTGTTATTCCAGCATCAACACTTTTCGTTTTTAGCACTGTTTTTGATGTTTTTTCGGGGTTTTTTTGCCAGAGTTCCCGTTTTGAGTTTATAGTTCCCGTTTCAAAGTTTACATTGTTTATTGTTATTTGTTCTTTATGTATTTGCAAAATCATTTCTGTTAAGTAGATTAAATCTTGTTGATTAACTAGGTCACTGTTGATGATTAGAAAGACTTTTGATGTTCAGATTGAGTTGATAGGTTATTAACAGGGAAAAGCTTCAGAAAAGGGCCATCAAACACCTCTGATTTCACCTCTCCCTCAGTGGGATCAGGAGCTGGGATCAAGGTGACCTTGCTGCCCACAAAAACACTGACTTTGCTTTGCCATGCAATCATTAGTGTTTGATTTTCATTTGCAGAAGTTGGTTACATGTTCAGATTCTTGATTGCTTAGTTGCATAGTTAGTATACATGGTTTCATTGCAATTAAAACTTCTATTCATTCTCTTTACTGTCAGCTAGATCAGATTAGGTCAATGTAACTAGGTCTTTGATTTTACAAGTTTTCGTTGGTTCAGTTGGAAAAATAACTTGCAGAGCTCCTGTACCACTTCTCTATCTGTCCATACTCCATCAAACCCATCTGCTCCATCCCCTAACTCAGATTCTTGCCTCACGTTTTCCATTTGCTCACATAACCCTAATTTTTGTGCAACATTGCTTCAGTCCTCCTTGAACAAATCCAGCCATATACATCTTTCCTCAACTCCATCCACCAAGTCCTGGACCACCTCCAACCCTT
Organism: Pinus tabuliformis; assembly: GCA_031772625.1. Classification (NCBI taxonomy): domain Eukaryota; kingdom Viridiplantae; phylum Streptophyta; class Pinopsida; order Pinales; family Pinaceae; genus Pinus; species Pinus tabuliformis. Next base: position 1,381,384,705 of record CM062817.1, on the reverse strand, counting down.
ATCCTACTTCCATACTCACTCCTTCACCTTTCTCTCTCCATCCACCCTCCAAAATCCCATTTCTGAACAACCTGTAGAAAATTACAGACATCCTGTAGAGGCTCACGAATGAGGTTTCTTGATAGCCAAACTCTGTGAAACTCTCTGGAAGGGTGTTAGGGACCCCTTAGGCCCTCTCTGAACCTTCCCGACCTCCTCCAAGCATTTCCTCTCGCCAATCCACTTCTGCAAAGTCAAAACAATCAAATCGCATGCATGATAATTCTGGCAACTTATTCAAAAATACAAAAAGATGTATGTTTGTTTTTTTTTGTTTTTTGTTTTTTGTTTTTGTTTTTGTTTTTGTTTTTTTGTTTTTTTTTGTTTTGTTTTGTCTTCTTCTTCTTCTTTTTTCTTTTCTTTCTTCCTTTCTTTTTTCTTTTCTTTTTTCTTTTTCTTTTTTTTTCTTTTTTTTTTTTTTTTTTTTTTCAGATGTTACTGTAGAAATAGCTTAGATACATGTATTTACCTTCCTAGAAGTCAATGACATCTCTTTCAGTAGCTTGCATCCTCTTTCTTGCATCAGTAGGGATAGTTGGTAAAATTAGGGTTTGCTAGGGTTTACATTTCCTTTCAGCTTTCCAGTTTCTTTCTGCAAGTAGATCAGCCTTCTATGAGTTAGCTTTCATCCATCAGTTAAAAAGCTTCTTCTCAGAGCTCATAGAAGTTGGCTTAAGCTCCTAGCGGACTTGTGCCAGCTGACCAAGTGATAGCTGCGGCAAGAGCTAGTACTTGTGCATACAGCACCATTGCTTCCAAGTTTGTTACGAACTACTGGGTTGATAAAAGTAAAGAAGGGAGTCCCAGGAGTTGCAGCTTTATTGCTGCAATACTGGAGCTCACCAATCTGATCAGTCAAAATACTGTCACTAGAACCCAAACCACAACCCAGAATTCTGCAACAGCAAACAGAAACAACTGAAACATACTTTATGAGGTATACGCTACTTCCATGTGTCGAACCTGCGTGCATACGTGCTTTTATCAAAGCCAACCAGCGTACACATCTGCAAATATTAATTCATAATTCTGCAGCTATTCCAGACTCAATTTATATCCAGATTATAATATTTACAGAACAACACACGCGTCAGTATTCAGATCTAGACTATACATGATCAAACCACATATTGGTAATTCATTTCAAGCCTTAAGATCTCGATCCATCATTAGATCTTATCCTTCACCAACCACTGAGGTTCATTCTTGGTTCAGATCAAGCACAATACCATAAGGCAATAACCTGCATACTAGATCTCACACTTCATCAGATATTCGATACTTGCACACCTGGCCTAATGATCTTCTCCTCCTTTTATAGTTTTAGGCCTTTCTTAATACCATGGACCAAAACCACTTATGACCAATACCTTGGACCAAATACCTAGGGTTAACACCTCAGACCAGATACCTTGGACCAATACCATGGACCAAATACCTTGAACCAAAAACTTAGTTTTCCAAGATATACGTGCTTTTCCTTCTATGAAAGTGCGTGTGTATGTATACACTACTTGTGGTCAATGAACCTACGTGTATACGCATCTTGCTCAAGGTGAACTTGCGTATACCTCTCTTTCTTCATTCTTTATAGTCTGATATGTAATTCTTTGCTGTTAACCTGTTGCACTGTGATCTTTCATCTGAGTGAGTTGCCATCAAGGACAACACTTGTATGATAATGCCAACAATATCCTTAAAGTGTATAAGGTAATGAGGTGTGTAGGTTGAAACTTAACAAATCCAATAAGAATTATGTGCATTGAATGATGTAGAGGTTTTATAGGTGCAAAGCCACTACCCTCTCAACCCTACCCTTCAATAATCCAAGGCATCACTAGGGGTATTGCTCCTTGGACCTCGAGGGGCGCTACACATTGTAATCTTGGGTTAGTGCACATAAGGAGGGGTGGCTTGGTGGTCTAGATAGAAGAAATTTCTACAAAGGATGACCTTTTCTAACATGTATAATTCTAGGTGCTAAATACTTATGGCCATGCTTTGGTTCGCTGTAAATTACATGGATGCCTAATAAACATGGACTTCATAAAATTCATAATCTCAAAATGATTAAAAATAAATAAACAAATAAATAAATTTGAGGATTAACAGTGTCAGACACCATTGTGACATTAACCTTGCTTATGAGAAAGACGACGACCAACCATATGACAAATAATGATAAGAGGTCGCTATATCATGCTTAGGACATTTCATAACATTGACATTTGGTGTTGATATTGAACGTATAATTACATGGACACTTTGATATATTGTTACTGATAACATTCCTAAATTACCATCATACCAAAGTGAATCTAATTTGAAAACCAAATAACACTCTTTCCCAAAAACAAAATCAAAAATATTTCACACACTCATTCAAACAAACCATTTTATTAAAACTAATACATATTTTTTTCTACTACTAGAATCAATAATTCAATGGATTGATTTAGGGCAAATCTCATATAAAACTTAATAACAACCATTATAACCTAAGAGTATATCTAATAACTTGCAAATTAGAAAACCTTATAACCCAAAAATATATTGAATAACTTTCCAGCTAAATATAACAATTTAGATATAACAATAACTCATATCTATAATTAGGCCGATAGGCCTTCCTATGCACTCACTTCCATCATCAACACTTTCATTCTCCTATTGACATTTGTCAAGCATCCCTCGATCATAAATTCATTTTAGTTGTTTTTTTTCCTAGACTGTTCGCTTGTTTGTTTTTTTTTTTGAAGATTACCTCCTATTCGAATGCTTTTCTCAGTTACAGAGTCCTGGCGTATTAGAAATAATAGCTATTTACGGCTCTGTCTGTATCTTTCCTATTTTAACTGTCCGGGAATCAAATTTATATAAAACATTTCATTTAGTTCGATGAAAGAAATCTGGAATAAATAACCTATTTTTCTTGGAGTTCTACTGTGGTCACTACAACTTACAATTCACCCCGCACGTCTTTGTATTCAAAATGGCATCATATTGCAAAATATAGAAATAACTAAAAATAGTTGCAGAAATTTCTCCTATTGACATCTGTCAAGCATCCCTCGATCATATATTCATTTTAGTTGTTTTTTTTCCTGGACTGTTCGCTTGTTTTTTCTGAAGATTACCTCCTGTTCGAATGGTTTTCTCAGTTACAGAGTCTCGGCATATTGGAAATAATAGCTATTTACGACTCTGTCTGTATCTTTCCTATTTTCACTGTCTGGGAATCAAATTTATATAAAACATTCTGATTTAGTTCGATGAAAGAAATCTCGAATAAATAACCTATTTTTCTTGGAGGTCTACTATGGTCACTACAACTTACAATTCAACCTGCACGTCTTTGTATTCAAAATGGCATCATATTGCAAAATATAGAAATAACTAAAAATAGTTGCAGAAAATCTGATAGAAATAAAGCTCAAAGTAACATGGGAGCCAAAAGTGCAAAAGAAAAATGGGCATGTGCAGACCCAAGTGGATTGTGCTTGCAAATCCAAATATATGGACGAAGATCTCTTCAGTGAAATGTGCTGAGGCAGTTTCTTGGTTTACAATAAACTAGATCCTCTCGTGATTGCCAAGGCATCCTTTTTTTTTTGTTTTTTGTTGTTTATTTTTTTTAGGCAACGACTACAATTCGACCCTGTCTGGAAACTCTATTTCATATGTAACTTCAATGTAAGCGCCTGCTGAGCTTCTGTTTTTTATGCAAGTTAGATTGAATTTGTTATCGTTTTTGAGGTTTGAGTTACAGGATGAAAAACGTGAACAGATCTTACGATGCATTGAAGGTAAGCGTTCAATTTTTTTGTCAGCAATTTATTGAAAAATATTTTGGAAAGCTGAGTGGTGAAATGGGGTTTTTGCTTTGGGATGTTACAAATGGACTATTTGATTCTTTCCATGAAACAATTTGGTTTATTTGTTTGCGCATCGTGGTCTAGTATTTGTGAGTGGCTAGATAAATTGTATGAGAACAATATCCATAGACTCTGAGTATTGTTGGATTTTAAAGCCGAAGGACCAAACATAACTTCGTGGTTATTATTAGGCACCAGGGTTCACACCGTGGATTTGGAGGTCATTTGGGTTATTGTTTGATCTATTTGTTAAAAACTTTGGTCAAACTGGTTATGGGTGGATTTTATGAGGTTAATTCCCATGGATTTTGTGCAGTTGTAGACTTGTGCACTATAATAATGTGATTTATTCTGCAGTTGCCATAATCCGAAACCGGGAATGCTCTAAAAAAATCTGAAACCTTCCTTCAACAAATAATCTTGTGAAACTTTCTCCAAACAACGAATCACTCGTGTACAAGATATTACCCTTCTAAGTGTAGATTCATGAAGAAACAAAACCAAAATAAATAAGAACAAAACGAGAATAAATAAGAAACTAGAAGTGCAATAAGGATAGCCTGTACCCATGGTACGCGAACACTGGAATCATGAACGTTAGTCTGCGTTAATTTTCATTTTTAAAAATGAACCTCCTCACTACGCCGCCACTCTTGTTGATTCACTGTTGTCGTTTTCGTATTCTCCTCCCTTGCACTAAGGAGAGCAACAATCCACTGCCACCCTGAACACCGGGGAACCGACTTTCTGTGATCAAAGATAGTCTTGCTGTGTTGTCACCACGTTTGCACAGGGTGATTACCTGCCCAAGATGATCGAGAGGTTACCGCCAAGGAGATCAGTTTAGTAAGTAGCCGTTTTTTTTTTTTTTTTTTGGAAATCACCACCACACCCAATTTGGCGCGGTAGAGACCCTTAAACCCTACCCATCTGTGCCTCGTTTTCCGAAGCGTTGAGGGACCAAACTTCAAGATGATAACTAAGTCAGTTAGAGTGTTGATAATACTCGACAGTTTCAATACTTTACTTTGTGTATCTTTATATATGTGGTAGAGCTGTAATGGAATGGTATATGATGGGATGGGTTATGATATGTGACAACGTTGTAATGGAATGGTTTACAATGGGTTTTGAAATGGATTTTCATAACTAAAAGTTATTATGAGAATATATTCATGTTTCAATATTTTACTTTCTGTATCTTTATATATACACAAAATTAATTTATACACTTGTAAGAAAAATATAGAATTTAACCCCAGTTCTGTTCGATTCTCTGTGGCTCCTCCAGTGCTATCTGGATTTCAAAGTTGAAGTGTTGCTCGGCGTAGAGAGGCCACACGAACATCGGAACACCCATCGTTATGTGTTGTCCCGATCTGCTCTGCGGTTTCTTCCAGATCTGCTCCAGGTCTGGGGTTTCTTCCAAACGGTGGCCAACTATACCTCTTCCAAATGCGTGGGCTATATACCTGCGGTGTGAGCTATATATCTGCGGTTTCTTCCAAACGGTGGCCAGCTTCTTTTCATAAATTCTCTTTTTATTGCGGTTTCTTCCCGATCTGCTCTGCGGTTTCTTCCAGATCTGCTCCAGGTCTGTGGTTTCTTCCAAACGCATGGGCTATATACCTGCGGTGTGAGCTATATATCTGCAGTGTGAGATCACCATAGATAAACCAGATCTGCTCCAGGTCCGCGATTTCTTCCAAATGCGTGGGCTATATACCTGCGGTGTGAGCTATATATCTGCAGTGTGAGATCATCGTAGATTTGGCTAGATACGCATAAGAAGAACCCAGATCTGTGAGCTATTAGTTATTGGAGGTGTTTTCTACTCTTTCTTCTGTTTTTGCATGAGTAGATCTGCGGCTCTTGCTGCGGTGTACAATTTAGTTATTGAATAGATCTGCAGTATATGTTAGATCACCGTAGATTTGGTTAGCTCTTGTGGCCTTCTCTTCAACAATCTTTTATACGCAACGCGAGAGCATTCTCCAGATGGCTCCCAGCTTCGCAAAAATAGCTGCTGGCTCAGTTCCGTCCACCTCTGGGGGGCAAGCTCCAGCCCATATCGTGAGTGAAGCCCCAGCTCCCACTGTCCAGGTGGTCCAGGCCTCACTCGATGAGGCTTTGAAGTTCTCTGAAAGTGCTCTAATTTGTCGATTCAATGGTTTTTGGCCGCGGCTAACAGCTCTACACAATTGGATCTCGGAGGTATGGAAGCCTCTAATCCCTGATGCAATTAATATCTATCCCTGTGCTAAGGGTTTCTTTATAGTAGATTTTGAAAACCCTGAAAGCAGACAATGTATTCTAGATTCCGGCCCTTGGTTTTGGGAAAAATCAGGCCTATTCATGAGGCCATGGAACCCATCTTTCGATCCCTCAACAACAGTCATAACCTCAGCACCAGTTTGGGTGAGACTGCCAAACCTACCCTTGCATCTCTGGAATTTCTCTTCGCTAAAAGCCATTGGAAATGCAATTGGAAAATTTTACTGCAGGTGCCCAGAAACAGAGGAATATGCCAGAACCACCTATGCACGCATCTGTGTGGAAATGGACTTCAGTGCCGGATTCCCAGCTGAAATACATCTAACAAGTAAAGACTATGTGTGGAATCAGAAACTCGATTATGAAAGTGTCCTCTTCAGGTGTCGATCCTGCTTTGAGACAGGCCACCTAGCCAAAAATTGCCCAAAAGCCTCCCAGAAAAATTATGCTAGAAAAAATCACCACAGATCTACATGGTGGGAAGGAGCACAGAGAGAACACTACACTGTCATCAAAGAGGAATACTCTCGAGAAAACTCTGAATCACAAGAAATCGGGCAAGAGAGAAACATCTTTCAAGACAAGCAGGGGGAAAGCCCTGCCCAACAACAAAAGAGTGAACTCGACAACCCCTCAAGCATCAACAGTTATGAGGACTCGAATACCGCACAAAATAAATCTTCATTTAACAGCGATGCAGATCTCCTAGACCAAACTTCTTCTCCGACTATCTTCAAAAAGACGAACACAGTGGATCACGAAGCTAAGACACCAATGTCCCAAGAATCAGAAGAGATGAAAGAGATGCAAGATAAAGAAAGTTGGAAGACCGTAGAGAAAAAAAAGAAAGCTACAACACCAATCTCGCCAAGAAAGACGAGGAGCCAGAGAATTAGAAACTAAGAAAATTATAGGTCCGATAGACCAATTTGGTCTCAGTGGACGTTAACCATCATCATTATCATATGTGGTAGAACTGTAATAGAATGGTAGAAATGAAGAATAATAATTTGTATAATTTTGATTAAGGATTTATTTTATTTTGGACAATTTATTGACTAAATTTAGTTTGAATAATTAAATTATTATAATATTTATTATTTTGAACCAAAATACAATTATTTCAATTTAACATTTCTATTACACCTTTGGAGACAATTACTACTTTATCCAGACCTAAAATGCCCACCTTCCACCTTCTAACCTTATTAGAATAGAATAAGGCAACATGTCTCCTTCCATAAGAAAGAAAACAAACAACCCAAATCCATCGCACCAACGGACACCGGCTAGAACGGCGACAAGCGGTTCGTAGTATGTTATATGACCATACTCTATACGTCATTCATTTTCTGTACTCGCACATTCATTTTACCCCAACTTCTGCTTGCCACATGGTTTCAAGCACAAACACCATCCAAGGGTTTTGCGGTCCGATGACAACATAATCCAGGCGTGGAAAATCGGTCCCGATTTCATACACAGTAGCGGGCTCTGGCTGGGAAAACATTCACAGGTATTCATTGGTTTAGCTGGGTAATATTTGCAGGCATTAACTCAGTTGAGTTTTCTTAAAACCAGAGAACAGGGGTTTTTTGGATTGTTTGGCGGAACACTATATTTAAGATACAAGGTACTTCACTTGAGCTTTTGTTTTTTTGTTTTTAAGCTCACTGCAATGTCTCGATCTCGAAACTCTTTAGATGCTACAATTTATCAAACGGATGGACACAGAAATATGACTAAAATAAAAACATTAAACCATATATGCGAAGGATGGAATTTGTTAATTTTTTGAGCGCTTTTGGTGTCATTATATGCTGTCTTGGAGCTTTCCGATTTGATTTTTGGTCCGCCACAGGGTTTGGTTTTGTCTAGTGGGTGTGTGCTGGTCTTCGCGTAGTTAGGGGTTCAGGGAGTATTAAGTTTATTGCATGAGTCCACTTGGTGTCGTTTTTACATTCCGTTCGTTTAATGGTTTGTTATTGACGGCGAGGTTAAATCGCGGACAAGGATGCCAATAGGCTTGTTTCAAGAATCACCGGTTTTAATTGTTCGCCGGGTTTCTATTCACTCCGTCGCCTGTCCTGCCTGAATGTTGAATAGAAAAGTGATGAGGTCAAGCGCAAGTGCAAGTCCTGGGTGAAACTGATGGAATTGCTATCCTGTAGACCTGTTTCTAAGTTGAAGGATGTTCATATTGTATGCTGCGGTTCCCATCCTGAGGCAGGTTCTCAAATTATTCTCTGGCAGAGTGTTGGTGGCATGTTGACATCAGAGCAGTAAGGGTGCCCAGTACGAAGGGGGCATGTGGCTCAGTGTTAGAGTATCCCGCTGTCCAGGAGCAGGTCCTGGGTTCGATTCCTAGCTTGTTCAATTTTCAACATGGTAGTAGAACCAGAGGTTATGATTGATAGGTGGGCTGGCTAAGTGGCCCCACCGAAGCTCTGGGTTGGAAGGGGGTGTTGGAATTAGAATCCACACCTAGACATCGAGCCACTAAGGGTAGCCGGCATTGAAGGATTGTTGTGGTGTACTTGCTCAAGCCCTCCATGCTGATCGGCGGGTAATTAATCAACTGGGTTTCCAGCTGTGAACAGAGTCAAGCTTTCAACTGTGCATAGAATAACTGCTAATGCGACTATAGGCAGAACTTACAAGATTAAACAGAAATCTCAACAGATTATCCAATGTTAATTCATAATCTATTTAATTGACAAAGGTTTCCACTAATTAAATCATTCCATTAAAGAGAATTCAGACAAGTAATGAAAACGAAGGAATTAAATAATGAAAATACAATAGAAATAAAGAACACAAAGTGAAAGATATATGCTCATTTTTTCTCAGAAAAATTTCCGACAACCTGGTTCCAAATGAGCGACGCACCACCCAGCTGTAGGCATTTGGTGTAAATGCCACTCCAAGCCACGTTATGAGACTAGAAGGGCAAAGAAAAGTTTACTAGGCTTTATTTCTCGCTCAACAAAACCCACAATGCTTATGACTGGGCATATTCTCTCACTATAAGTTAGTCCGTGCATCACAAGAAGCCTTCAATTAGCTATGTATCTCTTCCTTTCAGTGAATCACAACATGGGTTCAGGCATTTCCCTTCTGCACTCTACAGTTCCTTGGGTAATCCATACCAGCATGTGCTCTAATGCGGGGAAGAAGAGTTCGATTGCTGTTTGCCATCTGGGAAAACTTGGTATGGTAGCTATAGCTCAATGACAGTTAGTAATCAGCACAGTCATGTGGGTAACAGCCTACATGTTTATTTATTTCCCTAGCCTCTTTGCTCTCTCTCTACAACCATAAAATTATTTAGCATAATCTGTCACTCACCATCCCTTACCAGTCACCAAACCACTGGCTTACAATATGCCTACAAGGCTACAAGCTCACTTTTTTCAGGTTGCATTCACGGGGATGGGTTTTAGTCATGGGAGTTAAGTTGATTTGCATTCAAAAGTAAAAGAAGAAGGTTCCAAATGGAAAACCATGGCTCTTATACTTTGGATCACATAAGTCATATGTGCCCTCCAAAGCACATGGCCAAATTTTCCTTTGGACACATATGGTCAAACGTTGGTAAGCTTTATTTTAAGATGCTTGGTTAAAAAAGTGGGGAGTTTAGGAGGTGACATCTGACAAAGGATTCCTTTTTTCATAGCCCACTTTGCTCTTCATCTCTACCCCTTTGCTCTTCACCTCTTGTGGACTCATAATGGCTTTGTGCTCCTTGACAACCAGTTTAGACTTAAATGTTTTATAATACCTTTATATAAGATAAGGTAAACAATGGTAACACATTCATAGAGCTTATATAAACGTAACGTTATAAACCAAAGCGAAGACCCGAACTCATGACCATTCACTAATCAGGCCTGTACCTTGATATTTATCTTAGTTGCAAACTTGCAAGGCATATTGTGGCCAATTTTTCCTTTGAACATATGTGGTCAAACGTTGGTAAGCTTTCTTTGAAGACATTTGGTTAAAAAGGTGGGGAGTCCAAGAGGTGATATTTGACAAAGAAATATTTTCCTCATGCTTCCCTTTGCTCTTCACCTCTCATGCATTCATGGTGGTCTTGGGCTCTTTGACAACTGACCTGGACCTTCTGTCATATATTATAATACGTTTACATGAAATAAAGGGAACCAAGGTAATGCATCCACAGGCCGTTGTTTTTGTTATATAAAGTATGAACATAATTTAATAAATCAAAGTTAAGATTCAAACTCCATGACCATTCACTTATTGGGCCTTTACTTTGGTCTTTGTACTAAGAATATTTACAAGGCATATTTACAGTATTTACATCTCAAGGTTGTTACAACTCAGCCCACATACTGGACATTAATCAAAATAACCATGTTAACGATGTTATTAACAGTAGTACATAATCTGATTTTATATATCCGAAAGGTCAAAATCAGGGTATTACATGCACCTTGTTGCAAACAAGGAATGATTGAGTTGCCATGTAGTCATGTTTAAGATAAGTTGTTTGAACTGAAAACAAGTGCAAAGTAGTGATATAAAATAGATAATGTATGATAGATGGGTGTGGAGGTCTTTAACCAGCTTGCTTTTTTCAGGGCCCTAATTTTGTGATTGAGAATAAAGGAGGGAAACACCAGTTTCCAAGTCATGGGATTTATTTTACATTGATCTAGCCAGCATGTCGGTTGCTCAAGTGTGCACAGTATTCCTGGTGTGATGCAAGGTCTCGTTGGGGAGATGGCAAGGTGATCTTTAATTTATGTCGCATGGTTTTGAAATACTGAGAGCCTGACCCAACTCTCATTAGGGAGATTGAAAGGAAAGTTTGAATGTCTATTGAATGGTTTTAATATGGAGATGGGATGAAAAGCAATGTTGAAAAACTTGGGTTAGTGAGACTTGGCGAGTCCAGACTCCAGAGTGTAAGAATTTTGGCAAAAAAATTGGTAGTAATGGTTTTTCTTTTCCTTTTGGGAATTTATATTCGATGATGCCCGTGAAGTTTTCCATTCATGACCTGGGAGTAGGACTCATTGAGTTTAACTTGCCGACAAAGAATTGGATTACTGACTGACTTGAGTTGGGTTGGCGAGGATATGGAAGTTTCTGTCAACTATGGATGAAAAAGAGGCAGCTTGACTCTTTAAATGGGATTGGAGTTGCTTTCCAGAGAAAGGAGCTGTTATAGGTTTCTGTGTTCTGTTGAAAGAAATTTAATATAGATATAAGGCGATATAAGTTTTTGTTTAAAGTTACAGATTGGATCTGTTTCTGGAAAAACTGTATGCAAAAATGCAATTCGTAAGTTTGATGCCTTTATGCCCTTTTCTACCTGTTTTGAATACCAGGTATATTCTTGTGGGATAGTAAAGAAATTTAGGGGCTCGAGGCTTATGATGTCTGGAAGCTGAGAAAAGCTGAGAATATAATAGAAATATTAAAGCTTGGTGTCTTTCAGCAATGTTGTATGCAACATATGAGTATAGAGGTAATAATCAAGGTAGCCATGGTGTGTGGGTGCCAGTTTGAGTGCTGGTGCAACAATTTTGAAATCGGGGTGTGTCCCTTATTATTATATTAATGTATAAAATATTTGAATATCTTAAAACAATGGAAAATAACAGAATACAGAAGTAAGAACTTAGAAATGTCAAATTTAAAATTAAAATGCAAAATAATTTTAAATAAATAATGATGATGTGACAATCACATTGATGTTGCCAGTTGAACTTTGTTGATTTGATTTTCAAATTTCAGATGGAATGATAGGAACGCTAATGCTCTAGTAATAATTTTAATATAAATTATATAAATAACTACAAAACATGGTCAATGACATTTACTCATAAGACATAAATCGCTGCCAATCGATCACTTATCAATACGGGCAATTGAGTCTTCTTGTTCAATATCCTCTACATCCTTAGTGAAGATGCTCTGCAGGTACTTGTCACTCTCAAGTTGTGGCTCTTCTGCTGGCTTTGTAACTATAGGTCGTTCCACAAGGTCTTTTGGTTCATTCTGATTGTCCACTCGCATAGCATCATCTATGAAATGGTCCCATATTGTAGAAATACCTTTCTTGTATCCGGTAGCTTTTAGGGCAAGAAGATGAAGGATAGTATCCTCTATGAATGCACGGCCAAGTTTTCCACCCCGCGGGATCCCAGTTGATTGCTTTTCACTGAATGAATAAAACCATAGATACTCCAATTCCTCTCTCACGCTGAAAAGTAGTACTTGTGAGAGTAATCATATAGCACATTATTGTAGTCCTTGGGCATGTGCACCATGAATTTGTCACTAGTCTATTGGCTCTTTGCCATGATGCTCATCACAAAAAGCCTCAATTGTGCCAAAATCACCTCATCCACATGAAAACAGGGCAAATTGAGTTTGTATGAGGGATGATTCCTCTGAATCTGGACCATAAATATTTTTTATTGTTGTTGTGAATCCTTTCATAATCACCCTGTCACTAGAAGGAGGCCTCTTCTTTTCTTCCTTCAATATCACATCATTTTGGATTAAAGGGGTAAGATGCCATATGAAGGGGCACGTTCACTTTGTTCTATCATCCATGTATAAATTGTTCTAACTGTGCATATAGGTTGGGATTTCTTTTTCAATCTTTGATGGTTTTTATCTTCACCTGCCTAGAGGCAATGCTTTTATACGTTTCACCTAGACATGGGTTATTTGTATGCACATAGTGGATTATGTCTCATATTGGTTCGATGATGCCTATACAATGCTATGTGACCCTTGTAATAGCCTGTGCATACAAAGGGGTAAGATGCCATATGAAGGGGCACGTTCACTTTGTTCTATCATCCATGTATAAATTGTTCTAACTGTGGATATAGGTTGGGATTTCTTTTCCAATCTTTGATGGTTTTTATCTTCACCTGCCTAGAGGCAATGCTTTTATACGTTTCACCTAGACATGGGTTATTTGTATGCACATAGTGGATTATGTCTCATATTGGTTTGATGATGCCTATACAATGCTATGTGACCCTTGTAATAGCCTGTGCATACAAAGGGGTAAGATGCCATATGAAGGGGCACGTTCACTTTGTTCTATCATCCATTTATAAATTGTTCTAACTGTGGATATAGGTTGGGATTTCTTTTTCAATCTTTGATGGTTTTTATCTTCACCTGCCTAGAGGCAATGCTTTTATACGTTTCACCTAGACATGGGTTATTTGTATGCACATAGTGGATTATGTCTCATATTGGTTCGATGATGCCTATACAATGCTATGTGACCCTTGTAATAGCCTGTTATGGCGTTCAAAACTTCAAACCTGTATGTCTTTTTCTAAGGGGTTTGATCCTGTAGCAGGCTGTTATGGGGTTGATCTGCATAGTGACAGGCACGCCATGGGGTTCAACACCATCATAACAAAGTAGTGACATCCCCATTAACAACACCACCATAACAAAGTGGTGACATCCCCATTAACAACACCAGCATAGCAAACTGGGGACATCCCCATTAACAACTCCACAATAACAAAGAGAACATCATTCTAAGGCAAATGTCATGCACCAAGATAAAAAGAGCTGAACATTTTTTCAAATGATTTGTTACCTCTCTAAATTTTTGCAAATGAATGGCTGAATATTTGTTGAGCTACATGTTGACCTGCTAAAATGATTGATCATGGAAAAGGATATTCAGTTGGTAGTTTGAACGTTGATATTGCCATAAAAGTCACAGCCATGCTATTACGACTTTCCAAATTTTTGTCTAGCCTTCTTTAAAGTTTAAACTTGGATATGTCCAACATTTGTAGTTTTATGTTACATATGATTTGTCATTGCCATATTGCTGGCCTTGTATGCGCATTTTAAAAAGTTATTTATATCATAAGATCTCTTCATTTTTGTTTAGTTTCATTATTTTAGTATAGATTCTTATGCTCAACCTCATGCGTTATTGTTATATTAGTTACTTAGACCTTTAATATAGGTTGCAGGGCATGGTCCAATAGTTTGGCTGTAGGATCTGACAAATTATTGACATTCTAATTTGCCACGTAAAGGTATTTTGTTTTCTCAGTGATAATTGCTGTTTAACAGGATTTCAAGATGGCTGCAAAGGTTGATCAGACAGCGGCTGAAAAAAGCCATAACCAGTCTACAGCATCACCTGCCACCACACCAGTAAGGATAGCAAATAGTTCAAAAGTTACTATGCGGGCTGTGAAAGCAGGAGTTAGTTTTGTTATACCCAAGAACAAGTTGTCAGGAGCCATGGTTCCTGTTGGTCGTGGTGGTGGAAAGCTGGAGACAAATGATTCCAAGAAAGATGAGGAGGTCAAGCAGCCACAGAGAAAAACCAAATGGGGTATTGATTTGACACAAGATGCCGCTGTGAAAAGAGGAAGGGCCCTGGCTTATCAGGTGGCGATTCAATCTATCAAATTGTTTGGTCAATCCTTGACATTTTATTGATGATTAATAACTTTCTTTAAATATTTCGAAGTGATTGGTACAGCTTGTGATGAATTGATTAAACAGAGACGGCAGTGCTTATTTTAATTTCTGATGCTCTAGTTTAAAATTCGACATGCGTGATCTTGGTTTTGTTCGTATTCTTATTTTTCTTTTGTATTTTACAATATCTAGTTTTAGTTTTGTTAATCTTGAAAACCCTTCTTCCCATGACTTTTTACCCATTTCTCTGAACAATAAAATAAAAAGAACTCTCCCCAGGATACACCGAACTTATGTTTCTCTAGTGGGCCATGACACTGTAGTATTTCCCTGTGAATTTCTCACATGGAAGCCTTCCGATTCCAGGTGGCATTAAGTGATATTACTGCCTGTGTGGTGGTACAAATTTTGAGCAGACTCGTGTGGAGCAAATTGCTGTATTGCTGGAGTCGGGTAATCTGGAGATTGACGATGATGAAGCTACAAGATCACCCTCACCTCCACGAAAGTATGATTCATCTGGGCAAAGGACAAACTCTAGGGAGGTAAGTAACATGAATTACAAAAAATGACATTTGAAAGTAATAGTTGACCCAAGCATCAACATGATGCCTGATCATTAAAGACTATATCTTAACATGCCTGCTTTTGACTGATCCTCAATTATTGTTGGGTCTGAAATCAATGCAGGCAAGGAAGCGAGAACAACTGGACTTGGAAAGGCGTGAAGCTATAGGTATTATACTTCAGATATGCAATTGGTTACTGACTTCTAACTCGTTGTATTCAATAAAAGGTTATGCAAGTGGTATGATGTTAAGGTCATGCCCTGTGGCTTTTCAGGCGAATGCATGCGCTTGAATCCTAATTACAAACCTCCACCAGGGTACAAGCCTGTTAACAAAGAGGCAAAGATTTACATTCCAGTAAGTTATCTGCACATGAGCCTAATCAAAATCATGGGAATATTTTAATTTTTTTAGTTTTAAATTTGAGATTTTGTTTGAGAACATGTTGCAACTATTCTATGTTTGGTAAAATAGCATTTGATCCAAAATTGTAAAAGATTATTAACTAGATTGTGCCCTTGATAATGGTAATATTAAAAGAGAAGGCCATTATAGAGAAGCAGGTCTAGTTGGAAAGTAGGATCCTATTTTGTTTCTGTTTGGTTATAAGCAGTGGACCTATTTTGAGTAGGGATTTCCATAAATTTTATTTATCAACAGTGTACATTTTTCATAAACTATCCAACAGAAATATATCATTATCCACCCTTTGCTATTTTTTCATCTCTCCCTTTCTTCTATAACTTATGCTACATGCTTCTTATCTACGGGAATATATATCATCGAAAATGTGTATTTGGACTGAGTTTTGTGATGTCTTACAGCTTATTTGTAGAACTTTAGCAAAGATAATGTTCCATTTGTAGGGATTTTGCACAGGAAAAATAATCACAGATTACATGTATATTATCCACAGAAGTAATGACTATATTTGAATGGCTTTGGAGTATTCAAATAATTATTCAATTTTGAAGATACAGCTTTTCGTTTTAATGATTGAGAAAATTAGTTAAACCCAATGTATTTACTGTTGAGGCATTGTTGTCACTAATGTCTATGCTTGTTGCAACCTATGTCACAAGGTTCGTCGAACTTTAACCTTGAGGTTCGAATTTTAGTGAACCTTAAATTTTTTTTAAGGTTCGGCGAGCCTCATCGAACCTCATAGCCATTGACCAAGTCCATAGATCAAAACTCATAACTTCATGTCACAACTCAAGCTTGTAATTTATCCTTGTGGTTTCCATGTCTGTGAAAGCATTGTTGATGTTGATTTCTTACTATTTTATCCTATATATATAGATGAACCTAATGGCGAACCTCATAAAAAAATTCGAACTCAAACCGAACCTAATCATTGTCGAACCCAGACTCGAACCCGAACCATGTGATATTGGTTGCAACAATATGTTGTAGCCTGTAAAATAAGGAAATTTTGTTTCCAGTGGTGTATATTTCTCCCCAGAATATTCTAGGTCTGCATATTTCTTTATATCTTATATTTTTATATTTTTTTCTGGCTTATAGGGCTGACAGGTGGATTCTGACTATGAACAACTTCTTTTTGCTTTTTTCTGTACCATACATATGGAGTTTGCTTTTGTGATGGACATGTAACTTTGTACTCTTTTTTTTGTCCTTGTATTTGAGTAAGAAGCAATACATCATAGATTGCAATCTAAAAATGTTCCCTTTTTCCCAAGCAACCAGGTTTATAATCACCAGAAAATGAAGTTCTGTGTTTCTCATTTATTCCCACAATATCTCTGGAGAGAATTGTCACCTTTCTCTTTGTTTCAGAAAGTACCTGAAATAACGCTGTGTTAGAGCCCTTTGCAGCAAAGGATTAAGGGTATATACCTATGTAATATTGTTTTTTCCTAAGTTTCAAGGGCTGGGGAATTCTGAAGGTAAACCCTAGAATCTTCAGGGCAAGGCTCAAACCCATTACAACAATATACTCGATATGAGCTCAACATGTGACTAGTGGAATTGAATCTGGGTGGGGAGGATAGCGATCATTCCTTCCAACCATTCAAGATAAATCCAATTGACAATACCTCTGTAATATCTATGGAATTCTTCAAATTGTTTTCTAAGGAAAATAACATAATTAAGGATGACTGCTCAAAGTTAAGTTGCCTCTGTAGTTTGCAGGTTGGTTGGAAATTCTTATTGTTTACACGAAGTATAGAAGGAAAATAATTATTTTTAGCTTGCAAAAGAGGTTTTAACTTTTGATATTAAATATAAATTTCTCTGTGCTAAAACTCTTTTAGATGAGAGTGCTTATGTAATCTTTTCATAGTTTCTGTTTTACTGCTCTCAAAATTTCATGAATAAATGGCCAGGCTGCTTCATTATCATATTTCTGATCCAAGTCAATCTTTATACAGAACAATGCAGTTCAGAATTGGCCATTCAATCAACAAGATATTTTATCTGCCATAAAAATTTCCGTATTTATCACAATATTGGCAATGAGGGATTGTTAATTTTCTCTGCTGTCTGTTGTTAATTTTTTAACTTAGCTTCAGTTGTCCCTGTCATCATTGGGCTAGGCTTATGGATGTCCCTCATTTGTGGGAAGTTAGAACTGTTTTCAGGCTTTAGTATTTTGGTTATACAAGGGGAAACAAATTGGATGGATTCTGTATGTGCTGTGGCGCATGATGCTGTGATGGACCCTGGAACAATGATTGTGTTCTAATTGTGCAGTGCACAGTATATTTCTGGTTTATCATAGCTATTCACAAATCCCAGCATTGCAATTTATATGGCCAAGCTTCTTAAAGCATCTACTACATCGGGGTCTTGCTTTGGTGGAACTCGAATTTGAAGCTACTGTTGCTGCCTGCTAGAAGCCGCCAAATTATATTTGGTAAAAATAATTAGACAACTCAAATAAGGTCATAGCTCTCATTTGTTTACACACCCTAGTCAGACAGGTAAATCTGGACACTCTACACTGGTGTAAGTAGTTGCTAAGTTGTAGAATTAACTAGGCAGTTTTTACCTTAAAAAATTCTGCTAAACATATTGGCATTGTTTCATGTGTATCTGTAGACAAAATTGTATAGATCTTTATTTTAGTTTGGTCAAGATGCACATATATTCTTGTATTTCAGTGACCAGTCCATGGTGGTGCCTAGTCCCTTGTGAGCACTGAAGACTGATGCAGGGATATGAAGGTTATGGTGCTTTGTGATTTTTCTTGACATTTTATTGATTTCTAGCTGGGAGACATTTGCCAGTACCTCCTGCTGTTAAGATCTTGTGATCATCATCTATTAGAGCTATTTCTGGGGATGGGTTATTGATTCATCCTGCTTGATAAATCCTGTTCCCTAAACAACCATAAAAGATCATTCCCACAATTCAAGGAACCTATTTGGCACTCATAGCTTTTGGCCTCCATGCCATTGTGTTCCATTAAATATATAAAATACCTACAACCTTTTTCAACTTCAATGATTGTTGTGAAACTTGTATTGGAAGTTATGTATGCTATGTATTTCTGTACTCTTTTATCAAGCTAAATGGAGTATTTTTTCTTTAGATGAAATGTTTCTATCCCTTGTAAATGCAGAATGAAGTTCCTTGTATAGAATTTTGATTTCATGTACCCCTTTGGGCAACACAAGAGACCTTTAGTAATAAGTAAATATGTTGGCCAGGAATTGTGCCTACATGAAGAACGATTGAGAAATCAGTATATATGTAGGACATTATCACACATTCATCACTTATAGATATGATGATTATTTGATATTGCTACTTTTGGGGTATTATTAAACAAGTTCTTTCATATAAGGAGTTGTGGTGCAACTCCATTATTTACATCTTGTGCTTCTATTATCATTTTTTTCATGCTGTGAATTGGCCTATATCAATTATTCTATTGTTAATTCTTTTTTTTTTTTTTCTCGATTAAGACTAATTCTATTAAGCAGTAAAATATTGTACAAGTGGATACATTCCAGAGATGCAAGATACCAGCAACCGGAAATGATAGGACTATCAACCTCGGTTCCGGGGAATGAGATGAGCAAGCAAGGAGCTACAACTAGTCACTGTAAGCTTAAAGAAGCATAGAATGCTACCCGGAAAGAGTAGAGGCTTCAACACGAAGCTTTTTCCCTTTCCTTTTTTTAACTTCAACCCAGCCATTTTGGGGTGGATGGGCGATTACAACTTGAAGATTGGGGTCCTCCACAGGGGAGCCCTCCTTTTCTGAGTCCGAGGAGGAGGACAAATGGACACGTTTCTGTGCAATGGCTGAATCAGAGGAAGGCGCCAGGCCATCGGTGGAAGGGGCCACAAAAGGAGGGGCCTGATTCAAATCTTCATCGCTATCTTCATCTTCAGAGCTGGAGGAATCAGACTCTACTACTGGAGGAGGAGAGCAGGGAGCCCATCGTTTGGACTTGGGCTTGGAGTCGTTGGCCTTGTTCTTTTTTGCCGGACGAGATGGGCAAGTATTCTGCAAATGCCCAGATTGGTGGCAATGGCGGCACCGAAAAGCAGTGTTCTCGTAATCCAGTGTCTGGGTCCAGACAAAGTCATTTATCTTGAGATTGATTTGTTCTTGAAGGCCTTTGCTCAGGTCTAACTCCGCACAGAATCTTGCATATGAGTAGAGACCTTTGGACTCCCGCCAAAAATCTCCTCTGATGAAGCTGCCCAAGGTGTCTCCTATAGCTCTGAAGACACGAGTACTCCATAGGTGGGCAGGAAGCCGAATCCATACCGGTGTCTTGGTAATGACTGCCGTGGCTGGATCAAAATCTGGGAACCAGGGAGTCAAGAATAGCCCTGCCGTTCCCAAGAACCAAGGGCCCTCTGCTAAGGCCTTTTCATAGTGCTTATTGTTATCAAATAGAACAATGAAATAACCTTTCGAACAAAAAAAGATCTTATAGTGATGTGTCCAGTTTGCATGGATCTATGCATAGAGATCCTGAGATCGCGGCCACAATCCATTAAATCTGCAAATGATGGCTCTTTCTGCAAATTCTTGAAGCTGGGAGGCCAGATCATCATGCATGAGTTCAACAGAGGGAACTTCTTCAATTTTGTCAACCAAGAAGGCCTTAGATTTAAGGGCTTCCGGGGGTTTGGGGTTCTCGGAGTGAACTGCGTCCTTATATGAGAAAGGCCGAGTAGAGGAAGATTGTCCCGCTGCTCCTCCTCTCAAACGAAGGGTTACCACCACCGAGCTGTTCCTGGAAATGCTGTAAGCAGAGAGGGAAAGAGGGTTTTCAAGTTGTTTACCTTGAAAGAGAAGTCGCAGAAGGCTGGATGGGATCCCCAATCTGCGCTCTAGATTCAGTTTGAGATCCTGTACCAGATCTGAAGGGCGAACCCATTGCATGATGGTTCTGCCTGAAGGCGGAGAAATCTGGATCTGAAAGGAGTCAGATAAGGGCTTTGACCCCATGCAGATCTCTAGATCTGGCCAGAGCACGGGCTTTTCTGCCTTCTGGATGACCAGATCTGGCAGATCTTTGTCAGATCTGAAGCTGAGACTACGTTTCGGAGAGCATGTGGTTGCCTCAGATCCATACCAAGACCATGCGGATGATGCATTTTCCTGCTCTTTCTTGCTGGATTCCAAGGTCGGCCCGGAAGGAAGCAAAGCCAGAGCTGTAGCTTTGAGATCTTTCAGCCCCTGCTGCTGAGGGTGCAACGTTCGAATCCACCGGGGGATGCGCGTCCAAGCAAGCGCAGCAGAGGCCCTGTCCTCTGTGGCGAGAGCGAAATAGGTCTTCCCTTTTACGCTGCGCAGGACCCTGGCGGTGTCAGCGTAAGCACGGGCTGCCCTCCTGGTTGGATCGAATGTGCCGGGCCACACTCGCAATTTCCTCCATGGGTCTCTGATCTTCATTGCGTATCTCCGCCAGGGCCTTTTTCTTACACGCCTGAGCCGGGTTTCTTTGAGGGCCCGGGTTTCGATCTCGAGACCACCAATCCCTCCGCTCGCTCTTCGATCAGTCTTCACAGCCATCGTTTTTCCGAGTTTGGCAATCCAAATCTCATTCTATTGTTAATTCTTAACCATTTAGAGTAATTCAATAATTATTAGGAGCAAGAATGTCTATAGAACACATCTCTCAGATTGGCAGCAGGCATGTTGACATATTCACTTTATACAGCTCATATTGATCCCTCTTCAAGCATCAAACAATCATCTGATTGTTTGTAGGTCACCATGAATGGCTCATGAATATTGGTGGCCATATTTGTTAATACATTTATAATTGGATAACAATGCCACTTTTAGGGTATCTTATCCTCAATTTTTGCTAGTTAAAAATTTCATGACAGAAAATATCTTTACTATCTTCATAGGGCCCAAAGTCATGACTACTTAGGGAGATTCTTAAACTTGTTATATACACTCTTTTTAAGACCTGATAGGCTACAACATCAATAGTGGTAACTTCTAAATATAGATAATAGCCTCACTGTGGTAACCATAAATATAGACAATGGCCCTGCTGTTGTAATAGGAAAGAATGACCCTTAAGGAAACTATTATGCATTGCATGAGCAATCAAGCTCTATTTAATAATAGAAAAATTCCCATTTTTTCAGTGACCTAGAATGTTTCCCCTTCAAATATTTGAAGACATCTAGACCACTCATCTCTACATTGAGGCTTTCTTAGTACAGGATATAAAATTTGGCATTAAGCATCTTGCAAATGGCAAAGCCAAAGACATTAAGGATACCAAGTAGAGACCTTAAAGCTTGGGAGTTGGTTCCTTATGCCTTGGTCCTCATATCAACATCTTTTCAATCAAGCAATGAAGGAAGGTTTTTGCCAAAAGTGGACTAAAAGTTTAATTGCCCTTGCTTTAAAATTTGGAAGCCAAAATGACCCAACCAAGTATTTTACTATCATGATTGGCCTTCTTTTAGCAAAGGTTATCTGGCTTGATCACCTTGCCACCCTTAGAGTTCTTGTTGAGAAAGGTAGAGACAAAAAAGTTCTCTTTTGTTGGTTTGTCGATTTTAGAAAGTGTTAGAAACTGTGCCTAGTGCCAAGCTATGGAAAAGGTTGGAAGAAGTGGGGCGACCCTCTGAACTTTGTAGTGCTGGTTAGTCTTTGTTGAAAGGTTGTTGCTAATAAGAAATGTAATAGTGAGTGGCTAGTGGATTTTAATGTAGTATTGTTCTCAAGTAATGGCGCTACCTTCTCCCAGCCCTTTTTGGTATCTATAGCAATAAATTGAGCAATGTTTAGAAGGGGAGGGGTGCATTGGTATCGGTGTGGTTGGACTCATTGTCTTCATTCTCCGATGAGTCAAAGATCTTGTTCTTCTTGCAAAACTATTGATGATCTTCACAAGAAACTTAAAGGTCCCCAACTTTTAGCAAAGGTTATCCCAATTGAGGCAGCCACAAGGAAGTGGTGCCTCTTACTCCGAAGATAATGGCTGATTGGTTGTAGTAAGAATAGAGTTGCTTAGCCTTCCCCCTTCCCTTGCAAAATTTTATTTATTTTTTCTCACCAGCAATATTCTATAATACCCCTTTCACATGCCTTCGTAAAAGATGCCCATTACTAAGTCAGTTACACCAAAAATCTGTGTATCATGGGATTGTTTCTACAACATAGATAACTGTCTATTGACATCGATAAAACTGATTATTATGATAATTAGATCGAAGAAAATAATTTATTCTCCTATTTTATATGGTGGTAACACCCTTGAAGAGGTTTGAACTTGCAAATGTGTAGGCATTGATTTTAATTGTCTTTTAAATTGAAGCCACAACGATGAGGAAAAAATCATTGGCGGTTGGAAAACTTATAATGTTCTTGAGGACATATATTAAAACATTGAACTCTAGGGTTGAGATAAGAAAAAAATTCATTTTCAACACTTTTGATATTATAGTTATTCTATGTGTTTTTGAAATTTGGGCTTGCAACATCTCTTGTGAAACTTGGAATAAGATTGAACAGATCCAAAAATATTTCAAGGTTGTTATGCCTCAATATATGAGGTTATACGTTGTGATTCCCATCACATTGGTGGAATTTACTGCTTGTGCCTTTTGAGCATTGGATGGCTTTGTGTAGTGTCCAGTATTGTTTGTAATATCACAAGCTAATAAATCAAGATTCAACTGTACTTTGCTATATTGTCCAATATAAGTATTACTTACTACTATGCTTTCTACTGTGCGTCCTCAGGGAGGGATTAGTTGTATCAGTGGACAAGATTCCACCTCAATGGCTTCGTTGCCACTGAAATCTAACAATTGTGCGATGAGATGACAAGATAGAACCGTGCCACTCTATGTTTGTTTAGCTCGCCCTTAACTTCCATTTAATCGTCCTCCTGTAGCACGACTGGGGTGTCATTGCCCTGAAAAATGTCACACAGTATGACAATAAATGACCTCAGCCAACTATGGTAACACAAAGAAGATTATAGATGAATCTGCTGCTGCTTCAGTTAAGGTAACTAAACTGCGACTTCTCCATTGCTTCGTTTCTCTAGATAACAATCCATGAATTCTACGAATACAAGACTTCCTTCCGCCCTTACTGTTGTCATATCAACACCCCCCTTTTCTTCCTACAACCCAATAATCATATTGCTGGTTGAAGATGTCATTATGCAATAATTGTTGCTTGCACATCCCAGTGTACAACTGTGCTATTGCCGAAATATAATTATCTTAAGATGAAACTCTTTCTCTCGGTATAGAAACACCCTTCCATAGTTCCAACAATAAGCTGCAGACTGTTGACCCCTTTGCTGGAGGTAATAAGTCACAGTAGTTTCAATAATCTGCCCCTGTTTTTCCTACTGCTTTCACATTTCTTGAAGGTGACCTTTCTTCATTCTTGTTCTCTTCACATACTTTCATCATTTTTTAAGTAAAGAACCAATCAATTTTTGGAGGATCAACCAAAACCTTGGAAGCAATTGAGTAGGTACATACAATTTAAGGATTGTTGAAGCAAGGTAAGAATGTATTGACAGCCTGTAATACAATCGTGACATCCTTCCAACCCTGAAATAAACTGAAAAACACTTTCAGTTCTTCCCTTGTTATAACCTTAAGATATTTTGTAGCACAAAGGACTGTAGCAACATTGTAGATATTAAGTGTAACAAAGATTTCATAATAAAATTTGGTACTTTGCTCAATTGCATGTGGTCCCTTCGGAAGATTGTCCTGTGATTTAGCAGCTCTTGCTACCAAACTCTTTCCGTGCTTTTTGCGGTGCTTCAAGCGGGAAATATGTCTTGTGTTCTCTCCTTTTATAAGGCTGTCACGAACTGTAGGAGAATTTGCTGCTACAATCTGATTTTCTTTGTGGCCTCTATCATCTAGGGCTTGTATTTCTATAAGCTGTCATGCAAGTTACTTCACCCTGCTTGGGTATGATCTCCATTTGCTTGGTTGTTACAACTCGGGGGCCACCATTGGTCATGCTTGTTAGCTATGTCACCTAGTTCGAATTCGAATTTGAATTCGAGTTCGAGGACCTTGAAATTCAGCAAAAATCGGAAGTAAAAATTTTTGGAATAAAATTCGACATACTAAGAAATATATATAGATATATATATATATATATATATGAAAATGAAAATAAACATATATGTAAGTTTGTAACCAAACTCTGTATGCAAGTCTGTAACCAAATATATTTAATCCTATATATTTATATATATATATATAATAAATGAAAATAAAATAAATATATATATATATATATATATATATGAAAATGGAAATAAACATATATGTAAGTTTGTAACCAAACTTTGTGTGCAAGTTTGTAACCAAATATATTTAATCCTATTCATCACACACAACTGAATTTCATCACTTAAATATAAGACCACACGGATCGCAGAAAACCATGAGAAACTAAAAAAACCATGCGCCTAATACTACCGCTTTTGCCAAATTCAATGTCACAGTTGAATACTCTGAATTTTATCACGCATGAACTCCAAATTCGCCTAGAAATTTGAGTTTGGTGAATTTGTTCTGAATTAATTCGCCTCTCCTTCAAATTCGGTAAATTTCGAATTTTTTGCTTGAAAATCAGCGAATGCGTGACACAACCTCTTAGTACCACCTTGTTGCCATTTGGGACTTGTAATTCCATTTCCATCACTTGGTAGTGTTGGAAAATCGATAGTGGCAGCTATTAATCTTGTTTTCCTTTAACCTTAATATTTGCTTTCTTGTGTTCTTTTAGTTAGCTCTTTCAACAAACAAATATCAAGAACATAAACTGCGACAATAAACGACATAGATATTAGGCTCTCAACTAGGGAAAAACCCAAAAACTCTTGTCTTCTTAGAATGTGCTTCGAACCCTAGACCAAGTCCTTCTCCCAGCACCAAGTCAGCCCTTTCATAAGTCCTTCTTTTAATCTGCACCAAACTACTACACCCTGCAACTTCAACCTGCCAACTACAACACTGCTACTTGACTTGCAACTTTGACCCAACAACTTTGCCCTTGTAACTTCTTGGAAACCCTAATATAGCCTCCTCCTGAGGCCTACTTAGAGCAACACTGCTCTCCTAAGTTCAACGAGGTCAATATAAGGGTTTTCCCTCTTCCAACTACCGGATTTTGCACTTCGTCCTATTGCAACTCGGACCTGCAACTTTAGCGTGTTTCTACAAACCAGAAAACCTAGAATTTCACACGCGTGAGAGAGATAAATCCCCAAAACAAGAAATTTCATCCTCCTGGCTTCTTCCAGACCTTCGCTCTCCATTTTCTGTCCTTCCTAGCTACAAATGGTACTCTTTCTTATAGATCGAACTTGTGAGTGAGTGTGTCTCAAATGAAGTCGAATTGCTCCTTTATCTAGCCTTTTGAAGGGGCCGAATTCCCTCCTTTAGGCCGACTTGTACTCTTGGAGATTTCAAGACTTCCTAGACTAAAAAATAATTCTTTTTACAATTTCAAATTGCTCGGAAGGGTCCTATAAACATGATGTTGACTCCATTGACTCATGACAATAAATCCTAAGACCTAACAAATCCTAAAAGCACGAAGAAATGCCTTTACCTAGAAGACCATCAATAATGAACATGAAACCCATGCTTAAATAATAATAACTTTCTTTATTCTTTTCTTGCTTGTTACATAGGATACATATTGAAATGAGTACAACAATTATGAAGACCAAAACTAGTTACATTTTCAACAGGCAGTTCATTACAAATCTCCCTAGCGAGTACAACCATTATATTCCCAGCACCAGATTTGTATTTGCCAATTCTATCGCATAAAAATCATCAGTAAGTGTATACTTACCTATTGTGACGCTCAAATGTGGAACTACCTGTGTGCATGTCATATGATACCCATTAGCGACCCTTCACTTCGAAGCCTTCAAAGTCTTGGGTAGTGATGCCTCTCCTTGCCACTACGATTGCTTCAATGAAGTTGTACGTTGCTCCACCATCAATCAATTCTATGATTCGTTGCTCTCGTATAACATCCTTAATTTTGAAGGTGTGATATTTGGGGACTCCTAAGGGAGGGGTGATAGTGCCTCCTTCAATTCTTAGACATGGCTTCCTAGCCTCTTTCAGGGATGGTGCTTCTTTAGAAACGCTAGGCTCCTAGCTTGGTGCTTGTGCTGTATCACTCTCATTGTCGCTATTAGGCAGTACTTCAATGTAGTGAATCTTTCCCTCTCCCAAACATCGGTGACCAGGTTACCATGGCCTTTGCAAGTGAAACAAAACTTCTTAATTCTAAGCTCATTTCGAGCTTCTTCATTGAACCGATCCTTCTCCGTTTTGCCTTTTAAAGATGTCTTCTTGTCCTTAACTTTTGGAGGGATTTGTGGTATGGGTGGAGTCTTCACTTTTGGTGCTGCACCTCCCATATATTGAGTCTTGGTGATCGCCTCTAATGTGGTTGGTTTGAAGTCCTTGACCCATATGTGATGGTTCAGCTAGACATTCTACGAAGAGCATGACTCGCCTCTGCTCCTAGAGGTTTGTCACCATGACTGCTGTCTGTTCGAATTTTGCAATGTACTCATCTGGTGTCCCTGTCTGTTTGATTTGTGCCAATTCTCTAAAATGTATATCAAGATCCTTTTGATCAAAACGCTTTATCAACCTTTGGGTGAAGTCCATATAAGATGTTATGCTGGAGTGTCCCAAGGTGACCAGTCCATGGTACCACCATTCATGCACTTCCCCTTCCAAATGTAAAGTGGCAAATTGGATAGCGTCTGCTTCCTGCATGGGATTAAGTCGGAAATAGGTGTCCAACTTTTGTACCCAAGCCCTTGCTGAGCATTTTGATGACCCATCAAAAGAGGGGATGGGCAACTTTCCTACCTTGCGCATCAAATCCTGATTTCATTGTTCCCTGGTCTTGGTATTTGATGTTGCTGTATTCTTTGAAGATATGGCTGCTCATGTATTTTCTTCTAGTGTTGCATCCTCCTGAAAGTATTCATTAAAGAGTCCATCCTGTTTTGCTGCTCCTTGGGTTGCGACTGGCTGATTGTTCAAAATTGAGGAAGTAAGGGTCTATGCTTACTTCCATTGGTT
Organism: Pinus tabuliformis; assembly: GCA_031772625.1. Classification (NCBI taxonomy): domain Eukaryota; kingdom Viridiplantae; phylum Streptophyta; class Pinopsida; order Pinales; family Pinaceae; genus Pinus; species Pinus tabuliformis. The sequence continues at coordinate 1,381,356,915 of CM062817.1, read as the reverse complement.
GCCTTGGTGTTGGATTGTGCAAAAGACTAAAGTATTGTTGGGGCCAGGGTTATGGTTGTTGCTCCCTTCAGTGCTAGTCTTGTTACCAACGTTCAAACCTTTAGTCATATATTACCAATATTGTTTATGGCCAATATTAGCTATGTCATTTGTTGCTATCCCTGGTGCTGCCCTTGTATTAACAAATTAGCTATTTCTGTTTGCCCATGAATTAGCACACGTAAGAGATTATTGAAATCCAATCCTCCTCGTCCTTCTCTATTTCCCATGGCTGTACTGTGGCTAATTCTTTTCTTTCTAATTGTAACGTTACTTGTATCCCTTGGAAGCATACAAGGCTCATACACTCACAAGCTAGCAAGATGCACAACTCTGATAGCACTGTGGTGTCCTAGGGTAGTTTTTTCCCTTAGGGGTTCCTAGGGTTCCATCAATTAGACCAAAATTATATGATAACAATGCACATTTATTTGTTTAACAATGGTTATCATTGAATAACACCAATATTTCCAACAAGAAGTAATATCCTCAACAACAATATAGTTCTTTAGTGGAAGCACATTAACCTTGGGTTGATTGCCCAACGAAACAAAGATTGTATCCAACTAGAAATTTCACTAGTACTGTTTGTAATGTCACAATTCAACTGTACTTTGCTATATTGTCCAATCTAAGTGTTACTTACTACTGTACTTTCTACTGTGCGTCCTCAGGGAGGGATCTGGTGTACAAGTGGCCAGGATTCCACCTCAATGATTTCGCTGCCATTGAAATTTGACGATTGTGCGATGAGATGACAAGAGAGAACTCTGCCACTCTAGGTTTGTTTAGCTTGCCCTTAACTTCTATTTAACTGTCCTCCTGTAGCACGGTTGGGGTGTCGCTGCCCTGAAAAATGTCACAGAATATGACAACAAATGATCTCAACCAACTGCTGTAACACAAAGAAGATTATAGATGAGTTCACTACTTCAGTTAAGGTAACTAAATTGCGGCTTCTCCACTGCTTCGTTGCTCTAGATAACGGTCCACAGATTCTCCTTCTTAAGTGCCAATTTAGATGAGAAATATTTCAAAACAAATATGTCCAATAAATGCCCTCCTGCGGCCCTTGGCTCTGTGGCCCTTGGCCTTGCGGTTGCCTGCGACTATGGCTGGAAACAGTCCCCGAATCTTTGGTTTAGCACGATTGTATTCTCTAAAACTGCCTCAGGTTGCAGATGAGAGGGTAAATTTGTTGATCAGAAAGTATCTTCCTGGCTGGCCAAAACAACTTTACAACAAGAGAATATCCTGTGTCAGAACAAAGAAAGATATTATCTACGGAGTTAGCGAACAAATATTATTTGTTTATGGTAAGATAAGATAAGATGATTTTATTAATGTTTGACAAATGACCACAAAAGTAGGTCAATGGGACTGAAGAGTACAACTAGTATGATGAATAAAATGAGAAAAGAGTCCCTCTATAAAAGAGGAGCTTTCTTCAGTTGATGGTTGTTGAGAATTTGGGGACTGAGGAGCTCTTTTCTTGGACTGCGTTTTACAAGTTATGCTTGGAGTTTGATAGAAGATTGGAGGAATAACATCTTTTTAATGTGGTGATAGTGGTTATCTTTGTTGAGTTGCATATGATTAGCTCCTTGATGCTTGGGATTTTACATCATATGGTGGTGCTAGATTTTGTTGTAACAAAAACCTATAATTTAAAATTAAATGTGCTACTCCTTACCTCTTACCTCCTTCGAGTGTCTTGGATCTGCCTAAGATGACCATCTATTCTAAGCAATTTTTGGAGTTGAGCGATAGACTTATTTATGTTGATTTTTGTAAATATGGCCGGTCTTCATAATTAGTTGTGCCCTTGATAAATTTGTATTGCATTTTCTTCATGCTTGAATTAAAGGAAAATATTGTAAAGACATGTTTTCTGTGTTGGTTCAAAAAGAAGAAATTTGAATTTTTGGCTCCAAAATGAGCCAAGTTGGCCTCCTCCTAGTCAAGTCGGCCCCTCAAATGCTCAGGTCGGCTCCAACAAAAGGCACACCCATTCGACCTCAAGAAAAGACTATATATATGGCATTTCGTCGTCCTCCACAACCAAGCAAGCTCGCATCTTTTGAGGCAAGAAAGAGAGGTTTGAGGTAGCAAAGGAACACATTTATGAGGCCAACAAAGAAGGGTTATTCTAAGGCTTGCGAAGGGTTATTCTGAGGCCAAACAAAGGGCTATTTTGAAGCAGCAGATAGGGTATGTCTGAGGCAGAGAAGAGGAGTGAAGTCTAAGGCAAGATTAAAGGCCATTTTGAAGTAGCGAAGTTTGAGGTTTGAAGCAAATAGCAAAGGGCTTGTTTTGCACTATGAAGTGTCATCTATAAGGGCTTGTAGAGCAACATTTTTGAGGTAAGAACATAGTATGTTTTGGGCCAGATGGACTTGACTAGGAGGATGGACCATGGACCAGGTTTGACCTAGTTGTTGACTTAGATGTATTCTTGTTGAATTGAAGAATTTTCAAATTTCTATTGAAAAAGGTTGTTGGGTTTTTCCCCATGTAGGTTTTCCCCGGGTAAATCTTTGTGTTCTTTGTGTGGCTGTCTCTTTATGATCTTATTGTCTTGAATGTTATATCGTTGATGTCTTCTGTGTAATTATTGAATGATGGAATATTGAACAAGAATGTGAAATGATCAAAATCATCAGTTTAGAAGACTATTGTTAAATCAACAATTTAGACCTTCGTTTACACATAGACGCTGGATGCATGCTCACAAGGTTTCCCTTCGTTAGTTCCAAGTGGGTTTTGAACATTGTTGGGTTGATATTGATTGCCACATCTTATGATCGAATAGGATTGGCAAGTGATGAGTTGGAGGAGTATGTCATTTTTTGATGTCCTATCTACTTCCAGATAAGGAAGAAATTACTGCCTATATTGACACTTTAGGAGGTAGTATAGACACCACCTCTCTAATAGACGAATCATTACTAAAAGGTCTTGAAGTTGGGCTTCCCTTGGATAGAATAGTACCCTATACGCTAGTTGAGCAATCAGTTTTCCACCTAAAGTTTCTTCCCTATGACCTTGGATGTTAGGAGAGTTGAACCTTCTTAATGTAGCTAAGCCGACTTGGCACTAGATACTATCTAGAGGACATTATCTGATGGTGCAATGACTTTGTCACAGTGACTGATGACTCTGATGAGGGGCTTGATTCTCAATCTTAACATTGAATGTAAGGGATGGTATGCAACATCATATAAGTTCCAACATACCATGATCCTTATGCCAATGGGGGAAACCAAAAGGGAGTGGCATCTCCTACTAACATAATGTTTGATTGGTTGTCCTCAAATGGTGGATGATCATGATGCGTTGGACACACTTCTAGCTTAAACCATGACTTAGCATTTGGAGCCCAATAAGGGCATGACATCATCATATTAGAGGCTTACAAATCACACATGTCTGTCTATTTTGGCATTATTTCATGTTTCAGCTAGTGGGTTGGCTTGTAACCCAAGGCTTACTTGTGTTTACTCATTATCAAATTTGTTTAGGGGCTTCTTAGTTAGAAATTAGGCGAGTTAGACCTCATATAAATAAAAAGATCACCTCACAGATTCATTCATCATCACTTGTGGATTAATTCAACCTCTTTGAGAATTTCGGCCTAGCTCTTGTACCTCGCTACTCTTGTGGAGATGTGATCTTTGTGGATTTTTGCTATTGGAGACTAGTCCTTGTTGTGGAGACATCATTTTGGGATAAAGAAGGATTGTTCATTGATATCTTGTGAGTACTTTTCTTATTGAATATCTTTTATGGTTATTGTATGCAATGTATCTTGCTAGGGTTTCTATATTCCATGTCTAAATGCTTATCTTTATATGAAATTCTTGGTGAAATGTTGCATGCTTTAATTAAGAATCTTGAACATCCCTTGAGAACCTCCTAGAGAGCTTTTCTCTTGTTTTTATCCTCGTATTGAATGATAGCTACTGTTTTAAGAGAAAACTTAGGGTTTTCCCCTTACTCCCTTCCAGGGTTTGATATTTCAATAGTAAATTTCCCTTAGACTCCATAACCCAAGTAGTTAGTAGGCATTGGCATCCACTAAAGTGGTAAAAAACAACAAAACTTCATCCTCTCTCTTTTTTCAACTAATTTGGCCCTTTAAGGCAAGCAGGTAAGGCTCGGGCTTAAGGCCGAATTCAACTAGGGTTGGAGCATTGGGATATTTTGAGGTTGCTCTTGCTTGTTGGACATTATCTCATTTATATCTTGCATTTTGTATGGTTCGAATAGCCTTCTTAGGGATGATGTCCCAAATCCTAAGTAATTCTAAGCCAACTAACCCTAATCTTGCATTAGGGCGTCAACTTAGGGCTAATTGAAGGTTTGTTGATCATACATTTCTAGCAAACCTTTTCTTTATCTTATATGCTTAATTGTGCTATTTTTGCATCGTAACATTGGAACCCTAGGTTGTAAGCCCTCCTTTATAGGTTCTTTTAGCGGTGTGCTTTTCTTTGTTATATAGAGTTGTGTCTTGTTGTTAGTACGAGTACCCTATTTGAGCCTGTTGCAGCTGTCACTTTTGAGCTATTGACTTAGAATATCCTTTAGGTGACTTATACTGGAAAGCCTCCCTTGTGGTGAAACTTCACTAAAAAGCAGGAGGTGGAGTGTTGAGGTGACAATGGTCTCCATCCCATTGTTGAATCTTGGTCTAGCTCTCGTCTTGTGAAGTCAGAAGACCTACTAGATTTTGTGGCAACATTTCTGGCGTCGTTGTTGGGGAGCATTTGAATTTGCTTGATTTTGAGTGGGATATAAAATTCTACTTTCTCCATATGATATCCAATGAGGTTTGAAGTTTGAACCCCTCAAACATCTTGAATCAACTAATGTTAATGTTAAAAATTTAAGTAAAAGAATGAATATGAAAGATAAAGAAAATGTCAATTTTACTTTAAGAATTTAATATTACCATTAACTACTAGGGTACGTATCTCATGAGATGAATCATGGGAAATAAAAACAATAGATTGCCACTTGTTTGCTTGATGGAAAAAGTTAAGAGTATCCTTACACAGCTTAATCTCCTAACTCACTTTTAAAAAATTAGGGTTAAAAGAAAAAATGGTAATAAGTTGAAATTGACAGAGAGACGCTGATATTTTCGAAATTATCGCGATAATTAATCATATTATCACGATAAATTGAAATTATCATGATAATTTCAAAAGGGAAAATTATCGCTTTAATTGCTGCCGATATTATCACTGAGGTTGGTTTTGGAGTTATTATCGTGATAAGTGCAACACTGCTTATGAGCTCTCCTTGGCAGCGTAATTATTGTGATTGGCTAGGCATTGTTGAAACCAGTGTTACAAGGGCATGTGACTCCCCCACTGGGGGTTATGTTCCCTCACTTCCCATGTTTACGGGACAAGAAAACTTAGTGGAGAATGTTCTCCCAAGTCTCTCTTTTGGGAAAATTTGGGGAAACAGGCTGGAGGGGAAGGGTGATTTCCAACAAGTGGGGGACATTGTGCTTTTGTGATGGACTCTTCAGCCTGCCCCTCCAAAATGGGGAATTCCTGGGCGCTTCCCACAATAATTGTCCAAAGAATTAAAAAAAAACTAATATTTTAAAACAAACACAGTGAAATAAACTTTTAAACCAAATGTGAATATTTATTTCATGCTTTCATTGTTCATGTTTGGGACTTGTCATTTGGGGACCTTGACATTTCTTGTGACATTTCTTAACATTTGGGAGGTGTCTCCATGCCCCCATACATTCTCTCCCTTTTTTGTGTTCCCTGGCTCTGGAAACTTGGTGCAACATTGTCTGAAACTCTATTGATGCTTGTTTATTAATTTATGGTATGTTCTATGCTTAGAGCAGTTTACTTCAATTCTTCTTATTAGCCATTGTTTAGCAATCACATAAACATAAAGTAAAGTGCAAATAGAACATTAATAGATTGACAAAAAACAAGCCAAGACAAGAGACACCAGATGTGGTGGCTAGCCAGGGACAAACCCCAATGCGGGGAAACCCTTTGATCAATTCTTCTTTAATCTTCAATAGTTCAATAGAGAGAGAAATAGTACAATAGTACAGATCTGTAATTTTTATGACAACAGTAAAAGATGCCCTAACCAACACTTGTAAAGTGGATCAAATGATTCACAAATAGCCTAGAGTCAACCTTAGTCAACTCAGCCTTCAACAACAATGAAGGACAACCCGAAACAACCCAAAGAATATGGTCAAAACTGGTCAATGTCTAGGCAGCACTATGGTCAACCCTAACCAGTCAGCGCTGGTTACTTCGTGGGTCAAATCAGCTCTACAAAGAGCAGATCAGATTGCGGCTTGCTTGAGGGAGACTCCCCACACTAGGCCGCAATCAAAGAGGCTCCTTTGCTAGTCAACGCAGTCCTCCTTTGCTTACTGCACCCTAGGTCAACACAGAACAGATCTGCGTCCTCCTCCTTGCTACATCCTTCTCCTTGCTGCATCCTCCTCCTTGCCTTCTAGCTGCGTCCTTCTTCTCCTACGTTAGTTGCTCCTTTGTTAACCCAAACAAGAAAGGAGAGTGAGAGAGAAGAAGACAAGATGAGATGAGATGCTATAATGACTCAACCTCTCTTTTATTTATATGAAACGCTAGGCATGTGTGCTACACACTTAGCTACTGGCCGACCTACACCTCTCGATAAGAGGAATCAAGGAAAAATATCAGCTGCCATAAATAAGATGACCCACATGGAGTTTGGCCCTAGTTGCCAAATTTAACACTCCTTCTCAACTAGGGATAACTCCATCTGCTTATTCATCTAACCGTCAGTACTATCTTTGCTGTCAAATGCACTGCCCTGCACTGGTCGTCTCTGCTCTACTGAACTATGAAGAAGAAGAAATGATCGAGGATGTATCATACCATCCTCCACTGAACCGAAGTCAGTGTCAGAGTGTGTCATACATTCTCACTGATCCCAGATCAGTATCATTGATCCCAGATCAATGGAGGTCATCCTAGCATAGGGAGTACGGTAGATACAACGATGCATGCATTGATAGTACTACTAATGGTCCCTAACCCCATTTCCCTAATTGATCAGATGAGAGGTACTTCCCATGAGTCCCAGACTGCATGGGTAGGATGCCTCGACAGGAGAACTAATCATCCTGTCCCAAAGTCACCACGGGGTATCACAGGGGAAGGTTGAACCTTTCACCCTATACATAGCGCACCACTAGGGGAGGGGGAGTCGCCCTGTGGTTGTATGTCGCTCCAAGAAGTACCCCGCGTCCCCCTGGAGCTCCCAGAGCTCAATGTATGCATCATACACGACCCTCATAAGAGGGTCTCTTAACGACACCAAGTCGTTCTTGGAAAGTCAAGAATTGACCTTTCCTAGGGGCTTTGTCAAAATGTCGGCGACTTGCTCATTTGTATCGATATGCTTGTAGCGATCATGAAATATAGGATTTTGTGATAAACGAATCCCACTCTGGTTGTCACACAGGATGACAGTAGTATCCAATGTAAATCCAAACAGCGCACTGAAGAGCTTCCACAACCAGACTGCCTCACAAGAGGCCATACTTGCAGCAATGTACTCTGCCTCAGCGGTGCTCAAAGCCACCGACTTTTGCTTCCTGCTCATCTAGGATATCGAGGCAGATCCCAAAGAGAAGCAGCACTCGGAAGTGCTCTTTCAATCCACCACACTGCCTGCCCAATCAGCATCGGTATATCCATGTAGTCTCACATCTCCAGCAGTGTATCTCAACCCATGAGTGATTGTGCCACGAAGGTATCTCAACAGATTCTTGGCACTAATCCAATGTGTGTGGTGAGGCTCAACCATTTGTTGACTCAACGTGTTGACTGCAAACATATATCCGGACAGTAGTTCACCAAGAACATCAATGCTTCGATGAGTTGATGATACTCGGTAGCATTTTGTAAAGCAGGTCCGACAGCACTACCGCTTAACTTCTTGAAGTCAAGCTCCATTGGGGTAGTCACGGGCTTGCAGTGCACCATATCGAATCTCTTCAATATCTTCACCACATATTTTCCTTGAGATAGGAAAATCTCCCTTGGCTTCTGCCAGACTTCCAGTCGTAGGAAATAGTGCATCAGTCCCAGGTCCTTCATCTCAAACTCAGAAACCAACTCCTCCTTACATTTGTGAATGAGAGGGTCTGCACTTGTTAGAAAGAGGTCGTCAACGTACAACAAGTATGAGAGGTTTTTCATCTTCAACCTTAAAGTAAAGGTTAGGATCGGCTTCACTCCTAGTGAATCCCAACTTCATCAAGTAGCTATTGATCCTCTCATACCACGCTCGGGGTGCTTGCTTCAGCCCATAGAGGGCTTTATTCAACCTGCACATGTGAGATTCTCGATCATGAATCTCAAATCATTCGGGTTGTTCCACATAGACTTCCTCTTTTATCGAACCATGCAAGAATGCAGTCTTGACATCCATCTGATGTAGGTTCCATCCTTGCGAAGCAACAAAGGCTATGATTGAGCGGATGGTGGTGTATCGGGCAATAGGTGCGAATATCTCATCATTGTCTATGCCTTCCTTCTGAGAGAAGCCACGAGCGACAAAACAAGCCTTATACTTTTCAACACTTCCATTAGCTCCATGCTTTATCATGTAAAGCCATTTCGAAGTGACAATTGCTTTGCCCTGGAGTTTGGGGACCACATCCCGGACCGTTCTTCATGATGGACTCATATTTCTCAGTCATAACATCCTTCCATACTTGATGCTTGACAACTTCTGCAAACGACGAAGGCTCATTTTGAATGATCATGCTCATGATGGTCAAGTATCCCTGATACCTGGCCGGCTTCTTACTTTTTCGGAAAATCCCTCTAGGTGCAATGTGTCTTTCGGCATCATCAAGTGTCCCCCTAAGCTGTGAAGGCCTCTTCCTAGAAGAGGAAGGCTCTTGCGGAGGGGGATCCATAGGATCCATAGGTTCTTCCACATCGGGCATCGTCCTATCTTCCTTTTCCTCCGGTTTCTTGGTGTCGACTTCTTTAGATTCACTTAGAGTAGGAAGATTGTCAACTTTGCTAAGAGCCATATCTTCTTCAAAGGTGACATCATGGCTAATCTCGACTTCCTTTTGACCAACCACATAGATTCTATAGCCCTTAGTATTTTCGCTATAGCCCACAAAGATTCCTTTCTTTCCAAATGCACCCAATTTATTCCTTTTCTCTTTCGGCACATGAAAATATACGGGGCTTCCAAAAATTCTAAAATGAGATACGTCAGGTTTCTTACTAGTGAACATCTCTTCGGGAGTCTTGGAACCCAATGCTTGATGAGGGCATTGGTTTTGAACATATACGGCGGTATTCGCAACTTTGGCCCATAGAAACTTCATAAGCCTTTGATCATGGAGCATAGCATGGACATCTTCCACAATTGTACGATTCTTCCTTTCCGCCACACCATTCTGCTCAGGAGTATATGGTGTTGTAGTCTCCCTCTTTGCAAAAGTCATGGAATTCATTGGATTCATACTTAGTCCCATTATCAATCCTTAAGATCTTGATCTTCTTTTCAGTTTGATACTTGATCAAGGCTTTGAAGTGACGAAACTAGGAGAACACTTCATCCTTCTTTTTCAAGAAGTATATCCAAGTCTTGCGAGAATAATCATCAGTAAAGTGAGGTAATATAAATATCATCCCAAGGAGTTCACAAGCATCATACCAGATATGTCTGAGTGAACCAACTGCAATATATCAGAGGTCTTGCTATGGCTTGAGGGGAATGGTCCCCTTTTGAGCTTTCCTTCGGCACATCCTGGACATACACCTTCTTGCTCTACTTTGAACTCGGGCATCCCTGTCACCATTTGTCTCACATCGGGTAGAGCTTTATAATGAAGGTGAGCAAACCTTCGATGCCATAGTTCGAACTGAAGAGATGTGTCATAAGACATGACACCCAACAGACTTCCTTCGACTTGATATAATGAATCAACTCTAAACCGAAGAGTGAAAGCATATTTAAAATTCCTTTTCCATACATGTACCTTGTCGTCGATGAAGGCCACCTTGTAGCCTTTGTCTTCCATTGCCGAAATGGACGCCAGGTTCTTTTTGAGATCAGGAACATATAGGACTTCTTGCAAATGAATTGTATTACCTTGATTCAATTGAAGAGTGACATTCCCTACGCCTTTCACGGGATATTTGGAGTTGTCCCCAAGAACAATTTCCAGGTTGGTCTCCTTCTCTATCAGATTAGAGAGAGCTTCCTTGTAACCAACGAAGTGCCTTGAGGCACCATTATCAATAAGCCAATTTCCCTTCGATTGCCACGGGAGTGATTTTGATCATCGTCATGATGTGAGTCCCTTTTACTAGGGCACTCCCTCGCATAGTGGCCCATTTTGTTGCAATTGTAACATCGTCCTTTTCTTCCACCCTTCGGTCCGGCCTTTCCTTTGGATTTAGCCTCGGAATATTTAGCATGAGAGGAGAAAGCAGAGGGATTGCCTCTAAGTGCAGGCATTTCGTGCTCTTCCATCCTTGTTTCTTCTTGAATGCATCTCGCCATGAATTCCTCAAATCCAGGAATTACATTATTGTTGAGAAGAGTGGTTCTGAATATATACCATTCAGATGGGAGCCCTTCGAGAGTTGTGATAGTCATTTCCCTGTCAGGAACTACTTCCCCAATTGATAGGAGATCATTCTTGATCTCGTTGATCCTTAAGAAATATGCTTGCATACTCTCATCTTTGCCCTTTTAATTTTCCTTTAGCTTATTTCTAAGGAACAAAACTTGATTTGCATCATTAACTTTAAATAAACTCACCAGTCTATCGTAGATTTCCTTGGAGGTGGTCAGCTCAGAAACATAGGCCATCAGGCGCTTGTCGATAGAGTCTTGGATGATCTTCTTTGCTTTGACTTCTCCCCTGGTCCACTTGTTCCTTGCAGCAGCAGATGCATTTGATGGAGGCTCAACAATTTTGCCTCTCACATGGTCCAACACTTCCTCCTCATTTAATGTCAGATCGAGAGACATCTTCCATCCGTGATAGTCAGACTTCTCACGGAGCTTGTCTTCTGCTGGGAAGTGTGATGAGGAACCCATGAAGTCTTTGAGATTGCTTCAACAACCTTCGGTGATTGCTCTTGCTCTTGCTTGGGCTTTGTCTTCACCTCAGCTCTAATACCATGTTAATTTATGGTATGTTCTATGCTTAGAGCAGTTTATTTCAATTCTTCTTATTAGCCACTGTTTAGCAACCACTTAAACATAAAGTAAAGTGCAGATAGAACATTAATAGATCGACAGAGAACAAGCGAAGACAAGAGACACCAGATGTGGTGGCTAGCCAAGGACAAATCCCAATGCGGGGAAACCATTTGATCAATTTTTCTTTAATCTTCAATAGTTCAGCACAGAGAGAAATAGTACAATAGTACAGATCTGTAAGTTTTATGACAGCAGTAAAAGATGCCCTAAACCACACTCGTAAAGTGGATCAGATGATTCACAAATAGCCTAGAGTCAACCTTAGTCAACTCAGCCTTCAACAACAATGAAGGACAGCCCGAAACAGCCCAAAGAATATGGTCAAAACTGGTCAATGTCTAGGCAGCCCTGCGGTCAGCCCTAACCAGTCAGCGCTGGTCACTTTGTGGGTCAAATCAGCTCCACAAACAGCAGATCAGATTGCGGCTTGCTTGAGGGAGACTCCCCACACTAGGCCGCAGTCAAAGAGGCTCCTTCACTGGTCAACGCAGTCCTCCTTTGCTTGCTGCACCCTAGGTCAACACAGAACAGACCTGCGTCCTCCTCCTTGCTGCGCCCTCCTCCTTGCCTTCTAGCTGCATCCTTCTTCTCTTACGTTAGCTGCTCCTTTGTTAACCCAAACAAGAAAGGAGAGTGAGAGAGAAGAAGACAAGATGAGATGAGATGCTATAATGGCTTAACCTCTCTTCTATTTATATGAAATGCTGGGCATGTGTGCCACACACTTAGCGGCTGGCCAACCTTGACAATTTGTCAAGTAATTAGAAATAAATTCATATCTCCATAAATACTTGTCGGAATCGGATGATCTTTAGATCAATCCTACACCTCTTAATGAGAGGAATCAAGGAAAAATATCAGCTGCCATAAATAAGATGACCCACATGGAGTTTGGCCCTAGTTGCCAAATTTAACATTGTTTCAAAAAATCTGGAGCAATATATAAGACACTTGTATTTTGCTTTTGTTAAAATTTCTTTAATGTTTTTTGGTGTGAGTGGGTGGTTTTTAATATGTTATATATTCCTATATTGATACCTTGATATCTGTGCAGGTGGAGTATCCTGGTTACAATTTCGTTGGCTTGATTCTAGGGCCAGAAGGAAATACTCAAAAACGTTTGGAGGAAGTAAGTTTTGTTGTTTATTCTATATGGTGTATATATGTGTCTTGTATCTGCATAACTTCAATTTAATTAAAGCTATGACCAGTGTGCCATCAATATTTTACAGGGTGATGTAGTCACCTGTATTTTAAATATCCTTTATAAAATAACTTCTTTTGTTTATCAGGAAACTGGGACGAAAATTACAATCAAGGGTGGAATGGGAGATGCTAAGGAAGCAAAGGTAATGTGTTCATTCAAATCAAAATATTTTTGTACACTGCTTTTATGCTTTTCTGGGTTGAAAGTTTTTCTTGAAATTTTCGAGGCCAACAGTATTTGGAAAAATTGCAAACCTCTGCAACTGAGGAATGTGACAATGGAGGCTTATATCCAAGTGAGCTGGATAAAATAAGTGATTACTCATTGGCATGACTTTGGATTAGTTAAGGAGATTTTTCTCTTAAATTTCATGACATATAACTCAGCCATGTGTTTTTCACTAGGAATGAACACGGTATTATGTTGACCTTTAATGGTATGTTCAGTATAATAAAATGTGGATTTTTGCAGTTTATCAACATATTTGCAAGATTTCCGAGTAAAACTGTGTGCATTTTTTTGAACCCAAATTAAAAAATTTGCATGCTTTTTTACCCAGAAATTTTGCAAATGTTTCTGGTAGTTTGTCTGTTTAATATGAGTACTGTCTATAGCGTATAGGATGTTTCTACTGATATGCATGTCAGCAAAATGTCCACAGTAGCCTGCCTGTTTGATCCAACTAGATGGGCTAGTAGGATCTCAGAGACTACATTTTCTGTGCTCCTTGTGAAAATCACCCTCATTCTAGTGTAACCATCAGTGATCATTGATTGGTTATTTTAGCATAATAGGCTTACTGGCATATGGACTTAATATTTTTTAGTGTGTGAAATTGAGCTAGCATTGCTTATGGATTTTCTTGGTAGTGTCGATTCGATGGATAGGTTTTTCCTTGAAGGAATTATGAAGTTATTGGAAGTGGTTGACAGTGCATAATGTCAATTTTTATTATTTGTGATTAACAGATACAAACTGTGGATCTGGATGAACAGAAAGTTGGGACTGTAAATGAAGACTTACATGTGCATATTTCTGCTGATACATATGAAAAAATAGATGCAGCTATTGCACTGCTTGATTTGCTAATGACTCCAGTTGATGTAAGTTTCAGTATAAAAACCCTGCTAGTTCAGGAAGACTAGTTCCTTAGATGTTCTGGATAGAAACTCTTTAGTCTGGAATTGTACTTCAGCAATTTTATCTCTTATTATAATGGTAAATGTGTTTGTTCTGAATAATCTTGAAACTGGTCTAAAGCTTGAGCTGTTATATTGTGAATTGGAAGGTTGTTATTTTCGGCATCATCTACCCAGCCTTCAAATTTGCCCGTCCGGCCAAAAATGGCCGGAATCTGGTATTTTCTTTTTCAAAAAATCTCGCAGTAGGAGTGCTTGAATCGAGTTTTTAATGGTGGAAATGGATTCAGCACCATCAAAATCCCCTGGGGCACCCAAAATCTTGAAGTTTGACAGCTGTAACCTGAATTTACAAAAAATCCTGGTGGATTTTATCGAAATCTTGCTGGAATTTGTATAATTTTCTGGGCAAATTTGAAAGCTGGGTAGACTATGGGTTATTTTCATTTCCACGAGTACTGCATTTCAGAATTAAAGTAATTGACATCTGACTTTGTTTGTAGGGAAATATTACAACCGGTGCTGCAAATACAAATTTGTTGTTTGGAGATACCTCAAAAGTTCTTGATCAAGCTGCACAAGCAGCAGACACAGGTTACTCAATGCTTAATTCTGACTTAGGCCAAAGGCAGACACAACCAGCAATGATCCCTTCTCCTGGGCAGCATCTAGGATGGCCATCGTCTGCATTTGGCACAGAAGCATCTGGCATTAATTTCCAGGCCCGCCCTGGTCATTGGCATTCAATGGGTGCAAACAATAGTGCAATACAAGCCCAACATGGCTTTCCTGGTGCACCAGGTTCTTCATATGCCATAAATAATGCGAGCACTGGCTTTAACTTTCCTCGCTTTCCTCCACCGGCTTTGAATTCATTCCATCCATTTCCTTATTTTAGAGGAAGACCTCCTGCACTGGGTTTCAATCCACATGCTATGTCTCCAAATCCAAGGAACCCAATGGTTGGCCCAGTTAACAGATACCAACCACCTTTCTATTCTCAACAACGGCCTTTTGGGCCAGAAATGGCATCACAAAATCAGTCGGCTGTAATGAATTATGCAACTGGTCCAGGTCCAGGTCCAGGTCCAGGTCCACAACATATGATGGGTGGGGTATCTCAACCTGCACGGCCCAGGGTGTCTCTACCTGCAAATCCTGCACATCATACTGGTTCAAATGTGCCTCCATTACCACCTTCACCAAACATATCACATGGTGGAGGATATGGCCCTCCGGCACCTCACAGTGGAGAATTGGCACGTGCACCACTGCAGTCACCATTTCCATCTGGCTTTCCTTCTGCAGTACCATCCCAGATGGCAGCTTCACAGCTCCCTGGTGGGGCTTATCATCAGGAATTGCAATCCTCAAGACCACCCACTCCTGTAAGTCATGTAGGGCCATCTATACAAGTGCCTTTGCCTCGATGGTCCTCATCACCACCCCAAGGAGCACGTGCTGTAGTACCACCTCCAATTGCATCTCCTGTATTGCCGTCTCCAGTATTGTCATCAACAGCGCCCCAAGGAGCACATACTGCAGTCCCACCCCCAGCTGCATCTCCTGTATTGCCATCTCCAGGATTGCCATCAACAGCGCCCCAAGGAGCACATGCTGCAGTCCCACCCCCAGTTGCATCTCCTGTATTGCCCTCTCCTGGATTGTCATCAGCAGCACTCCAAGGAGTACATTCTATTGTCCAACCCCCAGTTGCTTCACCAGTGCCTTTGGCAGTACCTCATTCTGTGCAAGTTGCAGTCCCACCCCCAGTTGGTGCACCAATGCCACCTCCTCCTCGATTATCTCCAGCACCACCTCAAACAGCACCACCTCTTGCAGGTCCGCCCTCATTTCCACGCCCAGCAATGCCTTTGACAGGTAATGTTCTCAATGTACAACATCCAAGAGCGGCTTTCATCTCTCAAAGTTCTTCTGTAGGGTTATCTCCTGTTGCAAGGCCATCTGTTATTTCACCTATTTCTACTCCTGCATCATCTAATCCATCGGGAACAATTCCTAGCCCGATAGCAAATACACCAGGACCACCAGTGGCTGTAATGCAGTCAGGTGCTGTAAGCAGGCCTATTCCACCACCAGCATCTGCTACTACAGCAAACATCACTTCTCAAGGACCCAGTGTGCCATCATCTGTAGCTCCTAATAGTTGGCAGCCACAACATTTGAGTTCAGGGGATTTCACTTTCCAGCCTCTAAGATCTCAGGCCCCTCCACCTCCTCAACCAGCATGGTCCCAAGTTTCTCAGCCGCCTTTGCCTCCCGATGTACGCCCACAAAATGCTAAGACTGTTACCAGACCAGGATTTCAGCCAGCTGTTCCAAACCTTCCTCATCCTCTGTCTGGACCTATAAAAGTAAATATACCGCCTCCACCTGCATCTATTTCAGTTCCTCCACCAGCACCACCAATGCCTCCCCTTCCACCTCAAGCACCATCATTCAGGCCTGCAGTCTCCATACCATCTCCACCTCGTGGCTTTTCCTCTCAATCCATGTTTTCAATTCCATCTCATGTGTCAGGGTCCCAGACAACCACTGCCATTTCACCACCTGGTCCTTTCTTAGTTTCTTCACAGCCACTGCCCCAGAGACCCCCGCCTGGTGTGTTGAGCTCACCAGTTATTAATCCATTTAGTTCTTCACCATCACAGACGATTCCTCCGCCTCTCCATCAGCCAAGACCGCAGCCTGGCACTGGTAATTTACTTCCTTTCCCTCCACTGCCCAGTGCTCCTAATGTTAAAACCCAAGAAGTGCAAGTATCACAGGCTTACCAACACCCATCTCATCCTAATGTTCAAATCCAAGCACCAGCATCACAGGCTTTCCAACACCCAGCTCATTCTAATGCATCTATTTCACCTGGGGGACCCTTGCCGACCAGCCAATCAAATGTGATGATGGGCACTTCAACAGCTGGATTGCCTGGCGAAGACTCTAAACAGGTTACAGGACCTAATTTCATGCAGCAGCAGAACAGCCCGGCATTGTTGCACAACATGTCTTCAACACGACCAACAAGCAATGCTCAACATAACCATATGTCAGCCAGTCCTCAGATACAACTTCCATCCAACCCGCAAATGCAGTCAATCATTCCTGGTCAAAATCAGGCCAAGGCAGTGTCTTTCTCTGGGATGCATGACTTTGGCTATGGAGGGAGTAGCAATACACTAGCGATCTCAAAAGAAGGTAGTAGTAGTCAAAGCTATGATCCATTTTCTCCCACGTCAATACCTTCTGAACAGCTGCAACATAATCAGAATTCAAGCTTACCTCCAAAGACAGACGATACACATGACAGACAGGAAACAGATGCAGAATATGAGAACCTTATGGAGTCTGTTGGTGTTAGATAAATTCAAATATTTTAGAAAGAAACAAGCTCAGCTAGAATTTGAGGCAGGCTGCACAGAATAACAGTAGGCAATAACATCAGCACTCTGGGATCCTATACTTCAGGACGGTTTAGGTGAATGCATGAGCATGGATATGTTGGAGATGTTAATATTCAGTATGCATAGTTAATGTCATGTTTGCTCCAGCTGGTTCCATTTTACATATTTTGCTCAAGCAAATTTGTCTTTCCTGATCTTTCTACATGATTTTTGGTGTCTCTTTCTACACGATCTTTTTGACTAGAAGTTGGAATTAGTTTCTTTTCATTCTCATGAATCAACACTTGAGGTGTCAACTTGATGCTTTTCATTCAATTCCATATATTATTTCCTCAGAATTTGTTTTGCCTGATTTGGAAGTCGTAATTAATTTTTCACGTTCTCGTGATTCAAATACACTATAGCCTGTTTATCTATCCTGACCCATCTCATGTTTTGTTCAATCAAATTCTACTTTTACACTTTTCATTTTCTTCCTTAGCATTTACTTGCATGAATTCCATCCAATCATTATTCCATCATATATAGTAGAGATCAATGCATTGCAATGCATTGAGGTGTCTATGTGAAAGCTCTTGCATCAGAGGCCCAGTATTGCCAATAACATTTTGTTCAATGGTTTTCAGTGATAATATGTTTAATATTCTAGATATTTATGTATTTTATTTTTTGAAGAAATATGTGGTTTTGTGCTGAATGGTAAAATCATGCAATCAAGGGTTTATTTGGCCATTACAATTGAGTAATGTGATATTATAACGTAACTGGGCAAGAAGCATACCAAAAACGTGTATATAAAGAGGATCAAAATGCGAAATCTACTATAATGAAAATTGTGGACTACCAGTAAGAGATCAGTTTGAAACTAGACGAGTTTCATTAACTAACATATACACTCTGCAGTTTTATACACGTGTAAAATCTCCAACAAGATTAGATGTGACATGATGCAAGCATGCCATACTTGGGTCGTACCTGTCAGATCATCTGGCCCTATTGAAGAAGGTAGAGAAGTTGGTAATCATTCCAGAGCAAACAACTAGGTTATTCAGGGCAGGGCAATCACATCTTTGGTGGTTGTGCAGAAAACTGTTTCGATAGCAGCTGATAAGATTTCAGATGTGCTTTTTAATCTGACATAGAACCTTAGGCCAGTGAGTTAAGTTTTGATTTGAAAATATTAGTAGCAAAGATAGTTCATTGATTCAATAAAAACATGGGACTGGTTTTGTTTTGTGTAACAGTTTGTACTTTAATTGAAATGGCATGGCTACAACTTTGTACACTTGCAGACATTTAGAAGTAGTCACTATTTTACAGTATAGGAAAATTTTTTGCATCTTTAGCAATTTGTTAGTCACATGTTCTGAGGTAGTCTATCAGAAAAGGGGCTCCTATGTACTTAAAGTTGTAGCAAGTTTGAAGTGATTGTAGGTTGATGTCTTTGCATCTATCATAATTTGCTAGTGCACTCAACTGAGCTGGTCAATCAACAAATTGTGCTCATATTACCTTTCTTTTGGGTTCAACTGCAAATTTCTTTTTTCTGTAATCTTATTTATAGTAAACAACATTACATTGTCATATGCCCTTTGGCATTTAAAAAGGTGCTCTACAGTGATTTAGAGAAAAATTCTCTTCATATTTATTTATCATTGTGCATATAACAGCAGTCTGTTTCATCTCCCTAAAAATTGCATATACAGTCACATATAACAGCATACTATTTTCTCAAAAAATAACATTAACAGTTGCCTCGTTAAAACAGTAAAGCTATGATCAGTTCTCATTCAAAATAAATACAAGTTTTTTATTATATTTAAGCCACATGTATTAAGTGTGTGGAGTGGCCGTTGTGTAGTATGCAAGTGATCCAGCCTTTGTTTCAATTCCAAGCCAGTGTTTGAAAGGCTATCCACCATGCTATACACGTCCCTGTATATGTAAGACACTTATATGTATAAAAGTGGACACGTGCAATTGTGTATCATGGGGTAGTGGGTGGAATTTCTGATTTGAGCTTCATTTCTAATTCATTTGATGACCAAGAAAGAGTAACCAAAAATTTGAATTTGTTGGTCCCATATTGTTTTTTAAAAAATGAGGGGGGGTAAGACCCTCAGAAGAAGCATTATATTAGCCCCGGTATATACAATATTCACAATATATTACATCCATCGGCTGAAGAATACATATGCTGCATCATAGACGGCAGCCCAACATGTTCGGTAGGTCGATCCCGGGTGGGGAGGCTAATATCGTGCCGTCCCGACCACACGGGATATCGCCCAGCTGAAGAAGTAATTTTTGTTGTCAATTCACAGAAATGATTAGTTTCCTCACCAATATCCACTTCGAAGGATACATACGAAACATGATGAATGGAGGAGAGATGTAAAGTATCTCTTACACCTCGATTGAGCTTCGAAATTTCTGATTTGAGCTCCATTTCTAATTTCATTTGATAACCAATAAAGAGTAACCAAAAATTTGCATTTGTTGGACAGCATGTTCTCGGGCCAGCTGAAAAAGTAATTCATGTGTCATCAGTTAACAAAATTTATCAGTTTCCTTGCCAATACCCGCTTTGAAGAACATATATGGTGAATGAAGGAGTGCAAAATATCTACTGCACCTCATTTGTAAGTTACTTGTGAAGCTCCATAGAAGTATGATCAGGGAAGAGTCTTGTTTATTACCTCTTTTTTGATTTCATGTTTGGATTGTTTTCCCCCTTCCAGTGGTTAAGCATTTAAGATATTGAGAATGGAATCACGTATCTGAGAGGGAGGGTCTCTTTTCCTTCAAATAAGCCCAGCCTCTTAGCTAACTGCACTCTCCAAGCTATGTTGATGGGCAGGGCTTTGATCTTCTTGATGTACTTTTTGGAATACCAAGATTTTATGACTTCTGTACTCTACCTTCTTATACTTGTTTCAGTGCCGATATGCTTCCCACTTCTTTCCAAACATGTTTAGTAAAGGGGCAAGGCATAATTAGATGTTCAATGGTTTATGTTTGTTTTCATAAGTTGCACCAACGTGGGCCAGTGAAGTTCTTTTACTACGAACTTTCCATGAAGGAGTTTTATTGTTTAGGATCATCCATGTTTTATTGTAGTTTTGGAGGGACAGTTAGTTTTCAACTAAGTCTCCTCCACTGGGCATGTCGGCCCCCTTTCTTTGTCCAATGCTTCATAGCCTCGTTTAGGTATGAACGTTCGAGTGAGTTTTAGTGAATAAATCAACTGAAATCATCTTCTTGATTTTTGACATCAATGTCTTTTGAAACTTCTATATAGCCCTTTCAGAGTTTCTCAAACCGGACTCTCCCAGATGAGCCACTGTTGCCCATTCGAAGATCTCTCCTAGTTTACAATGCGTAAGAATGTAACATTTTGTTGAAATCTTTGTATCAGCTGAGGAGGTGATTCATGCAAACATTTACTACCTATCTATCCGAAGGTCAAAGTCAATTTGAATTTTCTCGTCTTTGCTTACCTTCTACGTTAGCAAATTACCTACCAAATGAAAGATTAAATTCACAGCTTTCCAAATAATCGAGGCGTTATGTACTGATTTATCCGAGTTACTATCCAATTTTTTTAATGTGGCTGGATCAATATTTTTTTGCACTGATTACTGGGATTCGATATTTTTTTCTCTGAAACTTCCCGAAAATGTTTTGCAGCTAGAGCTTTGGAGAAGAGGCGTTTTTTTCTTAGCCCCAATCCCCAGTAGTCTTTGGAATGACTACTTTTCCATGAAGCCAATACAAGACTTTTATTTTTGGTCATCTGACCAAATAAATTTATAGCACAGTTTTCTAATGTCTCCAACACATCTTTGGAACACGCCAGTGAAATCCAATATATAGGTATTGCTTCTGGTATCAGCGTTGACAAGAACCAGTCTGCCCACTTTGAGAGGCATTGATTGCAACATGTGTTTAATCTCTTTTCCACCTTGGCAATTAACAATTGCTAGTCACCAAATACTTCAATCCTGGATTTAAATCAATACTTTGGTAGTGGAATAATTATATTTACTTAAAAGCTATGGCAGAGAATTCAAAATAAAGTTTGGTGTGTGGTAAAGAACCTATTTTTTTTCTTTTTCTCTTTTTTGAAGTGATTGTTAATTGAATCCTTATTTCATTGATGTTTAGTGTATCTATGATGAAGAAGACGATGTATCTTGATATGAGTGGTTGATGGATTTTTAGTCTCATTATCAGAAATGCAAAATTTGGAGTTGTGTTTGAAAAACATTGCAACAGGTTTAAATGGTAGTAAAAACAAAAAATTGTTGAGGAAGTGTATAATTTGTTGCTACTGAAATATGTGTCTTGCAGTTAAAAGATCTCAGCTCGAGTGGTTTGGTGAATAATTTTTTTTTCCAGTGGTTTCAAGTCTCTGGAAACATGTTGTAACTGGACAGTTTGTGGCATTTATGAAATAATTGTACTTGCTGTAATAGTGGCAACTGATATTTTGAAGTAACTGATTCTCCATAAATTTGCGTTCTAGTTTAAAAAAAGGAAATGTCTTGTAACTAATGCCATATTTATTAAAGTAATTAAACTTGTAGCTTTTCTAGCTATTTTGAGATATATTTCTATTCCTATTTTTGGAAGTTGATAGTGACATTCTACGAGATGACATTCCTTAGAATAATTAGGATTGCCATTAAAGTTTTACATAGAAGTTAAAAGCCAAAAAGTATTGTATTAGGCTTTAGATGGTTTATCTGGATAAGTTAAGTCTTATGTCTCATCCATATTTTTGTATTACTGTCCTTGAATGTTGCCACGAGTTGTGTATGCCTATGCATATTGATAATCCAATATATAGGTATTGCTTCTGGTATCAGTGTTGACAAGAACCAGCCTGCCCACTTTGAGGGGCATTGATTGCAACATGTGTTTAATCTCTTTTCCACCTTGGCAATTAACAATTGCTAGTCACCAAATACTTTAATCCTGTATTTAAATCAATTCTCTGGTAGAGGAATAATTATATTTACTTAAAAGCTATGGTAGAGAATTCAAAATAAAGTTTTGGGTATGGTAAAGAACCCATTTTTTTCCTTTTGAAGTGATTGTAAATTGAATCCTTATTTCATTAATGTCATTAATGTGTAGTGTATATATGATGAAGACGACGATGTATCCTTTTTTGTGTTTTAGTTTTTTTTGAAGTGATTGTAAATTGAATCCTTATGTCATTGATGTTTAGTGTATCTATGATGAAGAAGACGATGTATCTTGATATGAGTGTTTGATGAATTTTTAGTCTCATTATCTGAAATGCAAAATATGGAGTCGTGTTTGAAAAACATTGCAACAGGTTTAAATGGTAGTAAAAACAAAAAATGTTAAGGAAGTGTATAATTTGTTGCCAATGAAATATGTGTCTTGCAGTTAAAAGATCTCAGCTCGAGTGGTTTGGTGAATAATTTATTTTTCCAGTGGTTTCAAGTCTCTGGAAACATGTTGTAACTGGTCCGTTTGTGGCATTTATGAAATAATTGTACTTGATGTAATAGTGGCAATTGATATTTTGAAGTAACTGATTCTCCATAAATTCGTGTTCAGTTAAAAAAAATAAATGTCTTGTAACTAATGCCATATTTATTAAAGTAATTTAACTTGTGCTAGCTTTTTGTTTCTTGTAGCTATTTTGAGGTATATTTCTATTCCTATTTTTGAAAGTTGATAGTGACGTTCTACGAGATGACATTCCTTAGAATAATTAGGATTTCCGTTAAAGTTTTACATAAAAGTTAAAAGCCAAAAAGTATTGTATTAGGCTTTAGATGGTTTATGGTTTATTTGGATAAGTTAAAGTCTTATGTCTCATCCATATTTTTGTATTACTGTCCCTGAATGTTGCTACGAGTTGTGTATGCCTATACATATTGATAATCCAATATATAGGTATTGCTTTTGGTATCATCGTTGACAAGAATAGCCTGCCCACTTTGAGAGGCATTGATTGCAACGTGTTTAATCTCTTTTCCACCTTGGCAATTAACAATTGCTAGTCACCAAATACTTTAATCCTGGATTTAAATCAATCCTTTGGTAGAGGAATAATTATATTAACTTAAAAGCTATGTCAGAGAATTCAAAATAAAGTTTTGGGTATGGTAAAGAACCCATTTTTTTTTTCTTTTGAAGTGATTGTAAATTGAATCCTTATTTCATTAATGTCATTAATGTGTAGTGTATATATGATGAAGACGATGATGTATTCTTTTTTGTGTTTTAAGTGTTTTTTTAAAGTGATTGTAAATTGAATCCTTATTTCATTGATGTTAAGTGTATCTATGATGAAGAAGTGGATGTATCTTGATATGAGTGTTTGATGAATTTTGAGTCTCATTATTAGAAATGCAAAATTTGGAGTTGTGTTTGAAAAACATTGCAACGGGTTTAAATGGTACTAAAAACAAAAAATTGTTAAGGAAGTGTATAATTTGTTGCCAATGAAATATGTGTCTTGCAGTTAAAAGATCTCAGCTCGAGTTGTTTGGTGAATAAGTTATTTTTCCAGTAGTTTCAAGTCTCTGGAAACATATTGTAACTGGTCTGTTTGTGGAATTTATGAAATAATTGTACTTGGTGTAATAATGGCAATTGATATTTTGAAGTAAGTGATTCTCCATAAATTCACGTTCCAGTTAAAAAAAAAGAAATGTCTTGTAACTAAGTTAAAGTAATTTAACTTGTGGTAGCTTTTCGTTTTTTGTAGCTATTTTGAGATATATTTCTATTCCTATTTTTGAAAGTTGATAGTAACATTCTACGAGATGACATTCCTTAGAATAATTAGGATTGCCATTAAAATTTTACATAGAAGTTAAAAGTCGAAAAGTATTGAATTAGGCTTTACATGGTTTGTATGGTTTATTTGGATAAGTTAAAGTCTTATGTCTCATCCATATTTTTGTATTACTGTCCCTGAATGTTGCCACGAGTTGTGTATGCTTATACATATTGATAATCCAATATATGGGTATTGCTTCTGGTATCAGCGTCGACAAGAACCAGCTTGCCCACTTTGAGGGGCATTGATTGCAACATGTGTTTAATCCCCTTTCCACCTTGGCAATTAACAATTGCTAGTCACCAAATACTTTAATCTCGGATTTAAATCAGTCCTTTGGTAGAGGAATAATTATATTTACTTAAAATCTATCGCAGAGAATTCAAAATAAAGTTTTGGGTATGGTAAAGAACCCGGTTTTTTTTCTTCTGAAGTGATTGTAAATTGAATCCTTATTTCATTAATGTCATTAATGTGTAGTGTATATATGATGAAGATGACGATGTATCCTTTTTTGTGTTTTAGTTTTTTTGAAGTGATTGTAAATTGAATCCTTATTTCATTGATGTTTAGTGTATCTATGATGAAGAAGACGATGTATTCTGATACGAGTTGATGAATTTTTAGTCTCATTATTAAAAATGCAAAATTTGGAGCTGTGTTTGAAAAACATTGCAACAAGTTTAAATGGTAGTAAAAACAAAAAATATTGAAGTGTATAATTTGTTGCCAATGAAATATGTGTCTTGCAGCTAAAAGATCTTAGATCGAGTGGTTTGGTGAATAATTTATTTTCCCTGTTGTGTGGTTTCAAGTCTCTTGAAACATGTTGTAACTGGTCTGTTTGTGACATTTATGAAGTAATTGTACTTGGTGTAATAGTGGCAATTGATATTTTGAAGTAACCGATTCTCCATAAATTCATGTACCAGTTAAAAAAAATGTCTTGTAAGTAATGCCATATTTATTAAAGTAATTTAATTTTTAGTAGCTTTTCGTTTCTTGTAGCTATTTTGAGATATATTTCTATTCCTATTTTTGAAAGTTGATAGTGACATTCTACGAGATGACATTCCTTAGAATAATTAGGATTTCCATTAAAATTTTACATAAAAGTTAAAAGCTATAAAGTATTGTATTAGGCTTTAGATGGTTTATATGCTTTATTTGGATAAGTTTTTTTTTTTAACATGATCGGGTACTTATATCTTATAAAACTGCTTGGAGCCTAGCCCTGTTACATAAGTGGATGGAAGTAGATAAAGAGAAGTCCAAAATGGGTTCGCAGACCCTGACTTCTTATAGGCAAACTTGAGTAGTGCAGATTGGAAAAGAAAACGGCTGTATAGCCTTACAAACAGACCTGCGAGAAGACAAAATTTGCTAGTCATTAGTCGGATTACTAGAGCTGATTGACAGAGTCATCAATCTGGGGTTCTTTCTTAACGCTTGCTCTGGTTGAAGTCTCAGCTTGCATACTCTGAGTGATGGATTTGATGTGGGCGATTGCCTCCTCCATGTGTTTGCATTTTTCCTTTAGGCTTTCTATCTCTGCTTTTTGTTTTTCCAGTTTCTTTCTCTTTGATCTGCTATCTGCCTGAAAGTCCTCTTTGAGCTCGTTGAAATGTTTGACAAACCTTGCTATCATAAAGCAATGGGCTTTACACAGTGAGCAGTTGCTGTTTGCAATCACTCTGTCCAGAGGATTCTCGGGCTGCTCTCGATTTTCCGGAGCCTCAGCATGCACTCTGTTTTCCGAGATCTCTGCCATTTCTAGGGAGCTGATGGGGAAGGAGATGCAGTGCGGGAACAGGGAGAAGGAACTGGGGTGGAGAAGAAGGAAAGGGAGACCTGAAAGAAAGGGGGAAAATGCCAAGAAGAGGGAGCAGAACAGGGGAGAAATCACGCTTAAAATGAAGGACCAGGCACAGAGATTTACCAAACTGTCGTGGAGGAGAAGAGCGACCGAGCTGAAGGCGGTCTTCCGAGCTTGGAGATTGCTAACTTCCCTGGAAGCTTTGGAGAGCAATCTCACAACAGTGTTGAACGGATGGCGGCCTCGCTTGATGCAGAACTTCTTGAGCTGATTGCCAGATATAGGACCTTTACTCTCCTGCGAGTATAGGGACGTGTTTCTGACGTGCTCGGAGAGAGAAGGGTTGAAGAATATATAGAGCGGAGTGGGAGGGTGAGCGGGCCGAGAGTGTGACATGAACTCAGTGGTCTGTCTAGGATTAGCAACAGGCTTAAAATATTTGCAGCAGTCTAAGGAGATCTTGAAAAGACTCCTACCTAAATTCTGCGTGGGAGAGTCACGAGAAAACTGGGAGATCGAGATCTTGTGATCGATCCAAAAATAATGAGTGGTGGACATGGAGAAGGGGGGATCGAAATTCAAAGCATTGCAGGGAGCGTGCGACTTGACTGAGTTTGGCCAGAGATCACAAGGAGGGTGGGGAATGATTAGACAGAAGGTCGGGTGAATGCTGGTATGACTGGTCGGAGAGTTTGACAGGCAGTTAAGCCGACTACGGGATTGGTTTTTCATATATGAAGTCATTTTCCTTAACTTGGCCGATCTGTCTGTTGGATGCCTTAGTGGCATAGTGATCCGCTTCTGTGTTGTTGTCTCTTAGGACATGTTTGAAGGTCGTGTCTCCCATTTTTTTGACGTTATCCTCAATCCTGAGCTTTACATTATTAAGGGCCTCTTTTTTAAAATCTGTTCCCGACACCATAGCTGCAATGACAATGGCTGAGTCTCCCACTATTATTGGATTCCTAATTCTCAGCCGGTTTAGAATGATGGTGCCTAAGTAGAGGCTGTAAGCTTCTGCCAAGTTGTTAGACATTTGGCCCAATCCCCATTCGTAGCTTACAAGAGTTTTGCCTTGGCTGTCCTTTATGATACCCCCTGCTCCAGCTTCCCCTGGGTTATTTTTGGAGGCCCTGTCGAAATGCAAAGTAGGGCGATTCTGATCTAGGATCCATTGACTTACTTCTTCCTTTGTGCCTCTGAGCTTCCAGTGTATTCTTCTCGTGCAATCTTTGGGGTGTGCTAGTTGTTTGTTGCTGTGGTTGATGCAGAATTTGTTATACCATTCCATCTCTTCTTTGTGCCAGCTTGATTGGTCTGGAGGGGCGACCAAGTTTGCACTTATTGTTTCAGATATGAGCGCTGTTGTTTTTGCCAATATGCGGGCATGATTGGGCTTCTTGTCATTAAAAATACAGTTATTCCTAGCTAACCAGATTTGCCAACTAAGGGTAGCTGGGATGCATTTCCACATACGGATGATATTGTTTTTGCCTTTCTTAGGAAAAGGATAACATTTTACCCAGTTTTTTTGAAGGGAGGATAGCTGATCAAAAGTCTCTTCAATTTTCATTGGTCTGACTATCTGAGTCCAATAGCTTTGAGCGAGGGGGCAGTGGAAGAATAGGTGGTGGCTACTCTCCTCCTCAGTGCGACAGAAGCAACATATTGATGGCCCCAAGATCCCTCTTTTCCTTAGATTTTCAGCTGTAAGCACCTTTCCTTTGAGGAGAGTCCAATTGAAATGTTTGACCTTTGGTATGCATTCTGATTTCCATACAGTTGTGAAGAGGTTCCATTTGGCTGTTGAAGTGGATGCCTGGAGGAATTTGTAACCATCTTTGACAGTGAATTTCCCACCGCTTGGGTCCCATATATACCTATCTTCAGCCCCTCTGTTGGTGGGTGCAGCGCTTGTGAGGGAGACCTTAAGATTAAGCCATAGATCTCTGAGTTCATTGGGAATTTGAAGGTCCTTCCAGCCCTGCCAGGTATTTTGATCCCATATTGAAATATCGTACAAGGAGGTTAAGTTTTTAGCTTCCATCCAAATGTGCAGAGGCCTGAGATTTTGGAGGTGGTTTCTTGGTCTGGCGCCCATGATTCTATCAGTCCAAATATTGACCTCCTTGCCGCTTCCAGGTACTTTGGAAATGTTCTCTCTGAACTGTGGAAGGACTTTTTTAATTAGCTTCCAAACAGGGGTCCAAGATCTTTCAGCTATTGTTTCGGAAAGTAGATTAGAATTTGGTCCATTCAAGTATTTCCTCTTCAATACTTCCACCCACCAAGAGCCTTTGCCGGTGAGGATTCTCCAAATTAGTTTAAAGCCCATAGCCCGGTTGGAGAAGCTCGGAATTTTAATGGCTAGCCCACCTTTGTTATAGGGAAGGATGACTTGATCCCATTTGACAAGGCTAAATTTCTTAGATTCTTGCTTTCCCCCCTGCTAGAGGAAACTTCTCATTAATAGTTCCATGTGCTTATGTGTACTAGCGGGAGCCAAAGTGACCGCATATTGGTAGATGGGGAGAGCGGAGAGGACAACCTTTATAAGGGTCGTTCTACCTGCCAGATTTAGCCAAGAAACTCTCCAACTTTGAAGGAGACCTCTCATCTTTTCTATGTGTTTGGCCCAGATCTCAGCCTTGACTGTTTCTTTGGCTAAAGGCAGACCAAGATAAGAGAAGTAACTCCAATTCCTTTGCACTGGGATGTCCAGAATCAAAGAGATTCTTTGCCTGATTTGGTCAGAGACATTCCAGGTGTAGATCTTGCATTTTTTGTTATTCAGCATCCCTCCAGAGGTAGCTAGGAAGGCATCCAAGACTTTCTTGAATCTTTTTGCCATTAGGCTTGAGGCTCCCCCAATGAGAAGGGTATCATCCGCAAAGAGCGAATGATTAATCTCTTTAGTCCCTCTTTCTATACCAATTCCAGTGATCTCTTTTTGCTTGCGGAGTTTTTCTAAGTGAATACTCAGAGTTTCCGCCATAATGATGTATAAGAAAGGGGAGAGAGGGCAGCCTTGCCTCAATCCCCTGGTGCTTCTAAAATACCTGCTTGGGCGGCCATTAATCAGAGGAGCAGTCCAAGGATTGGAGATACATCCAGAGATGATGCTTATAAAGTTTTTTGAAATCCCGAAATTTTTGAGAACTGCTGTTAGGAAGTGGTGGTCGACTCTATCGAAAGCGTTTGCCATATCGAGTTTGATTATCATTCCTCGTTCCTTCTTGCTGATGCTGCTATGAATTGCCTCTTGAATAAGTATGACATTATCTGTGATTTGCCTGTGGGGAACAAATCCCCCTTGGTTCTCTGAGATTAAATGAGGAAGGAGCTTTTTGAGCCTATTGGCAAGAATTTTGGTTACAATCTTGTAGGAAACATTACAGAGGGAAATTGGTCGGAAGCGGTCGAAAGAACGAGGGTTAACGTCCTTAGGGATGAGAGTAAGATGTGAGGATTTTGTGTTTTCTCCCATCTTGTGATTTTTAAAAACGTTTTTGACCATCCGCACAAAGTCTTTTTTGATAGTGTCCCAATGGTTTCGGTAAAAGGCCACCGTGAAACCATCAGGGCCTAGAGCCTTGTCCTGTTGCATACTAAAGGTTGCCGCCCTGATTTCCTCTTCTGTGACCTCCTGATCCAGATCTCTGTTTTGAGAGTCTGAGATTCTATTCTCTACTGTGCTGAGAAAGTCAGAGCTGTCCAACTTCTGGGGGACTGCTGCTAGAAGAGATTTAAAGTGATTGAAAGCCACCTCTTTAATTTCATTTTGATCGCTGTACTCTTTCCCTTCTGCCTCTATTTTATCTGTCTGATTCCTGGCGCGCCTGAGCTTTATGTTATTGTGGAAGAAAGAGGTATTTTTGTCTCCAGCCCTCAGCCATAGGCACCTCGATTTCTGCCTTTGTTCCTCTTCCTCAACTCTATTTTGTCTATATAGCTCCTTGTACATTTCATTTTCATGGATTATATCTTCATTTGTGGGTTGGCTGTTCTCCTTTTCTTTGTTCCACTGCTCCATCTGCGTATACAGATCCGCTTTTTTCTTCTTCTCCATTGCTGCGTTTTCCTTGGCCCAATGTTTAATGACTTCTCTTAGGGATTTTAATTTGGTTTCCCAGATGTAGTGAGGCGATCCCAAAACTTCCTTTGCCCACTGATTTTGAACGAGGGAGCGGAAGTCTTCTTTATAATCCCAGATTTTATTGTATTTGAAGGGGAGGGGCCCCAAGTTTCTCCCTTTTTCCATATTCATCACCACAGGTTTGTGATCGGAGGCCGAAGCTTGAATGATTTTGCTCTTGATGGAAGAGAAGCTTGCTGCGATTCTTTCCTGCACGAGAAATCTGTCTAACCTCTCTTTGATATTGTGGCAGCCTGTTCTTTTGTTACTCCACGTATATTTCCTGTTGAAGGGAGGTATGTCAATGAGATTATGAGACTGGATTATAGCCTCCAACGCCTCTCTTGAGGGGTCCGAATGAAAGTTTCCTCCGAGCTTTTCATCCACATTTCTTATGAGATTCAGATCTCCTCCCAGAATTATGCTCCTGTCGTGGGAGGACTGTAAGTCTAAGGATAATGAGTCCCAGCATGTTGCTTTGTCCCGATAATGGTTTGGAGCGTAGATGTTGTATATGTTGTAGACTTCTTGAGAGGCTTTGTTTCTGAGTTCTGTTCTTATCCACCAATTGCAAGATTGGAGGTTGATGTGAGTCCATTTATTCTTGTTCCAGAGTGTTCCTATACCTCCTGAGGCACCTTCTGAACCTATTGAGTAACCTTCAAAATTTTTGAATCGTTTGACTTGTTTTTGAAAATCTTGGTCTGAGATTTTGGTCTCCTGGATGAGGACGAAGTCTGGCTGCTCCTGATTTATTAAGTCACGGACTGCATTTATTTTTGAGGAGGAGCCCATCCCCCTACAGTTCCAAGAGACCAGATTCATCATTTACCAGTTTTTGGGTGAGACCCGCTCCTCTCCTTTGTTTTTTCTCCGCTTCCTTTTTGCCTGTCTAGATAGGAGTCCATTGGTTGCTGTGCTCTAGTAGCCATCTCTTTTGCTGTTGCCTCGTCTCTAAGTTCCTTATTTGACTTTCTGCCTGCCTTTCTTGGGGGATCTGAGGGAAGACTGGTTTCTTTCAGCTTATTTCTGGTGAGTATTCTCTCTATTGTTGGAGGAGGGGAGGGCAGAGGGATCGAGGGTGGGGAGATGACAGCTAATGAGTTGTCGCGAGGGGAAGGGGGAGGGGAAGAGGGATCTTCAACTTCCAAGGATTCAAAAGGGTTGGAGGTGGAGGGAAAGGAGGGAGCTGAGCTAGGGGGGATGGGGGGAACGGGGGAGGTTTTCTAGGGAGGGCTTAGAGCTGGGCCCTTGAGAGGAAGAAGATTTTTGCTTTTTTACTTGTTCCCAGTGGCCGTCCGGAGATTCTTCATTTTCAGTGGATTCATTTAATATTGATTTGCTACATCTATTTGCAAAGTGTCCATATTCGTGATATACCTTGCATTTGAAGGGCAGTGGCTTGTAATCCAGTTGTTGGATGTGAGTCCATTGATCGACCTTGATCTTGATGGCTTCCGGCAGGCCTTTCCCAAGATCTACTTCTACGCAAATCCTGGCGCACGCATGCATGTTCTCCCTTGGCTCAGATCTGTCGATATATTTGCCGACCGCATGCCCTATTGCCTTTACTGATTCGTCCCCCCAACAATGGAGCGGCAGGTGTGGGAGGCGGACCCAAACCGGAACTGCATTTGGGATGTCCATTTCCGGATCGAAGTCTGGTGTCCATCTGTTCAGATAGAGGCCTCTTGAGTCCATGAAGTAGGGGCCGTTTCTGAATATGAGATTCCTGTCCTCTTTTGTTTCGAAGATGAATGTATAATAGCCCCTTCCACAAAATCTGATGGCTATTTTCCCTTGGGTCATTGCGTTCCAGTTGCGCTCCACCCATTTTTGGACTGATCTTGGAGAAGGCCAAAGGCCAGTGAACTGTCCTACGAGACCTCTTTCAGCGAGGGTGATTGCTGATTTCCTTGGCAAGGATGGAGGGAGAGATACCTCGGGGATTTCATCCAGTTTCTTGATAAACTTAGAGACAGAGGGGCGAGTTCTTGAAGAGGCATTGTCAGGGATCAGGGAAGCGAAGAGTTCTTCGTGGTTCTCTGGATCTGGAGGGGGGGGCGTTCCCAGCCATTCAAGACTGAGAAGCCAGCTCAAAAGGGCGAGAGCAGAGAGAGGGCCCCAGCGTAGGGCCGGCCAGGAGGCCCGAGGGTGGAAGCGCAGCGCGCAGGAGAAAGGAAGGCAGCGACAGGCGGCAGCCTGCCAGGCAGAGCCTGGGGAGCAGAACCAGTCAGGCGCGGGAGAAAAAATTTGAAATCGCCTTCAGCGAGCTCCGTCTAATCGCATGCAATTCCAATGTCACTTTATCTGGATAAGTTAAAGTCATGTCTCATCCATATTTGTATTACGATGTCCTTGAATGTTGCCATGAGTTGTATATGCCTATACATATTCATAACAATGTACATAAATTGTTGTATACAAGGTACAAGAGGGGTATCATATAATATTTTTTTGTACTTTAACAAAATAGTTATAAAAACAATCTTAAACATGTAGAAATCTAATTAAACCCTTTGGATTATGTGTACATTTATATCAAATAAATATAATATAAAATAATTATACAATAAATACAACAAACAATAATGGAGAGATTGAGAAATTTTGTATAAGAAAATATTTATGTGTAATACAATGGTCGTGCATGACATTGACAGTTTTGCTTGTATGCATTTTGTGAAGAC
Source organism: Pinus tabuliformis (assembly GCA_031772625.1). Lineage (NCBI taxonomy): Eukaryota > Viridiplantae > Streptophyta > Pinopsida > Pinales > Pinaceae > Pinus > Pinus tabuliformis. Next base: position 1,381,324,349 of record CM062817.1, on the reverse strand, counting down.
TAGGTTATAGAGATGGTTAGCATTACATAATGTTATTGGATGACAATTGGCATTCCTAGAAGTGGGTAGTCTAGACATAGAAATTTGAAGTGGGTGTGGGTGAGCGTGGTACATGGCTTGTGTGATGTTGGAGCTAACTGAATATGGAATTGTTTATGCTAATTATTGTATAGGTTTTGGGGCACCACTCCCCATGTTTGTTGATCATTGAAAGGTGAGACTATTGGGTTGCTACTCCTTGGACATTGCTAAGTGACAGCCTCATCCTTCATTGGTATTCTTGGTTTGTAGGGTGTTGGTGGTCCAGATGGGATTGTGGATTTTTTTCTTAGAGGATTATACATTTTATAGTGGGGGTATATAGTCATAAACCTAGGAGATACAATATTTATCAATTTTATATAATTAGGTATTATTACTTTTATACATAAATAACATGGATATTAATATATATGCATTTCAAAAATATATAACTGTGATTTTTAAGGCATAGATATTCATATGTGCGTGATAGTTGTTTATACACACCCACTTCCTAACATTGATGCTTTTTAGCAAAGATGATAAGTTACAAAAACAAGTGCCAACATTGTAAAGATGAGCAAATTCACTTGATGTGCACTAAAACAATGTAATTGACACAAGTTGTAAAAGATGAAAGCTACACCTTCCTGTTGGAGAATGTAACTAAGTTCGGTCTTCCTATTTTGTACCATTATGTGTTTTATATACAAAGCAAAAGAAAATAAGAGAAATTAATTACTTATTATTATTTTTCTAGACAAGCATGTTCTTCATGGTTTTAGGTTTTTGAGTCAAAGTCCTATTTTGATATATTGTAAAAGAAAATGAAAGAATGTTTAAATATGTAATTTTGGGTAAAAAACCCCTCTAGGTGCCAAGTTGGCCTACTTGTCAAGTTGGCCTTGCCCCAATGGACATGTCTATTCACACCCATCTGAATAGTATAAATAGAGGGAAGATGGAGTTCATTTGGATACACACACTTGATGGATTGTGGTTTGAAATATCACAGAGAGGGCAGAGAAGAAGTGGAGGGCCGAAGTTTGAAAGAGAGGATTTCTTCTTGAGCTAGAATTTGTGGAAGTTCTGCCTTGGTACATCTCTTGTTGCTGGTCTCTTGTTGATGGATCTGCTGGAAAGAAGGAAGGCTTGACTTGGTATCTAGAGGTGGAAGTTTTTTGTGGTTATGGGTCTTGGGTATTTCATTTGATGTGATTCTATAAGAAGATAATTTTTTGGGTTTTCCCCTTGGAGGGGTTTTACCTTGACTTAGAGCCTATATCTTGGGTTTTATTTTCTTGTGATATTTTGATAATTGTTTAATGAAGAAAAACATAATTAAATGAATAAGAAGGCAACATATTGCAAAAATAGTTATCAAAGAAGGGAGAATCTAATATAATTATAAAGCCTTTCGATTTTCCAACATGGTATCAGAGCTAAGATTTGATTAAGGAGGTTAGAAGATCACTTTGTTGGCATCAAATTATTACACATCATGTGACTATGACTTAAATCTTATATTTGGTGGCTTTCTGAAAAATTTAGGTACGTGATTCTATGGTCCACATTCTCCTCAGAGTGGCTCAATCTTATGGTTGAAGACTCGTTATTATAATTTACCATGGCTAGCATAGCTTTGCATTTCATATAATTACAGTGAATCACTCTATATGACTCACACAAGGACTCTATGGCTCGAACATTACAATGACACTTCAACTCGTTCTTACAAGATTTAAATTTGTAGACCACATGGTAATTTGCATTCTATAATGGCTCATATCTGTCATAACTATGGTTTATATACATCTCTTACTTTTATGATGGACCTTGTATATCAATAGCAGCTATATCATATAAATTGACCACATTGATATAGTTTGAGTTTCCAATAACTCAGTATACAAGTTCTAAGCATGGTTTGTTGTGTTGACATCACACTTAAGCTTGCATATCTCTCATATTGAACTGTGGCTTGAATTAGTTGCAACCACTGCATGTTTAATTATATGAAGCATTGCTTAGCTATGCAATGAATTGGATTGCATGGAAATCACATATATTGTGATACTACATTGGCTTAGACCTGGCGTATAATGTTTTGACTCCCAAAATGATTCCATAATAGATGCACAAAGATCTCTACAACTATGAGCATTAAATAACATCACATATTAATTCCCAATGATATCGGTCTATGGCATCCGCGATAAATTGCTTGTATGATATCATAGAATATAGCGACATTACACACATCAAATCTGTTACACTGCGTAACAACATATGATATAACTCTATACAGTGGTTTCAAGTGGACACAAATTCTATCTATGTAATGGATGTCTTGACAACCATTGACACCAATGGTTGATGGATAGTAGTGTTACACTAAAGGACCGTAATTATGTTTGCGCATAATTGAGGAACGGATTTGAAGTCAAAGGGCGTGGAATTTTTATGGATATATGATGATTTAAAGACTTAAGGTAGTTACAATCTCTAACCGACTTTAAGTCTAGAATTTGTATAAAGAGTACTTTGTCATGGCATGTAGTTTATGGAAAATTCATAAAAGGAACCAAACCAGGTCTTTGCAAAAGAAAGGATAGGTAAACTTCAAAGAGTTATGTATATTTTCTGTAAGTCCTGATGATGATCTTGAGAAAGGTCTGTATACAAAACAATGACATGTAAAGACTAGGATAAAAGGTGTTATGGTTTTGCAAGATTGCATTGCTTGGATAACAAGCCTTAATGATGATAACATGAAGATATGAATGATCTAGGGTATGCATAGAATTTTCATAGTAGATCTCGAAGACCTTGAAATCTAGGGTTTTGCAACTAACTCTTGTGTGTGGTTGTAAAACTTTACAATTTGTAAGTAACAAGTCTTGGCACCTAGGGTTTGCAAACCCTAGCAAAGTGTGGAATAAAAGGAGAAACCCTAGAGATGGAGACCCTAACTGATTGTTTCCCCTATGAAAGGAAAATGGACCTAGTTCTTAAACATGACAGGTACTACGCCATGTTGATGTAAAGTCCAGGTATGATGTGAAGATTAGATCCAAAGGTCTAGAAATGAAATGCATTAAGGTTTTGTAGCATTCTTGTAGAAGTTATGCATGGTAGACCTTGACGACTGAAAATAATCTAGGGTTTTCAGACTCTAGATGAGACTAGAATTGGAAAACCCTAATTAATTATTCCCTCTAAGGAATCCCTAGCTCTTGGGAAATGGTATCTAGGGTTTTGCGACTGAGCATTCTTTGATATCTCGAAACCTTAGCATAAAAGAGTTTTAAGAGGAAGACTCTAGGGTATGTGTAAAAACCCTAGAAAAAATTGAATTGATACAAAACCATAGGAATGGACGTTCTTGCTAAAAGTAAAAAACCCTAATAAGGGTTAGGTAAAAAAGTTTCTAGGGTCTATATCTAAAACCCTAGAAATATTCTTGAGAAATCATAGAAACCTTAGATTGACCGGATTGACATTATGCTCTTATCTTTGTATATTTTGCTTAGTTGTGCTTGTTGGTGATAATTGCAGGTACATAATAAAAGCAAGATGAGAAGGATGACTCATGATTGATAATGGATCCTTGATGATGATGAGCATGACTAAAAGAGGGAAATGTAAGGACCCCGATGGACATAATATTGAAGATTCTAGCTGATGAGTTCATTCTAGGAACACATTGATGATTGAAGGATAAAGGCATGCAAATGGTCAAGTTGCAGTATAAAAGGCATATTTGAAGTCTTTCTCCTCTTAGAGAGGGAAACTTATCTTCGATAAGGAAAAGAAGCAAGCTCATTCAAAGAAAGGATGGCTAGATGGTTAAATATATGCATGTCTTTAGTAACTCTTCTCTAGAAGGTAGAATTCATGTCTATAAGAATCTTGCAGAAAGAGTTAAATGTGTTCGATAACATGAGCATGAGAGGTCTTCCATGTGGTTGATGCTTGGAGGAAGGAGTTTGGTATGCTTTGAAATGGTTAAAGATCAACACTCTTCCACAAGATGGCATGACTTACACATGATGATATTGATCAACATCAAATATGGTCTCTTGAAGAAATAAGGCAAGTTGACAATGACAACTCGAAGGAAGAAGATATTGTAACTTGCTGACTAGATTGTTCCATGAACACTTCGATTAAAAGTGAATGCATGGAGAAGGATTCTTGTACAATATGAAGATAGACCATGCAGAAGGATGTTGATCTCAAAGGAAACAAGTAAGCATAAATTGACACCCTGACAAAATACCATCATGATGAGGTAATTATGATATTGATGTTTTTGGTATTGGTTATCTGGCTGGTATATGGTTTTGCTACCTAATGGCAGTTGAGACTAGTACACCTACCACTGTTTTTTTTGAACTCAATTCAACGTATACATAGATTGAGTGGATAGCTTTGGTAATCCTTGGAGGATTATATGATCAATATGTCTACATCATCTTGGGATTGAAAGATAACAATACAAAAAGGATAACTTGATGTTTATGTTTCAATGATAATAAAGATCACTTTTTCGATCAAGAGCTATGACTAGCTCTACTTTGATTCGCTCAATATAATGTCTTTGTTGATGATGACTAAAGGAGAGTGATATGAAAGGTTGATGGCCTGAACCTTGTCATAGACTGAAGAAAGTTTGGCTCCATTACAAAAGCTCAAAATGATGAGATGCAAAGGAAAAGAGGAGCCATGCAGCTACATGAAGATCTCCATGAAGAACTCGTAGATGATGTCTTGATGAAGACACGCTAAAAAAGCTTATGGTTATGACTTCCCAATTGAAAGGAAGTATGGAATATCCTCTATGCTTGAGAGGGAGTAAGAAGTCTCCTTAAATGTTTGTAAAGGAGCAATGATCTATTCCTTGATGAAGATGGAATGAGGATCTCCTCTTTGGTTGAGAGGGAGTAACGATGGACATTTTATTCTCTTCTTCATATATCATGCACTAGGCTAGGACTAACAACCGTATATTTAGCGAAGGCCATGGAGGGAGAATGGAAAATGGAGGATTGGATAAGCACCTCGGATTGGTACTCCTTGAGGATTAGGAAATCCAAGAAAGGAAGTAATCCTGTGGATCGACACTCTTCGAGGATTGGATAGGTATCCAAGGCAAGAGTGGTTGAAGAGAACTACTATTCTTTGAGGATTGGAGATCCAAGATGAGAATATTCCTAGAAGGACATACCTAGTGAACATCCAGATGGGGTATGTGCCTTAAGTGGTAGTGTGGTGTCTCATGTATAGCCTCCCAACATTATGCTTTGATATAAGTAGAGCTTGTTAGTTAAGGCGTTACTATGTTGATAGCGCTGGACCTATTGTAAAAGAAAAAGAAAAAGAAAAAGAAAAAGAAAAAGAAAAAGAAAAAGAAAAATAATTTTTAAATATGTAATTTTGGGTCAAAAACCCCTCTATTTGCCAAGTCAACCTTGCACTAGTGGACATGTCTATTTGCACCCCTCTGAATAGTATAAATAGAGGGAAGATGGAGCTCATTTGGATACACTCACTTGATGGATTGTGGTCTTAAATATCATAGGGAGGGCAGAGAAAAAGTGGAGGGCTGAAGTCTAAAAGAGAGGATTTCTTCTTGAGCTAGAATTTGTGGAAGGTTTTCCTTGGTACATCTCTTGTTGCCAATATCTTGCTAATGGATCTGTTGGAAACAAGGAAGGGTTGACTTGGCATCTAGAGGTGGAATTTTTTCTATGGTTAGGGGTCTTGGATATCTCATTTGAACTGATTCTGTAGAAAGAGAATTTTATGCGTTTCCCCTTGGAGGGGTTTTGCCTTGGCTTGGAGCCTATATCTCGTGTTCTCTGTTTTCTTGTAATCTTCATGTTTACGTTTTGATAATTGTTTGATGAAGAAAAACATAATTAAATGAATAACAAGCCAACATATTTCACAAGCAGTTATCAAAGAAGGAAAAACCTAATCTAATTATAAAACCTCCCAATTTTCCAACACCTCCTAGGTCATTCAAATTAGGAAACTAATAGAGATAAATTCTTCAATATTTGTAAATATAATTCTTTTGAAATTATTATCATAGTAAATCAATACACATTAATTTTTTAATTGATAACAAGCCAACATATTTCACAAGCAGTTATCAAAGAAGGACAAACCTAATCTAATTATAAAGCCTCCCAATTTTCCAACACCTCCCAGGTCATTCAAATTAGGAAACTAATAGAGATAAATTCTTCAATATTTGTAAATATAATTCTTTTGAAATTATTATCATAGTAAATCGATACACATTAATTTTTTAATTGATAAAGTATATTTAGTCTTGGAAATTGTACAAAGTTGTTTTTGTAATTAAGTGGTTCAATCACAAAAACAAACTAACAATTTTTTTTTTTATTAGATTTGATTTTTAGTTTTGATTTTGGTGTATAAGTAGGTCTTCTAAACCAAGGTTAATTCTTAGAGGACATCAACACCCATATGTGTTTTGTGATATATATATATATATATATATATATTTATTGATTGTTGAGCAAACATCTAGCTTTCAAAAACCCTCATAAATGTAGAACACATTGTGGGAGACTATAGATTAGGCATCTACATTTAATTTAATGGAAAGGGTTATATAAGTTCTATAAAATAACTTCCAATTTCTCTTCTATCATGGTTTGAGCTTTTAGGTGTCTACCAAGAATTGTCGTAAAATTTGTAGAGATTTTGTTCTTGCTTTCTTGTCACTCTTTGGAGAGGCCTAGGATAGAAGAGGGTTAGATGAGTTTTTTCTTCCGAAGTTTCCCTTTTGGTTTGGGCATTGATTACCACCTTCTTGGTGACAATAATCTCACATTTCTTGAGCGAGAAGGGTCGTATGGAATTGTTTTACATTAGTGTCAAGTTACTAAAGAATTTGTGATAAACTTTGGAGCTTAAGATTGGACTACCTCTAAGGTTGATTCTTCTTATGTTTTTTTATTGAGAGGTCTAGAATAACATCTTAGTGGTTGGTTAGTTTTTGGAAACTCAAGCTCTTCAACAATTTGGAAGGGGTTTAAGTCAATTGTGGTGGTCTTGTGAGATGGCTTATTTTAGTTTGAGGCCTTGTTTTAGATTTCTTTCCACTTAGAGGGAGTCTCCTTATGAATGGGAGGATTCAACTACTTAAAGGTTTTTCTTAGATTGCTTGACACCACATTTTCCCTTAATTGCTCTATATTGACACAGTTTGACTAAATCTCCAAACCACATCCTACAAGTAAAAGTGATGTTCTTAGAAATATTTTAAGTGTAATTAATCATTCCACATCAAGTGAAGCTTGTAATGGCTTGTTAAGATCAAGATCCATGCACAATATTGCATATTCTAGGGTGGTACATTTGTAGAGACCCTTGAATCCATTAAGATTCCAACGTGCTTCCCACCTAGAACTCCAATCCATGGTTAACACTAGGATTCTTACTCATAGAAGTGCATAAGGAGACTCCAAAAGGAACTGAAGCCTAAAGTCCATATCTCCATAAAAATGTTATTTCATGCTTGGACCTTCTTTAAATACTAGATCCTTATTTGTAGTGTTTAAGAATATTAAAAAATATTCTCTTGAAGGAAGTTGGATTGCCATATTGTCTTTAGTCTTCCAAGGTTTATTTATTCACTTTGTTATAGTTTTTGGTGTTAGCCAAATTCCCATGAAGTGTTTAAGGCAAAACAAGACCTTGATGTGGTTTACTGGTGGATATAACTTTTGTATAACCATTAGAAAATATACAAATCCACCTTCATCACGCTTTGAACATCGTTACCAAACTAATTGGAATTATAATTACAAAACGAGAACTATAGCTCCTGAAACTCATATTCTTACGTTAAAAACACCAAAATCAATCTTCAAATAAAAAGTGGTGATATTTTTTTTGGTGTTGAAATTACAACCTTTCACAACCATATATCCATAATGTCACTAACAAAAACCTTATATAAGTTTCACTTGGTCAAAAGTTGCTGCTTTCAATGGAATTTTTTTAATATACATATTTTCTTGAGAATTAAAATTACTACTTGTTTAAAACCATGGTCTTATCAATCAACGCCACTGCAAATAAAATTTTAAAAAACTTTTGAATTGAAAAGTAGCACTACAATTAGTGTTTTATTTATTCACTTCTTTTGAATTTGTTTTAAAATTACACATTTTTTATATTACAACCTAAATGTGACAAACAAAACCATAAAATCAATTTTGAAATGTCCAATCATTTAGGGTTAATTTAACACTCCAAGCACTGAACAATAAATGATGTACATTATAATATCACACCATAATTTAAAAATTCAATGCTAAATATTTTATTTATTTATTAATAATACAATCAATAAAAATTGAATTGGACCAAAATGAAAATTATTTCATGAAAAATATTGCATTATTAGTCGCTGCCTCGTCAGGGATGTTGAAATATTTAACTAGGTTTTGTCTTCATAATGACAAATGTAATCATGATTTTATGTAATGAGAAAAATAAATAAATTATTATTGATCTTGAGGCATGGGTTTCATGCTCAAGAGAATTTATTTTAGGTTAAGCTCCCATTGAGAGCTTCTAGGGCTTGTCATTGAGTCTACAAGTCTAAGGAGTCATTGTCATGTATGAAGGACCCTTCATGGGCATGTTATATATTGTAAGGAAATTTATTTGAGTCAGTGTAAGATTCAAAAAGACCCTCTAATACCTCGTCACAACTGCACACCAATTTGACCTTCAAAAGGAGCTATAGACCTATCCAGAAAAAGACGCTGGCCTAAACATGATGACAAGTCGACCTTCAAAAGGAGCTGTAGATCTATCCAGAAAAAGATGTTAGCCTAGACATGATGACAAGTCGACCTAATTACATGGGTGAAAAGTCTATATAAAGGAGGACTCAATGACTCTTTAGTAGACATCAATCAAACATCCTCAAAGAAGAAAAAAGTGCGAGAAAAGGAAGGAAGACTCACATCGAGCGAAGAGAAGAAGAAGAAGATCAAAGGATTTTGGTGCCGTTTTTGGGTCCCTCTACTCACACGTGTGACTGCAACTAGGGTTTCTGCAGTAGGGTTACATCAGAATTCAAAGGATCTAAGATAAGGGTCAAGAAGGAAGCATAAACATTAGTCGAAGTCATAAGGAAGAGGGTGCAAGCCTACAGAAGGAGGAAAGCCTCATAAATATGCCCTATCAAGCTCACACGTGTGGCATCTTGGTAATTACAGGTAGGCCGAAAGTTGCAGGTCTATGTTAAGAAGCCGAAATTCAGAAGAAGTCGAGAATAGTGGTATAGAAGGTAGTTTGACCATTGTTGAATTGAAGAAGGAGAGTTATTCAAGGAAGCATTGTGACTCGGTCTTGGAGAGTTTCTTAGGTTAAGGGTCTTGGTCTTGGAATTCATCAATTGAAGATTATATAAGAAGAAGAATCCGATGGGTTTTCCTCTCAATACTGGAGAGGTTTTGGCCCTGGATGATAGCCTATATATTGTGTCTTTTGTATCATTTTTATTTATGTTTTGGTAGTTGGTTGATGAAGAAAACATAATATTAATCAAGCAAAAGGAGAACCTAATCAAGAAAAGTAAAAATTCTTCACAAACAATTATAATTATAAGAGAGATCATCCTTACATTGCTTTCCCTATATTTCTCAACATGGGATCAGAGCTAAGGTGACAAGTCAAGTAAGGACAACCCATCAAAAGACTGATGTTCTAGAAGGCATCAAATCATCCAGAAGATTCTCTCATCTCCAGGGCATCTTCAAGGTCAAGAAATACATCATCATCTTGAAGGAAGTCAAAAGAAGAAGACCTACAAACCCTAGTTTGTTCAAAGAAGGATTCTACAAAACACACTTGGGAACCTTGCTCAATCATCACCTCAAAGGAGGAGACCTCAAAGATCCTACCTCTACTCAAGGAAAGGATATAAATTGAAGCATATTGAAGTCTACTCATCCAAGGAAAACAAGATCAAAGGCGTTTTCACTATCATCAAGGATTCAAAGTGATATTTTGAAGAAATACATATTAATCAAGAAGAAGTCCTCTATTACCAATATCATCATCAAAATCAAGAAGGCATCAGGTTGAAGAAGAGTATATTCACAAGTAAATATATTTATGTCTACATATGAATCTATCAAAATGTATTTTTGCAAGGAAAGCAACAAGTTGGTTGAGGCTTCAAACTTTCTTGCATGGAAGAAAACGACAAACCTGAACCTCATAGAAAATGAAGTTATGGAACATGTTAAGGGCTCAAAGGGTTCTCATAGAATCTATTAAGGATACCCTCATCCCTATGTATCAAAATTAGAAACATCAAAAGAAATATATGACAAACTTGTAGAATTGTTCTCCGTAGGCACTGAAGGAGAAGTGATATCGTTAAGACTGTTGGGTTGTGTTATATTCTTTCCACGACTAGCTCCCCTCTATGGGGTTCGGGGCAGCGCCCTGTAGAATTTTTTTTTGGACCCTATATTAGGTGGGCGGACCTACCTATGGTTTTGTGCATGATTTTCACACATGGTTTTGGGCACAATGGTTTTCGGTCCATGGTATTGGATGCTTCGAAAGGTATATATATGTATTGTAACATTGAAATGAACATAATCAAAAATCAAGTTGGTAATCCCGGTTTTTGGATCCAGGGGAAATATCTGTGTATATGTGTTTTATGTGTTATGCTCTCGCTATTGATTATTTTCTGTGTTTTAGAATTCGTATGCAGGTAATTTTTTTACGGGGTTAAAACCTACATTTATGACAATTAGAAAGAAGGGGAAGTAAGGGCTCAAAGGGTTCTCATAGACTCTATTAAGGATACCCTCATTCCCTATGTATCAAAATTAGAAACATCAAAATAAATATATGACAGACTTGTAGAATTGTTCTTCGTAAGCACTGAAGGAGAAGTGATATCGTTAAGAAAAGAACTCTACAAGACGAAGATATCAAAAGAATAAGAGATAGCCTCATACTTTATGAGGGTGTATAAAATAAGGGACCAACTATAAGAGTTGGGAGAGATAATGTATGACAAGGAAATGACTAATTTAATGCTCAATGCACTTCCAGAGGAACGGGGTAACTTTACATCAAGAATTTATGTGAAGGAAGCTACTCCATTCAATGATATCTGGTCACTATGCAAAATTGAAGAAACCAGGTTGAAGGCAAAAACTGATGTAGGATCAAACGAGCAAACTAAAGTATATGTTTCCATGGCGAGGAGGAAGGGGAAGTTTAGGAAATTTGGTAATCAGAAAAGGAAGAAGAATATGGCAAAGGTCTTCTATGTATGTGTCAAGAATATGGGCACTACAATATAGATTGTCCCAAACTCAAGAAAGACAACATCAAAAGAGGAAGAGAATAAGCCCATGTCGCTGAAGAAGTGGAAGAAGTTGAAAAGAATAAATACAAGAAGGGAGAAATAAAATATGTCTACTATGATTGAGATACGTCTTCTACACCTATTTCTTTTATGTTTTTGTAAAATATGGATATCATGGTAGGAATCATTAGAATCATGATAGGATGCATCATTTTAGGAGATGGCATCATAGGAGCATATAACTAAAGCAAGATCTCAAGACACCATCATAAGAAGCTTGAAAGATAGTTGAAGTAGGATTCTATGACAATCATCATTAGAAGGAAGTTGCTCTTGGTAACCTCATTAGAAGCATAAGTAGCACTTATGGGTAGAAGTAATTCATCTAGTATAGACCTCATCATACATCATTGGGAAGGAGCATATACAAGATGAGGATAATCAAGATCCTTTGCTGGAATCTTCATTAGAAGGTTCATCTCTTGAAAGATGCATCACTAAGAATTCCACTTGGAATGGGATTCATTGATTAGAAGAATGATGGTTTGATGACAAAGGAATGCAATAAGTCGAAGATTATTTAAGCACTCTCAATCAAGGACAAGAAGTTGCTAAAAGAATCCTAGATGACCAAATAAGAAAAGAGGTATGTATGCATATGTTCAATGAGTCAAGTCATGTCATTATATAGCTGTAGATATTAAGGATGCATGCTCTACCTCATGAGCATGATCAAGGGAAAATGATATATTTCATTAAAATGATGCATAAAATCATGGGCCACATAATAACTAGATGAAATCAACATAATATGTCCTCATATAGAATATGAGGTGGTTGAAAAAATGAAGGAACTATGATTGGGAGTTCCTGGGAAGTAATACGTGAATAAAGAGAAAGGAAGAGATTGTGAAAAATGCAACTATGGAGAAGGCAATAATGAATAGAAAAATTGGCTATGATATCTCCATGGAAAATATATAAATACCTTGGAAAAGTATGAAAAAATAAAGAAAGACCCTTGAAAAATGAATATCTTGGAGATGTGTTAATATGAATGCAGGATGTTGATGTTGCAGGAAGTAGATGTCATGATGAAGGGCCATCACAAACATATACCGAAAGAAAGGTGTGGATTTCATCTACAACTAGTACTCATGTGGTGGGATAGAAGATCCTGAAGGATACATGATGTGGAAAAGGTGTATGTATGAGAATGTAACACCCTCCTCCCACATCCACCCAAGTTACCATGCCAACTGGGGTAAACATGAGACAAGAGGCTACTATGATCAAATTCGACCTCCTAAGTGAACTTAAGGAATTGAAATCGACAGAAAATCACATACAATCATCCAATACCATCAGTAGAACCCTTAGGAGACAAGTTAGCCACTTAGACAACTTGTCCCTGGGTCTCGTCGCTGTTCTAAAGAATTTAAGGCTTAGTCGCTCTCATGCCATGGAAAGGGAGCGACCAGAGACCTAAAGCCACTCTCATAGGCCTGCATGCCAGTGACTATGGATGAAACTCTCAAGTTTTGTGCCATCAATTTTGGGATTTGAGCCACTTTTTTAGGCCCAGAGCCCAGGCCATTGCCTAGAATGGAGTGGAAGCTCAAAATTAAGTAAAGTACATGGAAAAATGATGAAAAAGTAAATAGTTGATCAAGGCTTTAACCAGACCCCTACTAGCCATGACATGCATTTCATCAAACATATCATCGACATGTAACCTATAGGTGTAAAAAACATAGTTAAGTGTAGGGATCTCTTACTTATCTGAGAATCACCATGAACCATGGTTTCCTCATGTCATTTTCTTCCTTATCGCTTATTAGGTCATAGATACAATATCCATTCAAATACAAGTAAAAACATGCTGAGGGCCAAACATAGCCGCTGCCATAAAATGAACATATAACAAGCATAATAGGAAGAAAATTATAATAAACATATCAGCCATCAAAATCCATATATATACCAGTGAATTTACACATGAAAATCAATGGAATGAATTTCTCATTAATAAATGCAATGAACCAACCAGAGATGGGACTACCACATTCCACCCGACCATAGATCGGCTGAGCCAAGTCCCTCTTCAGCCAATCAACCCCGTGCCATATTCCAAGCATTAATGTGGTACTCCTAGAACACATCAAAAACACCAATCAATGTGGATGCCACCGGAATGATCCACCTACACCATGAGGAATTTGAGTGCCTCCTAGTCTCTCATGCTTTACCGTGCATCTGCAGTCTAATCTAGGGATCACTAGGCCCTACATCGAGATATAATCTCTAGGCTTTACCGTGCATTCCATCTCAGAATCACTAGGCGCAATGGAGAGAAAATCCACCTCTTAGTTTTTTGACTATATATCCCACCATTCACTGACAAGGATTCCTAGGCCCACCGAGGCACACAATCTGGATTTACCGCAACCCACAATCCGGTTCAGGGGTTACTAGGCCAGTGGCTTCGTGCATCCTTAGTTCGACTTAGGGACTACTACCACCATGTGTTTGTCAATTCGGAGATCCACCCCACTCAGTTTCGAATCCAATCCGACCATCCCACACAACCCGCATGAGAGAACCCATCTCATCAAAGCTATTAGGAAATGGAAAGGCTAGGCTGAAAATACTGTCACACCTCGCAAAACCCATGCCATGGTAGAAAAGAAACACATGAAATCCCATGCATGCCAAATCTAGCAAGGAAAATACACATGCAAGTTGATACTTGGAATGAAGCTTGCTGTAGCTACTTGATCCTGCCTTTCCCTACCTGATATTTGCTTCTTCTTGCCTTCATTTCCTTTCTTGCTGCAATGCCAAAGTGCTCCATGAAAACTCTAAGTGTTCAAGAGTATGAGAGAAAGAGAATAATTAGATAGATCCAAAGCTACACTGACAAGAGGTTACCAACTAATCCTCAGAAGCCTTTTTATGAATGAGGCCTCTATTTTCTTCATTTTCCATTATTTTCCTTCATTTTCCTCCTTACATGAAACTTGTGACCTTTCAGCTCCTTTTTCTCCTAAGTTCCATTATTTTCATAAATAAATGTGCCAAAATGCCTTTTAATGCCTTAGCCATTGCCTTTGCCAATTTACTTAGCCATAAACAACCAAATGAACACTCCCTAGGATGTCTTACCCAACATTCAAGTTGGAATAAGTGTCCCATTCATCCGTGTTATTGTTTTTAACTTTTATTACATGGAATTTTCAGTAGGGTTGTTACAGAAAAAAATCCAAATATTTTCTAGTGCATCATTCTCTGATAAAGGAAGAAAGACATGACTACCTCGATTTGAGAAGGAAAGTGATGAATGGATAATACCCTACGAAGAATCCCCAAAGATGAAGGCCCGGTCCATAATGTTAAAAATGAAATTCATAACATCAAATGGAGGAGCACTACAAGAAGCTAAAGGTCCCATGATCTCCACCAATGAAGAAAGAGATATTGCTAGAAATAGGTCCCTAATTAAGAAGAAACCTGAAAGCAAGTTTCTAATTAAGAAGAAACTTGGAAGAAAGTCCCTAGCTAAGAGGGAGTTTGGACAAGTACTGAATAAGAGGGAGTTTGGTTACATTCCTTTTATAGGAATGAGTACATTCCTTCATTGGAATGGGTATATCCTCCCTAGTTAAGAGGGAGATATAAACACATCATTCTCGTCTTCACTTGGAAAGAAAGAATGGAGGATTGGGTAAGCATCTGACATCCAATACTGTTTAAGGATGTGGTAGGGAATTCAAGAAAAGAGTAGTCACAAAGGACCGATATTCTTTGAGGATTGGGAATCCAAGATAAGAATATTCTTGGAAGGACATACCCTGTGAACATGTGGGTGGGGTAATCTCTTGGATAGATAATGATGAAAGTGTCTTTGGTATCACTAGAATTGTGCTATGATCTTGTGGAGAGATAGAGATGTTAGTCAAGGCCTTTTTATGTGACAATGCTAGATGATATGATTCTATACAGATGGGTTACCAATCCAACGAGTCTTATGAGAATTCTTCAGATTGAGAATGTCCAAGTACCTTGTACGGATTATGAATACCTACCTAGTTAAGAGGGAGTGTTGAAATATGTAACTAGGTTCGGTCTTCATGATTTAATGTAATTAGAAAAATAAATTTATTATTGTTGATATCAAGGCATGGGTTTCATTCTCAAGAGAATTTATTTTTAGGTTAAGCTCCCATTGAGAGCTTCTAAGACTTGTCATTGAGTCTAGAAGTCTAAGGAGTCATTGTCATGTATGAAGGAACCTTCTTGGGCATGTTACATATTGTAAGGAAATATATTTGAGTCATTGTAAAAGTCAAAAATACCCTCTAAGACCCCATCACAAGTTTACAACAATTCGGCCTGTTGACCACTATGTGTCAACGACCCATAGCAGTACACCCCCTTTTTCTCGCAAAAGGGATAGTCCCTGATTGATGTGTGCATGCCGTCCAACTATCATCATCAACCTAACTTCCAATATGTTATGTAAACCCATTCTGCATGTATAAATAATCTCAACAGAACCGCGTCATGTATGTAACAACCTAGGTAAACCTACCTTTCTAGTGATGATCTCCATTGTAGGAGGTTTTTCGTCTCACCGATTCATTTTCGGATGGTCGGCAGAGTTTTTTCCTCCAGTCTTACCCCAAAGCTAGAATGGATTTTGTCGCTAGGATATTAGGCGAGTCATAGTCTTATAGATCGAGTCTATGTAAAAGTGATTTGGGAATAACTATTTGGTTATGTTATTTTATTACAAATTGCTTGGTTTGCTGGATTATATTTGTGTCGCAGAAATGGGTAGTCTGTGAGGGTCTTTTTACAAATGGGTTTTCACCCTTATGATGTAAAAATATGAAAATCATGATGTAAAATATCTTGAGGGCTGGAAAAATAATTTATCCCCTCAGAGGTTAATTCATTAAATTTTCTGGACAAAAATTAATTAAAATCCTAAGCCAAAAATTTAATTAACTCTAGGTCCTAGGTAAATTTAAATTCTCCAAAGTCAAATTCGTCAATCTTAAAAAATTAAATTTTAAAACGTCCCGGGACTAAGGTAAATTAATTATTTTGAAAATTTTTAAACCTTTGATCCTTGGGGTTCAGTCAAAGTCAATTTTTTGGGGAAATTAACTCAAAAATTCTATTTTTGAGTTAATTAAAATGCATTTAATTATAAATTTCAAATTTCCTCAAGTATTTAAATATTTCAATGGATGAGATTAAAAGAAATTTTAATCTTCATCAACGGTCAAGATTTCTTTTACAAGAATCACTCGAACTAGCCATTCGAGGATTTATTTTTAATAGGAAGTCATTTTTCAATTGATCTATCTAATCTTTGAGTTGCGTGCTTAGCAAGAAGCTTTGGTGTATTTTTTTTTTTTGGGACAATAAAGAAAGACTTTGGGGTTAAATTCTGCTGGTGTCACTCTCCATGGGAATACTGTAAGATGTGTTGTTTTCATGCATAATTTTTTCTAAAGCCATTGATGATAGGTTCTGAAGAGTGATTTGAGTACAAGTATCTTCCTCAGTGGTTAGGGTTTGAATAATAATTTAAATTTTGAACATAATAGCAGGTATTTCTATTTGTTTGAATTTTATTATTAATATTTTCTCGCTCTATTTTTGATGGCTAGATTGAGTTTTATAGGGAAATCTTGATTTTAGATCATCGGGTGTTAGGGGAAGTTTTCAGTTGGACTAGCCAACTCCCGCTCCGTATTTTCTGAAGAGCCCAACAAAATTAATCCTGGGCTTCTTATAATATTTTTTTCTTTATTGATGCATGAGGATTTCGAGTTAGCACCTCCTTTAAATTTAAAAAATCTTTTAATTTCTATGCAGGATAATGATAGATATGGCTACTTAGAGCCTTCAACTTGTAATTATTGTAATTTAACTAGTTTTTTGTTTTGTTTTATCATTGTATATATCGTTTTTGGGTGTTTTGTTTTTTTCATTATAGGTATAAATCTGAAGGAGAATTTTTGTTTGAAGCTAGATCTAGGCCCTAGAGGGTAAGATATGGTCTCAATATCACTTTACAGGGATATTATTCAACTTTTTGCAGTCCAAGGGTTTTAAACTTCTAAATCTGGAAATTTTACAAGGGTTTCAAGGCCAAATCTGAAGCATACAAATATATTGGTGTGAAATTCGTTTTTTCTAGGTTATTTTGGGTTTTTTGGGCTACCATTTCACTATTGCCTGTTTTCTATTTTTTTTTGTACGAAATTTTGATTTTTTTAAAGAAAATCCCTCATCCTGCGTCTTGCATCATACCCCTGTTGCTCGAAATCCACTTCCTCGCTATAGATCTAACCTCCCTCTGTGCCAGTCCCTTCCCATCCATGTGATTCTCTTCCTGGCCCGCATGAGTCCCTCCTGCCATCCACTCGAGTTGCATCTCTTTCCTCGTGCTCCCTTGCTGCCACTGTCAACTTGCAACTTACCCTTCCTCATCGACCCACGTACTGCGGCTCCCTCTCTTCTTTTACCCGTGGATCCCTCTTCCAAATCCCCTCATGCATCCTCCTTGCCATCGCTTCTTCTCTCCTCACCCTCGACCCTTCAGTGTTGCCCGCGTCCCCTTGTTTCCTGTGGCTTCATCCCCTAACCCGTAACTCCTTCCTCCATCCACAACCTCCTCACCCATCTGCATTCCTCCCTTTTGTTGTTGCTTTTATATCCTTCCCATAGGCATGAAAAAAAACACGCGTCAGTTCCTCAATCTCCTCGTCCTTCTGTGCTCGGTTCCCTTCGCTCAGTCTTCCACCTGCATCGAAGCTCTTTCTCCTTTTCGTCGACCTGCATACACAAAAAAAAAGTATCCGACTTCCTTTTTTTTAATTACTTTATTGCATGGTATGCAGTAGGGTTTAGTCCTTTTCTTTTTTGATTTGATTTTTTACTTTGGTTAGATTTAGATTTATTTTAAATTTGATTTCCTTTGTTATGAGTTAGGTTTTGTCCATTTCATTTTTTTTTACTTTAATTTAGGTTTTAGGTTCCCCATTAAATCATTTCATTTTATTTCCTTTTTTCATTTACTTCGATTTGATTTTTTTTAACATTTAAAAAATATTTAAAACTCTAAAAAATTAAAAAAATTGTTGACTTTGGTTGCGAATGAAATAAATCAAAAGAATCTAAGCTTTCACATTTAAGAAATTTTTATTTTTATGTGGCCTACGACCCATAAAAAAATTAAATTAAATTAAATTATTTTGATTTGGTTTTGGGTCACATTAAAAAATTCATTTGCCACATTAAATTTGCTTTATAAGTTTAGTACATTAAACTTACCTAAGGGATAATTAAAATTCTAATGTAAAGTTCCTTGGTGTCTTTTGTGTTAAGTGTAAAATTTTAAATTTTGTGGTAGTGATTTCTTTATTGTCAAGTGCGTTTAATGTTTTATAATCATATATAAATATTGACTATATGAGAAAGATAAATTCTAGATCTGGGATCATTACTTAGCAGTTAAATTCTTCACGATATTTAATTGCTAGAACATATTGCATGTTAAAGTTTTGGACGTTTACATTTAATCGTTCATGATCGTCACTTTTTCCACATTTATAAATTGATCTAGATAATTTGTTTTTATTTAGTCTATGGTTAATTGAATATAAAGGCATTGGTATAAAATCATTTCTATCTTGTGGTTGTGTCTTATTCTTATTAATTGTTGGATCTATTCATCTTAGTTAACCAGGATTTGATTCACATTCATCAAGTTGTTCATCCTTATGTCTCCTAGAGCATGTAATCCACAGGCTATCCTCACTCATTCACCCTAGGGACTACCCCCTTGACTTGTTTAGGAGAGAGTTTAAACGGAGTGAGTAAGGATTAGAGTGACAACCCTTACTCTGAGCATTATCGTGGTGCCTAGACACTTTGTGCGATAACATTTTTTGGCGCCGTTGCCGAGGATATAATTTTTTCTGTCCTTGGTCCTCTCAATCTCTTCTCATCATTTGATCCTTTCATCTTCATTCATATTCATCTCATTTTTCATCATATAATCTTCTGTGTCTAAGTTAGATTCGTGTTCGGGTGGCGACTCCACTTCCTTCATCTTCTACAAGGGTGTGTACTAGGAGGAACCCAAGCATCTTGGCTAATCCTGCTCCGGATCCTGAAAGGGCTCTCAAAGTTAGATTAAACAAGCTTTCTTCTCATACACTCCTTGATAATCTCATCTAGGAAGCTCTCTGTGACATCTATTCATCCAACTTGAATCCTATCGTTCCAGACATCATGGATATCTATGAGCCTATTAACTTTGCTAACATCCAGTGTTATCCCCATAACCTTCCTAATAATGGTCTAGATAAGCTACTCGTTTTCCAAAGAAATAATGCAATCACCGTTAAAAATCATTTATGGATTGATTTAGGGATAGGCCTAATCATAGCATTCATTCATTTAATTCCCTCCTTAATGCTTTTAGAGAGAAATTTTGTGATAAGAAAGAAGATTGATTTCTAGCAAAAGCCATTAACATCATTAAAAATAAATAAAATGAGACGTGTGAAGAATTTAATAAAAGGTTTAATGGTATGCTTAAAGAAATATCTACTGATTACAAACCAACTGAGAAAATTCTTCTAGAATATTATCTTGATGCTTTCAATCCTGACACTTCTTATGAGCTAAGAAGGACCAAGCCCGATGACTAAAAGGCTTGTTAAATCATAGCTGAATAACTGGAAAAAAATAAGAAGGCTTCTAGCAAATATGAAATTCCTGGGTTTGATAGATCCGCTATTAAATTAAAAGAACCTAAAGGCAAAGAAAAGGAATCCAAAGAAGAACCTATGCAAAAACTAATTAAGAATTTGGAAAATATGGAGTTAAATCAAGCTAGGATGATTGCTGATCATGCTGAAGAAATAACTACATTACAGTCTAGGTTAATTCAAATGGAAAGAGCTCAAATGCAAAATCATCAACGTAAGGGTTAGAATAATAATAATACTAATTGAAATAATTGGCAGAAGAAAGGTCAATCTAGTGAGAATAGGCCTCCTCACCCTCTTGAAACGAATAATCTTGTGGAGGAGACCCTGCCTTATTGTAGAGCATGTGATGAGCTTCATGAAGAAACCACTTGTCCTCTTATCAAGAGAATCGTGCATCATGAGATGCTTGGGTCAAGAAGCCAAATAAATGTGGTTGGTAAAGAATATCGTTTGTCGCTGGAAAATTGGGAAGAGGTCAAGGGAAATAGTCATCCTGTCAGAGCTTTCACATCTTCATATAGAATTAATAATTTTGGTCAAGAAACTGATGTCTTGGTTAAACTTTTTAGTGAGGAGCCTCCTCTTAAGCGAGTTCTCGAAATTTCTAAGGACAAGGGGATAACCTATTAGAGAAGAATTCAAAATGATAATCAAGTTAATTCTCGAAGTCTTAACCCCAGATCAACTTCTCGTATGAATATTGATTTAGGAGGTTGGTTTAATAACTATAAATATTTGACTCCTGTCACCGAAATAGTGAAGATCCCCTCCCAGAAGGCCAAATTACTAAGTGCTATTGGCAGTACCCAGGTGAATCCAACTCAAGAGGAAACTCTTGAGGATTTCTACCAGGATTCTCCCGTGTATTTGCAAAGTATGGAATTCGATAATAAAGGGAATTCTCCTTTTTTCATGACTCTGCTTGTTAATAATTATTGGTTATATAACTGCATGCTTAACTCTGGTGTTTCTGCTTGTGTGATGACTAAGAGAGTCATGGAACATATTAATTTAAGGATATCTAGGCATTACTATAACATATGTGCCATGGATTCGAAGAAAATTGAAGTTCATGGGTTAATTAAGGACTTACAAGTTCATCTGTCTGTGTACCCTGATATCATGATTGTCATGGACATAGTTGTGGTTGATGTGCCTGATGCTTGGGGTATGTTGTTGTCTAGAAAATGGGCCTCTGATTTAGGAGGAAGCATACAAATGAACTGGTCATATGCTATGATTCCTTCCCCTAATGGTTAAGGATTTCTTAACTTAAACAGAGAGCTCGAAAGGAGATTCCATGTCGAAGATCCTAAAAGTCCCCATAATGAGATAATATGTGAATGACCAGACCCTAGGATCATGCTGATTTATCTAATTCAATCATTCCCGTAGAGGTCAAGATTGATAAAAAAGAGGGTGACTTAAAAAATAAAGTTTGGCATTTGTATTTTGATGGTGAAACATCTAGGCATGGTAAAGGTGCAGGAATTGTCTTGAAATCTCCCCTTGGTCATATTTTAAAATTTGTTTATTGATTAGAATTTGAAGAAACCAATAATGTGGCTGGATATGAAGCCTTGTTGTTGGGTATTGAAATGGAAAAGACTTTGAAAGTCAAATTGCTGAGTGTCAAGGGTTTGTCAGATTTAGTTATCGTGCAAATAAAAAATAAATTTACATGTAAAAATCAAAGATTAAGAAATTATAGAAATGATGTGTAGGATACCATGGAGTATTTTCATGCCATCAATCTTGAAGCTAATCCAAGAGAGAAAAAATGCTTAGCTGGTGAGTTAGTTGTTACTGCTTCTATCAGGCAGTTGTATGATAAATTAATTGAAGATGAAACTAAGACGAATATTATTGTTGAATTTAGGCTTCTGTGATCCATATCAAGTTTATGAGAAAAGTATTTCGGCGTAAATCACATGATAGAGCATTTGTTGATGCGTTTCGAACCAACGAGTGTGGTTCATCGTCAGGACAAGTTGAAGAACTAGACCATGGCTGCATATTTAAATAGGGAGAGCAGATCGTCCAACGACTAAGATTGACTAAAAATGGCTATATTGAAAAAACGACTATATTGGGTTAGACTAGATGAATGGCTAAGATGAACGACTAAGATTACACAAAGCAATAATAAAAAGATTATACTTTAACACTATTATAATAATATTATAATATTAAATATTATTTCTAGAAAATTGGAATATAAATATTAGGACTGCGTTAGGGCTACTTCCTCCTAGATTTCTCTCACACTAAAACCCAAGACAAGTGGAGAGAAATCGGGAGAGAAGTGTGTAAAATGACTCTCAAGTCATCACCTCTTATACTAAAACGTTGAGCATGAGGGGTTTATTTGGTTGTTGGTCGACCTTGACAAATTGTCTTATAACACAAATAAATTCATAACTCCATGAATACTTATCTAAATAAGATGATCTTTGGATCAATCCTACACCTCTCAATGAGAGGGATCCAAGAAAAATATCAGCTACCATAAATAAGATGATCCATAACTTTTCACTGAAATAACTTATGATAAGTAATAAAATATTAATTTAATATTATTATATAATTGAATAGTCAATTCTAGCTGTTTTTGGTCAATTCTTAGCCGTTCATCTAGTCTGACCCAATATAGCTGTTTTTTCAATATAGCCGTTTTTAGTCAATATTAGCCGTTGGATGAACTGCTCTCCCTATTTAAATATGCAGCCATGATCTGGTTCTTCAACTTGTCCTGATGATGAACCACACTCGTTGGTTCGAAACGCGTCGACAAATGCTCTATCATGTGGTTTATGCCGAAACTTTTCTCATAAACAAATATAATTTTTAAACATTCTATCCCATACAAATCTGAACATGAGCAGGCCTTTGATAATGAAACACATGTTATTCACTTTCTAAATAATTTGGACAAGTTTCATGGTTTTCAGAGAAATTTTGCGGAAGACGGATCCAAATGACTTAATTTTCAGAGAGGGAAGAGTCCTACCATATGCATGATTGAACATGGCACATTTGAAAAGCAGCTTACAAATTTGCCTGAAAGCAGGCAAATGCTCAACATGCACTACATTGAACGTATCTGATGCCATAGGGCATCCTTTGTATTGATTCCCAACCCTAAACCCTTTTATTTCAGTATTTCATTTCGTAGGTAGATATATGTTTTTCATGTTATTATGATAGTTAATAAATGAAGAGCTTATATCTTTCCTATGCTTAATATTATAGGATGATTTTTGGAGGGAAGCTACTTGTGTTATCTTGTGTGTTGCATGGATGCAGATTATGGATTCTCACATTCCTCCGGTGCAACAACTTGTCCCCAAGTAGAGCCATATGTTGACCACTATGTGTCAACGACCCATAATAGTAAACCCCCTTTTTTTTCGCAAAAGGGATAGCGCTTGATCGATGTGTCCGTGCTGTCCAACTATCATCATCAGCTAGACTTTCAATATGTTATGTAAACCTATTCTGCATGTATATGATGTAAATAATCTCAGCAAAACCGTGTCATGTATGTAACGACCTAGGTAAACCTACCTTTCTAGTGACGATCTCCATTCTAGGAGGTTTTTCATCTCACCAATTCATTTTCAGATAGTCGACAGAGTTTTCCCCTCCAGTCTTACCCCAACGCTAGAATGGATTTTGTCGCTAGGATCTTAGGCGAGTCCTAGTGTTCTGGATCGAGTCTATGAAAAAGTGGTTTTGGAATAATCCTAACTATTTGGTTAGGTTATTTTATTACAAATTGCTTGGTCCGCTAGATTATATTTGTGTCACATAAATGGGTAGTATGTGAGGGTCTTTTAGAAATGGGTTTTCCCCCTTATGATGTAAAAAATATGAAAATCATGATGTAAAATGTCTTGAGGGTTGGAAAAATAATTTATCCCCTCATAGGTTAATTAATTAAATTTTCAGGTCAAAAATTAATTAAAATCTTAAGCCAAAAATTTAATTAATTCTAGGTCCTAAGTAAATTTAAATTCTCCAAAGGCAAAATTTTTTGGTCCTAAAAGATTAAATTTTAAAACGCCTTGGGACTAAGGTAAATTAATTATTTTGAAAATTTTAAACCTTTGATCCTTGGTGTTAAGTCAAAATCAAATTTTTGGGGAAATTAACTCAAAAAATTCTATTTTTGAGTTAATTAAAATGCATTTAATTAAAAATTTTGAATTTCCCCAAATATTTAAATATTTCAATGGATCAGGTTAAAAGAAATTTTAATCTTCATCAATGGTCAAGATTGCTTTGACGAGGATCATTCAAACTAGCCATTGGAGGATTTATCTTTAAATAGGATGTCATTTGTCAGTTGATTTATTCGATCTTTGAGTCGTGTGCTTAGCAAGAAGGTCTAGTGTAATTTTTTTTTTGAATAATAAAGAAAGACTTTGGGGTTAAATTCTGCTGGTGTTACTTGTCATGGGAATAATGTAAGATGAGTTGTTTTCATGCATAATTTTTTCTAAATCCTTTGATGATAGGTTCTGAAGAGTGATTTGAGTACAGGTATCTTGCTCAGTTGCTCGGGTTTGAATAATAATTTAAATTTTGAACGTAATAGCAGGTATCTCTATTTGTTTGAATTTTATTATTATTATTTTCTCGCTCTATTTTTGATGGCTAGATTGAGTTTTGCAGGGAAATTTTGATTATAGATCATCGAGCGTTAGGGGACGTTTTCAGTTTTACTAGCCAACTCCTAATCCGTATTTTCTGAAGAGCCCAACAAAATTAATCTCGTGCTTATCATAAGATTTTTTGCTTTATTGATGCATGAGGGTTTCAAATTAGCACCTCCTTTAAAATTTAAAAAAGCTTTTAATTTCTGTGCAGTATAATGATAGATCTGGCTACTTAGAGCCTTCAGATTGTAATTATTGTAATTTAACTAGGTTGTTGTTGTTGTTTTTTTTTCTTCATCATTGTATATATCGTTTCTAGGTGTTTAGTTTTTGTTATTATAGGTACATATCTGAAGGAGAATTCCTGTTTGAAGCCAGATCTAGGCCCTGGAGGGTAAGATCTGGCCTCAATATCACTTTGCAGGGATATTATTCAACTTTTTGCAGTCCAAGGGTTTTAAACTTTTAAATCTGGAAATTTTACAAGGGTTTCAAGGCCAAATTTGAAGCATACAAATATATTGGTGTGAAATTCATATATTTATTTATTTTATTATTATTTTTTTTTCTTCTGGTTATTTTGGGTTTTCTGGGCTACCATTTTCATTGCTGCCTGTGTTTTTTATTTTTATTTTTTATTTTTTTATTTTTTATTTGTAGAAAATTTCATTTTTTTTTTTATAAAGAAAATCCCTCCTCCCACGTCTTGCATCATACCCGTGCTGCTCGAACTCCACTTCCTTGCTGCACCTCTAATCTCCCTCTGCGTCAGTCCCTTCCCATCTGCATGATCCTCTTTCTGGCCCGTGTGACTCCCTCCTGCCATCTGCTCGAGATGCATCTCCTTCCTCGTGCTCCCTTGTTGCCATTATTGACCTGCAACTTACCCTTCCTCATTGACCTACGTATTGCGGCTCCCTCTCTTCTTTTACTCGTGGCTCCCTCTTCCGAATCCCCTCGTGCGTCCTCCCTGCCATTGCTTCTTCTCTCCTCGCCCTCGATCCTTCACTATTGCCTGTGTCCCCTTGTTTCCTATGCCTTCATCCACTAACCCGCAACTCCTTCCTCCATCCACAGCCTCCTCACCCATCCCTGTTCCTCCCTTCCGTCGCTGCCCTCATCTCCTTCCCGCAGACCTGAAAAAAAAAAAAAAAAAAAACGCGTTAGCTCCTCCATCTCCTCGTCCTGCTGCGCTCGGTTCCCTTCGCTTAGTCTTCCACCTGCGTTGAAGCTCTTTCTCCTTTCCATTGACCTGCATATACACAAAAAACAAAGTATTCAATTTCCTTTTTTTTAATTGCTTTATCGCTGGGTATGCAATAGGGTTTAGTTCTTTTCTTTTTTGATTTTTTTTTTTACTTTGGTTAGATTTACATTTATTTTAAATTTGATTTCTTTTGTTATGAGTTAGGTTTTGCCCATTTCATTTTTTTTTTAACTTTACTTTAGGTTTTAGGTTCCTCATTAAACCATTTCATTTTATTTCCCTTTTTGAAATTTTATTTTGATTTACTTCGATTTTTTTTAATATTTAAAAACATTTAAAAATCTAAAAAATTAAAAAATTTGGTGACTTTGATTGCGAATGAAATAAATCAAAAGAATCTAAGCTTTCATATTTAAGAAATTTTTATTTTTATGTGGCCTACAACCCATAAAAATTTAAATTTAATTAAAGTCTTTTGATTTGGTTTTGGGTCAGTGCATTAAAAAATTCATTTGCCACATTAAATTTGCTTTATAAGCCTAGTACATTAAACTTACCTAAGGGATAATTAAAATTCTAATCTAAAGTTGCCTGGTGTCTTTTGTGCTAAGTGTACAATTTTAAATTTTGTGGTAGTGATTTCTCTATTGTCAAGTGCGTTTAATGTTTTAGAACCATATATAAATATTGACTATATGAGAAAGATAAATTCTAGATCTAGGATCATTGCTTAGCAGTTAAATTCTTTACGATATTTAATTGATAGAATATATTGCATGTTAAAGTTTTGGGCGTTTACATTTAATCATTCATGATCGTCACTTTTGCTACATTTATAAATTGATTTGGATAAGTTGTTTTTCTTTAGTCTATGGTTAATTGAATTTAAAGGCACTGATCTAAAATCATTTCTATCTTGTGGTTGTGTCTTATTCATATTAATTATTTGATCTATTCATCTCAGTTAACCAAGATTTGTTTCACATTCATCAAGTTATTCATCCTTAAGTCTCCTAGAGCCTGTAATCCACAAGCTATCCTCATTCATTCACTCTAGGGACTACCCCCCTTGACTTGTCTAAGAGAGAGTCTAAACAGAGTGAGTAAGGATTAGAGTGACAACCCTTACTTTGAACATTTTCGTGGTGCCTAGACACTTTGTGCGACAACACGACCTAATTGCATGGGTGAAAAGTATATATAAAGTAGGACTTGGCCACTCTTGAGGAGACATCAATCAAACGTCCTCAAAGAAATAAGAATTGCGAGAAAAGGAAGGAAGGAAGCCTCTCATCCAATGAAGAGAAGAATAATAAGATCAAAGGTTTTTGGTACTAGTTTTGGGTCCCTCTACTCACACGTCTTATTGCAGATAGGGTTTCTGTATTAGGGTTACATTAGACTTCAAAGGAGATAAGATAAGGGTCAAGAAGGAAGCATAAATACTAGTCAAATTCACAAGGAAGAGGGTGCAAGCCTAGCAAAGGAGGAAAGCGTCATAAATCTACCCTATCAAGCTCACACATGTGGTATCTTGATAATTATAGGTAGGCCAAAAGTTGTAGGTCTGTGTTAAGAATCCAAATTTCAGAAGAATCCAGGAATAGTGGTATAGAAGACAATTTGACCATTGTTGACTTGAAAAAGAATGAGAGTTTTTCAAGGAAGCATTGTGACTCGATCTTGGAGAGGTTCTTAGGTCAAGGGTCTTGGCCTGGGAATTCATCAGTTGAAGATTTGATAAGAAGAAGAATTTGATGGGTTTTCCTCTCAAGAGTGGAGAGGTTTTGGCCCTGGATGATAACCTATATCTTGTGTCTTTTGTCTCATTGTTCTTTATGTTTTGGTAGTTGGTTGATGAAGAAAACATAATATTAATCAAGCCAAATAAGAACCTAATCAAGAAAAGTAAGAAGTCTTCATAAACAATTATCATTATAAGATAAATCATCCTTACATTGCTTCCCCTAGATTTCTCAACAAGGGACTATATAATTTGCCTCATGGTTAAATTGTATTGACCGTCCATTATTTCGCTGTTTTTTTGTCATTTTAGCCAAAATTTCGGGAAAATGTAGATTTTTCTATTTTGCATGAATTAAAAAATAATTTTATAATTCCTGGAAATCTTATTTCTAATTTTTGCTTGTCCTAGCACCTTTCGATGGGACATAATCCCCCTGGTGGAGAGCGTTTTCTTTTTGGTATTTGTGAGTACCTAATAATTGATTTAAAAATAAACAAAAAACTATTTTTCTGAGTGGCCATTTCATCAGTGAGTGCTTTTACATTAACATTGACACTAACACTATTATGATACTGCTCTTTCCCATGATCACAAAACTTATTAGTCATTGTGCGGAGATAATTTTACAAATTACCAGATCGTATATCGTATGAATGTTTACAAAGGACCAGATATGTGTGGGAGAACAAGGAATACTATCATGTTTTGCTGTGCAGATTACGAAGTTTGTGAGGGAGAGAAGTTGCGTATAGTTTTTGATTTGAGAGCTATGTATCTTTGCGGGGTGATTAATATTGATAATTTCAATTTTCTCATTTTTTCCAGGCCATGCAGTCTTGATCTGCATTATCGGATCAACATTAGGCAATGATTATCTCTTTCTAGTTTAGTCTAGTTAATAAGTCAAGCTTGTATAGTGGTGGCTGTGTAGAGGAAGAATGTGGTTGTTCGTTGGTGGTTGTGCGAAGGAAGCATGTATAAAAGAAGTGTGTGCGGAGGAAGCTGTGCAAAGACTAGTGTTAATCAATAATTCAATATTTTTTTGAGAATTAGTGTTAGAATTGAATCTTTGCGGAGGACATGGTATGTGCATGATATTTCATTGTGTGGAGATTATATTGTGTTGAGATTTTATGGAAAAGACAAAATTAGGACGTGGTATTTTCAAGAGAGCTATTATTATGTATCATATGAAGGTCTGTGTAGGAGAAGAAGTGCCTGAGGATGTAGGATATTTCATTGTGCAAAGCTTTACTGTGTTGAGCTTTTATGGAAAAGGTTAAATTAGGACGAGGTATTTTAGGGAGAAATATGATTATGTATCATATGAAGGTATGTGTAGGAGAACGGAAAATCTTATTATGTTCCACTTTTCAAAGCTTTTACTATGCAGAGATGGCGTATGCTTGTTAATTTCTCGATCAAATCTAATACATTTACCAATTTTTAGACCGTATATCACATGAATGTTCACGAAATATGGAGCATAGATTTTGCTGTGAAGAGTATGAAGTATGTGCAACAAAGAAATTGTGTAGAGATTTGATTAGGAACGGGTATGAAGTTTGTGCGAGAGATTTCATTGTGAAGAGCTTTTATTGGGACTGGGTATTTTCGGGACAACTGAGGGTGCATGTGGAAATTACTGAAGATGGGGTATGCTTGTTAGTTTTCCAAACAAATCTAATAGTTTTACTTATTTTCTGATGGTATATTGTATAAATGTTTATGAAGGATGGGGTATTTGTTGGAGGGCGGGGACTATTATTGTGTTTCGTTGTACGTAGATTTTGCTATGCAGAGTACGAAGTATGTGCAAGGGAGCAATCACATAGAGTTTTTCTTTTAAAGCTATGAATCTTTGTAGAGGACAGGGTGTTTGTGGGAGAACATAATGATTAAAGTTGTTAATTTTCATTGTGTGGTGTTTTTACTATGGGTTTGTGCGGGAGAACAGGTGGTGCATAACACAATTTTGTAATTTTGCTTCTTTTCCATATGTAGTAACACACAATTAGTTGTGTTTAGCTCCTTACGTACTTAGTAATTCTTTACAAATACTCATTTACAATGTAACTTTTATGACTTACAATATAAGAAAAAATATAATACTTTTACACATTTCTTGATCATATATCGTATGAATGTTTACAAAGGCCATGGTATGTGCAGGAGAGAAAGGAATATTATTATGTTTTGCTATACAAAGATTTTATTGTGCGGAGTACGAAGTATGTGTCTTTGCAAAGGATAGGGTATTTGTGGGAGAACATAATGATTAAAATTGTTAATTTTCGTTGTGCGAGGTTTTTATTGTGTTTGTACGAGTGAATGGGTGGTTCATAACACATTTTTTTAATTCTGTCTCTTTTCAATGGTTTACAAATACTCATTTACAATTGACCACTGTGACTTATTTGACTTACAATATAAGCTTTAATATGGGTTTCGCACAAGGAAAAGCTTCATATAATAAAACATGTTTCTATCTTCAGTAGGACTTATTTAAATACTTATTTGCTTTAAGTAAACAAACTATATATGTCTATAAACATATTACTTACAAAAACTGGTTTACACTTGAGCATTACAAAATGAAATATGGAGTTTTTTCATAGTGTTTCGAATTACGTGAGTTCTTTGACAGTGTGTTATTACTGTGAACGTTGGTCAATGGCCATGATATCATCATCTCTGTCATTGGCATCCTCTTTGTTGACCAAATTTTTCATTTTGTCGATTATAATGTTATGTGCTGAGAATATGGGGATATGATACTAGCATTAATGACGGGTGCATCATATCTGGTTCATTGGCACTGTATCATATGCCCATATTCTCAGCACATAAGCTTATATGATGAATCGAGTTCACAACTACTCCCCACTACTTTGTAAAACCAAACCAAATTTGATTTGCGAATAACTTGACACACTTATTTCTCATAGTATCATAAAACAAACCAAAGTTTATAGAATACTACAAAGCATTATAGGGAAAATATTAAGGAAACAAAAACTCGCACCATTGCCAAAAGCAAACAAGAAAATCAATATAGAAGCTTGCAGTATTGTACAAATTTTGTATCCCTACACTGTTGCGATCATCTAACGCAGGAAAATCCTGCGATACCCACAGTATGCATATAAAATGCATAATATCGTTTCTCCCCGGAATTTCAATGACCTGCCTTGTTAAATCTTCATAAGTAATGTTTAAGGCCCCTTAATTGGTCTCATGCGGAATGATTTAACAACTAACCCTAGTATGATCCTTAGTTAATCATGTTCAGTAGAACCTTATAACTCAACCCTTCAACCTCTCTAACAACTGTGGTTAATTCTATAACGGCACATATTAACCAAACCCCACTCTATGTACTAACTCACCCTTTATCGCAATCGCGGAGTTTCAAAGACTCAATAGCATATGCATTCAAAACTCATGATTTGCGATATGTGATTACCCTTTCCACCGTTGATTTCGTCCACCAGATCAACGATTGTCACAATATCGCATCACACCAACCCGTGACTTCATCGCATTCCTCTCCTCTCGCATGCGATATGCGATAACACAACCAGACTCCAAATAGAATAAAATCACGTCTATAACCTTCTCGGTTCCGCTTCAATCTCTACCGTCGATCTTGTCTTGAATCTGACGGTTGATGTCTTCCCCGATCAACAGAGTTGCATATTGATCCTGTGCCGTAGATCAAAAACCATTTGATCCAACGGTCCACAATGATATCGCATAGGCCACTTGCACGATGCTTAACTGCCTTACGGAGCTAATAAATATTATACAAACTAATCTATAAATGTTCGGGTCCACCCTTGTAGTTAAAGTCTGATCTCTTTATGGCATGATATTCGTTGGATGACGGAGGCCATCAAATCTTACAGTCTGCAGCCCTTCAACTAACATGCGGGTTATCAAGCTCTTAGTCCCCGTAGTTGACTATGATGTAAGCAATGACTTTCGCGATCGACGGCTAAGAACAATTGCAGGCCTTCAACTGCAATCAAGGCATCCCGTACTCTCTACCCCCGCTGAAGTTACTAATTACCGCCGATCTACCAGATCTGTCGATTTGATGGTCCAGATTGATTCTCGCCTTTCACCTTTCGCAAGTATTTGGATTGAATCTCTGTCGTTCATTTCTTTCTCTTATGTTGTATGACTTAATCTTGGTCGTCCATCACTTCAGCCTCGTTCGTTGATATTTAGATCCAACGATTCCTGTGCGTCGTTACTTCACTTCCTTCATCCTTCTATTTACTTTATTTTTATGCCATTCCTTTAATGTCCTTCTGTGGTTTCGACTTTCTTCAGGGTTTTGGTCCCTCGCTGTTCTGCCACACAACTTCCTCCTTAACTTAACTCCGCTTGCGCCTTTATGCTTCCTTCACCTTCACTGTAACATTAAAGGATTCCTCTTGTACTTTCAGTGTGTACAAAGACGTAACACCTCTCTATTATTCTTCTTTGTATTCCTCCTATGATTCTACACATGCAACTTCTGTTACATAGAAATTACTTCTAGTTCACACCCAAATTACAATTAAATTACTCCACACACACATAAACTTAGAATCGAGTTGTTTGTATTAATAAACAGGTATTTACACAGTTTCTTCTCTCAAGCTTGATTTCCAATATCAGTTGCCTCTATTTCACAATCTTCCCGTGGCCTTACTATCAAACCTCTAACTACTAACTTGACTTGACTAACTAGCTAACCCCTGACTATGCCTTTTAGGCTTACATTTATACAAAATGATTCTACAACCAATTCCTAGTTTAGATCCATAATCCCCTCAACAAAATCCTTAAGTCTCTTCCTTATCTCTAAGGATCCTCTCTAATCCACAAAATCATGAACTAACTCCTAATCTAAGTTTTACAATTAATTCTCAAATTTCTCAATCTCTCAACTATCCCGATTCCCTCATGTTCTCCTACATTCAAGAATATTTACTAATATGCTTCACTATACTTAATGAAATCCCTATTCTAGCTTCTCTCATTAAAATCACTCAAAACCTTAATAATTACATTAATTCAAAACATACGAAACCAACTTCCTTGAAAACACAAGACCCCCTTTGTCTACTAAGATACAATGATATTATTGAGCTGAATGCTCTTGCATTAGACTCTCAAGGTTGAAAATAATCATGATCTCCTGATCATGTGCTTCTGATTTATGTCCTCCTAGATCCCATACTTTGTTCTGTAGTCTATCCTTGGTTGCTACTGTTGTTTGTTGTTGTTCTCCAGGTCTCCACACTTTATGCTGCATTGCCCCACTAGTTATGGTCTCACAGTCTGCTGCTGTCTTTTCCTTGTTGTTGCTTTGCTTTCTTTATGTTGTCTTCTCCCTTTGAGACTATTTTATCATTAAATCCATCATCAATTCTATTTCTATGTCCAAATCACTTCTTTGCTGGACTCTTTCCTCTTCCTCTCTTGCACATCCTTTGCAATCTTCATCAGGTTCTTTCTTCCCTACTGGTGCTTTCAGCCATTTCTCCAGTAGCTCCAATTCTATCTCCCATTCACTGATCCTTTGATGAGAGTTTAGTCCTTATTCTTTATTGACTGCCTCATCAACTTTCCTAGTTATCTCCACTGTGCCTATCATCATGATAGAATGATGATCCTTTACAATGTTTTCAGCTAACATAGTCTCTTCTTTAAATTTTCCTTTAATCTTCTGCTGGTCACCTTCACTTTGTAGTTGCTGGTTACTTACGACCACCCTTACATCCTTACCCTCTTGTTGCTTCCGAACTTCCATTTCATCTCTAAATAGCTTCTGTTCAATTTCTTCGATCTCAACATCACACTCATTAATTCTATTCAGTGTTCTTGCAAATAAACTATTGGTTTGTGAATCAAAACACTCTTCTGTCTCCATGTCTTTTAAAGACCCTCTGCTATTGTTAAGTACTGCTGTAACCACTTATTTTCTATTTCCATTTCCTCCAAGCAAATTCTCCAGCAATTCAATTTCCTACTTACATTTAGCAAGTGTCTTATCACAATGATCTTCATTTCCAGCTTCATACTTTACATGGTCACTATTGCTCAACGATTCAATCAGACTGCCTTCCATAGACAATTCCATCTCATTCATCTCCAGAAAAATAAGTTCCCGTTCAACACTTATAATCTCTGAATTCACACAACAATTGTCAGTTTAAAAAATGTACGGCTCAACAACATCAACTAATGTTTCACATATCAGCTTTTCAGACTGATATTCATCTCCTTCTTCCACAAGGAATTGTCCTTGTTTTGTAACAGTTCCAAATACCAATTTATCAATAATTTCTTTCTGCTGCAACAATTCAATATTTTCCTCATTCAAGAGGCATTCTTCATCATACTCTGCTCTAGTATACTCATCATTTGAAAGGTACTCTTCATCCTCTGTTAGTACATCAATAGGCTTATCCAAGTTCTCCTCTGAACTCTGGTAATTTTTATCAAGTTTTATGACAACTTCATAAGGCTGCCAATCCTCTACAAAACCTGCACTCACAAAACAATCATTATAATTAAAAACATAAGACCTCAATGTCTCTTCTTCCTTTGGCAACACTTCAATATGCTGCTCTAAACTATCCCAATAGTTCACTGATCTCCATTCTTCATCTTCACCCATAACTTCACCCTGTTCTAGTTCACAAATGGAAACTTCCATTTCCAACTCAGATTCTCTGAGTTTTCCCATCCGCCACTTTACTTGCCTTTGTTGTAGCCTTCTCTGTAACTTATGCCACTTTACTGGTTTCTTCTTTAATACCCAACCTAATCTCTGGATTTCCTCAAGTATCATCATTAATACATTGAGTTGTTCTTTCATCTCAACAATCTCTTTGTCAATTTCCTCTTGACTCATTCTCTTGCCATTTGCCCTGGCATCCTACTTCTTCACTTTTCTTCTGTTGTGGTCTTCCTCAGAACCTCTGCTATGACTATCAATAGTCATTTTCTCCTCCATCTCTATGAGTTCCTCATTCACTCCCTATGAGTTGCATTAAAGCCTCTGCAACAACAAGTCCTCCCTGCTGCCACTTACCTCACCAAGCTTTCCTCTGTACTTGGTCTTTTGGCAAGCCCTTGGTTTTCTATCTTTGGAACCTCTTTTGAGCACTTCTCTCTACTCCTTTAGGATTCAACTCATCTAGATCTTCTAAGAAGACAATTGTCCTCTTGTATTTCAATCACAATGAAATACTTGGTTCTAACCACTTCTTCTTTCACGTAGAAAGTCTTATCAGCTTCCTTCATTACTTAGCAATTCTTCCCACATCCTCTGTGGAATTGACCTTATGATCTTCTTATAAGTTGCAACAATACCTCTACAATAACAAGTCTCCTTCTTGCTACATATGCCTCACTAAGCTTCTCTCCTCTGAGCTCAGTCTTTTAGCATCTCTCTGGTTCTTTCCTCTGGAACCAATTGAGCACTCCTTGCTCTAGGTTGCTGCAATCTTCTCACCTTCTTTTGTTGTTACATGTGTATCAATATAAAGACCACACACTCTCCAATATTCAAATCAAATCAAAATAAAAACATACCATCTCACCTTCAAGACTTCTGCATGATCTTGTTCTACCATTCACCTGCACTTTGAATGGATTGTCCTCTGTTCCCTTGCATCTGCAATTCTCCCAATATTCTGCTATACTTACCTCTGTGTGCTTACTGTTTGTCAGACTAGAATCTAAACTCCGCTTGCCTGCTTTCATCACCATTCACCTGTATACACACCTTCAAAACATAACTCTGTTCTACATTCTTTTCAAAGAAATTTTCACATAGAATTTCTCTGTGTTGCATAATATCAAATGTTTTAGTCACAATTCTGCTATGATACCAAAATTACAGAGGAAATTCCTGCGATACCCACAATATACATATAAAATGAATAATATCGTTTCTCCCAGGAATTTCAATGACCTGCCTAGTCAAATCTTCCTAAGTAAGGCTTAAGGCCCCTTAATTGGTCTCATGCAAAACGATTTAACAACTAACTGTAGTCTGATCCTTAGTTAATCATGTTCCACAGAACCTTATAACTCAACCCTTCAACCTCTCTAACAAATGTGGTTAATCCTATAACTGTGCATATTAACCAAACCCCACTCTATGTGCCAACTCACCCTTTATCACAATTGCAGAGTTTCAAAGATTCAATAGCATATGCATTCAGAACTCCCGATTTGCAATATGCGATTACCCTTTCCACCATTGATTTCGTCCACCAGATCAACGGCTGTCGCAATCTCACATCACACCAACCGGTGACTTCATCGCATTCCTCTCCTATCGCATGCGATATGCGATAACACAATCGGACTCCAAATAGAATAAAACTGCGTCTATAACCTTCTCGGGTCCGCTTCAATCTCCACCATTGATCTTGTCTTGAATCCGACAGTTGATGTCTTCCCTGATAAACAGAGCTGCTCGTTGATCCTGAACCGTAGATCAAAACCCATTTGATCCGATGGTCCACAATGATATCACACAGACCACTTGCATGATGTTTAACCACCTTACGGAGCCGATAAAGATTATATAACCTAAATCTATAAATGTTCGGGTCTGCCCTTGTAGTTAAAGTCCGATCTATTTATGGCTTGATATCTGTTGGATGACGGAGGCCATCAAATCTTATGGTCTGCGGCCCTTCAACTAACATGTGGGTTATCAAGCTCTCAACCCCCGTAGTTGACTATGACGTAAGCATTGACTTTCGTGATCGATGGCTAAGAGCAATTGTGGGCCTTCAACTGTGATCAAGGCATCCCATACTCTCTAGCCTCGTTGCGATTACTAATCACCGTCGATCTGAAGGTCCAGATCGATTCCTGCCTTTCACCTTCCGCAAGTACTTGGATTGAATCTCCGCCGTTCATTTCCTTCTCTTATGTTGTACAACTTAATCTTGGTCGTCCATCACTTCAGCCTCGTTTGTTGATCTTTAGATCCAACGAATCCTATGCATCGTTACCTCACTTCCTTCGTCATTCTCTTTACTTTGTTTTTATGCCATTCCTTCAATGTCCTTTTGTGGTTTTGACTTTCTTCAGGGTTCTGGTTCCTCACTGTTCTTCCACACAACTTCCTCCTTAACTTAAATCCACTCTCGCCTTTATGCTTCCTTCACCTTCATTGTAACATTAAAGGCTTCCTCTTGTACTATCGGTGTGTACAAAGCTGTAACACCTCTCTGTTATTCTTCTCTATATTCCTCCTCTGATTCTACACATGCAACTTCTGTTACATAGAACTTACTCCTAGTTCACACACAGATTACAATTAAATTACTCCACACACTCATAAACTCAAAATCGAGTTGTTTGTATTAATAAACAGGTATTTACACAATTTCTTCTCTCATGCCTGATTTCCAATATCAGTGGCCTCTGTTTCACAATCTTCCCGTAGGCTTACAATCAAACCTCTAACTACTAACTTGACTTGACTAACTAGCTAACCCCTGACTATGCCTTTTAGGCTTACATTTATACAAAAGGATTCTACAACCAATTCCTGGTTTAGATCCATAATCTTCTCAACAAAATCCTAAAGTCTCTTCCTTATCTCTAAGGATCCTCTCTAATCCACAAAATCATGAACTAATTCCTAATCTAAGTTTTACAATTAATTCTCAAATCTCTCAATCTCTCAACTATCCTGATTCTCTCATGTTCTCCTACATTCGAGAATATTTACTAATATGCCTCACTATACTTAATTAAATCCCTATTCTAGCTTCTCTCATTAAAATCACTCAAAACCTTAATAATTACATTAATTCAAAACATAGGAAACCAACTTCCTTAAAAACAAAAGACCCCCTATGTCTACTACGATACAATGATATTATTGAGCTAAATGCTCCTACATCATCATCCAAGCTCATATTTACAGATAATAGTTTATATAAGGCAACATAAGCTCAGATAATACTCCAAGCTATTAAACACAATTTGCAAAGAGAAAACACTACATGCCCCACTGTTTTGTCTATCACTGCAAATAATGTTTTTCCCCTTACTATACTAGCAATTTCAAATATTTGCAGTCTCATTTCCCTAGAAATCACCACCTGCCACTATTTTGCATCTGAAACACGCTACAAAGAAAAACCTGTTGGAAATAATACTGAGAGGTGGGGGGGGGGGGGGGGGGGTGAATCAGTATTAGCAAGTCAATAATATTTATTTTCACAATCAGATTTGTATACGCTACTTTAGTTAATGAAACTTGTGTATATACGCAACTGTTGTTAAGAAAACTAGCGTATATCCTGCAGACTTATAATTTAGTTAATTCATCAGATGTTGATCTTTAATCTGTGTATCAAAACCATATAACAGTAACCAGGTACAGTAAAAACAGAGCAGACAATCACACACAAGAACACAAGATATAAGGTGGAAACCCAATGTGGGTGAAAACCACCTGCTGCAATTCGTCTCTATCTTCTTTTAATAAGAAACTTATTTTTACAATATTTCTGTACTGGTGCAGTCTTATACCAGTACGCAGGCTTCTACCTGCAGAAGGCTACAACCTTCTCTCATTCTCCAGCTTCTCCTGGAAGGGAGCTACAAACCGCTTAGCTCTTATACTAGCTGATGTACTAGTACGTAGGTGCTGATCTACAGAAGGCTACAACCTTCTCTTTTCTTCTATGGACCACGTTTTATAAATGTTTAGACTGGATCCATCAATAACATCAATCAAACATCAAATATATTTGCATCAACCAATCTCCTTTGTACCAACCAAAACTGAATCAAACAATCACTTTTCTGAAAGCTATAACCAGAACACAGTAACAGTAACCAGAACCCAAGCCAGAGCCCAGAACAGTGCAACAGTAGATAGAAGTAGCTAATTTTTTTTTTATGAGGTGTCCGCTACTTCAATGTGTTGAACCTGTGTGCATATGCACTTTTCTCAAGACAAACCTGTGTATACGCTGTTTTGAAATGCTGAACCAACGTGTATACGTGCCCTTGCTGTAATGAACCTGCGTACAGATCTGTAAAAGATGATTTAACCTTTACAACTATTCAGACATCAGTTATACCCAGATCATCAGATTTATAGATTACGACATGCGCCAACTATTTAGATAAAAGATCAAAACCACATAAATATACTTCTCTTCAAGCCTTAAGATCTTGACCCATCAATAGAACTTATCCTTCTTCAAGCACTCAAGTTCCTCCTTGATTCAGATCCAGCTATTCACCATAACCCAATGACCAGTATTCTAGATCTTGCTCTTCATTAGATATTCAATACTTGAGTGCCTTTTCCTAATGATCTCTTCCTCCTTTTATAGTCTTAGGCCTTACTCAATACCATGGTCCAAAACCACTTAGAAGCAATACCTTGGACCAAATACCTGGGGTCAATACTTTGGTCAAGATACCTTGGATCAATACCACGGGTCAAAATACCAGGGACAAAATACCACGGACCAATACCAAGTTTTCCAACATGTACGTGCTTTTACTTGCTTGAAAGTGCGTGTATACGCATATGCGCCTTCTGTACTGCGAACCCGCATGTATACGCGACTTGGTCAAGGGAAACTTGTGTATACCTCTTTTTCCTTCATTATGAGAACCTAAATCTCTAATCTGTCATCTGAGTGAGGTGCCATCAAGGACAACACCTGTGTCATAGCGCCAAACCTGTGTCATGATGCCAACAATATCCCCCTTTGGACTTGATGGCAACCCCAAGTCACTCTCCCCCTTTGTCATCAAGGGCAAAGGGTTATGCTCCCCCTGAGTACATGTTGAATTCTTTGATATGCTGAAGAGTGCTGATCATGCTCCCCCTGAATGTAAGCAAGGTCTGCAAAAAGATGTTCTACAAGAAGAACATGACTCTATACATCATAAATGACCTTCTTATCACCAAAGACTCATACATACATCCATCTCCCAACCAAGTGGGGATATACCAAGATTGACTCATCCATCCAACCAAGTGGGGATATACCAAAAGTTTATACATGATAAAACAAGAACATTACATCATCCATCCCAGGCATAGTGGGGAAACAAAATAGGTCGTTACATGACCTTGATAATAAAAGATATACATGACATAGAG
Source organism: Pinus tabuliformis (assembly GCA_031772625.1). Lineage (NCBI taxonomy): Eukaryota > Viridiplantae > Streptophyta > Pinopsida > Pinales > Pinaceae > Pinus > Pinus tabuliformis. The sequence goes on along the minus strand of CM062817.1, from coordinate 1,381,284,354 downwards.
ACAAAATATCTAAAACAAGACTATGATAGTCATCAACAACTATCATTAGTAGCATCTGTCAATCACCATCCAGACTAGCAACCATGATCTCCCTCTGTGCTTGAATAAAAACAACTATGAAATTGTACCAAGATCTTCTAAGATAATGCCAACAATGCATTATTAGAAGTATATGCTCCCCCTGAACCTGTGCCAGATGATCACTATCAGACCCATATCAAACTCTTTTCATCCTGAGTCTGGCCCATTCATATTATTCAAACCAACATATACGTGGCTGTATCTACAGCAACCGACGTATGTACGCGGATACGCTTCATGAAACTTGCGTATACCCACTTTTATCTAAAATAGATAAGAGTTAATGGCAAGAAGATGCATCAACTACTCCAGCTTCTGTTTGAGGTATTCAAATGTCTCTCTGGGTAATGGTTTGGTGAATATATCAACAACCTATTCCTTGGAGGGAACATACTCCAATTAGACCTTTTGTTCAAGCACTTGTTCCCGAAGAAAATAATATTTTATAAGTATGTGCTTGGTCTTGGAATGCATGATAGGATTCTTTGAAATACTAATTGCACTTGTATTATCACATAGAATGGAGATGGGTGGAGAACATGTGATTTAAATTTCTTGCAATGTTTGCATCATCCAAAGAAGTTGTGTGCAATAAGATGAAACAACCACATATTCTTCTTCAGCTGTTGATAATGCAATTGAAGTTTGTTTCTTGCTGAACCAAGACACTAATCTGGAACCTGTTAGCCTCCTATTGCAATAGGTTTCATATTTCATGATTGACTGTTTTACATGCCAAATATGTCATCTTTTCATGCTGCAAGGTTCCATATTTCCAAGAAGTTCCATTTTTTAAGAATCATACCATTTTTGAAGAGTTTTATAGTTAAGGGAAAGCCAAACAGCTTAATCTTGGCTTCCCTAGGTTTAAATTGCTTGTTTTAGAAGATAGAGAATGGATATCTATCCAAACAGCTTAAGCTTGGCAGATGAGTAGTTAGGTAGAGAAATGAAGGTGCTCAACAGCTTAATTTGAGCCCCTGGAAGTAATAAGGGTAGATTTAGATAGGAGGATAGCCAAAAGAAAAGATGAAAATCTGGGTTTGCTAGTCCAAGTGCACCCATCCAAAAAGAAGAAAAAATGGTAGGTAAGTAGGCTGGGTAGGTAGTTTGAAGTTGCAGAAGCAAGGTTTTGATCAGTTTTGCCTTATCAAAGGAGATCTCATCTCATCAATCACAGAAATGTCAAGGCAGTTGTTTGATGGCAGAAGTATGGAAGCATGTCTAACTCCCTTTCACCCTCCCCCTCAAAGTTTCTTACTAACACCCCTTAAGGACCTTGGGATCTGCCCAATAAGTCCTGCTATCACTTCTTTTTTGTAAAATACTAAGTCAAGCTTTGACTTTCTTCAAATGAAAAGAAGCCACATTTCTTGTGTAAAAAACATTTCTCCATATTCCATTCAGTACTATGCCTAAGTTCCATTTCACAAAATTTAGCTTCATACCCCTACACTTTCACTTCACAAGGTCATATTAACTCCTAACTCTATTATCTAGCTCCCTAGATCATTTCCTTATCCCCTATTTGTACAAAAAACTATATAAAAATTCCAAAAAATAATACATATTCCCATCCCCTGGCACTATAGCCTTATAATGCAGTCTTGCGAAATAGTAGTCCATCTGGGACTATTATGAACCCATCCGCATCCTAACCCTGGAATTAACCTGACCTTTGGTTAGGTTAATAACCTATACCTACCCCTCCACCCTTGTATTTTTCCCATTTTATCCCTTCCCTTTCGTTTTATATAATTGGTGTCTAAAGGCTTTGTTAGACATTAAATTATTTTCTATGTCCGCGCAGAAACCCACAATTTTGCGTTAACCAAAGTTCGAAAGCCCCCATCGCGCAATATTAATTCAATATTCGGGCGGGCCCTCGAGTCGCAACGAGCCCGTATGTTAACATCCCTCCAGCTCACAGTTCCGTCCATCGTCGGATCGGGCCCTCCCCATATGACGGCCCTCGGCGATTTCGGAGCCACCCAGGCGTTCAACAGTTAGCTTCCGATAACATAGTAGTTTCTCCGCCGTACAGAAGACAGGTGTCCGCCTTTTATTGCATCGGGAGGGCTCTGACAAATACTTCCCCCGTACAAAAGGCGGTCCGATAAAACCACAAACCGCCTTCTGTCTCTGTGCCCCTGACGTCAGCACCACGTCGCCACTCACGTCACCTCCGCTGCTCCGTATCACCGCCAGCTCATCTGTCAGCGTCCCTACCTCGCCTTCTGTCCTCTGCCATGTCACCCTGCCATACTGCCATGTCATCCGCCACCTGTCCTCCGCTGACGTCATTGCCACATCACCCTGCCGTACTCGGGACCCGCCAATGATGTCATGCTGACGTCATCACAGAAAAGGCGCAAAGGATGAGAATCGCATGAAAGAATGCCTGAAACGAGAAACAGAGGCAGTTTTCGATGCGCGATTAGTGCTTAGCACTAATCGCTAAGAAAAATTACTCAAAATGGAGAGCTTCCTATTGCGCAGCTACCTGCAAAACCCAAAAATTTGCAAGAGGCAATGCTGGAAACAGAGAAACTAAAGAAAAGACAGCAGGCAGAGGGAGTCAAGATATGACTATGGAAATTTTATAAAAGGTCAAGTATGCATACCAAGAGTAGGATAACAAAGCAGTGACTGAGCGAAGCACCAGGGCAACAGACCCAAAAAACACAAATTAAAAGCCAGCCTCGGCCCAGCACAGTTATCAGGTTGCATTCCTCTGCCATTATTTGACAGGATTTCTTCATGTATGTTCATATTCAATCGGCTAGCGCTGATAGCATTCTAGAGGCCAAGAAAAGCATTTGCAGTAGTTATTTTTGCCTTGAAAGGGCAGAAAAAGGGCGATTTGACAGTTTCAAGCATATCAAGGGAGAGAAAGTGGCCCAATTCAAGTGTTAAAGAGTATCGGAGGAAAGATAAAGCCCAGATTCAATTAAAGAGTATCAGTGAAGCGGCAAAGAGTATCAGATCGGCAATATCAAAGCAGGTGAACATTAAAGGCCTCCATCCAAGTCAAAGAAGCAGTAAAGGCCATTCAAAGCTCATCAGATCGAGATTAGTGCACATTAAAGCCACCTAAAAGCAGCAGAACCGCCTAAAAGGTGCAGATAAGAGATTAAAGGCACAATTATTGCAGAAACACTGCACCGAGCCACCAAGGACACCATATTAACTCATTTTGATGTAGCTGCCTCCAGCGCAGCTCAAATAGATATCTTCTTGCATTAATTTCAGGACAAGATTAGATTAAAGAACTCATTTCCCTCAGATCTGTTTAAGATCTGCTGTAATAGATATTTTTGGATATTTTCACTATATAAACCACCCTGATTCATTGTTTAAAGGGTTGGTTGGTTGATAATCCTCATTCTAGATTTGCGCTGTATACTTTGAGAGCTCTATAATCAAAGACTGCTAGAATGCTTTGGATGAAGAACTGTCTGTTGTGTTATTTAATGGCTGAAGAGTGACTGTGGAATTCCTGTGCTACTACATGGCTCAATAAGTGTTTTCTTACCTCTGTTTATAGTTTATATATGTTTACGCCACCATTGTGTTACCATCTAAATAGCAAGAAAGAAGAATAGCTTAGGCTTTGCTTGACTGCACTCTATGCTCAGTTCTTGTTATTTCTATATGTTTTCTTCAGCAATGGTTATGAATATGCATACTTAAATGATCATGTTTACCCCGTTTCTTTCACATATGGCTGTTATTTAGGAATTCTTGACTGCTCCTAGACAAACTTTCATTCACCTTCCCTCTCTGTTAGCTAATGAAAGATTCTTAGTTGCCTTTCATCTTTGACCTTCATTCCATCTTTATTCTAGCCTGATATTGTTCTATGTGTAGCTATCCTGCTCTGTATTCCTCCTGTGACCAAGAAAACGCAACAGCAAGCCCTAATCCATGACTCCATGCCCAATGGTTTGAACTTCTCACTCTATGCATCCCAACTCTGCTTGAAAACATCATCCTTCCCACGAAAATCAAAACAAAACCCATGTACACCATAACTAGCCTAAAATCAGCCCAAAACAAAGCTAAATTTTAAAGAGAGAGCCCTCTCTGACTGCAGGTAGGCTAGGACCTGCAACCCAAAGATTGGTTTGTGGTTACCTCGGCCATATCCCTTAAGAAGCCAAGGGACAACCTGAGTGATAGCATCATTGGCGACTTCGCTGGGATTTTATTCAGAAAATTCCAAAAAACAAGTTAGAAGCTGGCTCCCAAGAAGAAAACATGTAATACTAGGTCAAATCCAGACCCAAATCCACCAACTGTTTTTGAAAATCCCAATTTAATCTCTAGAAACCTTAGCAAACAAAAACAAGAAGAGTTTGCTGATTCTAGTCCTGAAACAGTGCATGCCAAGCTGTTTTCCAACCCCTGTTAAAGTTTTGTTTCGTTCAACCCCTACTTCCCCTTGTTCGTCATCCACCTCTCCAAGCACCTTTTCCACACCTCCATTCACTGCTCATACTACCACTACCACCACTGTTATTACAGCTGTTCCAGCTATTCCAGTCATTCCACTTATCCCTGTAAATATGGCTAACAGATATGCACCTTTACAGTTACCTGCAAATCCAGGGGCTATGCCTCAGGATTATCAAACCAAAATCACATATTTTGAGGGTATTAGTTCTGGCACAGCCCTGCAACATACCAAGAAAATGCAGGACTATTTTGAGAGTTATGAAATAGATGATGATAGTGTAAGAATGAAGATTTTTGTCCAAAGTTTAACAGGAGAGGTAAGGCCCTGGTTTAGAGCTCTTCCTACAAATTCCATAGCTAACCCAGAGGCCCTTTACCAAACATTTCTTAACAGATGGGAGAAGAAGAAGGACCCTCTGCACATATTATCCGAGTATGACACTATCAAAAGAGGCCCTCAAGAAGCTGTCTTAGACTATTGTGCCAGGTTTAACAATGTTTACAACGCTATTCCACAAAACCTTAGACCTCCACCTGATCTTGCTTTATACAAATTCCCTAATGGATTTGATTCAGACATGGCTTATCAGTTAAGGGAAAGAGCCCCTCAAACCTTAGCAAACATGCAGAATGTAGCTGTTAGTGTGGAGGCAAATATGATTGCTAAGCGAAATAGAGCAAGAGCTGAGAGAAGAACCACTTTTAAAGATGAACCTTCAGCCTTTGAGCAAAAATTGGATACAATCATCAAAGGTATGGACAACTTTGAAAATAGAATGGGAACTATTGAAAGAAAAGCCTCATGGGAAGGACAGCAAAACAATCCTATCAGAAATCCAAACTTTAGAAAAAATCAGAACCCAAATGTTGGAAGGGCAAGTCCTGACCATGATATAAGACCTCCTTTTCATGAAAACTATGCTGAAGCATCCACATCTACTGAGCAGATAGAGGACACTCACATAAACTTGATGGGTTTGAAGAGTGAACAACAAGTATTTCTAACCCAAGAAGACCAAGATGACCATGATATAAATCAATTTCAGACCAAGTCTGGAGAGTCATTTGACTTCAAACAAGGCTATGATTCAGCTGTCTATGAAGTCCATAAACAATACAAATTGAGAAAAAGAACCATTGATGTGTCTGATCCCATCAAGCCAAAGGATGCCAAGCAGCCTAAGAAAGTAAAAGACAAGGCCGCTATCACAGAACCTGTTGATAAAACAAACCCAAAATTAAAAGAAGTGACCATAGAGGATGTATCTGACATGAAACCCTCTAATAACCAGCCTTTTGTATCCTTTCCCTCAAAAGACAATGTAAATAGCACTCCTCAAAGCCTTCCCAAAACAGAACAATCTCAAGAAATCACTGATAACCAAGAGAAGATTACCGAAGATACAATTGAAAAGGGAAAATCTGCCAGTCACAATACTAAAACACAGTCAGAAAAACCTTTTGATTTAGAAGCATAAATTGGTAAATTAAAGATATCTATTCCTCTCTCTGAGCTTGCAAAACATGATGTGTACAGATAGCAAATCAAAAGATCACTGCAAATGCCAGAGAACAGGGATGATGTTAACATCTTAGATGATCAACCTGAATTACTTTTTGGTCCTGAGGTCAATGGTAAATCAGGACATGGAGCTGTTCTACCCTTTTATGTCAGTTTGCACATTCATGATAAAGTGTTGCACAATGCTATGTTTGATTCAGGTGCTTCACACAATCTAATGCCCAAAGCTGTAATGGAGAAGCTAAACCTTGATGTCACTAGACCCTACAAAGACTTATTCTCATTTGATTCTAGTCAGGTCAAGTGTTTAGGATTAATCAAAGACCTTTGTGTGTCTTTAGTCCAATTTCCCAACAAAACGATCCTAATGGACGTGGTGGTTGCTGACATTCCACCAAAGTATGGCATGCTCTTATCAAGATCTTGGGGAGCAAAACTTCAAGGATCTCTCCAACTAGACCTCTTCTATGCCACTATTTCAGTCTTTGGGAAACCAAAGAGACTGTATAGAGAAACACTGATGAAGTATGTGGTAAGTAGTGAGGAAAAACCCCAAAACTTTCCCATTTACTCAATCCATTCTGATATGGATTCCTTTATATTGTTCAATGATGATAGCTGCCCTCGCACTGATGAGAAGCCTTTGCCTTTAGAACAAGAAACATGCATCAATCAAGAGTCGGTTGCCCATACCCGTGAAACTGTTAAAACAATTAGTGCAACCAGCAGACAAGAAGAACCACATGAAGCACAAAACCTAGGTCCGCCCAATCCTAAAATGATTGGAACTCTTAATACTAACCACAAGCAAGAAATCACATGGTATTTAGAGTTTGATGGTTCTGTTAATAAGCTAGGAGCAAGGGTAGGAATATGGATTCACAATACACATAACAGCCATGCAGAGGGTCATGCTTATAGACTAAACTTCAAATGCACCAACAACATGGCAGAGTATGAGGCTCTCCTTTTAGGCCTTAAACTGCTCAAAGCTCTAGGAGATGCAAAAGTGTCCATTCTAGGTGACTCTGATTTGATCATTTAGCAGATGAAAGGTAACTTTGTTACTAATGACAATAGGCTGAGAGCTTATAGGTCTGCTTCCGCAGAAATACTCAATTCCTTCACCGAATGCAAGCTTGCTAAGATTCATAGAAGCCATAACATGCATGCTCATGGTCTAGCTACTTTTGCTAGCACTTGCAAGCTGCCCTTTGAGCCCAATCACCACTTTACTGCTGAGATAAAGCACAGGCATGCTGTCCCTAACAATATCAAAGATTGGAAAGTGTTTGAGGATGATGCTCAAATCAACAATTTTCTTACTTTACAACAAGAATTCTCAAGCTTAAACATTGATGAAGATGCCATGGATGACCCACAACAACAAATAAGCCAAAATGAGCAAACTATAACAGTTGAAGCAACAAATCAAATGCTGCACCCAACCATTTTTGACGAGAAAAACATGCAAGAGCTGAAGCAAATGCATTTAGATGAAATAGCTGAAGCAGAGGCCGAAGTGATTGATTTAAAATACAATTTTCTACCTGCTGGCCTCACTCCATTAGAAGACATATTTGATTCAAACGATGTCCCCAAAAAGCCAAAGATGCAGCCCTTAAACGCTACTGTGGAAGACTGTTATATTGGGACAGCAGAGAAGCCCAAAATGATTAAACTGTCCAAGTCTTTGCCTCCCGATCAAAAACCAAAATATGTTGATTTATTTAAAGAGTTTCAAGATGTATTTGCCTGGAGTTATGAGGACCTTAAGTCCTATGACACCTCTGTTATTCAACTTACCATTCCCTTAAAGCCAAATCAAAAGCCCTTCAAACAGAAACTAAGGAGAATCAATCCTGTGCTTCTCCCTTTGATTGAGAAAGAAGTGAAAATAATGTTTGAGGCTGGTATCATAGCACCCATTAGATTTTCAGAATGGGTATCCAATCTTGTTCCCACAAGGAAGAAAATAGGGGAGATTAGACTATGTGTGGACTTAAGAAATCTGAACCAAGTCTCCCTTAAAGATCACTACCCACTGCCAAAAATGGACCACATTCTACAAAGAATAGCGGAGTCTTCAAGAATTTCTTTGCGATGGATTTTCAGGTTTTAATCAAATACTTGTTCACCCGGATGACCAAGACAAGACAGCCTTTACAACACCGTGGGGAACCTTTAAATATGTGAAAATGCCTTTTGGACTAAAGAATGCAGGTGCTACCTTTCAAAGGGCCATGGACATTGCATTTTCCAAGGAAATCCATGATTTCCTAGTGGTTTACCTTGATGACCTTACTCCTTTCTCAAAATCTGATCAAGAGCACCTTAAACACCTAAGGCAAGTGTTCCTAACCTGTAGGAAATATGGCATTTCCTTAAATCCTAAGAAATCTCTCTTCGGCATAGAAGAAGGCAAATTGCTAGGCCATATCATTTCAAAAGATGGAATTAGAATAGATCCGGAAAGAAGCCAAGCCATTTTGCAAGTCCCTTATCCAAGAAAAATTAAAGAATTGCAAGCATTCCTAGGAAAGATCAATTTCCTAAGGAGATTTATCCCAAACTTGGCCGAGCTGATAAGAATGCTAAATAACATGTTAAAGAAGGATTCCAAGGTAAAATGGACTTTAGAGGCCAAGCAAGCCTTTGAGGGCATAAAATCTGCCTTAACCCAAGCCCCAGTCCTCACAAGTCCTCAATTTGATAAGGATTTCATCATTTTCTCATTTGCATCTGAACACACCATTGCTGCTGTCCTTTTGCAGAAAGATGATCAGGGAAATGAAAAGCCAATTGCATTTTTCAGCCAAGCCCTTAGAGATGCACCCTTGAAGTACCAAATCATGGAGAAGCAAACATATGCCCTTGTTAAAGCAATCAAAGATTTCAGAATTTACATTTTATATTCACATGTGATTGCTTATGTGCCAAATGCTGTTGTAAAAGACATATTAACTCAAGAGGGCATAGAAGGAAAAAGAGGCAAATGGACTGCCAATATCCTTGAGTATGACATTGAGATAAAACCCACCAAGCTGATAAAGGGACAAGGTTTAGCCAAACTGATGTCCGAAACCAATTTTCAAGCCTTAGACATTAATCAACTGGACAATGAACAGGAGCTGGCGATTCCACAGATCAGTGAAGCTTTTTTGCAATCCCCATGGTATGCTGATATATGTTTTATATTGTTAAACCTGTGTGATCCTCCAGGGTTTTCCAGAACCAAAAAGAGATTTTTAAAGATGAAAGCATCAAAGTTTTGTGTCTTAGATAGTGCCCTGTTTTGGAAAAATCATGAAGGAATATTGCTAAATTGTCTAACTATGAATGAAACTGACAGTATCATGAAAGAATTTCATGCAGGGGACTGTGGAGGGCACTTATATTGGAAGTCCACTACTGAAAAGATACTAAGGGCTGGTTTCTATTGGCCCTCTTTGTTTGCTGACGTGAGAAAGTTTGCTGTTTCATGCCATAAATGCCAAATCTTTGAAGGCAAAAGAAAGCTTCTGCCCTTGCCCCTTAAGCCCATTTCAACCGAGAAGCCTTTTCAACAATGGGGTCTTGACTTCATTGGAGAAATCCGTCCATCCTCTTCTGGCCAACATAAGTGGATTCTAACAGCCATAGATTACTTTACCAAGTGGATTGAAGCCATCCCATGTAGGCAAGCCAATGACTCCACCATCATCCAATTCCTTGAAACCAACATTTTGTCCAGATTTGGCTGTCTTGAGAAGATCATTATAGATAATGCTGCTGCCTTCAAATCCAAGAAAATGATCAGTTTTTGCCACAAATTCCACATTACCTTAGGTCACTCCACAGCCTATTACCCTCAAGGTAATGGCTTGGCCGAATCATCCAACAAGAGTCTGATTAACATCATTAAGAAAGTCTTGGAGGAGAACAAGAAGAACTGGCACAAAAGGCTTGTAAATGCCCTATGGGTAGACAGATTGTCAACCAAGAGATCCCTTGGGATGAGCCCATATGAGTTAGTCTATGGCATGGAGGCCAAGTTCCCCTCTTCTTTGGGAATCCCTGTTATAAAATTGCTGCAAGAGATTCAGGCAGAGCCAAATGATATCCAAAGAAGAATAAACCAAACCATCCATTTGCAGCAAACAAAAGAGAAAGTGTACGACAGAGCTCATATTTTACAAGAGAAGCTCAAGAAAATGTTTGACAAAAGAACCAAGGCTGAAGATTTCTACATAGGCAACAAAGTCTTAGGATGGGATTCAAGAAGAGAGGACAAAGGAAAGCATGGCAAGTTTGATTTCTTGTGGAAAGGCCCCTTTATTATTTCTGCCGTTCAAGGCAACAACACATATTTTCTGAAGAGTTTGGATGGCAACACAGCTGAAGAAGGCCCTGTCAATGGCCGAATGCTAAAGCACTATCATGATCCCTTTTGTTGAACGTAACACAGCTCTGTATACTATCTGTACATTAATATTTATATTTTCAGCACTTTTCTTATAGCAGGCCAATAAGAGGGAACAACGTAGCAAATTTTGAAGGGAAGATCAAAGAAATCTCTATTTCAGATCTCTGTTTTTTGAAATAATTCGAACGAAGTGCTCAAGTAGATTTCACTATGTTTACAAGCACCCAAAAGGCAAGAAGCAGAGCTGTAATTTTTCTACAATTCAGCTCAAAAGGATACTGCATATCAGCTTATAAGAATTCAGTCAAAAGGCATTGAGAAGAAGGAGAATTTTAGTTTACAGCAACAATTGAAGATCAAGGCATTCTGACCTGTTTTTCTTGGCTTTTCATCTTGAAAAACCATCCCCAAGTGGAGCCACTGTTAGCCTCCTATTGCAATAGGTTTCATATTTCATGATTGACTGTTTTACATGCCAAATATGTCATCTTTTCATGCTGCAAGGTTCCATATTTCCAAGAAGTTCCATTTTTGAAGAATCATACCATTTTTGAAGAGTTTTACAGTTAAGGGAAATCCAAACAACTTAATCTTGGCTCCCCTAGGTTTAAATTGCTTGTTTTAGAAGATAGAGAATGAATATCTGTCCAAACAGCTTAAGCTTGGCAGATGAGTAGCTAGGTAGAGAAATGAAGGTAGCTTAATCTGAGCCCCTGGAAGTAATAAGGGTAGATTTAGATAGGAGGATAGCCAAAAGAAAAGATGAAAATCTGGGTTTGCTAGTCCAAGTGCACCCATCCAAAAAGAAGAAAAAATGGTAGGTAAGTAGGCTGGGTAGGTAGTTTGAAGTTGCAGAATCAAGGTTTTGATCAATTTTGTCTTATCAAAGGAGAGCTCATCTCATCAATCACAGAAATGTCAAGGCAGTTGTTTGATGGCAGAAGTATGGAAGCATGTCTAACTCCCTTTCACCCTCCCCCTCAAAATTTCTTACTAACACCCCTTAAGGACCTTGGGATCTGCCCAATAAGTCTTGCTATCACTTCTTTTTTGTAAAATACTAAGTCAAGCTTTGACTTTCTTCAAATGAAAAGAAGCCACATTTCTCGTGTAAAAAAAATTTCTCCATATTCCATTCAGTACTATGCCTAAGTTCCATTTCACAAAACTTAGCTTCATACCCCTACACTTTCACTTCACAAGGTCATATTAACTCCTAGCTCTATTATCTAGCTCCCTAGATCATTTCCTTATCCCCTATTTGTACAAAAAACTATATAAAAATTCCAAAAAATAATACATATTCCCATCCCCTGGCACTATAGCCTTATAATGCAGTCTTGGGAAATAGTAGTCCATCTGGGACTATTATGAACCCATCCACGTCCTAACCCTGGTATTAACCTGACCTCTGGTTAGGTTAATAGCCTATACCTACCCCTCCACCCTTGTATTTTTCCCATTTTATCCCTCCCCTTTCGTTTTATATAATTGGTGTCTAAAGGCTTTGTTAGACATTAAATTATTTTTCTATGTTCGCGCAGAAACCCACAATTCTGCGTTAACCAAAGTTCGAAAGCCCCCGTCGCGCAATATTAATTTAATATTCGGGCGGGCCCCCGAGTTGCAACGAGCCCATATGTTAACATCCCGCCAGCTCACAGTTCCGTCCACTGTCAGATCGGGCCCTCCCCATCCGACGGACCTCGGCGATTTCGGAGCCACCCAGGCGTTCGACAGTTAGCTTCCGATAACATAGTAGTTTCTCCGCCATACAGAAGACATGTGTCCCCCTTTTATTGCATCGGGAGGGCTCTGACAAATACCGCCCCTGTATAGAAGGCGGTCCGATAAAACCACAAATCGCCTTCTGTCTCTCCGCCCCTGACGTTAGCGCCACATCGCCGCTCACGTCACCTCCGCGTCAACCCGCCGCTGCTCCGTATCACCGCCAGCTCATCTGTCAGTGTCCCTACCCCGCCTTCTATCCTCTGCCACATCACCCTGCCGTACTACCATGTCATCCGCCGCCTGTCCTCCGCTGACGTCATTGCCACGTCACGCTTCCGTACCCAGGACCCGCCGATGACGTCATGCTGATGTCATCACAGAAAAGGTGCAAAAGGTGAGAATTGCGTCAAAGAATGCCTGAAACGAGAAACAGAGGTAGTTTTCGATGCGCGATTAGCACTAATCGTGCATCACTAAGAAAAATTACTCAAAATGGAGAGCTTCCTATTGCTCAACTACCTGCAAAACCCAAAAATTTGCAAGAGGCAACGCTGGAAACAGAGAAACTAAAGAAAAGACAGGAGGCAGAGGGAGTCAAGATATGACTACGACAATTTTATAAAAGGTCAAGTATGCATACTGAGAGTAGGATAACAAAGCAGTGACTTAGCGAAGCACCAGGGCAGCAGGCCCAAAAAACGCAAATTAAAAGCCAGCCTCAGCGCAGCACAGTTATCAGGTTGCATTCCTCTGCCATTATTTGACAGGATTTCTTCATGTATGTTCATATTCAATCGGCCAAAGCCGATAGCATTCTAGAGGCCACGAAAAGCATTTGCAGCAGTTATTTTTGCCTTGAAAGGGCAGAAAAAGGGCGATTTGACAATTTCAAGCATATCAAGGGAGAGAAAGTGGCCCGATTCAAGTGTTAAAGAGTATCAGAGGAAAGATAAAGCCTAGATTCAATTAAAGAGTATCAGTGAAGTGACAAAGAGTATCAGATCGGAAATATCAAAGCAGGTGAACATTAAAGGCCTCCATCCAAGTCAAAGAAGCAGTAAAGGCCATTCAAAGCTCATTAGATTGAGATTAGTGCACATTAAAGCCACCTAAAAGCAGCAGAACTGCCTAAAAGGTGCAGATAAGAGATTAAAGGCACAGTTATTGCAGAAACACTGCACCGAGCCACCAAGGACACCATATTAACTCATTTTGATGCAGCTGCCTCCAGCGCAGCTCAAATAGATATCTTCTTGCATTAATTTCAGGACAAGATTTGATTAAAGAACTCATTTCCCTCAGATCTATTTAAGATCTACTGTAATAGATATTTTTGGATATTTTCTCTATATAAACCACCCTGATTCATTGTTTAAAGGGTTGGTTGGTTGATAATCCTCATTCTAGACTTGCGCTGTATACTTTGAGAGCTCTATAATCAAAGACTGCTAGAATGCTTTGGATGAAGAACTGTCTGTTGTGTTATTTAATGGCTGAAGAGTGACTGTGGAATTCCTGTGCTACTACATGGCTCAATAAGTGTTTTCTTACCTCTGTTTACAGTTTATATATGTTTACGCCACCATTGTGTTACCATCTAAATAGCAAGAAAGAAGAATAGCTTAGGCTTTGCTTGACTGCACTCTATGCTCAGTTCTTGTTATTTCTATATGTTTTCTTCAGAAATGGTTATGAATATGCATACTTAAATGATCATGTTTACCCTGTTTCTTTCACATATGACTGTTATTTAGGAATTCTTGACTGCTCCTAGACAAACTTTCATTCACCTTCCCTCTCTGTTAGCTAATGAAATATTCTTAGTTTCCTTTCATCTCTGACCTTCATTCCATCTTTATTCCAGCCTGATATTGTTCTATGTGTAGCTATCCTACTCTGTATTCCTCTTGTGACCAAGAAAAGACATCAGCAAGCCCTAATCCATGACTCCATGCCCAATGGTTTGAACTTCTCACTCTATGCATCCCAACTCTTCTTGAAAACATCATCCTTCCCACCAAAATCAAAACAAAACCCATGTACACCATAACTAGCCTAAAATCAGCCCAAAACAAAGCTAAATTTTAAAGAGAGAGCCCTCTCTGACTGCAGGTAGGCTAGGACCTGCAGCCCAAAGATTGGTTTGTGGTTACCTCGGCCGTATCCCTTAAGGAGCCAAGGGACAACTTGAGTGATAACAGAACCCATGAAGAATGCACCACCACTTGTGCTTTTTCTGTCATCCATGCTTCCTGCCCAATCTGCATCTGTATATGCATGAAGTGTAAGATCTGTATCTCTAGGATACCATAAACCAAAGTTTTGTGTCCCTTGAAGATATTTAAAAATCCTTTTGACTGCTTGAAGGTGTGCTTCCTTTGGATTTGCTTGGAATCTTCCAACTATTCCCACTGCATGCATGATGTCTAGTTGGGTACCTGTTAGATAGAGCAGACTACCAATCATGGATTTGTAGGTTGGTTGATGTACTGCTGCTGATTCATCATTTGTGCTGACGCTGCATCCTGTTACCATAGGGGTACATACTGGTTTAGAATCTTCCATGCCATATTTCTTCAAGATTTGCTTGAGGTACTTGGTTTGTGATAGAAAATACCATCTTTATTTTGTTGAACTTGTAAACCAAGAAAACATGTGAGCTCACCAAGAAGGGACATTTAAAATTCTTTCTGCATTACCAAAGAAAAGTTTTGAATCATGGCTTCTTCATTGCTACAAAAAATGATATCATCAACATACACAACAAGTATTAGCAATTTATCATTGTTAATTTTTATATATAGATTGTTATCAGCTGATCCCTTTTAAAAACCTTGTTGATGAAGGTATTTGTCAATACGATAATACAGGCCCTTGGAGCTTGTTTTAGACCATAGAGAGTCTTTTTGAGTCTGCATACAAGTTTTGGATCATTTCCAAGGATGAATCCATCTGGTGGCTTAATATAAACTTCTTCTTCTAGGTCTCCATTAAGAAAGGAATATTTCACATCCATTTGATATACTTTGAACTTCTGAAAGCTAGAAAGAGCAAGGAACATTCTTATGGCTTCAAGTCTAGCAACAGGTGCAAAAGTTTCTTCAAAGTCTATACCTTCTTGTTGAGCATACCCTTTACAAACAAGTCTGGCCTTGTTTCTAATAACTTCTCCATTTTCATTCAGCTTGTTTTTGAATATCCATTTGGTTCCTATGACATTCTTATCATGAGGTCTAGGAACTAATTCCCAAGTATTATTCTTTTCAATTTGCTCAAGCTCTTCATTCATAGCCTTGACCCAACATTCATCTTTGCATGCTTCATGTACATTTTGCGGTTCGATGGAGGAAAGCAATGCTAGATAGCTTGAAGCTTCTGTAATAGTTCTTCTTGTCTGCACACCTGCCTCTTTCTGTCCCAAAATTTGAGTCTCTGGATGATTTTTCTGAACATATCTAGATGGAGTCTTTTCTTCTGCCGTTATCTGCTCTTCTGGTGCTTCATTTACTTCTTCTTCAGCATTAATTTGATTTGATGTGGAAGGATAATCCTCATCTTCTTCCCACTCTTCAGTTTTTACCTGCTTTGGATTTTCGCCTGCTTCATCAACCACAACATCAATACTTTCAACAATTTTCCCAAGTCTTTTATTATAACACTTGTATCCTTTACTCCGGGAAGAGTAACCAAGGAGAATGCCTTCATCTGCTCTAGGTTCAAACTTGCCAAGTTTTTCATCAGTCCTTTTGATGTAACATTTGCTTCCAAAAACTTTGAAGTATTTTACAGTAGGAGTCTTACCATACCAAAGTTCATGAGGAGTTTGAGTGCTGTTTACCCGAACATTCGTTTTGTTGAGAATAGTGACGGCAGAAAATGCAGCTTCACCCCAGAAGGTTGCAGGAGTTCCAGACTCATCTAGCATAGCACGAGCCATTTGTTGAACAGTTCTGTTCATCCTTTCTACCACTCCATTTTGTTGAGGAGTCCTTGCGGTAGAGAATTCCATTCTTATTCCATGTTATTCACAGAAGTTGAAGAATTCATCCGAGGTAAATTCTCCTCCTCAGTCAGACCTGAGCCATTTGATTTTGCAATCTCATTTGTTTTCAACCAAAGCTTTGAATGCTTTGAACTTTTCAAATGCTTTGTCTTTATGCTTTAGAAGTCATATCCAACATATTTTGGAAAAGTCGTCAATGAACACTATAAAGTATTCTTCTCCACGAGGTGACTTTTTCCTTGATGGACCACATAAATGAGTATGGACAAGTTCAAGCGGCTTACTAGCTGATCCTTCCTTCTCAGGGAAATGTGTTCTGGTTTTCTTACCATATTGACATGATTTTCATATTGTATTTTCTGGAATTTTGATGTCAGGAAGATCGCTTATAGCCTGGAATTTGCATGCTTTCCTTACCCGAGGGAAGCTTAGATGCCCCAATCTTCTGTGCCATAGCCAGTGTTCATCATTTTTGCTTAGATAACATTGTTGCTGTCCTCCCTTGAGTATGTATAAATTATTTGGAGTTATTATGCCTTTGATCACTATTTCTCCTTGTTACACAGTAATTTGTCACTGCCTTCCTGTCAGTCACCCTGCTGTGCCAATCACTAAGCTTCATGCCTTCTGAACTAGCCCAGAAACCCATTTTTCTAAAGTTTTATGCATCAGCGCGTCTGTTTGAAAAATATCCGCGATTACTGGCGCTCCATAGTGTGTTCAATGCGCTGACAGCTCGGAAGGACATCACTTTTCCGCGCTGGTCGCCAGCGCGCCTTTCTCATGTTCTTCCGCGCTGACATGACTGTCCCAGTTATGTAGACGCGGCGACATCGCGTCAGTTTCCTCATTATCCGCACTGATCCAGTTTGGGCGAATTTGTTCAAACAACCAGCCTTCCAGATAACTCCAGGCTTGGTTGTTAGCTTTGTGAATGTCGACTCCCTTCTATGGCATGACTGTTCGACCCTTTGCAACCGTTTCCCTTAAGGATAAGCTCATCCTTCCACCCTTTTAGGAGACTCCTTCTCCTATATAAACTTCCACCATTACCATGAGCAGCTAGTTAGACATAGCTTGGATTGTATAGAGCTTATAGTGCTCAGATTGCTGCTACTATAGGTATTTGGTGTGCTAGGTGTGGAAGTGATTGATTGCTTAGGGAAGGTTGTTTTGTGTTGCTTGTGTGAGAGAGAGAGTTGTTTGTCTTGGGAGAATCATCCTCAAAGGTGAATGCTTAAGATACATGCTGACTGGCCCCTCCCGAGAAGGTTACCGACGTCAGAACATTTGGTTGTATTCTTCTCTATTCTGATTAATAATAGATGACTGTTACTATTGTTCCATTCTCATTTGTACTTGCAATGGTTAAATGTGAATTACATCTTTTCTGACCGATGTATGGTTGCTTTTACTAGATTTCACGCTTGTGTTTGTTTCCTCTTCGTGTGTGCAGGTATCTATTCGCGAAGATCGCGGAGGATTGTGACCAGCCAAAGCGAAGGAGCGAAGGCAACATCTCTTCGTCAAACAACAGCGTTGGAATCCAAGTAGGTGCTTTTTACCTCTTGTTTAATTGCAATTAGGAACATGCATAGCAGCATTGTTTGATTGTTGCTAGACCCTCGCTGGGCTAGTAGGGATCGCCTCTATCCGTAGAGGGGATTTACCTCTCCAACAATTTGGCGACTCCGCTGGGGAATCAGCCTTTTTGTCTCTTGAGTCCACTTTTGTACTTGGCTTTGATTGATTTCTTTTCGAGTTTTTGGGATTGTCTCTTTGCTTATGAACTTTCTGGGTATATCTGGGAAGCATTTTTATTGTTAAGAGGCTCTTGCTTTTGGTTTGGGAAGTTTTTATTTTGGCCTTGCTCATTTTTTCTCTCAGCGCGTCTTAATTCCGAACAGTCACGCTGACATTGCGACCCTGTTCTTTGGTTTTCTTTCCATCGCGCCTGTACGTCTAACAGTCGCGCTGACCTCGTTTTCAGAGACAGCGCGCTTCATACGTGTCCTTCCGCGCTGACATCGCGCCCCCGCTTCTTTGTATTTCCTGTCATCGCGTCTGTGTGTTTTATTTCCGCGCTGACCTCGTTTTTCCGAGACAGCGCGCTTTATTCCTGTTCTTCCGCGCTGACGTCGCAAAGTTGCTACAGGGATCCCCTTGTCAGCGCCGAGTTGCTGAAGGCTACCCGCGCTGATCCTGTAAAATTCATTTTTGACCAAATTGGCCTCCTGAACCTCTTGCTGTGACTTTCCCTTCTTCTCTCCGCCTGTCTGTGACTTGCTTTTCACTGTCTGAACTCTGGACTCCTTGATTGCGAAGTCTGGATCCATAGGGTTCCGTTTTTGCTTAGTTTTTGGTTTTGCGAACACCTTCCCTTTTGCTTTCGCTACTTGGTTTGTGTTTACACCGTCACTTTTTCGATCGCTGAATGGTTTCGAGTCTCTAATTGACTGGTTATAACTCTCTTCCTTCGGGTGTTTGCCCTTTTCTGTTGATTTTGCACTCTAGCCCTAGGGTATCTAGTGGCCGTGTGTGTGTCAAGCCTTCCGTAGGAATCTTGCTTTCTTGTTTGATCAGCCAACTTCAGATTCGTTTGTGTACTCGTTCAGTGATTGTTGAAGTGCTTTGGGTTGTGTTTCCGAGTATTTCTCGCTTTTCCCCTCGTTTCAATCCTTGCTTGTCTTGCCGAGCTTAGATCACGTAGCTCGTGCGGAACTTAGTTTTCCTTTTGATTTGGAAATCTTTGTTGGGTGTTTTGGGAACTTTGTGTGCTTTCATTAGGCAATTACATTTTTCTTGGTGTTCTAGTTCCTCCAAATTATTTTGGATGCTTTGTGTCACTGAAAGAAAATCAAACTAGTGGCTTTGCTTTTAAAAAGTTGAAAAGGAAAATAATGTTTCATTGATTTGCATTTTCAAAAGAAAAGTTTCCTTTCCTCGCTTTCAAGTTGCAATAGGCTGTTTGATTGATTGATTGTGTTCGTTTTGTTTGATTGAAATCTCTTTACCCTTCCATAGCTAGAATTCATCGAACAAAATGATTCTCTTTGACATGTAGTTTGCATCTAGGTAATTATGAGAGAACATACGATAGAGCCTGAAATCGAAACTTAATCTCAAGATCAACTGTAAAATGAACCAAATGAATCTAAAAACGCATTGGAACTAAACGCAAATATCTAGAGGTCTAGGTTAGAGACGTGTTCCGGCGTCTTTAAACATAGTCACTGTTGTTTCACATTAGGTTGGGTGATTCCTCCTTCTGTGACTCGATAGTGGTCTAACACGGACTGCGCTCCCACGTACCGTCGCGTATATAGGGAGACCCCACTAGTCTTTTATCCTTTATCCATAGGAAGCCGAGTCGGCCGCCCTACGATTCGTAATGCAGTGAACACAGCATTCACGAAGATTGACCACCCGTACCCTAAAAAGTATTCTGTGGTTTTGCGAAAAGTCTGGCACACCTTTTACCTAGATTCTCCAGAGCAGTCACTTTTGATCCTTTTCGGACTCCCTAAATGAAAAGGTGCCTGTGAGTGTCTTGTCACTTCGTGCTCATTAAACATTCGAAGGAGACTGGAGTCATCTTTTCGTCCTTTTCTCGACTCTTGAAACATGAAAAGGTCAAGTTTGGTTCCTGTGTCTTAAAAATTTATTCGGCCACGATAACATCACCTGATTAGATCTCGTGTGTGTTAGCTTGAGTAGGTTTCGTTTTCGTTTGCTATGGCAACTTTTCCGGGATTCACTAACCCAGGTTCCCCATCTGATGGGAATCCAGGACAATTCCCTCCTCTTGGGAATGTTGGTGCTCCGTATATGGCGACGTTGTCCCTACCAGGGTTAACTGTCGGGTTGCCTGTGTGGTTGTTTTCAACCTCTTTGGTCCCTACCGTATCGGCTGTTAGTCCATCAGTCCCTCCACCTGAACAACATCATGTTGATCCTAAGGTGGATCTCTCCCCTTCGACGCCTACTTCTACGTCGTCCTCTTGTACTTCGCCTGGTGAAATTCTCGATGTGAGTAACCAGGTGGCTAAGAAGAAGAAGAGGAGGACCAAGAAGAAGAAGTCCCCTAAGGGAGAGCCTACACACACAGTCCCCCTCTCAAGTCCAGCTATCCACTCCAGTACACCCGAAGTCGGGTCACCTTCTACTCCTCCGTGGAAGGTTAAGTTTCCTTGTCGATTATGCAGGGAGGACCATCTACTTCGTGAAGGAAAACATCCCCTTCACCTTTGTCCACTCATGGATAAAGCCTCTGCTGTGTTGGAAAGTCTTGCTGCTCCTCCGAATCCATTTCCCGCTGGTTATCAACGTCTTTCTGCGACTGCAGATCGCGCCCCTGTTGACAAAGAGATTGCTTCAGATTCCTCTCTTGTCCAGGCTCCTCTTCCCGAACCCGGCTATGTCCAGCCTGTTCCAGACCAACCATTGGTCGGAAAGAGTGTCAATTCGAGTTCCCCCCCTCTCGACCACTCTATTTCGGAAGAGCAAAATTCTCATGTTCTTCTCGTCTCGTCAAATTCTCCTGAGCTTGATAATGGTTTTTCCACCTCAATCTCTCCGGAGAATTCTGATTCGTTTCCTTGTGAGCAGGGGGGCAACCATATGGTTCCCCCACCAAGTAGTTCGGTCATTTCCTTCGATTGGAGTCGTTTGACTACCCCTCCCCTTCCATCCCATGTGCCTTTCTGGGTCACCGCCTATGCTGCCCAAATGGCGCTGCCCGGCACTGTGTTGGATGAAGGTGCATCGGTTAGTCTCATGCCCGTTACTACTTGGCAAGCCTTGGGTTCCCCATCGCTTGTACCTGTCGCCCCGAATCTCACCGCTTTTGATGGAGGAACGAGTCAACCATTAGGGATCCTTCCACAGTTTCCTATTACTTTGGGAGGCAAGACAGTCTATATAGACGTCTCGGTTACCCAAGGTTCTTTAGACTTCAGTCTTCTCCTTGGTCGTGATTATGTGTATGCCATGGGAGCCCTTGTTTCTTCACTTTTCCGTGTGGTTTGTTTTCCACACGATGGAAGAATCGTGACGTTCGATCAATTATCGTTCGTTCGTCCACAAGCCCCTCCGGCACACTCATCCTTCCCTCCTGGCTTTCATCCACAAGTTGCATCTGCCTCGCCGCAAATCAACTACGTGGCCACCTACCCCGTGCCCGTACCCAGTGATGACACCATCGTGCATAGTGTCCTGGGGGCATTAGGTCCTGATTTCCAAGATGTCGGCCTTCCCTCCGGAGCCACTTTCTTGGGGGCCTCCACTTCCCGTTCATTATGATGAAGTCTGGATGGAGCATAGTTCTTTTCCGGTGTCAAGCTCCTTAAAAAAAGAAACTGGGTAGAGCATAGTTCACTTTCCTATGTCAAGCTCCTTAAAAAATGAAATTGGGTCTGGTTGGAGCATAGTTCCTTTCCGGTGTCAAGGTCCGTAAAAAATGAAACTAGGCTTAGTCCGGAGCATAGTTCCTGATCTTGTGTCAAGCTCGTTAAAAAATGAAACAAGGGTTATGAGGATAGTTCTTTTACTGTGTCAACCTCGTTAAACAATGAAACACCTCCCTTTCCAAATCGAGTCTTTTGATTAAGTTCTCGTAAAATACAAGTCGAGTCTTTCCTAGATCTCGAGAGTGAACCTTCATTCCATCCACTGTGTTGAATGCAATGAAGCTTGGGGGGCATGTACCTCGATTTGCATTATTATGCTGGGGGCATGCGAACTTATAACAAGCATAGTTTTTCGTTTCAAGCTTGTGTAAACATGAAACCGAATCCAAGCAAAGTTCTCCACGGTTCAAGCTTGTGTAAAAATGAACCCATACCCGATTTACATCTCGTGATTGCCATTTTTATCCGCTGAATTCTGCTAGATGAGCCTTGGTTGTTTCATTCCATTGCTACCATCTCTTTGGCCGATCATATGCTCTCACTTGGTTGTTTATCCTTTCCTGAGGAACCGCAGCGATGAGTGGTTTTGATTAGCCAGCCTCTTGACCATTACATGTTTTGAGCAGTTCCACCATTACCGGAACCAGTTGCTACCCTTTATACCACTCGTTCCTCTAGGACGAGTCGCCTTTAAGCTCTTTTCTGACTCGTAAAATATGAAAAGATTGCCGAGTATTTTTCCCTTTTTGACTCGTTAAAGAGAATAACAATGGAGGTCTGCTTTCAGCTCTTTTCTGACCGTTTAAAGATGAAAAGATTGCCGAGTCCCCCTCTCGACTCGTTAAATAAATGAGAGGCGGTCGCCTTTAAAGCTCTTTTTTCGACCGTTTAAACTTAAAAAGATTGCCGGGTGTTTGTCGTTTTGCACTCGTTATTGGCCCTAAAACGACGTGTTTTGACCGCTTTTTTACTTTTTCAGTTACTATTTACGAAAAGTACTCCTCGATCGTAATGGTCGGGCGGTTCTTTCGGGCATTGTTTTATACTTTTTCGGGCTCGAGAGACACAACTGTACGAAAAAGGACCCCCTTGGAGTCTCCTTTTCCGCTGTCTTTTCAGACTCTCTAAACAAGAAAAGACGCCGAGTTTTTCCTTTGTCAGGCTCGTTAAACACTTGATGACATCGGGCATTGTCGAAATGACATTCTTCAAACATATGCTATCCCCGTCAAGCTTGTCACCCAAAAATAATCGGGGTACCTGCCAGAAATGGTGGGGAAAATGGAACTGTAATCATAGTTGTGTCGGCAGTATGTCGCTCTTGAACATGGCACTCTTCTGCTTCGTGTCTGGGTGGGACCATCTCATCTTGTTTTTCACTGGCCTCCGTGGGTTTGGGTTATCTTATTCGACCTCTCATCTGCCCATTGCCATCATTACTATACCCTCCGCTCATTTGATGTCAAATACTGCCAAACCCGCTACAGTGCCGCCGATATGTTCAAGAGAAGTTGACCTCTGCAATAATACAACCTCATCTGCTATCTCACACAAATCATTTTTTTTCCTCTGTCTCGCGTCGATGATGTGGGAAACATTATGGCCCACCTTCGATCAAGGTCACTTCCTGTCGACTTCAGCTCATTATCCGGGAAGGTGACTAAGAGACTCCCTTCAGGTGCCTTAGAGCCTGCATGCCTCAATGGCAGGTTCTTCGTGTTCGACGCGAGGTTTACATCATTAGCCTCCGATCGAATGATTCCGTGGGTGTTCGACACCAGCTCATTGATTCACATGCCGCGGATTGTACCTATAGTACCTTGAGGGCCATTGTCATTATTAATGGTACCTCTCACGTCTGTTAACAGTTTTCATCATTGACTGGTAATCAGACGATGTTCATGCATGTTCGACTTCAACCCATATATTCACATGCTTGAACTTGTACTTTGTTCGGATCGGGACGGAGCGCAAGACCCTGGATCCCTGTCTGTTATGGTCCAGGTTGCGATTTTATGGATGATCATTACATGACTCATTGATGGATGGCTGCGCCCATACCTGAGTCGTCATGGATGGCTGCGACCATACCTTATCATTATTATGGTCCCTTTAGCTGGGTGGCTGCGTCCATTCCCACAGACCTTTTCGCATGTCTTTTTGGATGGCTGCGCCCATGCCTAGACTGCATGTACTTGATTATCAGAGATATTTTCGGTCCTTCCTGGTGGTGTTCCAGTTCGGCGTGTGTTGTAAAGCATTTCACCCCTCCCACTCTCTCGGTCTTCATGCTTTAGGGGGCATCTGTTACACAGTAATTTGTCACTGCCTTCCTGTCAATCACCCTGCTGTGCCAATCACTAAGCTTCATGCCTTCTAAACTAGCCCAGAAACCCATTTTTCTAAAGTTTTATGCATCAGCGCGTCTGTTTGAAAAATATCCGCGATTACTGGCGCTCCATAGTGTGTTCAATGCGCTGACAGCTCGGAAGGACATCACTTTTCCGCGCTGGTCGCCAGCGCGCCTTTCTCATGTTCTTCCGCGCTGACATGACTGTCCCAGTTATGTAGACGCGGCGACATCGCGTCAGTTTCCTCATTATCCACGCTGATCCAGTTTGGGCGAATTTGTTCAAACAACCAGCCTTCCAGATAACTCCAGGCTTGGTTGTTAGCTTTGTGAATGTCGACTCCCTTCTATGGCATGACTGTTCGACCCTTTGCAACCGTTTCCCTCAAGGATAAGCTCATCCTTCCACCCTTTTAGGAGACTCCTTCTCCTATATAAACTTCCACCATTACCATGAGCAGCTAGTTAGACATAGCTTGGATTGTATAGAGCTTATAGTGCTCAGATTGCTGCTACTATAGGTATTTGGTGTGCTAGGTGTGGAAGTGATTGATTGCTTAGGGAAGGTTGTTTTGTGTTGCTTGTGTGAGAGAGAGAGTTGTTTGTCTTGGGAGAATCATCCTCAAAGGTGAATGCTTAAGATACATGCTGACTGGCCCCTCCCGAGAAGGTTACCGACGTCAGAACATTTGGTTGTATTCTTCTCTATTCTGATTAATAATAGATGACTGTTACTATTGTTCCATTCTCATTTGTACTTGCAATGGTTAAATGTGAATTACATCTTTTCTGACCGATGTATGGTTGCTTTTACTAGATTTCATGCTTGTGTTTGTTTCCTCTTCGTGTGTGCAGGTATCTATTCGCGAAGATCGCGGAGGATTGTGACCAGCCAAAGCGAAGGAGCGAAGGCAACATCTCTTCGTCAAACAACAGCGTTGGAATCCAAGTAGGTGCTTTTTACCTCTTGTTTAATTCCAATTAGGAACATGCATAGCAGCATTGTTTGATTGTTGCTAGACCCTCGCTGGGCTAGTAGGGATCGCCTCTATCTGTAGAGGGGATTTACCTCTCCAACACTCCTATATCAAGCTAACGAACAACACATCCATTTGATCGAAATACTACCTCATTTCCTTGATCACACATTTGACTAACACTCAATAGATTATGCTTTAAACCATCAACATACATAACATTCCCAGCTTTGACCTTTTCTTTTAAGAGAATAGAGCCTTTACCTTTTATGACTCCAAAGGTGTCATTTCAAAATGAGACCTTCCTTTCCTTTTCTAAGGCACTATATGACTGGAGTTTTTCTTTATCACCTGTCATGTGTTTCGAGCATCCACTGTCAATGTACCATTGATTTTCTTGTCCTTCTGCATATAAGGCTATACCACATCTTTTGGTTTGCGGTTATTTCTTTTTCCATGTTTTGGGACCCAATGAATCTTGCTCATTCTGATATGTTTGCCGAAATTTACTCTTGCATTTAGAGTCTTCATGACCAAAGTTGTTGCAAATAGAGCATTCTATTTCTTTTTCAAGAGCAGAAAAGTTATTGTAGGTCCTTTTCATGATCCCAGTCACATTCCTTTGATTTCGTGCTTCTCTAGTCATGATGTTCTTGTAAGCAACACATTGAGCAGCTTTGTGTCCAAAGTTATGACATGAAAACATTGGTCATTAAAGAAATTCCTGCGATTATCGAATCTACTGACTTGATGATTGTAGTTTCCATTGATATTCATTCTTGAAGCAAATTGAGAATGATTTACCTGTGGTTGGTTATAGCTTCTGTTCATCCTCGAAGTAGATTGAACTTGATTTATCTGGTGATCTTCTTTAAGCCTCTGCTGACGATTGTCAACCTGTTCATTTCTCCTTGTTGCATCAAGATAACTTTTGGAGGTTGATGGCTTCTGTGATTGAGATGGTTCTTCAGTATATCCAAGACCTGTCTTTATCAGAGGAGAATGCTGCACTTTGATAATTTCATCTAAAGTTTTTGATCCTTTAGCAAATTTAAGATTGAGAACTTTTGTTTTCTCAATTTCTTTTCTTAGACCCACAATTTCACATTCTAACTTTTCATTGTGTTTTTCCCTTTCAGCAAGTTGGAATGTAAGAGTATCTATAATCAAACTCTTTTCTTCTAAACAGATTTTAAGTTTAGAAATTTATTCATAAAGACCATATTCATCTAAAGCATCCAAGAAATCATCATCTTCAAAAGCCATCAGAAGTCTATAATCATTACTATTTTCATCTTCATCACTATTTGATAAACCATCACTATCTTCATGCGTATAGTAGCTCTTCTTATTTGCACTTTGTTTTCTATTCCATATTGCTGATTCCTTACAAGCTTATCTTTGTGAGGACATTTGGCAGCATAATGACCTACTCTTCCACAAGCAAAACATTTGAAAGGTAGTTTACCTCTGAATCTTCTAGAACCCCGTTGAAGGTTCTTGACAAAGTTTGATTCTTCCTCTCCTTTTGACGTATGTCCTGACTCATTGAGTTCTCCTTTTCCTGAAGCTTTGAATGTGGCTTCTCTCATATCTGATGGACCCCCTTTTCTCATTTCGAAAGCAGTTAGGATTCCGTGTAGCTGTGACATAGTAATACTATGAAGATCCTGCTTTTCTTCTATGGCAGAAACTTTTGATTCAAACTTAGAAGACAAGGATCTTAGAACCTTTTCAACTAAAGTAACTTCTTTTATCTCTTCACCCAAATTTTTCATGCGATTAACAATCTCATCTATACGTAAGAAATAATTAGCTACACTTTCATCATTGTGCATTCTGAGAGTTTCATATTGAATTCTGAGAGATTGTAGTTTTGCACGTTTTACCTGAATGTCTCCTTCATAGCTTAGAATGATCTTGTCCCATATTTCTTTGGCGGTTTTGAGCTACATAACTTTGACGAATTCTGATTGTGACAGACTTCCCAATAGAGTATTGACAACCTTTGCATTTGTTTCATACTTCTTTTTACGTGCCGTATTTGTAGGAGTTGTTGATGGAAATGTGTATCCTCCTTCCACGATATCCCAAATTTCTGTTCCAAGGGATTGAAGATAGGCTGTGGTTCTTACCTTCCAATAGACAAAGTTTCTCCCATCAAATATTGGTGGCTTGATGGATGCCTCTCTTTCGTAGTTGCTCATGATGATAGATCTTCCTTCAAGCGATCAAGCTTCTTCTAAAGGACCTGCTATGATACCAATTGTTGGAAATAATACTGAGAGGGGCGGGGTGAATCAATATTAGCAAGTCAATAATATTTCTTTTCACAATCATATTTGTATACGCTACTTCAGTTAATGAAACTTGCGTATATACACAACTGTTGTTAAGAAAACTAGCGTATATCCTGTAGACTTATAATTTAGTTAATTCATCAGATGTTGATCTTTAATCTATGTATTAGAACCATATACCAGTAACCAGGTATTGTAAAAACAGAGCAGACAATCACACACAAGAACATAAGATATAAGGTGGAAACCCAATGTGGGTGAAAACCACCTGTTGCAATTCGTCTCTATCTTCTTTTAATAAGAAACTTCTTTTTACAATATTTCTGTGCTGGTGCAGTCTTATACCAGTACACAAGCTTCTACCTGCAGAAGGCTACAACCTTCTCTCGTTCTCTAGCTTCTCTTGGAAGGGAGCTACAACCCCCTTAGCTCTTGTACTAGCTGATGTACTAGTACGTAGGTGTTGACATACAGAAGGCTACAACCTTCTCTTTTCTTCTAGGGACCACGTTTTATAAATTTTTAGGCTGGATCCATTAATAACATCAATCAAACATCAAAAATATCTGCATCAACTAATCTCGTTTGTACCAACCAAAACTGAATCAAACAATCACTTTTCTGAAAGCTGTAACCAGAACACAGTAACAGTAACCAGAACCCAAGCCAGAACCCAGAACACTGCAACAGCAGACAGAAGTAGCTAAAACATATTTTATGAGGTGTCCGCTACTTCAATGTGTCGAACCTGTGTGCATATGCACTTTGCTCAAGACAAACCTGCGTATACGCTATTTTGAAATGCTGAACCAATGTGTATACGCGCCCTTGTTGTAATGAACCTGCGTACAGATCTGTAAAAGATGATTTAACCTTTACAACTATTCAGACATCAATTATACCCAGATCATCAGATTTACAGATTATGACATGCGCCAACTATTCAGATAAAAGATCAAAACCACATAAAGATACTTCTCTTCAAGCCTTAAGATCTTGACCCATCAATAGAACTTATCCTTCTTCAAGCGCTCAGGTTCCTCCTTGATTCAGATCTAGCTATTCACCATAACCCAATGACCAGTATTCTAGATCTTGCTCTTCATTAGATATTCAATACTTGAGTGCCTTTTCCTAATGATCTCCTCCTCCTTTTATAGTCTTAGGCCTTACTCAATACCATGGTCCAAAACCACTTAGAAGCAATACCTTGGACCAAATACCTGGGGTCAATACTTCGGTCAAGATACCTTGGATCAATACCATGGGTCAAAATACTAGGGACCAAATACCACGGACCAAAACCAAGTTTTCCAACATGTATGTGCTTTTACTTGCGTGAAAGTGCGTGTATACGCATACGCGCCTTCTGTATTGCGAACCCGCGTGTATACTAGTCTTGGTCAAGGGAAACCTGCGTATACCTCTTTTTCCTTCATTCTGAGAGCCTGAATCTATGATCTGTCATCTGAGTGAGTTGCCATCAAGGACAACACCTGTGTCATAATGCCAACAAAACTGCCATCCATATTTTTCATCATCTCGATGTCTATCCTCTGATTAATAGAAAAAAAAGTTGTAGATAATTACGATTCATCTCAACATTCAGTTCACCGAGTACACATCTGCCCACGCATTCAAAAAACCACATTAGCACGATAACATCAAATCGAGAAACATGATTTTCATAAACTTTGAACACAACACAAATGCATATATGCGAAAATGGAGCATTTATTGTGCGAATAGACAATATGCAGAACATGGGACATGTATGGATGTATGGAAGTAGAAATGTAGCAATACTTACCTGCTTACTAAGAAATCAATAAAGAAATTGTGCAGTTAGGACATGTTGTGACATACATCCCCAAATACGAATTAAAAAAGAGATTTGTATATTTAGTATCTTAGTAAACTTTTCACAAAATTTTCGCATAACATCTGCACATGCACAATAACCTCTGCACAACTTCGTCCGCACAACTACTTCCGCACTCAATAATGCCCTTAATTGACATTCGAAACTCTGCATATGAAACCTCTAAATAACTAGCTTAAAAAATGATATTAATTAATGATTATACCTTGTGAAAGACATCCCTAAATAAAAGTTAAAAAACAATATTTGTATATTTTCTATCTTAGTAAACTTTGAACAAAACTTTAGCATAGCATCCGCATCCGCACACGCACAACAACCTCGACACAACTTCATCCACACATGATGTCTTTCACATATCATATATTCTCTTTTCTTTAGTTCTATTAAATTTACTATAAAATTTAATTGAAAAAGAAAATGTATGAAAAACTAATAATTTGATGCTCATAACACAATACGGCTTATGGATATTTCGTCAAGAAAATAAAGTTTGTGTATAAAGAAATGCAATGTACTTATTACTCAATTAAAATTATAAGCTTCATTCCCAAAATATGATATATTCATTTTTTTCTTAACCTTAAATGCCTAATATGTCAAGTGATGCAAATAGAGGAGAGAAGATTCAAACCTCGCAGCGATGACCATTTATTACTTATGGTACCTACGTAGTGAACTCCATGAAATATCTTGTTTACAATGCTATAAACTTTGGATGGGGAAAGCCGCTAAGAGTGCAGATAAAAAAGCCTATTCTATGACCTTAGTGACATTCATAGGGCACGAGTTTTGGACATTAGTGCATTTGGATCATAACACATCGACAAACAATATAAGATCTTTATTGAATTAAGGCTTCTGTGATCCATATCAAGTTTTTGAGACAGGTTTTTAGCGATAAGATCTTGTTTGTTGTAGATATTCCTTTAAATATTCTTTGAATTAATAGCATGGCATTATCTATTGTTGGTGTGATTGTTGCGCTACTCGGTTCTTTTGTTGGGTTCATTCTATTTGTTGTAGTTTTATAGTTGTAGCAGATTCATAGGACTTGTTATTTTCGATAGATGATTATTGCATTGTGTGGAGGATAATGTAATGTGTTGATATGTGATGAGCATCTTTTTTCAATCGTAATGTTATGTGATGAGGATATGGGGATATGCTATTACAATTAATGACAAGTGTATCATTCTTGGTTCGTTGGCACTACATCATATGCCCATATTCTTAGCGCAAAACATTGTGATTGAGTAGGGGATCTTGATAATCGTAGGGCTTCTCTTCGGAGCATTTTGGTGAATTTAGACCATAACAGACCGAAAAACAATATAAGCTTTTGTTCGTTCTAGATATTGCTTTAGCTCTTGTTCGAATTATTAACATGGCATTATCCTAGTGCGATTGCAGGAATTTCCATTTTCGATAGACAATTATTGCACTCGCTTTATCATTAGTACACTTAGATCGAGATTGATACACTTATGTGTGAAAAGAACATGAAATATTTTTAGTTCAGTTCGAAAAGGATAAATTACACGTGGCATTTCTCAAATTTATAGCAATCGATTCAGGAATAACAACGACTATTTTATTTCAATTCAATTGTGATTATTATAGAAATTATGGTACTTGTTTCGTATTTCGTGTGATTTCTTACCATTAGTTTTGTTGACTTTCTGTTGTTAATATTGCATTGAAGACATTGTGACGGTTAAAATCTAGATTAGATAATAGTGTATCTAGATAACGATTAGGACGATTGAGCTATGATTAGGAAATAACGTTGACTACTTTATTTCAATTCAATTGTCATTATTGTTATTATAAAATTTATAGTCATTTATTCATATTCATAAATAAATGTTGGAAACTAAATCACTACAAAAGGGGGGGGGGTGAATAAGTAGTGATGGCACATAATTTTTATTTATTTTATTTTTATTTTTATATTATTTATTTATTTTTTGTTATTTATTTATTATATATATATATATATATTTATTATATATATATATATATATATTTCATTTTTTAATTTATTTTATTTATTATTATTATTTTTTCCTGCAAATTATTATTCTTTTACCATGCATAAATTGAAACAAAAAACCATAGATCAGAGCATCAAAATAAACATGCAACTATAAAATCAATCAACACAATAGACATAAGCATTTATGTTGGAAAACCCTTCACCGGGCAAAAAACCACCCTGTTGTTGTTGCGTTGCTCAAATTCTATTATGTCAAACAATTCTTCACATAGAGTTATACATGGCTACTATCAAATGTAGATAGTTTCTCATAAGGATCTACAAACTAACATCTGTTGAAGGTCACAACGATCAATGATCCTCGCCCGGTTACTCTTGAACTAACAATCGACTCTAGAGACTCCGATCTGTTGGAAGCTACCATGACCAACGAGCCTTTTGCAGTTTCTGCCAAACTGTCCAACCACCATTGGATTGAGAAATCTTCTGACTTATATTGAATCCATTTAAGTCACCCAAATATTCTCCTCTATGTGGTTCTCATTTCAAAATGTTTCATACTGGAACCAAAAACTACTCAAGATGAGAACTACAACAACATAGCATCAAAGCACAAATAAAAGTCCAAAAATCGAAACTCTAAATACTCCAAAAGCAACAATATAATCACCAATCACTACTTTAAAACACACTTCATCTTCTCACTCACAACTCAAATATGATGGCTAAAGCATACTTCAACAAATTGCTTCAAAATTACTGCAATATAATCCTCACACAAATTGCAGACTCTTCTGCACACACACACACACACACTCAACACATCACTCATCTAACCAAATTATCATTGAGCTTCCTCCAATATATGGATGAAATAGAGTGCCAAACTCAATAATTAAAAATAACTATTGGGCTTCATAACTCTGTTCATATGCTTGATTTGATCCAGATTCAACTCATTGACTCAATCAATCACTAACTCCACTAGCCTTTTTGATATTTTCAACTTTAATCAGCTTCTGGAGGTCCCACTAACTTTTTCGACCATAAACTGAGATGTTCTGATTAAGAATGTTGCAACAACATAAAAATTAGATAAT
Source organism: Pinus tabuliformis (assembly GCA_031772625.1). Taxonomy (NCBI): domain Eukaryota; kingdom Viridiplantae; phylum Streptophyta; class Pinopsida; order Pinales; family Pinaceae; genus Pinus; species Pinus tabuliformis. Next base: position 1,381,252,138 of record CM062817.1, on the reverse strand, counting down.
AAACACGAGGAATGTGGAGAAAAACCTGCGAAATGGCTCAGTTGCACACATAGGCCTGCCTGAAATTGACTGGACCTTCCAATCGCTCGCATGGGCCTACCTCCAAGCGAATGGAGCTTTCCATTTGCACTGATGACCTATCCTCCATGCGACTAGGGAAACATATCACTAAAAACATCAATCCTTTAGCCCAGAACCTATGCCACCTATTGAACCATCTTCTTCAGCATATGAACATTCCTCCAAGCCTCTGTGATAAGTGTGCAAGTGATGACATAGGCCAATAACAAGTCAATGACATGCAATGCCTACTCTTCCAATCTCAACACTAAGACCAACACCTCCATCTCCTTGAGCAACAACCTCAACATCTATAAACACCTCCTGTACCTGTAGCAACATCTCCAACTCCTGCGGAAGAAACATTAAGGCATCCAACTGTCTCCAACACTGGTATAAGCCCCTCCAACACAAGCAACCACAACTCAACACATGGAGCAATAATATCATGTCCCCAAGACATGTAGAGACATATGCAACAACTATAGCAACACTCCAACCACCCGCAACAACATCTCTAATCATCTCAACAAGACAACCTCAATCCAACATCACATCACCTCCATAATATGGTCATAAGTATGTTGACATCAATGCCAACTAACAAGACCACCAAGCCAAACATCCATCTCACATACATATACAGCACCTCCAACCTGTTGACATCAATGCCAACAATAAATTGTGTTAATTACTTACTATCACTTCTCCTGGTTGTATGCTATCAATATTTCATTGATAACAATGCATCTAGATAACGATGAGGATGATTAAAATATGATTAGGAAATAACCTCATGTGTTTTCTTTCAATTCAAATTTCATCTCTCTACAAGGACCAAAAAGACAAGTTTCTCTTCTCGAGAAGAAAAGTCGTGGTTGGTTGAACATTGGCAGTGGTAAGCTACCCAAGTCATTGTGCAGAGATATTTTTTCAAATTTCTAGATTGTATATCATATGAACGTTTATGGAGGATGGGGTATGTGTAGGAGAACATGGAATAGTATCATGTTTTGTTGTGCAAAACTTTTACTATGTGGATTACGAAGTTTGTGCAGGAGCGCAATTGCATAGAGATTTTGATTTTAGAGCTATGTATCATTGCAGAATGATTAATATTGTTAATTTGACTGTTTTGATTTTTCCAGGCTATGCATTCTTGATTTGCATTATCAGATGAGCATCAAGCAATGCTTGTTGATTTATTGTTAGTTCGGTCTGGCTAAAAGTTAATAGGTCAATATTGTACAATGGTCGTTGTGTGGAGCAAGCATGCGGTTGTTCAAAGGTGGTTGCGCGAAGGAAGCGTGTATGGAAGAAGTGTGTGTGGAGGAAGATGTGTTGTGACTAGAATTAATCAATTAATTTTGTATTGTTATGAGGATTAGTGCTAGAATTGAATCTTTGTAGAGGATGAGGTATGTGCGAGATATTTCATTGTATGGAGCTTTTACTATGTTGAGATTTTATGGTAAAGATGAAATTAGGACAAGGTGTTTTTAGGAGAACTATGATTAGGTATATCCAGGAGAATATGGAATATTATTATGTTCTGCTGTGCAAATATTTTACTGTGTGGAGACAGAATATACTTGTTGATTTATTGAACATATTGAATACTGTTACAATTTTTCAAATCGTATATCGTATGAATGTTTATGAAATATGGAGTATGTTTCATTATGCAAAGATTTTATTGTGTAGAGTACAAAGTATGTGCGAGAGAGAAATTGCATAGAGCCTTGATTTTAGAACTATGAACCTTTGTAGAGGACGGGGTGTTTGTGGGATAACATAATGAATAAAGTTGTTAATTTTCATTATGCGGTGTTTTTACTGTGGGATTGTGCAATAGAATGGGTGGTACATAACACAATTTTGTAATTTTGCTTCTTTTAGATATGTAGTAATACACAATAACTTGCGCTTAGCTAGTTTCACACTCAATAAGGCTTTACAAATACTCATTTACAATTGACTACTGTAAAATTTATGACTTACAATATAAGATATCGATTTTATGAGAAAATCTAATACTCTTACACATTTCTTGATCGTATATCGTATGAAGGAGTATGTGCAGGAGAGCGGTGAATATTTATGTTTCATTGTACAAAGATTTTACTGTGTAAAGTACGAAGTGTGTGCAGGGGGGTAATTGAGTATAACTTTGATTTTAGAACTATGAATCTTTACAGAGGACATAGTATTTGCGGGAGAAAATAATGATTAAAATTGTTAACTTTTGTTGTGTATGGTTTTTACTATGTGTTTGTGCTGGTGAATGGGTGGTGTATAACGTAATTTTTTAATCCTGTCTCTTTTCAACAATTTACAAATACTCATTTACAATTGACTACTGTAACTTCTATGACTTACAATATAAGCTTTAATATGGGTTTCACAGAAGGGAAAGCTTCGTATAGAGAAACATGTTTCTATCTTTAGTAGGGCTTCTTTAAATACTTATTTTCTTTAAGTAAACAAATGATATATGTCTATAAGTAGATTACTTACGAAAACTGGTTTACACTTGAGCATTGCAAAATGAAATATGGAGTTTTTTCATAGTGTTTCGAATTACGCTAGTGCTTTGATAGTGTGTTATTGTTGTGAACATTGGTAAATGACCATGATATCATCATCTCTGTCATTGTTATCCTCTTTGTTGATAAAATTTTTCATTTTTTTGATTACACTTTTATGCATTAAGAAGATGGGGATATGATATTGGCATTAATGATAGGTGCATAATTTCTGGTATGTTGGCACTACATCATATGCCCATAGTCTCAGCACAAATATTTTGATCGAATAGGGGCTCTTGATAATTGTAGGGCTTCTGTTCAAAGCATTTTGGGGCATTTGGATCATAACACATCGACAAAAAATATAAGGTCTTGTTCATTGTAGACTCATTTAAGTATTCTTTGAATTAATAACATGGAATTATCTATTGCTGATGTGATTGTTTCCATTTTCGGTAAATGATTATTGCAATCACTTTATAATTAATACTTGGAGATCGAGATCGATACACTTATGTGTGAAAAGTATGTGAAATAATTTTAGTTTAGATCGAAAATGATAACTTACACGTGACATTTATCAAATTTAGATCAATCAATTCAGGAATAACGATGACTATTTTATTTCAATTCAATTGTGATTATTATAGAAATTAGGATAATTGTTTCGTATTCTATGAGATTGCTTACCGTCTGTTTTGTTGACTTTCCATCGTCAATATTGTATTGAAATCACTACGACGGTTAAAAATATAGACTAGATAACAATGTATCTAGATAATGATGAGGATGATTAAACTATAATTAGGAAATAACATCAACTGCTTTATTTTAATTCAATTGTCATTATTATTATTATAAAAATTATGGTAATTTAATCGTATTCAAATACATATTGCATTAAATTACTTACTATCACTTCTCTTGGATGTACGGTGTCAATATTGCATTGATAACAATGTATCTAGATAATGACGAGGACGATTAAATTGGATGCTTTTTTAAAATTAAATTGTCATCTCTCCACGAGGAGAAAAAGTACAAGTTTCTCTTCTTGAGGAGAAAAGGTCATGGTCGGTTGAACGTTGGTTGTTTTCTAGATTAATGACATAAGAAATTGCATGTGGGCACAAGTTTCTCTTTGCGAGGATAAAAAAAAAATGTGGTTGATTGAACGTTTACTGTTTTCTAGAGTAATGATATATTGCAAAATACATTTTCGATTTTCAATTGAGCCTGGATGGCATCTCCAATCTATGTTTGTGTTTTATACAATATTTAGAGATTCCATTCATACACAATTGAAAGCTGAAGGTGTGTTCATCTATGCTTTTATGTTCTATGAAAATCCTCTATTTTGCCTAGATCCAGAGCTATATGCAATTGCTTTTCTGGGTATGTACTATAAGGCTTCTCTGTGCGTAGCAACATCCATTCACAATGTTGTTTAGCCCTATATTTCTCGTTTTCGTGTATAACAAAAACATGTAAATATTTTGTACGTGAGGCAGAAACATATCAAGTTAAATAATAAGAAATCACGTGATACATTATACCAAATGAGTTATGTTTAGTGGGTTCCATTATTTAAAAATTAGTATTATGCAAAAGAAAAGTCTGCGGCAGAACCGTGTGAAGGGGAAAATGAATGCGGGTACTTTCATGATATTCAACTCCATTTATTTGAATTCTTCATTTTATCGATTATAATGTTATGTGATCAGAAGATGGGGATATGATACTAGCATTAATGGCAGGTGCATCATTTCTAGTTCATTGGCACTATACCATATGACCATATTCTTAACACAAAACATTGTGATCGAGTAGGGGATCCTGATAATCACAGGGCTTCTCTTTGGAGCGTTTTCATGCATTTGGACCATAACAAAATGAAAAAAAATATAAGCTTTCTTTCATTATATATATTGCTTTAGCTCTCCTCCAAGTGATTAACATGACATTATCTACTGCTAGTGAGATTGCACAAATTGCCATTTTCAGTAGATGATTATTACACTTGTTTTATCATTAGTACTTGCAGATCAAGATCGATGCAGTTATGTGTGAAAAGTATGTGAAATTTTTTTATGTCATATAAAAATTGCGTCTGTTATTCCACATACTGGTTCTTTGGCATAAATCATAAATCATAAATCAAAGGGTATAAGTTTTATATAGATTTTTGACATAATTTTAATTCTACTACTACTACTACTACTACTACTAAAAATAATAACAAGTATCGTGTTAGTGTGTTTTGCTCATTAGCTTAAGAATCATAAATCAAATATTCCAAGTTTTATAACACTTTTTGTGGCATAATTTTAACACGTAATGTGTTGGTAGTTGCATTGGCCAACTGTTGATCATTGTTTTTTTCTCTTTTTTAGGGGGGATGGAGGGATGCATGTTGCTATATTTCATAGTTCTTTGCAAGAGAAGGCTCGTTACAAATGGTTTTATTCTAGTTTTCGGAATCAAAACTTTGTTTTGAGAATTGTGCGTTTTACTTTTCGAACACAAATACATATTTTATGATCTGCGTATTATGTACATTGTGGTTCATTTGTTTTGTGATTCTATATCTCGTTCATAGACAAGAGTTTTAAGTGAAATTGGTTGTATCTATATCATTTTACTTGTTTCAATGTAATTTGTTTATGTTGTGCTTACCACTGAGTAAAAGTTTGTAATGAAATTATTATTATTATTATTTTTGGAGAAGTAATTTCTAAAGCATCAATGAACAATTATATTTGAAACTTGATTGCTAAATCATCAATAGATAAGTATTTGTTTACTATACAAAGCAATGGTACAGATGCAATACTAAGGCATTATAATCTATTTCGTTAAAATAATTTTGCATATAATGTAGGAGATCATGTATTCAATAATATGCGAATTCTATTGATTACTAAAATACTAGCATTGAAATATTTTAATGTCAACATATTTATTAATTAATCATATGGATCACAAGAGCATAAACAAACATATATTCAAAAAATTATTTACAATTAAAATATCATCAATAATATAAACATAAACAATCTTATTATCTGCATAATGAAAACTTGAAAGCTTCTTCCTCACAGTGAACATATTTTGTACTTCTACACGTCCTGTAAACAAATATTTTGCCCAATGTTATTTCTGTTTATTAACAAATGTTCTGTGTAACATATTTCACACTTTCAATAGTCAGATCCAGTTTTGGGCTTGCAAAAGTGAGATCTAGTGAATATATATAGAATCAAAAAAATAAATTTGTGCAATTCAACAGTGTTGAGAACATATTGATTCATAAGGTGTTTTCATCTACTAAACATATATGGTTAGCAGAGAAAGAAAAGAAGATATTTGCATTGATATATCTAATTTGCATGGTGCTATCGATGATAAATTCCATGGTTGATTGCATATGAGACTTATGCTTATATGCTAATCGAAGAGAAAAATGGTAACAAGATTTGGGCCACTAAATTAGCGAATGCTGCATGTGTGCCATTAGTTTTTTTATTTCAGGGAAATTGTTCATTTGTGCACGAAATTTTTTGATTATGAAATAAGAACAATTATGCTATGAATAAAGAGAATACCTTTCAATGCGAAGATATTTAGATGAATATTCAAGTTATCGGAGGCTAATGTTCGCTTATGATTTCCCAAAGCAAATAGTTTCACGATCTCAGAAGCAAGTGAATAAAATGTTATTGCAGATTTATTTTTGTCGAGTCACCAAGTTCCTTGCAATCTGTCTGTTCTAGAAATATATTCATTTAAATAACCATTTAGATACTTTTGTTCGCTTTGTGCACATGTCATGGGCCAAGAAACTACAACAAGAGTTCCAAAATGCATTGTCTATATGCTTTATCAGACATACAAAAATGATTGTGTATTCGACTGGGCTAATATCATTTCTAATGAATTAGCTTTTTAGTTAACCAATTTATCCAAGACCAAAAGGTTCTTCATGATGGCATATCTCATAATAGATTTGATTTCAAGTGATAAATTTAGCGCTTTTCCATGTAATCATAAATTCAATGTGAATCAAGAACTAATGAAATTCTGGTATCCTATACTGTGGAAGAATAACACTTCTTCAAACTTTTGTCTAATTCAAGATGTTTTTGTGAGGAAAATCAACTACATGATAATTAGACAAGAACCTCATCGTATATCTGGACACACACAAGTTTTCCTATGGGGAAAAGGTATGCATGAAGAAAGAGAAAGTAATACGCTAATTTGAATATATGGGTTTCAAGGTAAGCCATTGCTATTTATGAAATTTGTTACAACATGTATTTTGTTGCTGAAGTTTGTATTAATACCTTGACTGGATAAATATATTTGAAAGAAAAAAAACAAAAATATTCATTCCTTTGCTGTTTACTATTGGAGAATCACAATAAAATCTGTTTTCAATGTTACAGAGTTTGCACAAAATTTGAAGACTTTTAACTTAAGTAAAGCTAAAACAATTAAATATTTTGATGAAGAGGGCCTATTTCACACACACTTGGAAAGAATTGGATACATAAACTTGTTTGTAGAATTTAGAGAATAGAGCGAACAATGTCAAGATGCATTGACAAAAAACAACGACTAATCATAAATACTGAAGTTATCATGGAAGTATCAAGTATCAATATTTCTAAAGACCAATATGTACGTTGCATAAATGATACCCATGGAAATCAAGGGCTAATCATAGATGCTAAAAAAGTCATCCATGAATCATGAATCAATACTTCTACATAGAACCCCCGATCAGGGTGTAACACAAGGAAAGAAGAGGGACCGAGAAGGGGGTGGAAGAGGCCAAGTGTGCGAAAGGACAGACGAGGGAAATGGAGTGAGAGGACAAGGGTGTATGCAAGTGGATGGGTAGAGCATAGAAGGAACAACCCCAAGAGAATGAGCATGGAGATGGATAAGGAGGACATCGAAGATGGCAGGGGGGTCAACAGGAGGGCGGGCAAAAGATGCCAGCAAGTGGCAGGGCGAGCGACACAAGCATATGACAAGAGCAACTGGGAGTAAGTGAGGGTTAATGCGAGGAGGTGGTAGTCAGGATGGAAGGTCACCATTCTGAGGTGACGACGTAGGGATTAGTGCAGGGAATGATGACAGACAGGTGGCATCAAACGGAAATGACAGGAAGGGGAGGGGAATAAATCATAAGGGAGATCAGGCCATAGACAGACGCATGAAGAAGAAGGAGACGAGAACTGGAGAGAGGAAAGGTGGCCGAAGAACGAAGCTGTAGCCTGCAGACAAAAGTGGAGCTAGCCCTGTAAGTTGGTATAGGATGAATCTCCACATTAATATAGGAAATTTGTTAAGGAAAAGGCATGAGTCTACCAAGGAGGTACCTAGGAACTCCTGTGATCATGGTCGGCCAAAAACAGTAGAATGGGCAATGAAAATCCTGGGTAGAAAGCTAAGGAGGGAGGGAATAAAATCCAGGATGGGAAAGGTTTCCACCACGGAAAATTCTCGGAACAAAATAAGGAAGAGCAAGACTATAATGATCCCCGTTGGAAACTCTGAGAGAAAACTAGAAGGTAAAAAGGAAAAACCTCGGAGAGCAAGTAGAACCGAGAAAAGAGGGAACCAGGGAAACAGAAGACCCTTAGGGGAGGAAAAACATAGGGTCAACATTCTGAGGGAGAACATACCCAAAACCAAGAGTCCCTACCATGTGAGGAACAACAAACCAACCTACCCTGGTGGCGAACCTATGCGGACGCCCTGGACAGGCAGTTTGCACGACGTTTGTTGCCTTGAGGGAAAAACTTCCAGAGAAGTAAGAATGGAAAGAACCCAAAGTTTTAAGAGGATTGGTGAAATTATAAAAGAAATCTCGAAGAGCACAAATTCTGGCACTGGAAGGGATAACAAAAAGGACACAGGTAAATGGGAACTTGCTTTGTTTTATTATTATCAAACTGATAATCGTAATGGCTATGTGATAGGTCTCACCTCACAACACGCCTAGCGTAGTGAGGAAGACAGAGAAAAAAAGAAGCAGTCAGCAACAGGCAGTTAGGTTGTAAAATGGCAACCACAAGGGGCAATAGAGATAAAAGGATGGCAGAGGGAATGAGCGACTTGAACAAAGAACAAAGGAAAAAAGGGAGAAATTTAGGTTGTGAACATATGAAAACCCTCATTGATGCCTACATGGCAATGAACCCACCAGACATCAGAGCCCAAATTGCTGGATGGGAGCGAGAACTAAACGATAGTATAAAGAACCAAGACATCCCCACGGAGGAGTGGGAAAGTATGGTTCCCGATCTAGGGAATTCTCGAGGTCGTCACTCCCTCTTCAGAAAAACAATACAACAATATTGGGTCATGAAGAATGTGGTGGCATGGGCCATGACCCTTAATCGGGAACAAGAAGCTAGCGGTGGATCAGAGGCAAAGGAGAATGCCAGGGAAAAGGATCCTGTCAGGGCATAACTCCTCAGGGAAATTGCAACAGTCCAGATACAAACTTATAGAAACAACTTGGCTTTGGGAAGAATTGAGAAAACACTACAAGACATGAAGAGAAGCGAGATGCTTGGCTCCAGTCCTAAAGCATCAGCCCTAGTAATATCCTCGGACGAGGACTGAAGCAGAGGTCCAGTACATTTTTGATAAAATTTTGATGAAAATATTTTACTTGTTTAATTCGAATAGTAGTATAGACAGGAAAGAAAATGTTGCTAGATGCATAGAGAAAGACCTTTTCAAAATTTGGACAGGTTTTAATGCAGACAGGTGGCTATTTGGTTTCCTTCGGGCAGGTAAGCCACCTAGAGCAAATGGAAGTTTTGATTTGGAAAAGCTAATATAAATAGAGGAAGAACCACCAAGTTTACCAAAAAAAAAAGACTTCTGTAGAGATATCTATATAATGGATAAACAATATTGATGCGAGTTCATTGTCAAGTGAAAACATGACAAAATATACTGCAAATACGAAAGTGATTTACGACAAGATATCAGATAACGTGAAGCACAAAATCCTGATCAAAGTTTTATTTCAAAAGAAGTGTATGCTACTAAATCAACCCATTTCAGAAGTCCAATGAGAACATTAAATGTTGATGAAACTATAAACGAAGAAGTTGACAACATTAAGCTACCCGATTGGATTGGTGTTTGTTTTGCTAAAAATCAAGAAATAATAGCACAAATTGCTAATGAATCTATTATTTTTTATGATGGTTCTATCACATTGCAAAATTCAAAGTATTAAAATAACAGTAAGAAAATGAATATTGAAAAGGTAAAGCTTCACAACAATAATGTCTTATACTAAACAAAAATGTAGGTTGATTTTTCTGAAGCTGTAATCACATCACTCATGGAGTTGCATTAAGTTACCGGTAATGTGGTTGTAGAGTCTCTTTGTCAACGGGAAGCAAAAAACTTAAACTTAAAAACAAGAATAAAGAACCTAGAAGATGCTATAGATTTGGGTCCTTTGTTGATGATTTTATTAGCAATATGAATAACAGTTCCCACAACTACTGTTCATGACACATCATATAGATTTTCTAAATTTATCATTTTTCTTATTGTGGTGAAAATATATCATTAGCAATACATGGAAATGATTACAAATCATTGAACATGCATGGAAAGCAAATTCTGATCTAAAGCACTTGGGACAAAGAGCCAAGTCATTTGTCGAGTGCATTGAACATGATCTCGAAGGTGAGAGGTATTTCATGAACAATGAATTATTTTATTTAATCTAGAGACTTGATTTACTTTCTCATGCAAAGAAAAGAGAGAAGGAACTGTCAAATTCTAATCAAATAAAGCAACTCAAAGCTGCATGGTCTCAGAGAATTAGAAGAATGGAAAACATTATTTATGAATATCAAAACATAGAGAATTGAAGGGCATATGCATATATCAAAGATGTACAAATTATGAAGAACCTGAATGGCCCACGTATTACATGTGACTCTATTTTAATTTTAAGACAAATTTTAATAGTTGAATTGGATAAACTGAAACAATCAAAGGCATTAAAATTTGATGATATAGTTGATTTTAATACACTTGAAGGCATGGAATGACTTATTGGATTTGTTAATGTTAATAAAAATAAATATGTTTTGGATGCAGAATTGCAACACGAGGTGACAAAAATTGAGAAAGATATATTTAATCGAAGTGTCAAATTGTAAATTACAACTACTCCTATGAAACATTGCATAGAGGAAAAGTTAAAGAAATTGTTTCAAGAAACCAACAATTATGAAAACAGTTAATAGTTAAGCAATAAGGACATATGCTTTTACATAGTGTAAGTTCTCTTAAATCTTGGAATGTTTGATTTCCTATTACTAGTGATCAAATGTTTAGATTTTTATATATTTTATTATGAATTGAGTCAATATATGGATGCAATTTTTATCTCTTCATTACAATTGTATTTTTCATACAACCATTTATGTGATTGTATAAAGGTTTTGATAAACTCTTTACAAATCAAATGTTGTTTTCTATATGTAAAATTGCTGAGGTAGTTTACATGTGCAGGTGGTTTTTCGCCTTTTTTATTGCCTATATCTTTGTTTCAGATTCACATTATCATTTATTTAATTAATTTCAAAGCAATTGTTACTATTTTTCCGAAATGCAGGAGCGAAAAGTTAAAGAGACAAAAGAACTGGAATGGAAACTGTGAATATGCTAGTGAACCATGATATTAGAAAAAGTGTTGCTATCTACATAATAACTATTATGAGTAGTCGTATAGTTTTATTGTTATTCAAATTCTATACTTTATTGTTAAAAACTCATTGATTTGTGCAAATTATGACACTATTTATCAATTTTGTGAACAATTTGAACATAATTGTTCATTTGTTAATAGAAATGTAAATGGATTTTCAGTAATTTTTTTTGATTGTCAGAAATTTGTTTAGTCTTTGATGCTTATTTTGATCATAGATATGGTAATTACAATTTGAACTTGACTACAGTTGTTGCTACATGAATGATGTATTTTAGTTTCTTATAATACCAATAACAAAGACCATTTTTTTTTTTACTTTGAATATTGTCATCTAGCTTTGACTAATCTTTGCAATTTGTTATATTCTCTTATTTATAGACTATAAAAAATGAACATTAACAAATTGTTTCCACGAACAAAAAATATTGATATCTAATCTCTGAAATCATTCCGTATTCCACATAATGAAATCTCTGCTTCAAACTCCCCCCATCGTGTGGTCCAATCATCATTTTTGCAAAGAACTTGGAACTACTTTAGTTTTGTTATCATATATGAAATGCCATTTAACTACTACTATTTTTTTTTTTTTAAAGGAATGGATAACATTTCATTATAATGACTGGAAATGGGCCAGGTCCCTTACAAAATTTAGACTTGTTCTATCTGCATCTTCCCTCTCCTTACATTGAGTATGGACCTTCTTGCTACCCCTATTATTTACATATATTCTATTGGGAAAACTATAGCTATATATTCTCCAAAAAACTCCTGCATATTCTATACAATGATATTGCATAAATGGAAATTAAAACAAACACAATCAGCTACTGCCAGTCTCAGCATCATCACCCACAAGCTCACCCACAGACTTGTTCAGTTCCTCCATTTCAATCTCTTCTTCTTCCTGAACCCTCACAGTAGCAACAACAACATCCTCATCTTCTTCTAGAGCCCTCGCAACAACCTCCTCGACATTATCAACATTGATGGCCGATGAATTTCCAACCCCGAACACTTCCTTTAAAACTCCAACCGTGGCTGTCTCCACCTTGATTTCAATATTATCAACCTTCTACTGGACACTCAAAACATCCATGCGTAGGCCTTCCATGGTTTTCTGCATTAGTTCCCAGTCTTTACCCAACCCAGATAATTGGGCATAAATGACCGCCATGTTTTCGTTCAATTCTTTGACAATTTCCTTAACCACTTGCTTGCAATAGCCCTCCACCAGGCTCTCAACTCTTACATGCCCCGCACCATGGATAGACCCCAAGCTTCCAGGACTAGATCCTCCCCCACTACCATTTCTCGTAGATGACATTTTTGTAGCAAGATGCTTCTGCACGATGAAGATCTTGTGGTTAACTGACTAGAGCCAACTGAGGTATATAACGACCTGATCCATCCCGACATTCCTCTCAAGCCTGTCTTTCATAAATGTGAAATAGTGCAGAGTCTTGTCAATTCCTATTCCTTCCATGTTTTCCATCGTCTGAAACCAGAATCGAGCAGCGATGGTTCCTTCATCCCCAAGGGAATCAATTATATTGCAAATTCCGGCGAGAAAACGATGCCTCATCACCCACCTGTCCACATACATGAATTTCCATCCGACGACACCACAACTGTGAATTAACTCACCACCTACTGACCTTGTATCCAAGATACAGTGAAGGTACCTCGGGGGACTATCCTTCTTAACTACCATTGCACTTTTTGTCACCTGCTGAAAAGAGAGTTATATTTGTACAAAGATGGCAGAAGAACAAAGATTAATTTGATTAATCATTTGTATCTATCTGCTACTTTTCTGAAAGAGGTTACTGTGCTTTGAAAATTGGAGATTAAAGGAGGAAGAATAAGTCCAATTCAAATATTTTTGGAGAAATTTCCATATTCTCTAAAAACCATTTCTTTCACAAACGCCATTCTTTCCTTTGTTTTTTAAACTCTAGCCGCAGTGACCCATTTTTAACTCCCGCTGAAATCCCTTTGTATATCTAACTCTATCTGTGTTTCCTATTCCTCTTTGAAATGTTTTAAAGCATAAGAAATTAGTCTGAAACCATTTTTAAGCGTCGGGAACCACAAAACCATAATCACTATCGGCCCCTTCCATTTTTATGATACATATTCGCCTGTCACCACTCCACACCGATTGTGATAAAATCCCTCCTCTGCCGATATCACATATTGCACAACTTCCCTATTGATTTCCATATCCAAGTCCTGTCACCACTCCTTCTCACTAATTGCGATAATTCTTTCCCCCGTTGATTATGATATCACAATCCGGGATCGCACAAGTTAAAATCCCTCCTCCGCCGAAGTCCCTTCCAGCTCGCGATTGTGATGTGCGAGAACCCTCCCGGATGCAATATTTTATGTATCAGGCCTTATTGAAGTTTCACGTTTGGATAATCGACAAACACTATGAAATGTGGTAGAAGGGCCCTCTCCTGTATTGAGATTGCGATCATAATAGGCTCGGATCAACGACCCAAATTGAATCGGCCTAGATCAATGACCGCGGTCAACGAGCATTAAGACGTCTATTTCGTTTCCGCTCAGTGGGACGATGAGGGTATTTTTCGATATATATCCAGCAGCAGGGTCACCAAATAGGGAAAACATAAGTAATACTATGTAATGGCCAATTACGATATCCCGGTGGGCTCAATCCCGCATATAGATGATCACAATTGTCAAGGGGAGGCACTCCCATCTCGTAAGGACCTTTAATGGAAAACCTCGATGCGATAACTTTGTGATGAAGTAACGCAAATATTTAAAGGCATGGTGGGTTGGTAGTTGAGGCATTTAAGAAAGGATGTGCATCATTCAAAATCAGCATGGGTTGACCTAAAAAGGCCCCTTGTGACACGAAACTGGGGTCGATGAATACAAAGTAAATGAAGACATGGAAGGTTAGGAAGAATTGATGATCCAGAATGGTGCTCCATGTAGAGGGAAGATGAAGTACCGCCCAAGCGACCTCTATTTCTGTACTGTGGCATTAAATTGATAGTTGACTGCTCCCAGTTTTGAAGAACGAACGATCCGAGCAGTAAAGGTATAAGCGATGGGAACTAGATGAGTGACACAAGTGACCAGACCGTGGTCAAGAAAAAACTTGAAGCAATGACGATCATAGGTATGGGCATGGAGATATTTTATTGGCGTGTTCATCTGATCGATTGACTTGCTTTGTTTTCCTGTTATGTGTCGTCATTTATTGAAGCAATTAATTTTTGTAGTAATTTTTGGGCCACAGAGCCATCCCAAGCTGAGTCAACTAGTCGATCTAACAACTGAGGCTCAACTCAGATATTTTGTTGTAATCACTATTCAGTGCTCCCCTCTACATATAAATAGGGGGAAGCAACACTTCACAAAGGTTCAGAATCCTAAAGAAAGAACTACATGTTATTTTCTAGACTCTATGACTTTATGATATGATTCTTTCAACATGTTAAGAAAATGGTGGGTGGTGATTCCTCATTCGAGTACCACAATATGTTATCTCTCTGCTAAATTGCATTATTTTCATGTTTACTCTCTAAATTCATGTAATTGTAACTACTAGAAATGTTTCATACGTTCTTACAGATTCATTTGTATTGAATCATTAATGCATGTGCCTGTATAGATCTTTGATATTATATCTTTAAAATTGCGCTCCATGAATCATCACACCCAATCTCTCTTTCGTCCATTATGTCTACCTGCTACTCAGATAAGTGTAGAAATCCTTGATGCTTCAAGCTCTACGTGACAAGTGTAGAATTCTTGATGCTTCAAGCTCTATGTGATGAGTTACTCTTTCTCCTTATCCTCCCTCATTTCTCTGCCAAATCTTATTAAACTATAAAGTCCTTGAACTACTCGGCCTCCACTAGTTTATACTTATATTTCTGTGAGTTTTATATGTGAAGAAGTACCAGAAAATGCATGGCTTACACCTTTAGATGAATGAACCAACCCAAGTTGTTATGTCTACCTGCTACTCAGATAAGTGTAGAAATCCTTGATGCTTCAAGCTCTACATGACAAGTGTAGAATTCTTCATGCTTCAAGCTCTATGTGATGAGTTACTTTTTCTCCTTATCCTCCCTCATTTCTTTGCCAAATCTTATTAAACTATAAAGTCCTTGAACTACTCGGCCTCCACTAGTTTATACTTATATTTCTGTGGGTTGTATATGTGAAGAGGTACCAGAAAATGCATGGCTTACACCTTTAGATGAATGAACCAACCCAAGTTGTATATATATATATATATATATATATATATATATAGATATACAAGTGATATCTCCAGTTCCCTGAGAATCATATGAGACACACAGAATCTAGATGTGCCCAGGCACTGGTCTTGTAAGAAATCTGAGGCTGTCTCTGGGAGCGACAACATCACTAAGACACTTTGAGAGTTGGCCTCCTTAACTGCTTCCTTAATGCTCTGATGACCCGTACCCCCAGTATACAACACCGTCCAGAAGCCTTCGATTAGGGGATGGGACATGATGTAATATGATGGTTTATGCAAATTCGACTGATTCCTAATATAACTCCCGCATTAGCCTGACTGTCCGCCAGATGGTTGTTGGCGTGCAGCATGTGGAACAAGTGAACTTTCTCAATTTTTTTTAACATGTATGTGATCCTTACCATGATTGAGGAAGTTTCTTCTTCTAGGTGAGTGGCATTCTCGAGAAGCTTAATACATTTTTGGATGATTAGCTTGGAATCACCCACTATATTCAAAGTTTTGAAACCTTTATCCAAGCATATTTTCACTCCTTGCCAAAGTGCAAGAGCCTTGACCTGATTGTTGGTTGTAACACCAAGTCCCCATGTGTATTTTACTTCTATATTTTCTTCGAGGTTGATTATTACCCCTCCCGCTCCAGCCTCCCCGGGGTTACCTTTCGATGCTCCATCAAAATACAATTGACTGTTCCCGACTTTCCTTTGCCATTCAGTGAATTCATCTCCTTTCAATCTAATACAATATTTCGGGGTTTCATGAGATCTTAAACAAGGGGATTTTAGAGTGGGAGGGGAGATCCTGAGCCAATTTTTTTTGAAACTAGACAATTCTTTCATGTCTGAAGCATTGAAGCCTCGAGAAGAAATGACCTCGAATAGCAATGTCAATCCTTTAATTGCAGCAGTTTCAAAGCTATGACGCTGATTTTGAAAGATAGCCTGGTTACGACACAACCATATCGACCAACACATATATTTAGGAAATTCCATCCAACAACGCCTTAGCAAAGGATTTGGAGAGCAAGGGAATTTTTTTTCCCAATGGATAAACATATCACTCTAGTCATCAGCAATTTGGGGAACAAGGGCCAAAGGAGCTAGAGCATAGTTCCAGACTTCCCATGAGAAAGGGCAGTGACAAAACAAGTGCTTAATTGATTCCTCCACATTGCCTAGAAGGACCACTGATTTTCCTCTTTTTAAAGTTTTCTGCCGTCAGAATTTTCTCATGAACCAACTCCCAACAAAAGATGTTTATCTTAGGAAGACCATCACCATTCCAAATTCCCCCCCATAGATTAGAAGGGAGAAGGGTGGGTGCAGGATTGGATAAAAGGGCATAGCCATCCTTAACACAATACTTTTTTGCTTTTCCTCCCAACCAAATGTTAGGTTGTGTTATATTCTTTCCACGACTCGCCCCAGTAGATAAACTAGGGGTTAGAGTGGGGGCAGAGACCCCCCTTCGTTGCACCAATGTGCAACGAGAGGGTGGCAACCCCCCTTGTACAGGGGGTTTGAGGGGGGCGGTTAGCCCCCCTCTACGGGGTCCGGGCAGCGGCCCAGTTTTTTTTTTTTGGACCCATGGTTTTGTGCATGGTTTTTGCACATTGTTTTGGGCGCGATGGTTTTCGGTCCATGGTATTGGATGCTTCAACATGAATATATATGTATTGCAACATTGAAAGGAACATAATGGAAAATCAATCTGGTAGTCCTAGTTTTGGGATCTAGGGGAAAATCTCTATGTATATTTGTTTTATGTGTTATGCTTTTGCTATTGTTCATTTTTTGTTTTTAGAATTCATATGCAGGTAATTTCTGTACAGGGTTAGAACCTACACCAAACAGGTCTGTATAGTTTTCTTGTGATTATAGGAACAAACCCAAAGAGGCTTTCGATCAGAAGATTCCACTGAGTGTGAAGGTGATTAGGTAAATCCAGAGAGAGCCACCCACACCACATGCTATGATCATCCCAGCAAGAGATGTCCGCAAGATGGGAGAACCCATGCTCAACCAGCCATCCAGAGAGAGCTGGGTCTATACCATTCGCACAGTCAATTCCAATTTGAATGCGTTTCTTGTTTCCAGGGAGCCAACCAAGATGATTCAGGATGAGAGAGGATGAGGCTTTGCAGAGTCTCCATATTTTTGATCCTTTCCTTTCCTAGGATTCGTCCTCTAGCCTTGTGAGGTGATTTTTATGGAAATATTTCCTAATAAAGGATTTTTTCCACCACTCATTGGAGTCCAAAAGGAGCCTCCAAACCAGTTTTTCCCCCAACACCAGGTTCATTAATTTAGGATCCTTTATTGCCAATCCTCCCAGCTTCTTAGGTTGCTTGACCAAATTCCAATTTACCAGATGGAATTTGTGCTCATTACCCTTTCCTCCTTGCCATAAGAATTTCCTGATAAGCTTGCTTATTTGTTGATTGATGTAGCTTGGTGCTAAGAGGCCAACACCCAAATATACTGGAAGGGAGGAAAGCACCGATTTAATAAGAGTGACCCTCCCTACCAGGTTGAGCCATCTAACACCCCAAGACTGCACTCTGTTCCTGATTTTTTGAAGTACATTCCCCCATTCTTCTGCAGATGATTGTTTTAGGGAGATAGGAATCCCGAGATATTTGAAGGAAGAGCGATGAAGATCCACCGAGATTCCCAATAACTGACCTATTGCATTCAGCGAGTCCCCTTGGCAATTCCAACCAATTAACTAACATTTCAAATTGTTGATCAAACCCCCGGAGAGAAGGAGGAACCCATCAAGAATTTTTTTAAATCTTGATGCAATCACTAAGGAGGCTCCACCAATTAGAAGAGTATCATCAACAAACTGGGAGTGATTAATTCCTCTAACATTTCTTGCAATGCTGAGACCCGAAAGGGATCCATCCAGCCACCCAACCTCAAGGTTGCTACTAAGAGATTCAACCATGATTATGTAGAGAAGAGGGGAGAGGGGGCATCCTTGTCGCAACCCACTTGAAGCAACAAAGAAAGGCCTAGGACGCCCATTGATAAGAGGGGAAATCCAAGGAGATCCAATACAAGCTTTGATCCAAGAGATAAATTCAACATTAAATCCTAATTTTTCCATAACAAGAAAGAGGAAGGAGTGATTTACCCGATCAAAAGCATTTTCCATATCCAGTTTGATAACCATTCCAGCTTCTCCCTCTTCATTGCTTGAGTGCATTGCTTCCTGTACCAGGATGATATTATCCAGAATATTCCGGTGTTGCATAAACCCACCCTAGTTCTCAGAGATAATGGAGGGGAGCAAGGGTTTAATTCTGTTGGCAATGATTTTCGTTAGAATTTTATAGGAGGAGTTGCAAAGAGAGATAGGGAGAAATCTAGAGAAGGAGGAAGGATTGGCTTCTTTTGGGATCAGGGCAAGGAAGGCAGAATTGGTGCTACCCCCCATCTTCTTTTTGACTCTGGTGTAGTTCAACATTCGAATTAGATATTTTTTAATAACATTCCAGAATAAATGATAAAAAATGATAGAAAAACCATCTGGTCCTGGAGCCTTCTCAGGTTCCAGATGCCATATAGCATTGTGAACTTCATCTTCTAAAATTACATCAGAAAGAGACACATTAGAGAGCAGAGAGACAACATGGGGGAGAGCCTGAAGGAATTCAGGAGCTCCATCAAAAGAATTGCACTCCAGATTGAGGAGAGATTTGAAATGATTGTATGCCTCCTGTTTAATTTTTGAAGAGGTGCTGACTGTCTGCCCACCTGCCACCTTTATTTCCTTGATTCGATTCGTGTTCTCTCGAGCCATTGCTTGTTTGTGGAAGTATGAAGTATTAGAGTCTCCAACTTTCAACCATAGACTACGAGATTTGAGCCTCCACAAATTTTTCTCCTGCCTGCTTAGACTGAATATCTGAGAGGAGAGATCTTTTTATTTTTGAATATGTGATTCTTCAATGTGACTTTTCTCCATCATATTATAGTGTTCTTCTAGTTCTTGGACTTTTTCTTTCCTTTTTTTCCCCGAGAGGCTGATAGTTTTCTTTGAGCCACTTCCTTAATTCATTCTTGACATTTTTTAGCTTAGATTCCCATACAAAGTTGGGGGAACCTTGTATTTTTCGAGTCCATGATTGCTTTATCATATTCCCAACTTTTTCATCTAGGCACCAGTTTGCATTAAATTTAAATGGCAATGGCCCAAGGTTTTCTACCTTTTCCATGGAGATCATAATGGGGTGATGATCTGAGTCTCCCAGAGATTTAATAAACGAGGATAAATCCAAACCATTAAGGAGCCAATTGCTATGTAGCAAGAACCTATCTAGACGGGAAGAAATGAAATGATCACCGACTCTTCTGTTCGACCAAGTGAAATTTCCAGACTTGGGTTTGATATCAATTAGATCCCAACGTTCCATAATTTCCTCCATTCTATCTCGGAAGGAATCCTTGGCCGAAGATCCACCTCTTTTTTCTGATGCATTCAGGACTGTGTTAAAGTCCCCTCCCATTATGCTGTTAATGTGGTGGTTCCCTTCCTTTAACGCCTCTAAAGAGGCCCAAAAATCTACCTTATCACTGTGAAAAACTGGACCATAGATGTTTATGAAGGGTATTCTTTTCCCTGTCTCCTTATCTTCCAAAAGAGCCATTATCCAGGATTTTGTCTTTATTTCCTCTACCAGGGTAAATTTGTTGTTCAACCAAAATATTCCTAGGCCTCCTGAAGCTCCCTGTGAGGGCTAAGCTGATCTCGTGTTATCTCTCAAGAATTTCTCGACTGCTTTCATAATTTCAGCTTCTTCTAACTTTGTTTCCTGAAGAAATACTACTCAAGGGGATTCTTGTTTTATTAAGTCTCTGACTGCTAGGATTTTTGCAGGGGTTCCTAGCCCCCTTATATTCCAGGATATAACTTTCATTAATTGGGGGTGGGGGAAGAGTGACCACCATCCTTACCATCTTTGATCAGTTTTTTCCCTTTCAATAGTTTTGGAATGACTGTTTGATTCCCTAACTTTTTGTTTTGTTCTGCTTCCCTTTCTCTCTGTGTCCTTTTTTTTGGCCTTCCAACTTTCTTATTGGAGTCAGTTTCCTGGCTGCTGCACTCATCAACCCAGGTTAGAGTTTGGGATAAGTTTCGAGTTACCACACGGTCCAGACCTTTGTGCAAACTACTTGGTGGAGCTTCAGGGATAGGAGCAGACTTTGGTGGGGAAACTTCACCCCCATCCCTTTCAGGTTGTTTTCTGCTACTTCTCCCTCTTCTCTTTCCTGTGTCTCATCCACGATTGTCTGGGGAGTCACTTCCATCTCCATGTCCCCATCACTTAGCACTTTGAACGGGTTCGAAGAGGAAGGAACTGAATTGGGGACTGGCAAGTTTCGAGGTTTTAACAATGCTCCTTTGCCTTTCGGAGCTTTCTTGGGATTTTTCCACTGCTCCTCCTGTGCTTCCTGGACTTCCAGACTTTTATCGATTCCACTTTTGGAGCAGTCTTTGGCAAAGTGACCATAATCATGGCAATGCCTGCATTTGAATGGTATTTGTTCATAGTCTAATACTTTCCTGTGCTTCCATTCTCCCAAATTTAGATTGATTTCAGCTGGAAGTCCTTTCTCCAAGTCTACTTCCACACAAATTTTAGCACAGGAAAATTGAGAGCCTTTTGGTTCAGCCTTGTCCAAGTATTTCCCAACTCCATTACCAATAGCCCGAAGGCAATCGTCGCTCCAGCAGGAGATAGGAAGACGAGGGAGCTTGACCCAAACTGGAATGGCAGTGGGGATGTCCTCATCGTGATTGAAATCTAGAGTCCATTTATTTAGATACATCCCTCTGGAGCCAAATAAATATGGTCCATTGTGAAAGATGACCTCCTTATCCTTTTTATTTTCAAATAAAAAGATAAAAAAGCCATTACCAACAACAGAGAGAGAAATTTCACCTATCATCATAGGAGTCCAGGTTTTCTTTATCCAGGTCTCCATAGATTTAGGAGAAGGCCACATACCAGTAAATTTCCTGATTAGAGCCCTCTCAGAATATACCAGAGAAGTATGCCTAGCACTGTCTGGCAAGGAGACATCCTTCACCTCTGAGTTCTTCTTGACGAATTTGGAGGACACGACTGCAACAGGTCAAGGGTGCTTCGAAAGGGAGGCCACCATTGATTGGAAGGCAAAGTCAACATCGAGAGGGGGGGAGGCCCCCTCAGCTGCTGACATTTGGAAGATTTCAGGTTCAAATCAATTCCCACCAAAAGTGCAGCCCAACTCACAGCCTCGGCCTCAACATTATTTTGTCAAAAATCTTCTTTAACTACAATTATTGTTAATGATATGTTGAGGCTTGAGATTTCTACTGCTCTAACATGGGGGATAACCAATCGGTCCAGACCTTAAGACAACTCCTTTTCCGTTTAAAGTGGTGGCTCTGACTAGGGATGATGGGACTAGTTTCCTAGAATGGGTTTTAAAATGAGAGTGGGTGGTTTTTTGAGTGATTGCAATAGAATAATGATAACTAAATGCCATATTCTATCATGCAAATATCTAGCTAACTGAATCTAATATAAACCTAGATATATTTGTATAATATGCGATCTAAAAAGATATCTGCTTGACATGTGATAATAAAGATCAATCATGTATAAAACAGAGATGATAACATGTAGAGATAATTTCTTTGACTAAATAGTTAGTCAAAGAAATGTATAAACAATATCACATATGTGATGATTTGTATATGAAAATAAAAAATCTCAGCTAGGCATCATACAATAGTGCAATTAGTTCTTAACACAAAGAACATATCTCATATACAATTCATGAAAATAAAGTGTTGTCACTGATTAAAAAAAATTAGGACTAATCATACAAGATAGAAGTAACATATATGTGAAGTTCTACTCATTTGACTAATGACATAGATCAATTCCTTTATTCAGATCAAATTATCTTCCACGTATACAAAAGTGCATCAACAAAGGAAAGTAGTCTGATATTTAAAAGAAATGATCATGTTCCATAATTTCACCAAAGCATTCACAAACTTACAAAAGTGAATTTTTTGCAAATGTTTTTGATAAAATTCTGGACCCTTCTCTAAATTCATGGGAAGGGTATAAATACTATTCTAAATAATCTTCAAAAATAGATTATACAAAATTTTGAGGAGGTTTCAAACAACCTTCCTCCTAACTAGTTAACTAACTCTAAAAATACAAAGTGACTTGATGAGTAGAGGCTATGATAATGATTTGCTGTCTACCAGCTTGTCTTTCAAATCACATATATCGGCCATTGGTTTGACTTGAGGAGGTGCCCCAAACTGTGTTCTGACCTGTCCTGCGAAAATTGCATTTGTGAGAGGTGGCAGCATCCGCTGAGTTGAATGGAGTGAGCAGTTAAGGGTCATGATTTGACTGTGTGGCTTGACGAGGTATTGCCAATACGACTCCCAATCAGTCTTTGCTAACTTTGCGATTGCTTCCCTTTGAGTTTCTTCTCTTTCCTTCCATTTGTTATGCAAGTCATTTAGCTCGGCTAGTTCTTTCAGGTTGCCTTCTGTCACCAGGTTGGTGGCAAAAAAAGTTTGGTTTACTGCATTTACTATGTTCTGTGACACCCTTGCCGCTCTTGCCACTGCTAGTTTGGCTTGCTTGATCCTTGCATCCCAATCCATGAAAAGAATGTCCTTGTGTTCTCCTCAATATTAGACAGATTAGCTTTCCTTCCCTCTTCTGTTTCTTTCCATTTGATGAATTATGAGATTCTTTTGTTTAGATCAGTAAACTCAGTTCTCTGGTCAATCGCTTTATCTGTTAGCTAGTCACTAGTGATCAGATGAGGAGCGATATGTGACATCTTTTGGCAAAATTGTTCTTGCTATTTTAATAAGAGAGAATTTAGCTCTAATGCCTCTTTGATGAATTCCTCAATAGTAGGAACATCCTTATATCTTTCCATGGCTTGCTGCAAGTCTTGGAGTTGCATGTTTTTGGCTGATATATCTGCTTCATGGCTTATCTTTAGCACCTCCATACTTTGTTGCAATTGGGCTAGCTACTTAGCGGCCTGCCTGTTCACACTCGCCTTCTCTATTTTGAGCTGTGCAATCTTCTCTTCTTTTTCCTTCACAAGAACAAATATCTCAGTAGCTTTGTCCATGGTGGCAATTGCATATGCTCTTGTAAACTGTGACAATCTATTCAAGTTTTTAGCTGGGTTGGAAGGGATGTCCTTCCAAACTATGTCCATCGGCTCATTCCCAGATGGGAGCTCAGGTGTTTCTATCCTTCTCCTTTGCCTCTGTCTCCTTACTACAGTATTGTGCAACGGGCTGTATAACACATCAAGAGGAGGGATTTCAGTCACCTTTAAGACAATTTCCAATGTGGGCAGAGTGGGAATGATTTCAGTCTGCTGAGAAATTGTCGCTTTCTCATCCATCGGTTCAGACTTTGTGTTTTTTTGAACATGCAGAGGAGTTTGATACTCCATAGTTTCCTGGGCATCTATTGTCTTGGGAGTGTCTTGTAGTTTCTTATTGAATTGATCCCACTCCTGCTCCAAACTACTGCTTTTGATCTCATAACTGATATCTTTAGGTGGGGTACTCATACCTTGCTTTTTAGCTGAGTTCCTGCTAGATTCTGCTATATTCTATGTGTCTTGGGCCTTCCCTATATCTAGTGCTTTCCTTGTATCTACTTGAGACTCTATGCGAGAATCAGGTCCCTCGCTGTTGACAGTCACATTGGGCATAGGTTTGTCCTCAATTTTTAACAAATGCAACAGAATTATTTCGAGCCTTTTGTTTCTGAACTCCTGAAAGCTTTCAAAATCTTCAGGACTTAGATTTGTCCTTGCCCATTTGAACGATTGTTCGAAGGATTGAGCCAACTATAAAAGGTCTTCAAAATCATTAGCCTCATGGTTATAAGGCTTGATATTTACTGTAGTAGTGATGTTATATGCTATCTTGTTTGGATCAAATTTCCTTTTGGGAAAAGTATGGAGCCTGAGGCTTTCCAGGCTTACTGACTCCTTTATTGCATGGTTAAAATTTTCTAATGAAAAGGAACCACACCTAATAGGAAAAGATGGCCATAATAACTTCTTGCTTTCTTTCAAGACTTTGGTCAAGCCTTTTCCCATAGTCTGGTGAGCTATTTCTCTTACTAATAATTTATTAGAGACATACAAAGGGAGGACATGTGGGTTTGATGTACTACCAAAAAACCTAATGTATGTAAACCATTCTTCAACAAAATATTTGTCGACTGCAAGAAGGTCTGCAACAACTTCTTTGGAAAACTTGGGGGCTTTCTTATTGAAAATTAATTGATGCAATGGAAAAATAAAAACATGGCATATTTTATAAAAATGGGGTATATAATGGGATTCCCAAATTTGTTTATGGCTGAGATGGATAGGGTAGGGGTCCTGTAAGGTCCATTTCCAACCCATGATTGGAAATTTAGTGCAGAAATAGATGGCATCCATAATGTAGGCACTAAAATAGAATGGAGGAAGGTTCTCTGGAGAGGAGGATCTCTTCTGTCGATATTCGGTGATGATAGTGGCTAGGTTATCAGATAGGATGGTGGCCCAATTCATAATGTGGGAATTAACACAAACATCAGTCAAAGGAATCCATTCTATGGAATACTTAGCATTATTAGGTAACCCGTATAGTCTACATAACATAGCAACAACATAGTTGTATGGGTTTTCCAAAGAGGCTACAAGATACATACCCGTTTTATCAAATTTGAACTTGTTCTCCAGTACCCTCCAGCCCTGGATCATCTTGAAAGGTTCTTCGTTCTTCTTTGCGAAGTTGGCCACGTATGATTTATCATATATGTCCTGAGGGTCAAGTATATGGTACATTTGCTTCAGGTCTTTTGCTTTGAATGACCCCATGAGTTCCATTCTCGAGTTCCTGAATTTCCTATCTTCAATAGTGAGGTTTTCCACCACCCACCTAATCATATCAGTGTATGGGAGGATTTTTTCTCTCACTCCTATTCTATGAAGGAAAGAATAGGAAGCATCCTTGAATTGGAGTCTCGAAGGTTTTATTGAGTCATCTGTCGCTTTTGTGATAATAATATTGGGACGCTCATCCTCAAGCCTATTGTATATGACCTCCCAAGCTGTTGCTTCCCCATCGGCGCTACAGATTGTATTAGATAATATATGCGGCATTTATGATAACTTAGACTTTGTAATGATTTGCTTTTTCTATTTCTGAATCACTTTCTTCAATGACGTGTCTTTTGTAGCTTGCCTGAAATGGAAGAGATATATTCAACGCAAACGATATAGGGAAATTAAGGCTGAAAAATTTCTGAAATTGCTTTGAATCGTGGGACGATTTTGAATGAGATATTTAGTGTTAAATAGCCATAACTTGAAACATCATTACCTCTCCTCGGGCCACTAAACATTAATTACCCCGTCAAACTATTCATTATTATATTAAAACACAGTTACTTCCCACGCTTGGTGCTTTATTTGCGCATCACAGCTTTTAAAACAATGTCATATAGCATTGTCTATTTATAATGTGAAATGAGATTGTGAATATCGCAATATTGCATTTCGCAAATCGTTAACAGATGACACAATGGTATGACTTATTTATTTGCGAATCCTGTGAAATGCGATTGCGAATTGTTAAGGCATTTTGATCGGAATGTCGGGGGTTGACCGCATATCACAATTTCTTTAAGGTGTTTATGATTATCACATGGAAAAATGCGTTTTGTGATGAGGATCCTAAACTTGGGTTGTTTTCTAAGAGTTTTTAAGGCAATTTCTTAGAGTTAGGATTTATTTTTTAAAGACTAAAAATTAAAAAGGGTCCCCATTTATATGTCTAATATTAGCTATTACTATATATAAATGGGGGGGTTGTTACATAGTACAACAATTGGCGATTCACTTGGGAGAACCAGTTATCTCTAATTGGTTTTATGAAATTTCTAAAAACTTTCAAAATAAGAAGAGTTAAAGGAATAATAATTACATGAGTTATAAAGTAAACAACATTTCTCTAGAATCATAATCACTTACTCAATCTATTTATTCAACTACTTTACTCTTGTAGTGATAAAAAATACAAATGCCTACATCAGTCAATATTAAGATTTAAAGAGATATAGCAGGTGTCTTCTACAGATTAGTTTTTTGGTGTTTACTCATTTATCACAGATAGAGCCTCTGCTACCAGTAGGCATTCATAGCCTCGACATGGTTATCTTTTAACCAACAACGATTCATTGTCCCATCTGAAGAAATTTTCAAAATTCAAAATGATATTCACTTGGTTTCAATCTCATTTGGATCTTGTCCTTTTTCTTTTATATAATCTTTCCTTTTAAGTTTCTTAAAAGACATTGTCTAGGCTTGGTAACCTAATAATGACAATGCCACTCACTGGTTGTAATTAAACTGAACAAGCTGGCTCTTGATGAGACCCCTTGTCCTTTGATTGATTAGATCATTGGCTATTACCCTATTTTGGTATGCAATTTTGGTAATATCAGTTTAATTATTTCCCTATGATCATGGTAAACAAGCTCGTAATGAGACTTATTATCTTCTAAGTTTTTCATATTTTAGAATTACACTCTGAAAAAGGAAAATTTTATTAGATGGGGTGAATCATTGGCTCTCTTAAGAGTTTTGAATGATAATGATAGAGTTTTTAGATACTTATCTGCAGAAAGTCCTTAATAGGTTAAAGATTTTTTTCGTGACTGATAACAAAACATCTATACTTTGTAAAGGTAAGAGTTTGTTCATAGAATAAATGTTTCAACAAGATCAAGCTTTTCCAAAGAAATTAGGTTTACTTTGATACTCAAATGTCGTAATTATTTCTTTAACTTTTCCTACTTATAGAAGCGAAAATTCAAAAATATTATCAAAGATTTTATTTTGAAAAAAACCAAAAGTAAATACTACATAACCTTTATTTTCCTAAGAATTTTAAAGAGGATATCGTACAAAATTAGAAGAGGTTATCTTCTAGGAAAAGAATATCTTCAAAATTTTCCCATTAACGGGCAAGGAATCTGTCCTTCTTGATAATTCTTGTAAAAGAAATGTTGACTGACCAATTTTTTCAATGATTTGGAAAGGGCCAAGCCATAGTCTTTGGAATTTGGTATGTTTACCTTTTTACTCATGTGCTTTGTCCCATTTCAAAACCAAATCACCTACTTCAAAAGTTTTATGACTGGCAGAGGTTGTATTAAAAGAGGCTTTGACTAATTTCTGATGATGGAAGTGGGTTGCTTTAGCCTTTTCTCGTTCTTCTTCGAGCTTAAGAATCTGGAATTGTCTTGCTTGGAGAAAAAAGGAAGGGTTTTCATCGATGAATTGCACTAGGGCGAGAGATGGAATTTCTATGTTTGTGGGGAGAACAACTTCTTTTCCATAAACTAAAGTAAAAGGAGAAGAACCGATGGAGGCCTTCTATGTAATTCTGTCTGCCCAAAGAGAAAATGTCAATGCTTTGTGCCAATTCCTATGATTTTGGTCAATAGTCCTTTTGATGATTTTGATGAGGTTTTTGTTTGTCGATTATGCTAATCCATTACCTTGTGGATAATAGTTGGCTGAATACTTTAATTTAAAACCTCGCTTTAAAGAAAATTCTACCATTGTATTTCCAGAAAAATAAGATGCATTGTCAAACATTAAAGCTATAGGTAAGCCAAACCTGGTAATTATGTACTGATCAATGAAGTCTGTGACATTTTATGTATTAGCTATCTTTAGTGGGATAGATTCTACCCATTTTGTAAAATAATCAGTAGCTATAAGGATGTATTTGTGCTGCTTGGAAGAGTTAGGAACAATCTCACCAATTATATCTAATCCCCATTGTTCGAATGGTTGTTGGATGTTTACTGGTTGCAGAGGGAATGCTGGCTTCTTTTCTCTTCCAACTGCAGTTTGACAAGTTTTACACTTTCTTGCATATTCATGTGCATCCTTGAATAGTGTTGGCCAATAATAACCTGCATGCAAGATTTTGTGAGTTGTGGTGTTTCCTCCAAAATGTCCTCTAGCTGGTCCATCATGTAATTCCTGCATGACCTTTTCAGCTTCAGGTTTTTCTAGGCATCTTAACAATACCGAATCATAATTTTTCCTAAACAATACATCATTGATTAATTCATACTGATTTGATTTCAACCTTAAAGCACACTTTGTTTTATAATTGAGATGCATAGGAGCATATCCATTCTTCAAATAAAACTTCAAATCAACATATTGTGATTGTGCATCATTGAGGCTTACCTTTGATATTTGCACTTCATTACCTTGGTCTTCTTCTGCTGATAAGTGGGAAGCTCTAGTTAGCATCCTGCAAAAACCTTGGCCCCTAACAATTTTAGCTGGTCGGATTTCTACATTGTACTCTTGAAGCACAATAACCCAATTGGCTCTTTTCTCCCCTACTTCTCTTTGAATTAATAATTTCCTTACTGCAGGGTAAGGTAATACTATATTTTTATGGGTTTCGAGAAGAAAAGGTCTGAAATTCAAGGTTTAAAAAACAACAAAATCTTGTTTCTTAATAGTTGAATAATTTAACTCGGCACCTTGCAAGTTAGAACTGAAAAAAGAGATGGGTGCCTCGATATTTTTATCATTCAGTTGTGTTAATACAACTGCATATGATGTATCAGATGAAAAAGTGTACAACGCAAAATGTTTGAGAAAGTTAGGAGTTGTTAAAGAAGGAGCATTGGTAATGGCTTTTTTAATCAACTCAAATGACTCTCTTTCATCTTTACTCTTCTTGAAGACTGTGTTTTTCTTGTCACTGCTTGAAGGGGTAGGACAATTTGTGAAAAATATGGAACAAATATTTTTACAAAATTAATTTGGCCTAGGAACGATTGCATGGTATTTTTGTTATGTGGCAGAGGAATTTTTCAATCTCTTGGACTCTATCAGGATCAATGTAAATCCCTTTCTTGGACACTATAAATCCAAGGAGTTTTCCTTTTGGTAAAGCAAAATAATATTTTTTGGGATTTAAAGAAATGCCATATTTCTTGCATCTTTCAAAAATGTGCTTTAGGTCATTTAAATGATTGTTTCTATCCTTAGAATAGACTGTGATGTCATCTAGGTAAATAACAACTGATTTATTAATCAGAGCTTTGAAAGCAATATCCATAGCACATTGAAATGTAGCACTTGCATTTATGAGTTCGAAAGGCATCTTCTGATAAGCATATGTCCCCCACTTAGTCCTGAATGTTGTCTTCAATCTGTCATATGGATGTACAAGAATTTGATTGTATCCTGAAAATCCATCTAGAAAAGACATTAATTCAGAACTTGCCACTGATTGCAATATTTTCTCCATAGTAGGCATACGAAAGTTATCCTTTTAACAAGCTCTATTTAGGTTTCTAAAATCAATACAAATCCTAATATCACCGTTCTTTTTCCTCACATGGACCATATTTGATACCCACTTTGAGTGTTTAACAAGAAAGATTATTTTGTCTTTGAGAAGCTTGTTCAATTCAGATTTGATTTGACTTTCAAGGTTTGGGTGAATTTTTCTAAGCTTCTGTTGTACTGGTTTTTCATTCGAAGTCATTGGTATGGTATATTGAATAATAGAGGTATCGTAGGTCTTGAGATCTACATAATCCCAGGAAAAGACACCTTTATATGTTTTTAACAACTTAATGAATTGATATCCTTTATTCAAATGATAAAACAAGACGTAGGTTGACATTTTGAGGTTTTTCAGTTGAACCTAGGTTTACTACTTCAAATCTCAGAGTGGAACTCTGAGTTTTGGAGTTGGTAGTCATATTGAATCTATCCTTTAAATCATAGAGATCTTCCATCTTAACTACAAACTTCGGGATTGGGTCTTGATCTTGTTTATGGTTGATTTTCAGATCATGCTCATGTTCATCTATGATCTGTTCCTCATAAGAGCCTTCTAATGTAAGGAAATTGATTATATGAGCATCATTATTAAACACTCTCCAATTTGTCACATTATCAGGAATGGACGGCCTAAAACTAACTCTATTGAAAATCTATCTGGACTAAATTCTTCTAAAGGTATAAGCTTGGATGCCACATTAGCAAGTAAATCAACACTTGCGTTTTACAATCTGGGAACTGAAGAAATGTTAAAAGCAGTGAATTGAGAAGTAAGATTCTGGGTTAGAGAATGATAATGTTTAATGTGCTCAGACACACAATGAATTGTGTTTCTTACCTGTTTAACAATTATTTCAGAATCTCCATATACTTGCAAATATTTGACATTAAGGCCAATGGCTTTATACAACCCTTGAATCAATGCTTCATATTTCGCGGTATTGTTAGTGCATTGAAATTCAAGTCTGCAGGCTAACATGGTTTTCTCTCCTTGCAAGTTGATTAAAATACATCCTGCACCTGCACCATCTTCAGATTTGGAACCATCAAAATAAAGAGTCCAAAATAATGAATTATCTAAAATTTTATCTACTATATTTACACATTTGGAAGCATCTGTTTGTGAAAAATTCTCTATTTGAGACACTACAACATCATTCGGAAAGGGAGACCTTTGAGCATTAAAGGATCCCAGGAATGACTCAGCTGAATAATTTCCAATGATATTATTGGTGAAAGCAACAGGTTCATTGCTTCCCTTGAGATCAGTGATTGTGTATTTCATGAATTTTTCTCAGTCTACTCTGATTTGGTTTGGTTTACCATTGTGTGGCAACCACATGTGAGACCAATCAGTTGCGAAGTATCCATGCAACTTTTCAGACCAATCCCTACTTAGAATTAAACCATAAAATTTGGGGATATCAGCCACTAGAATATCAATTATTTGCAAAACTTTTGGATTAGAGGAAAGCCTAATTGAAACTGATGTTATTTCTCCAAGTACTTCTACTTTTGTCCTGTCCAATTGAACTATGTGTACTGCAGATTTTTGAGGTGTAATATTCAATTTGGTGCACATGGTCCTTGGCATAATATTTGAAGAGGCTCCTGAATCAACAAGGAAATTATGGACATTTCTGTTGAAAATCTCACAATTAAGAAGAAATGGAGGTGTATGAGAGATAGACCTATCACCTATTAGGATTAAATTTGTCGGATTTACTTTGTTTGAAGAAGAGGGAGGTTTTCCCATATCGTAGGCAGCTTGAGTAACTACAATAGATGGTAGAGGTGATACATGAATTGATTTTAACTCTCTTAATAGAATTTTTTATTGTTGCTTGAGTTTAGTGAGTTCATGTAATGAAATGTTTGCTCTCGTCTTTTTTATATCTTCGACTACATTATATTCCACTGTATATGAGATTACCAATGTTTTGGAAGCATTTGGAGGATCTAGTGGAATAGGATCAGTTTGACTAGTCTTAGACTTCTTACTTACTATTTTCTCCTTTATAGGAGTAGCAGTTTTCTGTTTCTGATTTGTTATAGACATATCATGAGAGTTTTTACTTCTTGTAGTTACTGGCATAGCTTGTGCTTCTTCTTCAGTTGGAAGAATGAAATCCCACATTCCATTTAATTCAACTTCTTCTTCCATTTCGGCTTCCTCTTCAGCTGGTGAGTCTTCTTCTGTTTCTTGATCAGATTTGGAATTTGAAATAATATTCAATGGTTGTGATGCAGAAGAAGGGTTTCTTTTAAATGAGCAAAAATGTTTCTTGGGAGTAGAGGATTCTATGACCTGCTTCTTAATTTTGACCATTTCATTGGACATGGTTTTTAACACTTTCTGAAGGCCTTCAAGATCGAAAGGGTCCTTTGAAGCTTTCTTTTTTGAATCATCCTTAAATGTTACTTTCTTTGACTTCCTTTCATCTGTTTGTGATCTTTTTTCTAAAGCTATAATTCTTCTTTCTACAGATAGGGCTTCTTTCATGTTTTCAACAAGGGTAGCCTTATTGGCTCTATCTATAAAAATTGCAATATTAGAAGGAAGGGAGGATATGTACCATTCTATTTGTACATAGACTGCAGGTTTTGAGGCAACTGGGATTTTTTTTAGTAACTTGTTAAAGCTGGAGTTGAAGTCTTTGACCCTTTCATCTGAATTTGCTTTTAAGTTAGAAATATCATTGATTAAGGATGCTATGGTCCCGTCATCACCTAATTTTGCAAGAAATACTTCTTGAAAAGCATCCTAGCCTCTTATTGAACCTGCTGGAAGGGAAAAATACCAAGACCCAACAGATCCTTGGAAGGTATAAGGAAACAGTCTGATTACAACATCTTCATGTGCAACTCCATTAAGATTCATGGCTAACATAAAGTCACTTAGATGTTATTCAACTGGAAGACCATCATCAGGATTGTACTTAGGTAACCATTTTTCTGGGTTTGCTGGGAGAGCATTTGGATTAGCAACCAGAACAACACTAGGATTTGTCCAAGGTTGAGCGGGTTGATTAGCCATAACTTGAGTTGGATACTAGGAAGATGGGAAGGCCGGTCCAGAAGTAGGTATAGATGGTGAAGAACTTACTACTGGGTTAGTACTACTAGTAGCAGTACTAGTTGGAGAAGTGGATAGTTGAGAAGAAGTGGATTGAGTAGAAATGAATGGAGAAGTGAATGGATGGAAGGGTGATGTGATCTCGCTGGTATCCAATTCAGATCTTGATGTGATAACTTTCCTACGTTGTGGAGGGATGGGAAACTCAAAAGGAGTTACTCCAAGCCTTTCACTTTGCAATCTAGTTAATACACCAGTTTCTCGTAATAAGGAAGTAACACTTTCTTCAAAAGCTTCAGGGCCTCTCTGGTTTCTCGGCAGAAATGGATATCTGTTCCAATTTCTGTATCAAAGAATGGACTTCGAGAGACTTGGGAGTGTAATCTGGAGAAGGTGGTTGTCTTACTACTTCAGGAGATGAGGGAGATGTTTCTACAACTTCAGATTTCTGATCCAGAGATTTTGAACGAGATCTAGAAGGTGTAGAAGTGGTGGAGGGGTTTTGACTCTTATGAATGTTTTTCAATTGATCTTTAGGTTTATATGCCATTCATAGTCGGATGGCCCTCCTTCTAGTGCCAAAATGTTGAGGCCTCAGAATTTTGTTGCTCCAACATGGGGCATAACCACCCGATCTGGACCATAGGACAACTCCTTTTCCATTTAAAGTGGTGGCTCTGACTAAGGATGATGGGACCAATTTCCCAGAATGGGTTTTAAAATGAGTGTGGGTGGTTTTTCGAGTGATTGCAATATAATAATGACAAATAAATGCCCTATTCAATCATGCAAATCTCTAGCTAACTTAATCTAATATAAACCCTGGTATTTATGTATAATATGCGATCTAAAAAGATATTTGCTTGACATGTGATAATAAAGATCAATCACATATAAAACAAATATGATAACATGTAGAGATAATTTCTTTGACTAAATAGTTAGTCAAAGAAATGTATAAACTATATCGCATATGTGATGATTTATATATGAAAATAAACAATATCATCTAGGCATCATAGAATAGTGCAATTACTTGTTAACAGAAAGAACATATCTCATATACAATTCATGAAAATAAAGTGTTGTCACTAATTAAACAGAAACAAGACTAATCATACAAGATAGAAGTGCCATATATGTGAAGTTATGCTTATTTGACTAATGACATAGATACTCCTTTCCTCAGATCAAATTATCTTCCAAGTATACAAAAGTGCATCAACAAAGGAAAGTAGTCTGATATTTAAAAGAAATGATTGTGTTCCATAATTTCACCAAAGCATTCACAATCTTACAAAAGTGGATTATTTGCAAATGTTTTTGATAAAATTCTAGACCCTTCTCTAAATGCATGTGTTACACAACATTTTGTCACTGTCCCTGTACTCCCCGTTCCTTGATCCTGAAGGACCTCTACAGTGAACCCCGCATGCTTTGCCTTCATGAAGAAACTCCCATTGTACCCCTCTTCATGAGCAGATAAATTCCCTTTTGCACCATTTCCCCTAAAACTTTTGTTTTGACTAATTTACAAGACCGGCGCTAATGGCCTTTGTCTCCCCCATGTCGATGTGCAGATATTAGCACTACTCCTGGCGCCAACCGGAGCGACTGAGCTATGTTCTAGTCACTGATCTTGTTATGGAAAGTTTTTTAAATTAGAGACGAAGCTTCCAGCTCTAGAAGCTCCGTAACGGAAGTCTGGTAAATGGTTTGGCCAGATGGGGTCGAGGATGACAGTTTGGGCTCCTTTCCCCTATAATGATGGAACTACCTCAAGGGATAAGTTCTTCTCCCATGAGAAGAGGATCCATCTCCCATACATATTTCCTATATAAACCTCCCTTCTTCCCAAGCACAAACTAGTTGCAGTCACAGTTGATAGTTTTTGGTTGAGTGTGAGTGTTATAGTTGCAAAGTGTTGATACTATTTTGGAGTAGACAAGCAAGCTATTACTAGTTGTAGCTATCTAGTTGTGTTGAGGGAGAAGTGTGTTTTGGTTTGGAGTGAAGCCTAAAGGGAAGAGCCTTTAAACTATTGTTGTTTGAAGCCATCATGGAATGCTAGCAGAAGTGTGTGGGACCCTGGTCTTGTCATAGGAAGACTACAACATCAAGACGAATGGTTGTAATCTCTCTTTGATATTAATATATGCAACTATCAATTGATTTCCTACTAATTACAATAATATTACATATCCATGTCTTAATGCTTCTTGACTCATTAAGTAGGTTTAATTGCAATTTGTATATTATTATGTTTGCGTGCTGTTGTTGTTCACTTGTTTCAGGAACCTGAATAAGGAAGCGAGAGATTGCTGGAGCGAGCAAGTGAGGACATCATCAAGTAGGATAAGCGACCAAGAGGTAGGCCCTCTTGATTGATTCTAACCTAAGGAAATCTTCCATAGAATGTATTTGTTGTGGCTAGACCCATTGTTGGGCTAGAGGAATTTGTTCATGTCCGCACTTACAATTTTACTTCACCACAAATAGGCGACTCCACTGGGGATCCCAATCCTTTTGTTTGTGTTGGATTTCATGATTTTGTGAGAACTTTTCTAGTTCCATTTTTCCCTTTGGTTCTGTTTCTTTTCTCCTGCTCACTGGTCTGAGTCTAAAATTCATAGTAGCAGATCTGGTCCCTGTTTCAATTTTATTTCTTTATTTTTTCCTTAGCTCCCTCGATTCGCGCACTTAATCTGCTGACAGTCACGCCGACCAGCCTATGGTGCTTGTTGTCAGTTAGGCAGTCGCGCCGATGCTTGTAAGTGAAGATTAGGGCTTGACCCTAATCTTGGCTAGTGTGTTCTGCTCTTTTGATTTTGACCCCGTAAGCCTTTTATACTGTTTTCTCCCTGACCAGAAAGCTTCATTTAGCTTGCCTGGTTTAGCCCACCCTCTGATGTGTTAAGTCTAGCCCTATGTGAAGTTCTTTTTTATTTTTCTTTGAAACCCTTGGTCGGCGCTATTTTTGGCCAAAAAATTGCGCCGATCAGCCATTAGCGCTAGTTGTAGTACTGGTCAGTTGTGCCGATCGATGCTACTTTTGGCCCAAAAGTTGCTCCGGTCTCAGGGGTAAGAAAAAATAAGAATTTCTCCCATCTGAGTGCCAGTGTATCTTGACCATCAGACTCTTTTCTTCTCCCAGAAGTGACTAGGATGCTTTGTTTTCAATTGAATGAGTAAAAAAGTCTTGTTTGTTCTCTTATTTCGAGTGTCTCTTTTCTCTTTCCAAGCATAGATTACATTGCTTGGTTTGTCGATTGAAGCATTTATGCATTTGGTTTCTTTGATTAAGGGAAGAAGTTGTTTTTAGTTTCATTTATCATGCTTTGGATTTGATTGATGCTTGTTTGTTCAGAATTGTGAAAATTTTCATTAAAGTGCTTTATGTGAAAGATTCATTTTGCATTTTATGAAAAGAAGAACATCATTCTAGTTTACTTAAGCGAAAATATTGCATTAGTAGCATTATTGAGAAGCTAGAATTGCATCATCATAAGAATTGGAAATGAAATGAAACTTCTTATGTTGTTATAGGAAGATTAAGTGAATTTAGGAGATTTATTAGAGAAATATTTCATTCTTTGGTTGTTGCATTGATTTTGTGTTCTCTATCTCTCAATTAGTGATAACTTTCATCGAAGACAAAGATCTCTTTTCTCATATAACTGCATATAGGAGTTTTCAGATGACAGAGGTAGGGCCTTGTAATTGAAACCTAATTCAATATCAATTGTTATAATTTATTGAATTAAGCTAAGGAAGCATTGAAACTTAATGCTCACATTTAGTGGTCTAGGCTAGAGATGTGTTCCGACGTCTTTAAACATAGTAGCCGTCGTTAGCTTCGGCATTAGACAACGTTAGTACAGATTTTTGCTCCCCGTACCATCGAGTATATAACGGGAGACCCCTCTAGGCTGCAATCCTTTATCCATAGGAAGCTGAGTTGGCCGCCTTGCAAACGTGATACACCGAACACAACATTTGGGGAGATTGCCTGCCCGTACTTCTCGGTTTGCCGGGAGGTATTCTGCAATTCACGATTGCTTGGTAATCCTTTTTACCTAGATCATCTAGAGCATTCATTTTTGATCTTTACTAACTCTTTAAATTTGAAAAGATCATTGAGCACTTGTCCTTTCAAGCTCGTTAACTTTGAAAGTGACTAGAGTCACCTTTTGCCCTTTTCTTGAATCTTAAAACATGAAAAGGCAAAGTTTTGTTTCAGTGTTCTAAAATTAACTTCCCATGAAATATTCCTGGTTAAAATTATCTTCATTAGTGATTCTTTAGTGTCGTTCCAATGGAAACATTTCCAGAGTCTACCAGTTAAGGATTCCCCTTGGATGGGAATCCTGGTCCTTTTCCTTCTTTCGGAAAT
Source organism: Pinus tabuliformis (assembly GCA_031772625.1). NCBI lineage: Eukaryota > Viridiplantae > Streptophyta > Pinopsida > Pinales > Pinaceae > Pinus > Pinus tabuliformis. The sequence goes on along the minus strand of CM062817.1, from coordinate 1,381,214,588 downwards.
GCTAGTGCTCCTTATATGGAAATGTTGTCCCTCCCTGGGTTAACCATTGGTATACCTATCTGGTTGTTTTCGACTTCGGTGGTTTCGAGCGTCCTGAATCCTATCCAAACATTTCCTTCATTCAAATCATGTCACGATGATTCTAAGGTTGACCCCTCACCTTCTTCCCCCATTTCTTCCTCTTCCTCTTCTACTTCACCTGGTGAAAGTTTGAAATCCAGTAACCAAGAGGCTAAGAAGAAGAAGAAGAAGAAGAAGTTAGATAAGCGAGAGACCAACTATGTAGCAATTAATCCAAATGCACCTCCCGTCGACAAACCTTCTGATACTACACGGAAGGTCAAATTCCCTTGTAGGCTATGTAAGGGAGACCATCTCCTTCGAGACTGTCATGGCATTCCTAGAGTCTTAGAGGTATGGTCTCAAAATCTGGATCGACCATCCCCATCGACCTCTGGAGATCATGTTGATGCTGCATCCTCGGTTAGCGATGGTAAGAATAAAGGGAATATTAGATTCCTCTTAAGGTTATGTGAAGGAGAGAATATTCTTCACCTTTGTCCTCTTATCGATAAAGCTTCCAAAGTTTTTGAAAATCTTGCAACTCCTCAACCCTAACTTCCTATTGGTTATCGGAGGCTTTCTTCTGACCCTCTCCCAGTTGGTCAAGAGATTGACTTAGGTTCATCTCTTGCCTATCCTGCTCTTCCTAAGCGAGACTCTCTTGTGTTTGTTCCCAAACAACCATTGGTCGAAAAGAGTGTTGACTTGGCTCTGCCTTCCATTTTTCACTCTGTTCCCGAAGAGAGTGGTGATAATATTGCTCATGTTCTTCTCATTTCCTTAGATTCTCATGAATCGAAGAGTGACCCTCCCGTCCCAGTTGTTCAGGAGAGTCATTCTCCTATTCCTGTACAACATGGGGGAAATCATATGATGCCCCCACCAAGTAGTTATGTTGTCTCTTTTGATTGGGGTCCATTGACTACTTTCCGACTCCCATCTTATGTTCCTTTCCAGATCATAGTACAAGCCTATAATATGGTAGTACCTAGCACTATATTAGATGAAGGTGTGTCTGTTAGCATCATGTCTTCTACTACTTGGCAAGCTTTGGGCTCCCCACAGCTTGTGCCTATCACTCAAAATCTATTGGCTTTCAATAGAGGAACCAGTCAATCCTTAGGAGTCCTTCTGAAGTTCCCTATTACTTTGGAAGGGAAGACCATCTATATAGACGTGATGGTAGTCCAAGGTCCTTTAGATTTCAATCTTCTTCTTGGACGTGACTATGTTTATGTAATGGGAGCTCTTGTTTCTTTTCTTTTCCGTGTGGTTTGTTTTCCACACGAAGGGAGAATTGTGACTCTTGATCAATTGTCGTTCATTAGTCACCAGGCGCCTCCTTTGCAACCATCATCCCCTATCGGCTCTTGTTTGCAAGCAGTACCTTCCTCACCACAGGTCAATTATGTGGCTACCCATTCCGTCTCTGCATCTGCAGATGATCACACAGATGGTATAGTACATTATGTACTGGGGGCATTGGAACCTGATCTGTTTATGGTACCAAATGACATGTATTCTTCCCAGAGCGTGGTTCTTCCATCTAGTGAAGACCTCTTGGGAGCCATGTTCTCGTATGGTCCATGATCAGATTAACGAGGATAATTCTTTTTCTGTGTCAACCTTGTTAAAAAATGAAACAGTGGATGAGGATAGTTCCTGGTCTTGTGTCAACCTCGTTAAAAAGTGAAATAAAGGGAATGAGGATAGTTCCTTGTCTTGTGTCAATCTCGTTAAAAAATGAAGCAAGGAGTCATGAGGATAGTTCCTGGTCTTGTGTCAACCTTGTTAAAAAATGAAACAAGGAGTTGTGAGGATAGTTCTTGGTCTTGTGTCAACCTCATTACAAAATGAAACTAAGAGTGTGAGCATAGTTCCTTGTCTTGTGTCAAGCTCATTAAAAAATGAAACAAGGGTCCCGAGGATAGTTTGTTTCTATATCAACCTCATTAAAAAATGAAACCAATTTTGAGGATAGTTCTTTTACTATGTCAACCTCGTTAAAAAATGAAGCGAATCCCTTTTCCGAATCGAGTCTTTGATTAATATCTCGTAAGATCCCAGTCGAGTCTTTCCAAGATATCGAAAGTGAACCTTCATTCCATCCATCTAGTTGATTGAAATGAAGCTTGGGGGGCATGTACCTCGTTTGATTCATTATGCCAAGGGCATGCGAACTTATAGCAAGCATATTTTTTCATTTCAAGCTTGTGTAAACATGAAACCGAATCCAAGAAGAGTTATCCATGATTCAAGCTTGTATAAAAATGAACCCATGCCCAATTTACATCTTGTGATTGCCGTTTTTATTAGCTTAATGAGCCTTGGTTGTTTCATTCCATCGCCACCATCTTTTTTTCCGATCATATGATTTCACTTGGTTGTTTTTCCTTTCCTGAGCGACCGCAATGATGAGCGGTTCTATTAGCTAGCCTATTGACCATTACATGTTTTGAGCAGTTCCTCCATTACCAGGACCAGTTGCTACCCTTTATACCACTCGTTCCTCTAGGCCAAGTCACGTTTCAACTCTTTTCTCGACTTGTAAAACTCATATGAAAAGATTGCTGAGTGTTTTTCCCTTTTGACTTGTTGACACCTAATCATCAGGATTGGGTGAATAAATGAAATTGATGAAAATAAATAATAGAGAATATGAATAGTCACCGGGAGATGAAATGAACAGTCTCTCCCTCATGTATATAATAAAGACCAATTTGAATGAAAATCAATGAATTGTTTTTGAGGAGTTACTGCCTAGCTTGACATGGTATCAGAGCCAGCTCCCGAAATTAGCTTTTGTGTAACTCCTGGTGTTAGTTTCCTGCCTATGTTCTGCCTATTTTGTAGAACTCACACCTCTACCTGGTGTCAGTTGCCTGAAGGCTGCTCCATACAGTGTCATATACGTTTTTGAATAGTCCGCCCTCCATACAGTGTCATATGCGTTTTTATATTTCCTCTGAACAGTCGCCTGCTTCGCTGAAATCGCAGTGACAGCTGTGGGATCTGAAGCCATGCACCTGAGGCCTGGACCCACTGTCATATGTGTGCCTTAGACCAACTCAAGAATCTGGTGTAGTTCCATTGTTGTATCTGTTGTAGTGGCAGCATCCACTAAACCTCTCCGCCGCAACGTCCAGTGCAGCCTGAGACATCACCACCACCACTGTGTTTGGCTCCCAAGTTGGCCAGCGTTCCATTGCTGCTCTATGAAGCCAGCCTCACGTGTTCCCCGACTCTCTAAGGTGCATGACACTTCCCGGAAGAAAGCTGCCAGACCTTCGCTAGCCAGTCTGCCTGCGTTGAACTGTGTATATTCCAGGAGCTGCGTTGAAGTGTGTTTATTCCCAGAGCTGCATTGAACTGTGGTAATATTCCCACAGTTGCGTTCAACTGTGGTAATATTCCAATTGCTTCAGCAGAGAGGGTGCTTCCACACAGGAATGAAGAACAATAGTGCAAAGTAACATGATATTGGTATCTGAGATTGCCCGAGATGGTGCTGGTGGCGATGACAATGGTGGTGGAGGCAGCTGTTATCAGTGCAATGACATGGTATGAGATTGCCCGAGAGCCTTGGTACCACTGTTGTAAGCCTCGGTATCACTGAAAAGAAAAATAAAAGACGTTGAGCATGATAATATATTGGAAAGAAACAATTTTGCTCAAGATTTTTTTTTCCTTATTTTATTAGTCATTCTGGGTTTATGAAATACAATATACTGATAATGGTGCAGTGAGCGGTTCTTTTTTGTCAAGGGCATGAATGCTTGATATATCGTATGAAATAAGGTTGAAAATACAAATGGTGATATTCTATATGGATAGAATATAGTTTTTCTCTTTGTATATTAAATCAATTTCTTACAAGGAAGAATAAGGCTGTATTATTTTGAAGCACATTTTTTCCCGTAGAAGTATTTTTTACAGTATACAGATTTTATAGTACATAGATTTTTTTTTGCCAGCAGAAGTATTTTTTTTATAGATTTTACAATGCATTCAATCATATCCATTGTGGGAATAGTTCTCACTGGAAAGGAGAACTATCCTGAATGGTCCCGGATGATAAAACACACCATCATTTTCAATGAGTTGTGGAAAGGAGTATGTGTTGGAGACGGAGACAAAGAGCCAGGACAACCTACCTCAGACAAAGAGTCACCATTTGGGAAAATAAGAATAGCAAAGCCTATGCATTAATTGCAGCATCTGTAAGTGAAGAGGTGAGTCGCCATATTTCGCCTTTTCAACTGCTTTCAAAGCCTTACAAAAGCTGAAAGAACTCTATGACTCACATTCTGCACTTGAAGTTGTTCAACTCATGATTAAACTCTTCACTCTTGAATTGAAAAATAATGATCCTCTTGCTTTTGCATCCGAAGTAAAATCCATAATGCATGATATCAAAGCCACTAAGGTTGAATTGGATATTCATCTTATCGCTTTTCTCAAGGCACTTTATCCTACTTACTCCAATTATCTTGAGTCATTACAAGCAAATGGAAATCTCAAAGATACTACCTTTGACTCTCTTATGAAAAAATTTGCTGAAAGAGAGAAAGCTTTTGGAAAGTAGATAGCCCTGAATCTTCTGAAGAGGCTGTGTGCCTTGCTCACAAAGAAAATAATCTTGCCCAAGATTCTTCGAGAGGAAGAGGTCGTCGGAGAGGAAGAGGAAGATATTTCAGAGGCAGGGGGGTAGACACTCTCAAGGAAAAAATTCAGATTTTCACTGCATATGTTGCAAAAAGAATGGATCACATGATGCCTCTACATGCAGGCTACCTTGGGACAAAATTGAGTAGCAAACAAACCAACAGAAAGGTAAAACTAATGACACAGACAAACATAAAGCACCTGAATCCACTCATTATGTTGTGGTACAATGTAATATTGGAGTAAATGAAGATTTATTTAATGCTTCACTTTCTTCTTGGAAAAATGATTAGTTTCTTGATTCAGGAGCAACTTGCCACATTACTCATAGAAAAGATTTTTTTGAAGAATTTTCTGACAATGTTACTGGAGCAATATACTTTGCATACCAATCAAAAATCAAGCCATCAGGCTTGGCACAATCAGGATTAAATTGCCTGGTCTTCCAGACTTTCTTCTACATCATGTTCTATATGTCCCATAGCTGAAGAGAAACTTGCTGTCCTTGGTCCACATCCACTAGCAAGGCCACTCCATTCATATGTTTGATGGCAAGCTTGAGGTGAGAAAAGCATCTGACCATTCACTTGTCATGAGAGGAATAGAAGAAGAAAGGCTTCTCAAGCTGCAAGGTACCTTTGCTCGTGCACAACATTTCTCATACAATTCTCATTATGAAGAAGGTACACTTCCATCAAGTTTATTATGGCATGCTATATTTGGACATTTGAACTATGACAGCCTCCGCTTGTTAAAGAAAAATGGTGTTGCTGGTTTTCCTACAATTCCTAGGAAACTTAAGCAATGTGATGCTTGTATTCTAGGAAAGCATAGCAAATAGTCTTTTCATGATTCACATTCAAGAGCACATAGAAAACTTGAACTCATTCATTCAAATTTATGTGGTCCAATACCTGTTCCTTCTGCAAATGGAAATAAATATATGATGACATTTATTGATGACTACACCAGAATGTGTTGGGTTTATTTATTGAAGAACAAATCTGATGCCTTTCAAACATTCAAGAACTTTCATACATGGATTGAAAATGATGCACAATCTCATATTGGATATATTCACACTGATAATGGAAAATAATATACTTCAAATGAATTTGAAAACTATCTTCACCAACATGGGATCAAACATCAAACAACTGTGCCTTCTAATCCCCAACAGAATGGTGTAGTTGAAAGAATGAATAGGACAATCTTAAATATGGTATGCTTGATGATGTTTTTCAAAAATGTAAAGTTGATGTTTTGGGCTGATGCAATTCTATGTGCTGTATATATAAAGAATAGATGTCCATCTAATTCTATTAGAAACAAGACTCCATATGAAATGTGGTATGGGCACATTCCTTCGGTAAAGCATCTCAGGGTCTTCGGTTCCACCTGTTATGCCTTGATGCCAAAGATACATAGAAACAAACTTGGTGCAAGAAGTCATAAGTGTATCTTCCTAGGATATTCAAACACCTCTAAAGCATACTGTCTCTATGATGAAGTCAATAAAAAGTTTGTTGTATCTAGAGATGTAATCTTTCTTGAATCATCCAAAACTGACAATGCTGTTGAGTAGCAACTTGATCGCTTGGATAGATTCACAAATGAAAAATAATTTCAAGAATTTGATAGTCAGATTCCACATCTTGAAGGGGGGATTCCTATACTAGATCAACATGTGGAATCTTCTTTTGAAGAACTCTCTCCCCCACGTGAAACTCCAACAATGGATGATGCTTTAAGTGATGTGATTGATAAAATTGGGAGACTCAATCTTGATTCAGTCCCAAATCAATCAACAAAGCAGCCTAGACCATCTGAGAAAGGTCCCCCAAAGTGGCTGACAAAGACACTTGAAAGTGTTCATCCTGATGAGGTTGGAAAGACAGGAACTAGAAATTCAAACCGGCAAAATGGAGGTGATGTAGATGACTCTGATTCACTTGTTGATATGAATGTTTCTTATGATTGTGAATTGAATTTGTCTATAGATTTCAAACCAACTTCCTTCAAAGAAGATACTTCTCATGATGAATGGATAGAAGCGATGCAAAAGGAGTATGATGCCCTAATAAAGAATGGCACTTGGAAGCTAGTTGATCCTCCGTTAGGAATCAAACCAATTGGCTGCAAGTGGGTCTATAAGAACAAGTATAAAGCTAATGGCTCACTTGACAAGCACAAATCCAGGCCTGTGGCAAAAGGTTTTACATAGAAGGAAGGGGTCGATTATGAGGAGACTTTTTCCCCCACAACAAAATGGGCTACCATCCGGACACTCTTTGCCCTGGCAGCTCAGAACGGTTGGAAAGTCCATCAAATGGATGTAAAAAATACTTTCTTGAATGGAGATCTAAAAAAGAATGTTTTTATGTCCCAACCTGAAGGATTTGCTGTGAAAGGATTGAACATAAATTATGCAAACTTGTGAAATCATTGTATGGCCTCAAACAAGCATCGCGACCCTGGTATGAAAAACTAACTGAGCATATTTTGAAACTCAATTTCAAACATTATGATCTTGATGATGCAACTTTATTTGTCAAGAAAGTTGGCAAAACAGTTGTAGATATTGTGGTATATGTAGATGATCTTTTGATGACAGGGAACAATGAAAGCTACATTGCATCCATAAGGAAGGAATTGAAGAAAGGTTTTGAAATGACTGATTTGGGCTATGTTCATTACTATCTTGGTATTGAAGTAACTCAACATCCGAAGTTCATATTCCTTTCTCAAAAGAAGTATATTGGAGATCTGTTGAACAGGTTTGGCATGACAGAATGCAATCCTCTTACTACTCCAATGGAACAAAACTTAGATCCCACATCCATTGAAGGAAAAGAATTTGAGGATGCAACAAAGTATAGACAGCTTGTAGGAAGTCTCAACTACCTAACTACTACCAGACTAAACATTTCATTTGCTGTTGGAATCCTCTCCAGGTTTATGCAAAAGCCTTGTGAGGGACATTAGTATGCTGCAAAAATAATTCTAAGGTACTTGAAGGGAACTCAAGACTTTGGAATCAAGTATACACAAGTGGACGACTTCAGCTTGATTGGATACTCTGATTCAGACTTCGATGGAGACAAAGAAACTGGGTATCTACTTTAGGTTACGCTATGAGTCTTGGATCAGGAGCTGTCTCCTGGAGTTCACACAAAAAATCAGTTCCTGCAAATTCCACAACAGAGGCAGAATATGTGGCAGCAGCTGAGGCAACAAAAGAAATTGTGTGGCTCAGGAAAATTCTTGAAGATTTGCAGGTAAAACAAGTACAATTGACTCCACTCATGATTGACAATACCTTGGCAATAAAATTGGCCAAGAACCCAAAGTTCCATGATCAAACGAAGCACATCAATACTAAATATCATCTGATTCGACATCATGTTGAGGCCAAAACAATCCATCTCCACCATTGTTCCACTAATGAGCAAATTGCAGACATCTTCACCAAAGCGCTTGGAAGAGAAAAGCTTGAAAGGTTCAAAACGATGCTTGGACTCACCAATATCCCTTCAGATTAAGGGGGGGAATGTTGACACCTAATCATCAGGATTGGGTGAATAACTGAAATTGATGAAAATAAATAATAGAGAGTATGAATAGTAACCAGGAGATGAAATGAACAGTCTCTCCCTCATGTATATAATAAAGACCAATCTGAACGAAAATCAATGAATTTTTTTTGAGGATTTACTGCTTGGCCTGACATGACTCATAAAAGAAAATAAAATGGGGGGTCCGCTTTCAGCGCTTTTTTGACCCTTTAAAAACGAAAAGATGGCCTTGCCCCTGTTGTTTCAAACTCGTTAACAGATGTGAAACGTCATGCGCCCGATATATGTTTACCCCTTTTTCGGGTTAGGATGCACTATTTATGAAAAAGGTACTCCTTGACTGAAATGGTCAAGCGGTTCTCTCAAGTATTATTTTCTACATGTTCGGGCTTGAGAGACACGAATGTACAAAAAGGGACCATGTGGAGTTTTCTTTTACACGTCTTTTTCAAACTCTCTAAACATGAAAAAAAATACTGAGTTACACCTTTGTCGGACTCATTAAACTATTAAACGACATCGGATTCATCACCACAATGAACATGAGCTTCTCCTTCCTAGGGCTCGTTAAACTAACTAGGTCAGATTCGTTCGAAGGATGAACTTAGAGTGCAAGCATATGCTATCCCCTTCAATCTTGTGATTAAAAAATAATTGGGGTACCTGCTAGAAATGGTGGGGGAAAATTTGGAAATCTATCAGTTGTGTCGGCAAATCACTCTTGAACATGACACTCTTTGCTTCGTGTCAGGTTGGGACATCCTCCTTTGCATCGTTGACCTTCCTGGGTTTGGGCCATTCATTTTTTCCTTCCATTTGATCTTTGCCATGTAATCATGATCACCGATCCCATGGATCCAAAAGCTGCCAAACTTCCCTTTGTGTCGCCGATATGTTCAAGAGTTGTCCTTCTACAGTTACACTGACCTCTGATTCTCTGTATCATCCAAAATCATTTTTCATCCTCTTGTTTCACGTCGATGATGTGGGATTCATTAAGGCCCTCCTTCGACACGGTCACTTTCCGTCGACTTCAACTCATTATCCGGGAAGTTGATCGAGAGGCTCCCTTCCAGTACCTTAGAGCTTGCATGCCCTAATGGAAAGTTCTTCGCACTCAACGACAAGTTCACATCATTGGCTTTTGATCGAGTGATTGTTTGACTTGAGTTCCTGTATTCACATTCGGTGAATTGTGCTGATAGTACCTTGAGGACCATTGTCATTATTGGTGGTTTCTCTCGCGCTTGTTAATAGTTTACATCATTGACTAGTAATCAAGTGAATTTCTAGCATGTTTGATGTCAACACATCCATTCGCATGCTAGGATCTGTGCTTTGTTCGGGTTGTGTTGGAGCGCAAGACCCTGGACTCAGATCACAAAATGTCCAGGTTACGAAGTGATGTTACATGGTTATCTTGATATGTATGTCTCTTTCAGATGGCTGGCTGTGACCAGACCATGAGTTATCATATGTGATCCTTCTCATTATTGGATGGCTGTGACCATATCTTGGTTTCATTATGATCCCCTTAATGGATGGCTGTGCCCATACCTGGATCCATTTACATGATCATTCTCTGGATGGCTACATCCATGCCATGATTCATGTATCATTTGATGGAGATCTCATTTTATGTATATGTATCTGTAATTTCTTGTAGGTTTTCCGATGGCAGACTAGTTCCCCACACTGATTTATAAAGCATTTCATTCCTCACTCTCGCTCGACCTTCATGCTTTAGGGGGCATCTGTTACAAAATTTTTTGTCACTGTCCCTGTACTCCCCGTTCCTTGATCCCGGAGGACCTCTACAGTGAGCCCCACATGTTTTGCCTTCATGAAGAAAGTCCCATTGTGTCCCTCTTCATGAGCAGATAAATTCCCTTTTGCACCATTTCCCCTAAAATTTCTGTTTTGCCCAGTTTACAAGACCAACGCTAATGGCCTTTGTCTCCCCCATACCGATGTGCAGAGATTAGTACTACTCCTCGCATCGATCAGAGCGACTGAGCTGTGTTCTAGTCACACGGGTCCTGTTATGGAAAGTTTTTTAAATTAGAGCCAAAGCTTCCAGCTCTAGAAGCTCCGTAACAGAAGTCTGGTAAATGGTTTGGCTGGATGGGGTCGAGGATGACAGTTGGGACTCCTTTCCCCTATAATGATGGAACTACCTCAAGTGATAAGTCCTTCTCCCATGAGAAGAGGATCCATCTCCCATCCATATTTCCTATATAAACCTCCCTTCTTCCCAAGCACAAACTAGTTGCAGTCACAGTTGATAGTTTTTGGCTGAGTGTGAGTGTTATAGTTGCAAAGTGTTGATACTATTTTGGAGTAGAAAAGCAAGATATTTCTAGTTGTAGCTATCTATTTGTGTTGAGGGAGAAGTGTGTTTTGGTTTGGAGTGAAGCCTAAAGGGAAGAGCCTTTAAATTATTGTTGTTTGAAGCCATCGTGGAATGCTAGCAGAAGTGCGTGGGAACCTAGTCTTGTCAGAGGAAGACTACAGGGTCAAGATGAATGGTTGTAATCTCTCTTTGATATTAATATATGCAACTATCGATTTATTTCCTACATGTGTTGTAATGTTACATATCCATGTCTTAATTCTTCTTGACTCGTTAAGTAGGTTTAATTACAATTTGTCTGTTATTATGTTTGCGTGTTGTTGTTGTTCACTTGTTTCAGGAACTTGAAGAAGGAAATGAGAGATTGCTGGAGTGAGCAAGCGAAGACATCATCAATCAGGATAAGAGACCAAGAGGTAGGCCCTCTTGATTGATTCTAACATAAGGAAATCTTCCATAGAATCTATTTGTTGTGGCTAGACCCATTGTTGGGCTAGAGGAATTCGTTCGTGTCCGCACTTACAATAGTGCAATTAATGCTTAATAGAAAGAACATATCTCATATACAATTCATGAAAATAAAGCGTTGTCACTAATTAAACAGAAAAAAGACTAATCATACAAGAGAGAAGTACCATATATGTGACGTTCTTCTCATTTGACTAATGACATAGATCAACTCCTTTCTTTAGATCATATTATCTTCCAAGTATACAAAAGTGCATCAACAAAGGAAATTAGTCTGATATTTAAAAGAAATGATCGTGTTCCATAATTTCACCAAAGCATTAACAAACTTACAAAATTACATTATTTGATAAAATTCTAGACCCTTCTCTAAATGCATGAGAAGGGTATAAATACTATTCTAACTAATGTTCAAAAATATATTGTACAAAAATTTGAGGAGGTTTCAAGCAACCTTCCTCCTAACTAGTTAACTAACTATAAAAATAAAAAGTGACTTGATGAGCAGAGGCTATGATAATGATTTGCTGTCTGCAAACTTGTCTTTCAAATCACATATATCGACCATCGGTTTGAATTGAGGAGGTGCCCCAAACTGTGTTCTGACTTGTCCTGTGAAAATTGCATCTGTGAGAGGTGGCAACATCCGCTGAGTTGAATGGAGTGAGAAGTTAAGGGTCATGATTTGACTGTGTGTCTTGACGAGGTATTGCCAATATGACTCCCAATCAGTCTTTGCTAACTTTGCGATTGCTTCCCTTTGAGTTTTTACTCTTTCCTTCCATCTGTTATGCAAGTCATTTAGATTGGGCAGTTCTTTTGGGTTGCCTTCCTTCACCAGGTTGGTGGCAAACAAAGTGTGGTTTACCGCCTTTACTATGTTCTTTGACACCCTGGCCACTCTTGCCACTGCTAGTTCAGCTTGTTTGATCCTTGCATCCCAATCTGTGAAAAGAATGTCCTTATGTGTCTCCTCGATCTCAGGAAGATTAGCTTTCCTTCCCTCTTCTGTTTCTTTCCATTCGATGAATTCTGAGATTCTTGTGTTTAGATCAGTAAACTCAGTTCTCTGATCAATTGCTTTATCCATTAGCTGGTCACTAGTGATCAAATAAGGAGTGATATGTGACATCTTTTGGCAAAATTGTTCTTGTTGTTTTAATAAGAGAGAATTTAGCTCTAGCACCTCTTTGATGAATTCCTCGACAGTAGGAACATCCTTATATCTTTCCATGGCTTGCTGCAAGTCTTGGAGTTGCATGTTTTTGGTCGATATGTCTGCTTCATGGCTTATCTTTAGCACCTCCATGCTCTGTTGCAATTGGGATAGCTGCTCATCGGCCTGCCTGTTCACACTTGCCTTCTTTGTTTCAAGCTGTGCAATCTTCTCTTCTTTTTAATTCAACAAAATAGATATCTCGGTAGCTTTGTCCATGGTGGCAGTTGCATACACTCCTGTAAACTGTGACAATCTAGTCAAGTTTTCAGCTGGGTTGGAAGGGATGTCCTTCCAAACTATGTCCATCGGCTCATTCCCAAGTGGGAGCTCAGGTGTTTCTATCCTTCACCTTTTCCTTTGTCTCCTTACTATAGCCTTGTGTAGTGGGCTGTAGAACACATCAAGAGTAGGGGTTTCAATCACCTTTAAGACAATTTCCGATGTGGGTAGAGCGGAAATGATTTTAGTCTACTGAGATGTCGTCGCTTGCTCATCCATCGGTTCAGACTCTGTGTTTTTTCTAAACATGTAGAGGATTTTGATACTCCATAGTTTCCTGGGCATCTGTTGTCTTGGGAGTGTCTTGTAGTTTCTTATTGAATTGATCCCACTCCTACTCCAAACTGCTGCTTTTGATCTTAGATTTGATATCTTCAGGTGGGGTAGACATACCCTGATTTTTCGCTGACCTCCTGTTTGATTCTACTATATTCTCGGTGTCTTGGGCCTTCCCTGTATCCAATTCTTTCCCTGTATTTACTTGAGACTCTATGCGAGAATCAGGTTCCTCGCTGTTGGCAGTCACACTGGGTGTAGGTTTGTCCTCAATTTTTAACAAATGCAGTGGAATTATTTTGAGCCTTTTATTTCTGAACTCCTGAAAGCTTTAAAAATATTCAGGACTTAGATTTGTCCTTGCCCATTTGAACGATTGTTCGAAGGATTGAGCCAACTCTAAAAGGTCTTCAAAATCATTAGCCTCATGGCTATAAGGCTTGAGCTTTATGGTAGTAATAATGTTATATGCTATCTTGTCTGGATCAAATTGCCTTATGGGCAAAGTATGGAGCCTGAGGCTTTTCAGGCTTACTGACTCCTTTATTGCATGATTAAAATTTTCTAGTGAAAAGGAACTGCACCTAACAGGAAAATATGGCCATAATAACTTCTTTCTTTCTTTTAGGACTTTGGTCAAGTCTTTTCCAACAGTCTGGTGGGCTATTTCTCTTGCTAATAATTTATTAGAGACATACAAAAGGAGGACATGTGGGTCTGATGTACTACCAAAAACCCTAATGTATGTAAACCATTATTCAACAAAATATTTGCCGACTGTAAGAAGGTTTGTAGTGGCTTCTTTGGAAAACCTGGGTATTTCTTATTGAAAATTAATTGATGTAATGGCAACAACATGGCATATTTTATAAAAATGGGGTATATAATGGGATTCCCAAATTTGTTTATGGCTGAGATGGATAGGGTAGGGGTCCCGCAAGGTCCATTTCCAACTTATGATTGGAAATTTAGTGCAGAAAAAGATGACATCCATAATGTAGGCACTAAAATAGAATGGAAGAAGGTTCTCTAGAGAGGAGGATATCTTCTGTCGATATTCGGTGATGACATTGGCTAGGTTAATAGATAGGATGGTGGCCCAATTCATAATGTGGGAATTGACACAGGCATCAATCAAAGGAATCCATTCTATGGAAAACTTAGCATTATTAGGTAACCCGTATAGTCTACATAACATAGCAGTTGCATAGTTGTAGGTGTTTGCCAAAGAGGATACATGATACATACCCATTTTATCAAATTTGAAATTCTCGAGTACCCTCCAGCCCTGGATCATCTTGAAAGGTTCTTCATTCTTCTTTGCAAAATTGGCCACGTATGATTTATCATATATGTCCCGAGGGTCAGGTATATGGTACATTTGCTTCAGGTCTTCCGCTTTGAATGACCCCATGAGTTCCATTTTCGAGTTCCTAAATTACCTATCTTCAATAGTGAGATTTTCCACCACCCACCTAATCATATTAGTGTATGGGAGGATTTTTTCTCTCGCTCTTCTGTGAAGGAAAGAACAAGAAGCATCCTTGAATTGGAGTCCCGAAGGTTTTATTGAGTTAGCCGTCGCTTTTGTGATAGTAATTTTGGGACGCTCATCCTCAAGCCTATTGTATATGACCTCCCAAGCTGTTGCTCCCCCATCGGTGTGGCAGACCCTATCAGATAATATAGGAGACATTTCTGATAGCTCGGATTATGTAATGCTCTGCTTTTTTTGTTTCTGTATCACTTTCGGCAATGACATGTCTTTTGTAGCTTTCCTGAAATGGAAGAGATATATTCAGTGCAGACAATATAGGGCAATGAAGGCTGAAAACTTTCTGAAATGACTTTGAATCGTGGGAGGATTTCGAATGACATATTCAATGTTAACTAGCCATAACTTGAAACATCATTACCTCTCCTTGGGTTGCTAAACATTAATTACCCCGTCAAGCCGTTCATTATTATATTAAAACATAGTTACTTCCCACGCTTGGTGCTTTATTCATGCATCACAACTTTTTAAACGATGTCATATAGAGTTGCCTATTTATAATGCGAAATGTGATTGCGAATATCGCAATATCACATTTCGCAAATCTTTAAGGGATGACACAATGGCATGGATTATTTATTTGCGACTTGTGTGAAATGCAATTGTGAATTATTAAGGCATTTTGATCGAACTGTTGCAACCGGGGGGGGGGGGGGGTTGACCGCATATTGCAATTTCTTTAAGCTATTTATGATTATCACACAAAAAAATGTGATTTTCGATTTATGATGAGGATCCTAAACTTGGGTTGTTTTCTAAGAGTTTTCAAGGTAATTTCTTAGAGTTAGGATTTATTTTTTAAAGACTAAAAATTAAAAAGGGTTCCCATTTATATGTCTAATATTAGCTATTACTATATATAAATGGGGGGGGGGGGGGTTACATAGTACAACATGATATAAAATGACATTTTGCTATTATCGATTTTAATGATATTCATTAAGCAATGATTTTCATCAATGTTGCAATTTTGCTAGTACTTATGGTAGAGACGTTTCATACGCTTTAGAAATCGATATCAAGATAATTCAAGACATTCAATCTGTAAAATTGTTTTTCTATTTTCCAATTATGGATTAGATAATTTCACATTTGGCAATTTTACTCATATTATTCAATATTAAAGGAACTTAGTTCATCAGATAAATAAGAAAAATTTCATTTTGTAAGGGTTTCTTTTGACAAAGTAAAATGACACTTCCGATTGTAGAATAACAACTTATCATATTCTCTTCTTTGCAAATTTCCTGTTGTCCTCGAATCTAGATGCAATGAGAATAGTAGCTACAACTATTAGTCCTAAATAATACTAATTATATTTTGTAAAGGTTACAATGACAACTTTACAAGAAGAATCTCTCGAATAAAAAAACATGAGTATCAAGATCGAATTGCATGCAAAGAAACTATTAACATTGTAATTGGGGCATGCAAAGCTATTTATGTTTATGAACATGCATTTTTTCTTTTCCGCTCATGCTTTTTCGGAGAACCAATTCTGCACAAGTACACCCACACAAATTTCTTCACATAACTATTTCCGTAGTTGCGAAATACGTTGATCAATAACAACAACAACAACAACAACAATGAAAATGACAAAATACAAATGCAAATGGGTAGAATTGCAAAAGAAATTCATAACACACAAAAAAATCTCGAGCTTTCATTGTACTAAGCCCTACATTTCGTACAATCTACTAATAATAAAATAACCATTAGTTTTTTATACACATAAGCACGTCCACACAACTTTTTCCAGTAGGCTAATACCAAATAGAACTGCACAACTGACTACTCAAAAACAAAAACAACAACACCAACCACCTCACCATCCATATCCATATTGCATTCTCATTACAATCACAACATACCACTCAGTCGAGAAATATTCTTGGCCTAATCTCTAATTTTTTAACTATACTTTCTCCACATGTTCTTTGTCTATCACTAATTTCTCTCACTAATTACATATAGATATGAGCTACTCATAGTACACCAACAATACTGGTAGTAGCTACAACAATAAGGGACACACCAACACCAGCACCAAGAGCACACCTAGCCAATCCTCATAGTTTTTTCTCTAATCCAGGACAACTGAATCGAATGCTAAATACCGGTATATTAAAAGTAATATATACTTTAATTCACTGAATAAATATCGAAAAGGGTATTTTATAATATTGATATATATGATCTTATCGCTATCTTTGCAACTAGCTATGGTAATGTTATTACGTGTGGATTTACTGAATGTATATTAATAGTAGTACTTAGTTTCAATTATTTTTTGCATGCTAGGTGCAAATAACAATATTTTTATCAGGAATGTAGAGAATTATTTAAGTAATTTTCACGTTATTTTCTATTGTTATAATGGTTACAAGATATAGTATATCATAAACACAAATATTAATTTGGCTAAAACCCACTATGATACACAAAACTAAAATTGAGAAAAAAATTAATAAATTTTGTGTGAGAAACTTATCCTATTGAGCGAAACTTAGTTCATAGTGCATAACTTATAGCCTATTGTATGGAACTTAGCTTATTGTGTAGAGCTTATAGCCTATTATGTGGAACTTATCTCATTGTGCAAAGCTTATAGCTTATTGTGCAGAACTTAGCTCACTGTGTAGAGCTATTTATTTGATTTTATTATTGGAAAATGAATACATCATTACCATAAAATTGTTTACGTTCAACTAGAAGTTCTGTAGGTGTTCGGACAAAAAATATAGAGTGAATATCGATATGTTTGAAACTAGTTGTGATAATGTCATTATGTGTGGATTTACTGAATGAATATTAATAGTAGTACTTGATTTTAATTATTTTTTGCATGATGCTAGGTGTGAAGACCAAGTTTCTTTATCAGGAAAATAAAGAATTATTTCAGCAGTTTGTACATTATCTGCTACTGGTATGATGGATATGAGATACAATATGTCATAAAAATGAATATTAATTTGGCTAAAACTCGCTAAAATACAAAATACTAAAATTGATAAATGAGATTTGATATAGTATATGGTTTTGATCTTTCTGCAATTAATGTTTGCATCCAACTAGCAGTTTCGTAGCTATTCTGACATAAAATACAGTGTGCATAGTACTGAATGAAAAACAAAATATTTTCACTTAGGAACACAAACTATATTAAAGTTAACATGTCCATACTTTTTTCAGCCCTTGTGTGAAGATTTTACTGTGCGGAGCAACATCGAAGTTCGGATGAATGTGAATGCGGAAGTTTATGTTCCTTGTTCTAGACACCATCCTTTTGCACATATTTGAAACACCATCCTTCTGTAAATAATTAAAATGTTATGTTATCATTTGAAAGAAATAAGATTGATTTCTGATGCAATTGTAATAATGATTATTTGATAACACTGAATCTAATAACTATCGCACGAGGTAGAAGCTATGCGAACATGTTTTGATTCTCTTGAGATTACCAAATGGTGTAGCTTATGTTTAGAAGAAGCATGTTCAAAGGAAAAATGCATGTTCAGATTTCTTTAACTGTGTCAACCGAACAATGTTATTGAATAAGGAAGCAGCTATTCGGAAATGGTTGTGCATATCCGACAACAAATGCATGTTCAGTAGCACTTTGAATGTTCCTAAAGCTTTCACTAGTATTTATCCAAATAAAAAATATACTGATTGTTGTGCAAATGAAGCTATATGCTAATGTTTAGCGACATACTTTAGTGTCAATAAAACAATTAATTAAGGGCCATTATTACTAGATTAAATGTGAAACGTTTTGGATTTTTTTTTTTCGGTTGATCGATTTTTCCTGTATCGTCATATTGAAAAGATGTACAAAAATGTACATGATCATAATGAACTTGTATTTATTTTATTTTGTACATTCCTTCTATTTAGTACACATATATCGACAACATTAAAGCAATCACTGTCACCAAAGTAAGAAAGCAAATAATTTTCGAATTTCGAGATTTATTTCACCATCTACTGCTAATGTTTGATTTGAAATTTTCAATTTCTATTTATTGAAAGTGTTAAACGTGTCAATAAATCAGATATGAATCCTGTAACAAATATGAAAGAATGGTGGTGAGAACTACTGGAATCATACTGTTAATCATGATTAATAACTTTAGTAAATGAAAACCCTTGTCAGAAGGTGACAAATTCGCTTGGAAGATTGTGGAAAATTTGTCACTATTTTTTGAATTTCGAGATTTATTTTACATTCTACTGATAATGTTTTCTTTGAAATTTTCAATTGCTATTTATTGAAAGTGTTAAATGTTATCAATAAATCAGATTTGAATTTGGTAACGACTACGGAAGGATGACAATTATGACTACTGACATCATACTATTAATCATGATTAATGGCTTTAGTAAACAAAAACCCTTGTTAGAAGGTGAAAAATTCACTTAGAAGATTGTGGAAATTTCGTTATGATTTTTCCTAAAATCCTACACAAAAAAACTTTATGGGAAAATTTGTGGCCTTGGTAGATAATTAGATTTGTGAGTATCAAAATAAAACAAATCGTCAATAATTTACCAGTGGGGGCCAACTCAGTAACTAAATCAATTTGTTATAGAAATAGCGAAACACGTCTACACATGATATTCATTTACGAATGTTAACAACTGTCATTGGCAATTTCAAATCTAACTGTCACAATTTTCATGGGATTTTTCTATTATTGCTGTATATATGCATATAGTCGTTTCGAAAATTTTTACGATTATCAAGAAATTGTTGACATATTTAGGGCAATCTAAGCCAAAAAATGCATCGGAAAACCTTTCATAACGTAGTACAGGTACACAATGGTCTTATATTGTATTGGAATTTCTATTTGTATCACACATATTTCAATAATAGTAAATCAACAACAAAATATGCAGTTAGTGGAGAAGATGGTTTTGCAATATCGATACTTATTTCTATTACTTCCCGTAATTGTTGACTCTGATATTTTTAATTTCTATTTATTAAGAGTGTTGTATTTGGTAGTTTGCACACAAAAATAACAATAACTGGAAATTTCCATTACAACAACAAATTGCAAATTTACGCGACATTGTAGATGAATATAAGTAGCAACTAAATGAAACAAGCTACTTTCAATTATACAATCAATGCAGTGATATTTGAATCCGCCAACAAAAAATAATAGAAACATAAACATTTTCTCTAGAAAATATTTCCTGGTCTCACTTAGCAGATTTAGTAGTGTTCAACAATTCATTTTCTCAATTGCTTAGGTTCTTTCGCAATTCTCTCTACAAAGTATTCTTTTTGTGCAAAATTATTTATGGATTTGTATTTTCTCATTACGCATTTTATGAACACAATAACTCTACCAATTGTTTATGGGTTTGTATTTTCTCATTGTATCTTATCAATTCACTCATATTCTGTAAGAAAATATGTTTACACAACACATATTTTATTAAATTTGCAGGAAATAAAGTATCAAATATTGACAATGGACACTAAAATAATAGTTGAGGCAAAACATAAACAAAAATTGCTAAATCCTACACAACAACCTTCACCTTTGACACCTGTTACTGGTTCAACATCATCCACAACTCAAGCAAAAAGAAAAAATCATGGTTCTAGAAAAATGATTATTGATCAGTGAGTAAGTTGTCGACATGAGCATACGGTTCAAGCACCCAAGTCCAAAAGTGCCGTAAATAGAGAAAGCATTGAACGTGATATAGACATAGAAAGTGATAACAATGAACAACCTAACTGGGTTGCTATTTGTTTAGCATAAAATAAAAAAAATAATGGAGAAAATTGCAGAAGAGGACATTATTTTCGATGAATGTCCTGTCACATTGCAAAATGCAAAGTATGACAAGACCAACAAAAAATTGAGAGTTGAAAAGGTAAAGCTTGAAAATGAAAAGATTATTGATCAAGAACACGTGGATATTGATTTTTCTAGTGTTGGTATGATGGGGCTGATGGTATTGCAACAATGTTCAAATGATGTAATTAATCGAAATGTTACCAATGTGCTTGCAAAAAATTATATGTTGAAAAGGAAATTAAAGGTACTACAAGACATTGCAAATCCAACTCCTCTGTTAATGACTCCATCGATAGTACGATTGCCTTCATCGTCAAGTCCTACTTTCGCAACACCATAAACATTCAACAAAGTTATGAATCTACTTAATGTAGTGAAGACATATATATTTGACAACATATGCGAAATATTATAAATGATTGAAGACGCCTGGCAAGTAGTTCTCGATTTAACACATTTGCAAGAGAAAATAATGAAATTTCCGGACTTGGTTAATAGTAATCTTACAGAAGACAAGAAATTTATTCATAATGAATTAAATAATTTTAAGCATAGGTTAGAAATACTCTTTGATTTCGAAAAGCAAAACCAACAATTACCAAATGATGAATGAGTGAAGCAATTGGAAGCTGGATGGGAAGAAAGGGTCACTACACTTGAGGATATCAAGTATCCTTGTAGTGAACTATCCAAAAGGAGAGATGGTTCCTATTTAATGGAAAAGGACATTAAAAAGATGGTCCAGGCATGCTACATGATTCTAAGTTAATTTTAAAGGACATGTTACAAATTTAATTGCAGGAGAAAAAAAGAAAAGGTCGATAAAGTTTGATAGCATCATTGATTTTACTACAAACCATATTGACAAATGGCTAATTAATTTTTCCAAGGTCAATAATAATAATTCTAGGTTGATTGTCGATGTGCAGGAAGAAACAAGAGAAATTGAAGATGATATTTTCACCAAAAACGTGAAAATGGACAGCACAGTTGCCCTCGACGAGACTACATTAAAAAAAGGGTCAACATATTTATTCAATGAGTCATGGACTCATAATACATATTACAAATTGTTGTTTTCTAGCTTCAAATATCATTCAAGGAAATAGAACACCAATTTTCGCTAAAACAAATCCATTTACTTTACAATTTTCTTTGGACAATTGCAATTCTACTTAGCAATTTTCTCTTTGAAGACCATGCTTTGAATATGTTCTCGTATAAATATGATTTATGGCCATGCTCATTGACATTTTATTTTGACATAGTATTTTCTATAAATTTCCAAAAATATGTTTTCAACTTATCTATTACATTTAGTGCCGTGTTGTCACTTTAAATGAAATTGAACATTTGGCAATGATTTTCCATTCTAGACATATATCTCTTAATAATAGAATACTACCAATTTTTTTTTCGTTGAGCACAACAACTTGCTTCTGCACAATCAAAGCTTTACACAAGGAATATCGTACTTAAAAAAACTATAAATCCAAAAATCATAGATATAAATTAAATTAAATTAGTTCTGATCTTGTTGAGAAAATTTGTTTTTAATGCCTATGTCTTGAATCTAAACATGTTGTGAACTAGTTGCTATTTACAAATTGAACTGCAGGAACTATTTTGAATTCAAAACCACTTGACTATATTGATTTTATGATAAAGTGTTTTTTATTTGTATTCGACCATATGCTTTGAAACTTTGTTTTATATCTCATATTGCGTTATTGATTAAAATAAAAATTAACATTATTGTTAACTGCAATTCATTTGAGTTAAGATTTGATTAAATCGTTTAAGTGTGAACTGTGAATGTGTCCAATGATGTGAAAATTGAATTTTCCAATCTAAAATATTACCAATAATATTAGCAATAAAATATTTTAGTGCGAAGTGCAGAGTTTCGCATAAAAAAACTTTCTACGTACATTGAACTTCCTTCGTACAAACAAAGCTTTTGTTCAATGAAATGCGGTTTTGTACATAACTTTTTGTGCATTCCACATAAATTTTACTCAATTGACTACTGATATGCATTATCTATAACTAAATTATTAGCAATAATACTAAAAATAAAAGCGTTTTGTATAAAGTTTGTGCGGTCAAAGCTATACAAAGTTATCTTTTTTGTTTTGAAATTACTAGATGACCAATGTTTTACTGAATTTAGTGTTGATATGCATTATTTTAAACTAAAATATCAGCTATAATATTAGTAGTTAGTGCAAAATGTGGAAATCTGCACAAAGATCATTTCCACAAGAGCCTAAACAAATAGATATTCGACATATTCGAAAATAAGAACTATTTACACTTAAAAGTATTAGTAATAACTTCACATACATCTCCATATATAGCATGTTCAAATGAAGCTGTGCAAACATTGTTGGGCGGAACAAGAATGGGCTAAGACAATTCCGCACCTTCGCATAATGTAAAAATCCACACAATGAAACTTGAATGACACGAAGCACTTACATGTTAATTGATGGAGACACGTTAATTGACAAAATAACCGTTAAAATATCCTTGCCAAGGTGTGGAATCTATATAAATTCTATTTTTTAAATGCAAAACTAAATTAACTTCCTAAAAAAACACCACCTAGATGATAAAATAGAATTGCGCCTTATCCTATGCTTTGTTCTACCAAATAGTAAAAGCTAGCAACACAAACCAAAAAACTACCACATGCTAACTGGATGCCTCTCCTTTTGGCATTATTTTCTAGGTTTATTTTACATTCAATATTCCAAAGCTAGCTTCTGCTGTGCGAAGGAACCTGGTAGAGGTGGCTATGCTAAGGAAGTGTGTGTGGAGAACAAATTTTCACTGTGCGGAAAGATTTGTGTCAAGAGAATCAATTAATAAGTGGTACAGGTAGGGACTATGCTATATCATATCTCCTTAGAATATTTACTATCTTAGTAAAATTCTTATCAGTATTGTGTGTAAACTTGAATGTCAATGACTGATCAAAGGGAATTATTGAGTGTGGTTGTCATTGTTGTTTTGATAGTGTGAAGCGTGAGAAATGCATACCCAACTTAATTAGAAGTAGAGACAAGGGGATATGCACCATTTATTGCTAAAATATTAGTAACAATATTGTATAAGTCCGACAATTGCCTCGGTCTTACTGTGAGAATCAAATATGCATTGTTTAATACTAAAATATTAGCAATAAAAACCTTTAGTGCGAAGCTTAGTGTTTCGCATATTGGAAGCTTCATTCACACAATAGACTTCTTATGCACTTCCAGACAAATGCCTTATTTGAAACATATTTAAAGATACAAACATAAGCATAAAGATATAGTGTGTGTAAATGAAGCTTTGGAGACATTGTTGTGCAGAGCAAGCAAAGTGAAACAAGCATAGATTGAGATAGAAATGTGGGTAAAAATATGCACTCACAACCACACTCACATTCAATATTAATGTGGTTTTTGTACATAATCACTTAAATAACAATAGTTATAACTAAAATATGAGCAATAATATTAGCAGTTAGTACAAAGTGCATATATCCACTCGCACAAGAGCTTGAAGAAACAAATATTCAAAATATTTACAATTAAAATATTAGCAATAACTTTGTATATGTCAATGGTTTACTAAAATAACTACTTTCTCTAATATAGTCCACCCATGTGCTGAGGAAGGAATGTGGGCGAAATGCGGACCCTACTTAATTAGCTATAAAGACAAACAAATATGCATTATTTATCGTACATTGAAAACTTCCTCGGCACAATGAACTTTCTTCGCACTTCCACACAAATTAAAATATTATTAACTAGGGGGGGGTGATAGGCTACACAAGTCTTTGTGTAGAGATACTTTTACAAATTTCCAGATCGTATATTGTACGAATGTTTACGGAGGATAGGGTATGCGCATGTTGGCTTGAGGGGGCCTGACCCAGGTTCAACGCTAAATAGCCAAACAAAACCCTACACTACTGGCCCTTTTGGCATCATCCCGCGGAGTGCGGAGTGAAGTCTCACCCGAAGCAGTATGGGGGGATGCTATAACCAAGTTTCCACACCCTGAGATGGTTGTGATGTCGTTTAATTTCCTCTATTCCTGCCTTCGCGCAAGTCACTTCACTCTAGGGCTTGTAAGATGAGCCCTCTATTCTTTCCTTCTGTACCACCGTGAAAGGGTACGATTAACCTTCATGTAGCCCTAACCTGCTGCATAGCAGCGTGCCATGCAGATTCCACAATTAGTCTAAGTGATTTTATTATCTCATCAAATACTTAAAGTTAACACTACGTAAGAAGATATTCATAATTGCGTTCAATTATTCAATGCAATTGCATTCATTCGCGCATCATATAAGCATAATAAAGGAAATTCATACATAAAATATCCAAATGCGCCAACAGAACAAAGACAAAAATTGCAGAATATCTCCTTTTATTAATATCTTCCAAGTGTTACAACCTCTATTCACCCTGTGCACACAACTGCAGGGGTCAGCGCACTCAGCCGTGGACTTCTACCTTAAGCCTCTACTCACTCAGCTGCGGACTTCTACCCTAGGCCTCTACACACTCAGCTGCAGAGCCTCTACCTACGCTACAACCAAAGACTTAGAATTCTTGCTTCCAAGCTATGACTCTATTACATCGTGTGTCATTCTATGTCTGATTGCTCTAACTACTTAGAGCTTAGCTCTTTTATACAATCCCATGGTCCACGGACCATGGGTAGAATTCTTACAATCGAATTTACTTACAAAACTAAGGGTGGACTACCCTTTATGACTGTTGGCTTGTATGGGCCTAGCCCAGGTTCAAAGGTGATTTAGCCAAGCAAATACTGGTGCTACTAGCCCTTTTGGCAACAGTCCATGGAGCGCGGACTGAGGTCTCACCTGATGTAGTATGGGAAGGTGCTAGAACTAGGTTTCTGCACCCTTGGGATGTCTGATGGGCTTCTGGAGGTCCGCGGTCTGACCTGTCACTATGCGCACTTGCGATCCCTTCGCAACCTGTGGTGCGACTTCCATGCAGCCCTACTCAGGGTGTGACCCGTATAATACCCAAGCCTCTTGCTACTTAACTAATTACTTAACTTGTGTGTGTAAGAGTTATGGTTATTACAACATATTCATCAATCATATCAGTGTGCGCGATACATAAAAAATACCAACATAAAGAATATAATGCATAGTAAATACACAAAAATAGGAATCAACTTCTCTTTATTAATCTTCAATCCCGCTTACAAACTCGACACCGCCCTGTGCACTCAGCTGCAGGGGTCCGCGCACTCAGCTGCGGACTCTACTAGGCCTCTGCGCAGCTGTAGAGCCTCTTCCTACTACTACAACCCAAGACATTTAGAATCCTAGTCTAATATTGAACCATTCCTTCGCTACTCACTCTATCATCAACTATATTTACAACTTAGAGCCTCACTTTATTTATACAAAGGCCGACATGACTTTACATTATATTCCATTACTTTAGGGTGGACAACCCTATGACTTGACCTATACTTCGTGCTCCGCGCCCATAATTCGTGAAGTCTTACAAAACCTTTGACCAAAACCTTGGGCTTTGAGCCCCAAAACCTGATGTGGGGGGATTCCCTGCCCAACAGGCCCCCAACACAATCATTGTGACTCATCTTGAGTCACTCTGCTGGTGTAACGATCTTGGCACGGAGGCCCTCCAAGTGTTCCCGTACTGCCCGAAGGTCCGTGGCGCACTGTTTTGCTGTTTACTGGACCTGTTGCATTCCTACTTCGGACTCATCCACGTCTGACTCGTGTCCTTTCCTTGGTACCAACTTCCAGTGCTTGTGTTTATAGTCCCGCGCCCTTTTCCGGCTCCTTGGGCCATGAAGACTATGCTTCGGCCGGTTAGTCAGAGAGTTGGACCACCCATGTAGGGTTTCAAGCGGCTACCATTGACTTTACCTCGGAAGGGTTCTCAATTGAGTTTGACTAGCTGGACTGTGCCTCCGTCTGTGACCTATTTTACCACATATGGTCCCAACCAGCGCATTCTGAATTTTCTCAGAAATTTTTCGAACTTGCTGTCATATAGTAGCACTAAATCATTTAACTTGAAGGTGCGCGACTTGATATGGCAGTTGTGCTAGGCTTTTTCACGCTGCTTTTGTACCTGCTGGTGAAATCTAGCCAGAAATCATTCTTCCTTGAGTTCTTCTAATTGTGCAAGCCTTTCTTCTAGAGCTTTGCGGTCTGTCATGCTTGTGAGCACTACTATTCGCAGACTAGGTAAGATGTATTCCATCGAGATGACTGCTTCCATACCATAGACCAACCAGAATAATGTCTGTCCCGTCAATTTCTTGCACGTTGTCCTATACGCCCATAACACAGCGGGTACGCACAGGTCCTAGTCGTTCTGCTGTGCGTTACATAATTTGGTCAGTGCAGTCTCTAGTATTTTATTGAATGCTTCTACTGTTCCATTGGCCCATGGGTGGTACGGTGTAATTTTCTGATGATACACCTGGAACTCTTCTATGAGCGTGCTGATGGTTTCATTCCAAAAATGTGTTCCGCAATCGCTCATTAAGATTTTCGGACAGCCAAATCGTGTCAACATGTTTTCGAATAAAAACGTTGCAGCCGTAGCGGCTGTGCAGTCCTTCACCGCCTTTGCTTCCACCCATCATGTTAGGTATTCCATCACGGTGATGATGTAGCGCACACCCGTATTTCCCTGAGGTTTGATCGGGCCCACGAAGTCGATCACCCATTCTTAAATGACTGCAGTTTCATTTTGAGATTTAGTGGTATCTCGTCCCTCCGTGATGGTTTTCCTATCCTTTGACATATATTGCAGGCCTTACAGTGTGCTTTCGAATCTTGGTGCGGGGTCAGCCACCATAATCCTGCGTGAAGAATCTTTTGTGTGGTTGCACATCCTGTATAGTGTCCTCCTACAGCGCCCTCATGTGCTTCCATGAGGATCTGACCTCGTTCAAATTTAGGTACGTATCTTTGCAATATCTCATCGTTGCCCATCTTGTAGAGGTGTCCCGCGATGACAGAAAAGTCTGCTGCACGCACCACCAATTCATTCTTCTATTGGATTGAGTACTCCTTCAGCACAGTGCCTGTTTTAGAAAATGGATTATATCTTTGAAGTGTTTGTCCGCGACGCGCATTGCAAAGAGCTGTGCATCAGGTAGTCTCTCCTCCAAATTTGTTGGTTCCTTGCTTGTCTCAATTCTTGACAAGTGGTCTGGTCTTGCATTTAAGCGTCTTGGCTTGATTATGACCTCACAATCATATTCTTGAAATAGTAAAATCCATTTGCATATGTGCCCCCCCAACACAGGCTTGTTCACCAGGTATTTCAATGTGGAATGGTCGGTGTACATCTTGAAATGTTTTCCCAGTAAATAGTGTCGGTATTTTTGGAGTGCGTACACCATTGCCAACCCCTCCCGCTCAGTGGTAGAGTAGTTATTTTCTGCATTGGAAAATCTTTGACTTGCAAACGTGATCGGGTGATCTAAACCCTTCGCGCCTTCCTGTGTGAGTACGGCTCGCAACATGATGCACAACGCATCCACATATACATGTAATTCCATGTCCCATTTCAGGAAGACCAGGATTGGCACGGAGGCCAGTTTCCCCTTCAGGACATCCAAACTCTTCATGCAATCATCATTCCAGCAATATGTAACATATTTTTTCAATAGATTTTCCATTAGCATGGTTATTTGGGCATAACTTTTGATGAACTTCCCATAGTATCTAGTGTGTCCCAAGGTAGTGCACAATTGTTTAACACTTCGCGGTGCTTCCAAATTGAGGATAACGACATTATTCATAGGATCCACCATCAGTCCTTGTTTGCAAACCACATGTCCAAGGAGATTTCCAAAGGGGAAGAGGAATGTGCACTTCTTTAGGTTCAATGCAATCTGGTGTCGGCGACAAGTATCCAACATCAAACGTAAGCTTGCTACATGGTGCTTAACTAATCCGAAAACAATCCAATCATCCAGGTAGACCTCCAAAAACTTGTGGATGTATTCTTTGAATGCGGCTACCACGAAGCGCGAAAGTATAGTTGGCGCGTTCCTCAGTCCAAATGACATTACAGTGTATTGAAAGCATCCCCATTCTGTTGTAAAGGGCGTCTTGCTCCTATCTTCTGGTGCGATCTTGATGTGATGGTACCTTGAGAACAAATCCATGAACAAGTATGCTTCTTGATCGCCAACATTCTCTAGTACTTCATCTGTGAATGGTGTTGGGAATGGATTGTGTACACATGCATCTTTCAACTTCCTGAGGTCTACGCATATTCTTATTTCACCCTTGTGTTTTTTTCTCCTGTACTACCATAGGACTCACCTAGTCGGATTCTTCCACTGGTTTAATAATTTTGGCTGCGAGTATTTTGTCTAATTCGTCACAGACCTTTTCTTTATACTTTGGATTCAAGTGGTAAGGCCGCTGCTTAACTAGCTTCGCGTCGGGTTTCAGGGTGATCTTCATCATCCCTAAATCGCCAACGATCCCTTTTAAGTCCATAATTTTGGTCAGGAACAAGTCTTGGTATTCGTGGAGTAACTCAGTGACCTTATCGACCGTGGCATCATCCCAATAGTCCCCAAGCATTGTGTATTTTGGTTCTGCCTCCATTCCAATGTTGACCTGCTTTGTCTTTAGTGGCACGGTGATGTCGGGGTCTTCAAGTGATGGTCCACAAATCTCACGAGAGCCTTCTGTTTCTGAAATGTTAATGTTCCGTGGGTCCTCATCATCCTCCTCAACATTCATGTTATAACACTCCAATGCGTTGCCTAACTATGTCACCCATTCTGGCTGAAGTACTCCCATTGGCTCCTGTGGTATTTTAAAGATAGAGGCTTTTACTGCTTGCAGTGCATCATCAACAGTATCTGACCAACAATCTTCAAATGTGAATGTTAACAAGAATCCCTCGTACAAAACATCCCATTCGCCCGTACCATGGCAGAGCTCCATCTCCGTATAGCAATTCATGGGTATGACATCCAGGGTATGGTAAAATAAATGTACCCATTTAGGCTAGGGCTCTTCCCCGTAGACCTTGGTCCATTTCGCGAGGTGTGTGCATGGATCATATAGTCCATCATATTTGTCTACTAGTTGTATTTGTGGTTTTCCAAAGCGTAGGCACATCATCCTTCTGCATCTGCGCTAGTCCTCAAAATTTCCTTGATGGGTACCCCACCATCGTGCAGGTGTTGTGCGCAGTGCCCACTTTAGCGCATCAAACCGTTGTTGTTCTGGTACTGCACTTTCGAATTTTCTTAGAAATTCATCCACCACTGACAATCCATCATATGTTGGCAGCTCCCTTGCCTCTTTTGTCACGCAATGTAGTTATCTAACCATCATTTTGCAATTAAGCGTTGTTACTTCGTGCAGCCGATTCTACCATCGCTCTATCTCTTCATCTGAATCTGAAGTGAAGGAGCTTAGGCGCTCCCACGAAATCCTTCCATTTGCAGTTGGATTCACCCAATCCTCTCCTTGTGTAGTTATCTTGTAGATACAGTCGAGATCATCATCACTATCATCATTACGCATGGTTTCAGTGTATCGCACTCCTTCGGCTGGGTCTAGCGGTACTACCACACATAGTGACTTTTTCTCAAAGATCATTTTGCGCTTCTTCAGATTTATGAATCCATTCATATCGGTAGCCCAGTCTATTCCTAGTAGCGTGGGATAGGGATTGTTGTCATTGATAATCTCTATCACTTCAAAATCCGCCTGTACGCTTGCGCCTTCAATATCGACTGTTACCCCTTGCAGTCTTCCCATGGGAAAAATCTTCTATTGGTTCACCATTCGTAACTGAATAGGGGACCATTGTAACATGGGTCTGCCCATGCGTTCCCATGTTTGCTTTGGTAGTACATTCGTGTCTGAACCCAGGTTTAGGATTACCTGATCCATTTCGTACTCACCTATTTGCAGAGTCAACCTCATTTCCCTTCCTATGCGCAATGCACGCTTTCCAAGTTTCCAGACCACACGCGGTTCTCTTGACCCCACGCACCTAGTGATAAGTTCCTGTAGCCCTTTGACTGCCTTGTTGTCATGCAGTAGTTTCATGCATGTCTCCAAAAAGATAGTGAGCATTGAAAGATCCATCCTTGGTTCTAGTTGATCCTTACTACCTAAAGTGGAGGCCTCCGTGAAGCTCTTCTTAGCTTCCATGAAGGTCTCCTTCGCACATTCTAAGTAAAACTTGGGTTCCTTTGTAGGAGCCTTGCGAACCCATGCGCTATCTTCTGGCTGCTTCCATTTATCATCTCCCGTGGCCATACCACTCCTGAGCATCATGTTTACATTTGGGTCTTCCTCGCGCAGTTCAGACCTCATCACTTGTAAATTTTGGGCCAGAGGGGCTGGACTACCCCCTTTTCACGCATCTTCACTATCAGCAAAGGGAAATCTTCTACCTCATGATCAAATTGATTACAGTACCAACATGATATCCCAGTCTGATTCGTATAATCACGGGCATAATGCCCTGGCCCTCCGCAATTGTAACAAATTATCTGTCCGCGACCCCTTCTTGGTCCCATTCCACCTCAACCCCGACCGCGCCCCTGAAACCCAACGCGTGCCATCCCTGCATTTGGGTCGAGGGCTCACATTTTGGTCTGCACCCTGTAGGTAGGAGTCTGATCCATCATTAGTTCATAGCTTCGGCAGGTGCGTTCGTCATGGCCTACTGACCTACAAAAATTACAAAACAATTGTTGGGATGTCTGTGTATACTTCTACAACAGATGACAATTATTCGTGGTATTTTCTCCTCCTATCTGGCAGATCGTGCACCATAATGTAGACCCCACACTCGGCCTTGCTTGTGCCTTCAGTCTTAATGGCATTGGCCCTCTCCCTGCCAAATAGTTCGCAAACACTGGACAATGGTCCTTGTCGTGCCCTTGGCCTTTGCATTTTATGCACCATACTTCCTCGTGCACCTCCGACCGAGTTGTCCTGTCCTATTTCAAACTTTGTATCTCTATACATAGATTCTGCAGTTGTACATGGATTTGTTGGACTCCTAACCTAGGGTCTTGTATAGGGGTCTCATGCAATCTCATTACCATCTCCAACGCTTCGACCTGGGTAGAAAGTTTTTGCTGTGACAGCGCTGTCCTTAAGTGTGGCGTAAGTGAGGCCACAAACCATGTGCGATGTTGTGCATCTATTAATGTCATATTGGCTTCATGGATTGTACTCTTTAGCCTTTGGTCCAGATCCCAGGGGGTCTTGCCTGGGAGCATCGCAATCTCCTTAAACCCGATGATTGATTGTGTCTTTGACTTTGGCCTGCTAAATTCTCTGTTCAATGCGGTCTGGATCTCTACAATTCCTACATTCGGGTGGTCATTAGAATGCTTTATATACCACGTTAATGCGTGATCCTGCAACGCACTCACCAACGTAGCCTTTTTAATATTATCATCCACGATGCCCTATGTTTCCCATACTTCTCTTACCATGAACCAGAATTGGTTAGGATCTTCATTTCCTACTCCTCTGAACACTGGCAAATTGATTGCACTTGCCATACTGAACTACGGTGGTGGCGGAGGTGGAGTGGGTGGATATGGAGGTGAGGGGGGTGAAACGGGTGGCAGTGTGGGTGGAGGTGGTAAACACAGAATTCTCTATCTTATCAAATTGACCACAATTCTTGGAGAAACTTTCGTGGGCTCCTCCACGCTTTCTTGCGAGGGTGAAATTAAGGGATTGTTTTCCAACTCCTCACTACTTTTTCTTCTGTAGATCTTTCTGCTTCGCGTAGTCCCAAACATTAATTTATTCGCATAACCCACTTTTCACACAATATCATCTTAATCCAATTGTTCAAAGATTTAATATGCTTACCTCGCGGTCCCTTGAGAAAATGTCGCTCTGCCTCACTGTAGTTGACGGTCGTGTCAACCGCGAACTCAGTGATAAATCCTCCTATTATTCGGTCGAGCCAGTGGTCCACAGCTCACACTATTCTATCTTTTGAGGCTTCTAGTATGCATACTAGTTTTGGAGTCCACACTATTGGTTTGTCGAGCCTACAACTTCCCTGGCTATCTGCTCGCGGATTTCTATTTTCTTGTGCCACGAACTCGTGAATCTTCTTGTCCAAACACTATTCAATATCTTCCTTTGTAGGATTCCAGTGGCACGGCATCAGACATCCTTTATGCAGATCCTAGTCCCGACAACGGAACCATTTGTTGGCTTGTATGGGCTTGACCCAGGTTCAGAGGTGATTTAGCCAAGAAAATCCCGGTACTACTGGCCCTTTTGGCAATAGTCCACGGAGTGCGGACTGAGGTCTCACTCGAAGTAGTATGGGAGGGTGCTAGAACCAGGTTTCTACACCCTTGGGATGTCTGATGGGCTTCTGGAGGTCCGTGGTCTGACCTGTCGCTACACGCACTAGCGATCCCTTCGCAACCTGTGGTGCGACTTCCGCACAGCCCTACTCAGGGTGCGACCCGTATAGTACCCAAGCCTCTTGCTACTTAACCGATTACTTAACTTGTGTGTGTAAGAGTTATGGTTATTACAGCATATTCAACAATAATATCAGTGTGCGTGATACATAAACAAATACCAACATAAAGAATATAATGCACAATAAATACACAAAAATAGGAACCAACTTCTCTTTATTAATCTTCAATTGCGCTTATAGACTCGACACTACCCTACACACTTAGCTACAGGGGTCTGCGCACTCAGCTGTGGAATCTACTAAGCCTCTGTGCACTCAACTGCAGAGACTCTTCCTATGACTATGACCCAAGACATTAGAATCCTACTCTAAGCTTGAACCATTCCTTCACTACTCACTCTATCATCAACTATCTTTACAACTTAGAGCCTCGCTCTATTTATACAATCCCATGGTCCATGGACCATGGGTAGGCCGACATGACTTTACATTATATTACATTACTTTAGGGCAGTGAACCCTATGACTTGAACTCTACTTCGCACTCCGTGCCCACAATTTGTGGAGTCTTACAAAACCTTTGACCAAAACCTTGGGCTTTGAGCCCCAAAACCTGTTGTGGGGGGATTCCTTGCCCAACAATGACACATAACACATTCATGCTCTGTGACCACAAAATGCGGAGACTTTACAATTATATTACAAAATTTGACTTAAACATGGGATTTTAGCCCCAAAAATGCCCTTGGGGGATCCCGCTCCCAATAAGCCCCCAACAAAAACATCGTGACTCACCCTCGAGTCACTTGGTAGGCACGGATATCTTTGCGCGAAGACCGTCCAGCTTGACCTAGATGACAGCTACCTCAGCCGTGCACTGGGCTGCCGCCTGCTTCACATCTTCAACTGTCTTCTTGGTCACTACCCCTGCATTGTCAGCTTGAAGCTTTTGTTGTGTCGCTTGCAGATTCATAAGCTTGCCTTCAATATTTTTTGTGATTGCATAAGCTTCATCCAGCCAGGGCTTTAGTCTCACCTTCAACACTACTTCCTTGTGCAGCGTTGCGTCCACCAGTTCCTTCAACTGCTTGGCTTCCTGCAACATGGCTAGCCTTTGTGTCAGTGTGATGGTTTGCACTATGCCCTTAACTTCTGTTATCACCTGGCTTGAACCTTAGGCTGGAGGAAGGCAATGCTAGGGTAACCACAAATCACACTTAGCCAAGTAGCTAGCCCTACTAGGCTAAGAGAGGGCTCTCTTTGTAAGGATCTCAGCCAAGATGACTAGATCAAGAAAATGATATTAGGCTAGGTATAGTAGCACAAGATTTGATTTTATTTTTGAAGGGTTTTACTGGATCAGGAGGATCCAAATAGTTAGGGCAAGGAAATTAGGTCAAAATTACAGGGTGTTCGATGGGGCAAGGTAGGCACAAGGCTCAACACTCTAGGGTTTGATGGGTGAGGTGATTCAAGACAGGTGAGGAGCTAGAAAGAGCATGTAAGCAACATGGATTCTTCCTAAACTGAAGAAAACATTAACTGTGAATATTTTCCCAAAACAGAGCATAAATATTATTGGTTCTGCCTATCAACTTGAAAAAAACCACTTAAAAGCAATGAAATAATTTATGAAGTACAATTTTTTTTTTAAAATATGATCACAATAGATAAAATTGAACTGAACACCATACCGCATGGATCCCAAAGAAATAGATGCAATTTTTCATTAATCTCCTGCTGAAACTGATACAAAATGATGTTTACTCAAAGCATAAGCATCCAACTGAGTCAACCCTTTACAATGAGAAAGAAGAAGAAGATATAGACATTGATTCAACCTCCACCCATCCTGAGGGGTCTAATCGCTAAGATGAGGAGCTAATCTAACCAAAACTGAACAAGAAACTGGAATCTAGGCATCCTAACAACTTGCCTCTAAAAGTGAGGAAACTGATTCATTTGTCCTTAAGATGAATTTTAATCTAATGAATATGTCTTCTAGTACTTATTATCCATCATTTTTACATGCCTAGTCATCATTTACATCAGTAAAACACTATCTATGAGAGGAAACCCAAAATTACAGTCAAAAGGCACAGTGAAATAGACACTCCACAATTTTTGTCCTACGCGCAGCGCCCATGCCCTATTCGTAGCACTTTTTGCAGGTCCATTTTGGAGGCCTTCCCGGTGTCCAAATTGAGCTCATGATAGCTCATTGGAAATATATTCAAGTATTATTTCTAGAACATCTTTAATTTCTTCATTTGAAGCTCATTTGACCCTTAAAAAACGGATTCTCCCAAGACTGCTTCTGTGTGTCTAAAAAAGGGCAGAAAGGTCATTTTTGGGTGTTTTTTGACCTTTTGGTTGACCAGTTCTGCTCTAAAAGCTTAGAAAATTCTCAAGGTGCATGTACTCATCATTTTGGATATAAAAATTCTGACCATTACCTCATTGGATGCCCCTAGGAAAAGCACAGTGCCAGTGGCGCTGCGCATAGAGCCAAAATTTCTATGTCAAAAATTGTCAAATTCTTCAAAAAGAAAAAATTCTTAAAAAATTGCTCAAAATTTGTGGAAAATACCTCCATTAAGTATCTTGATCATCCAAGGAAGCTTCAGCAAGAAACCTAATCCTATCATCCTCCTTTTTTCCTTTGAGTGCTTGTTTTAGCCTTCTTTTCATTCGCTTGACCCTTATGTTGCAAATCTTGTTTCGGGTCCTGTAATGGCGAGCCATGTGCCTCATGATTTGATTATCCCTGTTGGCCCTTTGGAGTAGCTTCTCCAAATGCAAATTGACCCTTTCAAGCCAAATTTCTCTATCCTCATCAATTTCCTTCTCAATTCTTTGTTTTGCAGTCAAGGTAGCCGGTGTTTCTTCCTCTTGCATTGCTGATTTGCCCTTATCACTTTGCCTCTTTGCTTTGAGAAGTTCCAGCTCCATGAGGACTTGTTTGTCACTTAGTTGTTTGTTCTCCTACTCAAGGTATTAAATGACATCCTTAGCTCTCGTGAAGTTGTCCATCAGTGCTTGGATCTGTGTATCTTTTTCCTTTATGGCGATGTTTTCATTTGTTGCCTCATCTTGAGCCGCCAAGTCAACTATCTCAATGCCATGATGGATGTGTGGCTGTTCTGGTTAATCATCTTCCATCAAATCAAAATCCCTTTCCTCCTCATCATCAAGGCTTTCCTCCAGCACCGTTTCCTTCCCTTTATGCAGCAGCTGCACCTGTTCTACCTATTGTGTTAATGAAGAAAGAAAAGCCCCTTCCACATTTTGTGGAGCAAGCATTTGGCTATGAGCTAATGAAGAAGGCAAGGCCCCTTCCACATCAAGTGGAGTAAACACTTTCCTATCTACCGCAAACAACTTTATAGCCCCTATCTAATATGTCTTGTAGGCTTCTGGCTCCTCAACATCTTTAGTCTCTTTAACCTTCTCATCTTTCTTTACTTTGGCACTACTGGAAGGTCTTTCAACTTCTTGAGGTACCGGTGGAGGAACCTAAGGACCCATGAAGATGTCATTGGCAATGAATGTTCTTGGCTTATTGGGGCTTGACCCAGGTTCAGAGTTGATTTAGCCAAAAAAATACCGGTACTGCAACAGTGAGTGGAGCGCAGACTGAGGTCTCACCCGAAGTAGTATGGGAGGGTGGTAGAACTAGGTTTTTGCACCTTGGAGATGTCTGATGAGTTCAAGTGTTTCGCAGTTCAACCCTGCATGCACGTCGCTATGTGCACTTCTCATACCTCACAACTTGAGATGCTGCTTTCGCACCACCCTACTCAAGGGTTGAACACTACGCTTTTGCGTTATTACCAAAGACTTCATTGATATTCCACTGTTAGTTGATTAACTTTTCCTACTTGCATGCTTTAAGTTATACTTAACAATATAAACCATTCATACAGGTGCGCGGAGTAAATAAACAATATATTTGCAATTTGTAGCACACATGCATTAACCAAAGAACAGATACACGAATTGGCAACAAAACTTCTCTTTATTAACTTATTCCTCGGTTACAGACTCGCCTCCACCCTGCGCACTCAGCTGTAGGGGTCCGCGCACTCAGCTGCGGACTACTAGGCCTCTACACACTCAGATACAGGGGCCACACACTCAGCTGCGGACTACTAGGCCTCTACACACTCAGCTGCAGAGCATTCTTCTACTCTACGACCCAAGACACAATTAGCCACTTAGATTCTTTCTCTTCTTTTTGCTTATCTCTTACACTTAGAGCCTCGCTCTATTTATACAATCCCATGGTCCGTGGACCATGGGTAGGCCAAGATTACATTACAAGACTAGGGCGGACAACCCTGTGACTCTATCATACATTTCACATTTTGTGCCCGCAATTCATGGAGTCTTTACAACAATATTGGGTCAAAACTTGGGCTTTGAGCCCCAAAAAATGCCTTGGGGGATTCCATGCCCAATAGCCCCCCAACACAAACATCATGACTCACCCTCGAGTCACTCTGTCGGCGCGCCAATCTTTGCACGAAGTCCCTCCAATTGTTCTCAAACTGTTCTGAGGTCAGCAACGCACTGAGCTTCTGCTTGCTGGATCTACTGCATCTGTTGTTTCGAGACCTCTGTGTGTGGGGTGCTTCTCTGCATTAATGTGTGCATTCCCTGTATGTGCATGAGCTTTCCTTTGATGTTTGCCGTGATAGTGAAGGCCTCATCGATCCAAGGTTGGATGCACCCTTTGAGAAATGCCTCCTTGTGTCATGTTGTGTCCACCTACTCCTTTAGTGCTTTAGCTTGCTGCATCCTCGCAAGCCTCTGGGTGAGGACTACTATCTGTGTAATTCCTTGGACACTTTCGTATTGCTGTTGGAGTTCTCGCGCTTTTGTTTCCAAGTGTTGGATGTTGGGGTCCTCCTGCAAAGTCGTGAGGACCTCAAGTGCTTGTTCCAACATGCTGGTACAGTCTCGCACTACAACTCCGATTTCCTCCAGTCTCATTGTGATAGCACTAGCACGCTATTCTCTAACTTCTCGAGGAGTGGATGGCTGCGCCTTTAACCACAACTCGACGATTTGAAGATTCAGCTCCAGCTGAACCTTGGTCGTTTCTTCCCTAGCCTCACAGATTCCTATGCTAACTTGTGGATTTGCACCTCCACTGGTATATATGCTGGGATGGCTAGCTCCGGGACACTTCAGTAAGCGTCGTATACCACCTGCACAAACTATTGATTTTGCGACACCAATTCGTCGTGCTGTAAGCTGAGTTGTTCCATGTTTATCTTTTGCTCGCTGAGGACTTGGATTGCATGGCTCTCGCTAGTGCACAACTCTGCCATTATCCCATCTCATAACAGATATAGTGTCTCACGTGGAAGGGCAACCAGATTAAGGCCAAGGCCTTTCATCATGCTAACCGAAAATCTATCGGCCTCATTCGATGTCACTAGAGCCCCTTCCAACAACACTATTGTGTTTTCCATCCGTGTGCGCAACATCTGCTCTTCTGCCAAGGATCCTGCTGTGAGGTGGGTTGAAAGGGTATCAACTTGAGGGGGGTGCAC
Organism: Pinus tabuliformis; assembly: GCA_031772625.1. Lineage (NCBI taxonomy): Eukaryota > Viridiplantae > Streptophyta > Pinopsida > Pinales > Pinaceae > Pinus > Pinus tabuliformis. The sequence continues at coordinate 1,381,176,261 of CM062817.1, read as the reverse complement.
CTGTAACTCATGTAACTATGCTCTGAGGGCCCCTAACACAGTCTAGTGCTCCTGCATGAAATCCTGAAGGGCCTCATTTGTGACATCGCACACCGTCTCTTCGATGTCATGCAGATCACACTCAGTTAGGGTGGTCGGGTCAATGGCCAGTTTTGAGGCCTTGACCTTCTTCCTTGACTCTACTCGTTCTTCCATGTGTGGGTGCTTCAATTGTGTGGACACGGTCACTAGGTCTATGCTTCCTTCTGTTGTTTCTGCTTCCTCTGCCTCCTGCACCTTCGAGGGCATTGCTTGGTCCTCGCCCGCCTTCACGGTTGCTTCCTGTGTTGCTGCTGTTGCTTCTGTGGCCTATTTCTGCTCAACGATTTTCTGTGCTGTTTCCCATGCTGCCCGTACCTCAACTGCTGCTGTTTCCTTCTGTCTTTTCTTGGCCAACTATGTGATGCATAGCTTGCAATCCTCCTTCTTCTTCTGCGCTACCGCCCTCTCGAGTTATGCAAGATCTAGGGTGCGCCATTCTGGAGGCCATGCCTCCAAGACAATGAAAATGGCATCATTAGTGGCTACAAAAGTTAGCTTCGTCCACTGCTTCGTTGGATCCTTGCATGCCCTGATAATGATGTTGTGCATGTCTGCCTTAAATTCTGCAAAACTCTGCTTACGGTTGATCCACCGTGGGCGACAACCATGGCTTATGGTTGATCCACATTCAGATGGTCATCTCCATGAGCACCCAGAAGATTTTGGTGTCCCGTGTCCTTGTCGCATCCAACATGGCCTAGAGCGACACGTACTTTGCAGCCTCTGTGAATTGTGGGGAATTGACTGTCCTCTAGAAGTTCCCCTACTACGAGCACTATAGATAGCAACAACCACGCATAGTGGAATGTTTTACCCTGCTCCTGGGCTTCGTGGCAATTTTCTAAAAATTCTGTGCAGAGGAATTCAGACCAGTTAAACTGGACCCCCCTTGCGCACTGCTCGGCTAGTGCGACCACCGACACCGGTACCTCGTTGGCGCGACACTTTTGCATAAATTTTCCTGCGAGGATTTGGGTAGCTAAGTGGACTACTTTTTCCTTGATGCTGGAGATGGCATAGCCCCTATTCTTCTTTTCTAGCTTATACTTTGTTTTCATGGCCTCCGCGAGGGCCAAATCACTGCCCTTTCTTTCCGATATGGTTGCGGGGTCCTTTCCTTTGTAGGGGAGCCGGGAAACGTGATGAATTAGGTTTGCCGTGATGGGGATGGGCTCCTCTAGCCATAGATACCCATCATGCACTAGGAAAAGTAGTTGCCTGATGATGAAAATGGTTATTGGGGGGTGATGGAAATGTGGAACCCAAAGTAGGTTCAACAACCTGGCCTTTTCCACACCGCGCAACCACTTCTGCGACTCCAATGTTGTTACCACCCTCGTGGTGTGATGCTTCATGAGGTTTCCAGTCTCAAGGTGAGGGAACTTCTCATGGTCAACGAGGTCCCAATCTTCAAATTTCATAGTCGGCATGCGGCCGAGGTGCGTGCCTTCAAACGTAATGCCATCTGGGAGGAGCAAGGTTTGGAGCGAACTCTTGGTCTCGTCCAGGTATTTGGGTACTTTGGCCTTCCCTTTCCGTGAAGGGACATAGGCAGATAGTTTAGTCGTAGAGTGCCTAGGCTGAGTATCCACCTCCATGCCTTCATCTTCTTCCTTTGCAATAATAAGGGCTTGTAAATATTCTTCTTCCTCATCTATTTCTATCGTGACAACTTTCCCCTTTTCTTCCATCGATAGTTTGTTGCGCAGCGGGTTCCTCAGGGACATGCGTACAACAATGATTTCTTGTTTATCCTTCTTGTGTCTTGGTGTACGTGGTGATTTGGGGATTTCTGCCACAACCTCGGCACCTTTTGGAACATCCTCCATAGTTAGGGCCTGCATGGCCTCGCCGGCGGTCACCTCTTCGATTCCCAAACCATCCTTAGTTGTTGTTATTGTATTTGGGTTATAATCTGGCACTCGTGAATTCAGGGGCTCAATCAGCGCTCGGATTACAATGCTTAGGGCTTTGCTCAATCGCTCAATTCTCAAATGACCAAGTGTTGTTTGCTGGGCAACCCTTTATGTTTTATAGCACTTTTTAAATTTGAATTTGACCGTTCCCCCCAATTCTGGTTCATTAATGATTTCTTGGTGACAGATTTTCCCAAATCTTTCCCATAAATCACATCTTAAATGCCTGCCGCTCGCTCCATTTGGCCTCAATTCAAGCATCCCATCATGAATAGTGACTTCAACGGTCACTTTCTGGCCAACTTGCGTGACAGGGCAGCTCCCCGTGCACGATCGCAGACCTTGTGACTCTTTGCTTCTGCGGGCATCTCCAATATCACATAGCTCTTGGGCATAATAGTTTATAGTCCCACGCTCCCTTCCAACTGCCTGGAGTGCTAGGACTATCCTTCCCCTGGCTAGTCAGGTGGTCACACCACCCGTGTAGAGGTGCATCTTGTCCTCCATTATGGCTCTTGGAGAAAACCCACCTTGTATTGTTACGGTCGGCATTGCGTATTTCACCATTTGCAATGCGCTACCCTAGTCACTATGCTTAGCAATATGCAATCCAAGCCAAGGCATCAGACTAACCAATTCATGACGATAGTTCTCAAACTTGTTAGTATGATCGTGTGCACCTTGCCTTATCATCCTAGTTTTTTCGGCAAGAAAATCTTCCTTTATCTCGTCCTCCAACTTCTTGACCTCTGCGTCCATCAAAGTGCTTTTATTCCTTAACCGTACGCTTTCCTTTTCAAGTTCATGGAGTCTAAGGTTTCCCTGTTGGATTTCTTCCTTAATTCCCATGTGTTCTATTACTTGAGGCTATGTGATCCCTCCTTTCCGGGCTTCGCGAACCATCGTATCTATGGGTGCTATTGTGTGTGGTCTAGGCTTTGCATGCTCCATAGGGATTATAACCTCTGCTTCATACTTAGCTTCGGAAGTGCCCGCATGGTCAGGGTTTTGCACATGGTCCTATAAGCCCATATAATCACTAGTACATGTAAGTCCCAGTCAATGCGTCTCACATGGTGGACTGCATTTAGTACTTCACACACTTTGTCAAAGGATTCCATGTAGATAATTGTTGGCGTGCTTGGTCTTATCATACTTCGTCGTTCGCACCATCATCTTGCCTGCTCCTTCTTGTTGGTTATGTTTCCTATCACGAGGATGCTGTGCGTTCATGCAGGTTACGTACCATATGCCTGTACCCATCTGGAGAGGTGGGCGCGCAGGCTGTTTCGTCCATCATACCTGGCTTTCATCTACATATGAGACTTTCCAAACTGTATGCACATCATTCTTCTGCAGTCACGCTAATTCTCAAAACTTTGATGCGTACCCCACAATATTATGGGCATAACACATAGTGCCCATTTTAGAGCGTTGAAACGCTGCTGTTTCAGTACTTGTTTTTCAAATACCCGACATACCTAGGTAGATCTCTTGTTTCTATTGCTACACAACATAGTGACCTTACCATCATGTTGCAATTGAGTGTGGTTACCTCGTGTAACTCGTTCTGCCATCGTTCTATCTCTTCGTCTGAATTTGAGGTGTAGGAGCTTTCGCACTCCCACGAAATCCTGCCATCCACTGTAGGATTCACCCAATCTTGCTCCCACATGGTTATCTTGTAGATACAGTCTAGATCATCATCGCTATCGTAGTTGCGCATCGGCTTTATGTAGCGCAATCCTTCCGCAGGGTCTAAAGGTACCACTATGCGCAGTGACTTTTTCTCAAAAATCATCTTGCGCTTCTTTAGGTTTATCACTCCATTCATGTCAGTAGCCCAGTCTATTCCCAATAGCGCAGGATGGGGATTTCTATCATCAACAATCTCTTTCACTTCGAAATCCACAAGCGCGCTCGCACCTTCGATATCTACCGTTATTCTTTGCAATCTTCCCATCGATAGGATCTTTTGCTAGTTCGCCATTCGAAATTGAATAGGAGACCATTGCAATGTGGGCCTACCCATGCGCTCCCATGTCTGCTTTGGCAGGACGTTCACGTTCGATCCTAGATCCACAATCACTTGATCCATCTCATATTCTCTGATTTGTGTAGTCAATCTCATCTCCCTTCCTGTTTGCATTGTGTGCTTTCTGAGCTTTCGGACTACGTGCAGTTCCCCTGGTCCAACACATCTAGTGATGATTTCTTGCAGCCCTTTCACCGCTTTGCTGTCGTGCAACAAATTCATGCATGTCTCCAAAAAGGTAGTGAGCATTGATGGGTCCATCTCTGATTCTATTTTGTCTTTACTACCTGAAGTGGAGGCCTCCATGAAGCTCTTCTTAGCTTCCATGAATGTCTCCTTAGTGCGCTCCAAATCAAATTCTGGTTCCTTTGTTGGAGCCTTGTGAATGTAGGCACTCTCTTTGGGCTGCTTGCCCTTTTCATCTCCTGTCATGATACTACTTTATAGCATGATGTTTACATTTGGTTCCTCCTCATGCGACTTAGACCTCATCATTTGTAGGTTCTAAGTCGGGGGAGGTTGGAGTGTTCCTTTATCGTGTAACCTCGCTATCAGTGTGGGGCAGTCCTCCATCTCATGATCAAACTGGGTATAATATAAACATGATGCCCTCATTGGATTTGTACAATCACGGGCATAATGCCCTGGCCCTCCACAATTGTAACAGATCAGTTGTTTGCGACCCCTTCCTGGTCCCATTCCACCTTGACCTTGTCTGCGTCCCTGAAATCCAGTGCGCACCATCCCTGAATTTTGATTGAGGGCTCGCATTTCGGTCTGAACTCTTTAGGTAGGAGTACGATCCATCATTAGTTCATAGCTTCTATAGGTACACTCATCATGGCCTACTGACCTGCAGAAATTACATAACAACTGCTAGGATGTCTGCATATACTTCTGTAATAGATGGTAGTTATCTGTAGCATGCTTCCCTCCTATCTGATAAATCGCGCACCATAATGCAGGTGCCGCGCTTGGCCATACTTGTGCCTCTGGTCTCAATGGCATTGACCATCCTCCCACCAGGTAGTTCACGAAGACTGGAAAATAATCCTTGTCATGTCCTTGGCCTTTGCACTTTATGCACCATACCTCCTCACGCACTTTTGGGCGAGTTGTCCTGTCTTGTTTCAAGCTCTGCATCTCAAGACACAAGTTTTTCAACTGCGTGTGGATCTATTGGACTCCCAGGTTAGGATCTTGAATCAGGGTTTCATGCAGTCTCATTGCAATCTCCAAGGCCTCGGCATGAGTGGAAAGCTTCTGCTGTGATAGCGCGCTCCTTAGATGCGGCATTAGCGAAGCTACAAACCATGTGTGGTGTTGCTCATCTATCAAGGTCATGTTGGCTTCACGAATCATACCCTTCAGTCTCTGATCTATCTCCTAGGGGGTCTCGCCTAGAAGCATCGCGATCTCCTTAAATCTAATAATCGACTGTCTGTAATTTTGGCTTGCTAAATTCTCTATTTAGTGTAGCTCGGATATCCGCGATCCCTACATTTGGATTGTCATTAGAATTCTTAATGTACCATGTTAGTGCGCAATCTTGCAACGCGTTCACTAGCATTGCCTTCTTTATATTGTCATCTGTGACTCCTTGTGCTTCCCATACAACCTTTACCATGAACCAAAATTGGTCCGGATCTTCATTCCCTACTCCTTTGAACACCGACAATTTTATTGCACTCACGATATTGAACTGTGGTGGCGGTGGAGGTGGTGTGGGCGAAGATGGGGGTGAAGATGGTGAATCTGGTGGTGGTGTAGGTGGGGGTGGTATGCGCGAAATTTGTTGTCTTATCAGACTGATCGCACTTCTTGGTGAGACTTTCACGAGCTCTTCCTCGCTTTCTCGCGGAGGTGAAATCAAGGGACTAGTCTCTAATTCTTCGCTACCTTCATTTCTGTAGATCCTCCCACTTCGCATAGCCCTAAACATCAATTTATTCGCATAACCCGCTTTTCACATAGTAGCATTTTAATCCAAGTGTTCAAATATTTAACGTACTTACCTCGCGGTCCTTTGAGGAAGCGTCATTCCACCTCACTATAGCTGACTGAAGTATCTACCGCGAACTCGGTGATAAACCCTTCTATAATTCGATCGAGCCAATGGTCCATAGCACGTACGAACTTATCTTCTGATGCTTCTAGTCTGCACACCAACTCTGGGGTCCACACAATAGGTTTGTTGAGCCTACACCTTCCCTGATTGTCTGCTAGCTTCGCGATCCACTTGTACAACTTAGAGGGGAAGGATGCAAAGAAAATTTCATGGATTTCCGTAAATAAGTAGCTCTCTAACCACTCTTCCTTCGATACTCGTGGATTCCTATTTTCCTATGCCACGAACTCGTGAATCTTTCTGTCCAAATACTCTTCAATTTCTTTCTTTATCAGATTTCAGTGACACGACATCAGACATCTCTTATGCAGATCCCGGTCCTGACAATGGAACCATTTGTTGGCTTATTGGGGCTTGACCTAGGTTTAGAGTTTATTTAGCCAAACAAATCCCGGTACTACTGGCCCTTTCTGCAACAGTCCGCAGAGCGTTAACTGAGGTCTCACCTGAAGTAGCATTGGGGGGTGCTAGAAACAGGTTTTTTCACCTTGGATATGTCTGATGAGTTCAAGTGTTTCATGGTTTGACCCTGTGGGCACATCGCTACCTGCACTTCCCATACCTCGCAGCCTGATACGCTGCCTTCACGCCGCCCTACTCAAGGGCTGAATGCTACGCTTCTGCATTATTACCCAAGAATTCACTGATATTCCATTGTTAGATGATTAACTTAGCTTACTTGCATGCTTTAAGTTATACTTAACAATATAAACCATTCATATAGGTGCGTGGAGTAAATAAACAATATATTTGCAATTTATATCACACATGCATTAACCCAAGAACAGATACAAAAATTGGCAACAAAACTTCTCTTTATTAACTTATTCCTTGGTTACAAACTAAACTCCACCTTGCGCACTTAGCTGCAGGGGTCTGCGTACTCAGCTGCGGACTACTAGGCCTGTGCACACTCAGGTGTAGAGCCTTCTTCTACTCTACGACCCAAGACACACTTATCCACTTAGACTCTTTCTCTTCTCTTCGCTTATCCTTTACACTTAGAGCCTCGCTCTATTTATACAATCCCCTGGTTCGCGGACCATGGGTAGGCTGACATTACATTACAAGACTAGGGCAAACAACCCTATGACTCTATCATACATTTCGTGCTCCATGCCCACAATTCGCGGAGTCTTTACAACAATATCAGGTCAAAACTTGGGCTATGAGCCCCAAAACATGCCTTGGTGGGATTCCATGCCCAAAAAATGTCTCCAAGGATATGTTAAGGAGGTTGAGATGATGTAGCACAATCATCTTGATTAGGGAATAGTGATAGAGACTACTCATCTGCTGGGGGTATGGCTTTTTCTGTACAATGTAGGCCATCTTCTCAATGTTCCTGAATAAGAAATAAGGGATGCTCAACATTTTCACTCTTGTAAAATGCATAAGAAGCCTAATGTGATAGGTGTACAATCTAGAAAATCTACCCTCACATGTGAAATATTTCATAATGATCCTCATCATAGGGGCATATTTGTCTTCAAGGAACTTGAAAGGAAAGGTCCTCTTCTTTTCATTTCTGTACCTAGATTTGATGTATGGCTCATAATAGTGCTCATCCAAATCTTGTGCCTTATACCATTTCTCCCCCACATTTGGAATCCTTGTAGCATCAGTAATGATGGAGGATGAAACTGTAAATGTCACCCCGACAAGAGTTACCTTGTTATCACGGAGATTGGCTACAAAAAGCCTGGTCAGCTCAGGATGATGTTGAACTCTTTCCACCTACTCACAAAAATCATAACACCCTAGATGCTTGAAACAAGTGATAGTCATATGAGAAGCCTGTAATTCTCTGATGTTTGATGGTTCCTCCCTAATAATTCTGCCTCCCTTGTGTGGTTTTCTCTGATGCTGAGGTTCATCTCCCAAACTCTCACTGCCACTGTTTTCCTCCTCCTCATAATCTCTATCCTCTTTGTCCATGTTTGTCAAATTTTGAAGTTGGGTAACCATAGAGAAGGTAATGAAGGAGTAAGTATTGGTGATTAGGGATAAGGGAAGGGGAGCTGAACTTATGTGGTGTAGGATGGAATATATAATATGAAAATGAGAGGGAGGGTATTTTTCTTTGATAGGGACTATTTAGTAAATAGGGTTTAGGATTTTTCTTTGGGGATTAGGGAATAAGGGATATGGAGGGATTTGTTTGAGGGAATAGGGTTCAAGGAATAGGTGGAGGGATGTATAGGAGGGATTAGGGTTTCAAGGAATGAGTGGAGGGATGTATAGGAGGGATTAGGGTTTCAAGGAATGAGTGGAGGGATTTGTAGGCAATCTAGGGTTTGATTTTTGAAATAGAAAACCAACTTCAAACTGACGAATTGAATGCCAAGAGGATAGTTTAGAGATTACACTTACTAGTTTATAGGCTATAGAAGGAAAAACAAGTTTTGAGTGGTTGACAAAGTGTTTTGGCACTTGCTAGCCCTTTGTGCAACGCCACCTATAGGTGTGCAACGCTCTGGCTCTATGCACAACACCGTTCAAATTTGCATTGGAGAAATTGCCCTATGCGCAACGCTCCACTCTTATGCGCAACGCTCCAGCCTCTGTGTGCAGCGCCTCCTCCCACTGCTCTGTGCACAACGCCTTGTCTCCTATGCGCAACACCTCTTCTCCTTAGCCACCAATTGGCCTTAATTCCCCTCTCTCCTTCAATGGTCTTCTTTCTCTTTGTCAGATGAGAGTGATGAGTTTGGAAAAGGAGTGTGACATCTTATATAGAGATTGATTTTTTAATTTTCATTAGGAAAACCCACTTTCTAATGTTTTGAAACCTTTTCTTCTTTCCTCCAAATCTTTGTTTAATAACTTTCTCTCGTTGTCTCTTTTCAGGTGGATGATGCTCGGATTGAATTGATTTTTTCAGTGGTTTCATTTTCTTGTAGCAAGGAGAAATGTTTGGGGTAGCTAGGAACACTTATTACACAAAATGGATTGAATTACATCAAAATAATATAAATCAACTAAAAATACTTTGTTTTCATCTCAAAAACATGTTTTTGAGATGAAAATTACATTAGTGACAAAGATCTTTATACAATCATCATGACTTATTGGAAATTACTCTATGTTTATTGGTCATCCTCATACCTTTGCTGCCCTTTATTCACACTTGAAATCATGCTTTTTGACCTTGGAAATGAACCCTAAGACCTAATGGAAATACCTTGGAAATGAACCCTAAAACCTAATGGAAAGACAACTGCCTTGACACCTAAAGTAACATATTTGAAACCTCAACTGAATACAACATGGAAATGGGTCAACAAATGTACCTCATGAGGGAAGATTTGATTTTCTAAGAAAAAGACAACCATCAGTGGACCATTTTAACATGACCTAATGGAATGATCCAAAATTCAGTATGAGACACCTAAAATGAAAATGCAAAGAGCAGATTTGATCCCTGATGGAAGTATGCATATACTGACACTAACATTGGCCTTATTGGGGATGGCAGCTCCTTGGAGGTGTCAAGAACACCATAGACCAAGTGCCTAGCTGATTGGGCCAATACGGTCAAACAAATGAAAGACTGAAAACTTTTTGAAAATTTTGAAGAATGATGACTCGATACAAACTAAAAACTGACTCACAACCGACTCCAAACTGACTCAAAAACCAACTAAACTTAGCACAAATCATTTAAGCTTTATAGCCTTCACTTCGGGCCCCAAGCTCAAATGACATTGTACTTCAAATCTTGCAAGGAAAGCAAACTGGTATATACAATGATAGTGAAGCAACTTTAGCAAACTGCATCAGAAATAGTAGTGTTTCAGGAGCCTACCATTCACTGGTCCTCCTGAGCATTCTTGACCATCCATTTCCTTTAATAAAAATGCATTCTGTCCTCGATAGGCTGAGATTTTATACGGTTGTTTCCATAGATTGTCAAACTTACCATGCTTTCCTTCTTCATTTCATGCATCCCATCGAAACACTACATCTTCTAGGTGAAACTTTTCTGCCTTGGTTTTGCGGTCATAAATATTCTTTATCTTCTCTTGCAGCCGGAAAGTGTTTTGAGAAACCTCTTCTCTTGTTTGTTGAAGGTGAATCATTTGATTAATCTGGCATTGAATACCATCTTATTCACTACCATATTCCTACAATATTCTCATGAGCGGCACTTTAACGGATGTGGGAAACACTGTATCAGTACCATAAACCAAATCAAAAGGCGACATACCTATTGATTTATTACTACTCACTCTGACGGCCCACAAAGCATTGACAAGCTTTCGATGCCAATTATTTTTGTTTGCTTCGAACATCTTCTTAATAATGTTTACCATGAATTTATTTGAAGACTGAGCTAGTCCATTGCCCTGCAGGTAGTATGCTGTGGAATGACCCAATGTGATATTATATTTGTTGCAAAACTCAATCATTCTCTTTGACTTAAATGATGTTGCATTATCTATAATAATCTCGTGAGGGCAACCAAAACGAGACAAGATATTGGACTCTAAAAACTGAATGATTACCGTGTCTGTAGCTTGCCTTGTTGGAATGGCTTTAATCCACTTGGTGAAGTAATTGGTAGTTGTCAAAATCCATCTGTGCTGTTCTAATGATGTAGGATGATTTTCTCCCATGAAATCAAGCCCCCACTGCTGGAAAGGTGCGTTTACTATGATTGGTTTCAAAGGAAGAGGAAGCATCTTCCTTTTTCCCTAAAAATCTTGACATTTGTGGTAGCTCATGACTGTCTTATATAAATATGAAAACAAAGATGGCCAATAATATCCTGCTCTGAAAACTTTGTTAGCTGTTGTTTTCCAAAACAAGTGACCACCACAATCTCCTCTATGGAAATCATTCATTACCTGTTGAGCTTCATCTTCAACCAAACAATTAAGGAGAACCCCTCCCGGATCTTTCCAATAGAGAGCACTATCTAAAATGCAGAATTTTTTAGACTTTAATTTTAGTGATCTACCTTTACTTCTTGACATCCCGGGAAGAGGAGAAAGATGCTGAAGAACATATACCATATCAGAATACCAAGGTGAGTTGAGAAAAATCTCTGGTACCTAAATGAGTGTGCCACCATCTTCATCATCTGACATTATTGCAATGCGATTTATGTCTACAGCATGAAGATTCAACTCAGACATGAGTTTTTCCAAGCCTTGACCTTTGATTAGTTTGGTAGGATTAATCTCAAGATCATACTCTAACATCACTGCTATCCACTTACCTCTTCTTCCCTCTGGATCAGTTTGCATGAGGACCTCTTTGACAACTGTGTTAGGAACATATGCTATGGTATGTGAATGCAGAATGTAAACTCAGAAATCCTTCAATGCCTTTATAAGAGCCAAGGATTTCTTTTCAATGATGTTATAGCACAAAGCAGCATCTCTGATAGTCCGACTAAAAAATGCAATGGGCTATTCCACCTGATCCTTCTTTTGCATTAACACTGTAGCTAAAGTGTGCTCAGATGCAAATGAAAATATAATAAAATCATGAGTATAATCAGCAGTGATCAAAACCAGGGCTATGGTCAAAGCACACTTTACCAAGTTGAAATATTTCATGGCATTCTCGGTGCATTTCACAGTGCTATCCTTCTTCAACATATTAGTTAACTCACATAAATGCTCAGCTAAATTTGGTATAAATCTGCATAAGAAGTTCATCTTACCATTGAAAGCTTGAATTTCCTTTTTGTTGCGTGGAAAGTCTATTTTTTGGATTGCCTCCACCCTTGAAGGATCAATGCGAATACCATATTTGGAAATTATATGACCGAGGAGTTTACCTTCCTCCATGGTAAAACGACTCTTCTTTGGATTTAAAGAAATCCCAAACTTCCAGCATTTCTGAAAAACAATCCTTAGGTGGTGTAAATGCTCATCATCAAAACCAGAAAATACTGTCAAGTCATCTAAATAAACTACCAAGAAGGCATATTTCTCGTTAGCGAAATTTATATCCATTGCTCACTAAAAAGTAGCTTCGACATTCTTCAGCCCAAATGGCATCTTGGCATACTGAAAAGTTGCCCATGGTGTTGTGAAGGCAGTTTTGTCTTGGTCTTTTTCGTTCACCAAGATTTGATTGTAACCTGAGTAGCAATCTAGTAGTGACATCCGTGATGCTCCAACTACTCCTTGCAGAATATGATCCATCTTAGGAAGAGTGTAATTATCTTTCAAGGATATTTTATTTAGGTTTCAGAAATCAATGCACAACCTTATCTCTCCGGTCTTTTTCCGTGCCGAGACCAAATTTGAAATCCAATCAGAGAATCTAATTGGAACAATGATACCAGCTTTAAACAATCTATTTACCGCTTTCTCGATGGATGGAAGCAACTTTGGATTGATTCTCCTAAACTTTTGTCTAAAAGGTTTTTGATCTAGCTTGATAGGAATAGTATGCTGAACAATGTTCTTGTCATATACTTTCAAATCTGAGTAATCCCACGCAAAACATAAAAATTTTAGAAATCAACTTAACATACTTAGCCTTTTATTTTGGAGACAATGCTTTTGATAACTTTACAAGCTTGGGCTTGTCTGCTGTCCCAAGGTTAACATCTTCAACTCTCTTGTCAGTAGGAACCAAGGTTGGTTTTCTCACCACATCATCTTGATCAAAAAAATCCTCTAAAGGTATAAGACCTCTGGGAATAACATTATTCTTCAACTGTAAAACATCCATATGATTTACCTCAATGTCTTGTTCATCAGAATCACAAACATCATCAATGAAAGCATTCTTAAACTTCCCTTCATTCTACAAAAAGGAATTAATTTCATTGTCATCCCATAAAACTTGCCAATATATTAGATTATCAGGAACAGTAGGCCTATGTTTGACATGAATTTCAAATTTATTGCTAGAATTCATTGGAATTTTCAAATTTCTTGCTCCTGTAGCAAGTGAATCAGCAATGATATTTTGACTTCTCAGCACCGTTTTCAAGGTGTATTCTGGAAACATTTTCAAGCTGTCTAGGACTGCGTTCCTATAAGCTCTCATTTGTGGATGCTTCGCTTGATATTATCCTTTTACTTGTTTAGTCACTAGCTTTGAATCTCCATAAATAGAAATCCTTTTCGCACCCAGCTTCTTCAAAATTTTTAGACCTGTAATCAATGCCTCGTATTCCGCTTCATTATTAGAGAAATCAAAAGCTAATTTATAGGAACACACTCTAACATTACTTGGGACTTTTTCTGGCTAAAAAATAGGACTTCGAATCCAAATTCCAATACCTGCACCATATTTACCCAAAGCACCATCGAAGTCCATGCTCCAAAGGCCGTCTTCATCTTCCAGATGTTGGAATTCTGCTTTAGTTTCGATCTTACCTTTGCTGGTTACTTCACTTTTCTGCTCTTCACTAACTTTCTGCTCCTGTGGAGGCTGCTCAGAAGGAATTGCCATTTTTTCCTTTTCTTGATTAAGAACTGCTCTAAAACTCTCGGAAATTTCTGGTACATCATCTACTTCTACAAGCTAAATATCTACATCATTCAATCCACTATCAATGTACAAAACAAAAGACTCTAAATCTATATGTACAACATTTATTGGATGATTTATGGGCTTCTCTTTACTAGTGATCATATACTTCATCTTCTTTTCCCATTACAACTTCATCAATTGACCAAAAACATGGATTGTAGCATAAGAGAAGTCAAGTTGTAAAGTGCCTTTGAGTTTGGCTCCCCAAGATCTGGACAACAACATACCAAATCGAGGTGGTATATCAGCTACTACAACATCCATCATGACATTTTTGGCTGGGATTTGATCTAAAGAAACCACCAGATCTTTGATGAGAACAATGCAGCGAACTCTACCAGAATCAAATGAGTACAAATCATGATATTTTCGGGTGATATCCAAGCCCAAATTTTCCATGATAGCCTTGGGCATCAAATTATGGGAAGCTCCAGAATAAAGCATAGCGTTATGAAGAATATACTCATGTAGTCTAAGACTTAAATAAAAGGGCGGGACTTCACTATCTTCTAGCTGACCTTCTATAGCTAGACCAAAAATAAGTTCAGGGTGATCATCCTCAACATTCACCATGTCAAAAAAAGGATCAATTTGCAGTTTTCTAGATACATGATGTTTGTAATGGTTATTCTTAACATTCTCTGTCAAAGGAATGGACACTTTCAATTTAGCAATTTCACTTTCTGAATTAAAAGACGTGACTTTTTCTACCTCTTTGACACTGATGTCTCTCTTATCTGTTTGGTCCTTTGTTGCACTATCCTCGTGCTGATTGTATTTCTCTTCTGCAGTTGTACTTGTTGATGGCTAATTTACCTTGCTGGAATTATGATCGGCAAGCTCTTTTCCCTTTTTTGATTATTTGGGGGATCATTCTTCGATTGAACACCCTTCCTCTTCTGAATAGGATTGACTAGTACATCTCTGCTCCTCAAAGGATATTTCCTCTACTGTGCACTCAAAGCATTCATGTAACCACGCTGATAATCATTAGACTCGACCTCTAATACAACATCATTTGCAAAGATGTAGTCTTCATCCTTTTGAATGTCGAACTTTTTGCATACTCTTCATCTTTGGTCATAAATATAGGCATACCATCAGTAGTCAAAAAAGGATTCATTTCAATTACCAGATCTTCCTCGTCTTCTTCTTCCACTCCTTGAACATAATTCTACTGTAAGGGAGTTCTGATCTGTTGTTGTTGTTGTGCTAGTTGTTTCGGTGCTTTTTGTTCTCTTTGCTTGATTTAGAATTGGGGTTGCTGCTGCCCTCTAAAGTTTGGGTTTCGGATCTGCGGTTCAGGTTTGTCTGTGATGGACAACTAGTCAACCATCCTATCCATTGTTTGAATCAATGTATCCATTTTTACATCTGAAGTGGATGCTTCTTCTTTCACGACCACTCTTTTCTATGATCTCATTCTTGCTCGTTTGGCCAGCAAGTTCGTTTCAACGCTCATAACATTCTTTTGCATGCCTTCTAGAGTTGTAGGATCACATTCACGCAACTGATATGCCATATCAACATCAAATCCATCTAGAAACTTAAGAAAATCCAATCCCTCTAGTGGTTTGATATTTGCAGGGATAGCATTGTACACTGCATTAAATTTCACACAAAAGTCTTGCACACTTTCGCCAACATTTCTTTTGATGTTCTCATATTTGGATAGAATCTAAAGGGGATTTTTCTTCACTTCCCACCAATCTAGGAACTGCCTGTGGAGCATGGGTAGAGTAGTGATAGAAGCTACTAGTAGGGCTCTGAACCATTTCCAAACTTCTCCTCAAAATTGTGCACAAATAGCCTCATTGTCACATCTTCAATTTCAACTTCATGGAGGTCAAAGAAATCATTCATCTTGTCTACGTGTTGTTGGGTTGTAATGGTTTGGGTGCCGTCAAAGAAAGGTATCTTGGTTTGATAATCGACGAGCATGGCACCAGGATTTTGAGGTAAAAAAAGGGGTGCATATCGGGCAACCATAACTGGAGGTGGGGGAGGTGGTGGATTTAAAGCAAGGATTGGGATATTCGGTATACTCAAAGGGGGATTAACAATAGCTTGAGTGGTGTGAAAAATCTGTGAAGAAGAAGGCAGGGGGTGAGAGATTGTTTGGGTGGCAGTAGATGCAAAGGAGATATCTCGAAAATTCAAAGATGCCCTATGAGTCTTATTTTGCACCCAAGTGTTTAAGTTTGAAGAGAGGTTCTGCAACTGATCAAGAGTATGAATAAGCTGTGACCCTGATTTATTTTGTGAAAACAAGTCTTCAATGGGATTGTAAAGAGATATAGAGGAATCAACAACTACCTGATCAATCCAACTTAAAGACTTACTACAAAATAAACTTTGCTCAAAATTAACATCAAATTCAATGTCTTGCAAAGTGTCTAACCTTCCCGGGAGTGAATTAACACGAGGAATGAAATCCTCACTTGATTGTTCTTTAGCTAAACTAGGTTTCTCTTCGGCCTTCTTAGATTTTCACCCAATTTTATGAGGATCACTAACAATGGTTGGAGGATTTGGATCTGGATTGGATCTGGTGTACTTTTGAGAAGCCAGTGTGTCTAATTTTGAAATTTTGTATATTGCTTTACAACTTTCCAATTAAGCCTATTAAATTCTAAAACTCATCATCCACAAGATTAAGAATTCAAATGAAACATGCTACTGGGGTGATGAACTTCGGATCTTTCGTTCCCCATTATGGTCGTCACTATGTTATCACCTGGCTTGAACCTCAGGCTGAAGGAAGGCAATGTTAGGGTAACCACAAACCATGCTTAGCCAAGTAGATAACCCTACAAGGAAAGGAGAGGGCTCTCTTCGTAAGGATCTCAGCCAAGATTATTGGATCAAGAAAATGACATTAGGCTAGGTATAGTAGCACAAGGTTTGATTTGATTTTTGAAGGGTTTTGCTGGATCAGGAGGAGCCAAATAGTTAGGGCAAGGAAATTAGGTAAAATATGTAGGGTGTTCAATGGGGAAAGGTAGGCACAAGGCTTAGCACTCTAAGTTTTTATGGGTGAGGTGACTCAAGACAGGCGAGGAGCTAGAAAGAGCATGTAAGCAACATGGATTCTTCCTAAACTAAAGAAAACATTAACTGTGAATATTTTCCCAAAATAGAGCATAAATATTATGGGTTTTGCCTATCAACTTGAAAACATCCACTTAAAAGAAATGAAATGATTGATGAAGTACAATTTTTTTTTTAACATATGATCACAATAGAGAAAATTGAACTGAACATCATACCACATGGATCCCAAATAAATAGCTGCAATTTTTCATTAATCTC
This sequence comes from Pinus tabuliformis, assembly GCA_031772625.1. Lineage (NCBI taxonomy): Eukaryota > Viridiplantae > Streptophyta > Pinopsida > Pinales > Pinaceae > Pinus > Pinus tabuliformis. The sequence continues at coordinate 1,381,159,283 of CM062817.1, read as the reverse complement.
CTGTTGAAACTGATACAAAATGATGTCTACTCAAAGCATAAGCATTCAACTGAGTCCAACCCTTTACAATGAGAAAGAAGCATAAGATATAGACATTGATTCAACCTCCTCCCATCCTTAGGGGTCGAATCCCTAATATGAGGAGCTAATCTAACCAAAACTGGAATCTAGGCATCTTAACAACTTACCTCTAAAAGTGAGGAAACTAATTCATTTGTCCTCAAGATGACTTTTAATCTAATGAATCTACCTTCTAATAATTATTATCCATCATTTTTACATGCCTAGTCATCATTTACATCAGTAAAACATCATCTATGAGAGGAAACCCAAAATTACAGTCAAGGCACAGTGAAATAGACACTCAGCACAATTTTTGTCCTATGCACAGTGCCCAGGCCCTATTCATAGCGCTTTTTATAGGTCCATTTTGGAGGCCTTCTTGGTGTCCCAATTGAGCTCATGATAACTCATTGGAAATCTCTTCAAGTATTCTTTCAAGAACATCTTGAATTTCTTCATTTGAAGCTCATTTGACCCCTAAAAACTAGATTCTCTCAAGACTGCTTCTGTGTGTCCAAAAAAGGGCAGAAAGGTCATTTTTTGACCTTTTGGTTGACTAGTTTTGCTCTAAAAGCTTAGAAAATGCTCAGCGTGCATGTAATCATCATTATGAATCAAAAAGTGCTGACCATTCCCTCATTGGATGCCCCTAGGAAAAGTGCAGCGCCACTGAGCCAAAATTTCTGTGTCAAAAATTGGCAAATTCTTCAAAAGGCAAAAATTCTTCAAAACTTTCTCAAAATTTGTGGAAAATACCACATTAAGTATCTTGATTAACAAAGGAAGCTTCAGCAAGCAACCTAAGCCTATCATCCTCCTTTTTTCCTTTGAGTGCTTGTTTTAGCCTTCTTTTCATTCGCTTGACCCTTATGTTGCAAATCTTGTTCCGGGTCCTGTAATGGCGAGCCATGTGCCTCATGATTCGATTGTCCCTGTTGGCCTTTTGGAGCAGCTTCTCCAAATGAAAATTGACCTTGTCAAGCCAAATTTCTCTATCCTCCTCAATTTCCTTCTCAATTCTTTGTTTTGCAGTCAAGGTAGCCGGTGCTTCTTCCTCTTGCATTGCTGATTTGCCCTTGTCACTTTGCCTCTTTGCTTTGAGAAGTTCCAGCTCCATGAGGACTTGTTTGTCATTTATTTTCTTGTTCTCCTGCTCAAGGTATGAAATGACATACTTAGCTCTCACCAAGTTGTCCATCAGTTTTTGGATCTCTGCATCTTTTTCCTTTATGGTAATGTTTTCGTTTGGTGCCTCATCTTGAGCCTCCAAGTCAACTATGTCAATGCCATGATGGATGTGTGGCTGTTCTAGTTCATCATCTTCCATCAAATCAAAATCCCTTTCCTCTTCATCATCAAGGCTTTCCTCCAGCACCTTTTCTTTCCCTTTATGCAGCTGCTGCACCTGTTGTACCTGTTGTGTTAATGAAGAAGGAAAATCCCCTTCCACATTTTGTGGAGCAAGCATTTGCCTGAGCTAATGAAGAAGGCAAGGCCTTTTCCACATCAATTGGAGTAAACACTTGCCTATATGCTGCAAACAACTTTCTAGCCCCTCTCTGATATGTATTGTATGCTTCTGGCTCTTCAACAAATTTAGTCTATTTAACCTTCTCATCTTTCTTTACTTTGGCACTACTAGAAGGTCTTTCTACGTCTTGAGGTACCAGTGGAGGAACCTAAGGACCCCTGAAGATGTCATTGGCAATGAATGTCTCCTAGGAGGTGTTAAGGAGGTTGAGATGATGTAGCACAATCATCTTGATCAAGGAACAGTGATAGAGACTACTCATCTGCTGGGGGTATGGCTTTTTATGTATAATGTAGGCCATCTTCTCAATGTTCCCGAATAATAAACAAGGGATGCTCAACATTTTCACTCTTGTAAAATGCATAAGAAGCCTAATGTGATAGGTGTACAATCTAGAAAATTTGCCCTCACATGTGAAATATTTCATAATGATCCTCATCATAGGGGCATATTTGTCTTCAAGGAACTTGAAAGGAATGGTCGTCTTCTTTTCATTTCTGTACCTAGATTTGATGTATGGCTCATAATGGTGCTCATCCAAATCTTTTGCCTTATACCATTTCTCCTCCACATTTGGAATCCTTTTAGCATCAACAATGATGGAGGATGAAACTGTAAATGTCACCCCAGCAAGAGTTACCTTGTTATCATGGAGATTGGCTACAAAAAGCCTGGTCAGCTCAGGATGATCTTGAACTCTTTCCACCTGCTCACAAAACTCATAACACCCTAGATGCCTGAAACACGTGACAACCATATGAGAAGCTTGTAATTCTTTGATGTTTGATGGTTCCTACCTGATAATTCTGCCTCCCTTGTGTGGTTTTCTCTGATGTTGAGGTTCATCTCCCAAACTCTCACTGCCACTGTTTTCCTCCTCCTCATAATCTCTATCCTCTTTGTCCATGTTTGTCAAATTTTGAAGCTGGGTAACCCTAGAGAAGGTAATGAAGGAGTAAGTATTGGTGATTAGGGATAAGGGAAGGGGAGATGAACTTATGTGGTGTAGGATGGAATATATATAATATGAAAATGAGAGGGAGGGTATTTTTCTTTGATAGGGACTGTTTAGTAAATAGGGTTTAGGATTTTGCTTTGGGGATTAGGGAATAAGGGATATGGAGGGATTTGTTTGAGGGAATAGGGTTCAAGGAATAGGTGGAGGGATGTATAGGAGGGATTAGGGTTTCAAGAAATGAGTGGAGGGATGTATAGGAGGGACTAGGGTTTCAAGGAATGAGTGGATGGAAATTACTCTATGTTTATTGGTCATACTCATACCTTTGCTGCCCTTTATTCATACTTGAAATCATGCTTTTTGACCTTGGAAATGAACCCTAAGATCTAATGGAAATACCTCAGAAATGAACCCTAAGATCTAATGGAAATACCTCAGAAATGAACCCTAAAACCTAATGGAAAGACAACTGCCTTGACACCTAAAGTAACATATTTGAAACCTCAACTGAATACAACATGGAAATGGGTCAGAAAATGTACCTCATGAGGGAAGATTTGATTTTCTAAGAAAAAGACAACCATCAGTGGACCATTTTAACATGACCCAATGGAATGATCCAAAATTCAGTATGAGACACCTAAAATGAAAATGCAAAGATAAGATTTGATCCCTGATGGAAGTATGCATATACTGACACTAACAACTTCATCGTAGCACTGTTGTAGCTCACGCGCTTCCGTCTCTAGCCTCTATACATTTGGGTCCTCATGCAAACTTGTCAGGACCTCAAATGATTGCTTGAAAAACTGTGTGTAGTCTGCTACTGCACTTTCCACCACCGTGACTACTTCCGTGATAGTGGCCGTCCGCTGTTTCGTTACCTCTAGCAGTGTTGAAGGCTATGCCCTCAACTGAAGCTCTGTAATTTGCAGGTTCAACTCCAACTGAACCTGTGCCATCTCAGTCTGAGTGTCACACACCCCTGTGGCCATCTTACGGATGCGGACCTCGACTGGCTCCTCCTTTGGAATGGCCAACTCTGGGACCATTATGCATGCCTCCTCAACAACCTGCATGATCTTCTTGCTATGAGCAGTCATCTCGGTATTAGCAACGATGGAAGAATTTCTATGTAGGGCCATCTACTTGGTTTCGATACTCTATTCACTAATTATCTGGAGGGCGTGGTGCTCATGGGCCCTCAACTCTGCAATGACTCTATCCTGCAAGAGGTCGAGTGCTTCGCACAGAAGCACTGCCAGGTTCAGCCCAACTCTCTTCAGGCCATTAACAGTGGGCTTGCCAGCTTCATTTTCGATGGTCAGTGCTCTGTCTGGCAAAACTATCGCACTGGAAGCCTTCGTGCGAAACATATCGGTAGCCTCTGAAGTGTCGATAGCCAAGCTGGTAGACACTATGCTAGTTTGCGACGCATGGTTCTGTAACTCCTGTAGCCCAATCTGGATGGCCCCTAGTATGATCTGCTGCTGTTGTTTGAATTGCTGCAGGGCCTCCGTGGTGACATCTCTGATGGTGTCGACGATGTCATGTAAGTGACCCTCTGTCAGTGTGATAGGGTCCAGCGAGGTCTTGGTTGCCTTGGATTTCTTTCTGGACCCGCCCTTCTCCAGCTCCCGTGGGTGCTTAATGCAGCCAGACGTCTCCTGAGGGTTTGCATCGTGCTGCTCTATTTCTTCCTCTTCGGTCTCATGTGAAGGTGACCGTGCGCCTTTTTCAGAGCCTCGCTTTGTGCCACCTGTCTATTTTCCTACCTCCTTTTCTGCTTGTTCCACCTGAACCTTCTTAGTGGCCTCCTTTTTTCTCTTCTCGACCAGCTACGCCATCTTCAGCTTGGCTTCCTCCTTCTTCTTCTGTTCAGTGGACATGCTTCCACCCACCGCCAAGTCCATGTTAGTGCACCACTCTATCAGCCATTGATTGAGCACTGCATTGATGGCATCATATGTGGCTAGGTATGGCAAGTCGTACCACTTCTGCGCAGGGTCCTTATGGGCCCTGATTGATACTCGATGGAAATCGGCTTTAAACTCAGATTAAATCTACAGGTTAGCGTGCACCGTGGGTGACAATCATGGCTTGCGATTGATGGCCATCCTGATATTCATCTCCATCAAGATCCAGAAGATCTTGCTGTCCTAAACTCGCTGCACGTCCTTGGTCACCCACAGTGAAGCGTACTTCGCTACTTCAAGAAGGTCTAGCACGACCGAAGGGAACTAGATTTCCTCTGGTAGCTCCCACGCTACTAGCACAATCAACAACAAGAGTCACTCATAGTGGAACGTCTTACAATGCTCTTGTGCTTTGTAGCAGTTCGCTAGGAACTCCCCATGAAGGTAGTTTGACTAGTTAAACTAGATGCCTTCCATGCATTTCTGTGTGAGCGCGACGACAGGCGCTGACACCTCATCAGCGTGACACTTCCGCATCACCTTCCCTACAAGGATTTGCGTTGATACCTTCACAGCGGGGTCGCAGATGCTGGAGATAGCGTACCTGCACAACTTCTTTACCAGTTTGAACTTCTCCTTCATTGATTTTGCGAGAGCCTGCTCGCCACCCTTGCCACCAAAGATCATCGCTAGATTCTCACCTGTATATGGTAGGTGTGTTATGCATTGCATCAACATATCGGTGATGGGTATCAGCTCCTCCAACCACAGACAGCCATCATGCACCAAGCACAACAACTGCTTGATGACCAAAACTGTCACAGGGTGTGGTTATAATGTGGCACCCAGAGCAGGTTGAGTAACCTTGCCTTCTATACTCCCCAGAGCCACTTCCATGGCTCCAATGCAGTCATCCATGTATTCATGTCTATGATGCGGCACATCAACTGCTCGGTTGCTAGGTGCGGGAACTTCTCGTGGTCTGCCAAGTCCTAGTATTCAAGCTTCAATATCGGCACCCATGCCAAATGTGGACTGTCAAAAGCAATTTCGTCTGGTAGCAGAGGGGTTTGCAGGGGAGTCTTGTTTTCATCAATGTCCTTTGGGACCTTGGACTTAGGCTTGTGCGAAGGGACATACTTCGACAACCGTGTAATTGGGTCCGCACCCTGGGCTTCAACCTCCTCTACTTCGACTCCCACATCCTCATCATCCATCGAGATGTCTTCAATGTCCTCCTCCTCTGCCTCTAAGTTTATAGCTTTGCCTTTCTCCTGTGCTGTGGGCTTTGGTGGATTTCATCTTGGCGAGGCACGCACCGGTATGGCAAGTTGCTTTCCCTTCTTGTCCTTCATAGTCTCCTTGGTTGGGGTTGGCTTCAGTCTCGGCATTCTAGGTGACTTAGGGACCTCTTCCAATACTTTGACAACCTTTTGGGCAACTTCTTCGGCCTCCATATCAATTTCCTGCACATTCTCCTCGTTTGCCACTTCTTCAGTGTCCCTAGCTTCTGTGTGTGTTGACATGATGCTATTTACTAGTTCCTGTGTCTCCTTTGACAACTATTCAAACGCCGGACTCGCTATTAGATATTGAAAGAATTCACGCTTCATGTGCACCTGAGAGCACAGCGACTCATTTCCCAAAACGCCAAGTGTTTCTCGCTAGGTAGCCACTTGTAATTTATAGGGAATTTTGAATTCAAATCCAACTTTTCTCCCCAAAACTGGTTCATTAATGCCGGATTGACGACAAATTTTCAAGGATATAAGCCATAAATTTCATGTTAAATTTTAACTACCCACTCCATTTGGCCTCACTTCTGCCATATTTTCATGAACAGTGACTGTAATGGTCACTTTTTGGTCGCCCTGCACAATTTCTCCCTGGCTAGCGCATCTCCCTCCGTGCTGCCGTGGACCCATTGTCACTTCCTTGCTTCACACCATCTTCCAATCGCATAGCTTCCCAACCTGGGCAGTGTAGTTTATAGTCCCGCACCTCCTTTCAGCTGCCGAAGTGCTAAGACTGTGCTACTTTCATTTAGTCACATGGCTGGACCGCCGGTGTATGGCTTCAAGCGACTGCCATTCACCTTTCCGAGGAAGGGTTCTCCATTCAGTTTGACCAGCTGTACCACTCCTTCGTCGGTAATCTCCTTAATAACATAAGGCCCTAACCAGTGCATCCTGAACTTTCCTGTAAATTTATTAAACTTGCTATCATATAGCAAAACCAGGTCATTTACCTTAAATGTGCATAGCTTGATTTGTTGATCATGCCATGCCTTTTTGCACTGCTTTTGGACCTGCTGATGAAATCCAACCAAAAGTCTCTCTTCCTCTAGTTCATCCAGCTGTACGAGCCTCTCCTCTAGGGCTCCGTGACCTGTCATACCTGTGAGCGCTGCTATGCACAGACTAGGCATGATATACTCCATAGGCATTACTGCTTCAACACCATAGACAAGCTTAAAGGGGGTTTGTCTAGTCAACTTCTTGCATGTCGTTCAATAAGCCCATATTGCTGTAGGTATGCGTAGGTCCCAAACACTTCACTGAGCATTGCAAACCTTGGTCAGTGCATTTTCAAGCACTATGTTGAACACCTCCACCGTCCCATTAGTCTGTGCATGATAAGGCATGCTCTTCTGGTGGTATACTTGAAATTCATTCGCCAACGTGCTGATTGTCTCATTCAGGAGGTGCGTACTGCGATCACTCATCAAGATCTTTGGACATCCAAATCGCGTCAATACACGCTCAAATATGAACTTCGCGGTAGTTACACCCATGCAATCCTTCACTAGCTGCGCTTTTTCCCTACGAGTCAAATACTCCATCACGGTGATAATGTATCTTGCTCCCATCTTTCCTTGTGGCTGAATAGGTCCCACAAAATCTATCGCCCACTTCTCAAAGGGTTCCAACGTCTTCTATGGACTCAAAGGAATATCATCCCTCCATGATGGCCTGCTAGTCCTTTGACACACATCACATGCCTTGCAATATGATTTTGAATCTTGATGAAGGGTTGGCCACCACAACCCAGCGCGTAGAATCTTCTGCGCGGTTTCTCTCCCTGCATAATCTCCTCCTGCGGCGTCCCCATGAGCGTCTGTGAGGATTCTTCTTCTTTCGAACTCAGGTACATACCGTCCCAATATCTCATCAGTCCCCATCTTGTACAGATGCCCAGTAATGACAAAGAAATTTGCTGCGCACACCACTAATTCCTTCTTTTGCTGGACATTGTATCCTTCCAGTGTAGCACCTGTCGTTAGGAATTGTATTATATCCTCAAAGTGACCATCCGCGACGTGCACTATAAATAGCTACGAGTCAGGTAATCCTTCCTCCAAATTAGTGGTTTCTTCTCCTGTTTTGATGCATGACAGATGGTTTGGTCCCGTGTTCAATCGTCCAGGCTTCACAACAACTTCAAAATCATACTCTTGGAACAATAAGAGCCACTTGCAAATTATCCCCCCCCAACACAAGCTTATTGACTAGGTACTTCAGCATGGTGTGATTCGTATACATCTTAAAATGGCCTCCCAGCAAGTAGTGCCTACACTTCTGGAGTGCATACATCATAGCTAGCCCTTCATGCTCAGTGGTAGAATAATTATTCTTCGCTTTGGATAATCTTCGGCTTACGAACACGATAGGATGGTCCAAGCCTTCTCTGCCAGCCTATGTTAGTATTGATCCTGGCGCTATACATGATGCGTCGACATGCACGTGAAACTATTTCTTCCAATCCCGGAAGATTAGAATTGGCACAGTGACAATCTGTTCTTTCAATATAGCCAGGCTCTTCTTATAGTCATCATTCCAGTAGAATGTGACATCCTTCTTCAACAATTTCTCCATAGGCATGGTGATCTGGGCATAGCCTTCGATAAAATTCCTGTAATATCCCATATGTCCCAGAGTAGCACGTAGCTTCTTCACACTCCTTGGCACTTCTAAGTTCAATATTGTCGCGATCTTCGCGGGGTCTACCATCAGTCCCTATTTGCACACCACATGCCCCAATAGGTTCCCGAAAGGAACAAAAAATAGACACTTCTTGCGGTTGAGTGTGATATGGTATCTTCAATAGGTATCCAACATTAGGCGCAATCTTGCTACATGGTATTTTACCAGCCCAAACATAGTCTAGTCATCAAAATATACCTCCAGGAACTTATGAATAAATTCCTTGAACGCAATAAAAACTACGCGCGAGAAGATCGTAGGGGCATTCTTCAACCCAAACGGCATTGCAATGTACTGAAAACAACTCCACTCAGTGGTGAAGGTTGTCTTGCTCCTATCCTCCAGTGCGATTTTGATCTTATGGTACCTAGAGAACCCATCAATGAAAGAATATGCTTCTTGGCCACCTACATTGTCCAACACTTCATCCATGAACGAGGTTGGGAAAGGATCATGTACACAAGCGTCATTCAACTTTCTGAGATCCACGCATATCCTTATTTCATCCTTCTGCTTCTTTTCCTATACCACCATTGGACTTACCCAGTCAGATTCTTCCACAGGCTTAATGATGCTTGCTGTGAGCATCTTGTCTAGCTCTAAGCGGACCTTTTCCTTATATTTTAGATTGAGATGGTAAGGCCTTTGCTTAACTAGATTCGCGTCAGATTTCAATGTAATCTTCATCATTCCTAGGTCCCCAATTATTCCTTTTAGATCCGTAAACTTGGTAGGGAATAAATCTTGCTATTTGTGGAGTAATTCAATGACCTTATACACCGTCACATCATCCCAGTAGTCTCCAATCTTTGCGAATTTGGGTTCTTCCTCCATACCAATGTTTACTTGTTTTGTTTTCAGCAGTGTAGTTATATCAGGGTTCTCAATCTACGGTCCTTCAACCTCGCGTTGACCTTCTGTTTCTGGAATGTTAAGCTTTCATGGGTCCTCCTCCTCTTCTTCAGTAGTTACATTATAAGATTCTAGCACATGACTCAGCTGAGTAGCACATTCAGGCTGAATCAGGTCTAAAGGATCCTATGATATCCTAAAGATCGCTGCTTTCACCTCTTGTAGTGCTTCATCAATATTGTTAAACCCGTCCTCAAAACTGAATGTCATCATGAATCCCTCGCGCAGGATATCCCATTTACATGTCCTGTGGCGAAGCTCAGTTTCTACATACCAGTTCATTGGGACGATATCCAGGGTGTGATAGAACAAGTGCACCCATTCTGGCTGGGGCTTTTCTCCATAAGCCTGGGTCCATTTGGCCAAATGCACACACGGGTCATCCTGCCCATCATACTTGTCTATGATTCACACCTTCAGCTTCCCAAAGCAAGTTCTCATCATTCTCTTGCATTCATGCCAATCATCAAAGCTTCCCTTGTGCGTACCACACTATCTTGTGGGCGTAGCACGTAGTGCCCAGTCCAACACCTGGAAGCACTGCTTTTCTGGTACTTCCCTTTCAAATGCATCTAAAAAGATATTTACCTCATTTAGTCCATCATAAGTAGGAAGATTTCTTACCTCTGAGGATACACAGCGTAGTGATCGGGTCATCATGTTGTAGTTCAACGTAGTCACTTCATGTAACCGGTTCTTCCAACACTCTAATTCTTCATCGGAGTCTGAGGTGCAGGAACTCTCGCAATCCCATGTAATTTGTCCATCCATGGTGGGATTCACCCAATCTTGATCTTATGCTATTATCTTATAGATACAGTCCAAATCATCATCACTTTCATAGTCGCGGACTAGTTCCATATAGTGCGATCCCTCAGTAGGATCTAGAGGTACTATTACGCGTAGCGATTTCTTCTCAAAGATCATCTTTTGCTTCTTCAGATTGATTACCTCGTTCATATTAGTGGCCCAGTCAATTCCTAGGAGTGCAGGATAGGGATTGTTTTCATCCACTATATATATTACTTCAAAATTAACCAGCGCGCTTGCTCCCTCAATATCCACAATCACCCCCTACAGCTGCCCCATGGGGGTGATATTCTGCTGATTGGCCATACTTAGTTGAACAGGAGACCATTGCAGCATGGGTCTCCCCATTCGTTCCCAATTTTGTTTTGGTAGGACATTCGTGTCTAGCCCTAAGTCCAAAATAACCTGATCCATCTCATACTCTACTATCTTCACGGTCAGTCTCATCTCTCATCCCATCCTTGTCTTATGCTTGCCAATCTTTCGTACTACGTGCGACTCACCTGACGCGGTTCCAATGCATCTATTGATGAGCTCTTGTAACCCTTTCACAAATTTACTATTGCGCAGTAACTTCATACAGGTCTCCAGGAAAGTTGTGAGCATAGAGGGGTCCATGTCCTGCTCAGGCTTATCCTTGCTTCCTGAGGTGGAGGCCTCAACGAAGATCTTCTTAGCTTCCATGAAGGTTTCACATGCACACTCCAAATCAAACTTAGCCTCCTTTGTTGGAGCTTTGCGAACCCATGTACTATCTTCTGGCTATTTCCCTTTGTCATCTCCCATCGCGATTCCACTCCTGAGCACTATATTTACATTGGGATCTTCTTCGTGTGGCTTAGACCTCATCATCTATAGGTTCTAAGTTAGCAGAGGTGGTAGTGACCCTTTATCATGTATCCTAGCTATCATCGTAGGCCAATCTTCTGTTTCATGATCAAACAACGTGTAATACTTGCACGACGGACGTGTCAGATTAGTGCAATCATGGGCATAATGTCATGGCCCTCCACAATTGTAGCAAATCAATTATCCCCGACCCTTGCCAGGTCATCCTCCACCTCGACCTCATTCGTGCCCCTGAAATCCTGTCTGCGCCATCCTTGAGCTCTGGTTAGGGGGCCATGTTTCGCCCTGAACCCTATAGGCGGGAGTTCCATCCATCATCAATTCATAGCTCCTGCAAGTACGCTCGTTATGCCCTACCGACCTACAAAATTTGTAGAACAGATGTTGCGATGTCTGTACAAACTTCTGTAGCAAGTGACAGTTATCTGTGGCATGTTTTCCTACTACCTGACAGATAACGCACCATAATGCAGGCCCCACACTAGGTCCTTCTTGAGCTTCTGGCCTTAAAGGCATCAGCCCCCCTCCTGCAATATAGTTTACAAATACTGGGCAATGGTCCTTGTCATGCCCCTGACTCTTGCATTTCAAGCACCATACCTCCTCACAAACCTCTGGTCAAACCATCCTGTCTTGCTTCAGACTTTGCATCTCAAGGCATAGATTCTTCAGCTATGCATGGATCTGATAAACTCCTAGATTTGGGTCTTGCATTAGAGTTTCATGCAATTGCATTGCGATCTCCAAGGCCTTCACCTGAGTGGTTATCTTTTGCTGTGACAACACGGACCTTAAATGTGGCAGTAGCGAAGCCACAAACCACTCTTGATGCTGTCTGTCTGTCAAATTCATGTTGGACTTGCATATTGTACACTTTAAACTCTGATCTAGTTCCCAAGGCATCTCGCCTGGTTGCATCGTGATTTTTTTGAATCCCACAATCGACTGTGCCTTAGACTTAGGCCTATTGAATTCCCTATTCAGTGCTTTCTAGATGTCTACCACTCCGGCATTCGGGTTATCATTAGAGTACTTAATATACTAGGTTAGCGCGCGATCTTGCAGAGCACTAACCAATGTTACCTTCTTTGTATGATCATCTGTAACACCTTGAGCTTCCCATACAGCCCTCACTACGAACCAGAATTGGTTCGGGTCCTCATTTCCCAAACCTTTGAACAAAGGTAACTTCACTGTATTTTCCATACTGAACTGTGGTGGAGGTGGAGGTGGTACGGGTGAAGTTGGAGGTGATGGTGGTGAAGTTGGAGGTGTTGTGGGCGGAGGTTGTATTCGTGGGAACCCTTGTCTTATTAACTGAATAACACTTCGTAGAGAAACCTTCGCTATCCCTTCTTCGTCACCTCGCACAAGTGAAATCAATGGACTATACTCTAGACCCTTTCTTCCTTCGTTTTTGTAAGTTTTTCCACTTCACGTAGTTTTGAACATCAAGGTAGCTACATAGCCCATTTTTCACACAATAACATTTTAATCCAGGTATTCAAATATTTTACATGCTTACCTCACAGTTCTTTGAAAAAGCGTCGCCCCGCCGTGTTGTACATGACTGAGGTGTCAACTGCGAATTCAGTCACAAACCCTCCTATGACGCGATCGAGCCAATGATCGATAGCGTAGGCGATCTTATCCTCCAATGCTTCCAACCTTCGCACTAGCTCTGCAGTCCACACAATAGGACCGTTAAGTTTCCACCTTCCCTAGCTATCTGCTAGTTTCGCGATCCACTTGTATAACTCAATAGGGAAGGAGCAGAAAAAGATCTTGTGGATCTCTATATACATGTATCTATCCAATCACTATTCTTTTGTTAGTCGTGGGTTTTTGTTTTCCTACACCATGAATTCGTGGATCTTCCTATCCAACCAGTCTCCAATCTCCTTTTTAGTTGGATTCCAGTGATATGCCATCACACATCTCTTATGCAGATTCTGATCCTAGCAACGAAACCATTTGTTGGCTTGAGGGGGCCTAACCTAGGTTCAACGTTAAATAGCCAAACAAATCCCTACACTACTGGCCCTTTCGGCATTAGCCTGCGGAGCGCGGACCGAAGTCTCACTTGAAGCGGTATGGGGGGACGTTGGAACCAAGTTTCCACACCCTGAGATGGTTGTGATGTTGTTTAATTCCCTCTATTCTTGCCTTTGTGCAGGTCGCTTCACTCTAGGGCTTGTAAGATGAGCCCTCTATTCCGTCCTTCTGTACCACCACGAAAGGGTACGATCGACCTTCGCACAACCCTAACCTACTTTTCAGGTACTTTCGCGCTGCTATGGAAGCGTGCTGTGTAAATTCCCCAATTAGTCTAAGTGATTTTCTTATCTCATCAAATACTTAAATTTAACACAGCGTAAGTTGATATTCGTAATTGCGTTCAATTATTCAATGTAATTGCATTCATTCGTGCATCATATAAGCATAATAAAGGAAATTCATACATAAAATACCCAACAGATCAACAAAAGAAAGATAGAAACTGCAGAATATCTCCTTTTATTAATATATTCCAAGTGTTACAACCTCTGTTCGCCCTGCACACACAGCTGCAAGGGTCTGCACACTTTGTTGCGGACTTCTACCCTAGGCCTCTGCGCACTCAGCTGCAGAGCCTCTACCTACGCTACAACCCAAGACTTAGAATTCTTTCTTCTAAGCTATGACTCCATTACACCGTGTGTCATTCTATGTCTGATTACTCTAACTACTTAGAGCTTAGCTCTTTTATACAATCCCATGGTCCACGGACCATGGGTAGAACTCTTATAGCCAACTTTACTACAAAACTAAGGGTAACTACCCTTTATGACACATAACACCTTCGCGCTCCACGACCAAAAAATGTGGAGACTTTACAATTATATTAAAAAATTTGACTTAAACATGGGCTTTTAGCCCCAAAACTGCCCTTGGGGGATCCCGCTCCCAACAATGCGGGAGAACAAGGAATATTATCATGTTTCGTTGTGCGGAAGTTTTATTGTGCGAATTATGAAGTTTGTGTGAAAGAGTAGTTGTGTGGGGATTTTGATTTTAGAGCTATGTATCTTTGTAGAATGATTATTATTGTTAGTTTCGATTGTGCGTGGTGGTCCATAGGGTATTGTTCCAATATTCTGATTTTCCCAGACCATGTAGCCTTGTTCTGCATTATTGGATATAATCAATTAAATAATAATCTAACCATAGATAATGTTATTAAGAAAATATGTCTTATTTAATACTAAATAAAGTATTAACAATAAAAAGCCTTTTGTGCTAAGTGAGGCAGTCCACACAATACAACTCATCCACACTTTTACACATATGCCTAATTATTTACAATTAAAATATTATCAATAATATAAGTATAAAGTATTCACTTTTAATACTAAACTATTGACAATAAAAATCCTTTAATGTGAACGTAGGATGAAAATATTTATGCAAACAAAATCAATTAAATAGTGATAGAGACAAAAAAAATCGTACAATGAAAGCTTAAAAACTCCTTTGGCACAATGTACTTTTTAATTATTATCTAGGGAAGGAGATGTGCAGGAATGGTTGTTCGTGTGTAGAGGTTATGTGGAGAACAAATGTATGTGCAGAATTTGTGTGGGATGAGGAAAATGCAAAGGAGCCTTTTAATTGTAATGTGTTTTGATATTGGTTTTAATTCAGTTGGTTGAATGTAGAAGTGAATACAATGGAAGCTTACGAGCTTAAATGACAAAATGACTATCTAAGTGAACAAAGCTTTGCGGACCCGAAATAAGATGCTGCAAAGTTGTTTTCGTTATGCATCACTAAGAAACACATATACTAATCAATAAAGGTAAGTTAATTCAGTATGTTCGTATTTTATGTCATACCAAAGTATTACCCTAATATCTTAAGCATAAGATCCATGATAGAGTGATCCTCATGTATTCACAGTATTGATTCACTATATTTCCATAACTAATCCAGGTGTGTTGACTAATGGTAGATGATGTAACAAAATATGCTATAGATTACATTATATGTTACACTTCTAGATATGATTAAAATGAAATGTGAATCCTGCATTAACGATTCACGTTTGTTGATTTCTGATTTGCATTTTCCAGTTTCTTAGCTGATGAACTTATTTTGTAAGGTTCATTGTGAGGAAAAGTGCATATGCTCCACACTATTATCCTTTACCAATAAATAGTTTCATTTTAATTTATTTTAACTAAAAAATATAATAATTATGAATAAAAGACAAAACAATTACTAATTGTGCGAAATAAGTTGTGCGGAGGCGACAATAATGAGAAAATGCAAGTGCAAAAAAACTCTTGAATAAGGATTTAATAATGTATATATCAGAAAACAGAGGCGACAATAATGATAAAACACAAGCATGAAAAACACCCTTGAATAAGGATTTAGTAACGTATATACGAGAAAATGACTAGCTGTGTGGAGAAATCTATCCAGAAACACATTGAAAGCATCCTTTGAATAATACAACTCATCCACACTTCCGCACATATGCCTAATTATTTACAATTGAAATATTATCAATAATTGTGCGGAGCTATTTATATTATTTTATTATTGGAAAATGAATACATCATTACTGAGAAAACACTATGAAAAAAAGTAAATTTTTTGTTTAATTTTATTATTGGAAAACAAATACATCGTTATCAAGAAAACAACTAATAACTTTTGTGCGATAAACTTAGCCTATTGTGCGGAAGCGAGAAACTTTGCCTATTGTGCAAAACTTTGCTCATTGTGAGGAGATATTTATTTTATTTTATTATTGAAAAATGAATATGCCATTACCTTTATTATTGAAAAAAAAAACACCATTACAAAGAAAACAACTAATAACTTTTGTGTGAGAAACTTAGCCTATTGTGCGGAAGTGAAAAACTTAGCCCATTGTGCGAAACTTAGCTCATTGTGCAGAGATTATAGCCTATTGTGCAAAACTTAGCTCATTGTGTGTAGCTTATAGCCTATTGTGAGAAACTTAGTTCATTATTGTGTAGAAATTAGCTTATTGTGTGGAGCTTATAGCCTTGGTGTGTGGAGCTTAGCTCCTATTATGCAGAGCTTATAGCCTATTGTACGAAACTTAGTTCATTATGCAGAGCCTATAGCCTATTGTGTGGAACTTAGCTCATTACGTGGAGCTATTTATTTTATTTTATTATTGGAAAATGAATATGTCAATACCTTTATTATTGGAAAATGAATACATCATCACTGAGAAAACACCTAATAAATTTTTTGCTAGAAACTTAGCCTATTGTGTGGAAGCAAGAAGCCTAGCCTATTGTGCGAAACTTAGTTCATTGTGTAGAGCTTATAACCTATTGTGTAGAACTTAGCTCATTGTGTGGAGCTTATAGCCTATTGTGCAGAACTTAGCTCATTGTGTGGAGCTATTTATTTTATTTTATTATTGGAAAATAAATATATCATTACTGAGAAAACACTATGCAAAAATAAATAAATTAAATAGTGGTAGAGGTAGGGACTATGCCGCATGACAATACAATTATTACCCTTGTTCATATTTAAATCAGTTAATTCTATATTATTCATAATCAAATCATATAAATTGAAAAACAAAGAAATGACTCGTAACTTCTTTGGATATTATATGTATGCAAGTTTGAACATTGCTTTAGAGTTAACATACAAATATCATGTTAATAAAAATATATATAAAATATTTTATACAATTATTAAAAACTATTCATGGATTTTGAGACACCATCAATATATACATTATCTTTAAATGAATGTTTGGACGAAAAAGTAGATGATCCATATTCTCTTATATCATCAATGATTGAACAATGAGTCTACATGTTTGGCCAACATTTTAGATTTTAGAAGCAATTTTTTATCTATGTGTAGGTTCATCAGACTTCCATCTTGCAACTATTTCTTGTGCCAACAACCTCTTGATAAGATTTGTAGTCGTATAGTGAAGAGGCTTATCATTGTCAAATTGAATCCATAAACAAGCATGTCAACATCCTTTAATTTATGCTCTTAATGCGAAGATAATATATATTTTGATCCTTTCCTTTTCTTGCATATAGTTTCTTGGCAACCATCTTTGCCTTGCACACACCATTAAAGGGGACCTATGTATTTGTTGCATATTAATACATTTAAATGGTTATAATTTTTCTTCATTTATTTATTAACTTTCATAACATTTGCAATCTAGAACGGAAAACCATGTGAATTTTTAGTTGCTAAAACTGCAATCATGCAAGTCTCCTTTATAATTGTATAGAGCCCCTATAAATGTCTTCGAGGAATAAACATTATGCACATGACCTTTTAAATTCAATACACATTTCTCTTTCCTTAGTTGTGAAGGCTCAACAACACCTTTAGAGTTATGTTGTTTAACCACATTTTTTTCCTCATGTTCATTTGATGTACTTTGTGGCCAACTAAATGGAGTCTTCAAAAATATATTATCATTTGTTGAGTTCAAAATTATTTCATTTTGATCATTGATAAAATAATTCCTCCAAACAAAATCAACAACATTAAATGACTCATATGTATATTTCATAGACATTTTAATTTCCTCTAAGCATTCAGTGTACATCTCTATTATGTCTTTAGGCATTATTGATTTCAATAACTTATTGCGATAACGATAATTTTGATGTATACATTTTCTAGTATAAAATGGACTTCAAAAATGAAAAACTTGATGAAGGCCTTCATTTTGCAGTAATTGAGTATTGCTTGCCCCATGAAAGTGTTTTAACATTAATATTTTTGATACATTGTTGATGCTGGAAGCTATTCCATCAAGTTGTTCAATGTTATGTCATTAAGTTGTTCAATGCATTTTTCTTCACTACGTGATCCCTAAGCAAATCTTTCCATGTGAACAATTTCTTTAAACATCTGAAAAATAAGTTTGGACTGTTGAGAAATCAAGGGCAACTAGGTTAGGGTGATTTCTCTTACTTTGATAACTGTTTCTGATTAACTTGATGTACTTGTAACTAATTTATTATTTCACTTTATCATTATTGTGTTGTTATCATCAAACAACTACCAAACTATGAATATCAATGAGACAAAAGGACACAAAATGTAGGCTGCTAGCTAGGGAAAAAACCTCTCCTCTTGAGAGGAAAACCCACAAGAATTCTTCTCTTCTTATAGTATCTTCAAATTATGAATTCCAAGACATAAGAATCTTGTCAAATACCCCTCAAAGACCAAGTTAAACTTATCCTTGATGAGTTTGGTCTTCACAAAGTCAACCCAAGTGAAAACTGCATCACACTTTAGATTTTGTTGGCTTGAGGGGGATTGACCCAGGTTCAGAGTTAATCAGCCAAACAAATCCCTACACTAATGGCCCTTTTGGCAATAGCCCGTGGAGCACAGATTGAGATCTCACCCGAAGTAGTATGGGGGGATGCTAGAACCAAGTTTTCACACCCTTGAGATGTCCGAGGGGTCGATTTAGTCCAACTGTGAATGGCTTCACGCATGTCACTTCGCACACTACCCTGACCTATGAGGCCTTCGTGATCTGTTATAAGTGCCTTTACGTAGCCCTAACCAGGGGCTGAGGTGCTTTCGCACTACTAAGGTAGTGATCTGTGCTATTACACCATGGATCTTACTTATCTCCTTATAATTGTGAGTTAACTTTGTGTAAACAATACTTTATCTTATATTCACTTAATCAACACAATCATATATGTTCGCGCATCATACAAACAACAGAAATGTAATTTATACCCAATACATTCAATGCATAAAACAATAAATAAATACACACGAATGGTATAAAACTTCTCTTTATTAATGCTTCAATTGGTTACAAACTCAACCTACCCCGCGCACTCAGCTGCAGGGGTCCGCACACTCAGCTGTGGACTACTAGGCCTCTGCGCACTCAACTGCAGAGCCTTCTCCTACTCTACAACCAAAGACTCAATTCTACACTTAGATAAGACTCAACTCTTCATCCTTTATTCATGACTTCTTTACAACTTAGAGCCTCGCTCTATTTATACAATCCCATGGTCTGTGGACCATGGGTAGATCTCTAACGCTGACATTACATTACAAAAATGAGGGCTGACAACCCTATGACTCATTTACAAGCTCGTGCTCCATGCCCACAAAATGCGGAGTCTTTACATCAGATTTAGTCAAAATCTGGGCTTTAAGCCCCAAAACTTCCCTTGGGGGATCCCACGCCCAACAAATTTCAACCTCACTTCAAGATTTCAACTACTGCTTCAGATCTGCAATTTTAGCCCTCCTGCAACTTCTGCAATTTTGTATGTGTGAGTCGTTTAGTGGCTGAAATACCCTTCTCTCTCCTTCGTTCAAGTTTCTTGCTCTTCCTCAATAACTCGACTTCCTTTATTGATCTTATTTGCTTCAAATTTCGGCTTCTCTTGGTAGGTCTACAGTTCGGTCTTGCTCCAATGAGTTGTAGTACTAGATCCTCACACATGTGAGATAATGTGGCCTAAAACAATCCTAAAAAATTCAATTTCTCTTCTCCTCTTCTTTGCTAGAATTTAGGCTTCTTTTCTTATCTTGATGTGTGCTTCAATGAACTTGATGGATGCCTTGTTCAAATGAGGTCGAGCTCCTATATATATAGGCTTCTTGTGAGGTCGAGTTGCTCTCCATGAGGTTGACTTGTCACTTGTAAGCCGGCTTCCATTCTTGCAGGCTGACTTGGTCTTGGAGGAGGACATTTGACTCTTTTGAATCTAAATAAATTTATTTTACATGATACAAAGTTCCCAATGGGGTATTTCATATATCATAATGACTCAATTGACCTCTTGACTTTATGACAAACCCTAGAAGCACTCAATGGGTGCTTGTCCTATAAATAAATTGACCTTGAGCATGAAACCCATGCTACAATAATAATAATAATGATAATAATTTTTTTCATTTTACAATATACAAGAATCAAGAGTATATTTCATATTTATGAAGACTGAACCTAGTTACATACTTCAACATGGAAAATATGGTTTATTAATAGTTTTGAGTTAATGATGACAAGTTCTCGACATTCTCCTTAATGTTACCATGTAATGGCTAAGCATGTATGAATATTATGTGTATGTACATAAAAAGAGAAACAATATTTTACCTTTTGCAACATTCTTAGTTCAATAAACATGCTTAAATATCCATACACAAATTGATTTTTGTTTTCATGGCTAGTGTTGTCCAATTATAGATACATGAGCTAAAGATTATTGGACCAATGAATAGACACATGATGAATCACTATGATGGTTACATTTGTATAATTGTGAATACTTGGAGATGTGAATTAAACCTTTGGATTTATTTGACCATTAAAAATCGTACAATCAACCAAGTGAAACTAAATGAAATTTTATTCTTTTAATTTTTAATTTTTTACAAACAAAATGTGCCAAAAGTATATATTTTTTTGATCCATGCCATTGACTATCAAACATAAATATTATTTTGGAACATCATAATTCTTGTTTTGATGTTTGTACAACTTATGTTGTTTAGTTTATTGTCGATTGTGATATTCTTAAAATATTTAATAACAAGATTTACAAATAATAGAAAATGAAAATATTGATAAGAAGTTTTCATAATTGATAAATATCTAACTATAACAAATAATTTGACAACCCTTTTTCTACCCCTTCTTATTTATCCCTTC
Source organism: Pinus tabuliformis (assembly GCA_031772625.1). Lineage (NCBI taxonomy): Eukaryota > Viridiplantae > Streptophyta > Pinopsida > Pinales > Pinaceae > Pinus > Pinus tabuliformis. Next base: position 1,381,138,540 of record CM062817.1, on the reverse strand, counting down.
TTTTCTGAAGAGATGTACATAGTGGAATTCCCCATCCTTGAATTATGAGGAATATGAACATTATTGAAATATTTTTTCGGCTCATATAAAATATGTATATGAACTAAAAATTTTCATTTTTCAATAGCTTCAACATATTCTTTGTATAAGTTTCATATTTCCTACATTGTAAATTATTAGTAATATGTTTTTATCTCTATCTAGCATACACTCTCCATACTTGGAAAAAGATTCATGGTACAGTAACTAAGCTCTAAAAAATTATGAAGAATGCTAGAGATCAGAAATCCACATCAAGGAAAAACAATATGAACTATTTTTGATATGTGAAGGACAAACATAGCAATAAATGGAGCAAATATGTTTTTGTACTATGTTGATTTTGAACACATGCAATCAAATTATCAACCTATTGGCTTGTTATGAGATCAATATGTTGTGCTTGGCATAAATATTGTTTATGCACTTGTAAAACACGCTAAGACATATGCCATGATTAGATATTGTTTCAAAATAAGCAATTTTACCATCAAATAACTTTTTACATAACTAAGTGAATTTATCATGGAAGAGATTGAGACATGTATGATATGTTTATTTTATTATTATTTAAGGTTTTACATATTATTATAGATCCAATAATATTATTTATAATAATATTTAATAATAAAATGCTATATTTTATTTTTATTTTTAATGTCAATTTCATATAATTTATGGGGCCTTTATTCTACAAAGGAGAATACCATGGATGCCATTAATTCCTTTCATATTGACAAGGCAAAAAAGTTAAGGGGGGAAAAGTAGTGTTGGAACTACAAGTTACATGGTAGAGCCAAATAAGCAACATAAAAGAAGAGAAATCCAATTGTCTAATAGGCTAGAAAGGTTACATTCATAACTTTAGCAACCCAAATGAAGATAGTGTTGACATTACTATAAATAATATTTTCACTCCTATTCAAAAGAAGAAGAAATAATACAAATAAAAAATAAGCATACCTAAGGTTGTTTCAATTCCAAATGATGAACTTATCATTGATTTAGATTAAACTCCTTTAAATCATAAAGGAGGAGATCTAACATTGTAGTCTTCATTCAAAAGTGTTGGTTAGCTTTGAATATGACAATGGAACTTATGGAGGTAGTCAGGAGGTGACATTAGGTGTTTATATTTCATATTCACGTCTTGAAAACATTGATGAGGTGCTGTCCATATGCACATGTGGTTGAATACTTGTTTCCTGTTAGCCTGATGAAGGTTCCTAGTAGGTATGAAATTGATGGAACAAATTGTTTGGCCAATATATCTATTATGCAATAAGGGGGGATAATTTTGTAGAGGTAAGAGAATTGATACAAGATATTCCAAGAAACATCTTTTTGAAACAATGCAATGTGTCAATTTATGCTTGTTTAACATGTGCTTAAGATAAACTATTGGTGTGAGATCATAATGCAAATAGTGAGAATAGGGCATCTTCGACATTCATTTAAAAGGTGAGATTTATACCTAATGAATTTAAGTGATATGTGATGGGGATATATTTAATATTGATGTATTCTTTCCCAAAACAATGTTATAGGGAAATATGGGGGTCATAATTACCAACAAAAGTGATGTATGTATATCCACATTCCTATTTTCAATTGCGATTTAAAAACTAAACAAACACAAGATTTGATGATGATATCTTTAAATTATGGGAGAATATTGGTATAAAGGGTTGGAAAGTCAAAGGGTATAAGAAATTTTGTAGCAAGAAATTGAAATGTATGTATTAAATTCAAAATTATGCTAGAAGACATCACTATAACACCTTGGAGATCAATTCAAGGAGTGAAGGATGAAACAATAAGCATAAGAAAATTTTATGAATTCTTAGTTCATATGGTTTAAACATTTTGAATTTAGAAGACAACTATTAAGCTTCAAAATTTTAGTCTTAGAGTAATGAAATTTTGTTATTAAAGTCAATAGTATATAGTTTCTCTAATGTAAAGTAGATTTTGTAAATGCTACGAACAATTTTAAATTTGCAAATTTATACATCATATAGAAAATGTCCTTATGCAAACATAACAATGTGAGGATTATGAGTGGAATACAATGATTACATTTTTGGTCTCATGATACAATGTTCCTATCTCTTATGTGGCTTCCCATTGATGTCTTAAACATTGATTAAATGTTGCTAACATATCAATCCAATGTCTAATAAGTGTTGGAAGTTAAAGTTTACATGGTAGAGACAAATAAACAACATTCTTAAACATTAATGAAATGTTGCTAACATAGCAATCCAATGTCTAATAAGTGTTGGAAGTTCAAGTTTACATGGTGTAGCCAAATAAACAACACAAAAGAAAGGAAATCCAATAGCTTAATAAGGCTAAAAAGATCACATTCATAACTTTAGCAACTCCAAATGAAGATAGTGTTCACATTAGTTCCAATAATATTGTCACTCCTATTCAAAAGAAGAAGAAATAAGAAAAATACAAAATAAGCGTACTTAAGGATGTTTCAATTCCTGATGATTAACATATCTTTGATTTAGATTGAACTCTTTTAAATCATTGAGGCTAATATTGTAGTCTTCATGAAGAAGTCATGGTTAGCTTTGAATATGACAATGGAACTTTTGGATGTTTTAGGGATGTAACATTAGGTGTTTATCTTGCATATTCACAACTTGAAAACATTAGGAGTTTATATTGTTGAATTGATGAATATTCCCAGTAGGGATGCATTTGATTGGTCAAATTGTTTTCAATATACCTATTATTCAATAGAGGGAAATAATTTTGTAGAGGTAAGAGAATTGATACAATAGATTCCAAGAAACCTCCTTTTGAGACAATGCAATGTGTCATTTATGCTTGTTTAAAATGTGCTTAGAAGAAACTATTGGTGTGAGATCATAATGCAAATAGTGAGTACATGATTTTTGTGACATTCATTTAAAGGGTGATATTTATACCTAATTAATTTAAAGCATATGTGATAGGGATAGATTGAATATTGGTGTATACTTTCTTGAAACAATGCTATATGTAAATAGGATTCCAAATTGAAAAAGAAAGTGATGTATATAGATCCACATTCTTATTTTCCAATTGGGATTTAAAAACTAAGAAAACAAAATATTTGATTAATGAGTTAAATTATAGGAGAATATTGGTATAAAAGGTTGGAAGGTCAAAGGGTGTAAGAAAGTTTGTAGCAAGCAATTGAAAGGTAGGTTATAAATTCAAAAATATGCTAGAATACATCACTATAATACCTTGGAGATAAATGAAAGGAGTGAAGGATAAAACAATAAGCATAAGAAAATTTTATGAAGTCCTGAAAATTCTATAAGAAAATGGGTAGACAAAATTTAGAAATGAATGAGCCATAAAGTATTGAATAGTTTCAAAGTTTTGAGATAAAAAATTAGGGCCAAAGTATCAAAATTTTCCTCTATTGGCTCTTAGGACAAGGCATTAGGATGCTTCAAACTTAAACATAGGTTAAAAACAATAATTTTAACAAATATATTAAATCCATGCACAATTTGAACAAAAGGAAAGTGAGGATTTTTTTCTTAAATATGTGCATGAAGTTGCATAGGGACAAATGAACATTTATTTAGGTTTACAATTTTTGGGTCAATAAACAACAATAAAAACATCTTAAGTCCCATGGAAAATAAGAAATAAAGTCTTTAGATGGCTTGAACTATTTTTTCAAGCTAAAGCATTTTAGAATTTTCACATTCTAGCTTGAAATGAAGGGAAATTATTACTACAAACAAACACGACATGAGTGCAATTTTTTTTCTTAACAGGATCGTAGGTATCCGAATATCTTAAGTTCCATGATAATAAAATGCAATAATAGTGTCTATGAATGGTTTTAACTATTTTTCCATGCTATAACATTTTTATATTCTCCACATCTTGAATTTTGTTGAATTGCAATGTGATTCACAAAACATACAAAAAAATTACTTCTACAAAGAAATATATGATGTTGAATTATGTTGTTGACAAACTTGCAAATGTACCTCAAGGTGACAACAATGGGAAGGGTTATCATAAACCCTATAGGTACAACTATATATACCTTTACTTGATTTCTGTTTCAAAGAGTATGCCACTGCTTCTTCTATCGGGGAATTGGTTGCATTTATACAAGATATACGTTAATATTCAGGGAACTCTATTTCTATGAAGGTTTTTGGTTTAATTTATACCTTTGGTTATATGTCATTGAACCCTTTGACATTAATCATGAAACTGAGTTGTTTTGTAGGTGGTATTTATTTTCAAATGTTTTATTTCTAGAGGAAGTGGATTGGTTCTCTTCTCTCTCTCAATTTAGTATCAATGATCCCTAGCATTGTTGTTTTCACCACATTCTATTTAATTCCCAAGTGTTGCAGGAATTTCTTCTTTGGTTGGACAATTTTGGTCCTTTTATCTACTGTACCTAGCTATGTGGTTTGACATCCTACTCTTTCCAAATAAATTACCATGAATTCCAAGAGATCATATGAGCATTGAGGAGACACAAGGATATGATCGAGGAAAATCATAGTTCACTCCACGATATTAATGTAGCCTCCAACATTGAAACCATAATGGGGATAATGTTGAAACAAAAACACCAAATTAACACAGTGGAAAAATAATTTTAATCAATTCAAAGCATGGTAGTAAATTTGATATAAGGAGAGAAATCTGGAACTTTAAATCAAGCTCAATAAATGAAATCAATCTACAGGAAGCTCTTAGAAGATAATACAATGCGCCAACTCTTGGAAAATGAATATTTGAACATGTAGATGGTGGACATAATCAAGGAAGCAGTGGATGAAGTTACCAACCAAAACATATTTTACTAACATTTCATGTTTCACAAAGTAATTAGGATTTCATGCTTATTTTGTATAAGTTATACTTTTAGGTACTTTTTGAAGTTATGCAATTGAAACTACTTATATTGTTATTTTTTTTTGTTTTTGGTTTTTTGTTTTTTCCATATATTATATCCTGTAGGCCTACCCACTAGCTTATGATAGACAGATGATGGATTTCCCACAAATACTTAGTGACCTAAGTGCAAACATATATAGAGTAAAGAGATAGAGAAGGAGGGAGACACACCTTGCTTCCAAAGGTCGATCCTATCTTGTCCTTGGTGGGTGATTACTCAAAAGTTCCAGTCCATGGATTCTATCACTTGTGACCTACAAACAAAAATTAAATAGTGTCCCAAATCTTACCATCCTACTCTAAAGAAAGGTCAACACCATAAATCACAACATGATAAACAAATAAACATGCATTCATTTGAATATAAATAACAAGTAAATAGGGGGAAATTAGTGTCATTACATTAATAAAGTGCCTACAATTGATGTCGCACCTCCATGCTCCTTGAACCAAGGCTCCTCCTCTCACTTGTGTTCATAGTTAGGCTTATTGTAGGTTGTGGTTTATCTTAAGGTTGAGCTCTCATAGTTTTGGTAGCACATCCTTTTAGTTGATCTCTCTTTTTTTGCTTCATGGTGGAGACTTGATTTATAATTGAATTGGTGAGGTAGAGGGTATGAATGCAGATAGGTTTGACATGGTATTTTCAATATTATCCTCATTTTAATCACTCTATTGATCTCTTCCTTTATCCACTTTCTCTAGCAACCCTATCCACTTCAATGCTCCTTGTATAAGGGCTTGGAGAATTCAAATATTCTTTCCAAAGCATTGGTAGCATTGAAATGATCTCTACCGGTGTCTTAGGAGCACTAGAGGATGAAATTTGGTATTTTCTTAGGGTTTCCATGAGCCCGATTGCAATCTCATTATTGATTTTATGTTTCATATCTAATGGAATCAAGGGAGTGTTAACTTGAGATATAATAGATGCCTACTAATGTTTTAGGTCAGAAGATAAAATGATGGCCAAAATACATTACATCATTATATTAAGTGTGGAAATTGAAGGGAGCTAAGAGTTGGGGAACTTGTTGGTACTCGCAAAATCAAGCAACCAAATACATATGCTATACATCCTTAGGGGAGGAACACACATACTTAGTACACAATTAATTTATCATGGCCACCAACACAATATCTTATGGATGCATGAGGATATATAAGATCATGGCCATGAAAGAGAGTACATGGTGGATCCATGTCATAAAATGACGATCACAACCACGAAATAGTTACAATGTGGATCTATGTCACAATATATATTAGGAGGGTGATGGACACTATTGGCTTGTGGGGGCTTGACCCAAGTTCAACATTAGTTAGCCAAACAAATCCCTACACTACTAGCCCTTTCGGCATCAGCCCACGGAGTGCGCATTGAAGTCTCACCCGAAGCAGTATGAGGGGATGCTGGAACCAAGTTTCTGCACCCTTGAGATGGATGTGATGTCGTTTTATTTTGGCTATAGCTACCTTCACGCAGGTTACTTGACCCTCTGCTCCACCCTTCAGTACCTTAGCGAAGGGGTACAATAATCTTTCGCGTAGCCCTAACCAGGGACTGAAGTCCTTTCGTGCTGCTAGGGCAGCGAACTATGATATCTTCCTAACTAGGCTAAGTGTTTATTATCAGATCTTAGTTAGCTTCACGTAAATAGATGTTCCTACTTGTGGTCACTTATCCAACATAATTACATACATTCGTGCATCATATAAGCATTATAAGTGAAATTTATACCCAATATAGCAGATACAGAAATTGTAGAATACTTCTCTTTATAGATAATTCCAAACAATTACAGACTCAACCTGCCCTATGCACTCAGCTGCAGGGGTCCGGGCACTCAGCTGCGGACTTCTAGGCCTCTGCGCACTTAGCTGCAGAGCCTCTACCTATGCTATGACCCAAAACTTAGACTTCTCCTCAGAGATATCTCTCATACATCCTATCTTATTCCATGATTCAATTATCTTGATCAATCTTATGCCCTAACTACTTAGAGCTTAGCTCTATTTATACAATCCCATGGTCCATGGACCATGGGTAGATCTTCTACAACCGACATTAAATTTTCAAAAAAAGGGTGGACAACCCTATGAATCTTTAACATCTACATGCTTTGCGACCACAAAATGCGGAGTCTTTACATTTGGATTACAAAATTGGACCAAAATCTGGGCTTTAAGCCCCAAAACTATCCTTGGGGGATCCCGTGTCCAACAGGCCCCTAACACAAACATTGTGACTCACCCTCGAGTCACTCTGCAGGTGCAGAGATCTTAGCACGAAGACCTCCTAGCTCTATTTGGATCATCGCGACATTGGCAGCACACTGAGTGGCCGCCTGCTGGACTTCTTCCACGCGTTTCTTGGTGATTACTGCTGCTCTAAATCTTCTACTGAGTTGCCTTTAGATTCACGAGCTTCCCTTCAATGGAGGCTGTGATCGCGTAAGCCTCATCTATCCATGGCTGTAGGCACGCTTTTAAGACTGCTTCCTTATGCCGAGCGACATCCACCTGTTCCTTAAGCGCCTTTTCCTCCTGCATCTGAGCAAGCCTTTGCGTAAGGGCAACCGTCTGTGTGGTCCCTGTTATCACCCCAAGAAACTCTCCTAGGTTGTATCTCAGAGATGCTCGGGAACATTAGATACTCAACAAAAAGTTTGAAATGGATGAATGGAAGGAATGATGCATATTCAAGCCAGATAACCACTTCTACTATGCTTAACCCTAGACATGGGTGAACTACCCTAGACTATAAGGCTTTAGACCACCAATTACTCACTATTTGAGGATTAAGTGAACATGGAGAATACTGACCACACCAGCAGATGCACAAGACCATGTGATGGTCGGCTGCAACCAGTAAAGAGGTCTGCAAATCTATTTCCTAATGCACAGACAGGATGACAGCTCTATGGCATTAAGTAAATAGAAACCTACATAGCACATTCAATGATACATGCTAGATTCTAACACAGAGGTGGGATGACAACCCCTCTAATGCTAAACATCAAGAGCACATGAAAAATACATAACAGGCACAACCTATAATAGAGTAGAAATGGAAAGTGAGCAATTAACAACAAAAGAAGCTTGTATTAGCTGAAAATGAAGACCAGACGCTACAAGTATCACAGTAGTTACAGTCTCCAGAAGTTGAACCTTACATCAAAACTACAACCATCAACCTTCATTACATCTGGTTTCTGGGTATATATAGAGTTTGTTTACAAAAATTCCCTACTACTCTATGCATGGAGGGGTCATAATGGACCACCAACCACATTAACTATCTAAAATGGGCCTTTGCTATGATCTGCTGCTTTAATGAACAAAATTGGCCTTTTGAGATACTCTGTTGTCCTTCTCGAGCAGGTGGAGTGCCGTATGGAAGAAGTTCCATAACTGGTAAATGCTATAATCTGCTCGAGGCTGTCCTTTTTCTTCTCGGCCATTCTTCCTGTTTAATGCATTCGTTGAGGAGTAACTGCTCGGGTACTGGATACTGGTTATGCTCGTCCTTTGGAAGCATGGTACAGGCCAAAGACACGAAAATTGCATGGGGAGTGAATGGAGGGTAGGGAATAAATTTTAGCCATTGGATCACATGGATGGACGACAGAGATCTATCAGTGGGAGACATTGGGAGGACACGGGGCAGAGTGATTATGAGCTGTTAGATCACATGTATGGACGGCGGAGATTGATTTGCAGAAGCTACTGGGAGATATGTGGATGGACAAACGTGGGCCGTTAGATCGTGGTCCGGTAGATCCGACAGCTATTGGGTGGAAGAATAGCACGGGAGATAACACGCGGGGATGACGGTTTTGGTGGCGGGCGGTATTCCCCGCACTGCTTACGGGAGGATGGCGGTAAACATACAAAGGGGCGTGATCGCAATCAGCGGGCGACACGTGGAAGATGGGACAGGGCCGAAACCACTTTCCCCACTGGTTAACGAGTGGGCAGCTCGTGGGATCAGGAGGTGCAAACGCCATTGGATTATGGCATATGTGATTGCATGGTGGAGGAAATGAACAGGGTTTAATGAGCGGGGAAACAGCAGAGACCGTCAGATCATGATGCGATGATCGAACAGTGCGGGTTTAATCACATGGGTAACCGTAGGAGAAAGGTACGCGTTCATGCTAGCGCAGTTATATGGGCTTAACACATAGCGCCTAGGGGCTGAACAATCCTGGACTTTCACAGCAATTTAGAGGAAAAAATGGAGGAAACCACATGCAGTGGGGGCTATGGCCATCCACAAAAATGAAGGAGGAGAAGGGAACAGACCGCTGCGAGCTCTCTCTGAAGACAACCAAGCAGAGCAAGCCTGTCTTTGGCCTTGGAAAAACATTGCTATATAGCAGAGCTAACACTGGCTCCTTCTGGGGATGAGATCCTCCCTATGAGGTCTCATGAACCTGCAGATCAATGCCTTCTTGATAAAAACAAATTAGAAAAATTCCTAGTGTTCCATTGGGCATGGAGTCTGACTGAACCTACACTAAGACTGATAAAATCAAATATTTACAATTTTAAGACCCAAAGACCTTAAATCACATAAAGTTTTAGAAAACGCCCATTAACTGGGCCTGAATGGAGAATTTCTTGTGGATTTCTTAATGGTCACTCTGTCAGCCCATAGTGCATACTTGAGCTTAGAATCCCAATTCTTTTTGTTGTCCTCTAACAACTTTTTGATTATCCTTATTAGGATTTTGTTAGAGGATTCTGCTAGACCATTGCCTTGAGGGTAATATGAGGTAGAATGAACCAGTTTAATACCCATTGAATCACACATTTCCACCAATTATTTTGCCTTGAAGGCTGCTGCATTATCTGTGACTAATTTATGTGGACAGCCAAATCTGGTAAAGATATTTTCAATTAAAAACTTCATGACCACATTATGATCAGCCTTCCTGGTAGGGATTGCTTCAATCCACTTATTAAAATAATCAGTGGCTACTAATATCCACCTGTGCTGGCCACTAGAATGCGGATTGATCTCTCTAATGAAATCCAAGCCCTACTGCTGAAAAGGTCCTTTTGCATGTATTGGTTTTAAGGGTAGGGTCTTCAATTGCTATTTTCCTTCAAATCTTTGGCACCTGTCACAAGATTTAACATATGAAAATACATTAGAAAATAAAGTGGGCCAATAGTACCCAGCTTTGAGGATCTTATGGGCAGTGGTTTTCTAATAATGGTTCCCTCCACACATGCTGGAATGAAATTGCTGCATAACTTCTATTGACTGTTCTTTGTCCAGACACCTCAAAAGCACTCCAGATGGATCCCTCCAGTAGAGCAGATTTTCATAGATACAATATTTTGCTACCTTGAGCTTAATAGTTCTGGCTTGACTTGTGCTTGAGCCTGGAGGGATTTCTAGCTTTAGCAAGAATTTAACTATTTCAGAATACCAATCACAAGAAGCTAGATTTTCTTCCACTGACTGCTTTCTCTCTGGTTCAGCTGCTTCCTCTTCTTCATCTGTCTGACCAATTTCTGCAATTGTGCACAGGAAATCTATATCCAATGATCTGCAATTTTCTTCAGCCAATAACTTGGCAAGACCCTGACCTCTGACCAGCTTGGTGGGCTTCAATTCTATATTAAATTCAATTAGCTTTGCAATCCATTTAGCCCTTCTTCCATCAACATCAGGTTGTGTCAAGACATCTTTTATTGCAGCAGAGGGTACATATGCAATTATCTTGGAATGCAGAATGTAAACTCTGAAAGCTTTCAAGGATTTGATAAGAGCATATGCTTGTTTTTCAATAATGTCATACCTCAGTTCAACATCCCTTAAGTTTTTGCTGAAAAATTCCACCGGATGCTCTGAGCCTTCTTCATCTGCTTGCAGTAAAACTGCTGCAATGGTGTCTTCAGAGGCAAATTAAAATATATGGAACTCCTTGCTGTAATCTGGACTTATTAAAGTGGGAGCCTACATAATAGCTTTCTTAATGGACTCAAAATATCCTCTTGATATATCAGTCCATTTAATCTTTGACCCCTTCTTCAACATGGAGGTAGTATGCTTCATCAGCTTTGCAAAATTTGGGATAAACCTCCTCACAAAATTTATTTTGCCCAGAAAGGACTGGATATCTTTCTTTGATCTCGGGACAGATAGGGCCAGTATTGATTTTACTCTTTCTGGGTCAATTCGGACACCTGCAGCAGAAACAACATGTCCTAACAGCTTGTCTTCTTCTAAAGCAAACTGTGACTTTTTAGGATTGACTGAAATCCCAAACCTTTTGCACTTCAGGAACACCTTCTTCAAATGTTGCAGATGATCTTGATGGCTGCTGGAGTATACTGTTATGTCATCAAGGTAGATAAGGACAAATTTATCCTTCTCTCCCACAAATGCTATATCCATAACTCTCTGAAAGGTGGCTCCAGCATATATCAATCCAAAAGGCATCTTAGCATACATAAAAGTGCCCCAAGGAGTGGTGAATGCAGTTTTCTCTTGATCATATGGATGCACAACAATCTGGTTAAACCTTGAAAATCCATCCAAGAAAGACATTACTTTAGCTCCTGATACTTTTTGTAGCAAATGCTACATCTTGGGTAGAGGATAGTTGTCTTTCTTAGAGCATTTTTTTTAAGTTTCTGAAATCAACACACAATTTGATTTCTCCACTTTTCTTCGTCACTACCACCAAATTGGCTACCCATTTTGAATCTCAGAGAGGGACTATGATCTTGGTAGCACAACAACTTTTTAATTTCTTTTTCAATCAGAGGAAAGAGTAAAGGATTTATTGGTCTCAGCTTCTACTTGAAAGGAATGGTATCTTTCTCCAGAGGGATTTTATGCTGAATAATCTTTTTATCATAGGTTTTCAGGTCACTATACTCCAAGGCAAAGACATCAGCAAATTGCTTCATTAAATTGTAGTATTCGGAACTTTGGTCAGCAGCCAGATAGGAAGACATATTTATGTATCTAGGCTGACCTGGACTCCCTATATCATGCTTACAGACTGCAGATTGATCTTCTTTTTGGCAGCTTTGTAAGGCACATCATTCTAGTCAAATAGTCTTTCTAGAGGAATTAACCCCTTAGGAATATGATTGCTGGGAAGTTGGATGATGCTATCTTTGCCAATTTTATTTCCAAGCTGGGATTGGGGGCTTTCTTCCAAGGCTTCATTTTCTTGGTCAATTTTCATTTCGGAAAACTCATCAATGACTTGCAGAAGCCTATTTATTTCATCATCATCTTCAAACATTTTCCAATGGTGGACATTATCAGGCAAGGATGGTCTGTATTTCATTTGCATTTCATAAACTAGTCCGGGAGGCATGGGAGGGATAAACATGCTAGCAAACACAACAAGGGAATCAACAAGCTGATTTTTGGCTCTAGGGATATATGAAATACAGAAATAATCAAAGGAATATTTGAGTCTCCATACCTCATCTCTGTATGCTTTCAGCCTTGGGTGCTTTTCTTGAAACGTTATGTTTACTTGCTGAATGATCAGATCAGCATCTCCAAATACCTTTAGATTCCTGATTCCTCTGTCTTTTTCTGTGTTAAGGCCCAACATAAGAGCCTCATACTCTGCTATATTGTTTGTGACTTGGAAAGATAGCTTAAAAGACAGATGGGTGCTTTTTTGTTCTGGAGATATCAACACCACCCCTGCTCCTGGAGTCTTCCTGGAACATGCTCCATCAAAGAACATCTCCCAAACTTGACTTCCTTGCTCTTCCTCGGCCTAATTCACTGGTTTCCTAAGCTGCATTGAGGCCTTCTGGGATTCTTCTATTTGGAGGATACATGCTCCAAAATCAGTGTCCATAGCATATATAGGATGATTGGAAGGATTCTTCTCATCACTGATGATGTATGCCAACTGTGCTTCTCTGTACAATATCCTACTTTCTCCTCCAAAAACTAGGATAGTAGCATAAGATAGATCATTTTGTAATGTCCCACCTAGTCTCTTAATCCACCCTCTAGACAGAAGCATACCAAACTTAGGAGGGACATCTGCTACCACAATATCCATCATCATACTCTTCATGGGCAGTTGAGTTAAGGTAATGGATAGATCTTTAATCAACCCCAGACATTTCACCTTTCTTGAATCAAATGAGAATAAATCATGATATGTTCTGGTGATGTCAAGGCCTAACTCTTCCATGACAGCTTTAGGCATCAAATTGTGGCTGGCGCCTATATCTAGAAGGCAATTGTGGAGGATTTTGTCATGAATGGTCAAGGAGACATAAAATGATGGAGAATTATTATCAACAGGTTCAATCATGGGGCTAAGCACAACGGCAGGCTTGTCATCTTGCAAATTGAAAGAGTTAGTGGAGGTTTGTGTGGTTTCCAGCTCAAAAACTTCAAGGATAGGCTTTCTAAACACTTCACTCTTTACCAACTCTACTAGAGGCATAAATATTTTCAACTACTGAACTTCTGACTCAAAGCTAAAAGAGGAAGGTAACTTATCAGAACCTCTTACCTCTTGAACTAGAGCTTTGAGGATGACTGGTTCAGCTGCTGGTCTTCTCTGTCTGATATTCTGTGACTCTATTTGGACAACAGCTCTTTGGGCAGGATTCTCCTCGACATTTTTTTGCATTTGACCTCAGATTATATCTCCGCTGCTCCTTAGTTTGTAAAACAGCTTCTTTGTCCCATTCTTGACTTATTTGGTCCTACAGCAGTGACTCTTCATATGTAGCCAATGTTAAAAATGCAGCATTGCCTTTATCTTCCATGCAGTGAATTCATCTTCATCTTCAAACTGTTCCTCCTCCATGACTACATTCTAGAAAGGAGCTTTAACCTTTTTTTCTTCATTTGTTTCTTTTCCCCTCTGAATGATTTGCAACTATTCATTTTCTCTTCTGAATGGATTTGGATTTCTTGGAGCAAATGTGTTCTGCTGCCTTGTCTTTCCTGAATTCTGCTCAACCTTCAACTTAGATATTTTAGCAGCCCATGAATCTATCATCTTAGTCATTTTGTCTAATTTGGGTTCTGAAGATGAAGCAGAGGAAGAAGAAGCCTCACCTCTCTGCCTCCTTCTATCAGCATTACTTTTAAGCTTTTCTACAACCATAATATTGGATTCCACCTCTAGTGCTGCATCCTGCATGTCGGCTAGAGTGGCACATCTTCTTTCTCTCAATAATAGGTAGAAATCAGAGTCAAAAGCATTGGCATAAGTGAGTTTGGTAGAGGTGGGGGTAGGATTTACCTCAGCTGGTATCTTACTATACATATGATTGAATCTTTTATTAAAATCAGGCAATGATTCCCCATTTTCCCTCTTCAGGTTACCAAACTCAGTATGATAATATAGCAAATCTTTTTTATCTCCCCAGTGCTTCAAAAATGCATCATCTAAGGCTTCAATATCAGCAATAGATCTAGGGGCTAGTTCTCTGAACCAATTTTTGGCCTCTCCATCAAGGCTCTAGACAAAAACTCTCATCCACACATCATTTTCACTTATGTCTAAGTTATCAACATAACTATAGAAAGCCTCAAGGTGTTCTTCTGTTGTTACTCCCTCTGTACCAGTGAACTTGGGCATATATTTATGATATTCTCCTGCAGGCATAGCGTTCAAAGGAACGGGCAAGACCAGAGGCCCATACCCGGCAGCTACAATTCTTTCTATCTTCGTAGGTGCTTGCAGGCCTGCCATGACTGGGATATGTGGAAGGAAACTAGCAGATTGAGTAGTATAGGAAAATGCAATGGATGATAGAGACAGGTGAATATGTTGGACTGTATGGGAGACTTTCTTTGGATTGAGATTCAAAGGAGAACTAACTGATCAAGGAGCTGTATGAATCTTTGAAGGAAGTTTCTCACTAGCAATACTAGGCTCAATATCTTCAAATTGTATATTCTCAACTACAACCTTATCTTTCAGAGATGCATAAGTTTTCTTAGGCTTACCTGATCCTAATGATCCTTTCTGCAAAGTTTTCTTCGTCTTAACAATCTTCTCAGGGTTAGGCACTGGAACAACTAGTGATTTCTGAGGATTTCTTTGGGTATGCCTCACAAACTGAGCTAGGACTATAATGTGGAGTTGCCAAAGGTTGGTCTTCCTCTAGTGGAGTCGCCAGATAGATGATTACAACCAGAAATGTGCCTAGACCTTGTCTATCATCAAAATCTGGAACTGTGTCATCTCCCAGGGAAGCTGAGCTTCCATCTCCTCTCCCCGGCAACGACGCCAATTAATGTTATCACCCCAAGAAACTCTCCTAGGTTGTATCTCAGAGATGCTCAGGAACATTAGAAACTCAAAAAAAAGTTGGAAATGGATGAATGGAAGGAATGATGCATATTCAAGCTAGATAATCACTTCTACTATGCTTAACCCCAGACATGGGTGAACACCCCCAGACTACAAGGCTTTAGACCACCAATTACTCACAGTTTGAGGATTAAGTGAACATGGAGAATACTGACCACACCAGTAGATGCACAAGACCATGTGATGGTTGGCTGCAACCAGTAAAGAGGTCTGCAAATCTATTTCCTAATGCACAGATAGGATGAGAGCTCTCTGGCACTAAGTAAACAGAAACTTGCATAGCACATTCAATGATACACGCTATATTCTAACACAGAGGTGGGATGACAACCCCTCTAATGCTAAACATTAAGAGCACATGAAAAATACATAACAGGCACAGCCTAGAACAAAGTAGAAATGGAAAGTGAGCAATTAACAACAAAAGAAGCTTGTATTAGTTGAAAATGAAGACCAGACGCTACAAGTATCACCGTAGTTAAAGTCTCCAGAAGTTGAACCTTACATCAAAACTACAACCATCAACCTTCATTACATCTGGTTTCTGGGTATATATAGAGTTTGTTTACAAAAATTCCCTGCTACTCTATTCATGGAGGGGTCATAATGGACCACCAACCACATTAACTATCTAAAATGGGCCTTTGCTATGGTCTGCTGCTTTAATGAACAAAATTGGCCTTTTGAGATACTCTGCTGTCCTTCTCGATCAGGTGGAGTGCAGTATGGAAGAAGTTCCATAACTGGTAAATGCTGTAATCTGCTCGAGGTTGTCCTTTTTCTTCTCGGCCATTCTTCATGTTTAATGCATTCGTTGAGGAGTAACTGCTCGGGTACTGGATACTAGTTATGCTCGTCCTTTGGAAGCATGGTATAGGCCAAAGACACAAAAACTGCATGGGGAATGAATGGAGGGCAGGGAATAAATGTTAGCCATTGGATCACATGGATGGACGACGGAGATCTATCAGTGGGAGACATTGGGAGGACGTAGGGCGGAGTGATTATGAGCCGTCAGATCACATGTATGGACGGTGGAGATTGATTTGTAGGAGCTACCGAGAGATACATGGACGGAAAAATGTGGACCGTCGGATTGCGGTCAGGCAGATCTAACGGCTATTGGGCGGAAGAATAGCACAGGAGATAACACGCGGGGATGACGGTTTTGGTGGCGGGCGGTATTCCACGCACCGCTTACGGGAGGATGGTGGTAAATGTACAAAGGGGTGCGATCGCAATTAGTGGGTGACACGTTGCAGATGGGACAGGGCCAAAACACTTTCCCCATTGGTTAATGAGTGGGCAGCTCACGGGATCGGGAGCTGCGAACGCTGTTGGATTGCGGCATATGCGATCACACAGTGGAGGAAATGAATAGGGTTTAATGAGTGGGGAAATAGCAGAGACCGTCGGATCATGATGCGATGATCAAACAGTGCGGGTTTAATCACACGGGTAACCGTAGGAGAAAGGTGCGCGGTCATGCTAGCGCAGTTATATGGGCTTAACACATAGCGCCTAGGGGTTGAACAATCCTAGACTTTCACAGCAATTTAGAGGAAAAAATGGAGGAAACCACATGCAGCGGGGACTATGGTTGTACACAAAAATGAAGGAGGATAAGGGAACAGACCGCTGCGAGCTGTCTCTGAAGACAACTGAGCAGAGCAAGCCTATCTCTGGCCTTGGAAAAACATTGCTGTAGAGCAGAGCTAACAGTCCCTTTTACCTCGTCATACCTCTGTTGTAGCTTGTGCACCTTGGTCTCCAAGCACTCTACATTTGGGTCCTCCTATAGGGTGGTTAGGACCTTGAATGATGGCTCAAACAGTTGCATGTAGTATGCCACTGCACTGTCAACCATCGTTGTTGTTGTGTAACAGCGGTGGTACATTTTTCCCTAACTTTTGGTAGAGTTGAAGGTTAGGAATTCAACTACAGTTCTGTGATCTGTAGGTTCAGCTCCAACTAAACCCTAGCCATCTTTGCTCGAGCGTCGCGTACCCTTATGGCTAACTTGCGGACGCGCGTCTCCACCGATTCTTCTGCCTAAATTTCGAACTTCGGGACCATCCAACAGGCTTCCTCTACTACCTGCATAATCTACTTGTTCTGCTCCACTACCTCATTGTGCTGTAGGTCCAACTGCTCATTATTGATGCACTGCTCACTCATCACCTGTAGAGCGTGACTCTCATGGGCTCTGAGTTCTGTAGTGACTCCATCTTGTAAGAGGTAGAGAATCTCTCGAGGGAGTGTGACCATGTTCAATTTGACCCCTTTCAAACTGCTAACCATGGGCCTGTCAGCCTCCTTCTTTGTAGTAAGTGCCCCATCTGGTAGCACTATCGTATTGGTCACCCTTGTGTGCAACATCTCCTCGGCAGTTGAAGCGCCGATCGTGAGGCTGGTGGACACTGTGCCAGCCTATGGAGTGCATACCTGCAACTCCTACAACTCTGTCAGGAGAGCCCCCAATACCAACTGCTGCTGCGCTTCGAACTATTGGAGGGCCTCCGCAGTGACATCCCTCACCGTTTCTCTGATATCATGCTAATCTCCCTTAGTGAGGGTGATTGGGTCGAAGGATGTATTTGATGCATTTGTTTTCTTTCGTGGCACTACCTGCTCTTGTGGTCGTGGATGCTTGAGTTGGGTGGATGTCGTTTGCGGGTCCGCGCCACCTTGTTCTGTCTCTGTTTCTGCCTCAGTGCCGGGCGAAGGTGACTTCTGTCCTTCACGCTCTTCTCCTGCTGTTATCTGCTGCTTCGCCAATTTCACGGCGTCTCGCGCTTCCTAGGCCTTAGCCACTGCTTCCTCCTTTCTGCGCTTCTCCACCAGCTACACCATTCAGAGCTTTGTCTCTTCCTTCTTGCGCTGGGCAGCAGAATTATCTGTTTCCACCGTGGAGCCTATTGGAGCGCACCACTTCCGCAGCCAAGACTCGAGGATTGCAAAGATCTCATCATCTGTCACCAGATATGGGAGGTTATTCCATGTCTTTGTAGGGTCTTTCAATGCTCTAATAAAGACATGGTGGAAATCTGCTTTAAATTCTGCAAAGCTCCGTAGACTGGCATATACTGTGGGTGACAACCATGGCTTGTGATGGATCCCCATCTGGATATTCATCTCCATTAATACCCAAAATATATTACCTTCTTTCAGCTACTGTGTGTCCTTGGTTGCCCACAATGAAGCATACTTCGCTACCTCTGGAAGGTTCGACACGACCGCAGGGAATTGGCTGTCTTCGGGCAGTTCCCATGCCACTACTACAATTGACAACAGGAGCCACGTGTAGTGAAATGTTTTTCCATACTCCTGTGCCTCGTGACAGTTCGCAAGGAACTCATCACATAAATAGTTCGCCCAGTTGAATTGAACTCCTTCCGCACATTGGGCCACTCGTGCAGTCACAGGCGTGAGCACCTCATCCGCGTGACACTTCCGCATCACTTTCCCTGCTAGTATTTGTGTTGCGACCTTGATTTTGGGGTTGTTAATACTCGAGATGGCATATCCTATCTTCTTCTTCTCCAACTTGAACTTCTTCTTCATTGCTTCCGCGAGGGCCAACTCGCCACCATTTCTTTCTGAAATATTGGCTGGATCCTCCCCAGAGTAAGGGAGCCATGTGATTCTATGAATTAAGTGGTCTATGATGGGAATGGGCTCCTCCAGCCACAAACACTCATTATGCACCAAGCATAACAGCTGCCTGATGTTGAAGACGGTCATTGGGGCGCGGTGGTAATGTGACACCCAGAGTAGGTTTAGCAACCCGACTTTCTCTACACCTCTGAGCCATTTACATGGATCCAATTCAATCATTCCGACCATCACGTCAATCCATTAGCACATTAGCTGCTCAGTCGCTAAATGTGGGAATTTCTCATGATCCACAAGGTCCCAATATTCAAAATTCAGTACAGGAAATTTCCCTAAGTGCGGTCCCTCAAAAACAATATTGTAAGGGAGCAATAGAGTTTGTAGAGAGCTCTTGCTCTCATCTATGTCCTTCGGCACTTTGGCTTTGCCCTTGCACAGAGGAACATATTCTGGCAGCTTGGTAATAGGGTCCACACCCTGGGTTTCAACTTCCATTTCTTCGTCCTACTCGTCCACCAGGATTTCTTCAGATTCCTCCTGGTCAGCCTCCAGATTAATGGCCTTCCACTTTTCCTACAAGGTGAGAATAGTACTTTGTGGGTTTCATGGTGAGACGCGCACTGGGACCATAACTTGCTTATCATTCTTAGGTCTTGGTGTTCTGGGTGATTTAGGGACCTCAACTATTATTCCAGCACTCACTGGGGCTTCTACTATCACAATTTCCTACGTGACTTCTTCGACTGTCATTACTCTTGTGTCCATGGATTCTGTGGGTGCTAACATAGTGCTATTCAACAATTCTTGCAGTGTGTCTGGTAGTTGCTCAAATAATGAATTCGCTTTCAGAGTCTCAAATAGGTCTCAGTTCATGTATACTTGAGCACACAACAACTCAGTTCTCAAAATACCAAGTGTTTTTCATTGGACAAGCACTTGTACTTTATAGGGCCTTTTGAATTCAAATTCGATCGTTCCCCCCCCATTCGGTCCATTAATGCTAGATTGGCGGCAGATTTTCAAGAATCTAACCCATAAATATCACCTTAAATGCTTGTCGCCTGCTCCATGTGGCCTCAAGCTGACCATCAAATCGTGAATAGTGACTTTAACGGTCACTTTATGGTGGACCTGCACATGAGCGCAGCTGTCTTCGCGTTGTCGCAGACCCTATGACACTTCGCCGCATCACACATTCTTGAAATCGCGAAGCTCTCCAAACTGGACAGTGTAGTTTATAGTGCCACGCCTCCTTTCAGATGCCTAGAGCGCTAATATTGTGCTACTGTTGACTATTCAGATGGTCGGGCCACCTTTGTATGGCTTCAATCCACTTCCATTCACTTTTCCTGGGAAGGGATCTCCATTCAACTTAACCAACTGGACTGCACCACCATCGGTAATCTCCTTAATAACATAGTGCCCTAGCCAATGCATTCTGAATTTCCTTGGAAATTTATCAAACTTACTGTCATACAATAGCAACAATTCATTCACCTTAAAGGTGTGCATCTTAATATGTCGATCGTGCCATGCCTTTTCGCGCTGATTTTGGACCTGTTGGTGAAATCCAACCAAAAATCTCTCTTCTTTGAGCTCATCCAACTACACAAGCCTTTCTTCCAGGGCTCCACGATCCATCATACCTGTGAGTGCTGCTATGCGTAGACTAGGCATGATGTATTCCATAGGCATCACCACCTCAACCCCATATACCAGCCTAAAGGGTGTCTGTCCCGTTAACTTCTTGCATGTCATCCGATAAGCCCACAATATTGCAGGTATGCGTAGGTCCCAATCACTTCGCTGAGCATTGCATACCTTGGTCAATGCGGTCTCCAGTACTTTGTTAAATGCCTCCACTATCCCATTAGCATGTGGGTGATAAGGTGTGCTCTTCTATTGATACACCTGAAATTCTTCCGTTAGTGCACTGATTGTTTCCTTCAGAAAGTGCGTACCTTGATCACTCATCAAAATATTTGGGCATCCAAATCGCATTAGTACATGTTCAAATAGAAACTTCACGAAAGTCACGCCCGTGCAATCCTTCACTGGCTGCGCTTCTGCCCAATGAGTCAAATACTCAGTCACAGTGATAATGTACGTTGCGCCTGTCTTTCCTTGAGGCTGAATAGGTCCTACAAAATCTATTGCCCACTTTTCGAATGGTTGCAACATCATTTGCGGATTCAAAGGCATTTCATCCCTCTGCGATGGATTGCTTGTTCTTTGACATATCTCACATGCCTTGCAATATGCTTTTGAATCCTGATGAAGGGTTGGCCACCACAACCCTATGCGTAGAATCTTCTGCGCGATTTCTCTCCCTGCATAATGTCTTCTCGTGGCTCTCCCATTAGCGTCCATGAGGATGCTGCTTCGTTCAAATTCAGGTACTCCCTAGCAGGTAGTGTCGATACTTGTGGAGCGCATACACCATAGTTAGCCCCTCGTGTTCGGTGGTGGAATAGTTCTTTTCTACTTTGGATAATCTGCAGCTTGCGAATGCGATAGGGTGGTCCAAGCCTTCTCCACCATCCTGTGTTAGTACTGCTATACATGACACATCAACATGTACATGAAATTCTTTCTTCTAGTCTAGGAAGATTAGAATCGGTGCAGTAACCATATTTTATTTCAATATATCCAAGATTTTCTTACAGTCATCATTCCAACAGGTAGAGGCATCCTTCTTCAACAATTTTTCCATCAGCACGGTGATTTTAGCATAGACCTCGTGGTGGAATTTTGTTTATGGAATGTTAATCTTCCACAGATCCTTGTCCTCTTCTTTAGTAGTTACATTATAACATTCCAGCGCGCGACTCAGCTGAGTAGCCCATTCAGGTTGTGTCAGGTCTAAAGGATCTTGCGGTATCCTAAAGATGGCTGCTTTCACCTCTTGTAGCGCTTCATCAATACCGTCAAACCCGTCCTCAAAACTAAATGTCATCATGAATCCTTCGTGCACGATATCCCATTCACCTGTCCCATGGAGAATCTTTGTTTCTACATACCAATTCATTTGGATAACATCCAGGGTATGACAGAATAGGTGAACCCACTCAGGTTGTGGCTTTTCCCCATAAGCCTACATCCATTTGGCCAGATGTGCGCGTGGATCATTCTACCCATCGTACTTGTCTGTCAGTCACATCTTAGGCTTCCCAAATTGTGTTCACATCATTTTCCTACATTCATGCCAATCATCAAAACTCCCCTTGTGTGTACCCCACCATCTTGCGGGCGTAGCACGCATTGCCCAGTCTAAGGCCTGGAAGCGTTGTTTTTTTGGCACTTCCCTTTCGAATGCATCCAGAAAGATATCTACCTAATTCAGTCCATCATAAGTAGGCAATTTTATTACCTCTGATGACACACAACGCAACGACCTAGTCATCATATTGCAATTTAGCGTAGTTACTTCATGTAGCCGATTCTGCTAGCGTTCTATTTCCTTGTTGGAATTCGAAGTGCAAGAGCTCTATCGCTCCCATGCAATCTGTTCATCTGTGGTGGGATTCACCCTGTCTTGGTCTCATGCTATTATCTTATAGATGCAGTCTAGATCATCATCACTCTCATAATCATGGACTGGCTCCGTATAGCGCGATCCTTCAGCAGGATCCAAGGGTATTATTACACACAGTGATTTCTTCTCAAAGATCATTTTTTACTTTTTCAGATTGATTACCTCGTTCATATCAGTAGCCTAGTCAATTCCCAAAAATGCAGGGTAGGGATTGATATCATCAAAAATCTCTATTACTTCAAAAGCTGCTAGCACACTCGCTCCCTCAATATCCACGGTCACTCCCTACAGCCACCCCATGGGTATTATTTTCTACTGATTCACCATCCTTAGTTGAATTGAAGAACATTGCAGCGCAGGTCTCCCCATTCTCTCCCATGTTTACTTCGGTAGAACTTTCGCATCTGATCCAAAATATAGAATGAATTGATCCATTTCGTATTCTCCGATCTGCGCGGTGAGTCTCATTTCACACCCCGTCCTTGTTTTATGCTTTCCAATCATGCAGACTGTGTGCAGTTCACTTGGCACGATCCCAACACATCTATTGATAAGTTCTTGTAACCCTTTCATAGCCTTATTGTCGTGTAGTAACTTCATACAGGTTTCCAGGAAAGTTGTGAGCATAGATGGGTCCATCTTCGGCTCAGGGCTATCCTTGCTTCCTGAAGTGGAGGTCTCAACGAAGCTCTTCTTAGCTTCCATGAATTCTTCAAGAGCGCACTCCAAATCGAACTTGGTCTCTTTCGCTGGGGCTTTGTGAACCTAGATACTGTCTTTCGGCTATTTCCCCTTGTCATCCCTAGTCGCAATTCCACTCCAGAGCACTATATTTACGTTCAGGTCTTCATCGCGCAGCTCAGACCTCATCATCTGTAGGTTTTGAGTCGAGGGAGGCGGTAGCACCACTTTGTCACATATCATAGCTATCAGTGTAGGACAATCTTCTGTTTCATGATCAAACAATGTGCAATACTTGCACGATGGGTGCATTGGATTAGTGAAATCACGAGCATAGTGTCATGGCCCTTCGCAATTATAGAAAATCAACTATCTGTGACCTCTACCAGGTCCTCCTCCACCTCGACCTTGTCTGCACCCCTGAAATCCTATTCGCGCCATCCCTGCATTTTGGTCAAGGGGCCATGTTTTGGCCTAAACCCTGTAGGTGGGAGTTCTATCCATCATCAATTCATAGCTCCTGTAAGTACGATCATCATGTCCTACTGATCTACAAAAGTTGTAGAACAATTGTTGTGGCATTTGCACATACTTCTCTAGCAAGTGACAGTTATCCGTGGCATGTTTTTCGGCTACCTGAAAAATAGCGCACCATAAAGCAGGCGTCGCGCTAGGTCCTGCTTGAGATTTTGGCCTTAAAGGCATTGTTCCTCCTCCTGCAAGGTAATTTGTAAAGACCGGGCAATGGTCTTTGTCATGACCCTGACTCTTGCATTTCAAATACTATACCTTCTCGTGCACCTTTGGTCAAATCGTCCTATCCTGCTTCAAGCTTTGCATCTCAAGGCTTAGATTCTGTAGCTGCCCGTGGATCTGTTAAACTCCTAAATTAGGATCTTCCAACAGAGTCTCATGTACTCTCATGGAAATATCCAAAGTCTCTTCCTGAGTTGTTAGCTTCTGCTGTGACATCGCGCTCCTTAAGTGTGGTAGTAGTGAAGCCACAAACCACTCGTGATGCTATCCATTTGTCAAATTCATATTGGCTTCGCGAATTTGACACTTCAATCTTTGATCCAATTCCCACGGTGTCTCACCTGGTCGCATCGTGATTTCTTTGAATCCCATAATTGACTATGACTCGGACTTAGGCCTACTAAATTCCCTATTTAGTGCTGCTTGGATGTCTGCTACTCTCGCATTCGGGTTATCGTTGGAGTACTTAATATACCAGGTTAGCGCGTGATCATGCAGAGTACTAACTAGTGTCGCTTTCTTTATATAGTCATCTGTAACACCTTGAGCTTCCCATACAAACCTTACAACGAACCAGAATTGGTCTGGATCTTCATTTCCCAAACCTTTGAACAAAAGCAACTTCATTGTGTTTTTCCATACTGAATCGCGGTGGTGGTGGAGGTGGTATGGGTGAAGTTGGAGGTGATAGCGGTGAAGACGGAGGTGGTGTGGGCAGAGGTGGTATTCACGGAAACCCTTGTCTTATCAACTGAATAGCACTTTGCAGAGAGACCTTCGCTATCCCTTCTTCATCCCCTCACAGAGGTGAAATCAAGGGACTATACTCCAAGCCCTTATTTCCTTCATTTCTGTAACTTTTTCTACTTCGCGTATTCCCAAACAGCAAGGTAGCTGCATAACCTCTTTTTCATACAACAACATTTTAATCCAAGTATTCAAATATTTTGTGTACTTACCTCGCGGTCCTTTGAAAAATCATCACTCTGCCTCGCTATAGCTGACTGAGGTATCGATCACGAATTCAGTAACAAATCCTCCTATGATTTGATCGATCCAATGATTGACAACGCGCATGATCTTATCCCGTGATGCTTCCAACCTTCACACTAGCTTCGGGGTCCACACAATAGGACCGTCAAGTTTCCACCTTCCTTGGCTAGTTTCTAGCTTCATGTTCCACTCGTATAGCTCAGTAGGAAATGATGAGAAAAATATTTCATGGATCTCCGTATACAGGTGTTGGTCCAACCACTGTTCTTTTGATAGTCGCGGGTTTCTATTCTCCTGTGCTGCGAACTCGTGAATCCTTCTGTCCAACTAGCCTTCAATTTCTTTCTTAGTTGGATTCTAGTGATACGACATCACACATATTCATGTAGATTCCAGTCCCAGCAACAAAACCATTTATTGGCTTGTGGGGGCCTCACCTAGGTTCAGCGTTATTTAGCCAAACAAATCCCTACACTATTGGCCCTTTCGGCATCAGCACGTGGAACGTGGAATGAAGTCTCACCTGAAGTAGTATGGGGGGATGCTGGAACCAAGTTTCCGCACCCTTGAGATGGATGTGATGTCGTTTTATTCCGGCTATACCTACCTTCATGCAGGTTACTTAACCCTCTGCTCCACCCTTCAGTACCTTAGCAAAGGGGTATAATTGTCTTCCGCGTAGCCCTAACCAGGGGCTGAAGTCCTTTCATGCTGCTAGGGCAGCGAACTACGGTATCTTCCTAACTAGGCTAAGTGTTTATTATTAGATCTTAGTTATCTTCACGTAAATAGATGTTCCTACTTTTGGTCACTTATCCAACACAATTACATACATTCGCGCATCATATAAGCATTATAAGTGAAATTTATACCCAATATATCAGACGTAGAAATTGTAGAATATTTTTCTTTATTGATAATTCTAAACGATTACAGACTCGACCTGCCCTGCGCACTCAGCTGCAGGGATCCGTGCACTCAGCTGTGTACTTCTAGGCCTCTGCTCACTCAGTTGTGGAGCCTCTACCTATGCTACACCCCAAAACTTAGACTTCTACTCAGAGCTATCTCTCATACATCCTATCTTATTCCATGATTCAATTATCTTGATC